>CM060902.1:1170013818-1172413818 GCA_030737815.1 Allium fistulosum | reverse complement strand
ATGCGTGTGTGTGTGTGTTTTTACTAAATTTAAAAATTATTTATAAAAGTGCTTATCAAGCAAGAGCTTATAAGTTGCATAGCCAAGGTTGACATCACTAATTAAGTACAAGATGAAATATTCACCTCTTTTATTAATAGGAATAAGAAGCATAAATATGGTAAATTATTTAAAACTTAACACCCCCCAACCACCACCCCACCCTTACATACATAGACACACACACACAGATATATATATATATATATATATGAGCGGTTATTCGAAAATAAAAAGAAATACAAAATACGATGAACTATTTTTTACCATTGAATCACATTGTGTTTACATAAGAGGTTGAATCCGGTAGGAGATCTAAATAATGAGATCTACCCCGTCAAACAATTTATGTTCCAAATAGACTTTATATCACATAATCGCAATTTGACTTAATAATATAAATGATCGAATACACATTATTTATTATGTATAAAATATAAAATGTTGTTTACAACATTAATAGGAACACCAACGCCAAGGGAGATTGGAAATATACCAGAATTCAAGGATTGTTAGAGTGGAAGCTGTTACAACTAAAAATAGAAATGTTAAAGTGGTAGAGGAATCGTACTAAACTATCGGGGACTAGTTCCAAGAGTCGTTTGATGTGCTCAAAGAGGGGTGCAACACTTAAGTAGTGATGACATGACAAATGGAAAAGGTTGGAATTTGCAATGAAAGGTTATTTGTATGATGTATGTGGGTGTTCCTGACTTACACTTAAACACTTGTTGAGTCTTGTGGTTTTCAGATTGGTTGAATAGAATTGTTACTTGTTGTTGAAGTATTTTGACTTGGTGAATATTGTTTCTCATATTTACTTATCATAAAGTGGAAACAATCTATACATCTTTATTTTTAGCAAAAATTATTTTCTATATCCTCACGTTTATTATATCCACTACAAGTCCATAGATCTATCAAAAATTAAAAAATCAACAAACTACGGCCATAGGTGTTGAATTTGGTGTCGATGGTTGCGACTCGATGAGAGGAGTCGATTAGGATGTGATAATGAGTGAAGTTCACCTTTGGTGATCAAATTTAGGGTTTCAATAGTGATATAAAAATTAAGGATTTTGGTAAAGGTAGCAGGAGAAATCAAGGATAGTACGATTAGGTGCAGGGTTTTACTAGCGTAGACTGGTGGTGGGAAAAGGTGGTAGTCATGGCTATGGTGGTGCAAGATTCAGTCAAAACTAGTACTAGAGACTATAGAGTAATTACTCATAGTGCAAATAAGCATTGGGAAAATATCTACATGTTACCAATGAATTTTCCACATTCTCAGAACAGACTCAATGGATAAAATAAACTTCAAAATGATGAAGGAATGGCTCCAGAGACTTGGAGAACATCAAGAGTGATGATACAAAGAAGCATGTAAATAATGGATGAGTTTCGGATGAATCGAATCATGTCGGTATAGACATGAATAGGTCGGTACCGAGATGATATTTAACTATAACATAGTAAAGCTTAAGAAAAGGAAGCTCAAGCTATAGGAAAATGATGAAGTGTATATATGCAAAATCATTTCATTACTGACATGAATTCATGTTGGTACTTACATGTTTGGGATCCTCAAAAGTCTTATTGCTTTGATCTGGTCTTCATGCTATATTTTTGGATCTAGGATTGAGACGTATTCAGACCTGGATTGCAAGATTTGCACTGGGACTCGCCTATAAATGCCTAGCTACTTACAACTAGAAAAGGATCTATTGGACTTTGGAATCATTCTCTCTTCTTCTCTTATGAACTCTATCAAATCTAAGATCTACTAGATTATGGTCATATTTTGCTTGTAATCATTGTATTCCAGAGAGAAACCATCAAATAATAAGATAAAGTGGATATATGCCGGAGTAATTGCTTAACCACTATAAAAATTGCTTGTTTGTTCTTGTTTCTATTGTTTGCATACTTTTTAGATTTCAATCTACTTGATTTTGGAGTGTTGTGTCAATATTTGGCACAACATTTTTGGTGCTTTCACTGATTACGAACTTTGATCTAAGATTTGGAGAAGATGAAGAGACCTAACACAAAAGCTATTGCTGGACCAAGTCAACCAGAGCATGAGGGCAGCTAGTAGGTGTCCTCAAATGCAAATCTTTATTCTATCTATATTATCAAAGAGGAGATGTAAGGGATGATGATGGATATGTAGACAAGACTAATGGCTAGGCAAGAGGAAGTGCTTAATGTTTTTTACGAGAATGGAGCAGCAAAGGGAAGTCAAAGAAGCTGGAATTCAAAACCAAAGGCCAAAAGGCATAGCAAATGCATAAGAGAATGGAGCGGAGCAAGCTGGAACTGCCACCACAACACCATCATGTCTGTATTGAAAGGAATCGGGTCAGTACCAACAGATTTGGTCTGGGGCATGGTTGATTTGAACCTTGGATGAGATGGGATACCTGGAACGGGTGATGCTAAAGCCAGAGATGTAGATCAGAATTCAAATGTGCAGCCATAGAAGTTAGGACCTGAAGTTCCCTGTAAGAATGGGGGCAGAATGAAGATACAAACTAGAGGCTTCCATTAGTTGACGATGATAGAATTGTTGAGATGATAAGATAGATACTGAGAAGTGGATCCAAGAATAAAGCTTGGAGGATGTGAATAGGAATCCATTTACCCTAAACATCTTATATTCAAGGAATCCACATGATTTCAAGCTGTCGGCGTTGGAGACGTGTTAGCCATAAAATCCACCCAGAGAACAAAGGCATGAAAGAAGATAAGAAAAGCGCCAACATCTACTAAAGTGGGTTTCGACAAAGATCATGAATGAAGGTTTCGAAGGGATTAGGAAGGCTTTCGAAAGAGTCGTAAGCAGCAGGCACCCTCAAGCCTCCGAAAAAGATGAAAAAGTAGAAACAAAGCCACCTTTCCGCCTCTCTAAAGACCTTTCGACACAGATGGGTCAGCAAAGACTACTTCGGAATCTCTTTTCAAAGGCAATGAATGTTAATCTCCCATAAACGCGCCAACCTTTTGGAACTAAGGGTTTTGCCTTCATAACAACCCTTTCGAAAGCATACACAAGCCTTTCAAATCGGTTGAAGACAATGACATTAGGGGAAGTTTCCACATCAATGCACGGACATACCTTCGAAAGCTACTCAACAAAACCATCGGCACATCAACATCTTCGAAGCTCCTGTAGGCAACCTATCGACAGATTCGGAGGCACCTATCTAACTTCCGATAGCAACAAGGTAACATGAAGGAAAAAGCGCATTTGGAGTCCTTTCGACAACATCGAAAGGTGTTCTGGAGGAAGCAGTAAGAAAGATAATCATAACTTAACAAAGGCGAAAGGTTGGTATTGGATTCATTCGACTTAGTCGAAAGGTCTGGAGAAAGACAAAGGAAGCGCAAGGGTAAATCAAAGAACTTAGAGAAGATTCCTTTTGATAGTGTCGAAGGCAGACATGGCCTTTTGACCAAGTCGAAAGCATAAGGCGGCATATAAAAAGGGGTCCTTTCGACCGTGTCGAAGGCATAGGCATGGAAGGAGGTCGACCTGCATCTATAAATAAGACCTAAGGGGTCCAGTTTTGAGGACCGAATTTTGGAATCCCGAATTCATTTCTTTCTACTCCAATTTCTTAGCTGCAATTAAATCCTGAAGAAACTCTAAATCAAATTGGGGTTAAAGTTCTATTAATTGTAACACATTTTGGATTATTAATAAAAGAGAGATGGCTAGTTCATTAAGGATTGTGATGAGGAGGAAGATCATTTAGATCATTAGCTAGTCTAATGATCCATTGCACATGATTCTAACCTATTCTCTTAACTTCCTTTTGTCTATGCAATGCACAGGATCGACTTGGATATATGCAGTCGAAGCACATCATCGTCGAAACCAACATAGATAATGAAAATAAGAATGATGATGGGGTTTTGACATTGGTGAATTTATGAAACTGGGAATATCTAGGTCGATCTTATACGGGGGAAACAATGTGAAGCTTAGGCAGTTATAAGCTGGACCTGTTTTGAAAGAGTGGAACCCCACTCGACTCAGTCGAAAGGGGGGTTTTGAAGGGGTCCCAGTTTATAATTGGCTAAAAATTGTACAAAGAGGAACTCATTCGAAAGGGGTTTATCCCCAGCTCCATATGCAACCCCTTCAAAGAGTTTCCACAACAAAAGTAACGAAACCATGGGGTCGAACGTAGCTGTGTCATATTAGAAAAACATACATCCCTTTCGACATGATCGAAAGGGTCAGGACAAGCCTTTCGACATGATCAAAAGGAATGAAAAGCCAAGATGATTAGCTACTTTCGACACACTCAAAGGAAAGGTTTCGAGCAGGATGCAACTCCTTTAGTCTGCATTCCTAAACTAACTTCTTAAAGCCTTTCGACTAAGTCAACCTAATCGAGAAGGTATAGTTAATACCTAAAACCCTTTCGATTAAGCCAACCTGGTCGAAAGGTAGAGCAATTTCTTTAAACCCTTTCGACTAAGTCAACCTGGTCGAAAGGTAGGTTTCGAAAAGAGAGATCTTTCCAATAACTTGGTTTCATTTGAGCTCATTTACCTTTCACATAGCATTGGGGATGTTGATAAATTTTCTTGTTTAAATTTTTGGCGCTAGAAAGAGGGCTCGAACCTCTGACCTTGTCACTATATTATAGACTAACTTTGGTTCATTTAAT
This sequence comes from Allium fistulosum, assembly GCA_030737815.1. Classification (NCBI taxonomy): domain Eukaryota; kingdom Viridiplantae; phylum Streptophyta; class Magnoliopsida; order Asparagales; family Amaryllidaceae; genus Allium; species Allium fistulosum. Next base: position 1,172,409,097 of record CM060902.1, on the reverse strand, counting down.
TTGAGTAGGAAAATGAGATCTAAACGAGTAAGCGGAATTGAGGAAGGAGTTGTCCACACCACCACTATTGAGGAGAACATAACTTCGTCCTTTAATCTGGATGAGGCTATTCAAGGACAACCTTCATCACTAGCTCAGCAAGATGATAACGCTACAAAGATTAAACACTTGGAGCAGCAGCTACAGGAGATGCAAGAACTACTTAAAATAGCACTATCTCAAAAATATTCAAAGACACTAAAACCAACTCAGGGGGAAGAGGTGGTTTCCCCCAGAAGAAATTTAAAAGCCAACTCCGCAGAATTCAAAGTAAAATAGACTTAACATCCTCCAAGAAGAAGGAGCATACTCAGTCAAAAGCTAACCATCAAGGAAGAGTTCTCAACAAGTCGCTTGAACAATCAGGAAGCTCAACATCAAAGAAGTATTGCCTAGACCAAAAAAATTACTATAATGTTGAGGCTTATCTAAAAGATGCAGCTGAAAAGGCAATAAAGGATGTTATGAATTCGAAAAGGAAGAGAACAATGGATAAAAATGTTAATGACAATGAAAGAGTGCCACCCTTCACTGATGAGATCATGGCTACAGTTAGCCCACCATATGTGAAGATCCCATCAATGAAATATCATGGGGTTACAGACCCGGACGATCATCTATTGGCTTTGGATAGCCAAATGGATTTGTACAATGCATCTGGGGCTATCAAATGTCGATTGTTCCCGGTCACTCTTCAGGGAGCTGCAGCAAAATGGTACAGATAGTACCGGGAGAAAACCATATATTCATCGAAGCCGTTCTCTTATGAATTCTCCGCCCGATTCTACATTTGCAAAGATCCCACGATCGACTATACAGTCTTAGCCAATATAAAGCAAAGACAAGGAGAATCCTTGGGAGATTATCTGAGGAGATTCAATGCTGAAGCTCTAAAAGCCAAAGACATGAATGATCGAGACAAGATTATTGCAGTTCATTCAGGCTTGATAGAAAACACCCCCTTCTGGAAACAGCTCTTTGTTAACAGCTGTAAAGATTTACAAGACTCCCATTTCCAGGCTGACAAGTTCATCCGGATGGATGAGCTTTACTATGCTAAGAAGAAAACTATCCTCAAGAAAGAAGGGGGGATTTGGACAAGACTGAGGACACAAAAGGACAAGATGGGAAGAGCCAATCGCTAACACAGTCGCTTTAAACAAGCCACTGTCTTAAGTCTATGCCGTAGCTAAGGAAAGAGTCAACTTTCCGACCTCCTTTAAAGCCAAGAACAACCCTGAACAAAGAAAGGGAGGGGATTACTCTGCTTATGAGAAGGCCAATGGTCATAAGATCGATGGCTGTAGGGTTCTAGCTGGCATTATCCAGAAACTGATCCGTGAGGGTCATTTGAAGGAGTTCATTCAAGATCAGCAAAAAGGTCAACGGACAGGGGATGGTCCACAGAAACACCCCAGCAATGCTGTAAATATATTGGAAAATGAAGACCCCCAAAGCTTGAACCCACCAGTAAACAGAATTGATGTGATTCACTATGGGCTGCATCCGACAGGAAATAGCAAGAGGGCCCGAAACAGGTATATTAAGGAAGCTAAAAAAGGCATTTGCTCTATCCAAGAGGTACCCCCAATAAAGAATCCACGTCTCAACATTTAGATGTCGAACCTTGTTGTCACCCCTCAAGAGCTAAGAAAGGGGGTTCACCATCCTTACAATGATCCTTTGATGATTACTGCACAAATTGGATTATCCATCGTCTCTAAAATTCTGGTTGACACAGGCAGTGCAGTCAACGTAATCTTCAAGCACGCCTTCGATCAGATGAACATTCCTGAAGACAAACTGGAGCCAAGCATGGAACCCATATTTGGATTCAATAACAAAGGATCAACTCCGGTTGGACAGATAAAGCTGCTCGTGCAAATAGGGGTGCCACCAACCTGCAGAACCTTCGAAACTGTCTTTGTGATAATCAACCAACCCTCATACTACAACGCCTTCTTTGGCAGGCCAACACTTGATGAAATAGATGCCTTCATCTCCCCGAAATATCTCATGGTAAAATTCTTGACAAAAAGAGGTTGGGGGACTTTCCGAGGGGAGCATTTCAGCTCCCCAGAAATGTATTTTGCTACTCTAGACCAGTATAAAAGGGAGTATTCCGCTTACTTTGATTCTTCTACTATTTTACAGCCTTCGGATGATGTATTTTCACATCCAACATTCGAAGCAAAGATTAAAATTAATAAATCTAACAAACGTATGTATCAAAGATACATTTCTTCTGGAGGCAAGAGAAAGAGAATTGAAACGGAAAGGATAAAACCCATAGAGGATCTTGAGGAAGCATACATAAATTCAGATGATTCTACCAAAGTGGTTAAGGTGAGAAAAGATCTAAATGGTGACTTACAGAAAAATTTGATACAATTTCTAAAAGTCAACAACAAAGACATATTTGCCTGGTCATATTCCAAAATTGTGGGAATTGATCCAACGGTCATGTGGCATGCTCTCAACATCAATCTAGGAGCAAATCCTATAAGGCAGAGAAAGAGACAGATGGACAAGGTACAATCAAATGCTTTGAAAGAAGAGGTTAAAAGACTCCTTGAGAATGGATTCATTCGGGAAATATACTACCCAAAGTGGTTAGCCAATCCGGTTCTAGTAAAGAAATCAAATGGGAAATGGAGGACTTGCATTGACTACACGGATTTGAACAAAGCATGTCCGAAAGATTGTTTCCCATTGCCGCTAATAGACCAGTTAGTAGATGCAACAAGCGGGCACAAGTTGTTGTCTCTCATGGATGCCTATTCAGGGTATAAACAAATACCAATGTTCAAACCAGATGAGGAGCAAACTAGCTTCATAACTGAGTGGGGGATTTATTGTTACAAGGTAATGCCATTTGGGTTAAAAAATGCAGGGGCTAAATACCAAAGATTGGTCAACCGAATGTTTAAGGAGCAAATTGGCCGGAACATGAAAGTTTATGTGGACGATGTGCTGGTAAAGTCTGGCGAACCCTAAAATCATCTTAAAGATTTAGAAGAGATGTTCAGGGTATTGCGGAAATATCAAATGAAACTGAACCCATAAAAATGTTCTTTTAGAGTCCATTCTAGAAAGTTTTTAGGCTACCTTGTAAGTGCCCAAGGGATCGAAGCTAGTCCAGATCAAATTCAAGCCATTAGGGACATGGTCGAACCTAAAACCAGCAAGGAAGTGATGAGTTTGAATGGAAGGGTGGCTGCCCTAAGTAGATTTATCTCAAAAACCACCGATAAGTGTATACCCTTCTTTGATGTAATCAGGAAGAAGAAGAACTTTGAATGGGGGGAAGATTGCAGGAAAGCCTTTCAGGAACTTAAAAGCCAGTTGGAAAAGCCACTGATACTTTCTAGCCCTGAGAATGGGGAAACCTTATACCTATATATGGCAGTCTCAGAGCACGCAGTTAGTTTAGTGTTGATTAGAGAAGGGAATAAGGCACAACTTCCAGTATATTATGTGAGCAAACGGTTGAAGGATGCAGAAGTCCGATACCTAGTGATTGACAAGTTAGCCTATTGCTTGATTCTCACAGCTCGAAAGCTTAGAGCATATTTTCAAGCATACCTGATCAGGGTATTGACCAATTTTCCCCTTAAGCAAGTCTTTAGTAAACCAGAAACTTAAGGAAGGTTAGTAAAATGGGGAATCGAGCTTAGCCAAATATGACATAGAATTTCAACCACAAGCTGCAATCAAGGGGCAAGCATTATCAGACTTCATTAATGAGTGCACTAACTTTATCAAGGAGCAATCATTAAAGGAGAAAGACCAGAAGCCTATGTGGCAATTATTGGTTGATGGCGCATCAAATGAACAATGGGCCGGTGCAGGATATGTAATCATCACACTGGATGGACACCGTTTACATTATGCCATGAAATTAGGATTCCCCGCAACTAACAATGTGGCAAAATATGAATCTATGGTAGCGGGATTAACCTTGGCATTAGAACTCAAAATTCCATGAATACAGATCTTTAATGATTCTCAGCTAATGGTGAACCAAGTGAAACCGATTTATCAAACAAAGGACCCTAAGCTATCTTCATACGTAAAGAAGATACTAAGAATGCTTGCTTTGTTTGAAGACTTTTCAATACACCAAGTCCCAAGAGCGGAAAATTCACAAGCAGACTCCCTAGAAAAACTAGCAAGCTCAAGGGGAGCCCCGGAAACACGTATTGTTCCGGTGGGATATCAGGAAATTCCAGGTATTGGAGAGGAGGAATCCGAACAGGGAAAGGAATTGTTAGTTCTAACAAGGTCTCAACCAAAATCACAAGGAAAGAGAGAAGAGAAAGTAATAAAGAAATATCAGATGAAAGGGTTGACCTAACATATATGATGACACTTGGATGTCACCCATTATTGAATACCTTGTTAAAGGAATACTCCCATCAGACAAAGGTGAAGCAAGGAAAATTAGGAGACAAGCTCCAACCTTTGTAATGATGGATGGAATCCTCTATAAAAAGGGATATGCTCTTCCCTATCTAAGATCTGTGAGCATGAATGATGGAGTAAAATTAATGGCCGAAGCACACGAGGGGTTTTGCGGAGATCATTCAAATGGAACAAAATTGGCAAAGAAAATAATGAGGCAAGGATTTTATTGGCCACATATGGTAAGCCAAGCCATCGAGTATGTGAGAAGATGTGAAAAATGTTAGAAATACTCAAAGATTCAAAGATTTCCCCCAAATCAGTTGACTCTAATTACAAGTCCATGGCCCTTTGACGTATGGGGAATAGACTTAATCGGCTCATTGCCAATTTCAAAAGGAGGAGCAAAATACGTCATAGTCGCCATAGACTATTTCACCAAATGGGTTGAAGCAGAACCGCTTCCAAAGATTTCTTCTGGGAAGGTACTCAGATTCGTTATCAAGAATATCATAACCAAGTTTGGAATTCCCCAGAAGATAATTTCTGACAATGGGACACAATTTGAGAGTGAAAAATTCTCTCGCTTTTGCCACAAAAATGGAATCATTAAAAGATTTTCATCCGTCGCACACCCAAAAGCGAATGGGGCAGTTGAAGTTGTAAACAAAACCATAAAGATGATTTTGAAAAAGCAGCTAAACAAAGCAAAAGGAAATTGGGTAGAAGAACTGTCGCTTGTGTTATGGGCTTATCGAACATCCACCAAAACGGCGATGGGACATACTCCCTACTCTTTGACATATGGGTGTGAGGCGATGTTACCAATCGAGATTGAGATACCCTCACACCGAAGAATCGCCTACGCATTCGATAAAAATCAAGAGCTGAAAAGAGAATCCTTAGATTTAATACATGAATTGAGAGATGAAGCAGCGTTAAGAATCGCCGAGTATCAAAGAAGAATCCCAAAGTACTACAACTCAAAAGTGAGAACTCGGTCATTTCACGAAGGAGATTTGTTACTCCGAAGAGTGATGGAAAATACCAAAAACCCAGCAGATGGACCCCTAAGGCCAAATTGGGAAGGACCATTAACCATTTGCAAAGTAATCCCCTCGAGAGCTTACAAATTATGCCGACCAGATGGCAATATGGTTCCAAGAACATGGAATGTCGAACATTTGAGGCCATATTTTCCAAAGATGAATGAATAAAGCTATAACGACCCAGTTTTTCAATCATCTGAATTTAGAATATTTAATTAATTTTAAATATTGAAAAGTAAATTTAATAAGTTAAATGTTTAAATAATTGAATCTGGAGTATAATGAAGAAGAAAAAATGATTTCTAAAGTTGAATTAAATTCTATTTGAATTTAGATGGAGTTAAAGAACTTTAAAATTTGAATTAAAAATGAATGAACATAAATTGGAAAATTAATATTTAATTAATAAGTGTAAAAATAGCCATTCGGGACACTATCTCAGAATTGGACGAAACCAGTTTCATTGGATCAGTAATAGTATGTTATTATAGGATTCCAAATTTCGTAGCGATTGGACCTACCGTTTGATCGTGCAAATTAAAAACGTATAGAAATTTATCTAAGTTATTTTAATTAAAATAACTCGATTTTGAAAACCTATCTTCTGTATATGATGGAATTGGCCTCCGATATATATTTCATTATGTTCGGAATAGGGGTAAAACATTATGAACGCCAAGCGGCACGCTTCGTTTGGAGTTCCGTATTTTTTGGGTGAATAGTGTTTTAAAACGTTGTTTATATAAGGACCTTAATTTGCAAAACCCTAGAGCAATTAGGGCAGTTGCCACCTTCAATTCGAATGGCCAAGAAAGCTTGAATCTTCTTTCTTAATTTTCTTTTAATCCGTAAACAATTATCAAAAACTCTCAACTACAATATTGTAGAGCGTAACGAGATCTTCACATCCAATGGATGATTCATCGTATGGCGCAACGATCGAGGTGAATTCTTCTCGTGTATGCGCGATTTTTGAGGCACAGGGATGGCCGAGCTCGGCATGGTTAAGGTCATGGATGCGTGGGGACAGAGGCTTTGATGTGGAGGTTCCCAATCAACTTCTAGTGGCACGAGGGAGGAGCGGCAATCGATGGAAGCGGGTCGTGATGGGTTCGAACGTGAATACCTAGGAGAGTAGCGCATGAGAGAAGGAAGAGATTTGGGTAAAAAAGTAAACGTTAATTATTTTGTAAATTTAGCTAATTATATAATTTATTATCGAATGTTTAAAAATTTATAACTTTGTCATACGAGGTTCGTTTCGCATGAAACAAGCGGCGTTGGGTTCGTATCTGAAAATACTATGCAATGGAGTTGGATTGGATAGATTTGGAGCTATTGAAAATTTTGGTTAAAATTAAACGCTCGTTTAATTTTGATCGAGATAAAACGCTGCAACAACGAAAGTAACCAAAGTGAGTAAAACTCACTCTCTCTGGCCCGCTTATATTTTTATATAAGTGGGAATAAATTTATTTTATGCTATGTGATGATTGTTTGGATGTTATGCTATATTATTAGTAGTTGGATATATTCCTGCCTATTGGAGTAGATGAGACCCTATACGTTCCCATGTATGAGCGGATGACTCTTTGTACGCACGTCTGCCTCGAAGCAGACATTGTACGTATTTTCTCATATGTATATTTTTTGCAGGTTAAAGGTTGGAGGGATCCAACTGGATTCCTCACCATTGTTGATTTTTATTTACATATATTGTTATATATGTTGTATTATGTGATGTTCGATGTGATGGATGTCATGTTGCTATTATTGATGTGAATCCCCTTATTTAGTACTTTTGCAGCATTGGGCCATATTTTTGGAATTTTAAAATATTAAAATGATGATTTTGACTTTAAAAAATATTTCAAAGTGGTTTTGAAAATATATATGTTTTAATAAATTTTCGAATGATTAAAGAAAAGGAATTATTTTAAATATATAAAAAGTTATAATTTTTATGTTATAAAAGTTATGGTTTTGTGAAATATACTTAAATATGATTTTTGAAATATGGAATTAACTATTTTGTAAAATAAGTTAAATTGAGAATTTTGAACTTATTATAAATGGATTTGTAAACGAGTTTTATAAGTGTTAAAATGAAGTTATAAATGAAATATTATAAGTAAATAAGATTTATAAAGTAAGAAAGTTATAAAAGGAATGTTATTAATAAAGAGATTTAATAAAATGGACTTTTATAAATAGTGTTTTATAAATATTAGAAATAGATTTATAATCAAATTTGTAAATGGGTGTGCAATTGAAATTTAGAAATGGATTTATAATGGACTTTATAAATAATGAGATTACAAAAGAATGAATGTGTAAATAAAGAAATTTATAAGTAAATAAGCTTATAATGGGATTTTGATATATAAATGAGATAAACGGGAAATTGGTTAATAAAGAAATTTTATAAATTGGAGTTTTTATAAAATAGAAATGTGAATTATATACACTGTTTTATAAATGTGAAATCAAATTAATATGATAAGCTAAATATGGATTTTTTTTTATAAAAGGAAAATATTCACGTTTTTAAAGCGAAAAATCCTTAAAATGAATGTTTTGGAAAGTGATATTTTAAAATGGAGTTTAAATGGTTTGAAAATACAATAAGTTGTGAATTCACTTATTATTAAAATCAGTTTATGAAATGTTTTCCAAATATTGAAATGGTTTTGAGAATATATCTTTTTAAAGATAGTTTGAAGTAATAAATTTGGAAAAGTGATTTAATAAATAAAAGATAAATAAATCAGGCCTAGTGACTGTTTTAGTGCTAAATTATATTTTTGGCAATTTTAGTTTCTCGACTTGATGTGGAAACTATTTAGTTGTACATTAGTACATAGCCATCTGTGTAGGCTTCATTATCGTTGGGTGTAAAGGATGTTGATTCGAGTAGTGCAGAGTGATTACTCTAATCTACCGAGCTTCTTTTTTGGCTGAAGGATAGCAAGTTGAAAGTTGGAAACATGATAAGTCTACGAGACTTGGTTTCTATATGAGGTTGAGTAACGCTTTTGCGTTGTTGATGCGAAGAGACCGGGATTGGTTTATCCGAAAACCACTTCGGACCAACCTGTATGCGACGATTATGTAGGTTTGTTGATGATATTGATATTTAGGATTTTCATAGTGAAGGACTGCTTGTTGATCATTTGGGGTTAAAATTCCAATATACATATAGTAGCAGTAGTCTCTTCGTTATGAAATATCCAATGCAAGGACTATTCACTACTAATCCTAGGGATTTCCCGATAGGATGTGGTAGGAAAGTACCTTTGGTTTGTCCTGTTCCTGGACAACTTGTATGGATGGATGTCTGACGGTGCATTTTCTGAGATTACGTACATTGGTTTTTACAAACATACATCTGTGGTGGCGAAGAAGGAAACTTCTCTTAGCTTAACACCCTCCTTGAGACGTACGAGCTCAAGGATTGTATTTTAGTGGAAGGCAATTAGTAGTCAACGAAAATGGCAATGTGGCATTCAAAGATGATAATGATGTGATATGTGAAAGGTATTTGATACCTCTTTTGGCCTCACACCCCAGGAAATGACTAAAACAGGGTAGAAGCGGCAAGGCTTAGTGGGTCACTCCCATTAGGAGATGTCATCATCCTTCTAGATTTACTCTACACATGTCTAAGTATGTGGTGAATGTATGACTCAAGTACCCGTTAAAGGTCGGTAACGACCGGGGTGATGACATATTCGGTACTATCCAAGAAGGGGTAGGTCGGTCTTGTGTTGGTTTAGGCGTGTAGTATCTACTCCCTAGGTGCATCCCTCTAGAGGTGTACTGTACGGAAGGTAGTCCCTTACCTTGTCATTTGTATGGAATCCAATATCCACTATGTGCCTTCCATTTTGTTTGTAAACCTATTATGCTATAATGTAATAATGTAACAATTTCAGCTATGATTAATTATTATTTGTGCAATAGACACTATTATAATATAAGAGAATTTGATATGAAATGTTTTTGTTATCGTAAGGGAAAACCCATCTGTGTTTATGTGTGGACGTGGTCTTACGAGATAACTTTTGTTTTGATAAAGAAAGTTTGGTAATCTTAAAACTTTAAAATTCAGTTGAGATGTGTTTTTCTCATGCTGGTTTACCAAACTGATCCAGGCGTTCTTCCCTTTTAACGCTTGGGTCAGACCGAGTATATTTATAGGTTCAGATTTGGTACTTTTGGAGCTTCAACAGACGAGCTAGAGATCTTTATGTTGTATACATGTATTTGTTTATTTTCCGCTACATTGTTGTTGTAAATTATCGGCATTTGTGAGGATAGGTTGTTATAACTGTCCTGGCTGATAATTATTTATTTGTGTACTCTGATTGATGTATGTATATTACAGTTTCTCTTTTGTAAAGATTATTCATCTATATTATATGTTATTCCGCTGCGATGTGAGATTCTGTATTGTTATGGTTCCATTTCTCTCTTCTTCTTCTCTTCTCTTATTCTCTCTTCTTTCTTTCTTCTCACCCTCCCTCTTCTTTCTCATGACTTTCCGTCATTCTATGCTTTTTTGGTCGGACATGTGTGGTTTATTGTCGATTCAAAGGGTACGGATTTGCGGGTCGTCACAAAAGCATCTTTTTCTTCCAAAAGAAAATCTACATGGTTGGGAGTGAAATGCTCCTTATATTTGGATATTACCTAAGATGGTAGAAAGCCTCTGTCCACGCCGATATGGCCAGGGCAGAGCACCTCCTAGAGGGAGGGCGGAGTAAGCCTTTAGCCGCGCCATAAGATGGCCAGGTTAAAGTAGTGGACAAGCCTTTGACCGTGCCTCTGGTCAGGTCAAGGCACCTTCTGGAGGGAGGACAGAGTAAGCCTTTATCCACGCCATATGATGGCCAAGGTAAAGCACCGAACCAGCCCTTATCCACGCCACGCTATGGCCAGGGTAAGTCACCTCCTGGAGGGAGGACAGAGTAAGCCTTTATCCGCACCACACTATGATCAGGTTAAAGCACCGAACAAGCCCCTGTCTTCGCCATGTTATGGCCAGGGTAGGGCGCCTCCTGGAGGGAGGTCGGGTAAGTCCTTGGTTCCAGCCTCTAAGATGAGCTAACCAAGAGCACCGGACAACAATGGACTAAGATGTCCAAGCCCAAGAAGAGGCTCGTCAAACAATAGACTAAGATGTCCAAGCCTAAGAAGAGGCTCATCAATAGTGGACTAAGAAGTCCAAGCCCGAGAAGAGGCTCTTCCAATCATGGACTAGGATGTCCAAACCCGAGAAGTGGTATATCTCCAATGGACTAAGACGTCCAAGCCCGAGAGGAAATTGATCAAATTACAACTACATACAAGACCTGAAGGGTTCATACATGTCAAGGAAGACGGAATCTAAAGAGTTAAGCCAAATTTCGGCCATTAAATATCGAATTTGGATTTCAGGTTCTTCATTTCGAGATTTCATCTATTAAATACCCAAATCTAGGTTTTGGGTTTCTTATTTCAGCATTTCATCTAAAGTACCAGAATCTAGGTTTCTGGTCGATTCCAATTACTTATAGCCCTTATAATACACGAATTTGGGTTTTGGGATTCTCATTTTTAAGCATCATCTATTAATACTCGAATCTGGGTTTCGGGTCTTTACTAATCACTTACAATCTTTATGCCTGAATCTGGCCCTCAGGACATGGTGACTAAGGTGGAGTTCGACAAGATGATAGGGGAGTTGAATCAATAGATGGTAGATAGTCAGAAGGCTCTTTTCGACGGGATGGATTCCAGCATTGCCTTGCTGACCAAGAAGTCTCAAGATCCTAGAAGGGATAGGAGAGAAGCATCACCTACTGGTTCGAAGGAGGAAAATTCATATGTTTCTAGTTAGAACATAAGGAATGGAAAGCAAAAGATGAGGCATTGGACTACTGGAGCAGCTAGGAGGAAAGTTGGAGGAAGTGGCTGACCCTCTGCTATGGGAATTCATATCGATATTGACCAAAATCAAGTCAGTACCGACTGAATTTAAGGAATTTGAAGAGGCAGGTGCCAAGGCCGTCAACTTGAAAGACTTAGAGGATGATTTGAAGGATGTTGGTAGTGAAGTCGGTCCAGATATTGGAGTTCGAATGCTAATGTTTAAACCACTATTGCAGAGCCAAGCAGATGTCAACGAAGACCTGAAGGAGTGGTTCTCCCAAAGACGAAAGAAACTAGACATCATTGAGCGAACCAAGACTGTTTCAAAGTCAAACACTCAGTGCAGCTCCTGATAGTCGTCCTGTGGATTGCTAGGCTAGTAAGGAGCATATTGTGGATATGAAAACAGTTGCTGGAGGAAAAAATGGAGAAAGAACAATGATTGGGGTTCTACACCTCATAGAACTCCGTCCATGGAGAATATCTAAAGGGAGGAGTATCCTAGAAAGTTTACGATACGTTCAATGCCATCATATAACAGGACGGCTGATCCTAGAAAACACTTGTTTAAGTATGAATGACACATGGATGGTGCTAGGGCAACGGATGAGGTTCGATATAGGTGTTTCCTTATCTTTTTAGATGGGATTGCATCGATTTGGTTTACTCAGCTCGCATCGAAATCCATCTTGACTTTCAATGAGTTAGCAAAGAAGTTCTCAGAGCAATTCAAACTCCACTTTGTTGGCCCAAGGATGTGATGTCCTTGTCGAGCCTTTCTCGGGGACTTGAGGAGTCGTTGAAGAGGTTCCTGAATAGGTTTAATGTTGTAGTTACTAAAGTAAACAATCCAAATGAGCATATGGTTCAGATGGCTTCCAAAGGATACATCCAGACACGGATTTTGAAAAGTGGCTGAGGTTGAAGCAGCCAACAATTATGGAGGAATTCTGTTAAAAAGCTAACTAGTTCTTACGTTTGGGAAAAAGCAATTCAGGTTGCTGGAAAGACTGGTGGTGGATAGTCAAAGGAAGTTATTCAAAACAACGTAGCTATTAAGCAGATCGCTAAGAGCGTCGGGAACATAGCTATGAATATTGAGAATTCTAGCAATCAAAGAAAGAGGACTCAGGGCACCGAGGTTAGATGAAATGATGCTAAAAAGCACTCAAGTAATATAAGGCCAAATGAGTACATGCCTCTGAACAGTGCACTTTAAAACATATACATTGCCACAAAATGCACAAAAAGGTATAAGAAGCCGCCTAGGAGGAGGCGACTGAGGCAGAAAAGCGCTTTGGAAAGTTTTGTAAATTCCATGAAACTCATGGGCATAATACAAACGAGTGCTGGCATCTTAGACATCTCATTGAGGAGTTGATATGGAAGAAGAATTTGCAATAGTAAGTTTGAGAGCTGCAGGATGGTGGGTGAATGATAGACCCCAAGGGCTAAACACCTAAGGGAACCAGCTTGGACCTAATGGAGAGGAGCCCAGGCGATCAGATGGAATGATATTCATAAATGGGATAACTAGAGGACCTCATCCAATGGAGAAAAGCTGGAATAAGATGGAGCGGTATTGTTTTCGAAATTCAAAAGGGATTGAAGCACCAACATTCGATCCTATGGTGATAATGGCCATTATAGGCTCTGCAACTATGCACTGGTTCTGGTGGATTATGGAAGCTTGATGAATATTCTATTCAAAAAGACTTTTGACCAGATGAGAATAAGTATGAAAGACATCAAGCCTTGTAAATTAAGGATTCGATGATTTATTGGTGAGACAACGGAACCCATAGGGATAATTGATTTATTCATGTAGTTGGGGGATGGAGACTGCAAGACTATGAGAGTTCAGAAGTTTGTAATTGTGGATGAGTTATCGACGTATAATGCCTTCTTGGGTTGATCGACCCCAGCTAATATCAACATAGCACTAGTTTCTTAGTGCTTGGTGATGAAGTTCCCTACAGATAATGGGGTTTGATCGATTCGAGGTAAGCAGAGTGCTGGTCGAGAATGTTACATCGTCGAGCTTAGAAGGCAAAGCAAGAGCAAAACGAAAAAAATGTAGAGAAAGATTTCTGCATTAAGAATGCGGTTGCATAGCAATTAATTCCCAAGCTTTGGCTCGGGAACCATAATGATGTGCACGTAAATGTGCATATTTTTACCACCATATTTAATCTATTTAAATTAAATAAATGATCATATCGGGTATTTTAACTTGTTTAAACCAAAATTCAAATTATTTGAAATTGTCACATATTTATCTTCATCCAAGGGCAAAATGGTCACTTTTGTGCATAAATTAATTTTCTAAAATTTAATTGCAAATTTCTATATTATTTTGTAGGAATTTGAATTCATATACAAGTGGTTTCATGAAGACACATGCATGCACAAGAGTGAAGAGAACAAATGAAGATGGAAATAATTCAAAGTGAAGATAATGGAGGACCTCACCTACCCACCTTCCTTCATGTACAAATTAGAATCTAATCCACATGCTAATGGTCATCAAATCTTCATGTACACTTAAATGGATGATTATGGGAGGCTAATGATTACTTGGCCACCACACTACCTCAAGGGTAGTTTGGGCATTCCCCAAATTATGGATTAGGGTTTTATGCTTGTATAAATAACCCATTATGTTCATGTAACCTTCTCTCCTCTTTTAGTCTCTCTTTAGTTAGTTTTAGATCAAATAAAAGAAAGCTCTCTTCTCTTTTCATGGCTACTTAGCCATATTTTTATTTCATGTAACTTTCATTCTTTTTAATGTTAATTAGTGCTCTCTTTTCTTTTACATGCTTCTTTTCCTTTCATGTTGTAGTGTAGATCTCTCTTATTTCATGCAAGTAGATTAGTTTTTCCTTTTTTTTCTCTCTTTTTCCTCTTGTTTGTTTAATGTTGCTTTCTACATTTGTTGATTTGATAACAAAAATGAGAGGCTAATCCTTTCAATTTAGGGGTAATGAAGCTCTCTTGAATCATGTAGATGCAACATAATTTCTTTTATGTCTCTTTTGTGATTAATGGAAAGTAGATGTTTGTGTGGTTTTGTGTTTAATATTGAGTTTGATAGCTTATATTGTTCAAAACAAATAAGCTATGCTTAGTCATATGAATCATTAATTACCTCTTCATCTACATATGATCATGGTAATGGAAGTGGATTTAGAATCAAAATTTGATGGTTTATGTTTCTAATTAAATAGTTAATAAACCATGCTTAAAATAGATTCTACTTTTAATTTCATATCATTTTCATTGAAGTTAGTAAGTGGGTTAGAGGGTGCATTAAAGTTTGATGGTTTAAGTGTGTTAATTAATAACACAATTAGGCCATGCTTATGATAAATGCATCAACTAATGTCACAAATGACCAAAAAGAGATCATAATTTCATTATGTTGATTTATGTGATCATTAGAGGGGATTTGCCTCTAAATTGCTCTTTAATCTCATCTTTTTATTCTCCTTAGTTTTAGTTTGTTTTTACTTTCTTTTAGTTAGTTAACAATCACTCGACTTTGGTTTAATTTGATTGAATAGAATTTTAAAATCATCAATTCCCTGCGGATCGACCCGTATTCGCCGCGTGCTACATTCGTACACCGTGCGCTTGCGGTTATTTTTAATTTAAATTCGTTTGACGGTTTTCTAAACCGATAGAATTTCCGTCGACGAACAAGTTTTTGGCGCCGTTGCCGGGGAATTGTTTTGATTTTATTTTTCTATTCTTCGAATTATTTTTGTTTGATTTTTTTTTTGTGTTTGTTGTGTGTGTTTGCATTTAAAAAAAAATATTGTGTGTTGTGTGATTTCTGATTGCATTGTCTTTGTGTTTTTTTTCTTTTCATTTTCCATTTGCATATTTATATATAAAAAAACCACATAATTTCACAACAAAAGATCAAAAATATTTTATTTCATAGTCAATATTGCATTTACATTTTTATTGCAATTTTTCTTTTTCCATTTACATTCAAAAAAAAAAGAAAAACAATTGCTGTGCTTTCTGCTTTCTGCTGTTCTACCACAACTTCTACCCAAACTTCATTTACCATCATCAGATTCACCTCTGCCAACTCAAACAATCCCAATCTCCTCACTGACACAGTTCAACAGTCGTTCCGAAACAACACTCACTTCTCCCATCTTCACTTCTACCATCACATCACCACAAACAACTCATTCATTTTTCATATCAGCCTCCTTCAGTTGTCTGCCACACCACAACCAACATCTCACCAAATCATCCACAAACCACATCTGCTGTCAACAACTTCCATTCATCATGATCCTATATCCACACACTGCTGCTCCATCAACCATTGTCGACAACAAATATCATCCTCCCCTTACGTGCCTGTCAACGGCCAATACAACCATCACAATTCCACCCATCTCCCTGTACAAAGCATACAACTCCTATACACTGCGAAAACCCCAAACTGCATACTTGCACTTGCATTCATCTGTCGCATCTATCACCATTTCACATACATCATCGCAAAGCACCGCATCTATACAACTTCCTGCCTTTGCATAACAGTCCCTGCCTTCCATCTCTTCTGCATAGACACACAAGCCTGCACACCCCAAACCACAGACCAACATACATCACAGACCCCAAAAAAAAACTGCCTTCTGACTACATTCACTCATCCAATTCTCTGCCACAACCAACCATACACTTCACGCAAAATCACTGACATCACACGAGACAACCACCCCACTTCCCTGTACATACACAACTGCTTCTTCACCAACATTCTCTGATCAAACTGTGACTTACATCCTTCAACAGCTTCAAACCCTCCATCATTCCTTATCCACTTCATATACCCCTACTTACAAACACAAAACTATTGTATCACAAAATTCCTCACTCCCTGACAATCACCAGATCACTCAACCTTCCTTGATCACCACATTCACCCAACCGTCCATCCATACTACTAGTTCCTAGAGCAAACAGCTATTGTGCTACTTCAAACTGCAGCTCCACAAACTTTACTCCTGCCATTCAACATACTACCATTCATAAACCATTGCTTGACAATTCCACTTCTCTGCCACAACCAGAACATCACCATACATTCTACTGCCATCAAGCAATCTCCTCCAACACAAACCCTTCCTCCTACATCCTTGTCAACCATAACATAGTGGCTAACCACCTTCAATCCTGGTTTTACCACTCTCAAATTCGCAATCCTACCCGAGTAAAACTGCTATCAATCCTACCCATAGCAAGCACCATCGAATTGCTGCCTGTTTCTACAAAAACCATCACATCCTCTTCTTGCCGAACCCAACCAGAGCTTCCACTCCAGAGAACATCGAACAACACCCCAAATCAACCGAGTTCGAATCATCGACAAATCAAACATCGCTCTGCCCCTCTACAAATCAGTGACCAACCATCATCATCCAATTTCTTTTCAAATCGAAAAAAAGAGAGTAGGAAAGAGTGTAGAACGAACCTCAATCGAACCACTCAAACTGAATCGTCTTCTTCCATCCTCCATCACTTCATCGAACATCCTCCTCAAATTGCGAACACCGCCGAGCAACCAAAAAAGGCCTTGTCATCGAACATTTGACCTCCATTCCAAGTGAACGCGAACAAGTTGCTGGTGGTTTTGAGTTGCGAAATTTAAATCGATTTGTGGAAGGTGGAAGATTTGCTGTCTCGTTTATTTGATTATAAGTGGAAGTGCTTTAGTTTTGTTAAGTTAAGTTGGGCCGGGCGAGTGTTACTTGATTTTGTTTTAATCTTTTCTTTTTTTTAGTTAGTTTGTTTTCTTTTAGTTTAAATTTGTTTTACCAAAAAAAGAGAACAAATTTCAAATTGTTTTGCCATTCTTATCTTCCTCTTAATTTTTTTTTAAAGTAAAACGTTACTTTTAAATTTCCTTTTCAAAAAAAATTAAAAAAAAACTGTATATACATGTGATTTTTATTTCAGGTTGCCAAAGCAGAAGAAGCAGAAGTGCTTGCTAAAATAAATTGCTTGCGTGCTGAGCTTGCCAAAAAAAAATGCTTGCTTGATATATCTATTGTTTTTATTTGCCTTGCATTGTATATATCTCTTGTTTTTATTTTAGTTGCATTATTGATTGCTTGCATTTGCATATAAATATTTAAAAAAAAAATTCAAAATTTAAAAAACAAAAAAATCCATTCATAGTCGCATTGTTAATACACGTTTAATTTCTGCTTTGCATTTCATCCTAGAATTTTGATTAGTAATAACGATTAGACATCGATAACTTTTAATTGTGTATTGACAAGTTGTCTTCTTTGAACAATTTAATTTCTCGGTGTCTAGGCTACGGCAGAGTAATAACCATTTATAAATATTACGGTGATTCGTAAATATTATAGTGGTTGTTCCTCTGAAGGTACTTAAACCTTCGGCTGCATTGCTACGGTGATTCGTGGTGCACCGATAACTCCTGCCCGTTACCTGGCTGAGAACTATCTTGTTGATTTAAGACAATTTGCAATTATACAATTTTGGGTTAACTTAGGATAAATCATTTGTAATTAAACCTTGCGTTCATTTAGTTGCATTAGTTCATGCATATTTAAAAAAAAATCAAAATTCAAAACTAAAAAAATTGTAAATATTCCCTTTCTTTTTCTTTGAAATTTTTTTTCCTTTTCCTTTGAAATTTCAAAAATCCAAAAAAAAAATTAGAAAAACAAAAAATCCAAAAAAATATAAAATCTTTTCAAAAAAGGCAAAAAAAAATTTAAAATCCAAAAACAAAACAAAAATCAATTTTCCCTTTTGAAAAATAAATTCTTTTTGTAAATATTTTTCCTTGATTAAAAAAACAAAAACAAAAACATTCTTGAAAATGTCCGAGTTTCCCCACTTATTTGAATTTTATAATAGTTGTGAAAATCAATATAATCCATATGATTTCACTCCAAATTCGTATGGATATTTTAACAACAACTATGGTTTAAATGATTCAAATTTTGAACCACAAAATTTTCAAAATGACGACCAACCCTCGAATCTCGAAAATAGCATTTCATCTCTACTTGAAATCTCTACACAACAAAATCAAATGATAAATGATTTGTGTAATTCATATTTGTGTAACAACTCGAGTCAAGGATTTCAAAATCTGAATTTAATTCAAAATTCAAACGATTTCAATTATAACCCATGCCAATTCAATTTCGAACTCCAAAATGAATTTCAAACTCAAAATGAAAATGGAAACAACTTTTCAAACGAATTTGGCAATGGGAATAATCTTAACCACGTTACGATTGAAAATCTTTGTTCTCAACAATTTCAAAGTGAAAATCCTCATGTTAATAATTATAAATTGGATTTTGTTGAGAAAATGAACGAAATTTACGATGATTATACGGATTCGTTGTTTGAAACATGTATGAAACAACGTGAAAAACAAAATCAAATTCCAACGTGTAACGAGTCAAACAATAATCCATCTTTTACCCAAATCGACGATTTTCAAATAACAACTTTTGAAATTGAAAATAACAATCTTAGTAAAGTTGTTGAAAACACGGTAATTGAGTTGGATTTCAATTCTTTTGAGGGTGTGAAACTCAATTTAAATTTCGATCTTCCTTTTTCTGAAAATTTGAATACAACTTTGAATTTTGACCTTGATTTATGCAATAAAGTTGTTGATAATCCAACAAAGGAAGTCGAATTTAACGAACATGATTTTTTGGGACTTTTCAAAAATGAGTTGTTAAATTCTGACGGGGAAGATTTAAATCACCACTTTGATTTTGAAATCAATAATTTTGAAGAAGTTTTCAATGACAAATTTGAATTTCAAAATGGTGAAAATAAACTTGAATTTCAACCAATTGTTTTATCAACCCCGAAAATCATCCAAAATAAAATAACTCGTACGATATTTGATAAAACGACATTCGTTTTTCCAAATCGACATTCAATTTTGAAATCTTTTACGGTTTGGTTTTTCGAACTTGAGCTGTGTCTCGTATACTTAACGAGACAAAGGAATCGGTCTTTGGAAGACCGTTTCATTTACTTTTTGACGATATATTTTCTGATTTCGTGTAAATACCGTTCATTTTCATATAAATAAAGGCCATTTTTATTTTTCTCCTTCCACTTGGGTTGACTGTGGGGACACAGTCAAAATCAAGTGTGGGGGAGACTCATCATCATTTTCGGTTTTTCATGGGTTATTTTTAATTTTTCTTTCCAAAATTCAAAAAAAAAATCTCAAAACAAAAAGAAACAAAAAAAACAATTTTTTTAAGCATTTTGATTTATTTTTAAAGAAACACTATAAGATAAATATGTGGTTTTGGTATATTAAATTGAAATTTTTGAAAATTTATTCGTCTTAACAAAATTAAAAATGAAGTTTGATTACAAATAATAATGGTTTAACTAGTATATAGGAAGATTCATACGTGATAATTATGAAATATATCCTAATTGAAAATCTTTGTTTTAAAAAAGTGGTTGATTTAAAGTAAAGGATATAACATTTTTTTGTCTTCTAAGTTAAATGATGCTAAGATGATTTTGCGAAACTCTCTCCCTAAAAAAACAAAAAAAACAAAATTCTTGTATATATGCATATATATTTTCTTAATAAACACCTAGAGTCATGTGTTCACACTCGTGTGTTCACTCGCCATGCTCTGTACCCTTCTCACGTAAGCCCGAAAGGCAGTGCACGATCGGTATATCTGGCCTCAGTTTATCTGAGTTAGGTGTATATATATTAAAATTCTTTTACTAATAACGCCTACAGTCGATAAGTGTTCACACCTGTGTGTTCACTCGCCACGCTCTGTATTCCCCTCACATCAGTCTGCAAGGCAGTGCATGGGTAATATATCTGACCTCAGTTTACCTGAGTTAGGCATATGTAAATATTGTTAATATCAATAAAATTTCCAAACAAGAGAGAGTAAGCAAATGAAATCCAAGCACCATTTAAACTTATTTGATTTGATTTGTTATTGAAAAGAAATGAAAATACCACTTTGAAAAACTTTGATAATCAACTAAGGATCCATTTCAAATTACACTGTGTTATCAACCAAAACAACGAGTTAAACTATTGTCTATTTGTTATGATAACTTGATTTTTGTTGGAAATTTTGACAAGTAAATGACTTAAATTTTCAAAATAATAACCAAACCTATATTTAACTTATTTGTGTTAATTTAAAAATAAATCCTTCATTCGTAAATATTTTCAAAAACTTGCATTCATCTCTTTGTAAATAAATCTTGCATTGTGTAAATATTTTCATCCTGCATTTGGATTTTGTGGGTAGTATCCGCTGAAAACCCTCACGAGACAACACTCGTCCTACTGGGGACACCCAGAGGTTTAACGGCTTGTTGCATACGCTCAATGCAATCGTGCTCCCTACGAAAATGGATTTATCTTACTTTTCCTTTATTCGAGGACGAATAAAAAGATAAGTGTAGGGGTATTTGATGTGCACGTAAATGTGCATATTTTTACCACCATATTTAATCTATTTAAATTAAATAAATGATCATATCGGGTATTTTAACTTGTTTAAACCAAAATTCAAATTATTTGAAATTGTCACATATTCATCTTCATCCAAGGGCAAAATGGTCACTTTTGTGCATAAATTAATTTTCTAAAATTTAATTGAAAATTTCTATATTATTTTGTAGGAATTTGAATTCATATACAAGTGGTTTCATGAAGACACATGCATGCACAAGAGTGAAAAGAACAAATGAAGATGGAAATAATTCAAAGTGAAGATAATGGAGGACCCCACCTACCCACCTTCCTTCATGTACAAATTAGAATCTAATCCACATGCTAATAGTCATCAAATCTTCATGTACACTTAAATGGATGATTATGGGAGGCTAATGATTACTTGGCCACCACACTACCTCAAGGGTAGTTTGGGCATTCCCCAAATTATGGATTAGGGTTTCATGCTTGTATAAATAACCCATTATGTTCATGTAACCTTCTCTCCTCTTTTAGTCTCTCTTTAGTTAGTTTTAGATCAAATAAAAGAAAGCTCTCTTCTCTTTTCATGGCTACTTAGCCATATTTTTATTTCATGTAACTTTCATTCTTTTTAATGTTAATTAGTGCTCTCTTTTCTTTTACATGCTTCTTTTCCTTTCATGTTGTAGTGTAGATCTCTCTTATTTCATGCAAGTAGATTAGTTTTTCCTTTTTTTCTCTCTTTTTCCTCTTGTTTGTTTAATGTTGCTTTCTACATTTGTTGATTTGATAACAAAAATGAGAGGCTAATCCCTTCAATTTAGGGGTAATGAAGCTCTCTTGAATCATGTAGATGCAACATAATTTCTTTTATGTCTCTTTTGTGCTTAATGGAAAGTAGATGTTT
This sequence comes from Allium fistulosum, assembly GCA_030737815.1. Lineage (NCBI taxonomy): Eukaryota > Viridiplantae > Streptophyta > Magnoliopsida > Asparagales > Amaryllidaceae > Allium > Allium fistulosum. Next base: position 1,172,387,271 of record CM060902.1, on the reverse strand, counting down.
GTGTGGTTTTGTGTTTAATATTGAGTTTGATAGCTTATATTGTTCAAAACAAATAAGCTATGCTTAGTCATATGAATCATTAATTACCTCTTCATCTACATATGATCATGGTAATGGAAGTGGATTTAGAATCAAAATTTGATGGTTTATGTTTCTAATTAAATAGTTAATAAACCATGCTTAAAATAGATTCTACTTTTAATTTCATATCATTTTCATTGAAGTTAGTAAGTGGGTTAGAGGGTGCATTAAAGTTTGATGGTTTAAGTGTGTTAATTAATAACACAATTAGGCCATGCTTATGATAAATGCATCAACTAATGTCACAAATGACCAAAAAGAGATCATAATTTCATTATGTTGATTTATGTGATCATTAGAGGGGATTTGCCTCTAAATTGCTCTTTAATCTCATCTTTTTATTCTCCTTAGTTTTAGTTTGTTTTTACTTTCTTTTAGTTAGTTAACAATCACTTGACTTTGGTTTAATTTGATTGAATAGAATTTTAAAATCATCAATTCCTTGCGGATCGACCCGTATTCGCCGCGTGCTACATTCGTACACCGTGCGCTTGCGGTTATTTTTAATTTAAATTCGTTCGACGGTTTTCTAAACCGATAGAATTTCCATCGACGAACACATAACAAATTTTATAAGTCTATGGATCTCAAGAATCAGTTAGAGAAAGTACGGGTAGCAGCAACTGTGCTGACGATCAACATTCCAATCAATATAGACGATCCTACTCGAGTCCTTAAGATCGGATCTTAACTCGATGCAGGATTGAGGAAGGAATTGATCAGTTTTCTTCGAGAAAAGTTGGATGTGTTTGCTCGGACACATTCAGATATGTAGGGGATATCACTGGAGATATCATGTCACACACTGAATGTGGACCCAAAGTACCCCTTAGTAAAATAGAAAAGGCACAGTCTGCGTCTGGGGCGATCCGCTGCGTTGAAGGAGGAAGTGGATAAGTTGAAAGCAAACGGCTTTATCTGCGATACTTTGTATCTTGAATGGGTATTGAACCCAGTGTTGGTCAGGAAAGCAAATGGGAAGTGGCATACATGTGTAGATTACTCAGACCTAAATAAAGCATTCCCGAAGGATAGCTTCCCTTTGCCAAGAATAGACCAATTGGTAGACGGGAGCGCAGACACGAGTTACTCTCTTTTATGGATGCTTATTGTGGTTATAACCAGATACCGATCGACGTTCCAGATCATAAACACACAGGTTTTTAATAGATTTGGGATTTTACAACTACTGGGTAATGGCATTCAGTTTGAACAACATCGAAGCTACTTACCAAAGATTGGTGAATTCCGTATTCAAGGACCAAATCGAATGGATGATGGAAGTGTATATGGATGATATGCTCATGAAGTCACGGCTATCAACGAACCACATGGATGACCTTTTAGAAATGTTTGATGTGTTGTGGAAGTATGGGATAAAATTAAATCCGTTGAAGCTCTTTTGGAGTTACATTGGGAAAGTTCCTAGGATTTATCGTGAATTCAAGGGGAACTAAGGCTAATCCAGAGCAGATTGACACCTTGAAGAATGTGACTCCCCCAACCATGAGGAATGGGATGAAAAGTGTGACAAATTGCACCTTCTAAGTTCTAACACACCGATCCAAAGCCTAATGTGACTTGCAGACTTATATTGGTGCCACGAAGTACAAACTATTGGTTTTTTTTCAAAAACATTATAGATACTAAAGATACAAAGATATGGTCTAAGATATACTACACTTTTAGAACTCACAACGAAAGGCTAAAAAATATATATGTAGAAAATAACCATTTCAGAAAATATCTCAAAACACAGTCTCGGAAAAATAGTACGTGGTCAAATCCAAAGTATATAGAAATACGATACATGTCCCATAAAATACTAAGTATTGAACAAGATAGATAGTTAAATGGATATTAAATAAAAATGACAAGCAACTTCAATGATGAGCTCGCCTCTTCACGTACTAATCACGTTCCTATCACCTGCTGCCCTGTCCTCCTATGGTGGGGAAATGAAAGGAAAAGGGTTGTCACACATAGCTTGAATGGGAAGGTTGTCGCACTGAGTAGGTTCATCTCAAGGAAATTGATAAATATATACCATTCTTCGATGCTTTCAAAAAGAAGAAAGGAAATTTTGTATGGATGAAGGCATGCTAAGATGCCTTCGAGGAATTATAAGGCATATGGAAACACCATCGGTCCTATCCAAATCTTTCAACGGAGAAGATTTGTTCATTTATTTGGCAGTGTCTACTCATGCACTAAATGTAGCATTATTATGTGAGGAAGCAAGGATTCAAAGGCTAGCTTATTATATTAGAAAGCACTTTACTAGAGCTAAAAAGAACCATCCAAAGATGGAAAAGCTCGCTTATTGCTTGTTGACAACATCGAAGAAGTTGTGACTGTACTTCTAGGCTTATCCAATAAAGGTGCTGACGAATCAGCCCTTAAAGAAAGTATTGCACCAAACCGAGACTTCAGAAAGATTATTGAAGTGGAATATTGAATTGAGCCAGTATGATATCGCTTACCTTCCAAGGAGGGTGATAATAGAACAAGCGTTGGTGGATTTCAAAGTTGAATCTACCGCCCGAGATGGAGAAGAGGAAGATGATATGGTCACACTTTCTCAATGGAAATTGTTAGTAGACGGTGCTTATAATGAACAAGTTTTGGTGTAGGAGTAGTACTCGTGATCTAAAGTGATGATAGTTTTGCTATGCATTGAAGCTAGAGTTTCCCACAGCAAACAATGAGGCAGAGTATAAGGCATTGATAGCAAGACTCGCGATAGGGAAGGAACTAGGGTTTAGGATGCTATATATATATTCAGTGACTCTCAATTGGTGGTTTGCCAAGTAAAGAAGGAATTGTAGGCTAAGGATGCGCAACTTGCCCCTTACCTGACGAAAATACTAGAATTTTTGAATGATATAGAGCATTATACGATTATGCACATCCCTATAGAGGGAAATACGAAGGATGATTCACTTGCTAAGATGGCGAGCTCTAGAGATGCACATTTGATGGGATTGGTTCTAGTGGAGGTTTTATCAACTACTAGCATCAACCCGATGGATGTCGACTGGATTTTAGGGACCGTGGAGGAGAAGGAGTCGTGGATGACTCTGATCAAAGACAATCTGCTTAAGGGAACTCTCCTAAAAGGAGCAAATGAACGGTGAAAACTCCTTCGTAAAGTGTCATGATTTATAATACAAGAAGGAGTGATATACATGATAGGTTTCTCAACCCCCGCTTTAGTGTGTGACCGAGGATAAGGCTAGGAAAATCCTTATGGAAATCCATGAGGGTAGTTGTGATGATCACACTGGGGGTAGACCTTAGCAAAGAGGATACTTCGCTATGGATACTTCTGGCCAATAATTAATCGTCATACTGCTGATTACACCAAAACGCTATAACTGATGCCAAAGGTTTGCAAAAATTCCAAGAGCCTCATCCATAGAGCTTACGCAAAGGGTTAGCCCGTGGCCATTTGCAATTTGAGAATTGGTATAATTAGTATGCTACCGATGTCGAAAGAAGGAGCTAAGTACGCAATTGTTGCGATGGATTACTTCACAAAGTGGGATGAAGCAAAACCACATGCCACAATCATGATGAGGAATGTGACCAGCATTCCGACGAAGAATATTATCTGTAGACTCGAAGTACCCAAAAAATTATAACAGATAATGGAACTCAACTTGAAAGTACCGAGTTCAAGAATTTATGAAACTGGTACAAGATCGATAAAAGCTTTTCGGCAGTAGCGCACCTACAAGTGAATGGATGGGTGAAGGCAGTGAATAAAATCATCAAATCCATTTCGAAGAAATGGTTAACTAAAGCCAAGGGCAACTGGGTTGATGAGCTTCCACCTATTTTGTAGGCTTATAGGACGACCCATAATTCCACGACTGGACATACTCCATTGCTCTAGCCTATGGATTAAAGGCCATGATTCTGATTGAATTGGAAGTCCCTTCTCATCAGAAAAGCATTTCGACCCCAAGGTCAACAAGGAACTCTTGCTTCAGTCCCTTAACTTGATTGATGAAAAGCAAGAAGAGGCGAATTAAGGATGGCTGCATACTAAAAAAGAGTAGCATGACATTTCAATGCCAAGGTCCAAAGTCGTACCTTTAAGGTAGGGGATCTCATTTTGAAATGGGTTCTCCTAGGTATAGGGCACTTGGTTCAAATTCGGAAGGTCCTTATGCGATCGAACAAAAGCTTGGAGATAGAACTTTTAAGATGGCCACTGAAGAAGGAATCATAATCCCACAGCATGGAATAGCGACCTATTCCTACGCTATTTCACATAGATTTGTTTGGTTTATTTTCCGCAAATAAACCACCCTAATGACTTAGGGGTAACGTAAGAAGGCAGGACTTTTCACATCTTTTGTTTATAAATAAAGTTAGCTTCTTGAACCAATTGAATTGTGTTCTTGTAAGCAATACCTTATGCTACGTGATTAGCAGTACAATCAGGTACCTAGAGAGAGGTGCCAACTCCTTTTGGTCCAGGATTAGGACAAAGGAGTATAATCACAAGGGTCGATTGGATAATTCAACTCTATCCCTATGGTATTGAAAAGTTACTGGAGATAGGCAAAGTCAATCAAGGATGCCCAGAACCAAGCTACTAAAGTGTTAGTTTCCAAAGATAGAGACCGGTGCACGGTTAATATTTAATAACCACGCTTGTGGCCTGGCAGGACGTGTTAAGCCAAGGATAAGCAAGGACGGTCAAAGGATACTCTCCATCAACACCTGTAAATAGGTGAGACTAGGAGCAGGTACCCGGAACTAGGAACCGCCAGACTCCTTTAGTTCAGGATCAAGACTAGAGCAGTATAATCAGATTGGAGGCAAACGAATATTTTGCCCCGTGATATTAACCTTCGACCAATGCTCGGAGATAGGCAAGGTCGAAGGATAATGCTCAGATTCTGGCATCTGAAATGGCAAGTCCCAGAGATAAGAATCGGTGTGTAATGGAATTACGAGAAAGAACGACCCCACTTTGAGCCCAACTAAACATGCTTGTCAAGGACGAGTGGTAAAGGTTGTCCGATAATATCAATCACGCCTAGTTATTTGCGAGGCCAGGGACGTCGGGATATAAATGTCCAAACTGCCATTTCCCAAAGATAGGAAACATCACAGAACTCGGTTTATTTATAACTTGATAATAGTCGAAGGAAATTCTACCAAGCGTAAACAAGAATAACCATAGAGTTGGTTAAATATTAGTTCTGTTTAGCCAAACAAGAACGCTTTGGCAACAATAAACAGAACTAAATAATGGAATATAACCGAGCAATTGCAGGGATTTTACTTATATGTATAGAATTGTAGTAAGTAAAAGCAGCACACAGACATAGGCGTGTATAATATGGATAAATTGCAGTACAAGCAGTTATATCATATATGTATGCAATTGTATATAAGTGGGTATGGTATACAAATGCAAATGTAAACGAAACAGAGATTGAATAGAAAAACAATCTTTTATTATATTCATTTTTATATATTACAGTTGGAGGGGCCGATCCCGCACAAGCACGGCTTATATACAAAAGTAAAAGAAAAGGTACAATAAAAGAGACAAAAAAACTGTCTCATCATCATCAAAAGCCAAGTGGAAGGCCTACTTCTTCTACGACTTCTTCTTGCCCTTACAGCGTTTGCTGACCAAACCATTGTGTGGTCTCTTCTAGCCCTTGCCATCTTTGGGTTTTCCCCAGGGAGTGCGGCCATTAGAGGGAGTGGTCTCTCCTTCAGTAATTTTAATGGTTGGATCTTTGGGTTTGTCAACAAGGGAATCTGATATTTCCGTAGAAGCACCGGCACTATTGCCCTAAGGAGCCATAATGGTAAGGGGAAGAATTCTCGAAGTAGGTTTTGTTTTTTGGCATCAGCCGTCTTTTCTAGTCCAGACTTGATCTTGGTTTTCATCTTAGAAACGTTAATCTTCAACCTCTCTACCATAGAAATAGGACCCGTTGGGCCTGTAGCACTGGTAATGGTGAAATCTTCCCCTGGGGACTGTAAAGTGCCGTCCAATCGCTCCATAGCCGTGATTCTCTCTGAATTAGGAAATGGAATAAAGCTAGAGGGAAGGATTGGAGTGACTTTGCCAATGGTAATGAAGGTAGACTCGGTAGAGATTACATGGGATCCAAGCCTTGTGCGATTAGAAGCAGACGAGGAGGAAGCGATAGGTGACCTATAAGTTCACAATTAGTGAAGTAAAGGTTAATGACGGTCTCGGATGAGAACTAAAGTATCTCGAACACTGGAGAGACAGGAGAAACACCTTCACTGGTCTAAGTTTTCTTAGGTAGAGATACAATAATTTCACCCTCTTCCATAGCTGACGGGATGGTTAAGAGATAGAGATAGAAATATATGACTCGTTGATGGCCATGGTTATGGAATCTGAAGTAGTATTAAGGGCGACCTCAGAGATGGCCCCTCGGATAATGGAATATCCACTGCAAACTCTTGGACCTTTAGAGATGATGTTTCTGCGCGGCCTGATGCGTTTGGACTAGTAAGAGCTTTGGTGGAAGCTTCAGCGGCAACGGCATCCTATGCTGCTAGGATGGCTTTTCCCTCTTCCATCTTTTCAATGTCGTCGGCGTTGAGGTACTTGGCTTTTAATTCATCTTCAGTGAGGTCTTCATCGGATGCAGCCGCACGACGTACTATCTCTTCCCAGACATTGATAAAAGTAATAGAATAAGTACTTCCTAACCACTTTAGGATCTTGAATTTGATGACATTAACAAAGAATTAATGAAGGGTGGAATTAAAATCTTCTTTTTCTTTAGTTGCCTTCTCCTTTAATTCAATTAGCTCGTTCATGGTACCAACATGACCGACTTGAGTCTCCACTTTCTCCAATAGTAAGTTGGACTCAAGTTTCTCAATATCAACTTGGAGTTTCTAGATATTGGCTTCCTTAACTAGAAGAGGCTTGTCTTAGGAGGGCATGGTCCTTAGTTGCAATCTGTGTCTTGAGGTGGACGTTTTCTTCGTAAGTGATTTTGACTTGGTCTTTCATTATAATCTTGGCTTGAGTGTGAGCATTTCTCATCTCTTCGACCAAGTCTTTGGCATTCTTCGCCGATGTTGAAGCTGCATCTCTTTCTTCTATAGCTTTGGTCAATCCCTTCTTATTTATCTATGATTTTATCATAGCTCTTCTTCTCTAACTCAAAAGATTGGATGTCAGTTTGGTTGATTCTACTGACATCAAAGAGGGTGAAGGTGAGTTTCTTCCACTTGTACCCTTGGTATGTAAGCTCTTAAATTCCTCCAACCCAGCAATTGGCCTCTTCACAAGGAATATCCTTAAGATCATGGTTGAATCTGACCCCGATTAGGCAAAGGATTGGGAAGGTGGCTTGCATTCTGCTTGGTAGGGGTGGAGGTGGAGCGGGATGGATAAAGACCACCTTGGATTGATGGGGTAAAGGAACGGTGGTGGCTAGAGAGAGAGAGATGGTGGAGGTTGATGTGAAGAAAGCTATGGTTGAGAACGAGGTGGGGGAAGGCCAAAAAAAGAACCATGGCGGTCACGAAAGTCCTTATGTCACTTTCCTTGATCATCAATTTATTTCTCCTCCAAGTGCCTTTTCTTTCTATATCTATCTACCTTGCGGTCTCTTTCTGCCTGATGTTCCCTTTCTTTTCTCTACGCTCTCTCTTCATATGTTTCTCTTTCTCTATAAGAGCTAGAGAGAGGAGGATATGGTTTAGGAGTTTGTCTCCTTTGTTTGGAGACATTGGAATGAAGATAGTTGTAACATTCCCTATTTGGAAGCCCAAAACTAACTATTATAGATGCCACAGTCATCCATAGTTATTAGTTCTCGATGAACAACGGTAATGTTAGATACATTGATATAACAAAAACACATGTATATGAAACAAAAAAATTAAATCATAAAATAAATTTCTCATTCCACTTCAAATCACATTTCAAATTCATTACATAATCCTTATTCGTAAACCATGTTCAGAGAAATATAATTACTACAAAATACGCCAAGAGAGACATATGAAGATGCCCCCTTGGTTGATCAGAGTCTAAATATAGGCATTAAACAATTTTGCCATTACATCCAAAATATAGTGGAATCAAACAGAAAGGACTCCTACAAGCTAGCTTGCCTCCTGCACGTCTCCGGAAGCTTATTCGTCTAAAGGAGAACCTGAAAAATCTTAACTCTCAAACTACTCAAAATCAATTAAGAAACTGAGAGTTTAAGGGGAAAACATGAACCTTGAGTCAGACAAAAAGTCTGATATGAATAATAACCTACCATCTCGAACCATATAGATATCTAGTGGGACCACGCCGCTAACTGAACGGGTTTCCCCTCACTAGTATCTTAACCCAACTTATAATAACAATATACTGTGCACGTACATCCACAATGGTTAAGACATAACATGATAAAAGGTAATATGATGATATGCAAACATGCAATATGCTCTGGATTACCCATCCCCATTAACCTGACTATCTGTCTCAAATTATAGTTTCTAGGGTCACTATTAACCTATTAGTTTTTATGGACTGACTAAAAACCTGTTGGTTCTTATGGAATTCCCATCCAACTTTATAGTTTTCATGGGATCACTATGAACCTACTAGTTTCTACCAATATTATCATACAATCATAGTTTTCATGGGATCTCTATGAACCTATTGGTATCTACCAACAACTTTCTCCAATCATAATTTTCATGGGCTTACTATGAACCTATTAGATTCTCCAATGACTTCTCTCATATCATAGTTTTCATGGGATCACCATGAACCTATTGATCTCTTTCAATAACTTATTCCAAACATAGTTTTCATGGGATCACTAAGAACCTATTGCCTCTTGCCAATAACTTTTTCCATACATAGTTTTCATAGGCTTACTAAGAACCTGTCTAAACCAATAATCCTTTGATCGGTCTTTGGGAATCCTATATTCTAGTCTACATGACCTCCTGGAAGCAATTATACTCACACAGAAGTTAACTCAATGTATATTCGCTACTGGGTCAACCTAGCTGGTTATTCTGCCCTCAACACCCCAGAATGCAGTTATGGGTTAATTATAAAGTGAATATGTTTACAGAAGAAGCACACATGATAACTGATCATAACATAATAATATAAACATGTATGGTTTAATTTCCTTGCAATCATTTTTCAAATGAAACATGGTTAATACCCTTAACCCACTATCTTTAGTGAGGAAAGCTTCTTCAAAACTCCAAAGTTAAATGTCATTTCAAAACTCTTTCATATTGTCATGGATTCATCTTTAAAAATGAGACTGGGTTTCTTGTTTGAAAACTAAGGCTTTCGAAACCTTAGACCTTCTCTTTCAAAACCGTTAAAAACTAAACTTTTGAAAGTATTCAAATCTTCCTTTCAAAACACTTAAAGATATATCTTTTAAAACACTCAAAGCATTCCTTTTGAAGCAGCAAAACCTTCCTTTCGAAACCATTAAATATATACCTTTCGGAAGCATTAAAGCTAATCTTTTGAAGGCACTTAGTTCAAAGAAAATTAATGGAAACTTAACTTCAAAACCATTTGAAAGTATCTCTTTCAAAATCATTGGGTTTAACATTAAATATAACTTCTGGATCAAGAAAACAACAACGAAAGTAACCCTTTCGAAAGCATTGATCATCAAATAAAAGAATTGGGGAAAAGGATAGCTTTGAAACTAACCTTTCGAAACCATTAATAAAAGCGGCTACAAGAACCCTTTCAAAAGCATTGGGAAGGCGGCTTTAATATTAATAAAACGAAAGCCTTCCTTTCGAACTCATTGTTATAAGGCTATAAATGCTGCCTTTAACCTATTCGAAAGGTATGAAGGCGGCAGCTAGGTATCACATAGGTTTAAAATGCTGCAACTCATTCGAAAGTTTCTTTTAAAAACAAAGTAAGCGGTAACTCTTTCGAAAGCTACTTTCTAAAAACAAAGGTAAGCGGCTCTTTGAACAAAGGTAAGTTGATTGATTCGAAAGCTTCAACCCCTTCGAAAGCATGCCTTCGACACAGTCCCTTCCGCCTTTCTCCAATCCACTATGTATCAATGGCTTGATACCATGTGTATTGGTTTTGAATGGGTTCATTAGCAGAAGTATGGCAGCGAAAGCTAGCATAGGGAAGTGGCGAAGTTGTAAATTAAAACAATACTAGTTTTATTGCCTTTCAAAGAAATTCTTTTTTACTTAACTTACCCAATTTGTCAAAATATGATTGGTTTCCAAATTTTTTATCAAAATCCTTTTTTAAAAAGGCTGGCGAATTCAATAATTTATAATTGAAATTATTTTAACAAATAAGCCATTTCCTTCAACAAAACATTTAAACAATTAAGTCCTTCAACTTAAATAATTTAATAACCATATTAAAACACTTAGGAAAAATTCTCAAAAATCACAAAATTCACTTTTAATATGTTTTATAACATATGTAAATTTCAAACCCGAAATCATTATATAATTGCCTTATATAATTTAAACCCAAAATTGTCTATTTCTTCCATCCAAAATTTATAATAAATTATCCATAGCTTGGAATATTATGAAAATTTAAACCCATCTCCAAAATAATGTTTTACATAACATACTCAACCATCATGGCATTCGAAATCGATTTACACTATTTTAACCTTAAAATCGAGATATATCACTACATAAAAATCCATGTTTAAATCAAAACATGGCGTATAATCAAAACATATCATCATTCATCCATCTAAATGGTTTTAAACCTTAAACCCAAAATTAAAATGTTCAAAAAGACATATATGAGATGGTTTAGATTATTATTCGCCTTGTTTGGATAAGGAACTTGAGATTTGCTCTTGCTTTAATCTTCCTAGCTTGAATCTTAGCTCCTAAATGATTTTAAGCTCTTCTTCCCCTAGGGTAATGGCCGGCTTGATTCTCCTTTACTTATATTTTCGTTTTATGAAAGTATGAATGAGAATGAGGTAAGGGTTTAGGCGTTATGGGGTTATGGTACACGACAATTCCCATATTACCCTTGCCTTTATCTCTTAGATATCTACTTATAAACAATTTTATAAATCCATATAGTTAAGGCATGACCCTAATTAGTTTCCAAATCTCAATCCCCTTATCACTCTAGTCTTTACATTATTCTATTTAATTTATCAAATTAAATCTCCTCAATAATGCTATTTAAAATTAGGGTTGTTACAATAGCTAAAACGATCTCTACCCATTGTATCTAAAATGGAAGAAAGGTTCGTATCAGTTTTGAAACATTGGAATAAGGGCGAATGCAAGGTGTAAGTGTTAATGATCCTAGAAGTTCATGGAGTGCTGGTGTTGCTCTAAGTACTCTACGAACCGTGTTTGATAGAGTCCTGCCTCCCCTAATGATGAGGCCCTTAGATGGAAAGTTGAATCCTAGGGGACATTATTTAAGAAGATCGCCGATAGGAATCTCAAGATCACCCAGCGAGTCGAAGATGTTTTCTGAGTCACTGGCTCGAGGAGTCGCCTCAACCATAGGCATCACTCTTGGTTCAGAAGATTGCTAGGAAATTTTGATGACTATTCGTCTCAGACATGATGGGGCAAGAATCTCGTACCATCCGGAGATGTCTCTCTGTATGATTCGCCTTCATCTTGGTCGAAGTCCACATCATTGTCACCTCCTTCGTTTTCTTTTTTTCTTTCTATGGTTCTCCTTCTTCTCTTCCTTCTCCTCCCTCATATATTGTTTCTATCTCAGTTTTCTCTCCTTTATCCACTTGCACTTCATCGGTTGTATTTACTTCTGTTATTCTATCAACGGTTTAACGATATTCACCGCATTGGATGGGCCTTTACTGCCCCCTTGAATGTCTTCGTTAGAGCTCCGAATAGAGGAAAAAGACCTGATAGATATTCTGGATCTTTTTGATGAAAGTTCGGCTGGAATGACGAATCGTTGAAGATGTAGGAGGCCCTACTGACGAAGGTTCTCGTTTTTCAGGAGGAAAGAAGTGGTACGGAATCCGATGTTGACTCTTTTAAGGGTCTTTAAGGTCTCTAAGTGTACATCGCTTGTGTCTCGAGCAGGAATATCTGTAAAAGAAAAGTGGATAGCAAGTTAAACACTTGGATGGTGAGAATTCGAAGTATGGGGAAGGGTGGAGAGAAGAAGTCTTACTTCCAGACAGTCAAAGTCGGTTGAAGTCGTATGGACATCGAACAAAGATGTACTCATTCTTGAAGTATGAGCACTTGCTGTGGAGTTCTTCGATCTCTTTTCATTGGCACCAGGCCTCTATGACCATGAGAGATGGTGATTCAAAAGCTGCCCAGAAGTTGGAGGTCACTCAAATTAATTAATGAACAGGACATACAAGGAGCTCAATAAGATGTAACCGTTAGGGTGGAGTTAAGTGGAAGCAAGCTCGAGCTCTTGAAGAAAGATATGGAGGAATGGATTGAAGGGCGGTACACCACCACTTAGGCACATGTCCTTATTGCAAGTTGTATGGCCCATTGGAGGATTGTATGTATGTTGGTTAATTGTCGGGAGCAGAACGTCACTCTTTGGTATTTCATGTTGGAAGCATATAGTCTGGAGCGACTTAGCAGTTAGAATTGTCGGCATTTGTTCAGGACGATCATCTAGGACTCTTAGGCCAATTTGTTCGTTCAAAGGAAGAGGTAGATTCTAGATTGGAGCTGTTGGAACAATCATCCCTGCAGCTCTATGGTAATTAAGCGTCTAGTTCCGGAAGGCGTGGACGTCGAAGCTTGAGCCATAGTAGACCCGACTTCGGAAGGAGTTGACGGCCCAACGCCCGTGTTGAATCTAGGTGAATGACGTGTCATTCTGGATTGGAAAGCTTAATGTTGAACATGGTTAGTTATGTTTTATTTTGAAACTCTTTTTTGTGAACCCGTGTGATCGGCATTCAGAATCCAACGGATGTCAACATGTGTTGACCGATCGGGTTCTGAACATTGACCAGGGCAATTGAAGGTATCAATCTATACAGTATGAGTCATGTGTCAAGTGCACAACAAACGGACCATTCTGTGTAGATAGGCCATTCGTGTTGGAAAATGATCCCTGTCACACGATGGAACTGTGTGTCGGGTCTTACCTATTATCGTCGGATAATTGATAACGCAACCTCTGTCCACAATGATGCGGAGCATTCTTTTACAGGAACACAGGACAACGCATTGATTGGGAGTGCTATACGATGGAATTATTCAAGCGCTGCAGTGTGTTCGACGCGACCGTTCTTTGGAAGAAACCGTCTTATCGGAATATAAAATGGTGATTGGTGATCGACCACATTTCATTGAGATGTGCATTTGGACTTTAAAGTGTACACGGGAATAGGCTGCAAAGAAAACGCGAAGCAAAAGCAAGTGTGACTCAAAGCTAACACTATGTATGTGAGAACACGCCAAAATTCGTGTTGTTGAAGTGTCGACTCTGGGTCATGCTCGGGGTCAACCTAGGAAAGATGAGGGTACTTGCAATGGCCAAGGTTGAGACAAGGGTCGATCACCAATCAGCGATTACAGGCCGTTCATTAGCCGTAGGCAGATTCCAACTCTGGCTAACTAAGGCCCACAACCGCCACCATGGCATTAGGCGATGGCAGCCCACCTTGGCATTTTCAGATCTGGATTTTAGAAGTGAAAGAATTTGGGGATAAGCTCCTTAAGGAGGGCTACAGTTGTCGGATTTGAGATCTGACGGTGACAACGATTTGAGGGGGTGGCGGCGGTCTCAAAGAATCGACAGCAGACGGTTTGGGTCGCGAGGCTTAGATAGCAAGAAATCGACAATGGGGAGAATAAAAGCAAAGGGAATGTGAGAGTGTGGTTGAAAATTTGGCTCAGTGTTAGAATATATGATGCTTGACTCAACATTTCAATTCGGTACCGAACTGTTTAGATCGATACCGACATGAATTTGGACCCAAAACCAAGAGGAAAAGAAACGAAGAAAAAAAGAAAAGTAAAAGCTACCTACCCGAGGCATGGAACGATCTTCAGAGTGAAGATTTTGACCTTAGCATAGAGAGTGGTACTACTGCTATTTAAAGCATTGGAACGGATGCTCTTGGAATAGAGACAGCATGTGAAAGCAACTCCCTGGATGACCAATGGACTTGTACGGATAATGGTATACGCTTGTTTTGTTCCAAAGCACGCTTTGTTTCCAACAAAAGCATATTTTGGAGGGCAAGTGTTATCCAGCTTTAGACCAAGTGCCTTTCAAACAAATCTAGACGTCAGGATGAAAGTGGCCTAAGGACTCAAAGGCATGCTTGGAAGGATGGTGGAACAAGCTCCAAGAAGTTAGAGTGCCCAAAATGGTCAAGTAACTGCTTGATATCGACCACTTTTAGGTCAATACCGACCTGATTTTATGCATTCCAAGGGAACGTGGAATGGTGGACAATGAAATGCTGGTTAGAGTGATCATCCTAGGGTCCATTTTTGAAGAAATAGACGAACAACTCCAAAGAGCTTGGAAGAAAAGAACAAGTATTAGACGTATTAAAACCTCTCAGTAGCAGCCTAAGAAAAAAGTGCTCAGAGATTGATGGATCGAAGCTAGAAGGCCGAGTAGAAGAAAATAGCTTGATCTGCAATCATCAAATCAGATTGGTACGAACCACTTTTGATCAGCACCGATATGATTTTATTGGTCTGGGGACTTTGGCAATTGAAAAGGGACTTTTTGCACTTCACCTTCTTCACCCTCTCTATGTACGACCTTATCACAAAGAAAACTACTTTTTGGTTGTTCTAGGTTGTTTAGAATCGAAAATCCATTGTACTTATGATATAAACTCTCTGTAATAATATTAAAATGGACGAAAGTTTCAGATTTGTCGAACCACTATAAAAATTTACGTGTTTCTTACTTTATTTTATTGTTTATAGCTAGATCTCTCTATTTTCATTCGAACTTGGGGTGTTGTACCACTTTTCGGCCCAACACACGAAAAAAAAATATAGAATGCACAAACAAAATTAAAGTTGCAGAAAAAAGATATCATATAAATTTTTAGTATTACAAAACTAAAATTTCAAAGAAAACAATGAGAGGAAAATAATAGAGATCTAAAATGCATATTTCATCAAGTAGGAACTTCTCTGGTTGCTAAATTAAGGTTAGGGACTCAAGAGCCATTCCTTGCTCTAATCATGCTGTATAAACACTTATCCTCTGAAAAAATTAACGACCTCAAATTACAGGACAAATTTTATTTTAAATTGAAACAACAAAACAGTACATTTACATTTCATGCTTACAGCGGCTTCTGGAAATTACATTTATGCTCATGTACGACTCTTGCCTTACCTTTGTGCTATAAGCAAATATCATACATAAAGACTACATTATATAGGAAAAATAATTGTACACTATTTCACAAATTACAATCAAAACATCAAATTTTAGTGAAGATAGGAAATAAAATTTATACTCAGCCATATATGTGTTGCACAGCCTTTTAGAAACCTCTCTTCATCCCATCAACCAAAGAACATAACCTTTATACTTATGTGGCGGTCAGATGTTCTCTTCCTTGGTTAATATAAGGCTAGATTTACTTTGAGAGCATCTTTTATATGGTTTGCTAGGTTAACATCTTAATTTATCAACAAAGTTGAAATTCTGATATCTATCAAGTTGAAACCATAAATGAAACCAAATCATTCATTCTTCCTTAGCGTTAGATTCCTCAGATAACACAATTTTCCATGGTCCTCCTCTGGTTCCTAACCTGAAAAATTATTGCAAACATTATTAATGCCAGAAAACTTCATTATCAGGAATGTTTTATTTCCCTTTACAGTCTACACAAAATCAAAACAGTTCAAATTTTGTTAACTAGAGATGTAAATTGTAGATTAGGACTATTGTTTCGGGCATATGTCCTATTGCAACTAATTTATTATGCAATATTTTTAAAGATGTAGGATGTATAATCAAATTATACCATAACTACTTCCATAATCTAAATCTTGCATCATTGTTTTGATGACTTTTCTTAGATTGTAAATCCTCTAGTCTCACCCTTCAGTGTCCCAGTGTACCTGACCAACAGGAGCTTGTAATTTTTTACAAAAAAAGTCTGCACGTTTAAATAAAGTCGACTTCTTTGCAAAAAATTACAAACTCTTTTTGATCGGGTACACAGGAACATCAAACACCAAGACTAAAGGATTTATAGCCACTTTTCTCGTCTCCATATAAAGGAAATGCTTTGTCATTTCAGACTTTCAGCTGGTACACTATGAGTGTAGTTGTATACTTTATTATGAAAATATGACTCCTAGAAGTATTGGGTCTTTTATTGTTATATCATCAGTTCCTTTTGTCTTAATTTTCATTACTTGAAGAAAATAAATGGTTTAAATTAATAATGATAACAGAAGAGACAATTTTTTGACCTCCAAAACCCAGCAACTGCACGCAAGGTCATAAAAAGAAACAATCCGGCCCAAACGCCACCAAGACCAAATGAAGGTGAAGCTATTAGAAGGAATATTGATGAAGCTAATCCCACAAAGGCCTACTCAGATATAAAAAGAAAACTTAACCAGCAATATAGATATAAGAAAAAAAGAGTACAAAGTATTAGGGAATCAAACCATTGAATATGCAGCGTATGCAAAATCGGAAACACCATAATAGAGCCCATCAAACACAAAGGCAATTGCATTTACGGGTTGAGAAGCCGTTACAAACTATAAAATTAATTACAGCTGCAAATCATACTCATTAATCCAAATTTGGAAGTTTATGTATAGTACATAAGTATGGAAGGATTACCAGAATCCCAGATCGAGCAACATCTAACACAGCTTTGTCTGTGGTGAAAACGGAAGAGAAAGATTCAAAACCAAAAAACATAGTAACAGCCAAAACAATGCCAGTGCCTGCCCCAATCTATTTGGATTTCATTATGTTTAGTTACAAAGATTTGCAGAAAGCAATTGAAGGTTATATTCGCAGTTTTTGTTTTTAAACCTGTAGAACTCGGGTAACTATTAGGCTGGCTTGTTTGTAGTTTCCTTTAGTGTACTCACTGGCTAGTAAGGCCTGTGGAAAAGCTTAGTTGTAAACATATGAATATATTATATGCCAGATAATAATAATTGCTGAAACGATTCAAAAGAAATTAAGCTTTAGCAGAGGTACTAGTCGATAGAAGACACGTCCTAAAGAAAAAAGTTTAGGCAGACGATTTAGGTAGTGTTTGGTTTGAAAATCGGTTCCATGTTTCGCGTTTTCAATATGTATATGAAATGGCGTGGGAGAGGAGGGGTTGGAAAATTGTAGTCATTCCAACAAAAGGGAGAAGGGGTTGGAAAATTGTAGTCATTCAACAAAAGGGAGAAGGGGTAGAGAGAAGATAGATTTTAAAATTTTCCAAAAGACGGAAAACAAGAAAACGCCATTTTCAATTTTATATGATAAACCTATTTTCCAAATCGACCGTTTTTCATCATCGTCTCCTTTCCCAAGCATTTTAAAATACATGCTGTAAACGCAAAATACAAAAGTCGTTTTCAAACCAAACGCTACCTAAGGTTGGTGATGAATATTTGTCTGATTGTTCCTTAAAAATTGAAGGCATACGATTTTCCTTTGAAAATCCTCTTGAAACTTTATTGCATGGAGTGCTCTTTACCAAAACATGCTAAAGTAAGGATGTGAAACCCAATCTTTCTGCTGGAAATATATTAGCATCAAACCTTCATTAAAACATGCCTACATACATGCATATAACGTTTTCTTAAGTGTATGTGTCAACATTAGATTTTATGTATTTTACAAAGGCATGCATGTTCCTGTGTGTAAACCAAGTCAGTTAACAATTTTAATTAAAGAATATACATACAAAAACACAAGGGTTCGCAATCAATTTAAAGAGGGTATGAGAATACAACATAACCTGGCCAGCAAGTGCTAAAGCATCATTTAGAAGTGATACTGCCAACCAAACTTGCAAACAAATTTGATGGCCTGCCATTGGAATTGGACCTTCTTGTGCCGCCAATGATGTTCCAAGTGTCATTGTTAGAAGCACTGCAATTGTTCTTCCAATTAAGAGACCGCCTATCACAGAAATCATACAAAAATTATACTTAACGATTTATGTAGAAACCTCTTCCTTTCTGCAAGATCTAAATTGTATTGTATATTGTATGGTAACGTTAAAGAAAAAAGAAAAAAGAAAAAAGTTCACTGGCAGATGAACTTCTCAAAAAGTTGCTGTTTAACTCTGTTAAAAAGAAGGGTCGCGTAAGTTAAATTATGGGTACCCGCTTGCAAGGCCATTTTAGGTGAATACTTTTTTTAGTGTAGCCATGAGGTAATGGTACATTATTTCATCAATTGCATACCAGATTTTAGATACCGAGAAAATCCTCCATCAACAGCATCTGGAGGAACAAGAACGACTTTCTCATTCAGCTTCCATATGAGAACAAAGGCAATCATATATCTAAAATAGAACTAACATATTGTTAAGAACATATACAACATTCCAGAAATCAATTGCATACAGAATCTACACCACATTATGTATTTTATTTATTTAAACATACTCAGCTATCACAGTGGCTATGGCAGCACCACTTATGCCTAAATGAAGAAGATAGATCAAAATAGGATCCAAAGCTAGATTTACAAGATTTCCAGCAACTGCAGTCAAAATATATGGAAAGAGAACCTTCAGAAGTGTAGTAGTACAGAAGTAAACAGTATCACATGCACAAAATTCAGTCCTAACTCATATAAAGGTTGACAAATTATCAATAATTCAGGACACCTAGAAAGTATATATGTATCTCATTATGAACTTAATGATTTAACATAGAGACGGTAACAGATACATGTAGCTAATGTTAAGCATGACAAGTGAAACATCTAACATGTAATCAAGTTTGGACAAATCGCTAGACAAATGCTAAACAGCAAGTATGGACTAATGTTTAGCCATTTAGGCGGGATTAATCGATGATTGATTGGAGTTAGGCATATTTGATAACTCATCTATTTTGGATAGATTCTAGTATTTGGTTTAGTATTAGTTTATCAAATTGAAATTTTGGGAGTTTCGATGGGTTTGAGTAATCAAGGAGGCAAGACCAGCTAAAATTAGCATGCAGATATCTATATGAGGCATCAAGCATCAAAAAATGCCTAGTCAGTGCCTAGATACCCGTTTGGATTCTTAGATGAGTTGGTAAGTCTTCCCAAGGCGGATGGATAGGCGTTAAGCCTTGCCTAATGTCTAGGCAGAGACCTAGAAGGATTTTTACAACCGAGCATATAATAATGAAATTACATAGTATACATCGAAATTATCAAAAAAGACAAAAGTGTAGGTATTATATTCATAAATTCTACCTGTACTTGAAGAAAAAAAATGTCAGTCATTCGCCTAAAAAGTAAATATGTATCTTGCAACCATGAACTCAATTATTTATACCAGTTAATGCCAACATTCAGCTATGTACAAATCCTGTGTAAAAATGTTGCAGTCATTACAGAAAATACAATTTGACTATGGCATACAACAGATTTTATCTGAAGATTGGCAAAAGTAAAATATATTTGACCGAGAAATTAATATCTGTATATACTAATATATGCTAGTATATGCTATTGGTGTCTGCAACGATGTGTTAATTAACTGATCACAGATATAAGGGGCATGTTATATATAATCATGTCAGCAAGTATAGTGGCAACAAAGCAATAAGCCAGTTTGAGTAAGGCCTGTCAATGGATTCCCTGAAAAATGCATAATATGTCCACATTCATATCCGAAAATTGAAAATATCCAAAATCAAAATTAAAAAAAAAAACACTCACACAAAACAGATGGGACATGATGATATCCGCATCCGAAAATCATCCATTCGACTTTTATCAAGATAATTGTTTATATCATGCGTGTTTAACTACATAGAATAATTTGATATTTGTTATTTTATCAAGGTAATAATAAATATCATGTGCACATAGACAAATATTTGTTGCTCAAAACTATTTTGCTATCGTCATATTTATGATTTTTTGTATTATAATCATTAGTGTACTAAAAGAAGTTTATGTGAACCAAAATTTTCTATTTATGTTTTTATAATTATTATTTGTGAGCATCCCATATTCGTCCGCTATTCGTGGATATGGATATCCGATATCCAAAAATAATTTTGGATGCGGATGTAGATGCGGATATAGCACTATTTGTATCCATATTCAATAGTTGATAAACCTAGTTTGAGTTTGGACAGTTGAAAGCACAAATAAACATCTAACAGTAGAAAACTAATAAAGCTACCTTAGAAAGAAAAAGAAAAAACTTGTTCATACCTACAGCATATAATGGTGTTTTTGTATCCATGAAACCCCTAAATGTCCCTTGAGCTGCAAGTGCTACAATCACTGGTGGGGCCCCAATTGCTCGCAGAGTAAGAAACTGCTCAGCTGATATGCGCATTGGTGAATCCTAAAGACATAAAAGAAAAACAATATCAAATAATTCATATAATCACTATTGATTCTCTCATCATATGTAACACTCACATTCTGCGAGTCTACCAGCACATCAGTGAAAACATTGTGTTTTACGAACACAGCTTATTTCTTGCAATGACTTATATTCATATATAGTACACAGAAAAATACCTCGTTAAAATTAATTGACCTATCAAAGGCAAATTGAGTTTTGGACAATTAATTTGTTAATCTAACCAAAAGTGACATGCAGATATCATAGATGTAATCTTCATGAAAAAAGGTAATCAAGTCCATGAAGCAAATATATTTAAAAAGGGTTACATCTGTGCATACCGGTTACCATGCATACGAGTACGAGACATGACGTGACTTTCCAAATGATAAGCATGACAGAACATATGTAATACATGAAGTGATTTCCCAACTAATCAGTATATCCAAAACAGGCATCAAACCGAGTCTGTATCAGATTGATGTTGTATTGTATCCATGCCTGTCTGTGCAACTTGGTCTTCTACCATAACACACAAGGTTTATATCCAATTTTAATCATATCTTGCCTTGAGATTGTAACATAAGATACCTCTAATATGGTGAAATCCTCATATGTACATCTTGGATTCACATCCCGGGATTATCTCAAAGTAGTTTATATGTCAAAAATTGACATTCTTTTATATCTTTTATAATTGTTGTCTAAAATAAAAAATAAACGCATACTTGTAGTCTTGGCTTGTAGCTATAAAATTCATTTTGCATAGGTTGTAGCCATAAAATTGATTTATATGGATTACTTATTTTAATTAACAAACAAAATTCGTTATTGCACAACGTCCGTACAACTAAAACCGAAGAACATTAAGGTAAGCATTTGAAAGTAAAAGATAGAATAAGGTTTGGCATAATTGGATATGGTTAAATAAATTGTGTTCGTTTAAGAAGTAAAAATGTTCGATAAGATAAAATATCAATTAAGATTTAGGACTCGGGTCTCAAACGAAATATCGGCTTTTTATATCTAGACTGAAATGAGTTTACAACGAGATTTGAATGAAATTTGATGTATTGTTTCGCATTAGCGCTTAACATATTCAGATTGAGATGACATAGATTTAAAACAATACATGCATCCACTTTCCACCAACCTAAAGACCTATTATTACATAATGTATGCCAAGAAATAACTGAAAAGTTTGTATAAGGTTCTATCATATGATAAAATGTAGTTAACCTAGAAATAAAGGGATGGGTCAGCCAATGGCATATTAGATTTACACTTTATAGAAATTGAATTAATGAATTTATGGTTTGAAAAATATAAATTATTACGAATTAATTAAGCATAATTGCCGGAGTAACATTATAGGAAATCAACTTAGAAAGACCTGCGTGCATTGTTTAGAAATAAAAAATAAAATAAATAAATAAACCTTAAAATCAGACAATGTAAATTCCATTTTGAATCGACTACTACCAATTCTGATTCGAATTTAATTAAAATGCAAATGAGGAAAAAAGCCATTTATTATTATTATTATTATTATTATTATTATTATAACTAATGGCATTCTCTGTGATAGAAAAGTCCCACAAAAGCTTAAAGGAAAGTTCTACAGAATGGCAATCAGGTAAGCAATGTTATATGGTGTAGAATGTTGGCCTACTAAAAGGCAACACGTCCAGAAGATAAGTGTAGCAGAAATGCGTATATACTGTGATAGAGCTGTGGTCATAGAAGACGAGATCGAATTAGGAATGATGATATATGTGACAAACTTGGAGTAGCACCAATTGAAGAGAAACTAGTGCAACACCTTTAAGATGATTTGGACTTCTCCAACGGAGGCTTCTCGAGGCACCTGTGCGCGTTGAAATTATAGACAACATCGAATGCTCAAAGAGAGGTAGAGGTCGACCAAAGTTAACATGAAAGGAAGTAGTAAAAAAGGACTTGAGGGGTTGAAATATATCTGAAAAGCTGATGTCGGACAAGAGCACGTGGAAGTTAGCGATTTACGTACCAGAATCATGAGTTAGAAGTTTTTTTTACGTAGGATTGGTTTAGATGTAGTGTTATAAGTTTTAGATTATAGCACTAGTGAATAGGAGCCTAAGACGTGTTTGGTCTTCAGTCCCTATTACTATTAGTATTAGTATTATTATTATTATCATAGTTTTGTTTATTTCTTTATCTATTTTTATTTTTATTTTATATTTATTTTTAATTTAATTTTATTTATTATTATTATTATTATTTGTTTAATTATTTTACTTTATTGTATTATTATTTATTTTAATCTTTGTTTTTTATATAAAAAAGATATATTATTGTTATTATTACTTTTAAATTGACTTTGTCATTTCCCAACTTGTTTGGAAATAATGACTTAGTTGTTGTTGTAGTAGTTTGCTTGAGAAAATGAACAGCCTCTAATGACAAAATGTTCTAACATGAAAATCAAATTGATTTCATGACACGGGTGTGCCTACTCACATTGATTCCTCTACTACATCAGCCAAGGCAACACATCCCTAAATGCAATACATCAATGCTTGCACATTTAGTGTAGCATGCATTTTGGGTTATTACTTGCATAGGATTCTAACCAAGGTTCTAGAATAATAGTGCCCTATACATATTACAATGTATGAGTAGCAGCACAAATAATAACAATAGGTACCTTACCTTACTACAACAAATTCGGTTACAAGAATAGGACAACTGTTGAATTACTATTTGATAATGTAAGGCTAATAGCCTATAAACGTACAAGTTTGAAATGAATGAAGGCAAGCAGTTGCAATTAATACTGATATCTTCTACTCACTCCTCTTTTCTTTTCCCTCACTTCCTTCTTCCCTTCGTTGTTAACACAAATTCTGTACTTATCACTTCGTCATTTGGTGTTTTCATCATATGAACTCCATGGCCGAGATCAAAGAATCAATCAATACCTTACTACAACTATTCAACATCGTCTCTCAACAAGTTGATATGCTCAAAATCCACACCTCTATTAGTCTCGTCCGCCTTTCATTAATCAAGTCCACCAAAATCTCCTTCATCTCACCACCAGTGGTAAGCGCTGCCCATCCACTAATGCGCAATTATCTACGCCAACCCCTAATTTGTCGCCGCCTCCCGCACAAATCATCTAACCACTACCACTTTTCTTTCTATCACCACTTCCATTGCCACATCCTCATTAAATCCCTCCACTAACACCCCTTCATCCATCGACTTCAACTACGGAAAACCGAAAGTAACCTCTCATTTATCATCTCGACTTCAACTACGGACTATGGCATAACTTCTCCCTCAACTCCTCTACTCCTCAAAAAAAAATTTGACTCCCAAAATCATCCTCTCCCCACTTTCCATCGATATCGAGCCTTTATCCTTCACAACCAAAGTCAGTGTCACCGTCGACAACGAGATCCTCTACAGCAACAACATCAACATTTTGATCTTCGTCATCACAATCCCAAGCAACGCCAAAAACCATCCGATAATTCTCTTCAAAAAATTCGGTTTCATGCCGCACAGATTTATATCCTTCTCCCTCTCTTCAGTCTCATTCAATTCTACAATCACACATCCCGTCCCCAACCACTTTGGCTTCTTCCTTCTCCATAACTCCCACCACCACCTTGTCAAACTCTTATACAATCCTAAGACCACCATCGCTTACTCACAAGACTTGTCTGGATATAGTTCTTGTGTCTGCATCAAAGCCAGATCAATGGGACCTACAACGCCAGCCAACAAAACTCAAACCTCACTTGGATCCTTCCCATAGATGCAAGCGTTATGCATTTCCATGACATTCAGGAACATGAGAGTGTTTAATATATTTCTTAACAATCAAACTTCGTATGCAAACTTGGATGTGATTAGCTTTCCCATGGAATCAGTAAGCCTTACTACATGGAGTTTGTTGTTTCAAGTATTGAACTGAAATAAAGGATTTGTAGGTTGACTTGCACCATAATGATTCAAACAAACCTCAATTTCTCGATGCTATTTTAAATGGGATCAAAGTGTTTATACTGGAGAACAATGGTAAACTTGCTGAACCTAACCTTGATTTCTTACCCAAACCCGAATCGTCAAGCCCATTTTTCGATGACCATTGGCAATGAGGACAAGCTACGACATGAAATCAAAATTTACATTTTTGATCATGGTGATACTTTTACCGTAGAGGAAGGTATTGATATGGATGTGACTACTCACACTGATTCCTCTACTACATCACTCAAGGCAACACATCCCTGAATGCACTACATCACTCAAGGCAACACATCCCTGAATGCACTACATCAGTGCTTACACATTTAGAGTGTAGCATGTATTTTGGGTGATTACTTGCTTAGGATTCTAACCAAGGTTCTAGAATAGTAGTGGTCCATGCATATTACAGTGCATAAGTAGAAGCACAAATAATAACAATATGTATCTTCTCTTACTATAACAAATTCGGTTACAAGAATATGACAACTTTTGAATTACCATTTGATGATATAAATGCTAGTAGCCTATAAATGTACAAGTTCGAAATGAACGAAGGCTGGTAGGTGAAATTAATTCTTATATCTTCTACCCTCTCCTCCTCCTCTCTTCTTCCCCCTCTCCTCCTCCTCTCTTCTTCCCCCTCACCTCCTCCTTAAATTGTCTCCTTTGTTTTGATGTGAAAACTGTAGTGTTAGTTCTCCTAACGTGAGGCTTTGTATTTAATTCCCGATTATGTTCCTTCAACAATCTAATTAACCATCCGATAGTTACATAACTTAGAAATCTTCACCTTAATAGATGTCCAATCGATCCATAAGTTTTTGATCTATAAGATTTTCTGACCTCATTTTCCACTGTCTTCTAGTTTGATTCTCCACATTAACTGCCATTTTATTATTTATAAGAGGCATCATTCACATATGTATTAAGAATGACTTCCACTGAAAACTATTCAAAATATCCTCTCCCTTTGTTTTCAACTTCAATGTCGGTCACTATAATAGAACTGAATCAACGCGTACCTTAGTGAGCACTAACCAATATCTTACCTTCGTATGTATCATGTGATTTGATTCATCATTATAAAGCATTCATCACAATTTCTCATTAAGGCAATATACTTCTAAGAATACAATTATTTATTTATTTATATCTAACAAATCACCTCTAAAATCTCATTTGTATGATTTCCCCAACCCAAGTCAAGAAAAATCATCAGCATGTCTATACCATTTGTTGTTTCTTAGTTTGTCTGGGAAATGAATAGCCTCTATGATAAATGTCATGACATAAAACCAAATTGTTTCTACTAGATGGTTTAAAATTTTCAACCAAAAGTCAATAACTTATTCCAAAAACACCATGATGTGATATTGTTTGGCACTCTAATAGCCATACCAACTTTAAAATGTCATATTTATTTCTGGGTAAAAACTATACAATTATGTTGTGTTTCTCCAGTCATGAGGCATTACAACCAACTAGCTATTTTTCCTTCAATATAATTGTCCAATGGTTCCTCACTTAGAGATCTCCACTTTCGTTGATGCCTCAATTGATCTATAAGCTTTTTGATCTTTGCTTTAACCTCTTATGCTTTGATTCTACATATAACTACAGTTTTATTCTTTACAAGGAACACCTTCCACGAATATTTGAGAACAACTTTCATTGAAATGCTTTTGAAAATATCCTTTGCCGTTAAGTTCAATATCATTGACCAAAACATCATCAATTTTTTTCTAATCTCTTGTATGCACAAGTTCATGCAAGTAAAACCAAATTTTACTATGCAAAAGACATTTAAAAGGTTGCTTCATGCAGGTTATTATGCCCAATGTTTTGTGATATATTTTACAAGGTAAATTATGAATCAACATCTTCTTTAATAACGGACATAACAAGTCTAGTTACAAACTAATGGATAAAAGGATAGAACAGAACAAAGTTTCTTTTGGAATCTCACATCATTTTTGTAGCTAATCTTTGTATAATGAGTTGCTAAATTTGTTAGATAGAGTAATTAACTGTTGCGTTGTCACGATTGCATGTATTTTTAATACGCTGATCGCTGATCAATTAAATCCCAGTAATATATAAGAAAATTTTATTGACAGAACTTAACGAGCATTTGTTTCATGCATTTCATCTATATCATCCATTTGACTTTGGGGCTGTAATTTTTTTTGTTTTGTTTGTTAATATACTAGATAAAAACATGTATGCTAGTATGCTATGCATTGTCAAAAAATATAATTACAGGTTTCCTTGTACAATCAAAACTATGAAATGATGTGTTGTCATACTGATAAAATAGGCCAATCCATAAAAAATATTATTATTTTTCCATTTTGAAGAGAGAGAGAGAGAGAGTGTGTGTGTGTGTGTGAAAATTAGGAAAAAGAGACAAATTTCATACATACACACATACATAATATATAGTTATTTTCATTCTTACATGCCTAAAGATCAGTTTATATATGATTGCCATCTCTGTTTTTTTGTGATTGAACATTAGAATGGTATACAGTCTGAATCTTGTTTTCAATTTTGATCCTATATTGTTTCTAATCACGAATAAAAGAATGTAAATTCAAAAGCATAAAATAGTAAATATCACATTATATAAACAAAATTATTAAACAAAATAAACTGACGTACTACAGGTATACCCATGAAATTCAATAGTACTCCAGAACCAAACGACAATGTTATTGCCTCCATAATTCCAATTCCAGCAGCTAAAGCTAGAGATGTTGATACTGCAGGAAGATACTTTTTCCTGCCACTTATCACATCATTTGTCTCAAAAGCAGAATCCTTGTTTTCTAATATATAAATAAATCAAAGATTACATTTTATGTCAAAAAAATAAATGCATGAGTACAGGTACAGGTTTATACCAGCCATTTCACTCTCAAGAGCCTGTTGTTCAGCAACAAAAGATGTGGTGATGTTAAGGAGTGGAACATTGAGCAATTTTGAGACTAGATTGAACACTGAAACTGATACGCCAATTGCAGCCAATTCAATCGGTCCTGTGAAGTGTTATGATGTACGATGATGATATATTTTTGACGAAGAGTTTGTTGGAAACTAAAACTCAGAGTCAAAACGTAAACCTGTGACTAAGATTATCGTACTAGTAACTAATGCGGTACGTTAATCGATTGTTCAATTAGTAGAAGTGTATATAACAAAACATGGACACAAAATCGCAATATTCGTATTCAGTGGCTTAAACAAGAGTAACAAGAGCTTACATGTTTTTCAAAACTCAAACTCAAAGAAATACAATCATTCAATGGGAATCCATTTGAGTTGGTGCAACTTGCAAACTATAAATGCATAGTGAACGTATCATACTTGAAAAAGGTGTTAAGTGGTAAATATAAATTTGATTCAAATTAAATTTTGAATGATAGAATGTATTCATCATTGACTTCATGGTCAAGTTTCATGGTATCTTATACACAATGTTATTCCACGACATTGTATATTGTGCCTTTGGGTATATTAACTTTGTGTGATGTGTGTTTGTGTCTTGCATTGTTGTGTGGGTATTAATCACGGGTTGGATATAAACAATCCCACAACAAGAACAATAATAAAGATTAGTTGGTGTATAAATAAAGTTGATGGTGTTTTAGTGTGCCATCCAAACAAGTATACTTCTATAAACGGATGTGCGCATGGATATGACTGACAGAACGGCTGACTCTCAAATAATGTCGCACGATATAAGAGCATTCAATATCAGGAGTACATAGGTTGAATTAGAAACATTGGAATTTCATCAATATATGCCATTTTTGGAATTTATAACAAATTTAAACAAGTTAATACACTAATTACAAACATAGCCAAATAGCCCATGATTGACACTAAATCTTTTGGGTTAATGGGTCATTGACACTTTTATTTGGGCAATTGTGCGCTGTGCCTAAGATAAACCAATGCTAATTTTTAAGTGGAAATTGTTGTTTTACCTGAAACAATTTTGGGTAAAACAGCTATAAGAGAAGAATACATGGGACCCCTCTTGAATTCTGGAGCTGTGTCCCATGTACTTTTCACTCATTGGCACTGTATACCCGAAACAATTTTGCGGATACAAGCAATGCTCTTTTAAGTTGGTTCATTTAATCACTTGAATTATAATAGTACATGAACAAACAATAAAAATGACATTAATCTCTAAATATCCACACCCAAATGACCAATAAACGCTGTATCAACTAAAGAAGCAATCGGATCAGCAGCAAGAGCCAGCACAGCTGGCAACGCAATATACAGTATCTCCACACTTATATCATCAAACCTAAATATAATCCCAAAAGGATAAATAATCATTCAGCCAAGTACCTGAAAACAACGATAATAATAACAATGTTGTAATTGAATCATACCCAAATCGTTTAAATAAGACCCCAAAAGCCAATCTTGGGTTTTCGGTTTTGGATTCTTCGGAGGAAGAAGAAAAGTTAGCTCTTATCTGGTTTGAGTTTGGAATTCGGGTTTTGGTTCTCAAGAAAGCGGTTTGGATTTGAGTTGGAATTGCATAAGGAACGGCGGCAACTAGTGGGCGGGCGCAGAGGGCTGCTGTTCCCGCCATTACTATGGCGATTATATGATTTTCTGCAGCCTTGTGATGATTTTATTTATTACTGTTTAAAAGATTATCTGTGGCCGTAGGATTATTGCATCTGTTCAAGATTATTGTATTAATTGTTATCTAACAATTTATAACATCTATGTCCCGGAGTAGTCTACAATTAGGCCATTTAGCTGGAGATTATTGAGGGGGAAAAATGATGTAAAGTTTACAATTATTTAATTTGCTACATAATTTATGATTTGTCTCGGAATAGGTAGGTTTTTTTATTTTATTTTCTATTATATGTATTGTCATATTGCGATATAAATGATGATTTAAATATATTAGAAATATACAAATAGAAAATACTTAAAAAAATATTTAATGGCTTGCAATTCCGAATGTCTTCGTAATCATTAATTTTGAATCGAATATCCAAAATGGTTATCCTTAAATTATTTCTAATCAAGATGTATCAAGAAAATAATATTGATACATCTATCGGGGCTAGTATATGTAATAATCTCTATGCGGTGGAGCATCAAAAGACTACATATTTGTGGTTGCTTAGAACAATTGTAGAACGACTCAGTGAGAGTCTGTAGGTTAAAACAACTAAATCAAAATAGAAATTTTCATGTAACGATATACAGTAGTCTTCGGACTTGAGAGTATCGTTGACCTTAAGTATCTAGGTTGTAATTTTATTATGATCAATCATATGACATCACGATCATGTTACAACCATAGCCAGATACACGTTAAACTACCTAAAATGAAACACTATTCAAGAGAGGTTTGTCTCCTTCGTTGAAAAATGTTACTATCATTGTAATTGCAGTCAACTTAAAGTCAAAATCTTTTGTCTGGGTAAATCGGTTAATCAATAAGTGTTACCGAATTAAATATTGGACTTTAAAGTGGTTCTATGCAGTTAACTACAAATGTCAATGAAGTTTTTGACCATTAACCAAACTCTATATATCTTAGTGATATGGTAATGACGAAAAGAAAACGTACATGAGATATAGTTACTTAGGGCGTAGCTTAATAAAGATCCGTACAGGCTTTAACATTTAAATTATTTAAACATTACTAAGAATTGAGTTCACATCAAGGAGCCAGCAAAACGTTATTGTTAGAAATTTTCCGAGATTAACTTGTTTAAATTTATTTATAAATTTTTTAAAGTAAAAGTAATACTTTATTTCAGTAGAGCACTCATTTTAATGTCTCAGGGGTCCGAACGTATGATATATGGAACCTATGTCTAGAGTGTCATATTGCTAGCCAGTTGAGTTAGCAGTCCTTGACAATTTATTTATAAATGTATAATAGATTAACGGTGAAAACAAATATAAATGTTGTAATGATTTTTTTGTAACACGACACCTCCATACTCATACTATCAAAGAACATATAGGTAAAAACAAATATTACTGAGTTTGACAAGCATCATTGTCCTAGTGGTTAAGTGATCCAACTTTGGTGCGAGAGGTCATAAGTTCGAAACTTGCGTAGCGTGATTCGAACATTTATTGGCACATGATTTGTGGTTTGTTGTCCCAGTAACATGTTGTATTTAAGTACCATTTCAAAAAAATATTACTGAGTAACATTGTCAAATAATACGAAGAATTGACGATATAGGGTTGTCACACGTGAATACTCCCTTGCACTGACACCGGTAAGTATTTAAAAATCATATGCAACACACCTATATGTACTCGATATCGACACTAAACAATAAACACATGCATTTCCAAGGTAGAACAATACAAAACATTGAAAATATAACAGAGATCTCATAGTCATCAACGCAGCAAAAGTATATAACAAATATCCTACGAGCCCAAGTGGGTTTATATAAAAATGGTCAAATGCCCACTATCTCTCAAATATATTGTATATGTCTATAAGATACATCTTAACATAACATCAATGCATACAAAGGGGCTACATGGATACACAGTGATACACAAACCTACTAATAATGTAACAACCCGCACCTTAATGAGCCTGAATTTCTACTAAATCGAAACCCAAGTCCATCAGGGTATGGATCGTTGGTGTTGATAACCTGTAATAAACGTAAGTATACCAACGTAACTCATAGCGGAATAGAAATACACAATAGAACATATATATCGACTAAGGTCACTACCTTGGAATCAATATTATTTTTTGGATATATAGTTGCCTTGTTAGTGCCAAGAACGAATGAGAAGATTTCTTCATCTATCATTTTCGTCCTACACCATTAGCTTGTCCCTCTAAATGTATCATATGGGTTGTAATGAGGAAGGGCCAGAGCAATACTTTATCCATAACATTAATTTATGCCGATTGATTTCTATTTAAGTGTTATGTCCATTATTCATGGCCATTCCATGTAATTGCATCTACACCTACGATATGTTCAACATTCTCCGAGGTATAGCTATACACGCACACGCATGCATACATACATACATACATATATATATACACACACACACATATATATATATATATGTATATGTATATGTATATGTATATGTATATGTATATGTATATGTATATGTATATGTATATGTATATGTATATGTATATGTATATGTATGTATATATATATGTATATGTATATGTATATGTAGACGATGTACTACCCAAAAGAAAACCCCGACCACTTAATACTTCTTAAATAGGGAGGATGTAGACCAAACAACCATTTAATAGCTCAACCCCGAAGCTGGCCCTCCGTAACGTAATCGCTAGTCAATCGGCTCTAGCTACAGAGACCGATAACCCATAGATACGGCTTTATAATTTAACTACAGTATTACTAATGCATCTCAAATACTCATCTAAGGGTTAACTAGCCTACCTCCGATAAACAAATAACTAACTAAACATTGAGGTCTTTGTGTATTCTACATGGATTCTACACTAGTAGGAAGCGAAATCCGTCAGGGCATAACCCAAGTCTTTGCTAATAACCGCTCGGGACAAATGGTGGTCCAAGCCTATATGTCAGCTCTACTACTAAATATCGGTCCAATAACAGCACTGACATAGCCCGTCGACCTCCCACAACCGAAGTCTCATTTGGACAAACCTAACGTAAGCCAAAGAAAAATACCCATCTTAGTCTTCTTAAATAGGGAGGAGGTAGACACAATGGTCATTTAACGCCTTCCACCCCAAAGAAAACCTTTGACATCCCTAAAGATACTGAGACATTTAATACTTCAAATCCGAGGCGAACCCATGATATATTTTCCTATGCTTATATGCAAACGCATATCCCTTCCCCACGGGTCCTATGGTTGAAGATGTCCTGCATCAGTAGTATGTATATACAACCACCGGTAGCCTCTAGGTGAAGGGTGGACTTCTTTTGTGTAACTCTACTGACCCCGCATCCCAACCCATTCTAAACCACATCAATTATCCTAGGCCTAAATATTGGGCTAGGTCCACTAATTCAAGCTCATCCTAAACGTATTATTGAGACTATGATTTCCTACTATGAAAATTATATTGCCTCCTAATATTTAATTCCAATCTTATATGCTTATTACGTATATTCTCTATTTCTCTCTCTTACGTCCGTAAATGTCAATTACTTGTAATAAAGGATCACTGTTATTCAAATTGGACATTCATTAATGGCATTTATTTCTTCGTTCTAATTCAACCTATTATTCTTATTTCATTCCCCATGAATATCATATTAAATTCTTAAATCAAACCCATTAAATGCATTCAGGTTATCATTTTATTCCTGCAACTCCATATTAACTGCACATTTATTGCTCTGCTAATTTTGAAGTTGCTATCTCTTTTCCATCTACACCTTCTAGTCTTATAATTTACCATGTTATTAATAACTAGTTGTCATGATTATAACTAATACGAATATTGACGTATATTATGCTATATTTATTTATTCAATAAACATGGCTATACGTATATATATATATATATATATTCCTATTTCTAACTTATTAATTTATACGCTTAGAAATTTTAGAATATACACTTATATATACACATTATGTAAGAACATTTATTTCCACACTTTAATATTAGAGCTATCCGTCCCAAAAAGGATTACCATTATAGCTTTCCATAAATAACCCAAAGTGAGACTTTTGCTCCGTTTGAAATTACAAAGAATTGTCTTTTTTTATTGAAATAGACGTTGCAAACTATGAAATAGAACATTCGTACTTTACATATTTTTTTCCATTTTGGTATATTCCTTATTATTTAAAATGACGCACTTTTTATACATGGATGTGAAATCAGATAATTTATGGAAATTACACGGAAATAGATATAACTAAATTTTAACCACAATGGTCCCAATAAATTAAAACATAGAAATTCAAATTTCAAGTCAAAATTAAGGAAATCTAAATTAATGTCGACAATTTACAACTAAATTATCCTAAATCTAGAATCAACTTTTACTTTAACAAATTTTAAGGACTGATTTCTAATTTTCAAATTTGGGTATATACCATTATAGTCCAATTACCTACTTAAAGAATATGTAGGCGGGATCGAATACGTTCTTTCTAAGCCTACAACTCAACAGATCTAGCATAGGCATTGTAATTAAATAAAACTCAACGATATAAATTTTGGTGTTACATAAAATCATATAATTTCTCACACACCTTTCAAGCTTTCCAAATCTCCCAAATCAAAATTCATCCTTTTAATTAACTCCTTTTTCTTTCTAATCCAAAAGAATATGTATAACAAGATACATACTATTAGAATTACACATTTAGAATTACACATCTGAGAAGAGATTTGGGTTAAGGGGAATATACATTTATAATTATAAAGTTTACTTTTTCCCACAGTATCGATTCGCTCCTTCTCATCTTCTCTTTTATTTTCCGCCCTTCTCCAATTGTATATAAATAATATAATATTTTATAATTAATAGAAATAGTGCAGAAGGGAAAATGGCTTAGCTCCACTGCTTTGATAAAAAAATATGAAAAGAAAAGCGAGGGGCTATGCCTGTACTTATAGGCACTCGAATCGATCGTATCCGTTAGATTTAAATAATTAAATCCTGACCATTTGGTCAAGGTTCAATCCTAACCGCCACGCTCTCAACCGGTCAACCGCTCCCCTATAGGCAGTCGACCGTTGGCGGTCGATCGGCTCAAGGAGGGGATCGACCGGTGAGGTTCACATGGTTAATATTATTTATTTCTTTTTAAAACCTTTTTACTTATTTTCGTTCTGAAAACTTCAAACGCTAATAACTTATTCGTTTAAACTATGATCACAAAACTTTAAATATAAAAATTGCTCAGAAAATCACCATGAACGCAATGGTGCAAGTTTCATGGTCAAATTCTGTTGTTTGTTCAAATTCTATTTTTGAGCCATAGTAATTATTTATTAGTTACCATTAAATTTACAGGGTGTTAAATTCTTCTTCCTTAAAAGAATTTCGTCCCCGAAATTCCTCAAGCGGTAAATCATGTAATATAGCGTGCAACCATTCTTAACCATCCAACCAATTGGTGTACAATCAATTTTGCAGCCAATCGTGTACAAGCGCATGGTGTATCACAACATATATGATATGTATGCTGAATAATTTTAAATCAGTGCCTACTATATGAATGCATTCTTTTAAAACATTTTGAAAATATAATGTAAACAACCTATATATACTGGCAGTTCTATATGTATGAAAGTTTACAAAAATCAAAAATCTTTGTTTTCACACAACAATTTCCACACCCCAACGAGTAGGAGCATGGTTCAAACAATTTTGCATCTGAAACCTACCATCCAATACCTAACACACAATTTCTAACATCCAAAATTTTGAAAATTTGATTTTTCTAAGTGTATACTCCTATGTTGAAAAAGAAATTTATATGAAAATTTTCACATTTTCACCCTTTTATTGGATACATATTCCAGTACACCATAGAATCTTCCCTTTTGCCTCCAAATCTTATCAAAAATTTTCAAGTACAATACGCATAAGGAAGTTTATTTTTGGATGTTAAAACGGAATTATTCTAAACACAAGTTTTGTTTAGTATCAATAAGGTATGGAAGTAGAAATTCCAAAGCTAAAACAGCTTTTTCTCTTGTTACTCCCAATGTTCTGTATACTGTCACCCCTTATCAGATAGTAAAACTCATATTCACTAACACATCGACCTTTCCTACGCTAAGCATATAGCATTTTAAAATCAAAAAATTCTCTTATTTTCCAAAAAACCTTTTTTCCATTTCCAATCAAACTTGTAAAACAGTTTGAAAAATCAAATTCCCAAAAGCATTCAAACACCTTTTTTCAAAAATATTTGAACAAAAATCTTCAAAAGCATTCAAACATGACTTTTTTAGAATTTAAACATAATTTCTCAAAAGCATTTGAACACAATTTTTCAAAACATTTTCCTTTCCATCTTTAAAACAAATCAAGCTACACCATGACGTAATCGGGGCTCAATCAATGAGTTAATGCATATGATTGACCATAACATTATGTAATTAATCTTAGATTTAGGTTCCTTTTACTCCAAAACAAAAAATAATATGCAAACATATTTATAGATTTTAGCTTTAAAGGCATAGGGATAGTGGCTCGTGATTTCGCAATAATTCTTCCATGTCCTCCACTTGCTAAAATTTATTTTTTCCAAAATTCTAAAATGTTTAGGATTCAAGCATTCTTTATTTTTAGTTGCAAACTTAATTTCCTAATTTATTTTATAAACTTCCAACCTTAATTAATATTCATCGCTAGTTAACTGTCCCTATGAGATTTCCTTATTTACACTATTTTCCAATATATATATAGTGGTCAAAGCTCATCCAGAAAATCCATACAGTAATAAAATAGGAACATATCTCATATCATATCGTATGCTTTTTCAATATCCGAA
The DNA here is from genome assembly GCA_030737815.1 of Allium fistulosum. Taxonomy (NCBI): domain Eukaryota; kingdom Viridiplantae; phylum Streptophyta; class Magnoliopsida; order Asparagales; family Amaryllidaceae; genus Allium; species Allium fistulosum. The sequence continues at coordinate 1,172,351,113 of CM060902.1, read as the reverse complement.
GGGATACAACTAGCAATTATAACCCAAAACCTTGAGAAACAATCGCGGGAAGCTGCTCTTCATCATCAACTGGTCTAGACGACGTTATAGCCCTATCACCTCTTGCTCAATTAAGATGGACATTTCTAGTATGTCATTCTACTACAACCCACATATCTTAACTTATCTCCTTGGCTCGTAATAAATATGGTCCATCCATTACTTCGATTATTACACCTAATATGAGATAAATTATGCATTCCCACACTATAGTGGGCAAGAAATACAAACTATGTACATTTAGAATAACTTATCAGAAAATTGGCTTGGTGGAATGACTTTATTATCACCTATCTTGTGTTCTTTAACCTTGAGTCAACCATCGTCCTCTATGTATGTTTTTCATCTCATTACCCTCTTCCCTAATCATACTACTATTTTCTTTCATCAAAATCTTGATAATATTCTCAAACTTTGGTATTTGCTTTTTATATCCTTGATCTTCATGTGGGTATACCATAGGGCTCACAAAATTGTACTTTGATACCATTCCTCATTCCTTTAAAGGTTCTTTCTATGGTCTTCATACATGTTTAAGCAAACATTCCTAGGTCCATACCAGTATTCATTATGTTTAGCTAGGATTCCTTGTTGCTACCATACAAGCATTTGTAACTATTTTATTCATAGCCTTGATCTTTACCTCATCTTATCTACGTAGTCATCAATATCTACTCCATATCAAAAATTGGTTTGATTGTCATCGTTTTTTATAAAATTAAAACTACACAGTCATGAAGTACTTAATTCAAAACTTTTATCTTTGAAAATATAAACTTAAAAACCTTCTTCAAAAATTTGTTTGGTTTCCAAAAGGAGCCATGAAAATTTTCTCTTTTCAAAGACTTTCTACAACAAAGATTTACTTCTTCAAAAGTAGGATTTTTAACTCAAAACATTTTTCATGTTTGCATACAAAAACTCAATCGCCATACCAAACCATTTTTCAACAAAAAATATTTTATAACTTTAAACAATGAAAACTAGAGTAAACAATGATAACTTCCATCCTATTATTTTCCTACTACTTATGTTATTTCCGCTTTAAACCTTAGCGAGGATTCTAATAGTCTATGATGGGGACTTCTAAAAGATATGCTCAATTACTGCCCATATTTATAGAAATTATCCATTTTTTCTACGCTTTACCTCACATTCCTTACTTTATTCCTAACTAGATTACTAACACTATTCTAATATAAATTCCTAAAGTTGTTACTATTTAAATTTCCTAGCATCGCTACTATTTATGTTTCTCCTACCTAAACGGCTCCTACTTACATAGCTCTTTTCCTCTTTTAATGTTATCCTCATTGATTCATTCCAGTGCGTTCGCCTCCTGCTTTATTCATTGAGTTTTCCTTCATTGACATGAAAAGAGGTATTTATAAATCTATTTCAGTTGTATTCCTCCATATTTTCCTTAAATGGGAATATTCTTCCTATCATCATTATCCGGCATTCTTACCCTTTCATTCTCTTCACTCCATTTCTATTAAGTACCATTTCCCTTTATCCACCCCTTAGAAGGAATTTTAAAAAGAAACTTCTAAATTTACAAAAATAGAAAAAATCATCGAGCCAAACATACGCTCTCTTTTTCATTCTCAAAACCGAAAAACCCATTTACCAAAAACCTTTAGATCAATTTTTTTTGAACCAACCAATTTTAAACTAAGAGTTCCCAATTTCTCTTGCTTTTTCAAAATAATAACTTTCAATGAATCTTTTGAAAAACCGGTCCAAAACTTTATAAGGAATTTTCAAAAATCTTTTTGTCAAATTCTTTCTCATGGGGTCAGACCCAGAAATGGACTTTAATCGTCCTTTCTTTTGGGACTTATTTTCCTGTCCCTTTACTCTTAACCTCTTCTTATTAAGAGTGTGAACTAAAATATGGTTATCCACTTGTGGTGATTAATGCATACCTTTTTGTGGGAACTCGCTCAATCCTTTATCACATTTTTCTTCCAGATGCTTGCAACATATAAGTTCTTACTTCCATTTGTCTGGATGAAATGTACGTCTTCAATCGACGATCCATCGAAATCCACCATCATAAGGTAGCCTAGGCCCAACAAAGAAGTCAAGTACCATCCAACTTCGGGATCCTTCTACATGTCATGCTTATGCCCTTCTTGGTCAACGCCATGCGGTACGACCTACACTCCATGGGATAATTGGGGTAGGTGAATAAATTTAACTCTATTTATTGTTCCAACTCATAATTGTCTCATCCATCTTTTTAGAATATGGTCGCAGCTACTTCTACAGTCGGAGTTCATAGATTTGGCGTATAATATATATAAAATTATAGTTAAAAAAATATATATCTTCTCTCAGCGTATCATAATTCATATGATCGACTAACCTAAGCTCTAATACCAAATGTAACAACCCGCATTTTAATGGGTCTGAATTTCCAACTAAATCGAAATCCAAGTCCATTAGGGTACCGATCGTTGGTGTTGGTAACCTATAATGAACATAAGTATATCAAAGAGCTATCTACAAAATTCATAGTGGAATAGAAAAATATTATAGAACATATATACCGACTAAGGCTACTACCTTGGAATCAATATTATTCATTGAATATCTAGCTATCTTGTTAGTGCTGAGCATGAGTGAGAAGACTTCTTCATCTACAATTCCATTCTTGTACCGGTAGCGTGTTCCTCTAAATCTATCTTATGGTTGTAATGAGGAGGGGATCAGAAAAACTTTCCAATGACTGAAAAATTACATACTTTATCTATAACAGTAATTTATGCCGATTGATTTCTATTTAAGTGTTATGTCCATTATTCACAGTTACTTCGTGTAATTCCATCTACGCATACGATATATCCAACCTTCTACGACGTATAGCTATATATATATATATGTGTGTGTGTGTTTACATATATATACATATATATGTGTGTGTGTGTGTGTGTATGTAAACATTGTACTACCTAAAAGAAAACCCTAACCACTTAATACTTCTTGAATAGGGAAGAGGCAAACCTAACGACCATTTAATACCTCAACTTCGAAGCAGGCTATCTGTGGCATGATCACTAGTCACTCGACTCTAGCTACAAAGATCGATGACCCATAGGCATGGCCTTATAATTTGGCTATCGTATTACTAAAGTATCTCAAAGACTCATCTAAGGGTTAACTAGCCCTCCTCCGACAAACAAATAACTAATAAAACTTTGAGGTCTTGGCGTATCCCATATGGATTCTATACTAGTAGGAAACAAATCCGTAAAGGCATAACCCAAGTCTTTGCTAACGACTGCTCGGGACCGCTGGCGGTCTAAGCCTATATGTCAACCCTACTACTAAATACCGATCCAATAACAACACTGACATAGCCCACCGACCTCCCACAACCGAAGTCCTGTTTAGACTAACCTAATGTAAGTCAAGGAAAATACAAATCCTAGTTACTTAATACCTCTAATTAGAAATGAAACATACCCTATTTCCCCATTAGGTCCTGTCATAGGTTAGTTAAGACTTCTTATATAGGGAGGAGGCAGACACAGTAGCCATTTAATACCTTCCACCCCGAAGTAAACCCCTTGACATCACTAAAGTTATTGAGCCATTTCATACTTCAAATCCAAGGTGAATCCTTGGTATATTTTCTCATACCTATACACAAATGCATATCCCTTCCCTATGAGCTCTACGGTTGGAGATGTCCCACATTAGTAGTATGTATACAAAAGTACCGGTAGCCTCTAGGTGAAGGGCAGACTTATATTGTGTAACTCTACCGACCTTGCATTTTAACCCATTCTAAACCAGACCAATTATCCTAGACCTAAATATTGGGCTAGACCCACTAATTTGTTCTCATCCTAAACATATAATTGAGGCTGTATAATTTCCTTCTATGAAAATTATACTGCCTTATAATATTTAATTCCTATCTTATACGATTATTACGTATATTATTTATTTCCTTCTTACGTCCATAATCTTCAATTGTCCATAACAAAGGGTCACTATTATTCAAATTGGACAATCACTAATGACATTTATTTCTTTGTTCTAATTCAGCTTATTATGCCTATTTCATTTTCCCATAAATGCCATATTAAATTCTTTAATGGGTCTAATTAAATGTATTTATATTCATATTTAATTCTTATAATTCCCTATTAACTGCACATTTATTGCCCTACTGATTTTGGAGTTACTATCTCTTTTCCATCTACACCTCCTAGTCCTATAATCCACCACGCTATTAATAACTAGCCGTCCTAATTATAACTAATACTAATAATAACATATATTACGCTATATATATATTTATATTTTTCTTCGGTAGGCATGGTTATACGTATATATACAACTCATTGATTCCTACACTTAGGAATTTCAGAATATACACTAATATATACATTCTGTAAGAACATTTATTTCCATATTTTAATATATTAGAGCTATCCTTCCCATAAAGGATAACCATTATAACTTTCCATAAATTACTCAAAAGTGAGTCTTTTGCTTTGTTTGAAATTACAAGAAATTTTTATTGTTGAAATAGACATTGCAAAATACGTAGAAGAACTTCTGTACTTTACATATCTCTTTCTTTTTTGGTATATTCCATATTATTTCAAACGACGTACTTTTTAAATATAGTTGTGGAATTAGATAAATTGTGGAAATTACAAAAAAATAGATACAACTAAATTATATGCACAACACTCACAATAAAATAAAAAATAGAAATTCACATTTTGAGTCAAAATTAGGGCAATCTAAATTAATACTAACAATTTAAACTCAATTATCCTAAATCTGGAATTAACTTCTACTTTAACAAAATTTAGGGATTGATTTCTAATTTCTAGATTTGGGTTTATGCCATTATATTTCAATTACCTAACTTATAGAATATGTTGGCGAGATTGAACACTCTCTTTCTAAGCCTACAACTCAACAGATCTAGCATGGGCATAATAATTAAATAAAACTCAATGATATAAATTAGTGTCATATGTAAATCATATAATTTTCCACCCACCTTTTAAGCTTTCCAAATCTTCCAAATCCAAATTCATCCCTTTAATTGACTCATTTTCTTTTCCAATCAAAAAGAATATGTATAACAATATACATACTATTAGAATCACATATTTGAGAAGATATTTGGGGTTAAGAGGAATATATATTTATAATTATAATATTTACTTTTTTCTGCATTATCGATTCGCTCCTTCCCTTCTTCTTTTTTATTTTCTGTCCTTCTCTGATTGCATATAAATAATTTAATATTTTATAATTAATAGAAATAGTGGAGAAGGGAAAATGGCTGGGCTTCGCTGCTTTGATCAGAAAATATGAAAAGAAAAGTGAGAGGCTGTGCCTATATTTATAGACGCTCGAATCAATCGTATCTGTTAGATTTAAAATAATTAAATTTGAACCATTTGGTCAAGGTTCAACCCTACCCACCACGGTCTCAATCGGTCGACCGCTTCCCTATAGGTAGTCGACTAGTAGCGGTCGGCCGGCCTAAGGAGGAGGTCGACTGGCCCAAGGAAGGGGTTGACCGGTAGGGTCAACGTGGTTAATATTATTTATTACTTTTTAAATCCTATTTAATTATTTTCGTTTCGAAAACTCTAAACGCTAATAACTTCTTCATTTGAACTCCAATCGCAAAACTATGTCCACGAACACAATGGTGTAAGTTTCATGGCCAAATTTTAACATTTGCTCAAATTCCATTTTTGAGCCCTAGTAATTATTTATCAATTACCATTAATTTTATGAAGCGTTACAAACAAACTAGCCGCCGAGCTAAGCCCAACAACCACAAGTTGGTCACTTCGTTCCTGAACCTGAAATATCTCGGATTGACCTAAGTATTATTTAAATAACACATGGACATACTATGTCTAGGATAGAAATACTAGAACATATCATGACTAGCTTTGTATAAGATATTAAGTAAGGGACATCAATATGTCCATAAAAATCATAACATAATAACATGCCTAGCATACTCACTCGTCATCCCCTATAAACATACTAGCATCGCATATCATGTGGTTATAGTTGGGGAAATAAGTAATACAAACTATCAAACAAAAATGTATCTAGCATAGACGAGGACTCAGCAAGTCATATACAATAGACAATCACATAGAAAGTCTTACATAATAGAGGACATAGGCACAAAGGGTGATATATCAAGTAAGCATACTCAACATAAATGCACCAAAAGTTAGACGAAGCTAGAACATAACATAATCACCGGAACCCAAAATATGAATTACCAAGAAACAATCGAACATCGATTATGGTTGGGTAAGGCAACCAAATATAATATAAGTTAAATGAGCATATAATAGATCATACCCAATAGACAAGCACACAACAAGCCATATCTATTAAATAAGCACATATAAATCATAACAGTGAGTGAATAATAATTAGGTACCAATAGTGGATGAGCACACACCAAGTCACTATAGGTGGAGTAAATACACGATAAGTTTAGATATAGGTGAGCTCACAAGTAGTCATACATAACAAATAATCACATAATAATGTCATATAATAGACGAGCGTACGGTAAGTCCCAATAATAGATAGACACTCGGCTAATCAAGGAATAAACGAGCATGTAGTAAGTCCAATGGGTTAAGTTGCCTAATAGTTGTCTAGATGAAGTGTAAACACTACACCAGAAAAGGCCATTTGTAGCCTTGAAAAAACACTACCAAAATTTTAGTAGCGTTTTGGTAAACTGTGCGATACGACATGCAACTAAAAGTCTGAAACTTTTTGTTGCGTTGTAGATGTAGGATCGATTTCACCCTAGAGGGGGGGGTGAATAGGGTGATACTATCAATTATAAAAATTATTGCGGAAGTTTATTTAAAATAATTTCAGCACAGATCAAAGCAGAATAATAGCAGCACAGATAATAGCAGAATAAAAACAGAAAATTGAACACACAGATTTACCCAGCTTCGGCAAAACCCTGCCTATGTGCTGCCCCCAAGGTTTCTACTAGAAATTAGATAGTCAGATGCTTACACACGTAAACTCGCAACATCCGCTATTGACTAATCCTAACTCTACGCTCAAAACCCTGCCACAACTCAGCCACTGAGTTGCGAATTCTCAAACTATGCCACATAGTTTGTCCCCTAGTCACACGACTAGAAATTACACAGAAGTTTAAAAAGAAAAATACAATTTAAACAATTTAAAACTCAAAACCCTAATTAAAATAAACTAAAGCTCGGCCCACTTAAAAAATTAAATAGAAATCTCCTTTTCCCTTTTCTTTTAATCTTTCGGCCGTGTTATCCCGCTTTTTGGTCAAAGCCGGAATACCAAACAAATCGACAAGAAAGGATGGATATCAGGATTGGAAGTCGATTGGAAACAGGGCTGCGATGGATGTCGTCAAAATTTGACCGGGCTCCGATCAGGACGGAATCGATTGGAGATGATGATGAGGACTAGGAGAGGTAACGTTTCAAATTTCAGGTTAATCGGAGTTCATATGAAGGAGATATGGATGGATTACGATGTACAGGGAATGGTTCGAATCGATGAGCTTCGCATCGATCAAGAGGATGATGGTTCGAATCGATACCGTTCGTATCGATCAACATGGGTTCGGTTTAGTGAAGTTCGAATCGATCAGGTTCTAGTTCAACTCGATGACTTCGTATCGATAGGATGGTGAAGGATGACAGCATGTTCGTATCGATCAGGTAGGAAAGCTAGGTGGATTTCAACTCGATGGTTCGAATCGATACATTTCGTATCGATTCGGATGGATTCAGGCTACAGGCTTCATATCTATATAGGTCGTATCGGAAGGGAGGCGAGGAGTGACGATGCAGTTCGTATCGATCTATGCTAAAATCGATACGAAGGACTCACATACAGATCGATTCGAAGAAGGTCAAAGGCATACGAGAAGGATACGTTGGAAGACGGCTTCGTGGATACGAAGTCGTGAATACAAAGTTGTGGATACGAACGAAACAGATTTTATGGATGCGAAGCAATGGATGCGAAGCAATGGATTCGAAGCACGCTATGGCTATAGATGGATGTGGACTGGGCACGAGGTATGGATGCGAGCGCATATCCAGGAAAGAAGCGTTCAACATGGCGAGGAAGGAGGATTGACCCAGGAAACACGCACCACGTCATCACTTGGGCACGCGACACCATCGATTCGACCTAATCGATTCGAAGGAAGATCGATTCGAAGGGAGCTTATCAACCGGAAACGTGATCTCGAATCGATCATAACTTGAGATCTACAAGTCCAAATGCTATGAAATTTTCACAGTAGCTTGATCACATGTTGAAGAATGTTCACACCAAATTTCAGCTCGATTGGACAATTTCTTGATCGATTCGAACGTAGCTTCGAATCGATCCCAAAGTGGGCCCGGATTTCCAGAAAGCGGGCATGTGGGCCACCTGACGTACTGGAACTGGTCTCCCTTCAGTTTAGGCGAAATATCAGCCTCCTACATCTATAAATAGACCCCCAGGTCATTCAGAAAAGGGGTCGGATAATTCTAAATACTGAAGAGCGCCCAGATTCTACCATATTTACTCTAGAACACCGCCGCTACTTTAGGTTGAGACTTAGCATATAAATCCGTTGTACTACGCGATAGGAAATTGTAATCTTCAAGCATCGATCAATAAAAGATAAAAACTTTGGAGTGGACGTAGGCCGAAGATAGCCGAACCACTATAAATCTCGTGTTTTTGTTCATTATTTCTGGATTGCTGTTTGTTGTTTGTTTAGATCTGAGATTTGTGTTTGAATATTGCTGATTTATATTCATACACTGATGCTTTCACAATACTTGGGGTTTGTGACCATTTTTGGCGCAAACAGGCCGGCTTTCTTTGAGATGAAAACAATGGCTGCCCTCTTCGTCCAAAACTAGGGCTTTGAAATAATCGAAGTCGCCGTCTGATTGTAAGTCGATTAAAATTGCTATTTCTCTGACTTGCTTTGGCAATCGACTGCTTCTTCAATTTGAACTCCTGCTCCTTCGATTTGATCGAGTTCAACTATGAAGTCGGTATGTAATTTGTTGCTTTTGCTTTACTGTATTGCTTGCTTGAACTCGATCGATGATTCAAGTTGAATGATTATTGTTCTCTGTTTAGCTCGAACTCGAATACCTTTACGGCCGATGATGTTACTTGTTTATATAGGATTCGATTTCCTATTTTTTCGTTCATCTGATAATTGTTTGAATTTGTCAATAAATTTGCTCGGCTGTTTGATGTTGCTTGGATGTTTATGATGACTTTTTCAACTCCTATATTTTCGTTGCTTTATTACTTGATACTCACGGCTTCGATTTGATTTTGGTTTGATTTGTTCTTTTTGCCTTGGTCATCACGGCGTTGATTTGCTGGTGACTCTGGTTTGATTTCTGACTTGGTTAAACTTGACTTGTTCGTTACCATGGCTTGACATTTGCTAGTACGTAGTTGACTTTGGTCACTTGATGTTTGAACTGATTTCTACTATGACTTTGTTTGCTGTTGGTCTTTACTGCTTGTAATTTACGATTTGGTCTCACTACATATAGCTGTTGATCTGCATTCCTTGATTCGAAGTCTGGTTCATGATATTTGTTGCCAGACTTGTTTATTTGCTGTCACATTGTTTTAAACTTGTTCATCACCATATATGTACATATATTTGTGCATTTTGTTGTTCATTATGTATTTTTTGCTTGAACTTGAATTTGTTTCACACTTTTGGCTGTTGCATTGTGGTCCACTGGTCTTTGTTTTACCGGTGCATGTGCTTATGCCTTCGTTAAAATTTGAGTTTGCATTTGCTTTGAGAAGACTTCGACCTGTTCATTGAGATCTTTAATCTGGTTCATATATATGTTTGTCATTGCTACATGTGTGTATGCTGTGACATTTGTTCTGGTTTGAGCTTTTGTTTCACTAGTCTTAGTGATGTTGTAACTGGTTTGAACCTGATTTTGTTTTAGCATACTTGGTGGTCTGTTGTAGTGTTGTACTTCTGTCTTGATTTAGTTTGAATACTCTTTCCACTGGCCTGGTTTGAGGTGTGGTCAGTTGCACTTCCTTGTTTACTTCTCTTGGTCTTTTTGTTTATAAATCACCATCCTTTAAGTGCAGCACTTGCCTCTCTTGTCATTTCTTTTTACTAATTTGCCTCTGATGGTTTCCACTGCTGTCACATATGTGTATCCATATATGTACATACATATGTATGTGTGGATGCATGTATTGATTTGGGTCTGCTTTTTTGGTTCTTGATCATTTCATGTTGATTTTTGAAATTGCACTTGAGTTGAATCCAGTTTCAAAACTCGGGTTTGACCTTGTGCTCGTGTCGTGATTTTATTTATATTACACTTGACTTGAACCCGGCTTTTCATTTGGGTTTGACCTGTGCTCACCTGTCCCTGTAATTTTATCAAGTGTATATCGGTGTGCATGGCCTTGTGGCATGTACAGTGATACACTGTGCATGTCACAAGCTATTCGTGTATGATGAATTCAGAGTTAAATGATGACGAACAACCCAAATAACTGAGGCAAATAATATTTTCAAAATCTCATTTTATTTTATACTGCAAAAATATTTTATTTTTAATTTTACTGCGTCAGTGTATATTTTTGCAGATAGCTCAGATGCTGGATTCAATTTGGAATATAGTCGAAGATAAAATACGAATGAGAGTGAAATGCAGTGAGGTGCAAATGTAAATGTGAATTGTGATGTATTCAAATTTGTATATATACAGTGAGAGCTCAAATTTGTACTATTCAAAATTGTAATAAATATTTGTTTGAATAAAATATCTGTTTGAATTTAAATTATGTGTTATTTATTTTATTCAACAAATATTTATTAATTATGTGAAAAATAAAATAGTACATTAACAAATACATTTAAATGAATATATATATATGTTTATTATCATCAAACAAAAATCATATAGTCGCATATTCAACAGTAGAAAACGCTACCAAAACTTGACATATTGTTGGGTTTTAGAAACGCTGCAAAAAGTTTCAGACTTCTAGTAGCATGTATGTCACAGCGTTTACCGAACCGCAACTAAAAGTTATGGCAGCGTTTGTTCAAGGCTACAAAAGTCATATTGCAGTTGGTTACATTTATTTTCGTAGCGTTTTTAAAACGCTACTAGAAGTTACTAACTGTTTTAAAAGGAAGTAAGTCTTGTACTCCCCTCTTCTGTCACTGGAAAATAATTTCGGTGATGACGGTCACATCCTCGATATTCATTTTTGGGTCTCAAAATGGGGAAGGCCACTTAGTAGCTTTGCTACACATTTGGTTCGATAAACAGATTTTGATTTAAAATTTCTAAATATGATTTGATATACATAAAAGATATGAGTATATATATTATTATTTTAAAATGCTTTGGAAAGAAACTCGGTGTTCAGTTCTTACGTTCTTTGTAAATTAATAATTTTCACTTATTGAAATGAAATGAATTAATAAAATGATTTTATAAAATGGTCCATGAATGATTTGATATGAAATGTGTTAAACATAAAGTGAAATAATTGAAATTTGAATAAACTGAATGTAAATGAAAAAGATGTGGATAGATTGGATGTATACCAATTGGATGTTAATAAGAATGGATGTTAATAAGAGATGATAGTGTATAAACAAACTGCTGACATTGGATAATGTAAATTGATATAGTTTGGATTAATTAGATGAATATTAATAGTTGAATGGCTTCTTTTGTTTCAAATCATTGTTATAACTGTTTTGGCTCATATGATTGTTATGTAGTGTATTGGTGCTTATGCTTATGATTCGGATTAAGAATACATGTACATATGAAGACCGTTTGGACGTATATGCTATTTGACTTGTTTTTGCTCGCTTTAATATGAGCGAACTCGCTCATATTAATAATAATAAGGTACATATCTCGGACTACATACCGTACTTTTATATTTTTCCCTACGGGATGCCTCATCACTGAGATGAGATGTGTGCGTGTATATATATGTGTGTGTGTTTGTAAATTTTTTCGATCGAGCCGTGCAAAGGAGACGCTGCCGAAATTTTCCATAAATTCGAGTGTTAGAAAAATTTTGAGACTTTAAAATTTTATAACTTGTTCTACAAATAAGCCGATATCAGAGTGACGTAGCGGAAGCGTGGTAAAGGTTTTGCAAATAAGATTTTAATGTTTTATATGTTGATTATTTTTAGTAAAATATGTCAAATGTTAGATTCCTTACTTAATCCCTTTTTGAGGACAAAAAGTTTTAAGTGAGGGAGATTGTAACGATCCGTATTTTTGACTATTTTAAATTATTAAATTCAATATAACATTGAACAAAAATGGTTAGAAATAGAAAATTTAATGATTTATTAATGTAATTTATTGGATACGAACTTAGATAAAATTTTAAATAATAAAATTCGATAAGATAAAAGATGATAACTTATATTAGAAAGTAAATTAAATGATATTGAATTATAAGTAATTGATAATAGAAATTGAAATAATCAATGTTAAGTTAATAAAGAATCGAATGAATGTTTAGTAAAAGTAAATGCATAAGTTTATTTATATGAAATTATATTTTTGATAAGTATAAATTTCAGAAATAAGAAAACATTTATTTCGTAAGAATTGAATAACTTTTCTGTATACAATAATTGCAAAGATGTTGAATTACTGTAAAATGGAAGTAGTTGTTTATTATTTGAATTCGTTTTAAAGCAAATTTTATAAGTTGAATAGCTTGGATTTCAAATATAGCAATTTATTTGATGATTGAATTATTGAATTTAATATGTGAATTATCTAAATAATTGAATCTTAAATTTAATATGAATGAAAACGATTTCAAAAGTTGATTTAAATTCCATTTAAATTAGAAAGGAATTATTGAACTTTTAAAATTAGATTTAAAAGTGATTAAATTGATTTTGGAAATTACTCGTTTTAATTAACGTGTAAAAATAGTTTTTTGAGCACTATCTCGGATTTCAACGAAACCAGTTTCATCGGATCCATAATAGTGAATTATTATATGCTGTCGAATTCTGTAGCGACTGGACTTATCGTTTGGTCGTGCGAGCTTGAATCACTAGCATTTATTTTTAAAACTTTAATTAAAATAATTCAATTTTGAAAAGCTATCTTCTGAATATGATGGAATTGGCTCCCGATATATGTTCCATTGTGTTCGAAATAGGGGTGTAATATATAAAACGCCAAGTGGCACGCTTCATTTGGAGTTCGAAAATTTTCACGGATGAATAGTGCCATAGAAATTTTCTATAAATAGCCATCAACCTTTCCTCCATTTTTCAAACCCTAATTTCTAATAATTTCAGCTGCCATTAAATTAAACTATCCAATGGCCATCATCGATCGGAGCCTCTAGAGGCCGAATTAGCCTTTGACTTCAACTAGAGAAATATAGAGGGCATCGATACGAGCTTAACCAACGGTTGGATCGTCGAATCGACGATCGAAGCGGTGGCAAAGCTCGTCCAAATGAGCGTAGTTTTTGGGTTCACGGATATTTTTTTTTCATGCGCGACACACGCGTGCGTGGCTGCTGGCGCGAGCGTGGAGGAGTGGCGGTCGAGGCGGCATCTGTGACGGCGTACGGTGCGGTGGCTGGGCGTCGTTCTGGCGAGGCACGATCATATATATAAAAAATAAGCGAAGTCGAACTCGGCGTGGTTTGTGTGCGTGAGGAAGAGAAAGGTTAATTTAAGTTAATTAAGTTTTGTTAATTATAATTTAATTATATTCAAATGTTTATAAATTCATTACTTTTTCATACGAGGTCGGATTCGAGCGAATCAAGTCACGTTGGATTCGTCTGGAAGTCGTCTACGACATGGAGTTGGATTCGAATTTGTTTGATTCTGAAAAAAAAATTAATTTCAAATAAAGGTAAGTGTTTTAAACTGCTCACGAAATACTAAAATATTTTCTGATGTCAGTTAGATCAAAATCATGAAGTGATTTATTTTTATTGACTGTTGTTTGGTAATTTAATGGACATTTAAATTGACATATCGTTTGAACTGATAGGAATTTTAATTGACAGTTAAATCGAAATTGAATTGCTAGTTAAACACCCGATATTGATAGCTAGTTAACTGTTGTGATTTATTGGCTGATTTGGATATTGATTGAGATTGGATGCTATTGGTTGATATATTGGATGATTGGATGTTTATTTATTTTATATATAATCCTGTTATCACCCTATATGTTGCTGACAGTATATAAAACTATTATTTGAACTATTTCGAATAAATTAAGAAATAGGTTGAAATGATATATACCTATGACACTTTGATTTGGATTGAAATGATATATATCCATTTCTGCAATAAAAATCGAAATAACTGATCACTTGGCCAAGGATAGAAATTATATATGGACACCTGATTAGTTAAATTAAATGGTTTAAATTCTTGAATTTGAATTTATTTAAATGATACTGTTTTAAAGAAAAAAGATTGAATTTATAAAGATTGAATTATTTTCAAATTTGAGCTTTGAAATGTTGAAGGTGAAATTGGTTGAAAGAAATTATTTTAAAGAATTTAATTTGAAATGTGAAGTTATAATTGACATATGACTTGAATTATGTAAATTGAAATGTTTTAAAGGTTTGAACTTTTAATTGAACTTCAAATTTATCTAAGTAAAAGTGATATAAATGGATATTTCAAATTTGGGCTCGGAAATGAATTAATTTAAAGATTTGAATCTAAATTCGAACATTGAAGTTTAATTGGTTAAAGTGATTTTAAAATGGTATTTCAAAATTGGACTTGAAATCTATATAAATTGAAATGGTTTAAAATAAGAATCGAATTAAAATTTGAACCATTGAATCGAATCGTTGAATCAAATTTGAAGTTAAAAATGAACGTTTTGAAATTGAAGTTAATTCGAATTGAAATCGAAGTTGATTCGAATCGAAATCGAAGTTGATTCGAATTGATATCGAAATCGAAGTTGATTCGAATTGAAATCGAAATCGAAGTTGATTCGAATTGAAATCGAAATTGAAGTTGATTTGAATTGAAATTGAAATTGAATCGATTTAAATTGATTTGAGATTAAAGATGATTTGAATTGGAAGATTTGAAATTGAATCAGTTTGATTGAAATTTGGACCCGAGTACAGATTTATTGAATAGAAAGAAACAGTTTTAAATTTGAAACTATTTTCACTATAAACTATTTTACTATAAACTGTTTAAAAAATTCATCTTTTTAAAATTTCAAATTATTTGAATTTTCAAATCATTTTATTATATAACCCATTTTTAATGCTCAATCTATTTTATGTCAAACTGTTTTCAATCTCTAAACTATTTTAACTTTTTAAACTATTTTAACTATTTAAATTATTCAAACTATTTTCCAAAATTCAAACTGTTCATGTTGGGAATTGTTTATGTTTAAATCATTGATTTAAAACGTGAATGTAGTTAAATGAAGTTTAACCTAAGTTGTAATTCGAAATGGAAATTTGAATGAAATGATATTTTCAAGTGAAAATGACATATGAAGTAAATATGATGATTTTGAAATGAAGAATATTTTGAAGTGAATGTGATATTTTGATATCAAGTATGAATCGTTTTCGAAATGTAAAAGAACCAACCGGTGTGTAAAACAACGTTTGGTTGTTAAAGAGACCGGGGCCGATTATTTGCATACTCTCTGTCAATGTTGGAACCACTTTAACAACTGTGTATGTGGAGGAGACTCCAGAATGAAGTGGTTGGGTTTGGTGTACGTTGCTGGATTTGAAGAAAGAAAATGATGACGAATAGCCTCAACACTTGTGTCAATTTGAAATGACTAAAACAGGACGACTTGACTGAGCCAATGAGGGTAGCTACCTCTAGCGAACATCTGTTCTTCGATTTTCTTTTTGGACTCTTCCATAATATTAATTTTGATGTTGATTTCGATTGGTGCACCTTGATTTGGGATAACCTCCCTTTAACTCAATATGGGATGGATGGACGCGGTGGGCAGTCGTGGCTACGATGTGTTACCGCTAGCCCTACAACCCAAAATGGTAGTATCCTATCTTGGGCATTGCCTCACATGCCTAGTCATACTTTTATCTATATACGAGACCACTACGAGTTTGGTTTAGTGTTGTCGTATTACGGCGTATCCCTATCCACCGACGTGCTACTGGGGTGTTATATACAAATTGTACGCCAATGCTTAAAAACACATTAATAGGGATTAATGTAAAGCCTTAACACTAGGAAAAATATTTATCTTATTAATTAGACATTACATATATAGCGTATTCTACTATATATAGATATTTTGACGGAGCCTTAAGAGATGGAAAATCCCATAACATCTCTTGAGTTATTGCACGCACGTTATACAATGGATAGGAGATATAAAACCCCGTAAACATCTCTGACGCTATTACACTTCTGTTATATGTGATATTGATTTGACTTACATAAGGATATTTTAGTTTTGACTCGAGTGTATTGTTTTACTTTATGCTCGGGTCAACCTTAAGTTTTCCGTGCATTGAAGATCATATTATTTTGAAGGACGAATACGAATATTTGGTATATTATATTACCGGTATTATTCCCCTGCATCATGTTGTTCTGGTGCATTGTTTATTTTATCTCTGTTGTATGTATAACGCTAATTGATGTTGTAAAAGTATAATCAAATGTATAGTGTAAACAGCTTCATGAACTGTTTATTTGATTATTATATTTTGTCATTCTGCTGCGAGATTCTGTGTTTGTTTTCTTTGTTTCTTATTTTTCTTATTTAACCCATTGACTATCTGTGTTTCGGATTGCTTTGAGTAGGACATGTGTGGTTTATTGTCGACTTAAACCTCCCGAAATGCGGGTCATCGCAGGTGGAATCAGAGCTTTGGTTTAGCGATAACCTTAGCTTTGATGGGGATTGACTCATTAGAGATAGGGTGGTAATTGTGTGTGTGTGTATGAGAGCGCATACTTGTTAGTGTTATAAAATGTTTTATATTGCGTTTACTTATCTGTTGAGTTGTTTATGAATTCTGGTCAGTACATGAGGCGCCATGTTATCGATAAGGGTTTCTAAACACTTAAACGAGGCAAGTCGACATAATATTGTTTTAAAATAGGGTAAATGAAATAATTTTACCTAAATTATATTTATATATAAAAAGAAATAATCTTCCATAAATAACCATATAGGTTTATGGAAATACGAATTTATTTATGGATGTTATTATTAGGAGATGATAATATTTAGTTATCATCGATTATGGTTGAATTAAACTAAATACGAATACTTTGTGAACTCTATTGCACGAAGCGTTCGATAATTAGATTGAACTGAAATCTAATTATAATAAGAATTGTTTGCAATAACAAAGATGTAAATTAATGATGTGTTTTTGTAATAAGGTAATGAAATTGTATAAGTATATTTATAATACGGCTTATAAATAGAAAGGATTTAAAAGTTGAGAATTTTAGAATTTAAATCCCATTGATTTTCGAAAATTGTTTCCAAAGTTTTCAGAAATAATAATAATATTGTTTTGGAAGTGATTTTGACTAGAGATATATTTTAAAAAGAATTTTGAAAGAAATAAAAGCATTGAACTCGCTTTAGTCGCTGGGAAATAATTCTGGGGATTATTGCAGCATCGTCCATATTCTTTTTCGAGTTTCTGAGTGAGAATTGCTACCAAAAGGAATTTATTTCTGGTTAAAACAATAGTTTATATTTCAAACATATAATTTGATATATAAGGTAGATAAGTATGATATTATTTCAAAATGAGTTGAAATGTAAAAATCGGGTGTTCGAATTTTGAGATTTTCAGCTAAATAAGGTCATAATATGATCCATGTGAGTTTTGAAGGTATTTTAACTTGTTTGGTAAAGTTTAAAAGTGTTTGAACTTGTGTATAAAAGGTTTGGAAAATGAATAAAAATAAACCATCACATTTTGGTAGTTCGTAAATTTTATAATTTTCGAACTATTAAAATAGTGAATAAAAAGGGTTTGGAAGTTTGTTTAATAATTTGGGTAAGTAAAACGAAATCCTAATTGGTATATACTCTTTTGGATATGAGGGTATTATATTAATTTGAACTTGAATCAAGGAATGTTTATTCACTTAAGTAAAAGTGGTAAGAAATAATTTAAACTTTAAGTTTAAATTATGAAATGAATGGATTTATAAAATAAATTGAATATTAAGTGAATAGGTTATAAAACCAAGTTTGAAAATATTAACTTAACTAATTTGAGTTTATGGATGTTTACAAGCTTAAGTAGTGAGTTATGAAAAAAATCTAACCTTAGTTTAAGTTAAAGAATGAGTTTAAACTAAGAATTTGAGAACTTAAATCCCGGTGCTTTTGAAATTGTTTTCTAAGATTTTGAAAATATTATTAGTATTATTTAAGAATATTTACAAATATGTGTTTCAAAGGGATTTTAAAAGGAAGTAAGTCATATACTCCCCTCTTCTATCATTGGAAATAATTTCGGTGGTGACGGGCGCATCCTCGACATTCATTTTCGAGTCTCAAAGTTGGGAAGGCCACTTAATAGCTTTACTACACATTTGGTTCGATAAATAGATTTTGATTTAAAATTTCTAAATATGATTTGATATATACAGAAGATATAAGTACATATATTATTATTTAAAAATGATTTGGAAAGAAACCCAGTGTTCAGTTCTTACGTTCTTTGTAAATTAATAATTTTCACTTATTGAAATGAAATGAATTAATAAAATGATTTTATAAAATGGTCCATGAATGATTTGATATGAAATGTGTTAAACATAAAGTGAAATAATTGAAATTTGAATAAATTGAATGTAAATGAAATAGATGTGAATAAATTGGAAGTAAACCAATTGGATGTTAATAAAGAATGGATGTTAATAAGAGACGATAGTGTATAAATAAACTGTTGACATTGGATAATGTAAATTGATATAGTTTGGATTAATTAGATGAATATCAACATATGAATGGTTTCTTTTGTTGCAAATCATTGTTATAACTATTTTGGCTACATATGATTGTTATGTTGTGTATTAGTGCTTATGCTTATGATTCGGATTAAGAATACATGTTATATAGTTCTATTAAACACATGCATGTTTTCAATATCTTATTATAAGTGACTAATATTCAACCTTGAGTTGAGATAGGTACATATGAAGACCGTTTGGACGTATATGCATTTTGACTTGCTTTTGCTCGCTTTAATATGAGCGAACTTACTCAATTAATAATAATAAGGTACATATCTCGGATTACATACCATACTTGTATATTTTTCTCTATGGGATACATCATCATTGAGATGAGATGTATATTGTTATATATATGTGTATTGTAAATTTTTCCGATCGAGCCGCACAAAGGAGACGTTGTCGAAATTTTCCGTAAATTCGGTTGTTAGAAATTTTTTGAGATTTTAAAATTTTATAACATGTTTTACAAATAAGCCGATACAGAGTGGCATACCAGAAGCATGGTAAATGTTTTGCAAATAAGATTTTATTGTTTTATATGTTGATTATTTTGAGTAAAATATGTCAAATGTTATATTGCTTACTTAATTCCTTTTCGAGGATGGAAAGTTTTGGTGGGGGAGATCGTAACGACCCGTATTTTTAACTATTTTAAATTATTAAATTTAATATAATTATTGAACAAAAATGGTTAGAAATAATTTTTTTAATGATTTATTAATGTAATTTATTGGATATGAACTTAGATAAAATTTTAAATAACAAAATTCAATAAGATAAAAGATGTTAGCTTATATTAGAAAGTAAATTAAATGATTTTGAATTGTAAGTAATTGATAACAGAAATTGAAATAATCAATGTTAAGTTAATAAAGAATCGAATGAATGTTTGTTAAAAGTAAAAGCATAAGTTTATTTATACGAAATTGTATTTTTGATAAGTATAAATTTCAGAAATAAGAAAATGTTTATCCGGTAAGAAATGAATAACTTTTGCTGTATACAATAATTACAAAGATGTTGAATTATTGTAAAATGGAAGTAGTTGTTTATTATTTGAATTCGTTTTAAAAGCAAATTTTATAAGTTAAATAACTTGGATTTCAAATATAACGATTTATTTGATAACTGAATTGTTGAATTTAATATTGGAATTATTTAAATAGTTGAATCTTAAATTTAATATGAATGAAAACGATTTCAATAGTTGATTTAAATTCTATTTAAATTAGAAAGGAGTTAGTGAACTTTTAAAATTGGATTTAAAAGTGATTAAATTGATTTAGGAAATTACTCGTTTTAATTAACGTGTAAAAATAGTCTTTTTGAGCACTATCTCGGATTTCAAAGAAACCAAATTCATCGGATCCATAATAGTGAATTATTATATGCTGTCGAATTTCGTAGCGATCGGACTTATCGTTTGGTCGTGCGAGCTTGAAACGCGTAGAATTTATTTTTAGAACTTTAATTAAAATAATTCATTTTTGAAAAGCTTTCTTCTGAATATGATGGAATTGGCTCCCGATATATGTTCCATTGTGTTCGGAATAGGGTTATAACATATAGAACGCCAGGTGGCTCGCTTCGTTTGGAGTTCGAAAATTTTCACGATGAATAGTGCCATAGAAATTTTCTATAAATGGCCATCAACCTTTCCTCCAGTTTGCAAACCCTGCTTTCTAATAATTTCAACCGCCATTAAATTAAACTATCCAATGGCCATCATGGATCGGAGCCTCTAGAGGCATAATTAGCCTTCGACTTCAACTAGAGAAATGTAGAGGGCATCGATACGAGCTTAACCAACGGTTGGATCGTCGAATCGACGATCGAGGCGGCGGCGAAGCTCATCCAAACAAGCGTAGTTTTTGGGTTCACGACTTTTTTCATGCGAGATGCACGCGCGCGTGGCTGCTGGCGCGAGCATGGAGGAGCGGCGGTCCAGGCGGCATTGACGGTGGTGTACGGCGCGGTGGCTGGGCGTCGTTCTGGCAAGGTGCGATCATATAAAAAAGCGAAGTCGAGCTCGACCTGTTTGCGTGCGTGAGGAAGAGAAAGGTTAATTTAAGTTAATTAAGTTTTGTTAATTATAATTTAATTATATTCAAATGTTTATAAATTCATAACATTTTCATACGAAGTCGGATTCGAGCGAAACAAGTTGCGTTGGATTCGTATCGAAGTCGTCTACGACATGGAGTTGGATTTGAATTTGAATTTGTTTGACTCTGAAAAATTTTCAGTTTCAAATAAAGGTGAGTGTTTTAAACCGCTCACGAAATACTAAAATATTCTGATGTTTGTTAGATCGAAATCATGAAGTGATTTATTTTTATTGACTGTTATTTGGTAATTTAAGACATTTCAATCGACATATGATTTGAACTAATAGGAATTTTAATTTGACAGTTAAATCGAGATTTAAATTGAATTGCTAGTTAAACACCCGATATTGATAACTAGTTAGCTGTTGTGATTTATTGGCTGATTTGGATGTTGATTGAGATTGGATGCTATTGGTTAATATATTGGATGATTGGATGTTTGCTTATTTTATATATATCCTGTTATCACCCTGTATGTTGCTGACAATATATAAAACTGTTATTTGAATTATTTCGAATAAATTAAGAAATAGGTTGAAATGATATATATCGTAACGACCCGTATCTCTATACCCTTTGAGTCAACAATAATTCACACGTGTCCAACCCAAATGGAACGGAAATACGAATCATTAGGGGTGAAGAAGAAAGAGATAGAAGAAAATGAAAACAATAACACATAATCTCACAATTACAGCGGAACAAAATATAATGTATAATAACAGATTTTTATACAAAAGAAACTGTATCTGTTAATATACGTACAATCATCAGAGTACAACAATTAATACATCAATATGGACAGTTATTATAACTTGTCCTCACCAGTGCTGACTATGCGGTCTACACACACAGCGGAATATAAACAAGTATGTGAAATACGTTTGAAATCCTCTAGCTCGTCTCCTGAGCTCCAAAGCATCCTAACCTGATTCTGTCATACTCGGTCTGAGCCGAGCATTATAAATAAATAACACCGAGTCAGTCTGAAAAACCAGCGTGAGAAAACACATTCAATTTGAATTATTACTATTTTGAAAACAAAGGTATCTCGTAAGACCACGCCACACATAAACACGATGAGTTTTTACCTTACGATAACCAAAACATTTTTTATCAAAATCATCTGATATTATAATAGTGTCTATAGAAAATAAATAGAAAATAGCTGAAATGCTTGCATCTCACGTTTCAACATAGTTGGTATACAACTAAAACCGTACATGCTCGTAGTGGATATTGGATTCCATACAATGACTGGGGTACCGCCCATCATAGTACACCTCTAGAAAAATCTACCGAGATTGTACCTAACGATCCCTACCAACACAGGACCGGCCTACCCCTTACTGGATAGTACCGAATATGTTACCACCCCGGGTGTTCCCACCCTAATCGAGCACTCTCTTTCCATGCACAACCATATCCACAATTTTAATAAAATATATCTAAGGGTATCTAGAAAAGTGATAACATACCCTACTTGGGTGCAACCCACTTAGTCCTGCTACATCTCCCCTGTTTTAGTCATTCCCGGTTGATGAGGCTTGAGGCTACGTTTTACCTTTAGAATAACATTCATACTTGGAATGCTAACACTGCCTTCCAAGCAACAATGCAATAGCATTCATCCATACAAGTTGTTCTGAGTCTGAACAAACCGAATCTCCTTCAGATCACCATCTCCATTATCTTTCGAAACATTGCAATTCGTAATGCACAAATCGGATCGATGTGGTTTTCATATAATTAAATCTGATTCCAGCCTCTTCGAAACGATCAACGAATTTGGCCAAATTTGATAGTCGGTTATTTAACTATCAACTTACACACATAAGCAGTCACTAGGCCTGATTTTATAAATCTTTCAAAACATTATTCAAAATATCTTTACGAAGATCTATATTCAAATCTCTTCCAGTATATTCAATAATTGAAACAATTTCAAATACTTATATCCATAACAGGATATTTCTGAATTATTTCAATACTTAGAAATATTTTCTTCCAATTCCATTATAATTAAACACTTCGAAAATATTTCTATAATAGTAATCTCGTAGTTAAAATATTTCAAACCCTTCCAATTCAATACTTAGGAAATATCTATAAGTATATTTTCCTAAATCATTTATTTCCAATACTTAGAAAATACTCCATTTATTCCTATTTCTTAAAATCCTTTGCAATTCATTCGTAATTTCCATAACTCATTTATAACTAATTCTTTAAGTTCCTAGAAATTCATAAATTAATATCCTTTAAAATTTCCAAAATCGATTATATTTGTCTATAATCCCAACTACCAATTTCTAACTTCTTTTATGAATTCTAATCCATTTCCGAAGTTTCTGTATTTAAACACTTTAGGATTTTCCTTAAGTTCCCAGACTCCCATTTTAAGATTTCTCTTATCAAAATCATATCCGTTAACTAAACCCCATTTACAAATCTCGAGAGGATTTATAAATCCATTATAATCATTTCAAAACTCTATATATATAAATAAGTATTTTTAAAGAATAATAATTTATTTTTAAAAACATGTTTAAGTAATTATTTAAAAATATTAAAAACATTTTAAATAAAACATCGATAACTCATTTCCAATTTATTTTTATATAAAACTAATCGATTTACAAAGCCTATTATAAAAATTAGAACTTATTTCAATTGATATTAAATATTCGAATAATCTACTTTCCAAAATATTTAATTACCAAAGTAGCTTTAAATTACATAGTTTGAATAAATAAAATTTCCCTTTTAAAACAAACTTAACTTCTCAATAAAAAGATATTTTTTAAAATTCCAATAACCAATTTCAATTTATAAATCCTTCTTGATTCATAACACATCGATTTCATTTTGATTCCTTAACCATTCTCACATTTCAAAATAGAATCCGCTATTTTTCAAAAAAAATCTCTTTTCATATCTCGATATAAATTCACGCTATGAAATTATATTCCCAATTTATCAACTGATATCATTTCCCTTATTTATAAACATCGTTTATAAATTTACAAACTCATTTGGGTTTTGCTTGTTTATAAAAATAATCTCATTTATAAAATTCCATTTTATAAATCCATTTCTTTATAAATTCCATTTAATTTTCAAATCCATTTTAAATATTGATTTTAACTTCTTTCCATATTTTTCAGAAATATCATTTAAAAATCCTTTATATAAATTATTTTAAAATCTCTATTTAAAACGTCTTTTGAATAATTAAGTACAACCCAAAATTCAATTATTGTTTTATCCAAATAAATTTCTTTTAAAATAATCCAAATTTCGATCTAAATATTTTTAAATTCAAAATCTCCTTTAATTTCCTTCAAATTTAAAAATAATATTTATAGTGTTTAAAATACCAAAAGTAAGGCCAGTGCTACTATAGCATCCAGTAATTCAAATCACCACATAATCTATATTAGATTATTCACACAAATCATATATCACTATATATGAATTTTAAAATCAACATTTTTGAGGAATCAAGTTGGATCCCTCCAACCTGTCTTCCCTGCATCCACTGATGTTAGATAACATAAAATACCAATCCCGCTTCAAGGCGGGATATCGCGGTAATATAGGGTCATCCGCTATTATGCGGGGCGCATAGGGTCTCATCCGCTCCAATAGGCAGGAAATATATCCAACTACTAATATATATACTACTATATATATATAATATAACATCTAACTGATAATAATAATTATCAATTCATCCAATCAATCAATAAATAGTTTTTAATATTTCAAATCAAAATCTAGCATCCAAATAAGTAAGATTTACTCACCTTGATTTTTAATTTGCCGAACATCCAGATTTTAAATTTTCTAAAATCTCAACCGATTCCAAAAATTCCCAAACCAATCCTATTGTGTAGATTTCCCAGCTACAAACCAAACTCGACTTGTTTCATGATTTTTGGATCTCGTATGAATTTAATATGAATTAATGAACTTCGAAATAAATTAATTGATAAGTAACTTAAATTTTAAATTGTTTTTAAATTAAATTACCTCCACCATCTCGTTCGTCTCTCCGCCTTATCGACGAAACGCTGCAGCCACCCAAGCTAAAAGCTTTCTCAATTCACAAACAAGTCACATAAATCCTCATAGTGCCTCCATGTACTGGTACGTGAAACAATTTTCCAAAACCCGAAGAAATCCCAACTTCTAAACTTAGACCTTCCTTCTCAAACAATTATCCCCAAACGCGACATCGTTTGCGTTCGAACCCAAGACCGTCGTCCCATCTTCGATCATCGCAGTCCCCTAGTGCAACTGGAGAATCACCCACGTGACTCCAACAACGCGTCGACCTCCACGAAGTGCCGCGTCTCCCCCTATCCCTCTCTAGTGACCAGAATCCTGCCTCGACTTGCCCTGACTTCGAGCATGAATACCAGTCGCCAACACCTACAAGGCGACGAACCAACCACCTGTCTTAAACGACCTATCCCCTCGTCTTGGCCATCTCGCCTAAGTGTTCGCCCCTCTTTTTTCAAATCCCGATTTAATCTGTTTCTTTTTTATTATCGATTTCATGAATTCCAACTGAAGCTAAAAGGGGAAACGCGATTTAAACATAGAGTAGGCAGCTCGTATCAGAGGTAGGGTGGGAATAGGTTGGCTTGAGATGTTGACTTTAAATTTTATTAAGTTATTTAATTCCAAAGGTATCTCGTTTCCATAACTCGAAATCCTGAACTCCTATCGAGGCGTGCCACCTGGCGTTCCTAATGTTGTATCCTTATTCTGAACCCAATGGAACAAGTTTCGGAACCTAATTCGATCATATGTGGAAGATAGCTTTTTAAATCGACTATTTAAATTTAATTCAAATAAATTATTTCTTGGCGTTTTCAGATCGCACGACCCAACGGTGAATCCAAACGCTATGAAATTTGAGATCTAATAATAATACACTATTACAGATCCAATGGAACTAGCTTCGTCGAATTTCGAGACTGTATCCTGGATCGCTATTTTTACTCGTCGATTAAATCGACAATTTCAAAAATTGACCAAATCACTTGAAATTTCAGTTTTTTTTAAAACTTATTAACTCAATTATAATTCCAATAGAATTTATATCAAACATTGAAATCGTTTTGATTCATATTCAACTCCAATTTAATTATTTAAATGATTTTTAATTATTAATTCAACAATTAAATTTATTCAATAAATCACTATATTTGGAACTTAAGCTTTATTCCACTTATTTGATCGATAAACTTCATATTGAAATTCCATTTACATTTCAAATTCAACATTTAAAATAAATTAAATGTTCAAAATCAAACGACTGAAAATCCGGGTCGTTACATTCCTCCCTCCTCAAAAGAATTTCGTCCCTGAAATTGCTAAGGTAGGACGAATGATCCAAACCCACTACTTTTCAAAAACCCACTTAGTTAAAACTCGATACTTCATTTTTCTAAATCCTTAAGTCCCATACAAAACATCTAGTTTCCATTTTCAAACCAAAACCCTTTATTCCAATTACAATTCAAAATCAAATTTTCGTTAACAAAAATTTTCAAATTTTTTCTAATACCCTAAATTTCCGAATTTTTTTGGCAGAGTCTCCCTTGTACGGAGAGCCTTTTTCAATATGACAAAAATGATAAAAACATATGCATCGACCCACATGGTTAAAAACACAATATATATCGATATTTATTTCATCACTGTATTTAATCCGGAAATGTACCTTTATTTAGCATTTTTAAGCGAGCGAGCTTACTTATATGAAAATTTCGCAACCCAAATCTAGCCTAATAGCCTTCTTGTACCTGTACTTACTTAATTTAAACACGTAAGTACCGAACTTGTAACAACCCTAGTTTGGAGATTACCTGTCAATATTAAATTATAATGGTAATTATAATTTAATATTGTGATTTAAATTAAAATTGGAGATTTTAAATTGTTTATTTGGAATAAACAATGAATTTTGGAAATAAAATGAGAAAATAAAGTTTGAAACTTTATTTTATTTGTTTGGGTTAATAATAAATGGAAAATAGTTTTTATTTAGAGAAAATGCAATAATTGTATTAATTATGGCCAATTACTTCTTCTAATAATTTTTAAAAGAAGTATGTGATTTTTAAAGGTTGTTTAATCAAATAAAAAGGTGAAAATTGGTTTAAAAATGAGTTTTAATTATAGATTTGAGTTTAGAATGGTTAGTTATATTTTTCCAAGCAAGAAAAATATTTTTGTGGAATTTTAGAAGTTGAAAATAAGGTATTGTGCATTTATTTGTGAAAATTATGTATTTTTGTAAAATAAAGGATTTTAATAATAAAAATGTTTTAAAAATTAAAAATAATCTTTTTATATAGTATAAAATATGTTATTTCATACACTTTAGATTATTCCTTCCCATTCGGGAAAATTATCACAGCTTGAGGCAGTGTTTTTACCGTAAAATTTTGGGCAAAAACATGCTCTGAATCAAAGTTCGACAGCATATTTCTATAAGCTACATAGGTCGAAATAAGCTGAAATTTGGCATGAACAAATATAACACTTGTATTACATTTTTATGTACCGTAATATGTGTTTCTGTTCTGTGTTTATCATATAATAATAGTTTAAAAATATTACATAATAATTATTTTAAATGCCAATTTATTTTAAAAATTATTTCAAAATTGTTTGGAAAAATCTATGCTCGAAATCAAAGAAATCACTCAAAACTGTCATTCAAATTCAATTCAAATTCAATTCAAATTTGAATTTCAAATTCATCAAGACTTGGCTAGCCTATTGATAGGCATCAGAGCCCTCAAAACATTTCAGACATCATAACTTTATCATAGCTTGTTCAAATTTCGTGATTCTTTATCCAGTTTCAAGTATGAGTGTTAAACTATATGGCTACCAATTTTCAGCTCAATAAGAGTTCGTTTGGTTCTCTTTTTCAGGCCTATAATTTGAACCCAAGATGGTTTTTAAGTCTGGGCACATTTTTGTTTTTGAACTGTTGCAAACATGGACTCAAACATGGATAAGCGATAATATAAGCATAAGGATAATGTGATAATATTTCCGAATGGGAAGGAACAATCTAAAGTGTATTTATTGTCCTTCGGGACGTTTGTCTAAGAGACGTGGTGCCTTATTTTGGGAGAACAGTACTTGGCGGGCTTTGGCCATAAGCCAATTTTTTGAGCTTGGCTCAGTTAGATTATGTGAGTATTTCTTTCAGGCCTGGGCACATGTTTTATTGAACTATTGCAAACATTGCCCGAGTCCATGTTTGAGACAGTGTAACCTTTTCATTTTCTGTCGAAATTCATTGATTTATGAATGCCGATGATACGAGGCTCGCTACTTTTAGCACTTTATGGGTATTTGAACTCTTGGAAGTTCTATTTTTGAGATTTGAATTGCCTACACTGGCGTTATATGAGATTTGCCTTTTGGTGTTTACTTGAGATTTTATTCTCCTCTTTGGAGACATATTTGACTTATGGCGTGTTTGGGATGGGATCTCTTTATGCATGTTTTGGGTTTGCCAAGATGGCGGGTTTAGGTTTTCCCCTAAACCATATTTGATGATTTATGAATGCCGATGATACGAGGCTCGCTACTTTTAGCACTTTATGGGTATTTTATCTCCTTTGAGATTATACGTTTGTGTAGTAATACCATATTATCACTTGATGTAATCATACACTTTAGATTGTTCCTTTCCATTCGTGAAAATTATCACATTATCCTTATGCTCATATTATCGCTTATCCTTGTTAATTGATTTGTTTAGCTAGACTGACCCGTGTATTTTATACTCGGGTCAGACCGAGGTGTTTCAGGTTAGGTACATTTGGACTTAGCCTATTCTACTTCCGCATGGACTCTATTCTGCTAGCTCTTTTTGTTATAGCTTTTTGTGTAGTCCTTTTTGTTGAATATGCGACTATATGATTTTTGTTTGATGATAATAAACATATATATTCATTTAAATGTATTTGTTAATATACTATTTTAATTTTCACAGATTAAATAAATATTTGCTGAATAAAATAAATAACCCAGAATTTGTATTCAAACAGATATTTTATTCAAACAAATATTTATTATTTGAACAGTACAAATTCAAGCTCTCACTATATATATATATATATATATATACAATTACAATTTCAATACAGATTTGATTACATCACAATTCATGTTTACATCAGCACCTCACTACATATCACTCACACTCGTATTTATCTTCAACTTCGTTCCAGTTTGAATCCAGCATCTGAGCAATCTTCAAAAATATATACTGCCGCAGTAAAATTGAAAATAAAATATTTTTGCAATATAAAATCAAATGTGATTTTGAAAATCTTATTTGCCTCAGTTATTTGGGTTGTTCGTCATCATTTAATTCTGAATTCATACACGAACAGCTTGTGACATGCACAGTGTATTACTGTACATGCCACAAGGCCATGCACACCAATATACACTTGATAGTGTTACCGGGACAAGTGAGCACAGGTCAAACCCAAATCAAAAGGCGGGTTCAACTCAAGTGAAATAAATATTAAATCACGACACGAGTACAAGGTCAAACCCGAGTTTTGAAACTGGATTCAACTCAGATCAAAATGTACAACATGAAATGATCAAGTTCAATATTGAAGCAGTGCACATGTATACCAGACCAGGCGACATAACAAACATGCACATGCAAAGGCTACACAAGCATGAAGGCAGCAAATACAACTGATTCAAGTGAAAGGCAACTATACACATGAAGTCAAAATGATCAAGGCAACAAGCCCAGAACCAAGTACACACACAAATGTGCACAGGAGCAACCAGACCAGTTCGATATGCTATGCAACCTGAACCAAAGACTACATGAAGTCTAATCATCAACTCAAGTGCTACCAGAATTTAAAGGCAACCAAAATCAAGTACGAATGCACATCAACACTAGACCAGACTACAAAACAATGGTATACAAGTTTCACTGACTCGAAGGAACAAGTCGACATGGCAACAATGCAAACACAGTTCAAATGTCCAAACTGAACATCAATAATGCACTGTGAAGACCAACAATGCAACTGTATGCAAAATGCCTTGAATGGTACAATTGCAATGACCAGAAACAATATACAATGAAACAATTGCAACATGTACAGTGATATATATATATATGCAACAAGACCCAAGACTGCAACACTACAGGCAAACACACATGTATACATATAGACATGCACACATCAAGTATACAGGAATCAGACTTCATATATACATGCAACCAGACCAAATACACAAGTATACATGTATGCAGTGACAGGATGAACAAAATCAGAGAGTATATGCAGAGCATAACAAAGTCAAGGCAAAAATCAAACAGCAAATTCAGGTCAAAGCCGAAGTCAGGGATGAACACAAATAACCAATGCCAAGCATTGAAAATGTTTCAAAGCCAAAGTCAAAATGTAATAACAGTTCAATATCAAAGCAATGGCCGAAGTCAACCACGATCAAAGTCAAGCAGTTTCAAATCACAAAATCAAAGCCAAAGTCAAAAAGAATCATTGTCACAGTCAAGTCAGAGTCGCGATAACAAAGTCACCGGCAGTAGCAAGTTCAACCACGAAGGCCGAAGTTCAATAAGCACAAAGAGAAATTCACGGAACCAAAATCGAACAGTTAAAAATTCAACACCGTGGTGACCATGAAATCAATCAAAACCGTGTCAACCAAGAAATCATAATATATACGCATATGAACAAGTCAGGGAAAATCACAATCATTCGAAAATAATCAAACGGCCAACTTTAAATTATCTGACGAGTTCATATATGAAATATGAACGAAAATATAGGGATGAGAATCCTATATAAACAATATACATCATTGGCAATTAATCATCGAATTCAAGCAATCAATCGAGAAAGCAAAAGGAACGAAGAACATACCAGAGATAAGTCGAATTCGATCAAAGCATCCAGCCGATTTCATTAAAGATTCACAAGCCCTAATTTCATAAGCAACGAAAAGAAGCAGCCGAAGCAAGCTACAAGAAATCGGTCGATCAACAGAGCAAGGGGCGAAACCACTCATTCAATTGAGAAATCAAAGTCGACAGCCCCAATTCTACAAGCCCTAATTTTATCAGAAAGGAACGATCGAAGAAGCCATTATCACAAACAAGGAACATGCCGACATAGTTAAAGAAATAAAGAGGGAAGTTTGTGGGCCGGTCTTGTTTTAATTAATTATAAGGCTTTGGTATATTTTAAATTAGGGTGTTGAGTTGTTTTAATTTGTTTTTAAATTTAAATTCTTCTTTTAAACAGTTGTAATTTCTAGTCGTGTGACTAGGGTACAAACTACGTGGCGTAGTTTGAGAATTCGCAACTCAGTGGCTGAGTTGTGGCAGGGTTTTGAACGTAGAGTTAGGTTAGTAGATAGCGGGTGTCGCGAGTTTACGTGTGTAAGCGTCTGACTATCTAATTTATAGTAGAAACTGTGGGGGCAGCACGTAGGCAGGGTTTTGCCGAAGCTGGGTAAATTCTGTGTTGTTCTTTTCTGCTTTTATTATTCTGTTATTATCTGTGCTGTGTTTATTCTGCTGTGATCTGAGTTAAAATTAATATACACTTCTGCAATAATTTTTATAATTGACACTATCACCCTATTCACCCCCCCACTAGGGTGAAATCGATCCTACAAGTGGTATCAGAGCTAGGAATAGAAGTCAATTTTTGTTTTAAAAATTTGATTTTTTCAAAAATCAATTTTTGTTTTAAAAATTTGAATTTTTAAAATGGCTTCTTTTAATAATGCTTTTGCCGAGGGTCAGTCAATAGTTAGACCACCAATGTTCAATGGTGAATATGCTTATTGGAAAAATAGGATGAAATTTTTTCTAGAAACCATTGACACTTGGAATATTGTTGAGACAGGTTATAGAACTCCAACTATAACTGTAGATAATCAGGAAGTAGAAAAACCGAAGAATCAATGGACAGAGATAGAAAATAAACTACAAAATATTAATGCTAAAGCTATGAATTCTATTATTTGTTCATTGGATCAATTTGAATTTAATCGTGTCTCACATTGTCTAACTGCGTAGGAAATATGGCATACACTCGAAGTGACTCACGAAGGAACGTCTCAAGTCAAAGAATCTCGCCTTGCCATGCTAAGCAGCGAATACGAGAATTTCACAATGGCGAAGGAAGAAAATGTCAAAGAGATGTACGGACGACTTTCCAATATCGTATACAAATCAAAAGCTCTCGGAAAATCATACACAAAATTAGAAATAGTCCGAAAAATCCTCAGAGTCCTTCCACGAAGCTTTGAAGCGAAAGTTACTGCGATTCAAGAATCAAAAGATTTGAAACAACTCAAAGTTGAAGAACTTATCGGAAATCTCACCACTTATGAGCTAGAGATGAAATTCAAGGAAGAACGAGAAGGAGGTGATACTTGAAAGAAATCGATAGCTCTCAAAGGAACAACTGAAAGTGATGATGATGACTATGATGATGGTGCATCGAGCTGTTAATAAGGAAATTCAAAAAGTGGAATCAAAAATATGGAAATTCAGCTCTAAATCAAAAATTAAAAAGCAGTATAGCCAAAGCACTAGACCACTCAGAAGAACAGAAGATCATCTGTTACAAGTGCAACAAACCCGGTCATATCAAGCCCGATTGCCCACAAAATAAATTCAGCCATGGAAAGAAACAGAAAAAGAAAAGTTTTGCAGCCACTTGGGATGAAACGAATGAGGATAGTCAAAGCACTGGTAGTGAAAGCGAAAAAGCAGAATTGTGCCTTCGAGGTGATATAACTGACAGTGACGATGACGAGCCAAGTGAGGTATCAAAACTTACCCATTCTGAGTTGCTTATTTATTTCCACGAAGTAAACGGCTGTTTTGAACGACTTAGGGAAAGATACGCTAAACTTGAATCACAAAAGGATACTTTGATAGATTTAAATAAACAGCTTGATCAATTAGTTAAAAACTATCAAAGTAGGAGCCCCAAGTGTGATAAGTGTCCAACATTCGAAGAAGAAATTAAAAAATCAGAAATTAAAATTAAATCGCTTGAAAATGAAATTCTTATTTTAAAAGAGAGTGAAAATACGAGAAGAGAAAATTCTATCAAAAAGTGCACTCAATTATTGAATGAAAACGAATCACTTAAATCACAAGTCCAACAATTGTCTACTACTTTAGATAAATTTTCCAAAAGTGAAAGATCGTTGAATATGCTATTAGGGAAACAAATTGTCAATATTGATAGACAAGGACTTGGGTATACTCAAACAAAACGGTATAGAAGTGAAATTAAACAAGTCAATTCAATGTGCACTATTTGTAGAAAAACTGGACACGATCAAAATAATTGTTGGTATAGACCCAAACACGTGAAAACAATTCCAATTTGGGTTCCAAAAGGCACAAATATAGAATCTCTCAAAGTTAAACAAATCTGGGTGCCAAAAGGAACATATATAAATAGTTATGGGTCTCCACAAAATTATTTTTCAAATTATTCTGCCACTAACAACCATGGACCTATAAAAAAAAATAGGTCACAAAAATATTTTACCGTGTAGGTGTGGTGGCAGGCTAAGGAACAACATTGGTGTTATCTGGATTCTGGCTGTTCCAGACACACAACAGGCGACAAATCAAAGTTCCTTAGCCTAGTATAAAGGTGACAGATTCACAATGGGCAACAACGAAAGATTATCGTAAAGGTAAAACAGGTAATTGTATTTATTTTTGAAATGATATATTAAATGTGATAATCTGCACCATAATCTGAATTAAATCAACCAGTTATGATTGATGATGTTGATTCTAACTTATTCAAAATGTTGACTAACCATCTTTAAATTGCTTGGATAAATTGATTTCTGATTACTCATGATACAATTGGATATATTTATGACACTATGCTCACTGCTTGTTTATTTCAACGGCTTCAATTCAAATTCAAGAGAACTTTATTTAAAAAGCTGTTAAAAATGATTTCAAAGAAATTTGTTTCAGGGTCACAAGTCTGGTCTATAACATTTAAACAATGATAATGTTGAGTGAAAGAAAAATTCAGATGCAGATTACACTGGCAATCTAGTTGATGAAAAATTACTAGTGGAACGTGATTTAACATTCAATAATTGCATCGTTTTTCAAAGAAAATATCTGCATATTTTTCATTTCAAATAATTTTCAATTAACAGATATTTTTCTTAGATAAACCCTTCAAGAATATCATTTTTGACCTTGTTTCAGATTAGTTATTTCAGAAAAATTGATTTTATAATTATTTTTTGAAATTGATTTTAAATCACTACATTAACTAATCTTACCCGCTACTAATTATCGAAAAGATAAATAATGATTGAAAAAGTGATGAGTGTTGATATTAATCATATATTATAACTCGAGACAGTATATTTAATAAAATTTCTTTAGAAATTTAAACAAGAGTTATAAAAACTTTCGTTTGACAAAAATTCATGACCATTTCTATTTCTATCATTTTTCTATTGACCATCACTCATCAAAATCCAATATAGTAAGTCAATATGTGGTAATTTAAACGAGAATCATTCGTTTTTCATTTTATTATATTTTTAACAAATAAAAACATCCAAAGTATTCACTCTCATTTAAAAGTCCTTACGGTTATGCATGGGTGAATTACTTGAATTTTTGATTGTGTGCTTCCATGCTCATTTAAAAGTCCTCACGGTTATGCATGTATGGAACGCATATCAAAATTGATTAATAGACAAGTTGATTCTAATCCCATTTAAAAGTCCTCATGGTTATGCGTGGTTAGAAGATACTTGAATATTTATTTATTTTTAAATTTTGGAATACTACTAATCTCATTTAAAAGTCCTAATGGTTATGCATGGTTAGTAGATATTCAAATTCCTGATATAAATATACCACAAATAGACACAACTATATGGTTTTATATGATGACATCATCCCTATCATTCTAAAGTGGAATATGCGTCAAACAGAGTATTTATGATTTTTGTTTGATTTTTTATTGAAATTTAATATTTATACACGATTGGGAATTAATATTGTTTTAATGTCTATCACTTTATCTCTATTTTTCTAACACTATTACTCTTTTGCTGATAACAAAAGGGGGAGAGAAAAGTTAAGATTTTGGCAAATAAAGGTCAAATATTTTCAATTTGCATCTAAGCACATTTGCATATTTTTATTCACATGCATATATGAAGGGGGAGTTTTGTGTAGAGAGGGAGCATTCAAATAGGGGGAGCAAATTGAATGATCAAATACATTTAACAAATTCAAATTCAAAATCTTAAATATATGTTTGTTATGATCAAAAGGGGGAGATTGTTGAATATGCGACTATATGATTTTTGTTTGATGATAATAAACATATATATATATATTCATTTAAATGTATTTGTTAATATACTATTTTAATTTTCACAGATTAAATAAATATTTGCTGAATAAAATAAATAACACAGAATTTGTATTCAAACAGATATTTTATTCAAACAAATATTTATTACAATTTTGAACAATACAAATTCAAGCTCTCACTATATATATATACAATTACAATTTCAATACAGATTTGATTACATCACAATTCATATTTACATCAACACCTCACTACCTATCACTCACACTCGTATTTATCTTCAACTTCGTTCCAGTTTGAATCCAGCATCTGAGCAATCTGCAAAAATATATACTACCGCAGTAAAATTGAAAATAAAATATTTTTGCAATATAAAATCAAATGTGATTTTGAAAATCTTATTTGCCTCAGTTATTTGGGTTGTTCGTCATCATTTAATTCTGAATTCATACACAACAGCTTGTGACATGCACAGTGTATTACTGTACATGCCACAAGGCCGTGCACACCAATATACACTTGATAATGTTACAGGGACAGGTGAGCACAGGTCAAACCCAAATCAAAAGGCGGGTTCAAGTCAAGTGAAATAAATATTAAATCACGACACGAGTACAAGGTCAAACCCGAGTTTTGAAACTGGATTCAACTCAGATCAAAATGTACAACATGAAATGATCAAGTTCAATATCGAAGCAGTGCACATGTATACCAGACCAGGCGAAATAACAAACATGCATAGGCAAAGGCTACACAAGCATGAAGGCAGCAAATACAACTGATTCAAGTGAAAGGCAACTATACACATGAAGTCAAAATGATCAAGGCAACAAGCCCAGAACCAAGTACACACACAAATGTGCACAGGAGCAACCAGACCAGTTCGATATGCTATGCAACCTGAACCAAAGACTACATGAAGTCTAATCATCAACTCAAGTGCTACTAGAATTTAAAGGCAACCAAAATCAAGTACGAATGCACATCAACACTAGACCAGACTACAAAACAATCGTATACAAGTTTCACTGACTCGAAGGAACAAGTCGATATGGCAACAATGCAAACACAGTTCAAATGTCCAGACTGAACATCAATAATGCACTGTGAAGACCAACAATGAAACTGTATGCAAACTGCCTTGAATGGTACAATTGCAATGACCAGAAACAATATACAGTGAAACAATTGCAACATGTACAGTGATATATATATGCAACAAGACCCAAGACTGCAACACTACAGGCAAACACACATGTATACATATAGACATGCACACATCAAGTATACAGGAATCAGACTTCATATATACATGCAACCAGACCAAATACACAAGTATACATGTATGCAATGACAGGATGAACAAAATCAGAGAGTATATGCAGAGCATAACAAAGTCAAGGCAAAAATCAAACAGCAAATTCAGGTCAAAGCCAAAGTCGGGGATGAACACAAATAACCAGTGCCAAGCATTGAAAATGTTTCAAAGCCAAAGTCAAAATGTAATAACAGTTCAATATCAAAGCAATGGCCGAAGTCAACCATGATCAAAGTCAAGCAGTTTCAAATCACAAAATCAAAGCCAAAGTCAAAAAGAAATCATCGTCACAGTTAAGTCAGAGTCGCGATAACAAAGTCACCGGTAGTAGCAAGTTCAACCACGAAGGCCGAAGTTCAATAAGCACAAAGAGAAATTCACGGAACCAAAATCGAACAGTTAAAAATTCAACACCGTGGTGACCACGAAATCAATCAAAACCATGTCAACCAAAAAATCACAATATATACGCATATGAACAAGTCAGGGAAAATCACAGTCATTCGAAAATAATCAAACGGCCAACTTTAAATTATTAGACGTGTTCATATATGAAATATGAATGAAAATATAGGGATGAGAATCCTATATAAACAATATACATCATTGGCAATTAATCATCGAATTCAAGCAAACAATCGAGAAAGCAAAAGGAACGAAGAACATACCAGAGATAAGTCAAATTCGATCAAAGCATCCAGCCGATTTCATTAAAGATTCACAAGCCCTAATTTCATAAGCAACGAAAAGAAGCAGCCGAAGCAAGCTACAAGAAATCGGTCGATCAACAGAGCAAGGGGTGAAACCACTCATTCAATTGAGAAATCAAAGTCGACAGCCCCAATTCTACAAGCCCTAATTTTATCAGAAAGGAACGATCGAAGAAGCCATTATCACAAACAAGGAACATGCCGACATAGTTAAAGAAATAAAAAGGGAAGTTTGTGGGCCGGTCTTGTTTTAATTAATTATAAGGCTTTGGTATATTTTAAATAGGGGTGTTGAGTTGTTTTAATTTGTTTTTAAATTTGAATTCTTCTTTTAAACAGTTGTAATTTCTAGTCGTGTGACTAGGGTACAAACTACGTGGTGTAGTTTGAGAATTCGCAACTCAGTGGCTGAGTTGTGGTAGGGTTTTGAGCGTAGAGTTAGGTTAGTCGATAGCGGGTGTCGCGAGTTTACGTGTGTAAGCGTCCGACTATCTAATTTCTAGTAGAAACCTTGGGGGCAGCACGTAGGTAGGGTTTTGCCGAAGCTGGGTAAATTCTGTGTTGTTCTTTTCTGCTTTTATTATTCTGTTATTATCTGTGCTGTGTTTATTCTGCTGTGATCTGAGTTAAAATTAATACACACTTCCACAATAATTTTTATAATTGACACTATCACCCTATTCACCCCCCTCTAGGGTGAAATCGATCCTACTTGGTTTGCTACTCTGATATGTATGTTCTTGAGACTTTATCTCTTTGTGTTATTCGTGATCGAGCTCCATCTTCTGATTCGCCTATTCTATTATTCAATTTGGAAGCTCGACCCAGCTTATTGGATCGTACTGCCGATGCTTAGCGGCGTGATCACGATCTTGTGCACCTTATCCAAATTTGTGAGTCTAAGTCCCATGAGGAGGAGTTGAGGGATTTCAGCATTGATTCTTATGGGGCGTCACAGCTTATCTCAAATTTGTGAGTCTGAGTCCCGTGACACCAGATCCAACGGGCTTCTTCTTCTTATTTGGGTTCTTGCGAACCTCAACCTCATCACCACTCTCGAATAGGAACCCGAATAGTGCAGAAACGTGTGTTATATATATAAAATAATTTATTTGAGAAAACAAGCTTTTAAAAGCATTTTCCGAAATAAATTTTGAAGACGATATTTGATTTCCTTCAGTTGATAGCCTGCATGTTGTAGTATAGGTGTGCCAAATTTCATTGCAAAACATATTTCTACAGGTAATTTATTCCAAAACCGAATCATTTCATAGCTGTGACACCCCACCCCGAGACCTATATTAACAAAGAGTATTACTAGGTAATATTGTCTGCTAATGTAGAGAATATGGCTGGATAGGAGCGACCATCTATAGCTTTGTCTTAAATATCTATTGAATACGTCAACAAATGCCATATTTGATGTTTTATGAATGCCGATGATATGAGGCTCGCTACTTTTAGCGTTTTATGGGTTATTTTATCTCCTTTGAGATTATACGTTTCTGTAGTGATACCATATGTTTCATCATTCGAGACCTTATCTCTTTGTATTATTCATGATCGAACTCCATCTTCTGATTCGCCTATTTTATTTATTTTCTATAATAAGGAAATTTTCAAATAGATTTTATAGCTTAAATAATTATTATGTAATAATTTTAAATTATTTAAGCTATAAAATTATGAAAAAGTTACACCGTCTCAAACGTGGACTCAGGCCATGTTTGCAACAGTTCAAAAACCAAAAAGGACTACACAATTAAAAGGTGCTTTAATTGTGAAAATTGTGTATTATTTTGTATGCTCTGTGATGTATCTGTATATGTATATTGGGTTATGGGCTTTCAAAGAGGCAATATTTTTCAACCAAATTTTATAACCAAAACTCATTGTATTTAAATAAACAACCTTTTAAAATAATTTTTAAAATAAATTGGCATTTAAAATAATTGAGTTTTGGTTATAAAATTTGGTTGAAAAATATTGCCTCTTTGAAAGCCCATAACCCACAGAGAATAAATAGATTTTATAGCTTAAAATAATTTAAAAATATTAAAAGAAGTAATTGGCAATAATTATTTTAAAAATTATTTCAAAATTGATTTCGGAAAATGGTTTTAAAAGCTTGTTTTCTTATTTACTGGAAAGAGGAAGAAGAAGGTGAGTTAAAGAAATGTACGTACAAGCATTTGTTTGCAGCAACTCAGAAAACAAAATGTACAGGTAATTTCCAGGCCGTGCATTGATTTTGTAGTGCAGTTTTCAAGCCTTAAACGAAAGTGTTTTGCTATGAAATTTGGCACACCTATACTACAACATATAGGCCGTGATGCCTATCAATAGGCTAGCCAAGTTTTGATGAATTTGAAGTTCCCATTTCATAAGCCAAAGTTTTTCCCTTCCAAGAAGAAGTAATTGGCCATAATTAATACAATTATTGAATTTTCTCTAAATAAAAACTATTTTCCATTTATTATTAACCCAAACAAATAAAATAAAGTTTCAAACTTTATTTTCTCATTTTATTTCCAAAATTCATTGTTTATTCCAAATAAACAATTTAAAATCTCCTATTTTAATTTAAATCACAATATTAAACTATAATTACCATTATAATTTAATATTGATAGGTAATCTCCAAACCAGGGTTGTTACATTTTATAAACATCGTTTATAAATTTACAAACTCATTTGGGTTTTGCTTGTTTATAAAAATAATCTCATTTATAAAATTCCATTTTATAAATCCATTTCTTTATAAATTCCATTTATTTTTCAAATCCATTTTAAATATTGATTTTAACTTCTTTCCATATTTTTCAGAAATATCATTTTAAAATCCATTGTTTAAAAATCCTTTATATAAATTATTTTAAAATCTCTATTTAAAACGTCTTTCGAATAATTAAGTACAACCCAAAATCAATTATTGTTTTATCCAAATCAGTTTCTTTTAAAATAATCCAAATTTCGATATAAATATTTTTAAATTCAAAATCTCCTTTAATTTCCTTCAAATTTAAAAATAATATTTACGGTGTTTAAAATACCAAAATTAAGGCCAGTGCTACTATAGCATCTGGTAATTCAAATCCCACATAATCTATATCAGATTATTCACACAAATCATATATCACTATATATGAATTTTTAAATCAACATTTTTGAGGAATCAAGTTGGATCCCTCCAACCTGTCTTCCCTGCATCCACAGATGTTATATAACATAAAATAACAATCCCGCTTCGAGGTGGGATATCGCGGTAATATAGGGTCATCCGCTCCAATAGGCGGGAAATATATCCAACTACTAATATATATATTACTATATATATAATATAACATCCAACTGATAATAATAATTATCAATTCATCCAATCAATCAATAAATAGTTTTTAATATTTCAAATTAAAAACTAGCAATCCAAATGAGTGAGATTTACTCACCTTGATTTTTAATTTGCCGAACATCCAGATTTTAAATTTTCTAAAAATATCAACTGATTCCAAAAAATCCCAAACCAATCCTATTGTGTAGATTTCCCAGCTACAAACCAAACTCGACTTGTTTCATGATTTTTGGACCTCGTATGAATTTAATATGAATTAATGAACTTCAAAATAAATTAATTGATAATTAACTTAAATTTTAAATTGTTTTTAAATTAAATTACCTTCACCATCTCGTTCGTCTCTCCCCCTTGTCGATGAAATGCTACAGCCACCCAAGCTAAAAGCTTTCTCAATTCACAAACAAGTCACACAAATCCTCATAGTGCCTCCACGTACTGGTACGCGAAACAATTTTCCAAAAACCGAAGAAAACCCAACTTCTAAACTCAGACCTTCCTTCTCAAACAATTATCCCCAAACGCGACATCGTTTGCATTCGAACCCAAGACTGCCGTCCACTCTTCGATCATCGCAATCCCCTAGTGCAACCGGACCACCACCCACACGACTCCAGCGACGCGCCGGCCTCCACCAAGTGCCGCGTCTCCCTCTATCCCTCGCCAGTCGCTAGAATCTTGCCTTGACCTGCCCTGACTTCGAGCACGAATTCCAGTCGCCAACACCTACGAGGCGACGAACCAACCACCTGCCTTGAACGACCCATCCCTTTGTCTTGGCCATCTCACCTAGGCGCTCGCCCCTTATTTTTCAAATCACGATTTAATTTGTTTCTTTTTTTTATTATCGATTTTTTGAATTCCAACTGAAGCTAAAAAAGGAAACACGATTTAAACATGGAGTAGGCGGCTCGTATCAAAGGTAGTGTGGACTGGAACGAGAAAAGGTCGGCTTGAGATGTCGACTTTAAATTTTATTAAGTCATTTAATTCCAAAAATATCTCATTTCATAACTCGAAATCCTGAACTCCTATAAAATTCCATGTTCCTAATGTTATACCCCTATTCCGAACCCAATGGAATAAGTTTTGGAAGCTAATTTGATCATATGTGGAAGATAGCTTTTTAAATCGACTATTTAAATTTAATTTAATTAAATTATTTCTAGGCGTTTTCAGATCACACAACCCAACGGTGAATCCAAACGCTACAAAATTTGAGATCAGATAATAATACACTATTATGGATCCAATGGAATTGGTTTCGTCGAATTTCGAGACTGTGGCCCGGATCGCTATTTTTACGCGTCGATTAAATCGACAATTTCAAAAATTGACCAAATCAGTTGAAATTTCTGTTTT
This sequence comes from Allium fistulosum, assembly GCA_030737815.1. NCBI lineage: Eukaryota > Viridiplantae > Streptophyta > Magnoliopsida > Asparagales > Amaryllidaceae > Allium > Allium fistulosum. The sequence goes on along the minus strand of CM060902.1, from coordinate 1,172,308,675 downwards.
TTTATAAAAAACATATTAACTCAATTATAATTCCAATAGAATTCATATCAAACATTAGAAATCGTTTCGATTCATATTCAACTCCAATTCAATTATTTAAACGATTTTCAATTATTAATTCAACAATTAAATTTATTCAATAAATCGCTATATTTGGAACTTAAGCTTTATTCCACTTATTTGATCGATAAAATTTATATTGAAATTCCATTTACATTTCAAATTCAACATTTAAAATAAATTAAATGTTCAAAATCAAACAACTGAAAATCCGGATCGTTACATATATCTATGACACTTTGATGTGGATTGAAAAGATATATATCCATCCTTGCAATTAAAATCGAAATAACTTATCACTTGGCCATAGGATAGAAAATTATATACGGACACCAGATTGGTTAAATTAAATGGTTTTAAATTCTTTAATTTGAATTTATTTAAATGATATTGTTTTATAGAAAAAAAATTGAATTTATAAAGATTGAATTATTTTCAAATTTGAGCTTTGAAATGTTGAAGGTGAATTGATTCAAAGAATTTAATTTGAAAAGTGAAGTTATAATCGATATATGACTTGAATTATGGAAATTGAAATGTTTTAAAGGTTTGAACTTTTACTTAAACTTCGAATTTATCTAAGCAGTGATATAAATGGATATTTCAAATTTGGGCTCGGAATTGAATTAATTTAAAGATTTGAATCTAAATTCGAACGTTGAAGTTTAATTGGATTAAAGTGATTTTAAATTGGTATTTCAGAAATGGACTGGAAATCTATATAAATTGAAATGGTTTAAAATAAGGATTGAATTTAAATTTGAACCATTGAATCGAATCGTTGAATCAAATTTGAAGTTAAAAATAAACGTTTCAAAATTGAAGTTAATTCAAATTGAAATTGAAGTTGAAGTTGATTTGAATTGAAATTGAATCAATTTAAATTGATATGAGATCAAAGATGATTTGAATTGGAAGATTTGAAATTGAATCAGTCTGATTGAAATTTGGACCTGAGTCCAGATTTATTGGAAATAGAAAGGAACTATTTTAAATTTGAAACTATTTTCACTATAAACTATTTTACTATAAACTGTTTAAAAAATTCATCTTAATCATTTTAATATATAACCCATTTTCAATGCTCAAACTATTTTATATCAAACCGTTTTCAATCTCTAAACTATTTTGGACTGTTTTAACTATTTTAACTATTTTAACGTTTTAAACTATTTTACATATCTAAATTATTCAAACTATTTTCAAAAATTCAAACTGTTCATGTTGGGAACCGTTTATGTTTAAATCATTGATTTAAAACGTGAATGTGGTTAAAATGAAGTTTAACCTAAGTTGAAATTCGAATTGGAAATTTGAATGAATGATATTTTCAAGTGAAAATGACATATGAAGTAAATATGATGATTTTGAAATGAAGGATATTTTGAAGTGAATGTGATATTTTGATATCAAGTATGAATCATTTTCGAAATGTAAAAGAACCAACCGGTGTGTAAAATAACGTTTGGTTGTTAAAGAGTCCGGGGCCGATTATCGGCATACTCTATGTCAATGTTGGAACCACTTCAACGACTGTGTACGTGGAAGAGATTCCAGAATGAAGTGGTTGGATTTGGTGTACGTTGCTGGATTTGAAGAAAGAGAACGATGATGAATAGCCCCAACACTTGTGTCAATTTAAAATGACTAAAACAGGACGGCTTGACAGGGACAATGAGGGTAACTACCTCTAGCGTGTAGAATACAATAGCCTATGGTTTTTGTTTGATGATAATAAACATATATATATATATATTCGTTTAAATGTATTTGTTATTGTATTATTCTATTTTTCACATAATTAAATAAATATTTGTTGAATAAAATAAATAACACAGAATTCATATTTAAACAAATATTTTATTACAAATTCAAATAGTACAAATTTGAGCTCTCACTACATATATACATTTTAAATTACATTACAATTTCGATTACATCACAAATTTCAATTTACAATTTTTTCACCTCACTATATATTCACTCAACACTCGTATTTTTATCTTCAACTCTATTCCAGTTTGTATCCAGCATCTGAATTATCTGCAAACTAAACACTAACGCAGTGAAATTGAAAAAGAAATATTTTGCAGTTCAAAATGAAGTGTGTGTTTTAAAAATGTTATTTGCCTCAGTTATTTGGGTTTTTGGTCATCATTTTTCTTTTGAGTTCATCTTACACGAACAACTTGTAACATGCACAGTGTATCACTGTACATGTCACAAGGCCGTGCACACCGATATACACTTGTTAAAACCACATGGACAGGTGAGCACAATGTCAAACCCAAGCCAAGGCCGGATTCAACTCAGGTGCACGCAAAACAACATACAACACTTCAAATATACACATGGTCAGTCCAGACTCAAGTCAAAACAGAACACACAAGACTTCATTCAAAAACAAATCCAGACAACATCATCATCAATGAACCAGAGGAAACAACAAGTCCAGACAGTATATGTATAAAGAGAAATAAACATGAACATGAACCAGTGCACATGTACACACAAGTGAGCTAACAGTTAACATGGAGCCTCAACAAAATGTACAAGCCAGTGCAATCAAAACTGAAATGAATTAGTCTACATTTCAGAGATGAGCAAAGTGGTGCATGCAGCAGCTAGCACATGCATACAACACTCAGTTGAACCAGACTACAAACAGACTATCACAATCAGAGGCATAACACATACTCACATGACAACAAGCCAGTGGAACCAAAAGCTCCAGTCTCCAAAATGAACAATACTCAAGTAAACCAGACTTCAAAACAAAATGTACACACATGAAGCTATGAACACAATTGTACCAGACTTGAAACAGAGGAAACGGAATGCATGCTGATTTTAATATGGCACCAGAGTAGTACACATGAAACTCATATACAATCAGAGAGCATGCAAGTGAAGCTCAACCAAGACAACTGCAACACAAAACCACACCACACATACATACAAGACCACATGACAATATGGGTAACAAGGCTTCAAATGGATCGATGTAGTGCAACAAACCATGGACAATGCAACCATGTACAAAGCAACCGATTGGAAATGTGCAACAGCAAAGTCATATTCATACAACATGTAAACCAGTTCACAATGATATGCAGGCACACAAAAGATGAACCAACTAAAGGCACACAATGGTACAAGAACAGAACAAGACCTCATAACTGAACCACTAGACATGTATGCATACATGTGACAACTAGTACAAGGTAGTTAGACAATTTAAATGCAAACCAAATCATTCAGACATGAACTCAATGAAGTATGAGTTTATAAAAGAAATGATCACACATTTAGCAGTTCAAACAAATCAGTGCAGTTCGATGAAAGTCAAGTATACCACAAATTTAAATGTCAAAGTCGGAGCCCGCAAAGAATGGAACTTGCAAGTAAAACATGATGAACTAGTCAATATAAATTATGGTGAAGCAGTTTGAATAGAGTTACAAAACAAGTCATAGCCAGAAAATCTAGATCATCTCAAAATTCAAAGGGCCGAAGTCAAAGGAGTAATGAACGGAACCGACCAAAATGAAATATTCAAGCAAATTCAACACCAACAAGTCAACAATTCATCATAAGCACTCGAGCAAAGATCGGATGAACAAGTGCAATTCACGAAAAATTCAAACTTGAAATTACGAACATAAATTTAGGGTTTTCATCCCTATATAACCCAATCACATCATCGGCATAGAAGCATTCGAGTTTGAGACTAAAATCAATGAGCATACTTAGAAAAAATCAGAGAATATATTCAAAACTCGAATCAGTCAAAGTCGAGCGTAATCAAAAATCGAAAAGGGGATAAATTGTATACCATTTCTATCATTCGTGCTCGACTAATTGAAGCGACCGCATGTACTCAAGGGGATCAATTGAAGAAGCAAACTAGCGTTGAAACCATCACGTAAATTGATTGATATTAAGGCGGCGACTTCGATTTTGAGCAAAACCCCAATTCTATGCAAGCCCTAATTTCCAGTCCAGATTGATAAAGAAAGAGCGGCCGAAGGCATTAACAAGAAGGGAATGGACTTATTTGATTTTATCACAGTGTTAATTTTTGTGGGGCCAGTCTTCTACTGTTGTATTGGGCTTTAGTTTAAAACTATAGGGTTTTGTTTTATTTTGTTTTTAGTCTATTTATATTTGCGTATTTTTTTTAAATTGTGTAACTTTCTAGTCGTGTGACTAGGTACAAACTACGGGGCGTAGTTTGAGAATTCGCAACTCACTGGCTAAGTTGTGGCAGGGTTTTGAGTGTAGAGTTAGATTAGTCATTAGCGGGTGTCGCAAGTTTACATATGTAAGTGTCTGACTACTTAATTTCTAGTAGTAACCTTGGGGGCAGCACGTAGGCAGGGTTTTGCCGAAGCTGGGTAAATTTATGTGTGATCTCTACTGCATTATTATCTGTGATTGTTTTTATTTCTGCATTTATTTTCATTCTTATTAGTATCACCCCATTCACCCTCCCTATAGGGTGAAAACGATCCTACAAGTGGTATCGTAGCTAGGAACAAAAAACTATTTTTTTATTAAAATTTTTGATTTTTTTCCTTCAATTAAAATTTTGATTTTTTAATGGCTTCTTTTAGTAATGCTTTTGCTGAGGGTCAGTCCATAGTTAGACCACCCATGTTCAATGGTGAATATGCATATTGAAAAAATAGAATGAATTTTTTTTTGAAAACCATAGATGTATGGAATATTGTTGAGACGGGATATAGAACACCAACAATAATGGTAGATAATCAAGAAGTTGAAAAATCTATGGACCAATGGACAGATCTTGAAAATAAATTGCAAAATGCTAAAGCTATGAATTCTATCATTTGTTCATTGGATCAAATTGAATTTAATCATGTCTCACATTGTCTAACTGCGTAGGAAATTTGGCACACACTCGAAGTGACTCATGAAGGAACCTCTCTAGTCAAAGAATCTCGCCTTGCCATGCTCAGTAGCGAATACGAAAACTTCACAATGGCAAAGGATGAAAGTGTCAAGGAAATGTATGGACGACTTTCTAATCTTGTATACAAATCAAAAGCTCTCGGAAAGCCATACACAGAATTGGAAATAGTCCGAAAAATCCTCAAAGTTCTACCACGAAATTTTGAAGCAAAAGTCACTGCTATTCAAGAATCGAAGGATTTGAAACAGATTAAAGTCGAAGAACTCATCGAAAATCTCACCACTTATGAGCTAGAAATCAAATTCAAGGAAGAAGTGAAGGAGGTAATACTCGAAAGAAATCAATAGCTCTCAAAGGAACAACGGAAAGTGAAGATGATGATGATGATGGAGCGGCTGAATGATAATAAAGAAATTCAAGAGGTGGAACAACAAGTATGGAAATTCAGTCCAAAATCAACAACTGAAAAGCAAAATCGTCAAAGTTCTAGACAACTCAGAAGAACAGAAGATCATATGTCACAACTGCAATAAACCCGGTCATATCAAGCCAAATTGTCCTCAAAATAGACTCAACCAAGGAAAGAAACAGAAAAGGAGAAGTCTTGCAGCAACTTGGAAAGAAAGTGATTCAGATAATAATGAAAGCACTGGTAGTGAGAATGAAAAAGAAAATCTGTGTCTTCAAGGAGATACAAGTGACAGCGATATGACGAGCCAAGCGAGGTATCAAAACTTACTCACCCGGAATTACTTATATATTTTCACGAAGTAAATGGCTGTTTTGAATGACTTAAGGAGAAGTACGCTAAAATTGAATCACAAAGAGATAGTTTGATAGAACTAAATAAATAGCTGGATCAATTGGTTAAAAACTATCGAAATAAGAGCCCTAAGTGTGATAAGTGTCCATCATTTGAAGAAGAGATTAAAAAATCAGAAATTAGAATTAAATCACTTGAAAATGAAATTCTATTTTTGAAAAAAAGTGAAAATACTAGGAGAGGAATTCTATTAAAAAGTGCACTCTGTTATTGAATGAAAATGAATCTCTCAAAACACAAGTCCAACAATTGTCTACAACTTTAAGGAAATTCTCTAAAGGAGAAAATCACTAAATATGCTATTAGGGAAACAAACTATCAATACTATTAGACAAGGACTTGGGTATACTCAATCTGAACGTGTTAGAAGCGAAATTAATAAAGTAAATTCCAAGTGCACGATTTGTGGAAAAATTGGACATAATCACAACAATTGCTGGTTTAGACCCAAACACGTGAAAACTATACCAATTTGGGTTCCTATAGGCATGAATGTAAAATCCCTTAGAATTAAACAAATCTGGGTGCCAAAAGGAACTAACATAGATTGTCTTGGGTCTACACAACCTTATTTTTCAAATCTTCTGTCACTAACGATCATGGACCTATAAAAAAAATAGGTCACGAAAATCTTTTCTCGTGTAGATATGGTGGCGGGCTAAGGAACAACAAGAGTGGTACCTAGAATCTGGCTGTTCTAGGCACACGACGGGCGACAGAATCAAAGTTCCTTAGTCTAGAGAAGTACAAAGGTGGCAGAGTCAAAATGGGTCAAACAATGTATTACATGTTGAAAATCTGCACCATAATCAGATTTCAATCAGCCGGTGATCAACTGAGAAAATTTGAGCACCACAATTAAATTTGACAAGGATGAAAAAGGTAAGGTAGTTTATCAAAAGAAATATTGAGGTATGATTGATCGCTTCTTCATCCTACTACTTCTAGACATTATGTTCTCTGCTTACTTGTTTGCACAGTTTCAATCAAATTCAACAGAACCTTATTTTAAAAGTTGTAAAATGATTATTAGGTACTTGTTGCACACCTCACGGTTTGGTCTATGATATCTATCTAATTATAACTTTGAGTCAAAGGGGAATTCAGATGCAGATTACACTGGTAGCCTAGTTGATAGAAAAAGTACTAGTGGAATGTGTTTTATGTCGAGACATTCATTAGTTGCATCACATTTCACAAAGAAAATATCTGCATAAAATTCATTTCAACCGATTTTCAATTGGCAGACATTTTTACAAAACCCCTTTTAGAAAATAGTTTTTGGTTGACTTCATCTCATTTTAGGCATTTCAAAAATTTGATTTTATATTTGATCTTAAATGCCTCTATAAACTAATCTGACTCCCTTCATATTATCTAAAAGGAAAATAGCGACTGATAAAAATGTGATGAGTGTTGATACTAATCATACATTATAACTTAAGATAGTATATGTGGTAAATTTCTTTAAAAATTTAACAAAATTTGTAATAACTTTGATTGGTAAAAATTCCATGACCATCTCTGTCTCTATCATATTTCTAACGACCATCACTCATCAAAATCCAATATAATATATCAAAATGTGGTATTTAAAACGGGAAATTGTTCATTTTTTTAAATTAATTAGCAATAAAATTATCCAAAGTATTCACTCTCATTTAAAAGTTCTGACGGTTATGCATGGGTGAATTACTTGGAATTTTTGATTATGTGCTTTCATGCTCATTTAAAAGTCCTCAAGGTTTTGCATGTATGGAACACATATTAAAATTGACTATTAAATAGATGAGTTGATTCTAATCCTATTTAAAAGTCCTCATGGTTATGCGTGGTTAGAAGATACTTGAAATTCATTTTTTTTTAAATTTGGACATACTACTAATCTCATTTAAAAGTCCTAACGGTTATACATGGTTAGTAAGTATTCAAATTCCTGTCATAAATATACCACAAATAGATACAACTATATGGTTTTATATACCATCATCACCTCGATCACTCTAAAGTGGAATATGCGCCTAGCAGAGTATTTATGATTTTTGTTTGGTTTTTTTATTGAAATTTAATAGATATACTCGATTAGGTATTAATTTTGTATTAATGTCTATCATTTTATCTCTATTATTCTAACACTATTACTCTTTTGCTGATAACAAAAGGGGGAGAGAGAAGTTAAGATTTTGGCAAATAAATTCAAATGTTTTGCATATTCTCATCTATTTGCATAGCATATTCTCATATAGGCTTATTGCAATTGTTTTTTTTATTTGCATATTTTTCATGCATATGTGAAAGGGGAGCTTTGTTGTAGGGGGAGCATTCAAGTAGGGGGAGCTATTAGAATTCATCAAGGTCAAATACATTTAATAGAGTCAAAATTTAATATATGTTTGTTATCATCAAAAGGGGGAGATTATAGAATACAATAGCCTATGATTTTTGTTTGATGATAATAAACATATATATATATTCATTTAAATATATTTGTTATTGTACTATTTTATTTTTCACATAATTAAACAAATATTTGTTTAATAAAATAAATAACACAGAATTCATATTCAGACAGATATTTTATTCAAACAAATATTTTATTACAAATTCAAATAGTACAAATTTGAGCTCTCACTATATATATATATTTTCAATTACATTACAATTTCGATTACATCATAAATTTCAATTTACAATTTTTTCACCACACTACATATTCACTCAACACTCATATTTTTATCTTCAACTCTATTCCAGTTTGTATCCCACATCTGAATTATCTGCAAAATAAACACTAACGCGGTAAAATTGAAAAAGAAATATTTGCAATTCAAAATGAAGTGTGTTTTTTAAAAATGTTATTTGCCTCAGTTATTTAGGTTGTTCGTCGTCATTTTTTTTTGAATTCATCTTACACGAACAGCTTGTAACATACACAGTGTATCACTATACATTTCACAAGGTCGTGCACACCGATATACACTTGTTAAAACCACATGGAAAGGTGAGCACAAGGTCAAACCCAAGCCGAGGCTGGATTCAAATCAAGTGCACGCAAAACAACATACAACACTTCAAATATACACATGGTCAGTCTAGACTCAAGTCAAAACAGAACACACAAGACTTCATTTAAAAACAAATCCAGACAACATCATCATCAATGAACCAGAGGAAACAACAAGTCCAGACTGTATATGTATAAAGAACAATAAGAATGAACAGAACCAGTGCACATGTACACACAAGCGAGCTAACAGTTGACATGGAGCCTCAACAAAATTTACAAGCCAGTGCAATCAAAACTGAAGTGAATCAGTCTACATTTCAGACATGAGAAAAGTGGTGCATGAAACAACTAGCACATGCATACAACACTCAGTTGAACCAGACTACAAACAGACCATCACAATCAGAGGCATAGCAGATACTCACATGACAACAGGCCAGTGGAACCAAAAGCTCCAGTCTCCAAAATGAACAAGACTCAAGTAAACCAGACTTTAAAACAAAATGTACACACATGAAGCTATGAACACAATTGTACCAGACTTGAAATAGAGGATACTGAATGCATGCTGATTTTAATATGGCACCATAGCAGTACACATGAAACTCATATACAACCAGAGAGCATGCAAGTGAAGCTCAACCAAGACAACTGCAACACAAAACCACACCACACATACATACAAGACCACATGACAATATGGGTAACAAGACTTCAAATGGATCGATGTAATGCAACAAACCATGGACAATGCAACTATGTATAAAGCAACCGACTGGAAATGTGCAACATCAAAGTCACATTCATACAACATGTAAACCAGTTCACAATGATATGCAGGCACACAAAAGATGAACCAGACCAGAGGCACACAATGGTACAAAAACAGAACAAGACTTCATAACTGAACCACTAGACATGTATGCATACATGTGACAACTAGTACAAGGCAGTTAGACAATTTAAATGCAAACCAAATCATTCAGACATGAACTCAATGAAGCAGGAATTTACAAAAGAAATGATCACACATTTAGCAGTTCAAACAAATTAGTGCAGTTCGATGAAAGTCAAGTATACCACAAATTTAAATGTCAAAGTCGGAGCCAACAAAGAATGGAACTCGCAAGTAAAACACGATGAACCAGTCAATATAAGTTACGGTGAAGTAGTTTGAATAGAGTTACAAAACAAGTCATAGCCGGAAAATCCAGATTATCTCAAAATTCAAAGAGCCGAAGTCAAATGAGTAATGAACGGAACCGACCAAAAAAAAACATTCAAGCAAATTCAACACGAACAAGTCAACAATTCATCACAAGCACTCAAGCAAAGGTCGGATGAACAAGTGCAATTCACGAAAAATTCAAACTCGAAAATATGAACGTAAATTTAGGGTTTTCATCCTTATATAACCCAATCACATCATCGGCATAGAAGCATCCGAGTTCGAGACTAAAATCAGTGGGCATACTTAGAACAGATCAGAGAATATATTCAAAACTCGAATCAGTCAAAGTCGAGCGTAATCAAAAATCAAAAAGGGGATAAATTGCATACCATTTCTATCATTCGTGCTCGACTAATTGAAGCGACCGCATGTACTCAAGGGGATCAATTGAAGAAGCAAACCAGAGTTGAAACCATCACGTCAATTGATTGATATTAAGGCGACGACTTCAATTTTGAGCAAAGCCCTAATTCTTCGCAAGCCCTAATTTCCAGTCCAGATTGATAAAGAAAGAGCAGCCGTAGGCATTAATAAGATAGGAACAGACTTATTTGATTTTATCACGGCGTTAATTTTTGTGGGGCCGATCTTCTACTGTTGTATTGGGCTTTAGTTTAAAACTATAGGGTTTTGTTTTTATTTTGTTTTTAGTCTATTTATATTTGTGTAACTTTTTTTAAAATTGTGTAACTTTATAGTCGTGTGACTAGGTACAAACTACGAGGCGTAGTTTGAGAATTCGCAACTCAGTGGCTGAGTTGTGGCAGGATTTTGAGCGTAGAGTTAGGTTAGTCATTAGCGAGTGTCGCAAGTTTACGTGTGTAAGCGTCTGACTACTTAATTTCTAGTAGAAACCTTGGGTGCAGCACATAGGCAGGGTACTTTTGCCGAAGCTGGGTAAATTTGTGTGTGATCTCTACTGCATTATTATCTGTGGTTGTTTTTATTTCCGCATTTATTTTCGTTCTTATTAGTATCACCCTATTCACCCCCCCTCTAGGGTGAAAACGATCCTACATAGAGAACATCTGTTCTTCGATTTTCTTTTTGGACTCCGTCCATACTATTACTTTTGATGTTGGTTTCGATTGGTGCACCTTGATTTGGGATAACCTCCCTTTAACTCAATATAGGATGGATGGACGTGGTGGGCGGTCGTGGCTACGATGCGTTACCACCAGCCCTACGACCCAAAATGGTAGTATCCTATCTTGGGCATTGCCTCACGTGCCTTGTCATACTTTTATCCTTATACGAGACCACTACGAGTTTGGTTTGGTGTTGTTGTATCACAGCGCATCCCTATCCCCCGACGCGCTATTGGGGTGTTATATGCACTACGCCAATGCTTAAAAACGCGTTAAGGGGGATTAATGTAAAGCCTTAACGCTAGAAAAAATATTTATCTTATTGATTAGACATTACATATATAGCGTATTCTACTATATATAGATATTTTGACGGATTCTTAAGAGAAGGAAAATCCCATAACTTCCCTTGAGTTATTGCACGCACGTTATATAGTGGATAGGAGATGTTAAACCCCGTAAACATCTCTGACGCTATCACACTCCTATTATACGTGATATTGATTTAACTTACATAAGGATATTTTATTTCTGACTCGAGTGTATTGTTTTACTTTATGCTCGGGTCAGCCCTGACTTTTTCATGCATCGAAGATCATATTATTCTGGAGGACGAAGACGAAGATTTGGTATATTATAGTACTAGTATTATTCCCCTGCAGCATGTTGTTCTGCTGCATAGTTTATTTTGTCTCTGTTGTATGTACAACCCTGATTGATGTTGTAAAAGTATAATCAAATGTATAGCGTAAACAGCTTCATGAACTATTTATTTGATTATTATATTTTTTTCATTCTGCTGCGAGATTCAGTGTTTGTTTTCTTCTATTTTTATTTTTCTTAATTAACCCCATTGATTATCTGTGTTTCGAATTGTTTTGAGTTGGACATGTGTGGTTTATTGTCGACTTGAACCTCCCGAAATGTGGGTCGTCATAGCATATTTCAAAATATATCAAACATCCTTCGCTAAACTTTTATTAAATTTAAATAACTTTTATAAAACTTAGTTGATTTAGCTAAATTTTTATAAAACGTGGTTAATTTTTGTAGTAAACTTATTTAATTTTAAAAACTTATTGACTTAGTTAAATTCTAATAAAACTTAATTAATTGCATAAATTTATTTAATTTTTATAAAACTTAGTTAAATTTTATAAAACTTATTTAATTTTTTAAAAATTTGGTTAACTTTTATAAAAATTAGTTTAATTTTTATAAAAATTGGTTAACTTATTATCAAACTTAGTTTATTGTTATTATTATTAGAAACTTGTTAATTTTTATAATACTTAGTTAATTATTATAAACGTATTTAATTTTTATAAAATTTAGTTAATTTATGTTTGATGGCTAAATCTCTATCGGATTAGAAAAATAGCCGAAAAAATTAAATTAAAAATTACTACAAGCGCACGGCGTACAATTCTAGTACGTGGCGAGTACGGGTCGATTCGTAGAGAATTGTATTGATTTTAAAATTTCTACTCAATCAAATTAAACCAAGAAGTTGAGATTGTGTTAAGCTAAAAAATGTGAAAACTAACAAAAGCTAAAATGGATTAAAATATGAGAGTTTGAAGGCAATTTAGAGGCAAATTCCTTCTCATGATCACATAAATCAACAAAATGAAATTATAATCTCTCTTTTGGTCATTAGTGAATTTAATTGATTTGTTTATCATAAGTATGGCCTATTTGTGCTATTAATTAACCCAACATAAACCATCAAACTTTAACATACCCACTAAACCACTTTTTAAACTCTTATGAAAATGACAATGAACTTGAAAATAAAATATATTCTAAGCATGATCTATTAACTATTAACTTGAAATATAGACCATCAAATTTTGATTTTAATATTCACTTCATTACCATAATCATATGTAGATGAAGATGTAATTTGTGTTTGTTTATGCATACCCTATTTGGTGTCAACAACATAGACTATCAAATTCAAAGCTAAAACAACAAAATTTTACCAATTTAAGTCCTTTTACTTGTCAAAATTTCCAATAAAAACTAAATTATCATAACAAGTAGACTCTAGTTTGGCTAGTTGTTTCAGTTGATAACATAGTGCAACTATGAAATGGATCCTTAGTTGATTATCAAAGTTTTTCAAAGTGGTATTTTCATTTCTTTTGAATAACAAGTCAAATCAAATAAGTAAAAATAGTGCTTGGATTTCAATTGCTTACTCTCTCTATTTTTGAAAATTTTATTGATATTTACAATATTTGCATATGCCTAACTCAGAAAACTGAAGCTAGATATATGACCCATGCACCGCCTTTCGAGCTTATGTGAGGGGAATACAGAGCGTGGCGAGTGAACACACAAGTGTGTACACCAATCGATTGTAGGCATTATTAATAAAAGAATTTTTATATATATACACCTAACTCAGATAAACTGAGACCAGATATACCGATCATGCACTGCCTTTCGAGCTTACATGAGAAGGGTACAGAGCATGGCGAGTGTACACACAAGTGTGTGAACACATGACTCTAGGTGTTTATAAAATATATACATATATACAAATATAATTTTTTCTTTTGTTTGTTTTTTTGTTATATTTTTTTGTTATATATTTTGTTTTTGTTTTTTTGAACAGAGAGTTTTGCAAAAGCATCTTAGCACCATTTAACTTAGAAGATCAAAAATGTTATGTTATTTACTTTAAATCCACCACTTTTTTTTAAACAAAGATTTTCAATTAGGATATACTTCATAATAATCACCCATGAATCAACCTATATACTAGTTAAACCATTGTTACTTGTAATCTAACTTTATTTTTATTTTTGTTGAGACAAATAATTTTTCAAAATATCAATTTAATAACCAAAACCATATATTTATCTTATAGTGTTTCTTCAAAAATAAATCAAAAGGCTAAAAAAGAAATTTTTGTTTTTGGGATTTTTTTAAGTCTTGGAATGAAAATGAAAAAAATAAACCATGAAAAATTGAAAATGAAGATTAGAATTCCCCCACACTTGATTTTGACTATGTCCCCACAGCCAATCCAAGTGAAAGGAGAAAAATAAAAATATGACCCATTTACATGAAAATGAAAAGATTATTATTTACATGACATCAAAAAGTATATCGTCGAAGAGTAAATGAAACGGTCTTTCAAAGATCATTCATTTGTCTCGTCAAGTATGAGAGACATAGCTTTAGCACAGAAAACCAAATCATAAAAGATTTCAAAGTTGAATGTTGATTTGGAAAAACGAATGTCATTTTATTAAAAATTGTATGAGCTATTTTATTTTCAATGATTTTTGGGGTTGATAAAACAATTGGTTGAAATTCAAGTTTATTTTCACCAATTTGAAAGTCAAGCTTGTCATTGAAAACTTCTTCAGAATTATTGATTTCAAAATCAAAATGATGAATTAAATCTTCCCCTTTAGAATAATAACTCATCTTCGTAAAGTCCATAAAATTTGTGTTCACAAAATTCGTCTTCCTTCGTTGGATTATCAACAACTTCATTGCATGTATCAAGTTCAAAATCCAAAGTTGTTGTATTCAAATTTTCAAAATCGGAAAAAGGAAGATCAAAATTTTAGATTTGCCCAAAATCTTTGGAATTCATTTATTTCTTTCAAGAGTGGCTTGCTTTGGCCTCGATGGGGCCGGGAAGGGATATAACTCAGCGGTAAGAGAATAGATAACAAAATCAAAACTAGTTTTGATTTTGTTATCTATTCTCTAGTTTTGATTTTGTTATCTATTCTCTCTAATTTTCGATCGGGTAAAGTAAAAAAATAATAATAATAATAAATTATTTGGTTCCACACGCTCAAAAGAATTGAAATCCAACTCAACTACCGAAATTTCAACAACTTCATTAAGATTGTCATTTTCAATTTCAAAAGTTTTTATTTGAAAATCATCAATTTTTGTAAAAGGTGGATTATTATTTAACTCGTCACACGTTGGGATTTAATTTTGTTTCTCACGTTGTTTTATATTTGTTTCAAACAACAAATCTATGTGATCTTTGTGAATTTTGTCCATTTGCTCAACAAAATCAAATTTATAATTATTAATTTGAAAATTTTCAGTTTGAACTTGTTGAGAATGAATATTATCCACCATATCGTAGTCGAGATTATTCCCATTGCCAAAATCATCTAAAAAGTGGTTCGCATTTCCATTTTGATTTTGAATTTCATTTTGGAGTTCAAAATTGAATTGGCATGGGTTATAATCAAAATCATTTGAATTTTGAAGTGAATTCAAATTTTGATCATTTTGAATTCCTTGAATTGAGTTATTGCACAAATATGAATTACACAAATTATTTATCCTTTGATCATTTTGTGTAGAGAGTTCAAGTAAAGACGAAATAGTTTCAATACTCTTTTCAAGAGTTGAGGGTTGGTCATTATTTTGAAAATTTTGTTCAAAATTCGAATTGTTTGTACAATAGTTGTCATTAAAATATCCATAAGAATTTGGTGTGAAATTATACGGATTATATTGATTTTCACAACTATTGTAAAATTCCGGTGAGTAAGAAAACTTGGTCTCCAAGAATGTTTTTTTTAAAGCAAAAGAAAAAATATTTACCAAAAAGAATTTATTTTAAAAAAAGGAAATTTGATTTTTTTTTATTTTGAAAAGATTATACACATATTTTTTTTTTCTTAAAAAAAACTAACTCAAATTTTTTATGGATTTTTGATTTTGATTGAAAAATTTCAAAGGATTTAAAAACTAAGTTAAGAAATATTTACAAATTTTTTAGTTTTGGATTTTGAATTTTTTCTTTTGTTTTTTTAAATATGCATGAACTAATGCAACTAAATGAATGCAATGGCTTAATTACAAATTTTCTATCCTAAGTAGCTCCTAACCCAAAATTGTATAATCACACTTTGTCTTAATCCAACAAGATAGTTCTCAGCCAGGTAACAGACATGATTTATCGGTGCACCACGAATCATCGTAACAATGCAACCGAAGGTTTAAGTACCTTTAGAGAAACAACCACTATAAAATTTATGAATCACCGTAATATTTACAAGTGGTTATTGCTCTGCCGTAGCCTAGACATCAAGAAATTAAATTGTCGAAAGAAGACAACTTGTCAATATACAATTAAGCCCTAGGTGAGCTCGCGACACCCTTAAGTTCGATGTGTAACCGTTATTATTAATCAAGTTCTAAGATGAAATGCAAAACTGAAATTAAACATGTATTAACAATGCAACTACAATGAAATTTGTTTTTGTTTTGAATTTTTTATT
Source organism: Allium fistulosum (assembly GCA_030737815.1). Classification (NCBI taxonomy): domain Eukaryota; kingdom Viridiplantae; phylum Streptophyta; class Magnoliopsida; order Asparagales; family Amaryllidaceae; genus Allium; species Allium fistulosum. The sequence continues at coordinate 1,172,292,254 of CM060902.1, read as the reverse complement.
TTGAATTTTTTTAATATATAAATGCAAATGCAAGCAACCAACAATGCAATTAAAATAAAACTAGAGATGAAAGAACGATATCAGAGCGTGCAGAATTATTAGCAATTTTTTTTAGCGGTGATTTTTTTAGCAAGCAAAGTAGAGTGGTTATTTTAGCAAGCGGTTCTTCTTCTTATCTGCTTTAGCAACCTGAAGATTTTAAAACAAGATATATACAGTTTTTTTTTTGTTTTTTTTATATTTTTATCAAAATAAGAAAATAAAACAAGTGAAAAACAAATGAAAGCAAACTATTGAAAACAACTCTTTATATATATATATATATAAGTATGTAATTAATAACAAAACAAAACAAATGAAAATGAAATCACACAAACTCAAAAGGATTTAAAACAAAACAAATTAAAACCAAAACAAATTCACAACTTAAAAAACTGCTAACTTCACCAAACCACAAACTCGACCCAACAAAATCCACTGCCCAAATGCAAAACTAACAATCCTCTCCTCTGTAAAAAAAATGGAAAATCACAAAATATAATTCGCGAAATCGAAATCACAAACTAAAAAAATGGTAATGCGTGGGTTGGAAGAGGAGTTTTAAGCCGATGAAGAGGGTTCAAGGATGTTGGCTTCGGGTTGCAGTTGAGGTCGAAGATTTAAGAAATTGGGGGAAGGAAGATTTGGGTTTGGGAAGATGAAGCTTGGGTTCGTGGATGAGGCGATTGGGATGGTTTGCAAGTTCGTGGCTTTTTGTTGAATAATTAAGGGGGGAAGTCGTGATTCAAGGATGTTTTTGTGTTCGGGCAATGAAGTGGCGGTTTTGTATATGTCAATGTAGTGAGGAGTTGTCAGGTTGATGATTGTTTGTATACAACAGTGTGGTTTAGTAGGTGAATGAAGTGTTGTAGGGGATTAGCAGGGAGGTAGTTGATGATGCCTGAAGTTATGGTGCAGCAGGGGTGATTAGCAGGGAGGTAGTTGAAGTGTTGTAGGTTTATGTTGCTAGAATAGAGGCTGTTGTATGGGTTTGTTTGGTGAATGTTGTGGTTGCAGAGAGCAGCAGTTTGAAAGGTGGTTTTTGTAGCTTCAGGCAGGGAAGTTTTAGGCTGTGGGTGGTGATGCAATGAAGTGGTAACAGCAGATGAAGTGGTAAGAGCAATGTGAAGGGTGAAGTGTATGCAGAGGGTTGTACTGTGTTGATGATGGCTGAAGACAGTTGTTCAGTAGTAGTTGTAAGTTTGTTCAATGAATGGATGGTGGCAGTCAGTATATGTGCAGGTGAATGGAGTGATGGATGAAGTTGGAGAAGTGATGTTTGTTTGGGTTTGAAGGTAGGGATGGTATGCAGGCAGAGAGGGAATGCAAGGGTAATTCAGAGATCAATGTACAGGGTGGTGAAAGGAAGTCAGAGAGGTGATGTTTGCTGGTGGAGGAATTGCGGCAGTTTGTAGGTTTATTGGCAATGGCAGGGTAGTTTAAGCTATGATGGTGAGGCACACAATTGTGTGATATGCACTGATGATTGTTTGAAGTGTTTGAAAAGGCTGTAAAGTAATGACTGATGACAGTTGTTTTGTGAGATGGCAATGGAGGAAGAGTGAAATGGGTTGAGGTGGTTTGCTTATATCAGTTGTATCAGCAGTAAATAGTTGTAGTTGAAACTGTGGTATGTATGTGAAGTTTGGAATGTATGTTGTGTGCACAGTAATGGATATACAGTGACTAGGTATGGTGTGAAGAAGTTATGTTGTTGACTGGAGATAACTTGATGGTTTCAGGCAGTTATGAATGCAGCAGTCATGTATTTTGAGGGGTTGTGATGTATGATATGACAGGGGTTGTGATGTATTTTGAGGGTTGTAAAGCAGTTATGTTTGATGTGGTAGTATCACTGTGCACAGAGGTAATGAGTTTGCACGGTGGTAAAGCATTAGTGTTTTGTGAATGATATGGAATAGGACTGATGGCAGGCAATGTAGTAGCAAGATGATATATGGGTGGTGTTTGTGATGCACAGTGGCACAAGGGAAAAAAAAAGAAATATGAGAAGTTGCTATAGTGAATGGATATGTGTTGGTTTATGTTGCACAGTGGAAATGTTTGTATATGGTGATTAGTTGCTTGTGGTAACAGTGAGAGCAGGGGGACAGAGGAGTAGATGTATGGAAGAAGTTGCAGTGATGTGGAACTGTGATCAGGTATGATGTTGTGAGGTGGATAAGGTAGATGCAGTGGTTATGGCAGTAGGGGTTTGTAAGCAAGTTGATTGACACAATGATGTGGTGATGGTTTGAATGTATGATGGCTTGATGGTGCACAGGCTTGTATGATGGTGCACAGACTTGTATGATGATTTAGCAGAGGGGTGGTTGTTTGTGGCACCAGTGATGATACAAGAACAATGGTTGGCTGTGGGGTGTGTTTCAGGTAGTTCAGATGGTTGACGGTGGTTTGGTCTGGGCTGGGTAATGGACTGTGATGGTCAAAGAAAGGTGGCAGAGTATTACTAGGCAGTTAGAAGTTGATCAGAGAGAGGTGGACAGTGCACAGGTCAGGGATGGCAGCAGTAAACAAACAAGATGAAATGTATGAAAATGCAGGCAGTAAATAAACAAGATGACAGTGTATGTTAAAAATGTAGGCAGAGATGAATTAGAGTTTGTAAATTGTTTGAAAATGTATGCAAATGTAATTGAAGATGAAATGGAATAATTTTTTTTCTTTTTAAATGAAATTGTGTGTGTATATTATATATATATATATATATATATATATATATATATATATATATATATATATATATATATATAATATGCAAATGCAAATGCAAAAACAAAAAAAAACAAGCACACAAATCAAATCACACAACAAACATACACAACAATTTTTTTTAAAATGCAATTCAACACATAAAAATCAAACTAAAATAATCCGAAGAATAGAAATTCAAATCAAATTAATTCCCCGGCAACGGCGCCAAAAACTTGTTTGACAGCTAAATCTCTATCGGATTAGAAAAATAGCTGAAAAAATTAAATTAAAAATTACGCAAGCGCACGACGTACAATTTTAGTACGTGGCGAGTACGGGTCGATCCGTAGGGAATTGTATTGATTTTAAAATTTCTACTCGATCAAATTAAACTAAAAATTTGATGTTGTTTTAAGCTAAAAAATGTAAAAACTAACAAAAGCAAAATTAGATAAAAATATGAGAGTTTGAAGGCAATTTAGAGGCAAATCTCTTCTCATGATCACATAAATCAACAAAATGAAATTATGATCTCTCTTTTGGTCATTAGTGAATTTAGTTGATATGTTTACCACAAGTATGGCCTATTTGTGCTATTAATTTGCCCAACATAAACCATCAAACTTTAACATACCCACTAAACAACTTTTTAAACTCTCATGAAAATGACAATGAACTTGAAAATAAAATCTATTCTAAGCATGATCTATTAAATATTGATTAGAAATATAGACCATCAAATTTTGATTTTAATATTCACTTCATTACCATAATCATATATAGATGAAGAGGTAATTTGTGTTTGTGTTTGTTTAAGCATAGCCTATTTGGTGTTAACAACATAGACTATCAAATTCAAAGCTAAAACAACAAAATTTTACCCATTAAAACATTGTCATTAAACACAAAAAGAGATCAAAAATTAGCAAAATGTTAAATCTACAAGATAAGAGAGCTTCATTACCCCTAAATTGAAGGAGTTTAGCCTCTCATATTTGTTATCACTCCAACAAATGTAGATTGCAACATTAAACAAAAACAAGAAGAAAATGCAAGCTAACTAAAAAGAGAGCTAATTAAAATGAAATAAAAGCTAATCTACTTGCATAAATAAAAAGAACTACACTACTGACATGAAAGGAAAAAGCATGTAAATAAAAAAGAGAATGAATTAAAATTGCATCAAAAGAAAATTACATAAAAGAAAATGGCTATGTAGCCATGATAGAGAGAAAGAGAGCTTATATTTTATTTTTGAGCCTAAAATTAAACTAACTAAAGAGGAGGCTAAGAGCTTAATTACATGAACATATGAGGTATTTATACAAGCCTGAAACCCTAATGCATATTTCTGGGGACTACCCAAAATACCCTTGAGGAAGTGTGGCCACCAAGTTGTCATTAGCAAGTAATTAATCTCCACTAATACGCCTTTAAACTTTCATGGACATGTGCATGTGCTTTTAATCTTCATTAGCTTTTAATAGTGGATCATGGTAAGTGGGTAGGTAGGGTCCTCCATGTTGCATGAAATGATTTATTTCCATCTTCATTTGTTCTCTAACTCTTGTGCATGCATATTTCCATGAAAACCTCTTCCATTTGAATCCAAATTCCTACAAAATAACATAAAAATGTCCAAGTAAATTTTCTCAAATTAATATATGCACAAAAATGACCATTTTGCTCCTATATGAAGATAAATAAATGATGATTTGAAAATAATTTGAATTTTGGTTTAAACATGTTAAAATACCCTATATGCTCATTTATTTAATTAAATTCGATAAGATATGGAAGTAAAAATATGCACATTTACGTGCACATCAATTTATTCAAACTATTGTTTATTATTATTATTATTATTATTAAACTTATAAATTATCCCTACTGCTAAAACTTAAAATGTCATAACTTATATTTTTATTAACTTAAACTTATAAATTATCTCAAACTTAAAATTTATTAACTTAGTTAATTTTTGTAAACTATCTCAAACTTATAAATTATTCATAAACTTTGTTAATTTATTATTATTATTTCAAACTTAGTTAATGTAATATTACTAATATAAACTTAGTTAATTTTTATAAACTTGTATAATTTTTATAAAACTTAGTTAATTTTTATAAACTTATCTTTTGTTTTTATTATTGCTATTATTATTAGTTATAAAACATAGTTGAGTTAGTTAATTTTTTATTATTGTTATAAACTTAGTTATTTTTTATCAAATTATAGTTTATTATTACTATTATTATTATATATACTATAAACTTAGTTGTTTATTATTATTATTATTATTATTATTATAAACTCTTTGAATGTTGCATTATAGCTAAAAGATACAAAGACGGTTGGTTTACTCAGAAAAAATGAAAATAAACTAGTAAAGTTCATTGGTTACCCATACCACTCACACTGATTGCACAGAAGAAAGCTAGTTGAATGTTGCATGCATAGAGTATTGCTGCAGTAGCTTTACCAACATAATGGAGATAAAATTAATAAATACAAAAAGGAAAGTAGCTAGAAAAGGAAGAGCTTAAACTATAGTAATTTAGGAACAAAAAGAAAAATTACTTGTAAAGGGATGTATTAGTGTTGACACATGAATACTGTGGATATATTAGTGTCGACATTTGGGGACGAAAATGGGGGTCTTTACAAAAAATAAATTGATGGGATGATGTTGTACAATAATTGTAATATCGAGTTAATGTTCGTTTATTCTAATAGTTGATTCTACTGTGAGGTTTTCCTTTTTATTCAGTGTTTTAGAATTTTTAACTTTTATCTACCCATGGTGCACTGCATTTTATATCTGAAATTACTTGTAAGCATATTTTGACATCGATTGTAATTTATTTCAAATTTTAAAAATAGTGGGTCATCACAAATATCAAACATGTGCAAAAGTAAAATAACTGAAATTTAGGATTACCTTTAAGATTAATTTTATGGTCAATTACCAATAAAAAATGAAAAAAAAGATTCACTACGTTCTAGAAAATCTAGTTGACTAGATAACATAATTTACTATAGAAAAAATGCAAAATAAAAAACAAAAATAAGAATAAAGCTTTAGTTAAGAAGATATGAAAAATCAAGCATAAATTTATAATATGTACATTGGGTATTTATAGAGAATGGAGTCTTCTCATATATGCACGTATGGCTTTAGTCAAATCATCTTGTTTATCTTATTTATATACAATAACCATCTCTTCCAAAATTATAGATATGATAGTGCACGATATGATTTACAGCCTTTAGATCTTCAACATATGGCATCATTAATGGTTGAGATTTGACAAACAAAAGAAACATTAATATTGCACACAAGTATATAATGCAAAAAATAATGAAAATGAAATAATCATGACATACCATCTTCGAATAGTAGCTTTGACCGGAATATCTAGCATCATAATTATGATGGCAAGGACTAGTAGTGCACTATAGAACTACCTGCTACACTGCTAAATTTTTTACAATGACACCACAATCTTGTCTTCTAACTAAAACTTTGAAAGACAAGTAGCACATGATTTTAATATTTACTATTAAATAAACCTTGTTGCAATGGTTTGCATTCATAATCATTATTATTGGATAATTTCAAAACAAATTTTCCATCTTTCTCACTAGGAAAATATTTATAGAGCAATTATATTCCAATTCTATATTACATCGTTCACTGCAGCTACATGCTAAAATGTTCAAGAAATATTTATTCTGAAAATGCGATCACTTATTGAAAATCAAAAAATATATATCCCGGTATATGATATGTAATAAGCGTTTCAATTTTTTAAAATAGATATTATTGAACTGTGTAGTATGTAAATGCATTGAAAAAATTAACCTAGAATTCAAAAATGGCAGCTTCATAATTACTTACCAAGTGAGCAAGATGGAATTTGTTCTAAATTTAACTAGCAATAATGATTATGAAAGTAACCTATCTTAAGAATTTTATTTGATAGCAAACCATTATAAGAAGGTCTATTAACATAATTGGCTTAGTGTTTCTCTAAGTTTATGTTATATGGTGGAATCCCTACAGATTTTTTAGCAATGTCACAGGAAGTTTTGTAGTGCATTATTAGTCCTTGTCATCATGGTTGTGATGTGCTATATTTTTGTCAAGCAGTTACTAGCAGGAGAAGGTATGTCATAATTATTTCATTCTTTTTCTTTTTCATTATTTTGTGTTTTATAAATATATATAATAAAACTATCGTCTGAAGAAAGCTTATTTCATGAAGGTTCATAAAAGTGAAAGAAAGATGATCCAACGTGCTTTTAATGTCTTGCAAAGGTTGTTTCATATTATCCATAATCCAACAAGATCTAATCGTTTCATATTATCCATAATCCAACAAGATTTAATCATAAGAAAAAATTAACAAATATCGTGCATGGGAGTATTACAATTCACAACTTAATCACGGGAAGTAAGTATCGTCCAACTATGAAATCACATAATATCCTGACTATTAGAGAAAATAGGTAATATATATGTGAATAAGGACCAATGCAGAAATATAACAAAATCTCGTTAGATACGTTTAGATGCAAACCTGAAATAAAACAAAGCCTCACTCCTCAAATGACGTAGTGACATCAACCAAAATTTAACGCTAAACGCATTTTGACCGCTATGTTTTTTTAATTGGCGCTATTAATTAATAAAGCTACTTAAAACTTCATTATTTTCTGCTACACCGACTAAATTAAAGATTTTTTAACACCTGCTTTTCATTTAGCAGTGCTATATGGTCACTCTGATTGTTTACAACATTTACTCGATCTTCAAGCAAATGACTTATCATTATGGGTCATCCACGACTAAAATGATTGGTTAGGTTTCGGCTAAACTTGTTATTTATACTTTTATCAACTATAAATAGAAAAGTATTCAATGAAACTTCTAATTCCAACTGCCATTTGCATACTAATATGATGTATTTTGTTGAATTAATTCATGTGTAATAGTGATAATCACATGCTTATTTAGTGACTTTAGTTATTACTAGTGATTACCATCAACAATTAACAGCCACTGATTACATCAATTTAATGGACTGTATTCAGGTGCAATTGCAGTACTAAATATCAAAAGTGTCCATGAACCAAGCTCTAAATATAATAATCAAATGTGTAAAACGAAACTTTAAACTTTTGTGCTGAAAATTTACAAGATCAGAAAACACTACTTTGCATTTTGTAGCACTTAATGGAAATCATAAATGTGGTCAGGCAAGGCAACCTTTGATATTTTTTCATGTTCTACAATCAAATTTTTTTTCCTTTAGCTAAAGTTATTTCCTTTTATTATTGTTTCTGTTGCTTATTGCTAAAGGCTCTCGTAGTTATAAATATTTACAACTAACCAATATTGTTTATTTAACTCTTTTTTATTTAAAAATAAAATAACAATTTATTCTAGGAAACACACCATATATCTTTTATAATTTTGCAAAAATAAATGCCATAACCCAAAACAAAATCTAAAACCAAAATTTCTGAAGCCTTGGATATTGGCTAGAATTTATGAGATGTTAAAAGACTAAAACCAAAATTGTAACTGAAATCTTGAACCACCCTTGGTATACATACAAAGTAAGTTATGTACATGTAAAATATAAAAGAGTAAGTAAAAGGAGAGGGAAAAGAAAGTGGAATTCTGCTATGTTTAAGATAACAATGCAATAAAGTAAACATAAGTTTATTAGTGCTATCATGATAGATTGAAGTGAAGAGATCTTTAATTATGAAATTTAGCCAAGATAATTAAAAAATAGGCAACGAGGTTGCCTCCATAATAAACAGCAGCCTGATCACTGTTATAATGTGTAATAGATCTAAAAAGATTGGTATTATACGCTAATGCTAATGCAGCCAACAAGCCTGGAACACCGGTTGCTAAATGCATGGCTAGAAATGCATAATACAATGCCCCAACATGCCCAGTTTGACTTGCGAATAGATAATGAATGAAAAAATATGATGCTTGAAGAACGCCAAATGCAGCTGGCCAACTCAAAGAGAAAGACTGTAGGAATTTTGCAACAGAACCAGACATCCATGTAACAATTCCTAGGCTTGTAAGCTGACTTGCTATTCCAACTAGAACTACAAACCAAGCTAAGGTGTCCCATGCAAACATTTCGCTTAAGCAATCATCCCAATCTAGAACACCTAGAAGTAGGAGGATCGATAAGCCAAGCATAACTGCCACTACGCAATGCCAAGAGTTTCTCTGTAGACAAAACGTGCAAACAAAGTTGAGAATGTGTTTAATCTGCATACATTGTCATTTATGTTACCTATTAAACTTCATAGGCTCTCTACAATGGCAATATTGAAAACACAAAATATATCACAATTTGAATTATACATTCCTACCGCAAAGTAGTGAAATTGATTTACTAATGGTAGATTCCAGAAGACAAATAGATACTCTCCTGTAGATGCAGTATTCACATTTTCTATTGTATTTTGAGAAATGAACATTTAAATTCAAGTTATCAAATATTTATAGGTTATGATGTCTATTGTATAGTAGAATGTTATGATTCCCCTAAATTCTAGATGAATTCTACAACTCATCTTTCCCGATATAGATACTAATAATAGTTTGTATTAGATAACTATTAAAGGTGATCATAACTATCAGAAATTCAACTAATAAACGACTAAAAACATACATATTAATTATTCATGTGTGTAGCACGTAAGTATCAATAACAAAGTCAAATGGATAGCATATCCAACAAACTTTTTAGAAAAAAATTATCGAGCTGTCTAACAAAAATATAGTAACTACACAAACATATCAAATATTCATAAATATAGGCAGTGAAGACAAACGTAAAATGTTTGCCATAAGAGCTCAAGTTGGTCCCTGCATATTTATTTTGTTAAATTGCTGTTATCAGTTATATCTTAAATTATATACACACACACTCATAAATAATGTTATGAAATTGAAAATATTGGGCTTACTTGCATTACGTTGTTGGCAAATCCAAAACCCAAAAGACGGAAACAAATATAAGTGTTGTTTTCTAGCAAGAGCCAATGTAAACATTGCAAATTCATTTAATTAGTTTCAGCCATAGTCGATCTACAAATGATGGCAGTAAGAAAATGAAAAATATGTCCAGTCCTCTTCGGTATCGCCCAATGCGTAGCCAAAGTCTGAAGAAGAGGCAATCACGATCACCTAAGGTACGATACATGTAGACACATAAACATGGAAGTTTGGTTCCAGTAACAGCATCAGCAGGATCTCTGATTCCAATAAGTATAAATTACAGATTAATCAGAAATATTTTTAATGACAATCTATAATCTACTTGCATAAACAGAAGTAAACTAAACGAAGGCTATGGAAGAATAACAAAACGGGCTATTGATTTCGTGCGACTATATGCCCAAAATCGACGGTGACATCAACATCTCAAAATCGATGGTGACAGGCGATGATTCGACCCAAGGTAGAGGAGCTTCAAGCGAGGTCGAATTTCTCTTACCTTGGCTCCAATTTGAAGGCAGGTGGCTTCAATCTAACGTAGCACGATCCGACTTCGAGGCATAATTTTTGAAGCAAACAGTTGAGTCAAGCGGTGAATTATGTGATTGATAAACAACAATTTGGTTTGTTGTGTTAGCGACGATCTCTAGATAGTAGATGTTTTAGAGATTAGAGAGAAGCGGTTAGGATTAGATAAATTTTAGGTTTTTGTTTTGTTTTGGCGCAAGCAACCAAAGAGAATGAAAATTAGATGGCATGGTAAGTGGGAAAAATGAAAACAAAGCCTGCCTAGAACCTATATTAGAATGCTGCAATTATATTGGGATTAAAGAAACAGTTGCATTCAACGTTCAAATGCTGCTGTATAACGCAACCAAAAGCATAATTTCTTTAAGTGAAATTAAATTACGTGATGTGTCCATATAGTGATACGCAATCCTGATGGGAGACTAATCTGCACATAACACTGCTCCAGGAGTCTACTGCACACAACGTAGCATACAACTTATTCCTACAGCCTTAAGTTACTGCCGATCATCGTGATACTATGTCCAGCTGAATGTTGTAACATGCTACAAGCCTACACTATACACGGTTACGAGCCTACTGCCCAATAGTAACAGAATGCTTTGCCTTATGACATTTGTGTATACTGGCACATAAAATTGCAAGTATAAGCACACATCAAATATAATCTAAGGGTGATGTCAAAGATTCAGGGTGTTGTTAGGACTGGGGCAACGCGCGGTAGATAAAATGGGTAAATTTAAAAAAATTGCCATTTTGGATCTTTTTAGGTCTATGAAGTTTAAATTTATTTAGATCTTATCTAAATTATTTTTAAATAAAATAAATATTTTATTTAATTTGTAGCAAAGTTTTGTTTATATATATATATATATTATATTTGTATTATATAATATTAACATGTGTATCATATACACATGTGTGTATGTGCACGTGCAACATTTACAGTGTACATGGTTTAACATAACTGTGTATATATACTGGAATTTATAAATAGACAAGTTAGCCCCTCTGTATACGTATGTGTTGCTTAATATATATATGATGATATATATACATACACACACATATCTATATACATGTATACATATACATATATACACATGTATACATTTGAATATGATATAAAATTGTATTTATAATAATATAAATTTGTATACATATATATATATTCAAATATATATATATATATATATTGAAATTGGATAAATACTTTATTGGGGCTTGTTCAACCCAAAATATATGCTCATCCCATAAGACAACCGCATGCAATATACTTTAGTACAAAAAAGTATAACTTTATATAGTACAATTATACTTCAACTCCACTTTCCAGATCCGACTTTTCATTTCGAAGCCATCTACTCCATCTTTCTTTTCTTTGTCATGATGGCTGACAGCTTGTACTTGGGATTTCTTCTGCTTTCAGCCTCAGATCTACTCTTACAAAGCTAATTCCTACTCATTCCATGTGCCTAATAAGTATGCCTCCACTGATTCTCTTGGATACCACTTGCTTGTCTATTATTGCTAGCTGGCTGCCCTCCTTTTTATTTATCTTCATTTCTAGAAAATTCTCATATTCATCTCCTTCTACACACTCCAAATAGTCACTGTCAAAGTGATGCTGCTCATTTTGGCTTTTAGGTTTTTGCTTTATTTGCTCTCTACTAGGTAATTTACTATGTGTTGTAAACTGGAGTCTAAATATATGATTTTGGCTGCAAGTTTTCATTTTTCCTATACTATCTCGGTATATTCACATTCAAAGAAAAGATAAGAGTGACTTTTTTTTCTTTTTTGCAAAGAACACACATTTCGTCATCTATTATACCCCACTTCGGAGAGAAATGGCGACCTCTCAAGATTCTCGTTTTCATTCTTCATCGTCTTTTGGGAATTCTTCAAATCTTTATCGATGCTCTTCTGTTTTCAAGCCTCTTCGTCCTCCAGTTTCGTACGCTCAAGCTGTAAAAAATCAGTTCTCATCTCAAAGATCGACTGTTGTCAAGAATTCAGATTTGAAATGGATCGATTCTAGGAAGGGTAAAAACTTTTGTAACAGATGTGGTGATCTAAACCATTTCGCGAAACATTGCCGAGACCCGATTAGGTGTTTTTCTTATGGTTTTTTTGGGCACAAGAGCAAAGACTGTGGGACGAATTTGGTCTCCTCTAAATCAAAGGCTTATCCGATCAACCATGGATTCCAGTTTGTTTTGAAGTTCTTATTATTGAAAGGAATTTTGATTGACTATCTCGGGTTCAAGAAAAATGAAAAATATCTTGAGGAGTTATTATATCATTTTGATATTGTCAATGAACCGAATATAGGAAAAGGATACTTCGATAGATTTGGCAATCCTGAAGACTTCTTTGGTAAAACAGATGATAGAGTAATTAGGAGACAGGAACAATGGGATTCTATTCCAGTATTGGTGAATCATGGTTTTCAATTTGCCTTGAAATATCTTACGTTGAGGGGTATTTTGATCGACAATCTCTGGTTCAAGAAAGATTTAGGAATTGGTTATCTGGATGATTTATTTTTCCATTTTGATCTTATTAATGAACCAAATATCAGGCAGAGTTCATTCGAAAATCCTGTAGAATTCATTGATAATTCAGATTCATATATAAAGCCTGCATCATTTGAGATTGTGGAGTCAATAATCCCTAATTCTCTTGCTGCTTATGAAGTTTATCATGGTTTTGATCATATTCTCTTAGATCCAACTGTCTCTCTCTGTAATGGTGAGTGTTCATCTTTGGCTGGTCTTGAAATAGCAGAAGAATTTTTCTCTCCTATTTGTATCATTAAGCACAAAACCAAATGTCACGTTCAGGAAAATTTTGAGATAAATATCTCTAATGCGTTTGATTGCCTTGCTGATTTAAAAGACAATCTAGAGGATGTTGGTGGTCTGTTTGATATCTCGGAACACTTAGCTAATCGCTCGATTGTTTTGAAGGAGTGTATATTTAGTTCTGATTTCAGAGAAGGGAAATGCTCTTTTGATAGCAGTTTTTTGTGCTCTGGTAGTTCTGATTGGTCTGACATTCTTCAAGTGATGGATATTGATCTAGTTGAGCAGGAACCTTCTATTGTTGTGAACTCGATGTTAGATGTGGAGAAGCACTTCGACAATTTGTTAAATCTTTCAAATGCTAGTGTGCTTCATCCAACAGATATTGATAATTTTCCAGATTTCTTCGGTGATGACTTATTAATTGACAATGCAGCAGTCTTGAGTGATAGTGATATCAGTTTGGGTTTGTGTGTTTCTAAACCACTTTTTGATATCAATTCGAATTGTTTAAATCTTATGGATTGGATTATGGGATCTGAAGTAGTTGATGTTCTGGATGAAGTAGAGTCTTTTGTTGATTTAGATAATCTGTTGGAGGTTGGGTCTGAATCTAGGATGGCATTGAAAGAGGTTGTAGCTGATGTGCACATATGCACAAGTGATACACTGAATATCAGCAGCGTATCTTTGGTGGATTTTGGATCAGTTAATCATAGGAAGGTGGAAGTTACATCGGGAATCTCTTCAGGAGATGGTGCTTTATCATTGTTCTCTTTTGTTGAGGCAGGGTCTAGTTCAGTCAAGGTCTCGGATTCATATTGGCTTGAGAGTGGTAGTAGATCAGCTTCTAGCTATTCTTCGTCGAAGAAAAGAAGGTGCAGGAAATCAGTAGCTTCTAGTGGGACGGTTCGTCGAAGTGCTAGGATACGCAATTGCCATCCACAGTCTTTTGGTGAGTTACCTGGATTGAGTGCCACGTGTGGCGCTTCGAATCCAGGCTCAGGTATGAGTTATTTTATGGGTAGTACATACTCCACCTATGCTTTAGGCAGCTTATCATCTTCTGAGTTTAGACAGCTTGCTTGTGATACTTTATTTATTTTTTCTGATATTGAGATTGATAGAGAGTATATTAGGCGTAAGGAGTTTGAGAGGGCTAGTACAGTTAGCTTATGAGGATCATTAGTTGGAACATTAGAGGTTTGAATGATTTGAATAAGTGTGATAAGGTTAGAGCGTTCTTTAAAGATTATTCTATTGACATTGCTTTACTTCAAGAAACAAAAATTGACTGTCCAGATTTTCGTTTCTTTAGAAGATTAGGAGGTTATCACTTTAGAAAATGGGTTTTTCTACCTTCTGTGGGTTCTTCAGGGGGTGTAATGATAGGGTGGCGGGATAATTGTTTTAAGATGCTTCAATGTATTACTAAACAACATTCTCTTCATATTATTTTTATTAATCTTTATGATAATTCGCTTTTAAATATTTCTAATGTTTATGGGCCTAACTCAAAAATTGATCAGAGAATTTTATGGGAAGAGTGCCTAGAATTTAGATCATTAGCTCCGGGTTCTTGGATTTTGAGGGGTGATTTTAATGTAACGCGTTTCATAGGCGAGCGTTCTCCCAGGGAAGGGGATTATTCTGCAATGGAGGAGTTCGATCATTTTATTATCAATTCTAATTTGATCGAAATTCCCCTTTCAAATAGGGAGTTTACATGGAGTAACACTAGAGAGTCTCCTTCCATGGCTCTTCTTGATAGATTTTTTGTTAGTGATGAGATTGAAGATAAATTTCCAATCTGTAGAGTCACTGGTTTACCGTATACGTACTCCGATCATTGTCCAATTATCCTTATTTGTGAGCATCTTAGAGTTATTATTAACAATTTTAAATTTGAAAAGATGTGGCTTTTGGAATCTAACTTTGTAAATATTGTTAAAGGTAAATGGGTTTCTTTGAGTTTTCATAATATTAGAAATAAGGAAAATTCTGCAAAAGTTTTTGTTTCTAAACTTAGGGAGCTTAAGACTTTTCTTAAAAACTGGAACAAAAATGTTTTTGGAAATCTTAAAATTAAAAAAGACAATATTCTTAATGAAATGCTCAAAATTAATAAGATAGAAGAATCTAGATCTCTAAATATAGGTGAACGTAATGTTCTTACTAATTTAAAAGATGAATTAAATTCTATTTAGAAAAGGAGGAGGTTATGTGGAAACAACGATCCAGAATTCAATGGATCAATGAAGGTGATAATAATACCAAATTTTTCATAATATAGCTAATGGTAGAAAATGTAGTAATACAATTAACTCCATATTTGTTAATAATATAGAGTTAGTTGACCAAAGAGATCTTAATTAGGCTTTTACAAACTATTATAAGGATATTTTTGGTTCTAAAATCAAACATAGAATCAATGTTAGATGGATAGATCTATATCCATCGGATTCTATTGTTGATTTATCAGAGTTAGATAATTCTTTTACTGAAGAGGAAATTAGGAAAGCAATCAATGATATGCCAAGTGATAAATCACCTGGACCTGATGGTTTTCCTATATTATTTTACAAAACTTTTTGGGTTGTTTTAAAATTTGACTTAATTAATTTGTTTAATGATTTTTATAATGGAAATTTGCAATTAGGGAGATTTAATTTCACAAATGTTATTTTGCTGCATAAAAAAGTAGGAGCAAACAACTTAAAAGATTTTAGACCTATTTCTTTGATCAACTGTTCAGTAAAAATCATTTCTAAAGTTCTTGCTAATAGACTTAGTTCAAAAATGAATGATTTAATTGATTGTTCACAATCGGCTTTTATTAAAAGGAGAAATATTACTGGTGGAGTGGCTGCTGTTCAAGAATATATTAATTACTGTTGTAAAAACAATATAACTTGTGTGATTTTAAAACTTGATTTTGCTAAAGCTTTTGATTCAGTAGATTGGGATTTTCTTGTAGATATTTTTCATGCTAGAGGTTTTGGTCATAGATGGATTAGTTGGATTTTGACTTTGCTTAAAACTGGATATTCTAGTATTATGGTTAATGGTATTCTAGGTAATAAAATTCAGTCAAAGAGAGGTTTAAGGCAAGGGGATCCCTTATCACCTTTGTTGTTTAACATAGCCGCTGATGTTTTTTCTAAAATTATTAAGAGAGCAGTGGATAATGGATCTCTAGGAAGTATTGGAAATGACATTTCGCGTAATGGTATATCGGTTCTGCAATTTGCGGATGATACCTTACTTTTTTCTTCTCATCTTCCTAGACACATTATTACTCTCAAGTTTATTCTCTACAGTTTTGAGCTTTTATCTGGTTTAAAAATTAACTTTGACAAAAGTTCAGTTCTTGTTTTAAATGATTTTGAAAGAGTAGAAAACTTAGTATCTAATACTCTAAATTGCAATAGTATGAATTTTCCTTTTGAATATCTAGGGTTTGTGATTAGACCTTCAAAACTCAAGCATGATGATTGGCTTATTATTATTGATAAAATTAAAAATAAGATTTCTAATTGGAATGGAAGATTTGTATCTAGAGCAGGTAGGCTTGTTTTAATAAACTCGATTTTATCAGCTTTACCGATCTACTGGATGTCTATGCATCTGTTTCCAGATTGGGTTATTGATAAAATCGATAAAATTAGAAGAGATTTCTTATGGAGTGGGGATAATATTAATAATAATATAAAATGTCTAGTAAACTGGGAAACTGTTTGTAAAACTAAAAAGGAGGGTGGTTTAGGAGTTATTAATTTGCGCAACATGAATTTGTCTCTTTTAGGTAAATGGCTTTGGAAGTTTAAAGATATAAATGATAATGCTATTTGGAAAGAGATCATTTCCAAATATTATTATAATGGTAATTTCAATTTACATCAATTTGATTTTTCTTCTTCCCATTATTTTTCTAATTTTTGGAAAAATATTTTAAAGTGTTATGAAATTTTTAACTTAGGAACTAAGACTATAGTGCATTCAGGAAATTGTACTTCCTTTTGGCATGATAGTT
This sequence comes from Allium fistulosum, assembly GCA_030737815.1. NCBI lineage: Eukaryota > Viridiplantae > Streptophyta > Magnoliopsida > Asparagales > Amaryllidaceae > Allium > Allium fistulosum. The sequence continues at coordinate 1,172,275,087 of CM060902.1, read as the reverse complement.
GGATTTCGATATTGCCTCTCAAGTTTGAATTTAAGGAATTGTATGATATTTGCAACTTTAAGTATGCTTTAATTAAGGATGTGTATTCTCCGGAAAATGATCCTCCTTGGAATTTCAGTTTTAACAGAATTTTAATAGGTTCTACCCTTAGACAACTTTCTTTGCTTTATGCTAGATTAGAGCTTTATAACATTGATAATGATAATGATTTTATTAGTTGGGAATGGGATAAGAGTAAGAAATATACTCCAAATTCTTTTTATAGATTTATTAATTTTTCGGGTACTTTAAATAACTCTTTTAAATACATGTGGAAATCTAATGCTACTCCTAAATCCAAAATTCACATGTGGTTAATACTTCATGGAAAACTTAATACAATAGAATTTTTAAAGAGAAAAAACATTCATAATGATAATAAATGTTATTTTTGCAATCTGCATCTTGAGGACATAAATCATTTATATTATGAATGTTTGGACTCTAATTACATCCTTACTAATACTTTTAAATTTTTTAACTTTAATATAATTAATAAAATTTCGGATTGTGAATTCTACTGGAAAAATTATAGATTCAAATTCAATAAAAATATTAGATTTTTACTTGATACTTTATTTATTATTATTAGTTGGTTTATTTGGTTTGAGAGAAATCAAAGAATTTTTAATAATAATAATAATAGTCATCTCAACAAATTGATTTTTTCAATATCTACATTTTGTCTTAATTGGATTTATAATCCCAAATATAAATTAGCTAAAAATATCCTTTTCAAACGGTATCTTAGCAAGGTTAGTTATAATATTAACTTTTTTAATCATAACAATAGCTTTTATAACACTAATAATAGTATTATTAATATTTTTCCTAATTCATATGATAATCTCACCTTAAATCATAGTTTTCTTATGATTTAAGATATATCAGTCTGATCTGTCTCATTTTTTTGTTCTAATCTCTGTTTGGTTTATGTTTACAGCTTTTTCGTTCCTTTAGTTTTTGTCCTGTTTGTCTTATTTAGGTTTTTATTTCATTCCTTTTAAATACATATATATGTATATTTACTATATAAATATACATATATATGTATCATTCTAACTTTTTTCCTAGTCTTGTTTCAGATATAGATTTTGGGAGATTGTGTATTAGGTTCATTTTGCAGGTTTCTCTCATCTTCAGTTTGCTGGATATCAGATAGTAGAGAGGTTACCAGAGCAGAGTTACTTCATCCAGGACTTCTTGCAGATATCCCCTCAGTTATAGGATTCTGCCATCTTCGTTATGGAGTACTTTTTCAGGATGTTCTATTTCTCCAGTTTGGCACTCCTTCTTCTTTTTCAGAGCATTCAGAGTGGTCTCCTATTTCAGCAGATCCTCTTCAGAGCAGATGTTTTTTCACTTCTTCTGTTTCTGACCTTTGGAGCTTTCTTTTTTGTTTAGCCTTTTTGGTATTTCTAACATCTTAATATCGGGTGGTGGCCATGCCGGAACTTGATATTGAGGTGCGATGGGTGGTGGCCTTGCCGGAACTCATCTTAGGAGTACCTGAGATTAGCTATCTTTATTTATTTTTTGCTCTTGTTACCTGCCAGGCATGTTGGCAGCTCCTTATATTCGTGTTATATATATATTCGTATGTGTGCTCTCCTCTATGCATAGAGGATCACATATTTTTCTCAAAAAAAAATTATACCCCACTTCGATAATTTATCTCTTATGGGCAATCTATCTAAATTGCCTTATATGTAGTTAATGCCATCTTTGGATTATTTACTCTATCCCATATGATTTTACTTCAATTTTTGCTTTGATTTCTTCTTCTTACTTCCTCCTAAGCTGTTTTTGTTGTGAAATCCTTTTCAGCGTGCTCCCTAGTCCAAGTATCATTCTCTCTACCCAAATATAGCGGTTATACTCAATTAGCTATTTCTATTCACTGTTGATAGTAATAGATTCATAGTTTAACCTGTTGTTTTGTATAAGCATCTAATTTTTTTGGTTCGGACATCCATACGCTGAGTAGGTATTGTAACAACCCGAAATTTAACCCATAATAATTAATTCGTTAATTAATGAAATAATAAAATAACTTTGTGAAATTATCAGAATGGAGCCACGGGAGTTGCACCATGGTGTCCTTGGTAATTTTCTGGTCAATTTCCATATATAGAATGTCAGAATCCGAGCTAATATGAGCAAGTTATGAATTAAACAAAAATAAAGAAGAATATATATATATATATATATATATCTGTGTGTGTGTGTGTATGGGCTAGGTCGACCGGCCAGTCGACCTAGGCACCAGGGCGGTCGACCGCCTGGTCGATCCGCCTTGCCTTTTGAATGAACAAAAGTTCGTTTCGTTCGTTCGAACGTTGTATGCGTTATTGGCATTCTTTTAACCAATCTGGTCCTTTCGTTCTTGCATCTGATGGTTCCTATTCAGCCTATGACGTGGTTGCATCCTGTTCAATCCTCAAATCCAATAGTTCGAGATCCACTTCTACACCTATAAATAGAACCCTAGGCCTAACACTTTTTCTCATTCTAGATTTTCTCCGCTTGGGTTCATCTTTTCAGGAAGGACCCTAAAAGGAATAATTTTCCAAGGAGAGAATCTTTTTAATAAAAATATTTTGATACCCTCAAGTGGATCCGGGAAGACCAAAAGGGAAGAGATTAGGACCACAGGTGAGTGATTGTAATTATTTAGATTTTTCAGTAATTTAAAATAATAGGGTTTCCAATAGTTGTAGTTTTACTATGATTTTTGGAATAACATTTTTAGTAGTTTATTTACAGTTTTTAGAATTATTTTCAGTCTATTTCTTTTAGCTATTCTTTCAGTTGATTTTAGTTTATTTCTGTTAATTATAGCTTTTCCATTTAATTAAGTTTACTTACAGTATTTCAATCTATTTACTGTTATTTATGCGTTATTTACATCCTTTTCCTACGCTTTGGATTTTCTTCTATTTTCAGTTTTCTTTTATTTCTCCTTCTTCTTCGTATATGAATTAGAATAGATTAAATGCGAATATGAATTAAAATTATAAGAATGCTGAAATAATGGAAGATAAGATGTAAATTGTAAAGACTGTAATAAAAATGGAATTAAGACTGAAATTGAGCCTAATTATGATATTAACGTTAGAATTTGACTAATTAAAGATAATTGGCCTAGTTATAACTTAGAATTATAACTAAAAAGAGTATAAGATGAAAGAAGCTTATTTTTACACTTAGACCGTGGGTTAAGTAATAAGCATGATTATAACATAGGTTATAATAAGAAAAAAAACAGAATGAAGCTTATTTTAAGACTTAGGATAAATTAATAAGCACAGATAGCAAGAACAAAAGTAAAGGTATTTAAATAATTTATCTAAGTTAATAAGTAAGAATTAAAGTAGGACCTATACCAAATAGCATTCCCCTATTATTTCTATGGACATGGTGTTTCACATAATCCTGAAGTGAGACGAAGGGCACGCTTATGCTAATAATGGTAGTAATTGGTCAATAAGTGGAAGTCCAAATCATAGGGATTTGGGCAAGGGGCACAACTAGATATTGTTTGAATGACGGGCCAGTACCAACAGCATTTCCCCTACTTTCTATGGACACGGTGATCTCACATTAGCTTGAAGTGGGATGAGGGGCACGCTTATGCTGGAACTTGAGGTAATTAGAAGACCCAATAGGTGGAACAATAGGTAACATGAGCATGGTGGCGGTTACGCGTGCGACTTCCATTCGGGTGCTCAGTAATCGTTATGAATTCCAAGCGCTTAGTATGTGTGCCTTACGTAGGCACCATTTCCTTCTGTGTAGGGAGCTATATAACGTCTAGTCCACAGTAGATACTTTGCGTGTCATTCGTAGATACCATTTCTATGTAGGGAGTTATATAGCGTCTAGTCCGCAGTAAGGTATATGGAGTAGCAGGCCGATCAAAGAGTAGAATTAGGATTTCAGCCTAATTATAGGATTAGGAATTCAGCCTAATCAAAGCAGCTAATAAAGACAAGCGCAAACAATCAAAGTTAATCAATTATATTTATTAAGTTAATTCGTATTCCTTCTTTTATTTCCTTTGTTTCCTTTTATATATTAGAACTGTTGTAAGGTCTATTACTTTTACTTTGCCTAAAGATTCTAGTAATTACTATCATTCACCAGACTTTTAGTCTGACCCACTCCTTTATTTTCCCCTTTTTCTCCTCCCATAGGCAATCAGGGGCAAGGAAGATAGACCGCAGCTTCTTGGAGACTTGGAGACCCTATTATGTATTCCTTCTTTTTATTTCCAGCTTTTTTGTTTTTTTGTACTAGCACTGTATTGAGGGAAAGTTTGTATTTGTACTCTGGTTTTTCCGATAAGACCGAGATTTTATTTTCATAAGACAATTGTATTTGGTATTTGGAACATATGTGGTTTGTCTAAAGTATTTATGAAGTATTAATTTTTAAAATCACTTATTATTTTTAATTACTTCCATTGTGTTATTATCTATCAATTTTGTCTTGTGAATCTTAGTCTCTGCTAGCTTTAGTTATACCTTCAACGCACCACATCTTTTAATGTGTCCTTTTGGGTATACTAAGGGGTGTGGGGTGTTTCACTTGGTATCGGAGCCTAAGGTTACAGGATTCCTAAAAATTTATTTTAAAAATAAAGTATCAGTGATTCTTAGTTTGTCAATCAGTGATTCTCCATTTGGTATAAGGTCCACGAAGTATCAGTAATTTTTTCTTTTGGGTATCCTAGTTTGTCAATCAGCGATTCTCCATTAATCCAGGGATCTTTCCATTAATCTATTTTTTTCCTTTTGCAATTTCCTTAGTACATCATGTGGTCAGTCTACTTCTTATTCTCATGATAGCTTTCTATGTAGCTGAAGCATTGTTTTCAACCACCATTTGCTAAAATTCTCCTTTATGTGTCTTTTCCTCATCCAGCTAGCCCATTGTCCTCTTGAGTTTATAATTTTCCAAGTCTACTTTAAAGTAAATACATCTTTCGTATCTCTAAGACTTCTGAGCCCTACACCTCCTTCTTCTTTGTGCTTGCATAAATTTTGATATTTAATCTTGTGTAGTCCCTCTTTCTAGATGAAATCATTACAAAGTTTTTCAATTTGGTCAGTAGAAACATCGGCAGTGGGATTGATTATAACCAGAAGTTGGCCTTTGCTTGTATAATTGTGTGAACCAGTTCTATTCTGCCAACAAAAGATAAAACTCTTGAGCTCCATCATCGATGTTTGTCTCTAATATTTGCTATCAGCTCAGCACATTCTCTGTCTATTATTTTGTTAGAAGAGAGTATGACCCTCGATATTTCACTAGTAGCTCGCCCTCTTTAACATTTAGTATATTCAAAACTTCAGTCTTATTTCTACAGAATTTGTTGAAATAGCATTTAGTTTTGAGTTCATTCAATTTAAGTCCCACTTTCTCTTCCAAACTTTAAAATATGTCATCAAGACATCACCATATAAGAGATGGCTCACTCTAGGCTGGAAACTATAAATTGTCTGGAATAGCCTATTATAACTAGCTAACTCCATCTAGAAAGTGAAAAATTCCATGGTTACAACAAATAGGTAAGGAGATAGTGGATCTCCTTGCATAATCCCTTTATTACTACTTATGAATCCTTTGGGTGTACCCTTTACCAGAATACAAAATGTAAGGGTGGTAATACTATCACTTATCAACTCAACAAGTTTGGATAGGAACCCCATAAGTCTAAGCATGTGTAAGATAAAGTGTCATTAATCCTATCATATGCTTTGTGGATGTTAACCTTTAGAAAAAAATTTATCAGCACCTTTTTTGTTATAGTTTCTAATTAATTCATGTGCCATGAGGGAATTTTTAGATATGCTTCTACCTTTAATGAATGCACTTTGACATTCAGTAGTAATATCTAGTAAGATCTTTTTCATTCTATTACATAGCACTTTACTCGAGATTTTGTCTATGACATTACAATAAGAAATAGGATTGTAGTATTCTATTCTTGATTGTTTTTCATTATTTAGTATTAAAAAAATGAAACTATGATTAGTCGCTTCTAGGATTTTTCCTGTTTGGATGATTCTTGTTTTCCTGATAGTGTCGTACTTTTTAGGTCAATCAAATAAATTCAAAAGAATTTGAATCCCAAGCCATCTGGCCTCGGGATGGAATCTTTATGAATGGTCTGTAGAGCTGTCAGTTTTTCCCTTTCACCGTCCTGCCACAACATTCTTCTGTTCGCCAACCTTCTGCATTGTCTATGGTAAGTTTGTTTCGCATTGGCCATTATATATTTTAGTGTAATATTTGATAGCCTCCTCCTCAAATTTTACAAAGTTAGTAGTGGCAACATCTGTTAGGAACTGAGATGTTGGTTTTGATGACAACAACCATTTTAATTTATCTTATTATAAAATATATACTAACACTATTGTCTAGATAGATATGTGTATGCAGGAACTATGCAGAATATATATATATATATATATATATATATATATATATATATATGCGAGTATTGATTACTGAGACTGATCAGTATAAAGACTCAAGACCAAGATTCAGAATGGAGATATCAATATTGAAGACTCTAGAGTATCAAGATCAAGATTTCAAGATATGTGTGTAGTTTTTGTTAAAACTTCATAATAGCACGGAAATCTTCATTCCAAATTTCATTTGGGATGGAACCCATTTCTATCTTCTTAGTGGCTTACAAACCCACGACAAGTATCTTACAAACCTATGACAAGTGGCTTACAAACCCACGAACATCCTGGTTTTGTACAAGTTCTCGAGTCCTGGTGTGATGAGATATTCTGCAGGAAGAAGCTTGCAAAACTACTTCAAAATGTTTTAGCCTTAAAAATTATCTTTTCAAATGATTTTCAAAAAGATGTTTTAGCCTTAAAATATTCTTTGTTTTTGTTTTTTAAAAAACTCTTGTTTTAAACTTCGTTTGTTTTTAAAACCATCTTCTGATTTTTAAATATTCTTTATAAGATATATATACTTGAGATTTAAAATCAAATTTATATATACATTCTAAAGATATATTTTTCTACTCTTCTTTATTTTAAAACATAGGGAAATTAGTTTATTTTACTCCAGAATCATTTCATCTTGTTTTCCTTTCAATACCATTTTCAAAACAAATTTACATTATTTTTAACTAGGGTATGTCGACATCATGGGATACCCCATGTCGACATGGTGGCCGTTAAATTCAAAAGTTTTAATTTTCAAAAGAAGTGTCTATTCGATTAAATCTCTTCACGAATGGTTATGACCATTACTGGTTTATAAATAGCCTTCACAAATGAATTTTTTAAAAAACTATTTTCTTCACTCCTTCTCCATAAAACCATATTCTAAAATTTTCATATTTTTAAGATCGTGCCGAAATTCTGCCGAATTCTCAAGTGAATCAAATTAGAATCTCATTCTTGTTTGATTCTCTTCCCTCTCTCGAAGATCAAAGTGCTATTCAGAGTTATAGTATCAATTTGTAATCAAAAGTTTATCGAGTCTCTCTATAAGGTGTGGTTGTGCCTGGAAATCAATTGGGTGATCTTGTGGCCCGTAAATCAAGAGAGTTTGCCCCAGACTCGAGAGACAGGAGGGTACCTAAAAGCCTTTAGAAATTGAGGATTGTAATCTCGACATTGGTATAATAAAAATCTGTATGAGGTGTTTGCCTTGGTACAGGACTAGATGTAGGGTAACTCCGAACCAGTATAAAATCCGGTGTGTTCTTTCCTTTTACTGTTTTTATTTACTTTCTGCATCTGTGTTTGATTCTGTGATTAAGTTCTGCATTTGTTTATATCATAATTTTTAAATTAGTCCATATAAGTCTTAGAATCCATTAAACACTATTCACCCCCCTCTAGTGTTAAATTAGCCTTAAGATCCTTAATCCGCACTCACTTTCAATTGGTATCAGAGCATTGGTTTTCATAGTTTTCATAATCTAAAACTTTAAAATTGTTTTAATGGCTACCAACACTGGTAATGTCAACTCTGGCACTAGTTCTATTAACACTAACACTAGTTCATTAGTAGAAGGTCAGTCTACTGTCAGACCAGCATTTTTCAATGGCAGTAATTATGCATATTGGGCTTATAGAATGAAAATTTATTTACAATCAGTAGGATTAGACACTTGGAATATCACACAAACTGAGTATGTTGAACCAACTACCGATTTTTCCCAGTGGACTACTAAGCAAAAGAATGTTGCACAAAATAACTCAAAGGCATGAATATATTATTTTGTTCACTAGATAGGAATGCGTTTAATAGAGTGTCTGTTTGTAAGTCTGCATTTGAAATCTGGAAAACTTTGCAAGTTACTCATGAAGGAACAAGCAAGTTAAACAGACTAAAATTTCCATATTAACTAATCAGTTTCAATTGTTTAAAATGCATGCAAATGAGTCCATTTTCGACATGTATTGTCGATTTTAAGATATTGTTTATTCACTAATTGCACTGGGAAAAAGCTTTTCGGGGGAAGACCAAGTCATAAAAATTCTAAATTCACTCACTCCAGAATGGGATCAAAAGACACATGCAATCGAAGAAGCAAATGATATCAGTCTAATGAAAATAGAAGAATTGATTGGGAATTTGATGTCTTATGAAGTTCAACTGCAAGAAAGAAGAGAAAATAAGGCTACAGAAAAGAAGTCAATAGCATTCAATGCAACAACTGAAGATTCGGAACTAGACAGTGATGAAGAGATTGCTTTCATGACAAGAAACTTCCGGAAATTCCTAAAATATAGAAAAATGAATAATTACAAAAGAAATGATCAAATGAATTCCAGAAATAATACGGAGAACGTCAACAATCATAGATGCTACAACTGCAATAAAGTCGGGCATCGTAGGAAAGATTGTCCATATCCAGATAAACAGTTGTTCCCTCCAAACAATGATTCGTCAAGGAAAATAAAGAAAGCATACACAGCAACTCTTGATGACTCAGACTCATCATCCAGTGACGATGAAAAGAAGACGGATAATTCAAATTTGTGTTTCACTGCTATTCATGAATCAGACGGCGATGGGAGTATGGATCTAAAAATAGGTACGCATTTACATTATTTTTTATTTTTCTTGTTTGAATGGATGCTTGTTTGTTTGCTTGATTTTTTTAAATTCCTTGAATTTTAAACTCAAAAATAATATTATTTTAAATATTAAATTATTAATATTTAAGTATTATTATATTTAATGTTGTCACAGGAATTATATAAGTAGAATATATGATATAATATATACATTTATTAGAAATTAGGAATAAACACTTGTCCTTTGATTCAATAGGCACATGTCGACATACCTGGATACCACATGTCGACATGCCCCTCAGAAATTTGATTTCAAAATTTGAATTCAAACTTTTGAATTTCCCTCCACCTTTTCACCAACTTCAATGCTCTGGAAAGATGCCTCTTGACCAGAGAACATGTCTTTAGAATCTCTATTTAGTTCACTCTCCTTATCATCACTTTTCACTTTTATTTCAAATTTCAAATTTATCTTCATTATCTTCAACTCCTCTCAAACTTCTTCAATGGCCTCTTCAAGCACTCCTAACACCATTAGGCTTCCAAAAGCTATCAAAAACTTTCTTTTTAATGACCCGGAAGCTATCAAAGCTTACATCAACTATGTAAACTTTGGTAAAATTCATACGGGGAAATTTGCTATTTTTGAAGATTTTCCTTCTTATGAAATTGAAAATATTTTTCAACAATATTCTATTCTTAATGTAGTAGATAACAAACAAAATGATTTTGTATGTTATCCAAATCTTGTTAAGATGTTTTATGCGAATTTGAATCGTGGTTTTTATGATGGGCAAGATGGACAAATTTGGAGTAGTGTTAAAGGAACACAAATAGTTTTGGATTGTGAAATTTTAGGAAATATTTTGGGATGCAAGTATACCGGAATGAATCTCTCAGAATTTCAAATAAATGAAAATGATCGAGAGACATTTCATCACATCTTTGAAGGGGATGACAATTTTGAATTCAAAAATCGTTATTTTCGTCCAAAAGCAAGAATTGTTAACCTTCTTATTCAACACACCCTTATACCAAGATCGGGAAACTACAACAACCCAACTTTGAAAGTTTGCAAAGCTCTTTTTGCAATTTTTGGAAATTATGATATCAATTGGGCTCAAGTTATTTTGGATGAGCTAAGGCCCAAGAATTTTACTATGGGTGAAAACACATTATATCATGGAGTTTATCTCACTCGGATTTTTAATTACTTTGGAGTTGATTTCAAAAGGGAAGAATTTATAACTAGAAAAGTGTTCAACCATGGAAACATTTCCCTTATGCAAATTCCATTAGTGTTTCAACAATATGAAACACTTACGGAAAAGGAAGAAAGGCTTGCTCACGAACAGATGGAAGAAATGGAGGAAGAAGAAGAAGAAGAGGAAGATGAAGGAATGGAAATTGAAGAGGTGGAAGAGGAAGATCAAGAAACTTCCTTAGAGAGTATTGAATATCCTACTAATCCCACTAATCCATCCAATAAGACCATTCTCAATAATCAAAGAATTATAATGGAAAATCAAAAGACACTCAAAAGATCAATGGGTAAGAAAATGGATAAGATTTTCACTAAAACCAACAAGTTCATCGGGAAAGTTAGTAGAAAACTTGAACTATCATCTTCTTCATCTTCATCTAATTAGTTTTAGTTCATGTTATCTTGTTTGCTTCAAGTTCTATCCATGTATTTTCCTTTATTTTAGTTAATATTATATTATTTTATGTATTGTTGACTAGAATCATTAATGAAAATTTTTATTTTCTGTTATTCAACTTCACTTGTCTCTGTAATTGCTTGTTTTTATATTATACAAATTTTAGTTGCATAGATTTGTTCATAATATTCAAAACAAAGCAAATTGTCACTTTAGGCAGAGGCACGTCGACATCCCCCATCCCCCCATGTCGACATGCAACGGGCAGAAAGTAGTTACACTTTCAAATTTTAATTTCATGTAACTAACTTGTGTCTATTCATTTTAAATGACTTTCTATCTATTTATACCTGTTTCTTCCAAGATAAATTATCAAACTTCATTTCTAGTCACTCCCTTTCATATTTCTTCCAATTTCTTGAATTATGACTTCACCGATTAAGAATCTAAGTGATAATATTGAGGAAACTCTCACTTCCTTCAAGAATATCCTTACATTCATACTTCGTAATCAGCGCCACTTAGAATTGAGTCAAATGCAGATGATCAAGGAGCAAGAGAGACATTTCGACGCCCTTCGCTGGATGATCTCAGCCCTTAATAAGGACTATCTCGTAGGAAATCCACCAGTCACTCTCGATAAAGATAAAGAAGAATGGGATGCCATCAAAGCAGACCCTATCTTCGGAGAAGATGGATGGGTGGAAGTACCAAGGAATGTCTAGTCATTCTGTATGTTATTTGTTTGATTTGATTGGTGTGTTTTAAACTTGATTGACTTGACTTATTTAAAACATTTGGTGTGGTTTGTATATATGTTTGGATTGAATAATTACTGTAAATATGATTGGATGATGATTGATTTACTTCTGGATTACACTCATGATCACATTTCACGTTTATGATAACATTTCATACTTATGATCACACTTAGCACTTATTACACTTATATATGAATTACTCTATTGTATTATGGTTGATTATCTTATATCAAGATCAGGGAATTTATTAGTAAGAAGTTTTTGTTGATGACAAAGGGGGAGAAGTTATAAAATAGTAGTTGGCTTGGAGTAAGGGGGAGTCATGGAGTAAGGGGGAGTTATGATAGGAGTTATGGTATGGTAAGTATATTTTATAAATACAGGTTGTCATCATCAAAAAGGAGGAGATTGTTAGGAACTGAGATGTTGGTTTTGATGACAACAACCTTTTTAACTTATCTTATTATAAAATATATACTAACACTATTGTCTATATAGATATGTATATGCAGGAACTATGCAATATATATATATATATATATATATATATATATATATATATGCAGGTATTGATCACTGAAGACCGATCAGTATAAAGACTTAAGACTTAAGACTCAAGATTCAGAATGGAGATATCAAGATTGAAGACTCTAGAGTATCAAGATCAAGATTTCAAGATATGTGTCTAGTTTTTGTTAAAACTTCATAATAGCATGGAAATCTTCATTCCAAATTTCATTTGGGATGGAACCCATTTCTATCTTCTTAGTGGCTTACAAACCCACGACAAGTAGCTTACAAACCTACGACAAGTAGCTTACAAACCAACGAACATCCTGGTTTTGTACAAGTTCTCGAGTCCTGGTGTGATGAGATATTCTGTAGGAAGAAGCTTGCAAAACTACTTCAAAATGGTTTTTCAAAATGATTTTTCAAAATGATTTTCAAAACTGCTTTTCAAAATGTTTTAGCCTTAAAAATTATCTTTTCCAATGATTTTCAAAAAGATGTTTTAGCCTTAAAATATTCTTTGTTTTTGTTTTTAAAAAAACTCTTGTTTTAAACTTCGTTTGTTTTTAAAACTATCTTCTGATTTTTAAATATTCTTTATAATATATATATATATATATATACTTGAGATTTAAAATCAAATTTATATATACATTCTAAAAATATATTTTTCTACTCTTCTTTATTTTAAAACATAGGAAAATTAGTTTATTTTACTCCAGAATCATTTCATCTTGTTTTCCTTTCAATACCATTTTCAAAACAAATTTTACATTATTTTTAACTAGGGTATGTCGACATCATGGGATGCCCCATGTCGACATGGTGGCCATTAAATTCAAAAGTTTCAATTTTCAAAAGAAGTGTATATTCGTTTAAATCTCTTCACGAATGGTTATGATCGTTATTGGTCTATAAATAGCCTTCACAAACGAATTTAAAAAAAAAACTATTTTCTTCACTCCTTCTTCTCCACAAAACCATATTCTAAAATTTTCATATTTTTAAGATCATGCCGAAATTCTACCGAATTCTCAAGTGAATCAAATTAGAATCTCATTCTTGTTTGATTCTCTGCCCTCTCTCGAAGATCAAAGTGCAATTCAGAGTTATAGTATCAATTTGTAATCAAAAGTTTATCGAGTCTCTCTATAAGGTGTGGTTGTGCCTGGAAATCAATTGGGTGATCTTGTGGCCCGTAAATCAAGAGAGTTTACCCCGGACTCGAGAGACGGGAGGGTACCTCAAGGCCTTTAGAAATTGAGGATTGTAATCTCGACATTGGTATAATAAAAATCTGTATGAGGTGTTTGCCTTGGTACATGACTATTTTCTTCACTCCTTCTTCTCCATAAAACCATATTCTAAAATTTTCATATTTTTAAGATCGTGCCGAAATTCTGCCGAATTCTCAAGTGAATCAAATTAGAATCTCATTCTTGTTTGATTCTCTGCCCTCTCTCGAAGATCAAAGTGCTATTCAGAGTTATAGTATCAATTTGTAATCAAAAGTTTATCGAGTCTCTCTATAAGGTGTGGTTGTGCCTAGAAATCAATTGGGTGATCTTGTGGCCCGTAAATCAAGAGAGTTTGCCCCGGACTCGAGAGACAGGAGGGTACCTCAAAGCCTTTAGAAATTGAGGATTGTAATCTCGACATTGGTATAATAAAAATCTGTATGAGGTGTTTGCCTTGGTACAGGACTGGATGTAGGGTAACTTCGAACCAGTATAAAATCCGGTGTGTTCTTTCCTTTTACTGCTTTTTATTTACTTTCTGCATCTGTGTTTGATTCTGTGATTGTTCTGTGATTAAGTTCTACATTTGTTTGTATCATAATTTTTAAATTAGTCCATATAAGTCTTAGAATCCATTAAACACTATTCACCCCCCTCTAGTGTTAAATTAGCCTTAAGGTCCTTAATCCGCACTCACTTTCAACATCTTCCCGATCAATGCATTGAAATTTTTTATTAGCATTCCTTCTGACAGACATTTTAGTATAAAAGAATTTTGAATATTCATCTCCCTATGTTATCCACTTCTCCTTTTCTTTTTATTTGAGTTCAATAGCCTTTATCTTCATTGTAGCCTTGAGACTACTTTGTGCATAATAATATCATTTCCATACATCTTCATGTTGTGACAATTTGGAGTAATAACTCTTCACGTTGCTTCTGCATACACACACATACATATATACATCCACGCACATACTTACATATTTATAATATTGTAAAACATTAATTTTATAAATACAAATATAAATAATTTCAAATTTAATTCAAACTTAAATTTCAAATTCCAAATTTAACACGATTATGTAATAAATTATACTTAATAAATAAATACATATGTATACATTACAAATATTTTTATAAAACAAAAACATTTATATATATATATATATACATATAATATATCTACCAAGCATAGTATTTATACATCATATATAAAACAACTTTATATGTTTGTGTGTGTGTATTCATACATTTATGTATTCGGCCACAGATAATTTTAACAGTACACACACACGCACATACCTTGTAGTTTTAGTTAATGGTTTTATTTATTTAATTTCTGTATGGAAATTATTTTAAATTTTTGAAAATCAATTTCATGATACATACATATATAATTTTATGTATATTACACACACACACACACATATATATATATATTAATGTAACATATTGTTTTATTGTGTGTGTGTATGTGTTGTGTTTCATTCAATATATATATATATATACATAATAATAAAATATGTTACATTAATATATATATGTGTGTGTGATTTATATATATATATAATTCCCTTTTATTTCAGAAATAATAACATATATATGTAGGATTTAAAAAAAATACATATATATTATATTTATACTTATGTAAATTAAAACCAATTTTGTTTTAATCCTCTTTCAAAAATTGTCAAATTTTGAAAATTAAAGATTTTTTTTGAATTCCATGGTCGAAACATATATGCAAACATACACACAAAATTTTCAATCATATTATATACACATATTTATATATTCACAGTAACGTTGACAATGCACATATATAGGGATTCGTGATAATAAATTTCATCTAACTATACATAAATCATATGATGAATATATATTTATATATAAGTTGTAAATAAGAATATTACCTTGTTATTACTTAGAGAATACACGTTGAGTATTAAATCAAAGAACTTCGCTTGAATCTCTATTCAAATCTTCTAAAAGGCGCAACCCGATTGAAAACACTACACACCATTGCACCGTTTTTATTTGAGTTTTTGTTTTATTGCTTGAATTAGTGGTGGAGAAGGAGGGAGCAATTTGGCTAGAAATATGATGGAGGGATGGCGGCTAAAGCTCTAGAAAAGAATTAGAGAAAAGAGTGGCTAAAGTTGTTTAAATAACATAGGAAAGAGGGGTTAAAGATGGAAGCATATCTTTTCTTTCCTTTGACATTTCACACCCTTTTGGAATCAAATTCCAATCATTTCCCTAACCAATAGTCGGCCATATAGTAGCCCTATATGAGCCTCAATCCACTTCATGCCAGACAGGATAATTTGCATTTAAATCATATTTGAACGTACATCGATGTCGTATATCGATAAGTGTGTATACAACTTTTATGTACGCACTATTTTCAATACCGATCAACGCAAGTCAAATAAATTTTATAATTAATAATTCATAAATATTAATAAATTTAACTAATTTATAACAATTATAATTTAGTCAAATCAGGCAGTAGTCGGAGGATTCAACATTGTAGTTGTGTTGACTCTTTAGTGTAAATTCGATCAGCGATTAATATTGAACAATTCGAATATTAATGTTCCATATTACCTTAGCTAGCGGTGTGATATTTTAGCCAAATTTATCACTTATATAGCTTAAGTAAATTCAATTTAATTTTTTTAAGCGTTACCTAGTAGTAACATTTATTTACACCCATTCTCTTCGTTTAAACTGTACCACATTAGGACTTATGGAATTTGGTGGTCAAAATTTCAATAACATCCATATTCAACTTTATAGTCCAAACACAAAGTCCTTGGTTCAATAATAACAATTATTATTAATGTTACTGCTCTGGCCAGAGACTTTTTTCTTTGAGTTGACTTTAGTTGATCTCGTGATACTAACCTTCTATAACTAAGGAGATGAATTCTCTCTTGAATAGTGTTTCATTTCCAATGCTTCCATTAGAACCGACTATAGTCGTTCGTTAGATGATATGCTACGATACAACTATAATCAAAGTGGATTTTCCATATTGAAGTTTAACGGTATTCTCAAGTCAAGGGAATTGTGTAATATTGTCAGTTTGATATTCTATGTTTTACCTTAGTTATATTAACTAACAAAAAACTAATTGGGCCAATCCCTTATTGAACGGTATGTTATTTTGTTTTAATTATCTACTTAGTCGATGAAGTTGGAATAAGATTAGTTTTTGCGACTAAGGGACTGACCCGTTTTGGGACTGACCCGATTAGTTTTTGAGAAAAAATTCAA
Organism: Allium fistulosum; assembly: GCA_030737815.1. Classification (NCBI taxonomy): domain Eukaryota; kingdom Viridiplantae; phylum Streptophyta; class Magnoliopsida; order Asparagales; family Amaryllidaceae; genus Allium; species Allium fistulosum. Next base: position 1,172,258,525 of record CM060902.1, on the reverse strand, counting down.
TGGAGTTGGAATAAGATTCCATAATTGACCTAAAGTGCAAGTGAAAGATTGGTAGAGTTAGGGGTATGCCTTAGGGAAAATTATTTAATTTGTTACATATATCTAACTTGATAACCAACCTTGTTCGGAATAAAAGGTGTTTTCTTTCTGTTGTATACTTGTTATAATGTGTTAAAATAGTTGATTTTACAATTTATGTATACTTAACAGTCAACATTTAGAATCAATCTTAGCTAAGTTATAAATTTATGCATGTATATTTATATATTGTTTTTATTGTGGGGCTATTCAAGGCGATGTACTTAGCCTTCTTATTGGATCAGTCACAATGTTTCATCTAGAACATTTCCAACTTAAAGCTTCTTAATTAAGATTTGAATATAAATTTAATATTGACATATTATACTGGATAGCGCATTTGAAGTTTGAGTCCACATATTCCTTCATAAGGAGTTTGTTATTTTCATAACAATCCTCTAGTGTTATCCGACTTTAGACCAAGTGGTTTCCAAATGAATCTGAACGTCAAAATGAAGACGTGATTTAAGGACTCGGGGACATGCTGGGACGGATAATGGAAGAGGCTTCAAGAACTTAGAGAGAAAAATGTGGCTAAGGAAGTGATCGATACCAACCTCCTTTTAGGTCGATACCGATATGATTTTGCGCACTCTAGATAACCCTAGAGCTATAGTCAATAGCCAGTTGGGTAAAGTGATCATCCTACGGCCCATTACAGAAGGGTTAGGTGAATAACTCCAAAAAGCTCTAAAGAAAAGGACAAGTGCTGAAGGTGTCAGTACCTCTCGGCAGCAACTTAATTTCTAAGTCAAAAGAGCGTAGAACCGAATGGATTGAAGTAAGAAGGCAATATGGGAGATGTGTAACATCCCTAATTTTTGATAACATTATTTAAGAAGATTTAATTAGATAAATTAAATAGAACAATGATGATAAGGGGATTGAGATTTGAATAAATTACATAGGGCCATACTTAACCATAAGATAAATTGGCTTTAAATTGATTTAAAGGTTAATTAACCTACACATAGGCATATTAGTAAATTAGCCAATTTATTATACATGGCTATATCTTTTTATAATTGCCTATTCACGTTTCATTTTTCCACTTTCAAAAAATGAAAAATCTAAAACCTAAACTAAAGCCGACCATTACCATGGAAGAAAGGAAGAAATTTATCTAAAGCTACGGATCAAAGCTAGGAAGGATTAATCAACAACAAATCTCAAATTCCTTATCAAGTTTAAGGTGAATAATAATCTCATACCATCTCTATTTTTATTTTATGATTATATGGTTTTGGATTTATGATTTAAATTCGTTTTTGTGATAAATGGATGATGATATGCTAGAGATATATTATGTTGATTTATTTTAATTTTTACGCATATGAATTTGCACGGTTTTGAGGTAAAACCGAGAATCTATGATTTCAGATTGCCATGGAAAAATTTTATGTTAAGTAAAATATGATTTTGGAGATGGGTTTTAATTTTCAGAATTTTCCAAGCAATGGAAAGTTTATTATGAATTTTTTAATGAAAAATACGATATAATTGGGTTTAAAATTTATTTTGAGAATTTCAGGAAGAAACTAGGTTTAAAGTTTTAAATGTTTGATTACATAATGAAATTGAATTACTGTGAATTTTTGGGGATTTTTTCTAATTGATTTACTAGGGAAAATAAATTATTTTAAAAGGACTTTTATGAAATAATTGGTTTTAGTATATGGAAGGGCTTAAACGTTGCAATTTTTATGGTTTTAACCTAATATAAATGCGGCAGTTTTAAATGTAAAGTATTTAACAAGTTTTTATAGCAGCCAATCAATTGTTTATAAATAGGCAAGTTGTTAGAAAGTAATTACCAAAAGTTTGCTATATTTCAATCTTTAAATCAAAAAAGGTGTTCCGCCTTTATAAGTAAGTACCTTTCGACTCCATTGACCCCGCCTCATCCCAGTCGAAACCTACTTAGTCGAAACCTACATAGTCGAAACCAATACACAGGGTATCACCCAGATGGTACGTAGTGGATTGGAAGGAAGGCGGAAGCCTTGGTGTCGAAAGGTAAGCTTTTGATGGAGTCGAAACCCTGCTTTGTTTTCATAAGTTAAAATTCTTGCCTTGTTTTACTTAAAGCTTTCGACATAGTCGAAACATATACTTTCGAAAGGGTTTTATAATTATCTTTCGAAGAAGGTTGTCATATTATGTTAAAGTATTAGCTTTCGAAGGGGTACCTTTTTCCTTAAACAAGAGCTTTCGAAAGGGTAGGTTCCGACCTAGTCAAAATCCAGCCGCTATGCTACCTTTCGGCTGTGCTGCTTTTGAAAGGTTATCTCTGTTTTAACTAGCCACTTCATAATTGCTTTCGTAGGGGTTGAGGGTTTCGAAGGTGATGGAGTCGAAAGAGGGTTTCGACTCTGTCCTTCGAAGTTTTGATTTTAAGGTCTTTGCTTTCAAACTAGATGGTTCCAACACCATCAATTTTTCTCCAAATTTATTTTTGTTGGTTTTGAAAGAGATACTTTCATATATAACCATTTTGATCCGAATGATGTTTTTAAAGAATAAACCCTATGATTTCGAGAGGGTACTTCATTCGTTTCGAAGCTATGATTTAAAGAAAGTTTCTTTATACCATCGAAAGGTATCATTAGTTTCGAAAGGTATATACTTAGAGTTTTGAAAAGAGGTTTTCTATGCTTTCGAAGGAGGTCATTCAGTAGTTTCGAAAGTGTTGTTTTAAAGCTTAAAAACAAATAAACCATTCTCATTTTTAAAGGATAAACCATGGCATAAATAAAGATTTTGGAAATGTTATTCACATTGTTATTAACCCATAACTGTATTTTGGAAAAAGGGTAGAATATCCAGTTAGGTTGACCCAGTAGTAAATATAACTTAACAGATGTTAAAATCTTAATTAAAGATATTGGCAGGGGTCAATAGGTTTACAGTAAGCCCATGAAAACTGTATGATATTGGCAGGGGCCAATAGGTTCACAGTCAGCCCATGAAAACTATGATCTGATACTGGCAGGGGCCAGTAGGTTTGTAGTCAGCCCGTGAAAACTATATCCGGATTAAGATATTGATAGTCAATCAATAGGTTCCTAGTTAGCCAATGAAACCTAGGATAAGAAATAAGATATTGAAGTTACCAATAGGTTCTTAGTGATCCCATGAAAACTAAGTAATTGGATAGATAGTCCATAAACATTTAACAGGTTAATAGTAACCCTAGAAACTATAATTGAGACAGATAATCAGAATGGATGGGGATGGGTAATCCAGAATTGATTTATTTGTTTTGCATATCATCACAATGTTTTGAAATACTATGTTTTAACCATTGTGGATGCAGGAGCACAGTATATAATTTTATAAATTGTTTAGGATACTAGTGAGGGGAAATCTGTTCCACTAAGAGGCGTGGTCTCACTAGATATCTAATGGTTTGAGATGGTAAATTATTATTCATACCCGGCTTTATGTTTGAATTGAAGTTTTTGTTTTCCCCTTAAACTCTCGGGTAGTCAATTGATTTTGAGTAGGTTGAGAGTTAAGGTTTCTAGATGTTCTTTTAGACGAATAAAGATTCCGAGGACATGCATGAGGCAAGCTTGTTATTAGAGTTCTTTTATTTCCGCCGTGTTTTTTTTGTAAAGGAAAATTGTTTCTTGCCTATCTATATACTCTGATCTACCAAGGGGGCATCCTCATATGTCGCTCTTGGCGTATTTTTTAATAATTATATGTTATCCGAACGTGGTCTGCGAATTGGGATTATGTAATCAATTTGGAATATTCTGAAATGGAACGTGGAATTTGTTTTGTTGTTTAAATTTTTTCCATATTCCTATGTTTCTGTGTATCAATGTATCTAATATCCCCGTGTTTGGTCGCCGAGGATTAATAACTATGGATGACTGCAGCATCCGTAGCTGTTAGTTTTGGGCCTCCAAATAGGGGGATGTTACAAGTTGGTATTAGAGCCAGGTTTATGAAACTTTAAAAGAAACTTAAACCTAAAAGATTTTCCAATTATAATCCTATGAATCAGATAATAAGATCGAGGTTTGGGTTAACGTTATAGTAACGTAATTGTTTTTGCTATATATAGTTATATATATATAAATACATATTCTCCGCTCTTTTAGACCATTATTCTGTATCTTACTAAGGCTCCTATGCAGATTTATGAGAAAGGGGATATGGAAGCAGGAAACGGAAGAGGAAATCTCGGTGGAGGAAGCACCACAGCTAATGGAAATGCTCGACCCACTACCAGGAGGAATCCGAGTTGACAGGCTAATGTTGGTAATCAAAATGCCGATGCCAATGTGAGTGCTGGAAATCCACCAGTAGATATGAAGGCGATGTATCATCTCTTTGCTGATTTGATGCAAGCTGGAGTTGCTGGAAATGTAGGAGAAGCTAATCCTGTGCTCCAGTTGGGAATATTGCTTTACTAAGTAGAGATTACACCAATTTGGCTGGGAAGACATTCTTGGGAACAGAGAGTGCCGTAGAAGTTCATAATTGGCTATTGCATTGTGAGTGTATATTACTGATTTGGGTCTAAATGGTGAGAAAAAGAGAAGATTGGCCTCTAGACTGTTGCAGGGGTCAGCACTACATTGGTGGAATAGTGTCACTGCCGGAGTGCTGGAAGAGCAGTTAACTTGGGCTGATTTTAAAACGAGATTTGAGCAGAAGTTTGTATCTGAGTTTGCCAAGTCTGAGCTGATGAGGAAATTTATGGATTTAGTGCAAGGAGAGATGTCAGTAGTCGAGTATGCTACTAAGTTTGAAGAGCTGTCTAGATATGGATATGCTATTATAGATACTAACATCAAAACGAATGAGAAGTTCATTTGGGGATTGAGGCCCGAGCTTGCTAAAATGACTATGAAGCATGTCCGTGATCCTTGTAATATAGTGGTGGAGATAGCCATTCGCCACGAGGAGTTGCTTGCTGATTTAGCTAAAGAGAAGTCAGTGGAACCTCAGGGTTCTCAGGGGAAGAAGAGGAAGTTCTTTAAAAAGAAGGGAGCCCAGAAGGGCGATACTGCCAAGAAGTCAAAGGCTGTGGTAGTTTGCTATAAATGTGACAAGAAGGGTCACTTTGCTAATGAATGCCGATCAGGAAGTGGGAAGAAAGCCACAAGTAAGAAGAATGTGAAATGCTTCAACGTTGATCAAGTTGGGCATTACAAGAATCAGTTCCAGAGCTAGTTAGGGAGGACAAAGGAAAGGTCTTTTCTATTGGATCAGTTAGGCCTACCGCGGCTGATAACGGAAAGACTGTGATGGAAGGTACGCTTTTGATTCAGAATATTTCAGTTAGAGTACTTTTTGATACCGGTGCATCACATTCATTTATATCTCAGTGTTTGGTTGATAGATTAAGTCTAGAACCCACCTACCTTATTACTTCCTTAAGGGTTGCGAATCCAATAGGAGGGTATGCAACTCTAGAGCTAAGATGTGACCATTTAGAACTTGATTTGTTGGGTCATAAATTTTCATGTAGTTTGTATGTTATTGATTTCATAGATTTCAAAATCATTTTGGGTATGGATTGGTTGAGTAGGTATGAGGCTAGAATATTTTGTCAGGATAGGGAAACATCACTGAGACACCTTGATAGTCATAATCGAGTGATATTCTCAGTAGAGAATACTGACCGGAGTGTTAGTGTCATGCTTAATGCTATGGAGGTAGGAAATGAGTTAAGTCAGGTTCAGATAGCAAGAGAGTTTGCAGATGTCATTGAGTCAGTCACTGGACTACCCCCGAAAAGAGCTGTTGAGTTTAAAAAAGATCTTGTGTCCGGAGTTGAACCTGTAAGTAGACCACCTAGCAGGATGACACCATTGAGATGAAGGAATTGAAGGTGCAACTAGTGGATCTAAAAGGAAGGAATTTTATTAGACCAAGCGGTTTGCCTTGGGGAGCGGCCGCGGTGTTTGTGAAGAAACCAGATGGGTTGTTAAGGATGTGCATCGACTATCGCAAGTTAAACGAAAGGACAATTAAGAATAAGTATCCTTTGCCAAGAATAGATGATCTGTTTGATCAGTTGAGTGGAGCCAAAGTGTTTTCCCAGTTGGACTTGGCGACAGGTTTCCATCAGTTAAGACTGGCGGAGGACAGTATTCCTTTGATAGCATTTCGGACTAGATATGGTTCATATGAGTGGTTGTTGATGCCATTTGGGTTGACGAATGCACCTGCTTTCTTCGTAGATTTGATGAACCAAGTTTTCTGAGAATACTTGAGTAGGTTTGTACTAGTGTTTATAGATGACATTCTAGTATACTCTAAGGATGGGAGAGAGCATGAAGTTCATCTTAGAGTGGTGCTTGAGACGTTGATGCAGAATCAGCTAAAGGCGAAGTTTACCAAGTGTCATTTCTGGAAGAAAGAGGTAAAATTTCTTGGTTACATGGTTTCAGAGAATGGATTCTCAGTCGATCCAGATAAGATTGAAGCCGTGAATAATTGGAAGAGACCAGAGACGGTGACCGGGATCAGGAGTTTTCTTGGAATTGCTAGCTACTACCGGAGATTTATTAAGGGTTTCTCGCAGATAGCGGCACCCTTAACTAAGCTAACCAGGAAGGTGGTGAGATTTGTTTGGTCCGACAAATGTGAGGAGGCATTCCTTAAGTTAAAGCATTTGTTGACCAATACACCGGTGTTAGTAGTTCCAGACGGAAAACAAAGATTGGTGGTGTATACTGATGCATGTGGAACTGGATTAGGAGCGGTGTTGACGCAGAGTGGTAAAGTTATTGCCTACGCATCTAGGCAGCTTAGACCGCATGAAGTTAGATATCCTACTCATGATTTGGAGTTGGCAGCTGTGATCTTCGCATTGAAGATTTGGATACATTATCTCTTATGGGAGAGATTTGAGTTATATACCGATCATTAGTCTTTAAGGTATTTATTCTCTCAGAAGGAGTTGAATATGAGATAACAGAGATGGTTGGAGTTTTTGGCTGCATATGATTTTGGTATAGAATATACACCAGGAAGAGGTAAGAAAGTGGTTGATGCTCTTAGCAGGAAACATCAGAATATTGTGTTAGCTATGTTGGCAGAATGGAAAGATTTAGAAGCTTTAGTTAGTTGCGATGTGCAGTTAAGATAGACTGTTGGTTCTAGCCAGAATACCGCCAGGTTGTCTTGTTCAGAAGTTCGACCAGTATTGATTGAGAAAATTAATTCTAAGCAGAAGAAAGATCCAGTATTAGCTGAAAGGATCAGAAGGCTTGAGGTTGAAACTAAGATTGATGATCTAAAGGATTTTAGCCTTGACCAGAAAGGATGGCTAAGAAAGAAGGGACGATTGTGTGTTCCGAATGTGGAGGACTTGAGGAAAGAAGTTCTTGGAGAATGTCATCGATCCATGTTTGTGATTCATCCTAGAGGAACCAAGATGTATTAGGATATGAAGAGGAGCTTCTATTGGGAAGGCATGAAGAGGGATGTTGGCTTGTGGGTTAGGCAGTGTGCAAACTGTCAACAAGTGAAAGTTGAACATCAGAAACCAAGTGGGTTACTACAGCCTTTAGAGATTCCAGTTTGGAAATGGGATTCGATATCTATGGATTTTATAGACGGGTTGCCAAGGTCAAATAGAGGTAATGGAAGTATATGGGTTATAGTGGACAAATTGATCAAGAGTGTCCATTTCATTCCAATTAAGTCAACCAGAATGGCACCTGTTTTAGCCAAGTTGTTCCTAAAGAACATAGTTAGACTGCATGGAGTTCCTAGTAGTATAGTCAGTGACAGAGATGCATTATTCACTAGTGAATTATGGAAGAGTCTACAGGAAATGATGGGTACCAAGCTTAATATGAGTACTGTGTATCACCCTTAGACAGATGGTCAGATAGAGAGAGTTAATAAGGTACTCGAAGATTTATTGAGACCAGTGTATTAGACTTTGGTGGATCTTGTGAGGATCACCTACATTTGGTTGAGTTTTCCTACAATAATATTTATCAGACAAGTATAAGAATGGCACCGTTTGAAGCTTTGTATGGAAGACCATGCAAATCACCAGCATCTTGGTTGGAGACTAGAGACAAATTAGTCTTAGGTCCAGATTTGGTTAGAGAGGCGTCAAAGAAGATTGAGTTAATCCGAGGAAGATGAAGGCGGCTCGGTCAAGACAGAAGAGTTACGCAGATAAGAGGCGTAAGGACTTAGAATTCTCAATTGGAGATAAGGTTTTCATTAAGGTATATCCTATGAAAGGTGTGGTACGATTTGGAAAGTCAGGGAGGTTAGCCCTAAGATATGTTGGTCCATTCCAGATTATAGAGAGGATTGGAAAGCTCGCATACAGAATAGAGTTGTCGAGCAGTTTGGCAGGTGTCCATATTGTGTTTCATGTGTCTCATCTTCGCAAGTATGTGCATGATCCAGAAACTACTATTCCTCCGACAGGGTTGGAAGACTTAGCAGTGAAGCCTAATTTGACTTTTGTTAGACAACTAGTTTGGGTTGTAGCTAGAGATGAGAAAAGATTAAGGAACAAGACAGTCAGGTTGGTGAAAGTTCAGAGGAGCGACAACGAGAAAGACTGTACTTGGGAGACAGAGGACAGGATTAGAGATACTTATCCTGATCTGCTTTCAGGGTATGTCTATATTAGATTTATATAGATAGTTGCTAGTCAGTTTGACTAGTATGGTTGTTAGGTGTAGTTACAGATGATTACTATGTTTAGTATTTAGTCCTTACTGAATTTTGAGGACGAAATTCTTTAAGGGGGGGAGCCTATAACATCCCTAATTTTTTATAACATTATTTAGAAGATTTAATTAGGTAAATTAAATAGAATAATGATGATAAGGGGATTGAGATTTGAATAAATTACATAGGGTCATGCTTAACCACAAGATAAATGGGCTTTAAATTGATTTAAAGGTTAATTAACTTACACATGGGCATATTAGTAAATTAGCCAATTTATTATACACGGCTATATCTTTTTGTAATTGCCCATTCACGTTTCATTTTTTCACTTCCAAAAAATGAAAAATCTAAAACCTAAACCAAAGCCGACCATTACCAAGGAAGAAAGGAAGAAATTTATCTAAAGCTAAGGATCAAAGCTAGGAAGGATTAATCAACATCAAATCTCAAATTTCTTATCAAGTTTAAGGTGAATAATAATCTCGTACCATCTTTATTTTTATTTTATGATTATATGGTTTTGGATTTATGATTCAAATTCGTTTTAGTGATAAAATGGATGATGATATGCTTGAGCTATATTATGTTGATTTATTTTAATTCATACGCGTATGAATTTGCATGGTTTTGAGGTAAAACTGAGAATCTGTGATTTCAGATTGCCATGGAAAATTTTTATGTTAAGTAAAACATAATTTTGGAGATGGGTTTTAATTTTTAGAATTTTCCAAGCTATGGAAATTTTATTATGAATTTTTAATGAAAAATATGATATAATTGGGTTTAAAATTTATTTCGAGAATTTCAAGAAGAAACTGGATTTATAACTTTAAATGTTTGATTACATGATGAAATTGAATTTCTGTGAATTTTTTGGGATTTTCCCTAATTGATTTACTAGGGGAAAAAATTATTTTAAAAGAAGGACTTTTCTAAAATAATTGGTTTTAGTATATGGAAGGGCTTAAATGTTACAATTTTTATGGTTTTAACCTGATAAAATGTGTAGTTTTAAATGTAGAGTATTTGCAAAGTTTTTATGGTAGCCAATCAATGGTTTATAAATAGGTAAGTTGTTAGAAAGTAATTACTAAAAGTTGCTATATTTCAATCTTTAAATCAGAAAAAGGTGTTCCACCTCTATTAGTAAGTACCTTTCGACTCCATTGACCCCGCCTCATCCCAGACGAAACCCACATAGTCGAAACCAATACACAAGGTATCACCTAGATGGTACGTAGTGGATTGGAAGGAAGGCGAAAGCCTTGGTGTCGAAAGGTAAGCTTTCGATGGAGTTGAAACCCTGCTTTGTTTTCATAAGTTAAAAATCTTGCCTTGTTTTTCTTAAAGCTTTCAACATAGTCGAAACATATACTTTCGAAATGGTTTTATAATTAGCTTACAAAGAAGGTTGTCATATTATGTTAAAGTATTAGCTTTCGAAGGGGTACCTTTTTCCTTAAACAAGAGCTTTCGAAAGGGTAGGTTCCGACCTAGTCGAAACCTGGCCGCTATGCTGCCTTTCGACTGTGATGCTTTCGAAAGGTTAACTTTGTTTTAACCCAAGTTAGCCACTTCCTAATTTCTTTCGAAGAGGTTGAGGGTTTCGAAGGTGATGGAGTCGAAATGAGGTTTCGACTCTGTCCTTCGAAGTTTTGATTTTAAGATCTTTGCTTTCAAACTAGATGGTTCCGACACCATCAATTTTTCTCCAAATTTATTTTTGTTGGTTTTGAAAGAGATACTTTCATATATAACCATTTTGACCCGAATGATGTTTTTAAAGAATAAACCCTATGCTTTCGAGAGGGTACTTCATTCGTTTCGAAGCTATGATTTAAAGAAAGTTTCTTTATACCATCGAAAGGTATCATTAGTTTCGAAAGGTATATACTTAGAGTATTGAAAAGAGGTTTTCTATGCTTTCGAAGGAGGTCTTCCAGTAGTTTCGAAAGTGTTGTTTTAAAGCTTAAAAACAAATAAACCATTCTCATTTTTAAAGGATAAACCATGGCATAAATAACTATTTTGGAAATGTTATTCACATTGTTATTAACCCATAACTGTATTTTGGAAAAAGGGCAGAATATCCAGTTAGGTTGACCCAGTAGTGAATATAACTTAACAGATGTTAAAATCTTAATTAAAGATATTGGCAGGGGTCAATAGGTTTACAGTAAACCTATGAAAACTGTATGATATTGGCAGGGGCCAATAGGTTCATAGTCAGCCCATGAAAACTATGTTTTGATACTCGCAGGGGCCAGTAGGTTTGTAGTCAGCCCGTGAAAACTATATCTGGATTAAGATATTTACAGTCAGTCAATAGGTTCCTAGTTAGCCCATGAAATCTAGGATAAGAAATAAGATATTGAAGTTACCAATAGGTTCTTAGTGATCCCATGAAAACTAAGTAATTGGATAGATAGTCCATAAACATTTAATAGGTTAATAGTAACCCTAGAAACTATAATTGAGACAGATAGTCAGAATGGATGGGGATGGGTAATCCAGAATTGATTTATTTGTTTTGCATATCATCATAATGTTTTGAAATACTATGTTTTAACCATTGTGGATGCAGGAGCACAGTATATAATTTTATAAATGTTTTAGGATACTAGTGAGGGGAAATCAGTTCCGCTAAGCGGCGTGGTCTCACTAGATATCTAATGGTTTGAGATGGTAAATTATTATTCATACCCGGCTTTATGTTTGAATTGAAGTTTTTGTTTTCCCCTTAAACTCTCGGGTAGTCAATTGATTTTGAGTAGGTTGAGAGTTAAGGTTTCCAGATGTTCTTTTAGACGAATAAAGATTCCGAGGACATGCATGAGGCAAGCTTGTTATTAGAGTTCTTTTATTTCCACCGTGTTTTTTTTGTAAAGGCAAATTGTTTCTTGCCTATCTATATACTCTGATCTACCAAGGGGGCATCTTCATATGTCGCTCTTGACGTATTTTGTAATAATTATATGTTATCTGAACGTGGTCTGTGAATTGGGATTATGTAATCAATTTGCAATATTCTGAAATGGAATGTAGAATTTGTTTTGTTGTTTAAATTTTTTCCATATTCCTGTGTTTCTGTGTATCAATGTATCTAATATCCCCGTGTTTGGTCGCTGAGGATTAATAACTATGGACGGCTGCAGCATCCGTAGCCGTTAGTTTTGGGCCTCCAAATAGAGGGATGTTACAAGATGACTAAATGGAATACAGTCAATAAACTAGATCTGTACGGACCTGATTTTATTCTTCTGGAGGCATTGTCTTGCCTCCTACTATATCGAATCTGGAGTCTAAATGGGTATTTCATGATCCAACGACTTCGTTGGGGCCGATTTCTCTATAAGTAGGAGAATTAGAGCAATTGGAAAAAGGACTTTTGGCCATTTCATTCTTCATTTTCTTCCTCTACCCGAGTTTATCACTTAGGAGGTTACTTTTTACCGTTCTAGGCTGCTTTGAGCTGTGAATCCCTTATGCTTATGACAACAACCTTCCGTACTAAGATAAAAGTGGACGTATGCCTTAGATTAGTTGAACCACTATAAATTCATGTGTTTTCTACTGTTACTTGCTATTTTTAGTTAGATCTATTATCTATCGTTCATACTGGGGTGTTGTGCTAGTTTTTGGTTCAATGTTTTTTGGTGCTTTCATTGAAAGTTGAACTCAAACATAGATCTAGCTATCTATTGTGAATTAGAGTGTCCAAGAGTTAGATCCAGAAGGTTTCTGTCTAAAGTCTAAAGGAAATCTATATTGGAAGTAATGGCACCAAGAAGATCTAAAATAGTTGCTGGTGGAGAAGACGGAGCTTCCCACCATGATGAGGTGACTAACCTAAGGCATCAGGTTTTTATACATTGCAAAGATGAAGAATATAAAGATAAACCTAAGGCATTCTACACTTTCAGATCTCATAGCGGAAGGAATAAAATGTAAGTACTGAAAATAGACATTTTAGAAAAAAAAAACCTTCAAAATGCTCAATTCATATACATTGTTTTCAAAGCACAATATAAGTTTAATAGACATTTAATACAACAAATAGCTATATTAGGAATAACCAAGAGTAGTGGAACTAAAACGCTTAGCTCCTTTCTCCACTCTTTATGCCAAATTAACTACTATCCTATTACCCTATGGCGGGGAAAAAAAGGGAAAGGAGTGGGTCAGACAAAAGTCTTGTGAATGAGTACATATTAATATACGGTGATTATATGTGGTTGGCTTTAATAATATTTTACACGGTCTAAGGTATTCTACAAGTATCCATGAATTACTAGATTTCTTTACTTAAGAGGTTTTAACTTAATACACACCTACAATATCTCCTTATGCAGGCTTATACGAGGATTAAACAACTAATCGAACCTCAAACAACTAATGATCGACTAATAGTTACTAGAGCTTCTCTGACATAGGATTATCCTTGAATTACCTCTATAAGACTACATATCTTATATTACGACTACGTGTAACTATTTCACATAGGTTACCCCACAATTTCCACATGGGACTAAATTTCCCACAACTATGACTAGACGTACCCTAGCTACACATTGAGGGGGAGCCCGCAATGCCGACTTGCCGAAGTGCTTCGTCGTCTGCATCCGTGTCCACCTCTTAATTGTAGCATATGGTCCTTATTGCATGCGTCGAGATCTAACAACAAGATAGCATCATGTCGTTTCATCTATGAATACCAAGGGACTCTCATTATGTTGGACTTACACATTTCATCAGACATTAATCAGTTATGCGCGTCCACTATAGAGCCTCCTGTGAGTGTTATTTACAATAGAATTGCCCCTAGTTGAATATAGACCCCTGCTGCATAAATAGCATTTACCCAATCCTAAAACGTCCTAGTGTCACCTTATAGGAAACTACCTTCCCTACTCCTAACCTCTGTATATATACACTATATACACTAAATATCTTTATTTAAAAAAATACTTTAATTAGTAACTTGGGCCTTAGGTCGAAGTTCAAATTGCGTTCTGGAAAGGTTAACCGGTCGATCGCCTACTCCTAGAGTTGTTGACTGCTTGCTGTCGACCACTTTAATAAGTGCTGTCAACTGATCGCGATGAAAATTTTAGGTTAATCTATTCGTTTTGTTCATTCTTTAATTTCAATAGTAAACCTACAGTTTCATGTTTAACAACTTCTATGAAATCAAAATGGTATTTGTCCAAACTCCTAATCAGTTTCAATTTACAGCAATTAGTTTAATCTAGGGTTTAACATTAATATTATGAGGCTATAGTAACAGATTATAGGAATTCTACTTGATTAGAAAGGAGTTTAACCTAGATCAATTCCCTTTTTATCAAGTTTACATCAACTTAGTTTATAATTCAATTTCAGATTTAAACAATATGATTCTCTAATTTAGTTTCCAACAACCTAGATCAGATATGGTATATTAAAATTAACTACATACAAATCATTTTATGAAGAATATACCCACTCACCTCAGATCTAAGCTTTCCTTTGAATTCCATATGGAAATCTTCCCCCGTCCATTAGTTGTTTGCTAAATTTAATCGTCTTAGATTCCTTTATTTTTTTTCTTATTTATTTTGAAGAATTTTATAAGTTGAGGAGAAAAGAATTGACAAAGTTTGGATACACAGATTTTTTTTAATGAATTAGGATTTAGGCTAGTTGTGTATTTATAGGATTTTAGATTAGTATTAACCATTAACCAACCCTTGGAGAATCTTTGCTTGCATCCTGTGCATTAAACATTTACTTCGCACCCAAGTAAATTATATTGATCAAATATAGGTCGTTCATCGTTCAAAGTTGGCATCATGATACTTCAATCGGTCGACCACTATATATGGAGGCGGTCGATCGATATGGGTCGAACGGTCCCCTATATGGGTGTCGACCGGTGGAGGTCTTTATTTAAGGATATTTTAATTCTTTATTTGTTTATTTAATTAATTTCATTTTCAAATTTTAAAACGTTTATAAGTTCTCCATACTAGCTCCGATTTCAAAGTATTATATATGAAAATTGTCCAGAAAATCGCTACGAACACAATGGTGTAAGGTTCGCAACCAAGTTCGTACGTTTGTAAAAAAAATTCATTTTTACCCTTGTTATATTTAAATTTAATTATTTTAATAGGTTTTTGCTCAAATTTTCGGGGTGCTACACTTTTCAATGTCGTCGGCGTCAAGGTACTTGGCTATAAATTGGTCCTCGATGAGGCCTTCACCAGATGCAGCTGCTCATGCATTATCTCTTCCCAGGCGTCGGCTAGAGTGATGAAGTAAGTACTTCCTAACCACTTCAAGTTCTTGAATTAGATAACATTAGCAAAGAACCGATGAAGAGTGGAACTCAAATCTTATTTTTCCTTATCTACATACTCTTTTAATTCATTTACTACCCCAGCATGATGAACACGACCCTCTATTTTTCCACATTTTCGGTCAGTAAGGTGGGCTCAAGCTTCTTAATTTTGGCTTGAAATTTCGAGATATCAGCTTCCTTGGCCTGAAGTTCCATGCATTTCTCTTGGAGGGCCAGTTCTTTGGTCCCAATGTATGCCTTGCGATGGGCATTTCCTTCATGAGTAGTCTTTACTTGGTCCTTCATCATAACCGTGGCCTGATTGTGAGTTTGTATCATCTCTTTGACCAATTCTTTAGAATTCTTCGACATGATTTTAGAGCTGTAACTCTTTCTCTTGTATCTTCAACTAATTCCCTCTTGTATTCCTCTATTGTTTTATCATGGCTCTTCCTCTCTGAGTCAAACGATTGGACGTTAGTTTGGAGGATTCGATTGACATCAAAGAAGGCAAAAGCGAGTTTCTTCCACTCGTACCCTTGATCTATCAGCTCCTGCATTCCTCCGACCCTACAATTGGTCTCTTCTTTAGGAATATCTTTAAGGTTATGGTTGAATTTGACTTCAGTTGGATAACGATTCAGGAAGGTGGTTTGCATTCTACTTAGCGGAAGGGGAGGTGGAGCTAGGCGGATTGAGATCTCCTTAAATTGATGGGGTAAGGAATAAGTGGTGGCTAGATAGAGCGACGTTGGAAGTTGTTATAAAGAAAGCTGCAATTCAGACCAAGGTTGAGGAAAACTGGAGGAAGGACCATGGTGGCCACGCGAGTCTTTGTACTTTTTCCCTTGGTCATTGGATTCTTTTTCCTCCGCCCGTCTTTTCTTCATATCTTTTTCTACCTAGCGGTCTCCTTCCACTTGACGTTTTCTTTCTTTCCTTCATGCTCTCTCTTTATCTGATTCTCTTTCTCTTTAAGTGCTAGGACAAGATGGGTATGGTATAGGAGTTAATCACCTTTTTTAGAAACACCAGAGTGAAGGTAGCTGAAGTAGTCCCTTCCCATCTCACCTGAAATGAAAGATAAAAATATATTAACATTTTAATGCATAAATAAGGGCGAATTCAAGGTGTGAGTGCTTATGATCCTAGAACTGCGTGGAGTGCTGATGTTGCCTTAAGTACTCTACGGACCATGTTTAGAAGGTTGGAAGGATAGAGTTTTGCCTCCCTCAGCTTGGAGGCTCTTTGATGAAAATCTAAATCCTGAAGGGTACTTCTTAAGAAGATCACCAATAGGGATATTAGCATCACTCGGTCAGTCAAAGATATTTTCTGAATGATCAACTGGAGGAGTCACCTCGATTGATCACAACATACTCGGTTCAGTAAATTGCTGGGTGGTCTTGACGGTTATTCGTTTCTGACGTGATGTGGTAAGAATTTCAGTACCTTCTGAATGCATCTCTCTGTATGACTCATCTTTCCCTCGACTGATGTCCTCATCATCGTCATCTTCATCATCACCTTCTTCTTCTTCTTTCTTCTCTTCCTTTATCTCCCTCGTGAATAGTTTCCACTTCACTCTCTCTTCCTTTTCTACTTATACTCCGCTTGGTATATTTGCCTCCACCGTACTATTTACATATTCAATGATGTTTACCACGCTTGATAGACATTTAGTGCCCTCTTGGATCCTTTGCTAGAGCCACGAATGAGGGTAGAAGTTCTGGAGAACACCCTGGACCCTCTTGGTGAAGCTCAAATGGAATGGGAAAGCATTTAGTGTATAGAAGACCACACTAGCGAAGGCTTTCATTCGTCAGGAGATAAGTGGTAGAGCAATATCAGATGCCGACTCTTTTAAGGAGCTTTAAACTCTCAAAATGCTCGATGCTCCTGTCTTGAGTAGCAATATCTGTGAAAAGAATGGGTAAGGAGTTAGAACTTGGACTATAAGACTCTAAGTACAGGGAAGAATGAAAAGGAAGAAGTCTTACTTTCGAATAGCCAGAGTCGGTTGAAGCCATATGGACATTGGACGTAGAAATATTCATTTTTGAAATATGATTGTTTATTATGAAGTTCCTCGATCACTTTACATCAGCACCAAGCTTTGATGATTTAAGGATGGTGACTTGCTCTTTGCATAAAGCTCAAAAGGTTTGTCAATTCCCTAAGGATTGGAGGTTGTCGAAGTTGTAGCATGAATGGGACGTAAAGAGAACTCAACATGGCATAACCATCGGGGTGGACTTGAGTGGGAGTAAGTCCGAGCTTTTGAAGGAACATACGAAGGAATGGAAAGGATGGTACAGTGTTGCCTTGGCATATGTACATGTTGCAAGCTGTGTAGCCCAGTAGAGGATTGTGCTCCCATTGGTTAACAGTCGGTAGTAGAATTTAACTCTATAGGATTCCATGCGGGAGGCGTGTGGTTTGGAGTAACTTGGCATTTAGGATTGTTGGCATTTGTTCGGGAGGATCGTCTAGAAATCTTAAGTCAACTTGTTCATTAAGAGGAGGAGGTTGATTCTGGATTGGAACCGCTGAAACTATCATCCTTTGTAGCTCTTCGGTGATAGAGCATCTGGGTCCGACAACCGTGGATGTTGAGGCTTGAATAGTTCTGGAACCAGCTTTGGGAGGATTTGATGGCCCAACATTGTTGTTGAATCTAGGTGAATGGTGAGTCATTCTGAATTGGAAAAATCAACAATGAACATGGTTATGTATGTTTTATTTTAGTATTTTATTTTATATAAACCCATGTGAACGACGTCCAAAATCTAATAGATGTTGACGTGTGTTAATCAGTCGGATTCTAAATGTCGAGCGGGGCAACCGGAAGTGTCAATCTATACAGTGTGTGTCCTCTGTCCCACACACCACGAATGGACCATTCTGTGTAGATAGCCCACTTGTGCTGGAAAACGAGCCCCATCGCACAATGGAACTGTGTGTGGGATCTTACAAGTTATCATCGGATCATCCATAGCAACGTAGAGTTTCTATACAACAATATAGGATAGTGCAGTGATTTGAAGTGTTGTGCGATGGAATTATTCGAAGGCTGAAGTGCATTCAACATGATCATTCTCAAAAGAGAATGTCTCGTTGGAGTTTAAATGATGACTTTTTGTTGGCCAAGACATTAGTAGAGGTAATAGATCGTGACAAGGTGCGCAATGGATTAGAGCTGGCCCGAAGTGAAGGGGATAATCACTTGAAGTCACCACCAGGTTATGGCCCTTAAGCACTTACTTCAGGACAAACCTGGGTTAAAATTGGGAAGTCCAAGGTCGTGCCATCTTCAATGTCTTAGTGGAAATATTGGTCATCATTTAAACCCCAGTAACCTCTAGGCTAAAAGTGACCGTCGGCCATGGCCAACAATGACTTTACGACCATCTCTATGGAACCAAACTTCAGCCACCTACCTTAAAGCCTTGGATCTAGGAGCGATCATGAGTTTTTCAGACTACACTTTGGTGGCTGAGTTAGAGATCGAGTAATGGCGATGGCTAAGAGGTGATGGCAGCAGCTTAGGTAATGGATGACGAATGGTCTTGTCTTAGGGATTGAATTCGCTAGTCCTTAGCGCCAAAAATTGAAGGCAAAAGAAAGATGAAAGTATGAAAGCATGAATGAGAAATTGGTTAAATGTTGAGTACTTAATGATATCAGAAGTTGTGACTTAGCAAATTAGGTCAATACTGACCTGATCAGGTGGTATCGACATAAATTTTTGACTCCAAATGAAAAAAGAGGAAGGGAAAAAGAAAGGATCTCTTACCTGGTCAAGGCATGGAACAATCTCCA
Organism: Allium fistulosum; assembly: GCA_030737815.1. Lineage (NCBI taxonomy): Eukaryota > Viridiplantae > Streptophyta > Magnoliopsida > Asparagales > Amaryllidaceae > Allium > Allium fistulosum. The sequence goes on along the minus strand of CM060902.1, from coordinate 1,172,239,630 downwards.
AGATAATGTAGATCTTGACCTCGACATGGAAAGTGATACGATTACTATTTAAAGCACTGGAATGGATGCCATTTGAATGGAGACGACACTTTAAATCAACTCTTGGATGCAACGGACTTATATGGATGATTGTATATGCTTGTCTTGATCCAAAGCATGCCTTGTTTCCAACAAAAGCATACTTTGGGGGCAAGTGTTATCCGGCTTTAGACCAAGTGGCTTCCAAACGAATCAGGACATCAAAATGAAGATGAAGTGATTCTAGGACCTGGGGGCATGCCTGGAAGGATAATAGAAGGGGCTTCAAGAACTTAGGTAGCAAAATGTGGTTAAGGAAGTGATTGGTACAGACCTCTTTTCAGGCCGGTACCAATATGATTTTGCGCCCTCTGATTAACTCTAGAGCTATGGTCAATCACTAGTTGGGTAATGTGATCATCCTAGGGCCCATTTCTAAAGGAGTTGGTTAACAACTCCAAAAAGCTCTGAAGAAAAGGAAAAGTATCAAAGGAGTCTGAACCTCTCAGCAGCAACTTAATTTATAAGGAAAAAGAGCTTGGAACTGAATGGATCAAAGCAAGAAGGCAATATGGGAGATGTTTGAATAGATTGTAGTCAATAAATCAGAACGGTACCGAATTGAATAGGCCGGTACCGACCTGATTTTGTTACTCTGGAGGCATCGTCTTGCCTCATACTATATTAGATCTGGAGTTTGAATGGGTATTCCGCAATCCAACGACTTCATTGGGGCGATTTATCTATAAATAGAAGACTTAGAATAATTGGAAAAAGATTTTGGCAATTCTATTCTTCATCGTCCTCCTCTACCTGAGTTTGTCACTAAGTTTATTAGGTTTTACTATTTTAGGCTACTTTGAACTATAAATCCCTTGTGCTTATGATAACAATATTCCATAATAAGATAAAAGTAGATGTAGGCCATAGATTAGCTGAACCACTATAAAATTTGCATGTTTTCTATTGTATACTTCCTGTTTTTAGGTAGATCTAATCTCTATCATTCATATTGGGGTGTTGTGCCACTTTTTGGCTTAACGGAACCGCATGCAAGTAATTACCCAAAATTCATGCTACACTCTAAATGTGCAAGTATTGCGTAAATACTCAAGAGCAGTTATCCAACATCTTGACCCGGCTAGATCTGAGCTGATTGGACAAGTTGAACTCGACTGTCGTCAAGACCAGTGGCCAAAGTGATGATTGTGGAGTCCAGAAATCAAGTACATATGATAATATGAAGCCGTGATCGAACGGAATTGAGGGATATGCTATATGGAATGTTCAAAGTATGGAATATAATAATCTCTAGAAAAGGGATCGACTATAGACCCTCTCAACCAAAGGGACCAGTTTACTTCAACCAAACAAGTGCAACTCACAGGAAAACAATCGATATCTCGAGATCTAGAAGTTCAATGCATATAAAACTTTAAGAACAAGATGTGGGGACCCAAGGAGTCTACCTTGGGGATCACACCCCAAAAGGAACCAAAAAAAGGGATCGGCCCTCTTCCCTCTGGAGGGATTGTCAGAATCAAGTAGCAACACACTTTGCAGCAATGATTGATCAATAACTCAACATCTACAAGTCTAATTGACATGAAACTTAGAGGCTAAGCATATTACAACATGGAGAAGCTCCTATAGGGATCACATCCCTTAATTCCTCCAAAATAGGAATCGGCCTCGATCCCTATTTCTTGGGATTTGGGCCATGTGATTCCTCATGTGGCCCATATAGTTTTGGAGATCCTTTTGCCTAATTTTCATGGAGATATTTCATCAACTTCCTCTATAAATGCAGACTTGATTATTCATTTTCAAGGCTTTAAGCTACTTGTTGCTTTGTACACATTTATAACTAAGGATTCTAATCTGATCCTTATTGTATTCAGTTTACAAAGTGATTAATAAAGCTATCTCTTCAAAGTAGATGTAGGCAAACAATGCCAAACCGCTATAAACTGCCGTGTCTTTGTTATTTGCTTATATATTATTGCTTTACTGCTATATTCCCTCTGTTTTCATTTATTTTTCTTCATTTATTTTTCTACGCAAACTCAGTTGGTTGTTTGTGCCAATTTTCGGTGCAAACATTTTGGTGCTTTCACTAAGAAAGAGATTCTCAGCTCTATTTGGATCCCTTTGCTGTTGTTGGATTGCATAAATCCCAGGAATAGATTCAGAATTATCTTCAAATAGTTTATCAGTTCTATTCAGATTTGCAAAAGTATAAGAAAAACTATCAACAATGGTTAGGAACACCAGATCTACCTCTCAAAACGTAGAAGGAAACATGAATGTTAGCATCCAACAAGGAGATCAGAGCAATCTACTAATAAATGTTAATGCTACCAATCCAGTTGATGTCTAGAACCCAACTGATTCCATCACAAGAGCTTATTTCTAGAATCAGATGAGAGAGCTCATGGATAGCCGCCGACAGTTGCACCAGCAGAATCAAACCAATATCGATTTAGTGAATCAACTCAGGGAACAACCGCACAGGAAAAATAGAAGAGAGCCAACCCCTTTTTCTACGTCAAAGAGTTCTAGTTTGTCAAATAATTATCACAAACGCAGACGTCGCAGAACTAACGGATATCACATAGAAGCATTTGACATTAATAAGCAAACCTACCTGGATTACCAGGACCGCTTGGGGCCGGTCACTATAGGGATCAGGCTGATCCCTCCTCTAGCTGAGGGATTTGCCTCCTCTCGGTAGAGCATAAGCTAGAGTTTCCGTGGTTGATTTGGATGCTGGAGTTCAGGTGGATGCAGACTAGTCACCTTCCCGGAATGATGATGAAGTGAACGCACGTGATATGCATCGAGAGGATGTTGAGCCAAGAAGGCATGGAATGGCCCGTAGACATCGATCAGACCATTCATGTGAGGTGGAACATGACTACCGCTTGGCTCCAACTATCCAAACGTCGGACTTGTCGGCTTTGGTTAGACAGCTCATAAGGGAGAGCTAAGGCTTCATGAATGATGATTGGGGGACCTCGAGAAGCCATACCCCGTTCACCGACAATATTCTTCATGCGGAGTATCCAAGGAGGTTCAGCAAGCTATCGATGCTTGTCTATAAGGGAAAAACCGACCCCAGGCAGAACATCATGAGATATGAATGGCTGATGGATTGTGCATGAGCTGATGATGCCATAAAATGCAAATGTTTTCCTATTACTCTCACTGGCATAACAACGATGTGGTTTATGAGATTACCCCCACGGTCGATATCTAGATTTGACGATTTGGCAACAAAATTTATGGAGCAGTTCCATATGCATGCAACTCGCCCCAAAGATGTATTATCCCTATCAAGCATGATCCAGGCTCCAGGAGAATCGCTGAAAGACTATTTGGAGAGATTTCATACAACCGTCACAAAAGTCAGTAATCCGAATGACCATTCAATATTGATGGGGGGTAACAAGAGGGATTTACCTAGAATCTGACTTTGGCGATTGGTTAGATGGCAAACCATCCGCAATATTGGAGCGTTTCTATGCAAAAGCAGCTCAATATTTGAGGAAAGAGGAAGCTAGATGCTCTAGGAAGAAGAATGTTATGGGATCAAGTGGAGAGGGAGTGCAAAATAACACTGCGGTGAAACAATCCTGGGAAAGTTCCGAAAAAGTTCAAGTAAATGTCCAAAATAAATCGAATCTGCAAAAGAAAGGTGGTGATAGAAATCATGAGAGAAAGAGGGATTCTAGAAGAGGAAAGTCAAGGAGTCCAATGTATGATACCTATACACCAGTGAATACATGCCTAGAGAACATCTACTTGTCTACGTGGAGCACTATGCAGTATAGGAAGCCACCTCCGAAAGAATCGATGGAGAAGCAAAAGAAGACTAGAAAATATTACTGGTTGCACGAATGCTATGTCATAACACGAATGAATGTAGGCATCTCCAGGATGTTATCCAAAAACTGATTAGGGAAAGAAAACTAGAGTAGTTTGTTAAAGCGCCACAAGTGGGCAGGGGACATCCGACCCCAACCGAGGACAAGCACCGCACGGGGCCGAGGAGCCTACATGGACTAGTGAAAGATTAGTGATCAATATAATAGTCAGAGGACCGCATCCAGCTGATAAGAGCTGGAATGAGATGGAGCGCTATGCTAGTGCAATCAAGCATATGAATTTTGAGTGTTGTTCAAGTACAGAAGATGGGGCTCCGACAAAACAGCAGCTAACTATGGCAGATGGCATTGTATTCAGAAACAAAGATGCAAATAAGGTAGAGGTTTACGATCAGATGAGGGTGGAAGCCAAGGTGTAATGACCCCGAATTTTAATTAACATTATTCGGGATATTTAATTAGATAAATAAAATAGAATAATGTGAATAGTATAGAGATGAGATTAATAAATCCAATGACCGTGTCTAAAAGAATGAACTAAAATAAAAGGACTTAACTAAATTTAGAAGGAGGAATTTTCTAAGGGGTAAACTTGGAAATAGGGCTACATTTCTTAGTATATATCTCTTCCTCCATTTGAATAAATTTCCACTTTCTTATTCTTAACTCCTCATCACTTCGACCGGCCATTAAAAAGCTCCAAGAAGAGTTTAAATTAAAGAATAAGCTAAGGAATTAAAGCTAGGAAAGTATCTCATTCTCCAATCAACAAATCAATGTGAATAATCATGTTTATCATCTTGTTTTTTCGTGTTTGGATCGGCTATAGGTTATACCCGATTCATGTTTGTGATTTTGGTTAGGATATAACCATTTAAACCTTTGTTTCGATAAGACATAGGTGTTTTAAAATGTTAATGGGATAATTAACATGTTTTCATTTGGTTTTGGTTAAATTCCGAGTTGTTTTGATCTTCATATGCTTTGAAATTTTAATATGTTGAAGTATATGATTTATCTGATTTTCTTGATTTTTGGGAATTTTTCCTTAGCGATTTATTAAGGTAATTAAATTATTTAAGCCCAACGGCTAAACTGAAAATTTTCTTCCGAAACTATTTAAATTCAGAAGGAAATTGCTTTTGGAAATATTCGAGGAAGAAGAATAGTGTTTTGAGAAAAAGGTTGACTTTTGTATAATTTTTACTATTTGGAAGTATAGGAGAAGGTTCCTCAGCCAATCAAAATTAGACAAACAAGATAAAATCATCACTTCAGTAGGGCCCAGTTCTGCCTTCGACTCCAACAAGCCTGCTTTTACCCTTTTGATGAAGTCGAAAGGTACCTTTCGTCTAAACGGAAGGTAAACAGTTACCCTTCGTCAAAGTCGAAAGGTAGGCACAGGGCCGAAGGGGAGAAAAAGGGCGAATGGATGGGGAGGCTGCTTCTTTTGCTTTTGGATAGAAATAAAAATTGTTTTCGAATAAGTTGAAGGGGAATCCTTCGACTCGATCATTTTATAAAAGACTAAAATTTTATATTCAAGAAGGGTTTCGAAGGGGATCTTCGAAAGCTTAAACCTTCAAGAGTATTGTTTTAAAATGTTTTCCGATAAGGTGTTTTAAAACCTTTCGGCAAGCCGAAGGGTTAACCTTCCGACATGGTCGGAAATATACTTTCGAAAGGTTGGTTCCAACACCAACACTTCATTGTTTTTGAATGATTTCGAAAGGTTTTAATTTCGAAAGGTTTAATTTTGAAAGGATTTGATTTCGAAAGGTTTGGTTTCGAAAGGTTTGACTTCGAAAGGTTTATTTTGAAGGGTTTTGAAAGGGCTATCTTCAATGATTTTGAAAGGTTTTAATTTAGAAAGGTTTTGATTTCGAAATGTTTAATTTTGAAAGGTTTGATTTCGAAAGGTTTAATTTCAAAAGGTTTGATTTTGAAAGATTTTGAAGGGGTTGTCTTCAATAATTACGAAAGGTTTTGAGTTTTAATGATTTTGAAAGGTTTTGATTTCGAAAGGTTTTGAAGGGGTTACCTTCAATGATTACGAAAGGTATGATTTTGTAATGCTTTAAAAAGGAAGGTTTCCGAAGGGGCTAAATTCAGAGGGTTATTTCCTTTCGAATGGGATTTCATTCGAAGGGTTTTAAAGGGTTGTTTTTAGCCATTTTCCTTAAGTAAAATTTTGCTAATTTAAAGGGGTTACTTCGAAGGGTTATAGCATAAAATACTATTTTTGTTTGAACATGTAAGGGGAAGCCTTATATAAATCTGATGTTATTAAACCTTGAGGACACTAGGGTGGAATTACTGATTTCGATACATAGTTTGGGGTTACAAACAGAAATATGCTTTCGAAATTATACATTGGGGCTACCAATGGGAATAGGTTAAACAAGTGGTATACTTGGAGAAAATAATTAATCATGGGGATCATGAGTTTTATAAATAATCATGGGGATCATGATATTTTTGGCCAAGTGATGGGTTCTTGGTTAACCTAGGAAAACCATGGAATGTGTGGTGGATAGCCCACATCAAATTTCTAAAGTAAATAATGTTTTGCCAGAGGTGGTTAGCCTTGGCATTTGGCACCCAAGGGTTCATAGTCATCCTTGAAAAACTATGGAGTGTGCGGTGGATAGCCCACACCTTCTTTTATAAAACAATGTACAATGGATAATCTGCATTTATTTTTGAAAGTATTTGGGATGGATAGTCCTATTAAATTATGACGGATAGTCATTTTAATGATTTTAGAGGGGAACTCTAATAAATTGATTTTAGATGGGAAATCTAATAAATTGCTTTTAGATGGGATATCTAATAAATGGGTGGATGGGATATCCAATAAATATGATTTATGGCTTTATTTCATATTATGTTAAGACTAATCATTTTGGGTGCAGGGGCATAGTAAATGATTTGCATGTTTGTTTTGGATACTAGTGAGGGGAAAACCCGTTCCGCTAAGCGGCGTGGTCTCACTAGATTTCTATTTATGATAAGAGATGATAGGGGATTATTCATACCAGATTTGTTGTCTGACCCGAAGTTTGTGTTTCTCCACAAACTCTCGGGTACTCAAAATTAATTTGATTAGTCTGAGAGTGGGAGACTTTCAGGTTTTGGACGAATAAGCTTCCGGAGACGTGCAGGAGGCAGTATTAGTTATATAGGAGCTATTTTTTGTATTCCGCTGTGATGTACTAAGAGCTGTAAAGTTCATATTTATTAGTTCTCTGATCATCATAAGAGGATATCTTCATATGTCGCTCTTATCGTATTTTGTACATGTATATGTGATCTGAACGTGGTTAACGTCTGGGATTATGTAATTAAATCTTAAATTGAAATTCATAAGAAATGAGAAATTCTGTTTTGTTGATGTTTAAATTTTTTCATATTCTTGTGTTTCTGTGTTGCCAATAGTTTCAAGATTCTGATTTTGGTCACTCAGAAATAACACCTATGGATGATTGCAGCATCCGTAGCAGTTAGTTTTGAGCCTCCGGAAGCGGGATGTTACAAGTTGGTATCAGAGCATGGTTTATGTACTTAAAAAGAATTTAAACCTTAAAAGATTTTTAAAGCATAATCTAATGAATCTAAAATATGGTTGGGCTTAGGTAAGCGTTATAGTAACGTATGTGTATTTGCTATAAATACCTAAGTATGTATTCCGCACTCTCTTAGACCGTTCTTCTGTATCTTACCAAGATTGGATTTCAGGTAGGAGGGAAGTAAGATATGGAAGCAGGAAACAGAAGAGTGGATCAAGGTGGGAGACGCACCGCAACACGTGGAAATGTTTGACCTAATACTAGGATAAACCAGGGTCGATAGTCAAATGCAAACCTAGATGCAAATGCCAATGTTGGTGCTGAGATTTCGCCGGTTGATATAGGGATGATGTATCAGTTCTTCGTGAATATGATGCAAGCTGGAGCAGCTGCAGAAGTGGCTGTAGGGAATGCTGGGGGAGCTAATCTGGTGGCCCCAGTTGGCAATAATTATGCCAAGCTGAGCAGGGATTACGCTAGTTTTGGTGGAACGGAGTTACCGTAGAAGAGCCAGAGGAAGACCTGACTTGGGCTTAATTTCAAAGGAGGTTCGAAGAAAGATTTTTATCAGAGGTTGCCAAGTCAGCATTGCTAAGAAAATTTGCAGATTTAGTCCAGGGGGATAGATCGGTGATTGAATATGGTACAGAGTTCGATGAGCTATCCCATTACGGATATGCTACTGTGAATACTGTCATTCAGAGGAATGATAAGTTTATCAGGGGGTTGAATCTTGAGATTGCTAGAGCAACCATGCCAAACTTCCGGGATCCGTGTCATACTGTTGTTGAGATGGCTATTCGTAATGAAGAAATGCTTTCTACTTTTGGAAAGGGGAAACCAGCTGAGGTTTAGAATTTTCAGGGTAAGAAGCAGAAGTTCTTCAAGAAGAAAGGTGCCTAGTCGGGGATTGTAGCTAAGAAGAGCAAGGCTGCTATTGTTTGTTACAAGTGTGACAATAAGGGGCACTATGCTAATGAGTGTCACTAAGGTGATGGAAGAGCAATTGCAATGAGGCCAAATGTGAAGTGCTACAACTGTGGCCAGATGGGGCATTACAAGGACAAGTGTCCCGAGGCTGCTAAGGATGGAAAGGGAAAGGTCTTCGCGTTGGAACCATCATCCTCTAGACCAACGGCTGCTGAGAAAGGAAAAGCTGTGATGGAAGGTATGCTTATGATTCATAGTACTCCGGTTAGGATACTATTTGATACCGATGCATCGCACTCATTTATATCTCAGTATTTGGTAGATTGCTTATGTCTAGAACCTTTATACCTTATTACTCCTTTAAGGGTTGCGAATCCTATATGAGGGTATGCAACTCTGGGAACGAGATATGACTAGTTAGAACTTGATTTGTTAGGTCATATGTTTGCATGCAGTTTATCTGTTTTTGATTTCATGGGTTTCAGGATCATATTGGGTATGGATTGGTTAGATATATATGATGCTAGGATATTTTGCTAGTAGGGTGAAATATCATTGAAACACCCTAATAGCCATAATCGAGTTATTTACTCATTAAGGAGTTCGAGCGAAAATGCTTATGCGTTATTGGGTGCTATGGGAATGGAAGTAGAGTTGAAGCAGGTTTATGTAGCAAGAGAGTTTGCGGATGTGTTTGAACCAGTTTCGGGCTTGCCGCCGAAAAGAGCTATCGAGTTTCTGATAGATCTTATACCGGGAGCTGAACCCATAAGTAGACCACCTAGCAGAATGTCACTAATCGTGATGAAGGAATTGAATGTGCAACTAGTGGAATTGGAAGGAAAGAATTTCATCCGGCCAAGCACGCCTTGAGGAACGACCACAGTATTCGTGAAGAAGCCAGATGGGTCATTAAGGATGTGTATCGACTATCGTATGTTGAACGAGAGGACGATCAAGAATAGGTATCCTTTGCCAATCAATCAGTTGAGTGGAGCTAGAGTGTTTTCCTAGTTGGATTTGGTGACGGGTTTCCATCAGCTAAGGATGGCAGAGGACAGTATTCCTTTGACGGTGTTTAGGACTAGATATGGGTCTTACGAATGGTTGGTTATGCCATTCAGGCTTACTAATGCGCCGGCTTTCTTTGTGAATTTGATGAACCGGGTTTTCCGAGAGCACTTGGATAGGTTCGTGTTGGTTTTTATTGATGACATTTTGGTATATTCTAAGAATGAGAAGGATCATGCGGATCATCTTAGAATAGTGTTGGAGACGCTAAGGCAACATCAGCTGAAAGCGAAGTTCTCAAAGTGTCATTCTGGAAGAAGGAAGTGAAGTTCCTTGGTCATGTAGTTTCCGAGGAAGGTTTAGCAGTTGATCCAGATAAGATCGAAGCTGTTAACAATTGAAAAAGACCAGAGACGGTAAGTGAGATTAGAAGCTTTCTTAGACTTGCAGGTTACTACCAAAGGTTCATTAAGGATTTCTCGCGGATAGCGGCATCCTTTACTATGCTAACCAATAAGGACATGAAGTTTGTTTGGTCTGACAAATGTGAGGAGGCATTCCTTAGGTTGAAACATTTGTTAACCAATGCGCCTGTGTTAGTAGTTCCTGATGGGAATCAGGGGTTGGTAGTTTACACCGATTCATGTGGTACCGGGTTAGGTGCTAATGCAGAATGGAAAAGTTATTGCCTATGCTTCTATATAGCTTAGACCGCATGAAGTGAGATACCCTACTAATGATTTGGAGTTGGCAGCGGTAATCTTCACATTGTAGGTGCGAAGACATTATCTTTTGGGAGAAAGGTTTGAGCTATTTACGGATCATAAGTCTCTATGATATTTATTCTCCCAAAAGGAGATGAACATGAGACAACAGGGATGGCTGGAGTTTGTTGCAGCATATGATTTTAGCATCGAGTATAAACCGGGAAAAGGAAATAAGGTGGCAAATGCGCTTAGCAGGAAACATCAAAATGTGGTGTTAGCTATGTTGGCGGAATGGAAAGACTTGGAAGCACTGGCTGCTTGCAGTGTGCAGTTGAGGTCTACTGCTGGATCTAGTCGGAACCTTGCCATGATGTCATGTTTGGAAGTTCGACCAGTGTTGATCGAACGAATTGCTTCTAGGAAGAAAGAGGATCCAGTGTTAGCCGAGAGGATTAGAAGGTTAGAAGTTGGAACCGAGATTGATGATTTGAAGGCGCAGGGGTTGGTTAAGGAAGAAGGAACGGTTATGTGTTCCGAATGTTGGAAACCTTAGGAAGGAAGTTCTTAGGGAATGTCATCGATTGAAGTTTACGATTCATCCTGGGGGAACCAAAATGTATCAGGATATGCAGAGAAGTTTCTTTTGGGAAGGAATGAAGAGGGATGTTGGCTTATGGGTAAAACAGTGTTTGAACAGTCAACAAGTAAAAGCCGAACATTAGAAGCCGAGTGGGTTGCTTCAGCCTTTGGATATTCCAGTTTAGAAGTGGGACTCGATGTACATGGATTTTATTGATGGGTTGCCAAGGTCAAACCGGGGTAATGAAAGTATATGGGTTATAGTGGACAGATTGACCAAAAGTGCCCATTTCGTTCTGGTAAGGTCAACCAGGACGACACCTGTTTTGGCTAAGTTGTTCATGAAGAACATCGTTAGACTGCATGGAATTCCTAGTAGTATCATTAGTGATAGAGATGCTTTGTTTACTAGCGAGTTCTAGAAGAGCCCGCAGAGTGTGCTAGGCACTAAGCTCAAGATGAGTATCACATATCATCCTAAACGGATGGGCAGACAGAGAGAGTCAACAAGGTACTAAAAGATCTGTTGAGAGCTTGTGTGTTGGATGTTAGTGGTTCTTGGGAAGATCACTTGCACTTAGTGGAGTTTTCCTATAATAATAGTTATCAGACTACTATAGGAATAGCGCCTTTTGAAGTTTTGTATGGAAGACCATGCAAATCAACAGCATGTTGGTTAGAGACCGGAGACAGGTTGGTCCTTGGTCCAGATTTGGTAAGAGAGGCGAAGGAAAAGATCGAGTTGATACGGGAAAGAATGGTGGAAGCTCAATCTAGGTAGAAGAGTAATGTAGACAAAAGGCGTAAGACTTAGAGTTCTCAGTTGGAGATTGAGTTTTCATCAAGATATCTCCGATGAAAGGTGTGGTTCGGTTCGGTTCGGGAAGACTGGGAAGCTAGCATCGAGATATGTTGGACCATTTCCTATATCAGAGAGGATTGGGAGACTCGCATACCGAGTAGATTTGCCTACCAGTTTGGTCGGGGTCCACAATGTGTTTCATGTTTCTCATCTTAGGAGGTATGTTCTTGATCCAGAAACTACTATCGCTCCGACGACACTGGAGGACTTAGTGGTGGAACCGGATATGAATTTTATGAGGCAACTAGTTTGTGTTGTGGCAAAAGATGAAAAGAGGCTAAGGAGCAAGACAATCAAGTTGGTGGAGGTTCAGTGGAGCGAAAACGTGAAGGACTGTACTTGGGAGACAGAAGGCAGGATTAGGGCTACTTTTCCTGGGCTGTTTTAGATGGTATGTTCTATATAGGGTTTATATAGAATTTGGCTGGTAGGTTATACTAGCTTTGCTTGCATGGGCTATATGCTTGTTATTGTGTCCTTACTGAAATTTCGGGGACGAAATTCTTTAAGGGGGGAGTCTGTAATGACCACGAATTTCAATTAACATTATTCAGGATATTTAATTGGATAAATTAAATAGAATAATGTGAATAGTAGGGAGATGAGATTAATAAATCCAATGGCCGTGTCTAAAAGAATGAACTAAAATAAAAAGACTTAACTAAATTTAGGTGGAATTTCCTAAGGGGTAAACTTGGAAATGGGGCTACATTTCGTAGTATATATCTCTTCCTCCACTTGAATAAATTTCCACTTTCTCATTCTTAACTCCTCATCACTTCGGCCGGCCATTAAAAAGCTCCAGGAAGAGTTTAAATTGAAGAATAAGCTAAGGAATTAAAGCTAGTAAAGTATCTCATTCTCCAATCAACTAATCAAGGCGAATAATCATGTTTATCATCTCGTTTTTCCGTGTTTGGATCGGTTATGGGTTATACCCAATTCATGTTTGTGATTTTGGTTAGGATATAACCATTTAAACCTTTGTCTGGATAAGACATAGGTGTTTTAAAATATTAATGGGATAATTAACACATTTTCATTTGGTTTTGGTTAAATTTCGAGTTGTTTTGATCTTCATATGCTTTGAAATTTTAATATGTTGAAGTATATGATTTATCTGATTTTGGTGATTTATGGCTTTATTTCATATTATGTTAAGACTAATCATTTTTGGTGCAGGGGCATAGTAAATGATTTGCATGTTTGTTTTGGATACTAGTGAGGGGAAAACTTGTTCGGCTAAGCGGCGTGGTCTCACTAGATTTCTATTTATGATAAGAGATGATAGGAGATTATTCATACCAGACTTATTGTCTGACTCGAAGTTTGTGTTTCTCCACAAACTCTCGGGTAATCAAAATTAATTTGAGTAGTCTAAGAGTGGGAGACTTTCACGTTTTGGACGAATAAGCTTCCAGAGACGTGCATGAGGCAGTATTAGTTATATATGAGCTATTTTGTGTATTTTCTGTGATGTACTAAGAACTGTAAAGTTCATATTTATTAGTTCTCTGATTATCATAAGGGGACATCTTCATATGTCGCTCTTATCGTATTTTGTACATGTATATGTGATCTGAACGTGGTTAACGTCTGGAATTATGTAATTAAATCTTAAATTGAAATTCATAAGAAATGAGAAATTCTGTTTTGTTGAAGTTTAATTTTTTTCATATTCTTGTGTTTCTGTGTTGCCAATAGTTTCATGATTCCAATTTCGGTCACTCAGAAATAACACCTATGGATGACGGATGCATCCATAACAGTTAGTTTTGAGCCTCCGGAAGCGGGATGTTACACAAGGACTTGAAACCGTCTAAAGCCCGCGTTCATGGCTTTAACGTTGCTACGATCGAAGCTGTCGCTTATGTCTAATTGCCCATAGAGTTAGGAGAAGTTGACCGTTGGAGAGTGTGGATGTGCCATTTGTTGTCCTGAATGTTGACTCTCCATACAATGCTTTTTTGGGCCAACCAGCCCTAGCTAAACTCCGGGCAGCTCTTGCCCCATGGTGTTTGACTTTGAAGTTCCCAACTGATAACAGTGTTGGATTTGTGCATGGTGATCATGCAACCAGAGGTGCCTGCTATATGGCTAAATTGATGGACGCTCAACGGAAGGAGAAAGGTAAAGGTGTGGACAAGTCTCTCCGCATCCAAGCCATCGAAGATTGACAACCAGCGCTTGGGCCTTGGCTTGGGCGCCATATTCGGTTCTATAAAGACATAGATCCAAGGGATGATGAGGAGTCCAAAGAGACTAAGGCTGCACCGGTTGAGCTGACGATTGACATCACGGTCAGCCACGATGACCCGTCATGGGTCCTAAAGATCGGATCATAGCTCAACGCACCGATGTTGAAAGAACTTGCTGGTTTTCTCCGAGCGAATCTTGTTTTGTTCAGTTGTACTCATTCTAATATGTGTGGGATCTTGCCTTCCATTGCAAGCCATGCATTAAACATTGACCCGAGGCATGTCCCGGTGAAACAGAAAGGGCATGGCATGGATCCAGAGAGATATGCCACTCTTAAAGAGGAGGTGAATAGGCTCAAAAGCAATTGGTTTATTTGCGATGCCCTCTACCCTAAAAAGGTATCTAATCCTATACTTGTGAGAAAAGCGAATGGAAAGTGGCGAACATGTGTTGACTATTCGGATTAAACAAAGCATGCCGGAAAAATAGTTTTCCCCTTCCGAGAATTAAACAGCTGGTAGAGTCTACCGCAGAACATGAGTTGCTATCTTTCATGGAAGCGTACTCCAGATATAATCAAATCCCGATGCACAATTCCAACCAGGAGCACACCAACTTTATTACTGACGTTGGATTGTATCGCTATGTGGTAATGCCATTTGGATTGAAGAATGCTGGAGCAAGTTGTCACCGCCTAGTCAACCTAATGTTTAAAGATCAGATTGGAAACACGATGGAGGTATATGTGGATGACATGCTCGTAAAGTCATGGCAATCAAGCGACCACATTAGAGACTTAGCGGAGATGTTTGACATTCTCCGATATTACAAATGAAGATCAATCCTCTGAAATGTTCTTTTGGCGTTGCATCGGGAACGTTCTTGGGTTTCATCGTCAATGCTCGCAGCATCAAAGCTAATCCCGAAAAGGTCCAAGCTATTCGCAAAATCCAAGTGCCAAAGACCATCAAACAAGTATAGAACGTAAATAGGAAGGTTGCCGCCCTAAGTCGATTTATTTTCAGAGCCACCGATAATTGCATTCCTTTCTTCGACTTGATTAGAAGAGGGAAAAGGAATTTTGAATGGACACAGGATTGTGAAGGCGCATTCCAAGCTTTGGTGAGCCACTTAGAGAGACCTCCCATCTTGTCAAAGCCAGTGGATCACGAAGACTTGTATATCTACTTGGCCATGTCGGTACAAGCTATAAGTGCCGCATAGCTTCGCGAGGAGAATCAAATCTAGGGACCGCTCTATTATGTTAGCAAGCGATTAACAGAAGTTGAAAGGAACTATTTGTTAGCACCAAAATTGGTCACTAACCTCGTAGAGAAAGATTGTGTAGAGATATAAGTGATGAAGATAAATTAAACAGAGAAGATAATGCTAATTTAAATGCATAAAGTAAGAACACCAAATTTATAGTGGTTCAGCATAATTGCCTACGTCCACTTTGAGATTAAACTTTATTGATTTTTCTTCTTGTTGATTACAAATACAATTCGTGAATCAAATACTTGAATGAAGTTGTTAAGTAGAGAAGATGAGTCTCAAAAATGGCAGAGTCTCCCCGGTGTTCTCTCTCCAAAAAAGGATCCTCTTCACTGTGACCCTGCGCCTCTATTTATAGGCAAATATGGGCTGGACTTCCCAAGTGGGCTTGGTGGCCGAACACTCTAGCCCGAGTACGGTGGTTGCTGCTCGCCGAACCAAGCATGCCGAACGCTATAGTGCTGAACGGTCCTTTCCATGCCGAACGGTCCGTCTGATGTGTGGGAAGTGCAGGATGGTTGCAATGAAGAACGAACGTACTTCTGTCCGAAGCTCTCGACCGAACAATGCGTGCAGGCCGAACGATATTGTTACCTCGAGTAGCTATGCATACCGAATGTCTTCAGAATGCCGAGTACTCCCGTTGCCGAGTACTACCCCGAGTACCATGGGATGCCGAGTACTCTTGTTTCCAGGTTCTACTTGATGCCGAGTGCTCTTGTTGCTGAGCACTCCTATCGCCGAGTTCTATTGATGCCGAACGCTAGCTGACGCTGGGCATTGGTCGACGCCGAGTGCCAGTCGAAGCCGAGTAGTTTTGTATGCCGAGTAATACTGATGTCGAGTACTACGCCGAACGCCGAACACTACTTGACGCCGAGTCTTTCTAGATGCCGAACACTACTTGACGCCGAGTTTTCTGGATGCCGAGCACTACAGATGCCGAACGCTATGGATGCCGAGTACTTCTCTGGGTACTAGTTGCCTCGTCAAATCTCCAGGAAACACTTGCCCCCCAAAGTGTATCGCGTGGCCGAACGTGATGCGCTTTGAATCTAGTGCAACTTTCCTTGGCGATGTCTCCTCGAAAATGCCTGCGACGGAGGTGTGTGACGAGCGTGGCCCAGACGTCGAACGCTGCGTTCGAAGCCGGACAATCTTCATGTGCCGAACGACACTTTGCTTTGATGCCGAACACTGTGGCATTGACCGGTTCTACCGGGTATAGCCTTTTCTACTTCTACCTTCCCCCTATATAACCAGGTCCTTCCCGTCTCCTCTCTTTTACCTTTTCACTTCTGTCACTCTTCAAAGATTTGCAATTCTCGCTAGCCGAGCAGATTTACAACTTGACCATTCCTTCTTAATCTCCTAACTGCAAACTAGGTACTGTTCCTCGTATAACTCGAATAGGTTTCAAGCAAGATGATCAAGTGTGTCATGTAGAAAGCTTTTGAGTAGGTCGTCCTTATTGCCGAACGATAATGCGAGGCGAGGAGGAAGGATTTGGGGTGTTTGCACATAAGGCTATTGTATTTAGCTTCATCTCGCCGAACCAAAGTTAAAAAAGGAAAACGTTGGAGGTGTTAAGGGTGTTGGATGGCACAGCTCTGGTTCGGCGTATGTTGCCATGCGCCGAATGATGGAGGCTGCCGAACAGTAAGGCCGAACACATGCTAGAATGCCGAACAAAACCCAAGCCGAACACTCATTAAAATGTCGAACAATAACCTAGCTGAACAAAACCCAAGCCGAACACTTATTAAAATGTCGAACAATAACTTGGCTGAACAAAACCCAAGCCAAACACTCTTAGATGCCGAACAGTATCAAGGACGAACAATACGATTACCGAATAGAACTTAGACCGAGCCAAATAAAGCCGAACACTATACCTAGGCCGAACAGTCTGGATGCCGAACAGGACCTAACCGAACACTTGACACGCCGAACGAACATACACGCTGACCTATACTTAGGCCGAACAATACAATTGCCGAACACCATTTAAATGCCGAATAGTATAAATGTGAAACTACACTTAGGCCGATCACTCTATAAATCATATGTTTTCTGAATCTGGAACTGTACTCACCACCAGGCGGGCTCTTTGAGACAGTCAGCGATGATGGTCTTCGAAGGCGACGATTCGAAGCTCATTCTTATATCTTTGAAATCTTTAGATTCTTATTGCTTGTACACGAATGCTTGCACTAGTTCACACACCACGCGGGGGGAAAACTCGTGTTGCTAATTCTAACGTTCAACGTTTTTTAAGTATAACTCTCTCAAGCACTTAGCCAGGTTCGTTATTTATCGGGAATGTCGAGAAAGTCTAGCTCAGCCACTATATCCGACAGGCCTGGGCCGTCATCAAGGCAAGCAGCCGCTGATACTTCTAATCCGTCGACTTCTCTTGTTCATAACCTAACACCTGATGCCCTGGAGGCGACAATCCTACTAGACAATCCGATCGATTCACAAGCTTCGAAGGTCAACGAAGCCGCTCTTCGACGGATATGCTCCATTGATGGCATCCCTTTTGCCGACGTGTTAGTTCCTTCACGACACGATCGTCCTCATCTGCCCCCAGTCGGGTATACTACCTGTAACAAGTTCATGTGTTGGATGGGCAGCGTGCCTCCATTCAATTTATTTCTCCGAGATGTATTGCAGTATATTGACATAGCTCCGTCGCAGCTGCACCCGAACGGCCATGCATTTCTATATGGGACTTACTTACTTTTCATGGCCGTCTTCTCCAGACCTCCAACCGCCGGTGATATCAGATACATCTATATGATCAAGAAACGGAAAGACAGTCCTTCCTTTACGTTCCTCGAGCCGTACCACAAATGCCAGATCTTGACAGGGGCATGCAGTAAATTCGCCCTGTACAAACTGGAATGGTTCTATGTGCGCTGCCCTCCCGGTTTTGCGAGGAGATGGGTTGAAGGCAGTAAGTTTCTCTGCTGAGTCACCATTCGCATTTAACCGGAGTCATGTTTTTCCTAACTCTCTGTTTTCATATTTTCAGGTATCAACCCGCGTCCGGAAGGCCGAGGATATTCTGAGGCTGTCGAAGCCATTAGAGCTCTTCCTGCCGAGGATCGAGACATCCGAGCTATCATTTCAAATGAATCACTGTCGGGGTTTGGCTTGCTAGCCCCTGTTCGTCGGATCAGCCTTTCAAAAGGTGTCACCATTCCCAAACCTCCGTCCGGTAAAGGGAAAAAACAGGCCGAGTCGTCGTCGCGCTGCATTCCCGATATGCATGAAGACAGTGAGCGCAAAGAAGACGAAGCTCCTGAGACTCAGGGCGAGAATGTGGGTCCCGCTTGGAATCCGGCAATCGAAGTTCAAGATATTGAGACGTCATCCTCCCCTTCGAAGGGAAAGAAGAAGTTAAAATATAAAGTGCAGAAGGAGAAAGTCGGTGGCACTTCAAAAGTCATGCCTATCCCGCCTGAGAAAGAGGCTTCCTCGCAACACCTGGAAAGTTCCTTGAGGGGTCTATCGAACCTTTCTATTCCCGAAGATATACTTAATTACAGGTTTGATGATCCTAAAGCCCTCAAATTTTCTTCACCCGCTAGAGGCCATGCGGGAGTTCAACTCCCGGTCCAAGGAGACAACACTCCGATTAGTAAAGATAAACGAACTGGTCCGTCGGGGGGAACACTAGGACACACACGCACATACGCATTCCATCATACACTTCAAGTTTTTTCTTATCTTACGGATTTTTCTTAACTCGTTGTTATCTCCATTCTTTGTAGGTGATATGGGGCGTTCTCACGGACTCGATCGCCTTCATGGCTCTTCCATATTTCATCACTCTGGACAAGACTCTGGTTCAGGCAGACGCAGGGGCAGAGACGATTATGAAGATAGAGACAACCGTCCCCGTGAGTCGTCTCACTGCAAGAAGGCATATTCTCAATCTTCGCAGTCTCGTGATCCCCTTCCTCCAACTGTGCCGGATAAAGATAAAACTTCACAGAAGGGTTACCACTCTGATGCTCCTCGAGAACAACACTCCGGTTCATCGAGTACGAGGCAAGTTCGGGAGCAACGAAAAAGAGTGGAACTTTCAAAGCCTCCTCCTCCTACTCCTGCGGTGGACCCGACTGTTGCGGAAAAGATGGTCGATCTTAAGGCCAAGTTTCCGAAAATTTGCTTCGACGGTCTGAAGTTCCTCCCAGCCATTCATCATATTCCCGGGCATGTGAAGCAGAGTGCCATTGCCTGCAATAACGACGTCTATGTTCAACATGACGCGTTTGTGCACTTGGTGGAGAAGATCTCAGAGGTATCCGTTGAGCGCCAACATGAGATTGATCGCCTGAAACTGGAGGCTGGCTGCGACAAAAACATCATCGAGCACCAAGACGTAGAGCTCACTTCGTATAAGTCGAAGCTGGAAGCCGCTGAACAAAGCGCAAAAGATACTGCTGAGGCAGTTACTCGTTTAGAGGCGGCTCACAAAAAAGAGCTTGACGAAGTAGTCCAGCACAGCGGTGCCCTCGCCCTAGAGAAAGACTCTGTCCAAAAAGAGAGGGATGCGCTCGTCATGAAAGTCAGAGAGCTGAAAGAATTACTCTCCAAGGAGAAGGAGGACAAGGTAGCTGCTCAAGAAGAATCACAACGATACTGTGATGAAATCGTCGCTACTCGTCTCCTAAAAGCGAAGCTCGATGACGAACTTGCCGGGGTTGAGAAAATGAAGGATGAGGCCCGCGAGGAGGGCAAAAGAAAGGCTGCGGAGGAGATTGATTCTCGCCTCGAGGCGGCCGCAGAAGCCGGCAGGGAAGAGGTCAAATGCATGTTTGACCCGTTGATTGCTGAATACGGAGCCCGCGTCCTCATGCATCGCGACTTAACGTTCTTGGGCGACGGCTATCTCGAATCCCTAGCTGAGGCCTGGGAAACTTTGATAAGGATCAGGAAGATCGAGTCGGGCTCCGAAGAGGTTGATGAGGAGGCCTTGGTGAAGGAGTTCCTTAAGGGGAATAAGCCATCGGATTTATCCGCAGCATTGGCACTTTACAGCAAAGGCTCTCCCCTTCCAAAAGAGAAAAATGATGAAGCTGGCCCGTCTGGGGCCAATATTACTGCTCTTCATACTACTGCTCAATCCGCTGCTCAATCGGCCGGTCGGCCGACACTTGATCCATTCGAGCAGCATGTTGGTTATGACCCCGAAGACCCCGGGCTCGGTGCTCATGTGCTATCCCCTATCCTGGAGGGTGAAACCCCACGCACCACCGATAGCCAACCGGAACCTGGTAGGAAATTCTTCTTTCTCTAGAAGTTGAAAGATCCCGTCTTTTTTCAGCAGTGGCTACTCGTTCTAACGCTCATTCTTTATGTTTTCGTGCAGGTTGTTCTGACGCCGAGCCAACTCCGAGGAGCGATGACGCCAGGGAGGAGGCAGGGAAAACAAGCGATGCTGTCCACGTGGGAGTACTCCCTGGTCCCGATGCTCAGGTGATCGGGGCGCTGGATGATGATAAGCTCGACACTTCATCTCCTGCCAAAGGGAATGATGAAATTGAAATCACCGGCGCCTCTGAGCATACCTCGCAGATGAGCATGAAGGACCGCCTTGCCGAAGAGGAGAAGAAAAAGGCCGAGGTCAAAGTCGAACCTGGAATCCTGGAACTTGCCGACCCGTGGAACAGACCTTTGAAAATCATCCTCCCGGGCAGGTCCAAACCACTAGATGTTCCATCTCCTACTCCTGACTCCGCTTCCGTAGCAAGCAAGAAGTCCAAGAAAAAGCGTGAGGGAGAGGAGTCATCGGAAAAGACAAAGGAAGACAAGAAGAAGAAATCGAAGAAATAATCGATAAACTCGTTCAACGAGCTTCTTGCTTAAGTCTTGTAATTGCTTTTATCTTCCATAGCTTGTAGTTTGTATAGACAGGTCTGAATTTTGTAGGAGTGATCATGTAACCCCATTTTGGACTGATCAAATAAAGTTTTTAGTTTCTTTTTCGTTCGAATGATTCTCTTGCTTTTCTTTGGTTTGATGACTAATTGTAGCCATAACTCAAGTTCTTATGAGTTGCCTTATCTCCCAGTCCATTTTCATGTTGTTCAAACATCTCCGGACGTGGTATATTCCTTATTCCACATTTCTCGAGTACTTGGACCTTTTTTCTAAATCTGCGCTCTGGGGATTTAGAGTAAGTTGATCCGCGTTCAGGGGATTCGGAGGTTCGAAATCGTTTATACTCTAGTCCACGCTCTGGGGACTTAGAGTACTCCGATCCGTGCTCTGGGGATTCGGAGGTTTGGAATCATTTATATTCTAGTCTGCGCTCCGGGGACTTAGAGTACTCCGATCCGCGCTCTGGGGATTCAGAGATTTGGAATCGTTTATACTCTAGTTCGCGCTCCGGGGACTTAGAGTACTCCGATCCGCGCTCTGGGGATTCGGAGATTTGGAATCGTTTATACTCTAGTCCGCGCTCCGGGGACTTAGAGTACTCCGCTCCGCGCTCTGGGGATTCGGAGATTTGGAATCGTTTATACTCTAGTCCGCGCTCCGGGGACTTAGAGTACTCCGATCCGCGCTCTGGGTATTCGGAGATTTGGAATCGTTTATACTCTAGTCCGCGCTCCGGGGACTTAGAGTACTCCGATCCGCGCTCTGGGGATTTGGAGATTTGGAATCGTTTATACTCTAGTCCGCACTCCGGGGACTTAGAGTACTCCGCTCCGCGCTCTGGGGATTCAGAGATTTGGAATCGTTTATACTCTAGTCCGTGCTCTGGGGACTTAGAGTACTCCGCTCCGTGCTCTGGGGATTCGGAGATTTGGAATCGTTTATACTCTAGTCCGCGCTCCGGGGACTTAGAGTACTCTGATCCGCGCTCTGGGGATTCGGAGATTTGGAATCGTTTATACTCTAGTCCGCGCTCTGGGGACTTAGAGTACTCCGCTCCGCGCTCCGGGGATTCGAAGATTTGAAATTGTTTATACTCTAGTCCGCGCCTTGGGGACTTAGAGTACTCTGCTCCGCGCTCCGGGGATTCGGCGATTTGAAATTGTTTATACGAGTCCGTACGTCGTACAAGATAATGTAGTTCGTCATTCAACTATGAGATACAGAAACGTTAGTGATTCATGGAAAATACGGCTTCAAGCCTTTATTAATGAAAATCAACTAAACTGCTTGATTACAACTTTAAAAAGAAACTACGTTATGACTGAACGGAAACATGCAGGAAATAACAGTGCCTAAAATAAGAAAGGAAACATGCTAAATGTAATAGTGCCGCAGATGTTCACTGTTCCATGCTCGGGGGAGTGTCGTGCCATCAACGGTCGCTAGCTTGAATGTTCCCTCTCCAAGCTTCCGTTTAATGGCGTACGGACCTTCCCAGCTGGGATTCATACATGATGGTACCGGGAAAACTCGTTTCAGAACGAGATCACCCACATCAAAAATCCTTGGGCGGGCTCTGCCGTCGTAGTAACGCTTGACTCGGTGTCTATGCGCTGCCGCCCTTAATTCAGCTTCTTCACGCTTTTCATCGATGCAGTCCAGGGATTCCAACAAGAGATTCTGGTTTGTCTTGGGATCATAGTATGTCACTCGGTGCGATTGAACTTCAAGCTCCACGGGTATAACGGCTTCGGAGCCGTATGCCAAGGCGAATGGAGTGTGGCCGGTCGCGGACTTGTGGGTTGTCCTATATGCCCATAACGCTGTCGGGAGTTCATCTACCCACTTGCCTCCAACCTTCTCCAGACGCTTCTTCAGTATGGACTTGATTATTTTGTTAACGGCCTCGACTTGTCCGTTAGCTTTTGGGTGTGCAACGGCGGCGAACTTTTTCTTGATGTCGTACTTTAAACAGAACTCTTTGAACTCTCTACTTTCAAATTGTGTCCCGTTGTCCGTAATGATGGTGCGGGGAAGGCCAAAGCGGCATATAATGTTTCGTACAATGAAGTTAATGACCTTCTTAGAGGTGATTGTGGCCAAAGGTTCTGCCTCAGCCCATTTTGTGAAATAGTCAACTGCAACTATCGCGTATTTCGCGCCACCTTTGGATATAGGCAAAGAGCCGATTATGTCGATTCCCCAGATTGCAAATGGCTAGGGACTAACCATTTGCGTGAGTTCTGTTGATGGAGTCCTCGGGATTTTCGCGTATCTTTGACACTTGTCACACTTTCTCGCGTAGTCTGCGGCGTCCCGGTTTACGGTTGGCCAGTAATATCCATAGTGGAGGATCTTCTTTGCTAGCGTTTTCCCCCCAGTATGGTCACCACATTCCCCTTCATGAACTTCTCTTAAGACCCGCTTTGTCTCATTATGAGCGATGCATCGTAATAATGGGACTGAGAATCCTTTTCGATATATTGACCCATCCTGCATTACGTACCGCGCGGCCTTTCGAAGGATTTGCCGTCTTTCGCTTCTTTTTTCTGGTAAGGCTCCGATCGTTAGGTACAGTTTGAATGGGGTTATCCACGATTCCCCCTCGATCTCCGTTTCCAACACACGATCGACTCTCATCTCGTCTATGCTCGGGGCATGCAAGGCTTCTACGGGATACAATCCCATTTGTTGCGCATCGCCTGTACTCGCAAACTTAGCCAACAAGTCGGCTTCTTTTATCTGTTCGCGCGGGACATGTGAAATGTCATAACGCTCGAGATTCGAGAGCAGTTCTTGGACCTGAACAAGGTACGGAGCGAGCTTTCGTCCCTTTGCTTGGTAGTCTCCCCGTACTTGGTAAACCACCAATTGTGAGTCACAAAAGATTTCGACTGATTTGATCCCGAGTTCCCTGATGAGCCTTAAGCCAGCGATCAGTGCATCATATTCTGCTTCGTTATTTGTAGCCGGAAAATCAAGCTTCAAGGCATAACAGATTGATCGGTTTTCCGGAGTTATAAGAACTATGCCCGCGCCGGAGCAACGGTCGTTTGATGCACCATCAGTGTATAATTTCCATCGAACGGGGGGAAGGATGTCGTGATCATCCGGTTTGACGGGTATAGTAAACTCAGCGATGAAATCTGCTAATGCTTGTCCTCTGATGTCTCTTCATGGTAAGTAGGCGATATCGAATTGGCTCAACTCGATGTTCCACTTTAGCAATCTTCCAGAAGTTTCCGGCCGTTGGAGTACCTGCTTCAGGGCTTGATCGGTATAAACACCGATTGAATGCGCTTGAAAGTATGGGCGCAGCTTGCGTGATGCACTCACCAAGCAATAAGCCAATTTCTCGATTTTAGGGTAATTCCTCTTTGCCCCTGTTAAACGCTTGCTAACATAATGCACCGGCTTTTGGACTCGATCCTCCTCACGAACCAGAGCCGCACTTATCGCATGTGGGGATACAACCAAGTATACATATAACATTTCGTGGTCAACTGGTTTTGACAGCATTGGTGGACTCTCCAGATGCCTCACCAGATTCTGGAATGCTTCCTCACAACTAGACGTCCATTCAAAATTTCTTTTCCCTTTCTTTATTATATCAAAGAATGGGATGCACTTGTCAGTTGCCCTGGATATAAACCGACTTAGCGCAGCTACTTTTCCATTTAAGCTCTGTACTTGCTTTATAGTCCTTGGCGCTTGCACATCTCGAACAGCTTGGATCTTTTCTGGGTTGGCTTCAATTCCCCTAGCATTGACGATGAATCCTAAAAACTTCCCCGATGCAACGCCGAAGGAACACTTCAGAGGGTTGATCTTCATCCCATAAAACCTGAGTATGTCGAACATTTCAGCCAAGTCTCGAATGTGGTCGTTTGACCGTCGTGACTTCACGAGCATGTCATCCACATAGACTTCCATCGTTCTACCCAGCTGGTCCTTGAACATTCGATTCACTAAACGCTGGTAAGTTGCTCCCGCATTCTTCAATCCGAAGGGCATCACTACATAGCAATAAAGCCCGACATTCGTAACGAAACTAGTGTGTTCTTGGTCTGGAATATGCATCGGGATTTGGTTGTACCCGGAGTATGCATCCATGAATGATAACAGCTCGTGTCCTGCGGTGGAATCGACCAACTGATCGATCCTAGGCAACGGGAAACTGTCCTTAGGGCATGCTTTGTTCAAGTCGGAATAATCTACACAAGTCCTCCATTTCCCATTCGCCTTTTTTACCAGCACGGGGTTGGATACCCATTCAGGGTAGAGGGCGTCGCGGACGAACCCATTTGCTTTGAGTTTGTCCACCTCTTCTCCAAGAGCGGCAGACCTCTCCGGATCCATTCCTCTCCTTTTCTGTTTAACTGGAACGTATTTCGGGTCTATGTTCAACATATGACTCGTGATGGCGGGGGAAATCCCACACATATCAGAATGCGTCCAGGCGAAAACATCAAGATTTGCCCGGAGGAAGTCGCTAAGGTCTTCAGTCATCACGGGGCCAAGCTGTGATCCGATCTTTAGTATTCGCGAAGGGTCGTCACGGCTAACTGAAATGTCAATCGTTAATTCAGCCGGTGCCGCCTTCTCTTCCCTGGGTTTCTCATCGTCGTCTCTCGGATCTATATCTCCGAAGACCCGAGAACTATGCCCGAGCCAGGGCTTGGGCACTACTTGTCAATTATCCGCATTAAGGATGCGGACGGGATTGTCCGCAACCTTTCCCTTCTCCCTCCGATGGGCCTCTCGGAGCTCAGCCACATAACAGGAACGACCAGCTGCTTGGTCGCCATGAACAATACCTACTCCTTTGTCAGTCGGGAACTTCAAAGTTAAACACCACGGGGCTAATGCTGCCCTAAACTCAGCCAGGGCTGGCCGGCCCAAGAAAATGTTATATGGAGAATCCACATCCAAAACTACAAAGGGTAGAATTCGCACCCTCCGACGCTCGCCTTGTCCCAGTTCAACTGGTAACTCAACATACCCTACGGCATCGGTCGCTGCGCCGTTAAAGCCGTGTATACGAGCCTTGGACGGTTTCAAGTCCTTTGTTTCCAGTTTCATTTGGTCATAAGCCTTCTTAAAGATGATGTTGACTGAACTTCCGCAATCAATCAGAATTCTTTTCACATATGATGGTCCGATCGTCGCAGATATGACCATCGGGTTGATGGTCGGAGCCTCTACTTGTTCAGCGTCTCTGTTTCTGAACACTATATCGTCTGTCATTACGCGCTGCTGCAGTGCTGCTTAGTAGGGGTCCCATCCTCCACGTTCGAACAACACTCAAAATCCGCATGCTTAAAGGAACTTGCATATCGCTCCATTTCTTGCCAATTCTTGTCTGCGGGGTGAGGCCCACCGATGATGGTATTTATGACTAGTCTACCTACGGTTCGGACAGGCTCCTCGGGATGACGCGGAGCTGGTGCACGACCTGGGTTGGACGTTCCCTGTCCTCCTTCCTGTGGATCCTTCACAAATTCTTGCAACTTCTTTTGCCTAATCAACTTCTCGATAGCGTCGTGCAGGTGTCTGCATTCCTCCGTATTGTGCCCATAAGTCTCATGGAAGCGACAATATTTCCCGGTCCGCTTCTGTTCCTCGGTTCATTCTTTTGGACGTGGCTTTCTGTACTGAAAGGCATTGCAGGTGGATAGGTAGATGTTCTCAAGCGGCGCGTTCAGCGGAGTATATTCGTTGTAGCTTGGAATTCTCGACTTCCACTTCCCCGCTTCTCTCTTCTTCCCTTGATTTCTTCCTCCAGACTCCTTAGGCTGTCCGGGCTTGTTTTGGACATTGACTTGGACCTTTCCCGAGCTGTCTCCGGACTGCTTCACAGCAATGTTGCTCTTCATAGACTCTTGGATAGGTCCTGGTGCCTTATCTCGTCGTACCCACCTAGCCTCCTCTCTTCTTATGAATTGGTGTGCCTTTGAGTAGAAGCGCTCTAGCGTAGCCGGAGGCTTTCCTGCCAACCAGTCTCCAAACTCAAAATCTGGATCCACACCTCTCATTACAGCCATCAGAATTGCATGGTCATTAGGGTTACTGACTTCAGTTGCCGCAACGTAGAATCTTTGTAAATATTCCTTCAATGATTCCCCGGGATTTTGGATTACACTTGACAGATACATTACGTCTTTTGGGCGTGTAGTGTGTATTCTGAACTGCTCAATAAACTTCCTTGCCAACTCTTCGAAATTTGATACGGACCGCGGAGGAAGTCGGGTGAACCACATTGTAGCGATCCCAGAGAGAGTAATCGGAAAGCATCTACACTTGGTGGCATCATTTGCTCTAGCTGAATTCATCATCCATTCGTACCTCATGACATGCTGCCTGGGGTCAGTCTTCCCTTCATACGTGGGGATAGTAGGCATACTAAACTTCCTGGGGTACGCCGCTTGCAACACAACATCCGTGAATGGAGTATGACTTCTTGACACTCCCCAATCATCATTTGATAAGCCCTGATTTTCTTTCATCAATTGCCTG
Organism: Allium fistulosum; assembly: GCA_030737815.1. Classification (NCBI taxonomy): domain Eukaryota; kingdom Viridiplantae; phylum Streptophyta; class Magnoliopsida; order Asparagales; family Amaryllidaceae; genus Allium; species Allium fistulosum. The sequence continues at coordinate 1,172,212,182 of CM060902.1, read as the reverse complement.
ATCATGGCTGTTAGATCTGGTGTCTGTATGGGAGGTGGGAGGTTAGAGTCTGTTCTACGCGCCTGTCCATGCTGATGCCTCCTCCCCTGGCGATCTGCCACTCGTGCTTCTTGAGGTTCGACATCGTTAGCGTTTTGATGGCCTGGGCCTCCATCCTCCGTTTGCACTTCGGTCCTGAAGTTCCCAGCTCTTGCTTGGTTACGGTCTCCAGCTGTTTGAACATCAGCTTCTGCTCGTGCAGCTTCAGTCTTACGTCGCCTGCGCCTGGGAGGTTCATCAGAGGAAGTTGAGCTGTCAGAGGAGGAATAAGGAGCGGGACTGCCCCCAGCAGTCTATTGCTGCTGTTGAGTGAGTTGTGCCATCAGGTTGGCGTTAGCTTGCATCTGCTCTCCTAGTTGTCTCCTGCTTTCCCTAAGTTCTCTCATCAAGTCATTGAACTCTACTCTGGTGACAACTAGAGTCTGTTCTTGAGCGGCAATCCCTGCACTCGGAATCGCTGGTTGATTGCTAGGTCCTGCTTGTTGCACGCTAGCAGTCTCGTGGGCATCCACATTATGAGAAGCTGACCTGGTACGTGGTCCTGCCATTGTAGAGTTATCGGTATGAACTCTGAGTAGAATCAATGGATGTCCTATCAGTGATTCGGATCTTCCTTGGGGGATTTGTTCAATCCAGTGGCTTCAAAGCAGATCCTTGAGGTCTGAGAATTCAATTCTCAGTGAAAGCACTAAAGTGTTAACACCAAAATTGGTCACTAACCTCGTAGAGAAAGATTGTGTAGAGATATACGTGATGAAGATAAATTAAACAGAGAAGATAATGCTAATTTAAATGCAGAAAGTAAGAACACCAAATTTATAGTGGTTCAACGTAATTGCCTACGTCCACTTTGAGATTAAACCTTATTGATCTTTCTTCTTGTTGATTACCAATACAATTCGTGAATCAAATACTTGAATGAAGTTGTTAAGTAGAGAAGATGAGTCTCAAAAATGGCAGAGTCTCCCCGGTGTTCTCTCTCCAAAAAAGGATCCTCTTCACTGTGACCCTGCCCCTCTATTTATAGGCAAATATGGGCTGGACTTCCCAAGTGGGCTTGGTGGCCGAACACTCTAGCCCGAGTACGGTGGTTGCTGCTCGCCGAACCAAGCATGCCGAACGCTATAGTGCCGAACGGTCCTTTCCATGCCGAACGGTCCGTCTGATGTGTGGGAAGTGCAGGATGGTTGCAATGAAGAACGAACGTACTTCTTTCCGAAGCTCTCGACCGAACAATGCGTGCAGGCCGAACGATATTGTTACCTTGAGTAGCTGTGTGTACCGAATGTCTTCAGAATGCCGAGTACTCCCGTTGCCGAGTACTACCCCGAGTACCATGGGATGCCGAGTACTCTTGTTGCCAGGTTCTACTTGATGCCGAGTGCTCTTGTTGCTGAGCACTCCTATCGCCGAGTTCTATTGATGCCGAACGCTAGCTGACGCTGGGCATTGGTCGACGCCGAGTGCCAGTCGAAGCCGAGTAGTTTTGTATGCCGAGTACTACTGATGCCGAGTACTACGCCGAATGCCGAACACTACTTGATACCGAGTCTTTCTGGATGCCGAACATTACTTGACGCCGAGTCTTCTGGATGCCGAGCACTACGGATGCCGAACGCTATGGATGTCGAGTACTTCTCTGGGTACTAGTTGCCTGGTCAAATCTCCAGGAAACACTATTCGAAGATAGAGAAATTAGCGTACTGCTTGTTGATTGCTTCATGAAATCTCCACCCCTATTTTCAGGCTTATCCCATCAACGTTTACACCTATCAGCCGTTACGATAGGCCTAACAGGAACCAGAGAGCCATCCAGGGGCAAGCCTAATAGACTTTATAGCAGAATTCACTGCACATAATGATCTCCCAGAGAGTTTGTGGAGTGCCTACAATTCGGTGGAAAATGTATAAGGATGGAGCATCCAATGATCGTTGTTTTAGAGACGGAATCGTGCTAGTAAATCCAGAGGATCGATCAATTTAATATACTTTGAAGCTTGATTTCCATGCAATAAACAACGAAGCTAAGTATGAAGCTCTGATTGCTGGACTCGAACTTGCCAAAGAACTAAGAATAAAACCTCTTGAAATCTTTTGCGATTCCCAGTTGGTGGTATACCAAGTCAGGGGAGATTACCAGGCTAAAGGTCAATGACTCACTCTATACCTTATCTAAGTTCAAGAGCTATTGATTGACTTTGAGTATTATGACATCACGCACATTCCTTGGGATCAAAATAAAGAGACTGACTCATTGAAAAAATTTGCTAGCACCAGGAATGCACAACAAATGGGCTTGATTCCAGTCGAAGTACTAGACACTCTGAGCATAAACCAAGTGGAAACCGACTGGGTACTAGAGACGGAGCCTGAGAAGGAGTCGTGGATGACTACGATTAAAGATTATTTGCTACAGGGAGTCCTTCCCGAATGTAGGAATGAAAGACAAAAAATCCTCTGCAAAGCTTCGTGATATATCATTCAGGAAGGAGTCATGTATAGAAAGGGTTTTTCAATTCCCCCGCTCTGGTGTATCACTCATGATGAAATAAAACGAGTCCTAAAGGAAGTTCATGAAGGGGAATGTGGAGATCACACTGGAGGGCAAACCCTAGCAAAGAAAATACTCCATTATGGGTATACTGGCCAACTGTCAATCGAGGTGCTACTGATTATGCTAAGCGATGGAACAAGTGCTAGATGTATGCAAAAGTTTCGAGAGCTCCACAGACGGAAATTACATAAATGGCCAGTCCATGGCCGTTTGCCACATGGGGGCATAGATATTATCGGTTCCTTACCGATCCCAAAAGGTGGTGCGAAGTACTCCATCGTAGCAGTTGTTTACTTCACCAAATGGGCCGAAGTAGAACCTTTAACCATGATCACAATGAAGAAAGCAATCAACTTCATTATCTAGAACATCATTTGTTGTTTTGGCCTTCCACGAAACATTGTAACTGATAATAGAACTCAATTCGATAGCGCTTAATTCAAAGACTTCTGCCGTCGGTATCATATTGAAAAGAGATTTGTGGCAGTTGCTACCCTCAAGCAAATGGAAAAGTTGAAGCTGTGAACAAAATCATAAAGTCCATTCGGAAGAAATGTTTGGAAGAGGCTAGAGGCAAGTGGGTAGATGAACTCCCAACAACATTATGGGCTTATAGAACCACCCATATGTCCACGACTGGCCATACTCCATTTGCCCTTGCTTACAGCTCCGAAGCCGTCATTCCTATTAAACTTGAAGTCCCTTCTCATCGAATGACCTACTACGACCCCAGAATGAATAAAAATCTCCTCTTAGAATCTCGAGACCTTGTAGATGAGAAGTGCGAAGAAGCCGATTTTAGGGCAGCTGCATATCGACACCGAGTTGCCCGATACGACAAAACTAAATCCAACCTAGAATCATTGAAATTGGTGATCTTATCTTGAAATGGGTTTTTCCTGTTCCATCACATATGAATCCTACTTGGGAAGGACCGTATGTCATTTAACAGAGGCTTGGAAAAGGAACTTTCAAGCTAACGACTATTGATGGCGTCACACTCCCAAGGGCGTGGAATAGCGAGCATTTACGATGCTATTTCACTTAGTTTATTCTTTTTCATTCAGTTGTATTCAATTTTTCAATTTTCTTTAACATTTGATTTCCCAAATAGGTAATAAGACAAATTATATCATTTCTTTCCATTTGGCAAATAAAGTTTGAAATTTCCTTCATATCTGTGATTGCTGTAGCATTACATATTAGTTACGATACTCAACTATCTAATATTGACATGTGCGAATAGGTTCCCAGAGTTTGGAGCTTGCCGATTACATAAGTTCATGATTGAACTAAACAAAATGAACGTGGTCCGACCGTTCATTCGATGATTCTCGCTCACAAGGAGTACCTAATGAGAAATGAATGTTACTTGACCACCCAATAACCAAATTAATCCCACCGAGCAATGGGACATACATGAATCAAAAGCAATCGTGACACGACCGATCGTTCGCTAAGTCAAACCCCGGACTTGGGGGCAAATCAATCAATTAAGGAAAGTACGGTTCGACTATTTTCCAAAATAACTCCAAGTCCCCAGAGTGTGGACTGGAGTATGAACACAAATTGGGTGTGATCTGATTACCTGCCAACTAAATCTTATCCCCAGAGTGCGGATATGAATATAAACAAATAGATGAGTGTCGTTCGACTACTCACTATTCCATAAAATCTGACTTAAAATCGACAGGAGGAGTATAAATTTGCTAAGGATGGAGTTCGACTATCCATTATCTAACTCTGCTAACCCGAGACTAGGGGCAGGAGTATAATCACTTACACCGCTGAATCAGACGGCGTAACACTAGGGCTCGAGCCCAATGTTTAGTATAACTTGAGGCCACGACCAAATGGAGGCCTTGAGTAAAAATTAATGGATAATTATCCGAATCAATGAACAACGAATTACAAGTACATTGAATGGAAAAGTAATAGCTCGACCACTTAAACAAATTCACATAAGAGTTCAATAAAAATAAAGAACTTTTATTTGCACATTAAACTTGAAAATCATAGTACAATTTTACCCAAAAGTGTGGGCCGTACTCGCAAAACACGGTCAACAAAAAGAAAAACGGCTACACAAGCTATGTATAAACTAGGCCGAAGTAACGACTACTTCTTTTGCCTTTTCTCCCTTTTGGATTTCTTGGGAGCGGAACCACTCAAGCCTCTACATGTCCCTCTCTTGGATCCAATACCACCATTCGCAGGAGAGCTTTCAGAGGTTGGAGGTAGTTCTCCGGGAACCGACCCGTCGGGTGGAATGACTTGCAGTGAGACGAGATTTGGATCATCAACATCCACATCGACGGGTTCAGCTTTACCTTTTTTCTTCAATGACTCCTCCCTCTCGACACGCTCTGCTGAGCTCATCAGTGTGTTTGGAGGCACCCGTGATCATGACATCATCAGATTCATTTGGTAGTGGCTGATCATCGGTCTTTTCGTCGGTAAGAGCTCCAATAACTTGAGCATCGGGCCCTGGAATGTCGATAGCTATTGGAATTTCAGTAAATGTTGGTTGTTGCTCCACAGCGACACCGCTTCCTGGAGTTTGATTGGGAGCCGAAAGACCTGCAAATTCACAGGAATAGGAAAATAAGCTCAAAACTATTGGGCATGAAGAACAAAACCTCTTGAATAATGGAGAGTAGAGTGGGATACCTGTGTCCAACTGACTTTCAGTTGTCATCGGAGTGCTCCCTTCTTGAATAGAAGTCAGCACCTTTGATTTATAACTGGGTCTATTCGGATCATAGCTTAGATCTTGCCCCGGGCCAAGTGAAACTGGTGCTCCTGATAGTTTAAGTGAACGGGAACCTTTGGGATCGGACTCAGGAGCTTCAACAATGTCTTTCCTTTTGCCAGAGGGTACCAAAATATTAAAGTATCGGAGCCTTGTAGCGATAAGATCTAAAGGTTCGTTCCCATAAAGGATCTCTCGTACCAGTTTCTCCTCGTCCAAATCAGCTTTGCCAAGGGCTTTCTTCCTCATTTCAACAATATATTCCCAAGCCTCGGCAAGAAATTCGAGGTAGCCCTCTCTAGGAAAACTCAAGTCATAGTGGATTAGGACTTAGCATTGTATTCAACAATCAAAGGATCAAACATGTCCTTAATCTCATTCTGACTAGCCTCTTTAGCATCCTCCAAATGGACCTCAATTTTCTCTCTAACTTCATTACGGCCAGCTACCCTTACCTCTTCCTTGAGGGCTTCGATTTGAGCGAGCTGCTCGTTAAGTTTAATTTTCAGCTCCCGAGCCTCGACGGCCTCTTCACAATACTTTTGTGACTCCTCTTGAGCCTCAAGTTTTTCTTCCTTCTCTTTCTTAAGAATCTCTTCGAGTTCCTCAATGCGGAGGCTAGAGTGTCTTTCTCTTTTTGCAGTGTGTCCTCCAGAGCAAGTGCACCGCTGCGGCTAAGGGCAACATCCAGCTCCTTTTTATGGGCCACTTCTAGATGATAACCATTTCAGATGTTTCTTTAGCACTCTTCTCTACCACTAACTTCGCAGTTAATTATATGATCTCATCATCTTGATTTTTTATTATGTCTTTATCATGGATCGCGTCCAGCTTAAGGCAATTGATTTCATGTTGTCTTTCAGTAGACACCTCAGAGATTTTCCCGGTTAAATGCTGGAATGCTTTGTGCTATACAAAAACATCATTAACACATGCAAGTGAACTGGCTTTAGCACTCCCTGGAATTGTATGGATAGAAGGAAGAAACCTTAGCCCATCAAAGCAGATATTTGGGAAATTAACCTTAAGTTCGGCCAATCTTTCTACCATTGAGGCCTCAGGAGCTGTAGTAGCCAAGGCTGCATCGGGAGTAACAATAGGACGTTTGCATGACCAGCGATCGCGAGGCTGTCGAGAACCAGATGAACTCGAATGATGCTTGGGTGGCACATCAATTTAAGGAGCATGTATCAATGAAGACTCCCTTGAACGATGCTTAAAGGATGAAGACTCCCTTGAACGATGACTTCTTTCCCGACCGTCATACCTTTCTCGACGCCTACCCGAGTCTAAACCACGACTGGATCCATACTATGCCGAGGAGCCCCTTAAGTGATCAAAGTCATGAGAATGAGACATAGCACCTACAAACCAAACAAGAGCATGTAAGTAACCATTAAATAAATGATAGACAAAAATCGTGCAGTGAAGTGTGTGTGATTGTGAGTGTCCTCGTTTCCCTCTGACGGACCTGTTACTGTGGCCTTGCTTATAGGAGTGATTTCCCCTTTGCTAGTGGGAGGAATGTCATCACTAGTCCTAGTGGGAGAATTAAGCCCCTCGACGCTAATGTTGGAAAAGTCAAAAGTCTCGATATCGTCTGGAATCGGTAGGTTTGAGAATCCTTCCATCGAACTTTCTAAAGGCTGAGAGGAAGACTCTTCTTCAACAGAGGTAATGGTGAACTCGGACTTTTTAGCAGTTTTTCTCCTACAGAGTTTGTATGCTAGCCTTTTTCCTTTTCTTGTTTGTGCATGAGATTGCATGCCTTGTGATGATTCGACCACAGGCTCATTTCCCGGACCTGCATCATCACCACCAGTCTTGTTGGCTTCATCACCTCTAATTTCACCTTCTTCGGCATCGTCCTGATCCTCCTCGACTGGGGGCACGACAGGGCTATCAGTGACACCTTCTTGTTTTGCAACATTCCTTGGTAGTGCAATGCTCCCTGGAGACCAAGGTTGCGGCCCTCTTTCAAAAGCCCGAAAAGAGATGACCACTCGGTTACAAGGGATTTGATGTCCCTGCCCTCAACTGGAGTGGCGTGGATTGCAGAAACCACCCTTGAATAACCATTTCCTTCGGGTCATGGATGGAAACCTGTAAATTTTCGGAGCATTTGTTAGTTCAGTATACGACTTGGACTTAAGAATTTGAAAATAAAGTGAAGGCAACACTTACGTCCTTCCAACCATCGCCTCGCGAAGCTAGGTGGGCAACGAACGTTGAACCAGTTGTGTTTAAAGACGCTGAGCTTGTTCCAAGCTCCAGTCAGAACTTGATAGTTGGGCGCAGGCTCGAGGAAAGTATAAGAAAGGCTTCCCATCTGTCGCTTGAAATTATAGATGAACCTGATGTCTTCAGGAGATGGCGGGCGGAAAAGAACATCTATAAATGGCAAGAAAGTGCCATGAAGAAAAGCATAGCTATTTGGATGCAGCTGAGCAGGAGCTATTCCCAGATAATTTAGCATCTCTCGGATAAAAGAACTAAAAGGCGGCACACATTCAGCCCAACACATAAATATATTACATGCCATATACACCTCCGAGGGCAAATGAGCCCTGTCATTCACTGAAGGGACTAGAACATCTCCAAACGGGATCCCATGTTTACAACACAGCCTACAGAGAGCAGCCTCACTAATTCTTGAGGCCTAGGAATACATTGGGTTATCCAAAAATATAGCACCCTTTAAAGTGTTAGGGGCAGGACTTATCTCTTCCACTGAAAGGATGGGAACATCAGGTAGAAGGTCAACCGACGGACCGGAAATCTCTGGTTGCTCAGTTTGATGTTCAGGAGAAAGTCTACCGGATACAGTCATAGAACTTGACTCGGCAGCTGGATTGTTGTACTGTGAAGGTTGTCTAAAAGACATTGCAACTAAATGACCCGAATGTTTGGAGCTCATATCAACTAAACTTAGTAGATAATCAAGATTATAAAATTTTACCTATCCCCTCGTGCTAAGTGTAAACTAGTATGGTGCTGTATTGTGCAAAGATAAACAGTTCAAAACTAAAAGCAAAAGTAGTGACGAGGCTTTGGATTCCAACTAGAGGGACCATTATTGCTGACCTTCCCAACTGTCGTTTGCATTGATCGGTCAAGTAAGCTTCGAGATCGACCATCGATTTATTGAAGTATGAAGGTCATTATTGAAGTCCATATGTTAAGTTTTAATTCATATTCTAAGTCCCGATAATTTAGTTGTTCAATTTCAAATTCAAAGTTGGATAAGAAAGTCCTATTGTCCGTTATAGTCATATGTTCACTTTTGTTAACACGGGATTGGTTCTGATTGTTAATGCAAGTTAATATGGATATAATTTTAAACAATAAGCAGGCGTGACCGACCGCCGGCATACAAGTCTAAATCCCCAGAGTGTGGATGCAAATACTAGCAAGCGAGCGAATCCAACCGCTCAAACTTGTGTCACTTTAACTTTGTTCCGACTAAGTTAAATCAAAGTCAGTAAAGGCGGAGGGCGACTGCCAACTGACTACTTCAATTCTCCCCAGAACTGGGGGCATAACTCAAGTTCCAACCGTTGACCGTGATAGCGCAAGTTGGGACTCGACTCAACGTTTGATTATGGCCCGAAGCCATGACTTAAGGACTTAAAGACCGGACTCAAGTTCAACTCAGAGACTAAAGCTTCACAAGTACATTGAATGGAAATGTGAGTGCTAAAGTACTTAGACGAATAAACACAGAGTTAGGCTAGAAACAAAGGAAAATTTTATTCATGCTATTCTTTTAAAAGTGAGTACAAAATCTATTCAAAGAATTCCTATAAGCGGGGGACAAGCCCGCATCTATACATGGCTTACAAAAAGCAAAAGAGAAGCTTATTCTACCATCTACAAAAGAGGAAGCAAAAATGCAAATCTACGTCATCGGTTTCTTCTTGACTTTCTTTGGCGTAGATCCGCTCGAGCTACCGCCCGAACCTCTCTTTGAACCCTTGCCTCCCCGGCTCACTCCAACTGGCTTGTCTTCGACCGAGGGAGTCGACGTAGTCTCTTCTTGAGAACTCACAGGGATTGAAGTATCCTTTGTGTATGGAACTGGTGGAATGGTGGTAATCTCGATGCTAGAAGAATGAGGTGCACTGGTCTCAATAATGGTGCCACCTGGAGAAACCACAAGAATAGGGACCGGACCAGGACCCGCCATGCCTACGCTGGCTCTACGAGCCTGCTCAGCCGGCTCAATCTCGGCTTTGATTTCTGCCAATTATTTGTTCCTCCCGGCCCACGCGCTCACCCATCAAAATGCTGCCAGTCGGACCCGAGGAGCCCGTGATAATTACATTATCATCTACATTGAAAGGCACTTCAATATTCGGATCTCTTTGATGGTTGAGGAGTGCTTCCATTAGTTGATCATCAAGCACATAGCTGCCATCATGTGCCTCCCCAGCCGAAGAAGTAATTGTTACGGTTTTGGCCTCTATCGCTAACACCTCCTGCTCGTGATGAACTTCTTGAGTTGCAGAAGGGTCGACCGGCGTAGAATCTAAGACTGAATGAAGATAAGAGAATATATTAGTAATATCATCTGATAGTGTTCCTGCATTTTAAGGAATACGAGAAGTGTTCAGAATACCTTCCTCGGTTTGGCTCCCAGGTTGGGCCGACATGCCTTCAGAGCTATCCTCGATGACCGGAGAGAGTTGTGGCCTGTCGGGGTCATACTCCGGGATGACTGGAGGGTCTACAGAAGATGTGGGCATAGTTTGAGACACTGGGGGCATTTCAGAAGCGACGATATGGTGTTCACTCCCGGATCCTTCTCCGGCCTCCGGATACTTAGCCGCCAGGTCTTCCCACTGAAGCGCGATAACTGTGTCATGAAGGACTTTAGGCTCATCTCCGATCAACACTTGAGTTTCCAATTCTAGCTCATCAACGGTTGCAACATTACAGACTGCCTTTTCGTCCTCAAGCAAGCGGTTCCAGGCCTTGTATAATTGAAAAGGATAGTCTTCACCGAGCCAGTTCAGGTTGCGGTTTCTCAGGACATTAGCGTTGTAGGTGACTAGAAGATCTTCAAATTTACTTTCCATCCTGGCCACTACAGCTTTTATTTCCCTTTCCACCCTGGCGTCGGCTTCTTCGGCATTTTTGTTCGCAGAATCCCTCTCTTCCCTAAGTCTCACCGCCTCTTCGCATGCCTCCTGGGCCACTTTGTTAGCTTTGTCTTTCTCTTTAAGAGCCTCAGTCAGCTTCGCCTTTAATTCGGTGACTTCTTTCAATGCGGCATCCCTTTCTCGCATAATAACAGTATTGTGATGCCCCATTTCCTGCACCAAGTCCATGTGTGTTTTCCTCATCTCCTCCATAGATTTCACGGCTTCCTTAGCTCTTTAGATGGTCTCAATCTCGACTTTTCTCGAAGACTCAATTTCATTGGTAAGCACTTCTATTATTTTGTCCTTATTAGAGAGATCGCCTTCTAGTTTCTCGATAGCCTTGGCACGCTCAAAAGAACAGTCGAAACCCGTTCTACCGTCTTAACTCATTCACGATATTGGTTGTACGTGTCATGCACATAGTCATGCACTAACTTCTCTATGTCATTCGAAATTCTCTTCAAGTTGGAGGGAAAGTGGAAGCCATCGAAAAAGATGTTCGGAAAATCTTTCTTCAGCTTGGCGATGCGGATGGCTCCCTCCCCCGTAGGCTCTAGTGCAGTTTGTTCTGCAATGACAGGGGTTTCTGTTTCAATTATATGGTGTTGATTACCAGCTTTTGGAGCGTGAGACGGTACCATTTGATGAGCAGATTCAGAAGAAGGCCTACCGGAACCAAAGAGTTTAGAGGGTCCTTTTGGTAGTGGAGATAGCGACCTAGAACGAAGCCTGCTTTGGTATGATCGTGAAGTTTGCTGAGCATGGAGCCTTGCTTCACCATCATGTCTGTAAAACAAAGAGAGGACTAGAATTAGTTATTGCCAGAGATTAAGAAGCATGTGATGAGATGTCGTATGGTGCCGTAAGGTGTATGTATGCATGTGCAAACCCCCCGACTGACTGGTTGTAGTAGCCTTACTTATTGGAGTTGTCTTCCCTATATCTATTGAAGGTAGGCCTGCACCAGTTCTTGATGGGGAGTGCAGCCGCTCTAACCCGAGATCAGAGAATGGCAATATATCATCCGGGATAGGAATGTCTGATAACCCTTTCAATGAACTTTCCATCTGCGGAGAAGAGGTCTCCTGACCTATAGAAGTAATAATAAACCGAGATGCTTCGGTGGTCTTTTGCCTTTTGCTTTTATGGACAACATTTTTTCCTTTTCTCTTTGGCGTAGATAATTGAGGGCCCTGCGAAGACACGACCGCGGGCTCATGGCTAGCCGTTGTACCTTCATCATCCCGAGGTTCGATGATTATTGCACCGGGTGTGGCCTGAGCTCCCTCGACTAGGGGCACGACAGGAGCCCGTCTTCCACTTTGTCTTACTGGAGCCACTCTGGCAACCCCCGTCAGCCCTATGCTCTGACCTCTTTCTATTAGCCCAATGGCAATCAAGTTGTTGTCAGTAAGGACTTCATCTATTTCTCTTAGTTCGGCAGGCACCGCCTGAAGCGTCCTTACTATCTCTTTAAAATGAGAGCCTTCAGGCCGTGGAATAGAAGCTATGAAAGAGATACAACAATGAGTGCAGCATAGATTTATATTACCTAGTTAATCGACGAACAAGTGAGAGAACTTACGTTTGGCCAACCATCGTTTGGAGAACCCCAGTGGGCATCTCACATAGAACCACTCTATCTTGAAGTAGCTTAACTTACTCCACGCACCTGCCACCACCTGGCAGTTTCTGACCACTTCCAAGAAAGAGAACAATGGATTATCCCCCGACTCTTGACATTGAGTAAGTATCTGATCTCATCGACGGTTGGGGGTCAAAGGAGATGCTCCATAAATATGATATATAGGCTATCGAGAAGTGTGTATCCATTAGGATGCACCTGGGAAGGCACGATCCTCCGGAAAAATAGCACGTCTCGAATGAATTGATTGAACGGGGGCAATGTTCCAGCCACACACATGAATCTATTACATGTAGTGAACTCTTCCGGGGGATGGTGCGCTCTATCTTCTGGCCCCAGTAACTGAACTTCTTCCAAAGACAGTCCATGCCCAAGAAAAATTATTCCTAGCATTTCCTTTGAAATCTTGGACCGGACGGAGTCCTCCGGATTCATAACCAACACTGCATCTGGCAGTTCATCCGGAGTAGGGTATGTTGTATCTGCCGTGATGTCTGGCCTTTCAATTTTAGGAAACGGAGGACTCTGAACCTCTTGTTTCTCCAAACTTCCAGGATCCATAGCTATTGAACTCAGTAAAAACCTTTATTAGATGGTGAGAAACCCGTGCTCCCCCCGGTGCAAAGTGGGTGATCGTCTTGTGTGTGAAGTGTTACATAATACTCTAAATTCCTACAAGTTTGAAAGATGGTAAAACGACAAGACTTCGAGTTTCGACTGGAGTGACCGTCATCGCTGACTGTCTCAACCGTGCCATCCTGACTTCGAAGAACGATCCGTGTTAAAGTTTGTTATGTTTATCAAGTTACAGTTCCATCGACGAGCTTTGAAGGATAGTCATATATGCAGTTTTACAATAAAGTCAAATATGCAAGGCTAAAGCTCGTCGGAGTTAAGTGTTCGAGTATGCCAAAGGCAATGGATTTTGTATCCATCATGGTTCAATTTAGATCATTCCCCTGAAGCCTGTGTTCGTATCAATCTAAGACTTAGACCGATAGCCTTCTCGTATAGCCTTTGTATCGATCTCACGTTCGTATCGATCATGCACTCGTATCGATCACTCCAGGTATCGATGCTCTTCGTATCGATCCAAAGACCTCGGTTTCGGATCAATCACACCGCTTCTCCCAAACTGCATCTACATCGATGCGAAACATGCTCCACACTTCTAAGATCGATCACGAGGACTGCCTGTAACCATCTCCAAAGCATTTTGATCGATCCCATCTCCCATTGATACGAGTTCGAGAGAGACTTGGAGTCAGCGACTCCATCGTTTCTTCCCAGTCATACTCCTTCTTCCCCAAACCTCCAAGTCGCCATTAACTACATCCTCGACCTAACCCTAGCCCCACTCTGGCACCAACAACGCCGGAGATGGCCTTTGCCATGAACGGAATGGCATGAAAACTCGAGTCTCATCACTTTAAGAACGGTTCTATCAATCGATTACCTAGCTCGAAGAATTGGGACTTAAGATTAAAAAATTCGCTGTTTGGAAGATGAGAGTTCAACAGTTCTTTTTCTTCAATCATACAAAGTAATAAAAGAAGCAAGTGGAAAATATTCTAAGTCCAAAATATATTTATACTCCTTTGTATCCAAAGAAAAATGATTCATATCCCAGTCACATAACAGATTGAAGCGGTCAACATCCATCGATACGAAGAGCACTGCACCATTATACCTGAACCATTTGTGGCCATCGATACGAAGCAAGCATTTTGTATCCATCGATGTGAAGCCATCACTTCGTATCCATCGATCCAAGACCCAATATGTCGTATCGAAAAATTCAAAGCACTCCATATGTTAGTCTATCTCATATCGATAACCATCGATACGAAGCCTTCCTTCACACATCCTAGATCGATCCAGGAGAGGATCGATACAAAGAAATGGATCAAAACGACCATCGACCGTTGTTGTAACTCGGATTTCACATCGATCCAGGAGAGGATCGATACGAAACTCGATCCAAATAAGAAAAAAGAACTTAACAACGACCCATGAACGTGCAAACATGAATGGGAGTCAGGTTAACATACTTGCATGTATGCCATATTAACATTTGATTTTCAAAGTTAACAGGGATTAAATGCTTGCCTGGTGACAATCAAAGCAATGAACAACAAATTTCTAGCACTTGACCTTCAGTTACAATGAAAACTACATGATCATTGGCAGTCTACAGCTCAACATTTATGCTACTGGAAATTAATCGAGGGATACATCTCTTGATGAAAGGACAACAATTGTTCAGCAAATTGGATAGAACCTTTTCAGAATGAAGATTGTAGCTTTTCAAATCACATCATGTTCACAAAGGACGTACTTTGGGGGGCAAATGTTATCCCACCTTTTGGAAAGGCCGTGACACCAAGGACTTGACTAGAGACCGAAGACAATCCGCCCCGGAGATCAGTTATCTACAGGTCCACGATGGATACATGCAAACTAAGTTCAAGTCCAAATCAAGCTACAATTAACATGGTATGACAAGAAAAGCTATGAAAGGCAACATTCCAAATTTCAGGTTAATCGAAGTTCATATGCTCAAGTTATAGATCGATCAAGATCTATGTGAAACATGTCCATTTTGTATCCATCAATCCATATCCATCATTTTGTATCCATCCACATCGATACGAAGTGAGCTTAACTCCATCCATTGGCATCCATCATCTCATATCCATCACCATCGATACGAATTGAACATATCCCCATCACTCGGCATCCACCATTCGTATCCATCAGGTTCAAACATGCACCGATGGACATCAACATTCCTTGGATCGATCATAATCAACTCGTTCAACAATTATACATTTCATATCGATCCCTTATTCAATCGATACGAAGAGTAGGGCCCGGGATCGATACGAAACAGAGGCAGAGCATCGATACGAAAGACATGGCATCAGAAGGATATGAAAGGCACGGTCAAACCAAAGGAAACGGTCTCAATGCACAAAAGGTGGATCTCTAGCGCCACGTCATCGATATGAAGAATATCGATATGAACGTATCGATACGAAGCCTTCAGCCCTACTAGCAAACTCAACATTGGATCGATCATATCTCTCAAACTACAAGTCCAAATGCCATGAAATTTTCATAGAAGCTTGCATATCAGCTCAAGAACAACCTTGATCGGTTGCAGCTCAATTGGACCATTTCTTGATCGATACGAAATCCACATGGATCGATTGGGATTTATCCCAAATGACTCCAAATCATCATGTAGGCCCACCTACACATGAGAAAGGGTATTCCGAGATTTGAGGCAAATATTTCCAGCTCTACGCTTATAAATAGCACCTCTACGCCAACTAAAAGGGGACTTTTGGACTTTTATGTTGCTGCTCTGCTGAAACTCTATTGTAACTTGAGTGTTAGTTATTGTATGTTGTAACTCAGTTGAGAATCAGTAATAAATATCAAACCATTCAATGTGGATGTAGGCTACAACGCCGAACCACTATAAATCTTTGTCCTTTTCTGTTACTGCTTACTTTTCTTGGTGTGATTGTTATATTAGCCTCATTTTCTATTTCATTTCTTCATTATAATTTCTTCAATTACATCCGACGAGTGTTGTGCCCAATTTTGGTACAAACACATATAGGTTTTATGATATGTTTTAATGTGAAAACCCTATTAAATGACATTCAAATGCCTTGCGATTTTAGATTTAGATCAAAAAAGATACTTTAGAGATGGGTTTCAATTTTCATAATTTTATGAATTAATGTGGATTTTATATTAATTTTCTAGTGAGGAAATTGATTATTTGGGTTTAAAATAATTTATAGCTAAATTATTTATGTTTTGGGTCCAAAATTATTATATGTTATAAAACATATTAAAAATGATTTTCTGGAATTTTTGTAGAATTTTCCTAAGTGTTTTAATGAATATATAAAATTATTTAAAGTATGGGACTTAAATGTTTTATATATTTATAAAAAGAGAAGGGGTATTTTATAAATTATTTAAATTATTTACTTTTGAAATTTTGGCAGAACTTTTAGAAAAGAAAATTAGCAACCAATCATATTTTGACAAACAAGGGAGGTTAGTTGAAAAGATTACTTTAAAAAGATAAAAAAAATCGGTTTAAACATGCTTTATACATTTTTCACCACTTTTGACACCTAGGTTCCGACTTAGTAGTTCCACCTCCATCACCATTGAAACCAATGCACACAGTATCAAAGACTTGGTACATAGTGAATTGGATATATGCGGAATGTATTGGATCGAAACGTAGGATTTCGAGGGGGTCGAAACATTGCTTTGCTTTTAAATGAAAACGCGCTTGCTTTGCTTTCGAAAGGAATGCTTTCGACTTGATTGGCTTTCAACTGAGTCAAATGGTTATAAAGAAATGGTATCTAAGAGGTTGCACCTTTGTTTTTAAGTAAATGCTATCGTCGGGGTCAAAACCCCTTTGATGTCGCTTTCTGCATTTCGAAGCAAATGGTTTCGAAAAGGATACTCTGTTTTTAAAACTTAGCCACTTCTCCAATGCTTTCGAATGGTTGGTTTCGACACCATCACTTCTTTACTTAGGAAATGCTTTTGAAAGAGTGCTTTCGACTTAAATGTTTTATGACCCTTTTGTTCTGTTGAAGGTAGAACCCAAAGGTTTCGAAGAAGATAGTTTTAAATGGTTTCAAAAGGTTTCCTCATGTTTTACTTGAACCCAAATGCTTTTGAAAGGTTTGATGTTTTAATGCTTTCGAAAGTTTTTAATGAAGCTTTCGAAGGGGTGGTTCCCTATTGGTTTCGAAAGGTTTATAAGGAAGGTTTTCCAATGTTTTCGAAAGGCAATGTTTAATGTTTTAAAGATAGGATGTCTAAGGTTTTATAGCTTTCAAAGGAAAGGTTTTTCAATGGTCTTGAAAGGTTTATATGAATGGTTTCGAAAGGAATGTTTTCGCCTTTCGGCCTAGTTTATAAAAAAAGGGTTTACTTGGTTTCGAAAGGGATACTCTCAAAAGTTTTAAATGTTTTCATCAACAAAGATTTGTGTAAAGTATATATATAACATGGCAAAGTGATTTGAGTAAAGCATAGAGTATATTTTCCTTGTTTAGAGTATGATTAAAAGTTTAAATCAATTTGAGATGAAAAGGTTTTCAAGGAAAATTTAAGGGAAGATTACCCTAAGTAAAATGACTCGGATATTTGTATACCAGATGGGACTGGTATAGAGTCGCGCCATATACGTTAGCTATTAGCCCCTAGCTAATTTAGTCTAAAATTCCAGTGTGTAGGGCTTTGTCATAGGTAAGACTAAAATGATGTTACACACATAAGGGAATATATTTGTATAGAGGTAGGTTATTGGTGAGCCTGCAAAACCATTAGGATCAGTTGACCTAAAGAAAGTAATTTAGGGACAGGCCATCCAAAAGAGGAGTATCTAACAGATGTTAGATTATTTTCTCATATTGTCTGGTAGGCCTGAGTCAGCCAAAGATTAGTAGTTAGCCAAACAAAACTATAGTGTTCAGACAGATAGTCCATTTGTCACCTGATATGTATGTTTACATGATAATGCTTTACAGTTTTAACTAATTTTGGTTGCAGGATTGTGATTTGCAAAAGATATGTTTTAAAAGGATATTAGTGAGGGGAAACCCATTCCGCTAAGTGGCGTGGTCTCACTTAATATCAAATAACCGAGATGTATAGCATTATTCATAATAGGCTTTATGTCTGACTCAAAGTTTATGTTTTCCCCCTTAAACTCTTGGGTGCTCAAAATTGATTTGAGTAGGCTGAGGGTTGAGGATTTTCAAGTTTTTAGTAGGTTGGCGAATAAAGCTTCCGGAGACGAGCAGGTGGCTGACTGATGGCTATTTAGGAGTTGCTTTTTTATTTTGTTTTATTCTGTTGTGTTGTATTAAGTTAGTTATGACTATATAGTACTATGGTCAACCAAGGGGGCATCTTCATATGTCACTCTTGGTGTATTTATGTAATAATTATATTTTATCTGAATTTGGGAAATGTTTGGGATTATGTAGCTTGGATAGGAAATGTTGTTTTGAAATGTAATCAAAAAAATGTTTTAATCTATGATGATTTTATTTCATATTGAAGTGCTTCTGATATTATGGATACCATTAACATTACCGTATTTGGTCATCGGAAGTTAATACTATTGATGACTGCAGCATCTGCAGTGCTTAGCTTTGGGCCTCTAGATAGGGGATGTTACAACTTGGTATTAGAGCATAGGTTTATGAAAAAAATTAACCTAAAATGATTTTTGAAAACATAATCCTAAGGAATTAAAGATAAGATCGGGGTATGGGATAACGCTATAGTAACGTACTTGTATTTGCTATATATAAGTATACGTTATATCTCTATTTTCCTATCTCTCTTAAGTTATTCTTCTGTATCTCACGAGGCTTTAATACAGATATGGATGCTAGAAGCGGAGGAGTGAATCTTGGGGGAAGCACCACAACAAATGGTAACGCCAAACCAAATACGAGAAGGAACCAATGTCAGGCACAAGCAGGAAATGTGGGTGCTGGAGTCCCGCAAGTTGACATGGGAGCTATGTATCAATTTTTCGTGAATATGATGCAGGCGGGTGTTGCTGCTAAAGTGGTTGGAGGAAATGCTGTAGAAGGAGTTCAAGAAGCTCCAATGGTCAGCAATTATGCTATTTTGAGAAGAGACTATGTTAGGCTTGGAGGAAAGCCATTTATCGAAACTGAAGATGCTATTGAGGTAGAGAACTGGTTGTTGCATTGTGAGAGGATCTTTGTAGACTTGGGGCTCAATGATGAGCGGAACAGAAGGCTTGCATCGAGACAGCTTCAAGGAGCAGCTTTATTCAGGTGGAATAGTGTGACAGTTGGAGTGAATGAAGAAATAATGACATAGGCTGAGTTTAAAAGGAGGTTCGGGGAGAGGTTCATGTCTATGATGGCGAAGTCTACCTTGATTAGAAAGTTTGCTGAGTTGAAGTAGGGAGAGGTGACTGTGTTGGAGTATGCTAGAAGGTTTGAGGAGTTGGCTAGGTATGGATATGCCACTGTAGACACTGTGATTAAGAGGAACGATAAGTTTATTAGAGGGTTAAAGCCTGAGTTGGTAAGGACTACATTACCTCATATTCGGGATCCTTGTGATGTGGTAGTAGAGATGACGTTGAGACATGAGGAGATGCGTGCTTCTATGGAGAAGAATAAGGCAAAGGAAGTCCGGGTGGGGTAGAGTCAGAAAAGAAAGTTCTTCCATAAGAAAGGAGCTCAAAAAGGTGGATCTGCTAAGAAGGGAAAGGCATAAGTGGTTTGTTACAAGTGTGACAAGAAGGGACACTATGCCCATGAGTATCAGACATGCAAAGGAAAGAAAACTGTGGAGAAGAAAGAGGTGAGGTGTTTCTACTACGATCAGATTGGTCATTACAAGAACCCGTGCAAAGAGCCTGCTAAGGATGGAAGGGGCAAATTATTTGCATTGGAGCCAGCTACCTCGAGGCCAACAACAGAGGAAAAAGGAAAAGCAGTGTTGGGAGGTATGCTACAAATTCATGGTATGTTAGTCAGCATTCTGTTTGATACCGGTGCATCGCACTCTTTTGTATCTCGTTGTTTAGTAGATAAGCTTAACCTAGAACCCTCATACTTAATTACTTCCTTAAGGGTTGCAAATCCGATAGGAGGGTATGCGACACATGGGATGAAGTGTGACCACTTAGGGTTTGATTTGTTAGGTCATGCCTTTGCTTGCAGTTTGCATGTATTTGACTTTGTAGGGTTCAGAATTATTTTGGGTATGGATTGGTTAAGTAACTACGATGTTAGGATATTTTGCCATGATAGGAAAATATCACTTAGACACCCTGACTGTAATGATCGGATTTTATATACCGTAGAAAGCCCTAGTTGTGAGGTGAATGCTTTATTGGGTGTTGTGGAGAAAGAAGACGAGTTGAATCAAGTTTTCATGGTTAAATAATCCGCGGATGTCTTTGAGCCGGTAGTAGGATTGTCACTGAAACAAGCTATTGAGTTTCTAATAGATTTGGTGCCTGGAGCAGAACCAGTGAGTAGGCCGCCAAGTAGGATGACACCTACAGAGATGAGAGAGATGAAGGTGCAATTGGTGGATTTTGAAGGCAAGAATTTTATCAGACCTAGTAGTTCGCCTTAGGGAGAAGCCGTTGTGTTTGCTAAGAAACCAGATGGATCGTTGAGGTTGTGTATTGATTATTGTAAGTTGAATGAGAAGACGATAAAGAATCGATATCTGTTGCCTAGAATTGACGATTTGTTCGATCGGTTGAGTGGAGCCAAGGTATTTTCTCAGTTGGATTTGGCAACAGGTTTCCATCAGCTTAGAGTAGTAGAGGATGAGATTCCTTTGACGGCGTTTAGAACTAAATATGGATCGTACGAATGGTTAGTGATGCCATTTGAACTAGCTAATGCGCCAGCATTCTTTATAGATTTGATGAACCGAGTTTTCCGAGAGCACTTGGATAGGTTCGTGTTGGTGTTTATAGATGATATCTTGATATACTCTAGAGATGAAAGGGAGCATGAAGTTCATCTTAGAGTGGTGCTTGAGACGCTGAGGCAGAATCAGCTAAAGACGAATTTCGTGAAGTGTCATTACTGGAAGAAGGAGGTGAAGTTTCTTGGTCATGTAGTCTCAAAGAAAGGATTGTCTGTAGATCCGACTAAGATTGAAGCGGTGAATAATTGGAAGAGACCCGAGACCCAAATGCTTTTCAAAGGTTTTAAATGTTTTCATCAACAAAGATTTGTGTAAAGAATATATGTAACATGGCAAGGTGATTTGAGTAAAGCATAGAGTATATTTTCCTTATTTAAAGTATGATTTAAAGGTTTAAATCAATTTGAGATGAAAATGTTTTCAAGGAAAATTTAAGGGAAGATTACCCTAAGTAAAATGACTCGGATATTTGTGTACCAGATAGGACTGGTATAGGATCGCGCCCTATACATTAGCTATTAGCCACTAGCTAATTTAATCCAAAATTCCAGTGTGTAGGGCTTTCTCACAGGTAAGACTAAAATGATGTTACATGCAGAAGGCAATATATTTGTACAGAGGTAGGTTATTGGTGAGCCCGCAAAACCATTAGGATCGGTTGACCTAAAGAAAGTAAGTTAGGAACAGACCATCCAGAAGAGGAGTATCTAACAGATGTTAGATTATTTGTTTATATTGTCTGATAGGCGCGAGTCAGCAAAAGGTTAGTGGTTAGCCAAACAAAACTATAGTGTTCGGACAGATGGTCCATTTGTCACCTGATATGTATGTTTACATGATAATGCTTTATAGTTTTAACCAGTTTTTGTTGTAGGATTAAGATTTCCAAAAGATATGTTTTAAAAGGATATTAGTGAAGAAAAACCTATTCCGCTAAGCGGCGTGGTCTCACTTAATATCAAATAACCGAGATGTATAGTATTATTCACACCAGGCTTTATGTCTGACTCAAAGTTTACGTTTTCCCTTTAAACCCTTGGGTGCCCAAAATTGATTTGAGTAGGCTGTTCAGGTTTTTAGTAGGTTGGCGAATAAAGCTTCCAAAGACGAGCAGGTGGCCGACGGATAGCTATTTAGGAGTTGCTTTTTTATTTTGTTTTATTCCGTTGTGTTGTATTAAGTTAGTTATGACTATATAGTACTCTGGTTAACCAAGGGGGCATCTTCATTGGTCGCTCTTGGCGTATTTATGTAATAATTATATTTTATCTAAACCTGGGAAATGTTTGGGATTATGTAGCTTTGATATGAAATGTTGTTTTGAAATGTAATCAAAAAAATGTTTTAATCTGTGATGATTTTATTTCAGATTCAAGTGCTTCTGATATTATGGATACCATTACCATTACTATATTTGGTCACCGAAATTTAATACTATGGATGACTGCAGCATCTGTAGCGCTTAGCATCGGGCCTCCGGATAGGGGATGTTACATAAGGAATCAAGCAAGGGGAATTAATCCAAGATCAAATCTCAAATTCCTTATCCTAATCAAGATGAATAATAATCAAAACCATCTCTATTTTTGTTTAATGATCATTTGATTTTCGGGTTTAAGTTTAATTCCATTATGATGATTTTGATGATGATATGCTTGGATTTCATGATTTGATATATTCAGACAAGTTTTTTAGATAATTATTTTACATGGTTTTAAGGCTAAAATCGTTTATTTTGGATTTCGAATGCCATGAGGAATTTATATGTTATGTAAAACATTATTTTGGAGATGGGTTTAATTTTCTATAATTTTCCAAGCTATGGAAAATCTATTATGAATTTTTGAAGGAAGATATGAATAATTGGGTTTAGAAATTAATTTCGACTATATTTTGAAGAATTTGGGTCTAAAATTTATATATGTTAGATAACATATTAAAAGTGAATTTCTATGATTTTAGGGATTTTTCCTAAATAATTTATTATGGAAATTAAATTATTTTAGATGAAGGACTTAAATGTTTTATTTATTTTGCTTAATGGAAGGGATTATTTGCTAAATTAATTTTTGTTTAGATTTGAAATAATTGCGGCAGTTTTTAAGAAGGAATTTGAAAAGTTTATGGGAACCAATTAAATGTTTACAAATAAGTAGGTTAGTTAAAAAGCAATTACTTAAAAAGGCATTAAAACAGTTACTTTACCCAGAAATTATGTTCCACCTCTTTCGAAAGCAACCTTTCGACCCTATGCTTCAGCCTTAACCAAGTCGAAACCAACCAAGCCGAAACCAATACACAAGGTATCAATCTGTTGGTACGTAGTGGATTAGAGAAAGGCGGAAGGCATGGTGTCGAAACCAATGCTTTCGAAGGGGTCAAAGCCTTTGTTTTACTCTCAAAAGATATGCGCTTGTCTTGTTTTCAAAAGGATGCTTTCGAAGGGGTCGAAACCCATTTAAATAGCTTTTGAAAATGTTGTCGCCTTTTGGTTTTGAAAATAATGCTTTCGAATGAGTTGCCTTATTTTAATTCAATGTTTTCGAAAGGGGTAGTTTCAACCCAGTCGAAACCCTGCTGTCATCCTTATGCCTTTCGAATGGATTGAAGTCATCAACTAGATCGAAAGGTAGCTTTTGTTTTGTAACTGTAATAATCCACTTCCTAAAGCTTTCGAAAGGGTTTAATGGTTTCGAAGGCAATGGCTTCGAAAGGGGTTTCGAAGCTATCCTTCCAAATGTTTTACTTAAATGATTTAAGCTTTCGAAAGGATGATTCTGAAACCATCAGTTTTCCCCAAACTCTTTTATAAGAAGTATAATGGTTTCGAAAGAGGTACTTTCATTTATATTCACTTTGACTCAAAATGTATTTTTAGAATAAACCCAATGGTTTCGAAAGAGATACTTTCAAAAGGTTTCGAAAGGGGTACTTTCAATTGTTTCAAAGCTATGCTTCTAAGAGTTAATAAGTAATGCTTTAATACTTTTGAAAGGTATGTTTTGAGGGTTTCGAAAGAGATGATTTAAAGTGTTTTGAAAGGCATATGCTTAGTGTTTTGAAAAGAAAATTTGAATGCTTTCGAAGGACGTTATTCAATGGTTTCGTAAGTAAAGGTTAAAGGTTTCAAAAGCCTTATTTTTCAAAATAATAAACCCAATCTCATTTTTAAAGGAAAACCATGGCATAATAAAGGAGTTTTAAAATGACTTTTAAGTATGGAGTTTTTGAAGAATCTTTCCTTGATAAAGTAATAGGTTAAAGGGATTAACCATGTTTCATATAAAAATGATTTCAAGGATATTAAACCACAGGTGATGGTGTTATTGTGTTGTTATGTTTGCTTCTTCTAATATACATTTTCATTTTAAAATGGACCCATAACTGTATTTTGGGGAGAAATGGCAGAATAACCAGCTAGGTTGACCCAATAGTGAATATAAATTGAGTTAACTCCTGTATGAGTAGAATTGTATCCAGGAGGTTAGGTAGACCTGAATATAGGATGTCTAAATACCGATTAAAGAAGTTGTCAGATGGACAAGTTTATAATAAACCCATGAAAACTATGATTAGAAAGAGTTATTGGCAAGGGCCAATAGGCTTGTAGTGAACCCATGAAAACTATATCCGGATTAAGTTATTGACAGAAGTCAATAGGTTCATAGTCAACCCATGAAAACTATGATAAGAGGGAAGTTATTAGAGATACCAATAGGCTCAGGGAGAACCCATGAATGAAGTTATTGGCAGGGGCCAATAGGTTCTTAGTGATCCCATGAAAACTATGACACCGGACATGGAGTCCATAAATATTAAACAGGTTATTAGTCAGCCTATGAAAACTATTTAGGTTAATAGTGACCCTACAAACTATAACTAAGAAAGATAGTCAGAATGAACAGGGATAGGAAATCCCGAATTGATTTACTTGTTTGCATATCATCATAATGTTTTGAATTATTATGTTTTAACCATTGTGGATGCAGGAGCACAGTATATGGTTTTTATGAATTTTTGGAGGATACTAGTGAGGGGAAAACCCGTTCCGCTAAGCGACATGGTCTCATTAGATATCAAAATGGTTTGAGATGGTAGATTATTATTCATACCAGGCTTTATGTCTAACTCGAAGTTTATGTTTTCCTCTTAAACTCTCGGGTGTTAAATTAACTTTGCGTAATTTGAGAGTTGAGGTTTTCAAGTACCTCTTTAGACAAATAAGCTTCCAGAGATGTGGAGGAGGCAAGCTAGGTAATCAAGTTCTTTTCTATTTTGATTCCGCTGTGTTTTGTTGTAAAGGAAAATTTGTTTAATTGCCTAGTTTTATATACTCTAATCATCCAAGGGGGCATCTTCATATATCGCTCTTGGCATATATTGTAATAATTATATTTTCTCTGAACGTGGTTCTCAAATCTAGGATTATGTAATGAACGTTGAGATGATTTGAAATGGAATGTGAAAGATGTTTTATGATTTTAATTTTTTTCCATATCCATGTGTTTCTGTTATATCAATGCATCTAACATTCCTGTATTTGGTCGCCGAAGATTAATAACTATGGATGACTGCAGCATCCGTAGCCGTTAGTTTTGGGCCTCCGAGTGGGGGATGTTACAAGTTGGTATCAGAGCATAGGTTTATGAAAACTTAAAAGAAATTTAAACCTAAAAGATTTTTCAAAACATAATCCAATGAATCAGAAAATAAGATCGGGGTTTGGGATAGTGCTATAGTAACGTACTTGTATTTGATATATAGAAATCTTTGATGAAAATTAGGGATACTTTACTGCTTCATACAATGCTACTCCTCTCCACTGACGGCAAAGGAAATTTTTAGGCTATTCCTTGTCTAAAGAAAGGTATGAGTTTGGAAAAAATGTTATCTTATGAAGACAGGATACAAAGTGGAGTTTCACCGAATGCAAGAGCTGTTAACTATATAAGAAATGGTATGATCTCTCTCCCATAGTCCAACAACAACACAATCACTACCTTGTGGTACTCCTTTAATAATAAACCTTATGTTCATGTTCTTGATGATAAATATATATGGACTGATGAACTCAAAGGCCAATCTACCCAAATTGTATACACTGTCATAGAGGGTACTTCTCTTCTAAATAATTTTCCTTGGCATAGAAGAATCTGGAACCTGCACTCCGATGAAAAGCTCAATTTTTTGCTTTGGAAGGTTTTCAAAAATACTTTACACACTTTGGAAAATTTGGCTCACAGTTAACTCTGTTTCTACCACCTGTTTATTTTACAGCTCTGGAAATGAGGACACACACCACTTGTATTTCAGCTGCTCTTTTACTCACTTCATATGGAAGAAATTAAAGAGAAGATGTAGCACCTCTAATTTTTATTAACATTATTCAAGAGATTTAATTAGAATAAATTAAATAGAATAATATAGTTAAGGAGATTGAGGTTGATTAATAAATATGTAGTGGCCGAGCTTATTTAAATTCAATGAACTTATAAATGGTTAAGTGTTAGCTAAATAAATAGAAGGGCATTAGGGTAATTGCCGCCCACATTCTTTACCCTTATACCATTTCCTTTAGGCCATACACGTTTATTTTTATCATAAGAAAAAATTATAACCGTAAGGAGAATAGAGGCCGGCCATTAGGAAGAAAGAAGATAAGAGAAAATTAAAGTAAAGCTTAGGATTCAATCTAGAAGAAATCAATCTCAATCAATCTTAAATTTCCTTATCCAATCTAAGGTGAATAATAACCATTACATCTCTATTTTGGGTTTTATAATAATATGGTTTCAGATTTAAGGGATAAATTTGTTTTATGATATATTGAATGATGATATGCTTGATTTATAATTTATATGGTTTAAACAAGATTGTTTAAAGGAGATGTGCACGGTTTAAGGGTAAAATAGAGATCAAATGATTTCTAAATGTCATGGAAAAATTATATATTATGGAAAACATGATTTTGGAGTTAGGTTTCAATTTTTATAATTTTTCAAGCCGTAGAGAATTAATTATGAATTTTCAAAGGAAAATATGGTTATTTGGGTTTATAAATTTATTTTGAAAAATATTTTGAGAATTAGGGTCTAAAATTTTGATATGTTAGATAACATGATTAAAGTGAATTTCTGGTATTTTTGGGGATTTTTACTAAGTGATTTAGTATGGAAATTAAATTATTTTGAAAGGAGGACCTAAATGATTTAATTGTTTTATTAATAGGAAGGGCTTAATTGTTAAAAGTTATCATGTTTTTAGATCTGAGAAAATATGGCAAACATTAGCCAAATTATTTAAAAGTTTAAACAGCCAATCAAATGTCTACAAGTAGGCAAGTTTGTTACAAAAAGTTTACTTTATTTGGTCAAAACAACCTTTTGATCAGAAAAAGGGGTTCCGCCTTCTTTAGAAGGACCTTTCGACCAAGATCATTCACCTCAATCCTAGTCGAAAACTTCTAGGTCGAAACCAGTAAACCAATACACATGGTATCATTCTGATGGTACGTAGAGGATGGGAGAAAGGCGAAAGGTAGCTTTCGAAGGGGTTGGTTCCTTTGTTTTAAAGGAAAACGCTTGCATGTTGATAAAGGGGTTTCGAAAGAGAGCTGTCGCCTATGCTTTAAAGAAGTAGCTTCCGAAGGAGTTACTTAGAGTTTTATTAAAGCTTTCGGAAGGGGTAGTCTCGACCAAGTCGAAACCCTTCCGTGAATTGATGACCTTTCGATGGTATTGAAGACATTAATGATATTGAAAGATGTTGTTGTTTTTATAAATTAAGCCGCTTACAAATGCTTTCGAAAGGGGTTAGGGGTTTTGAAAATAATGGTTTCGAAGCCAACCTTCAATTATTTTACCCAGATGTTTAATGCTTTCGAAAGGATGGTTTCGACACCATCAAACTTCCTCAATACTTTTTGAATTAAAGAATGGTTTCGAAAGAGAGGCTTTCGCCTATGTTCACTTTGACCCAAAATGATTTTTTAAGTATAAACCCAATGCTTTCGAAAGGGGGACTTTCAATGGTTTCGAAGGGTAACCTTCATTGGTTTCGAAAGGGTACTTTCAAATGGTTTCGAAGCTATGCTTCTATAATTATATAATAATTATTTAACATGGTTGAAAGTTTTCGAAAGAAATGTTTTAAAATATTCGAAAGGCAGGAGCCTAATGTTTAAAAGTTGGATTTTTATGCTTTCGAAGGAGGTCATCTTATGAGGTCGAAAGCAAGGTTTCGAAGGTGTCGAAAGGTTTTAAAGCCCAAACTCAAATTTTTAAAGGAAAAACCCATGGCTAAATAAAGGAGTTTTGAAATAACTTTAAGTATGTAAATTTGAAGAAGTATTGCCTTGATAAAAATATAAGTTAAAGGGATTAACTATGTTTATATGAAATGTATTTCAAGGACCTTAAACCCACAGTAGTGGTATTATTGAATTGTTATGTTTTCTTCTTCAAATATGAGTATATTCACATGATAGAAAAACCCATAACTGTATTTTGGGTATAAAAGGGTAGAAGAACCAGCTAGGTTAACCCAGTAGTGAATATAATTTGATTAAACTCCTGAATGAGTAGAATTGCATCTAGTGAGTCAAGGAGACCAAAGTATAGGATGCCTAGACCTTGAAATTTTCCAGGAGATAGGTTCATAGTAAACCCATGAAACTATGATTATGTAGTTATTGAGGGTAACCAACGGGTTCATAGTAAACCCATGAAAACTATTATTAAGGTAGGTTGGCAAAAGCTAATTGGTTTGTAGTGAACCCATAAAAACTATATCTGGATTAAGAATTGACATCAGTCAGTAGCTTCCTAGTCAACCCATGAAAACTAGGATAAGAAAGAAGTTAATGGAAGCATCAGTAGGTTCCTAGTCAACCCATGAAAACTAGGATGAGAAGTGAGCTACTGGATAAATCCATAGGTTCCTAGTCAACCCATGAAAACTAGGATAAGGGATTAATTATTGGAATGATTAACAGGTTCAGGGGGACCCATGAATTAATTAAGTTAACTAGCATGGCCTATAGATTTTTAGTGGTCCCATGAAAACTATGAAATAGGATAGGGTGTTCATGTATAATGAAAAAGGTTATTAGTAAACCCATGAAAACTAATAGGTTAGTAGTGACCCTAGAAACTATAATTATGACAGGGTGTCAATTTAAGCTGGGGATGGGAAATCCTAAATATTTTTGTATATGCATATCATCATAATATTTTGAAATGTATGTTTTAACCATTGTGGATGCAGGAGCATAGTATTTGGTTTTATAAAGGTTTTAGGGTACTAGTGAGGGGAAAACCCGTTCCGCTAAGCGGCGTGGTCTCAATTGATTTTGAGTAGTTTGAGGTTTAAGATTTTAGGTTCTCTTCTTAGACGAATAAAGCTTCCGGAGGTGTGCAGGAGGCAGTTAGTTATTTAGAGTTATCTTTTTCTGCTGTGTATTTGGATGTAAAGGCGGATTTATTAGCCTTATTATATACTCTGATCAACCATAGAGGCATCTTCATATGTTGCTCTTGGCGTATGTGTAATAAGTATATTTTGCTGAACGTGGTTAACATTTTTAGGATTATGTAATGAACATCAAATGTTTTGAATGGAATGTGGAAACGTGTTTTTTTTAATTGTTAATTTTTTTCCATATTCTTGTGATCTGTGTATCAATGAATCTAGCACCGCCATATTTGGTCGTCGAAGATTAATAGCTATGGACGACTGCAGCATCCATAGCTATTAGTTTTGGGCCTACAAGTAAGGGGATGTTACAAAAGAGGAGGTTATGATCAACTTGTATGGGATAGTAGAATAGAGTGGTTAAACATTTACAAGGCAATAAAGTGGAAACAATCTTCATCATATGAGCTCCTTACTATTCTCAAGATTATGGTCAAAGAAATATGGAAACAACGGAATGATAGAATCTTCAATCAAAAGAAAAGAAATCGAATGCAAATATACTATAGCATATGCAAAGAAATACATTCTTCTATTTCTTTGTCCTCTTTTCCCTTTGATGCAGCGAGTTTGGTTATGTGGTGCCAGCTGTGATTGTTGTATCCTTCGTTTCTTCTCTTTTTCTGTTGTTATGTTCATTTTAATTCTCTAGTCTAGTCTAGTTCATCCTTGTATCCTATTTATATTTGTAAGTCGCTCTTATTAATACAAATAAATGGTAGGGTCCATACAACCCCGCTGGCTTTGCCAAAAAAAAAATTGAATTAAAGGGATTAATCATCTATCAATATGAAATTGGTTTCAAGGAATTTAAAAATGGTTTAGCCCAAGTTTTGAGAAAAATTACCAAAGAGAATATTACTTAAGATCAAGTAATTATGAAACATAAAAAGGTTATTGATTGAACATATTGAATGATGGATGCTATATGTTCTTGTATTTATTTAATCAGTTATTATGCATAATTATTATTATCATACTCACATCATTTGTGATCCATAATTGCATTGTGGGGTATTAAGGGCAGAATAACCAGCTAGGTTGATCTAGTAGTGAGTATAAATAGAGTTAACTCCTAAGTGAGTAGAATTACATCTAGGAGATCAGGTAGATCAAAGTGTTAGTATGCCCAGAACTGATTAAAAGACTGTTGAATGAGATATGTTATTGGAAGGATCCAATAGGTTTATAGTGATCCCATGAAAACTATGGCTTAAGTATTGTTATCGGAGATGTCCGATAGGTTCTTAGTGACCTCATGAAAAGTATGATTGAAAAGGTGGTATTGGGAAACCTCAATAGGTTCATAGTGATCACATGAAAACTATGATTTGAGATATGTTATTGGAGGGCTCTAATAGGTTCCTAGTGATCCCATGAAAACCATGGATGGAGAGTGTTATTGGCCGAGACCAATAGGTTCTTAGTGATCCCATGAAAACTAAGATTTAGAACAGGGAGTCCATGAGAACTAGATAGGTTAATAGTGAACCCATGAAAACTATTAGGTTCATGGTGACCTTAGGAAAACTATGACTTGAGACGGGTAGTCCAATGACTTGGAATGGGTAATCTAGTATGTGTTGCATATTAACATATCATTATGTTATTATAATGTTTAACCATTGTGGATGTAGGAGCGCATTATATGGTTAATATGTTTTGGCAAAGATACTAGTGAGGGAAAAACCTATTCCGCTCAGTGGCGTGGTCTCACTAGAAATCTATTGGTCCAAGATGATAGGTTATTATTCACACTTGACTTTTCATCTGATCCAAAGGTTTTGTTTTTCCCCTTAAACTCTTGGGTGCTCAATTGAGTAGGTCGGTAGTAAGGGATTTTAGGTTTTCTCGTAGGATGAATAAGCTTTCGGAGTTGTGCAGGAGGCAATCTAGCTATGTAGGAGTTCTATTCTAATCTGCTATGTTGTTGAGCTTGTCTGTATGGATGCAATGGCAAGTTATATAATTGTCAAATATTTGACTCTGATCAACCAAGGGGGCATCTTCATATGTCGCTCTTGGAGTATTTTGTAATAATTACATTTTCTTTGAATGTGGAATTACAAATGAGATTATGTAATGAATATGAAACCATACGTTGAAATGGAATATAAAGGTTATTTTTGAATCATAGCCACATTTTGTTGTCGGGAATTAATAACAATGGATGAGTGCAATATCTGTAGCAGTTAGTTTTGGGAATAGGGATGTTACACAAGGATTTGATCAGTTTCATCAAATTGTCTGTGCGGTTAGGAGATGGTGACCATAAGATGGTGTGGTGCAGAACTTTGTTGTGGTGTATGGGTTCTCCACCTACAATGTATTCTTGGGCCAATCGCCCTTACTGATTTTAGGGTTACACCCACCCACGGTACTTAATAATGAAATTTCCCATGGAAAATGGAGTAGGGGAAATCCAAGGAGATCAAAACACAGTGCGACAAAGCTATGTTGCCGAGCTTGGAGAGGCACGATGATGGGACAAAAGGAAAAGATGTAGTGAAACTGATCTGCATCAAATCTGCTGATGCATAGCAATTACTGTTTGAGCCTCGACTCAGATCCACTAGAAAGTAATATAAAACTATGGACCCATAGAAAGAGTTAGAAGAGGTAATGGCGGAATTGATAGAGTTGACGGTCAAGGTTCAAGTGGACAAAGATAATCCGTCAAAGGTCGTTAAGATTGGATCTCAATTCAGCCTGAAGATGGGGAAATAACTGGTAGGGTTTCTCTGGGTAAACAATAAAGTGTTCCCTTGGTCACATTTCGACATGTGCAGGAATTTTTCTGAGGTCACATGTCATGACTGAATGTGAATCCAAGCTACCCTCCAATGAAACAAAATAGTGCAGTATGAAACTAAAACGATTCGCTGCATTAAAAGAAGAAGTGGATAAGCTAAAGGAAAATGGCTTTATCTGCAATGCATTATATCTAGAATGAGTATTGAATATAGTGATGGTCAAAAAGGCAAATCGCAAATGGGAAATGGTGGACATATATAGACTACTCGGACTTGAACAAAGCATGTCCAAAGGACTACATCCCGCTGCCGTGGACCAACCTTACTGGATGGAACCGCCGGACATGAATTACTATCCTTCATGGATGCGTATTTCGGTTATAATCAGATTTCGATGTATGTTTTTGATCAAGAGCATACAAGCTTTATCACAGACTTGAGACTATATTGCTACAGAGTTATGTCGTTCGGTCTAAAGAAGTTGGAGTTACTTACCAGCATTTAGTTAACAAGATGTTTTTAAAAAAACGTCGGGCGAATAATGGAGGTCTATGTAGATAATATGTTGGTAAATTCATGATCTACAGATCATATTAGTGACCATTCTAAAATGTTTGATGTATCCATAAATATGGAATGAGAATAAATCCACTGATGTGTTCCATGGAGTCATATCAGGCAATTTTTTTAGGGTTCATCATACAATCTAGGGGCATTGAGGCTTACCTGGATAACATAGAAGCATTGAAGAAGGTTACAGCCCCTTGGATAAAAAGGGAAATGTAGAGTTTAAATGGTAAAGTTGCCACCTTGAGTTAGTTCAACTCAAAGGCTATCGATAAATTTATATTGTTCTTTGATGCCCTCAAGAAGGATAAGGGAAAGTTCCAATGGACGAGTGAATGAGAAGTCACTTTTCTGAATATATTGAAACATTTAAGGAAACCGCTGATATTGTCTAAGCTCTTGAAAGGAGAAGACCTTTATAGTTACCAAATAGTATTAACTCATGCACTGAGCGCAGCGTTGGTATGTAAGGAGTGTAAATACAAAGGCCAGTCTATCGTATTAGCAAGTGATTCGATGGAGAGGAGAAACAATATCTTAAACTAGAGAAATTGGCATATTGTTTGTTGATAGCATTGAGAAAGATGAGACCCAACTTCCAAGCTCATCCGGTAATAGTGTTTATAGATCAACCTCTAAGGCAAGTATTGCATCACCCCGAGACCTCGAGTATTATAGTGGAACATCAAGATGATTAATACGAAATAACCTATCATCCTAGGATGGCGATTCAATGATAGACTTGGAAAATATCATTGTTGAACTCGCCATCCAGGATGATGTAATGGAAGAAGAACTGGTCGACCTTTCTTGGTGGAAATTATATGTAGATGGAACATCCAATGACCACGATTTCAGGGCTGGAGTGGTTTTGATAACCCCAGAAGATTGGCAGATTTTTACTGTGTTAAAGCTCTGGTTCTGTGCGATGAATAATGAAGCTGAGTATGAAGTGCTGGTTGCAGGATTCAAGATAGAGAAAGAGTTCAGAGTGAAAGTTTTGCATATCTACAGTGACTCCCAACTGATGGTTTGCCAAGTAAAGAAAGGTTTCAGGCTACGAGTGCATGACTTACCCTTTACCTGTCAAAGATATGAGCAACAGAACGATATCGAGTACCACGTGATTACACACATCCCCAGAGAGGAAAATATGAATATTGATTCATTGACCAAACTGGCGAGCTCTGGTGCTGCGCAACTGATAGGAATCATGCCGTAGAGGTTTTGAAATCTCCCAGTATTGATGAAATGGATATTGGTTATATTACGGAGATTGAGGAAAAGGAGTTATGGATGACTCCAAATAAGGATTACTTGTTAAAGGAAACTCTTCCGAAAAGTTTAAATGAAAATAGAAAGCACTTGCATAACGTTCCTCGAGTCCTTATGTAAGAGGAGTGTTGTATAACAGAGGATTTTCTGTCCTTTGTTATGAGGTGTCGATAAGGACGAAGCTAAGAAGAACTTAGCGGATGTTCATGAAAGAAGTTGTAGCAATCATACTGGGGGAAGAATTCAGCAAAGAATATTCTTTGCTATGGATACTTCTGGTCGACTATCAATTAGGATTCAGTTGAATATTCAAGAAAATGTGACAAGTGCCAGAGATTTGCGAATATTCCCAAAGCCTAGTCCAACGAGCTTATATAGATGGTTAGCCCATGGCCATGTATGATTTGGTGAATTTATATCATCAGATAGCTATTAATGTCTCATAGAGGAGCAAAATATGCAATTGTCGCTATGGAGTATTTTATAAAGGGCTGAGGTAGAACCACTTACCATGTTCACTTCGGAAAAAAGGATCAACTTTGTTGTAAAGAACATTTTGTGCAGGTTCAGAGTGCCATAGAAGATCATGATTGACAATGGATCTCAATTTGAAAGTGCAGAAATCTGTGATCTGTGTGATCGGTATTGATTTATCACTCGCTTTTGAGATGAAGTGGATGACTAAATATGAAGCTGCTTTTCAGAATCTATTGGAACATTTAAGGAAGCCACCGGTATATTTTTAGCCATTGGAAGGAGTAAAACTTTATATTTACCAAATGGTATTGACTCACACATTGAGTGCAGCATTTGTGCATGAGAAGTGTAAATTAAAATGTCAGTCTATTATATCAGTAAGTGAATCGCTAGAGTGGAGAAATGATATCTCAAGCTAAAGAAATTGGCGTATTGCTTGTTGATAACATTGAGAAAGTTGAGAGCCTACATTCAAGCTCATCCGATAAGGGTGTTTGTAGATCCACCCCTAAGGAAAGTATTACATCGCCCCTAGACCTCGAGATGATTATTGAAACAGAACATCAACATGAGTCTATACGAAATAACTATCATCCAAGGAAGGCGATTCTAGGATCGACTATGGCAATTTCATTGCTGAATTCACCATCTAGGATGATGGAATATGAATTGATCGAGCTTTCTCAATGGAAATTATATGTTGATGGAGCATCCAATGACCATGATTTTGGGGCTAGAGTGATTTTGATAACCCTAAATGGGAATTCTCTTGAAATTTCGAAATGAAAAGAGCAAGCACTTGCGTAAATTGCCTCGGTTCCTTATGCAAGAAGGAGTGCTATATAGGAGAATTTTTTTACCCCCTGCTACGATGTGTTAATAAGGACAAAGCTAAGAAGATCTCGACAGATGTACATGAAAGAAGCTGCGGGGATCACACTAAGGCAGAATTTAGCAAAGAAGATTCTTCATGATGGATACTTTTGGCCAATTCTCAATCAAGATGCGGTTGAATATTTCAGAAAATGTGACAAGTGACAAAGATTTGCGAAGATTCCTAAAGCCGCATTCAACAAGCCTATGTAGATGGTTAGCCCGTGGTCGTTTATAGTTTGGAGAATTTATATCATCGGAGTTCTACTGATATCTCGCGGAGGAGAGAAATATGCAATTGTTATTGTGGAGTACTGCACAAAAAGGGCTGAGGTGGAACCCCTTACCATGATCACTTTTGCAAAAGTGATCAAATTTGTTGTCAAGAACACTTTGTGCAGGTTTAGAGTGCATAAAAGATCATAACCGATAGTGCAACTCAATTCGAAAGTGTAGAATTATGTGATTATTGTGATCGATGTCGAATTGAGAAGAGCTGTTGGTCGGTTGCACATCCGCAATCAAATAACAGGTGAAAGTGGTAAACAAAATCATCAAATCCATCGTAAAGAATCAGTTGAAACGAGCCAAGGGAAACTGGGTGGATGAGTGTAACAAACCAGAATTTTACCACTTTAATATAGGCTATTTAAATATAGTTTAAATAATGAATAAATAAATTTTTATTAATAGATAAACTTATTTTAATTAGTTATTAATGATGATAAAATAGTTTCCAATTTTTTTTACCAATATAGATAGTTCATAGAAAATTAGAAAATGTGACCGAAGAACGTTTTCTGAAATTTCGGCCTTTCGACACCAGAAAGTTGTTAAAAACGGTGTGCACGTTTGTGCACCATGTACACACATTTAAATGATATAATTAGTGATAATAAAACTCACTTAAAAATATATTAACTTATATATATATTAATCATGAAATGACAAGTTATGGTATATATATATATATATATATATATATATATATTTACACACTTTTATACATACCTCCTTACCTCAAGTACATACACATGGATTTCCTTTCAAGATTTAGGGAGGTAGAGAGGGGGCAATGTGTGCTAGGAAGGTAGAGGGGTGTGGTGTACCATGTATGCATGTATATTATTTAATACAAAAGGGTAGTTAATCTTTTACCCATTTTCTTAGCTTATAAATACCCCACCATCTTCACCAAAATTCATTTACATTCCATTCTCCATTTTCTTCATTTCTTTTATTCTTGCTCTTATCCATTCAAATGGCTTTTTAGCAAAATATTTCAAGAAGAAATTAGTTCAAAATATACTAAAACCACTTCAAAACAACTCGAAATCACTTTTATCCACTTCTAAGCTTCATATCCACCAAAACAACACCCCGTCACCTCATTTCTTTGCTGGCCGAGCCCACCAAACCCCCTAGGCTGAGCCATGTTGACCCACTTTAGCATCCAAAGTCCAAAAATTCCAAAGCTAGGAGGCTCGTTTAGGTCATGTTCGAATTCTGGTGAAGTTCAACCCTGTTTTAGCACGTTTTGGTGAGTAAAGTTAATGCTTTTTGAACAATTAGTTAACTTTATTGAAGTTAGAAATTATATGATGTATATTGGTGTATGAATGTTATATATGATGTGTGCTTGATTATGTGATGATTTGGTGATAATTGTGTACGCCGAAGTTTGAGTAGGCAAGAAAGTCTCTATCTTGTATTTTGGGAAAAGGTTAGTTAGCGATTATGGAAAAAATATATTATTGCTTATGTTAGTGTTATGATGTATGTCTTGATATGGTGTTTGAAATGAGTTATTTGTTGCATATGGGTCGGTGACATGAAGTTAGCGATTAGCTAACCAAAAGCAACGTACAAAATCCACTTTTGTCGAAGGTTTGAATTTGTTTCAAAAGTGAAACCTTTTCAAGTTTTAAACTTTAGTTTTGCTTCCAGAAGTTCATTTTTATGTTTTAAAGGAAAGAAGGGTTCAAAGTTGAAATTTTTTATAACTTAGAAATTAAATTTCAAAAATTAGAATTACGGGTCCGTATGGCGATAGTCGTTATACGCATAATTCATTAAAAACGAACTAATTTACAAAATTTAAGTGTTTACCCTTAGAAACTTTATATTAGATGTTTTTCTAACTTTAATTAAGTTAATTGACAGTAATTAGTAAGTTTTTAATTAATTATTTATTTAATGATTATTTAATTAATTAATTAAGGTAATTAGCACTAATCACTAGTTAATAAAGGTTGTTTATACTTAACTGTTAAGCAATTAAGTTAATCATGATTAGTAAAGTAATTAAAGTTGATTATTAATGAAGTATTTAATTTAAGGATTTATTTATTATTTTATTAATTATTAATTAATTATTATATAAAAGGGTTTAATACTAATTAAGTTTTTTATTAAGGATAACCAAGTTTTGATTAGGATTTAATTAAGTTTAATTACTATTTACGAAAGGTTTAAATTTGATTACTTAACTAATTAATAAAGATTAGGAGTTATAATTATCAATTGATTTCGAATACCGATTTATTCTCTTTTCGAAAGTGCTTTCTATTTTCAAACATTTTAATCAAGGGATTTCTTTGTCATTTACCCCGAAGTAACCATGAACAAATATCAAACCCAAGTAATGTGGTGATACATGTATGGGAAGTAAGTTATCTCATAGCTAACACTAAGCCGATGAGTAGGCTAACCGTCTACCTGTGAGATCTAGGGGTGGGCATAAACTGCACCGCTATACGGAAACTGCCCGAACCGAACCGCAAAAATGGTGCGGAAACCCGCACCGAATCTTCTAACCAAAGCAAATACCTCAAACCGGACCGGCCCGCATCGATACGGTTCGGTTGCGGTTTGGACAGTTGAACCAACCATATTAAACCGGACCGAACCAAATATTTACACTAGTAATCTTATGATAAAAATATAAGCAACTCCTATCTTATTTTAGATTCTAACGATGTATATTTTATTTTTAGCATATGTTGTTATATTAATAATATTCGTTGTCATAAAGGAAGAAGTTATAGTTTTGATATAATATTTTTCATCTCATTTTTTTTGGATAAATGCTAATTATAATCTTATTCTAGTCATTTTCCTTGATGATTATGCATTGATTAATGCTGATGTTTGGTTAATCTACCAAAAAAATCCGACTCGTAGCTAAATGTCAAATTGAAATATTCATACAGTTAAGAACCAATCTTTCATTTCAGTATAACATTATGTGTTTTAACCTTTAAGTGTATAGGCTTCACACAGTTTCCTTCGTAATTTGATTGTTGATGAAAGTAATTCTCTTATTTCATATTTAATATGGGTTCAAACCGGACCGGACCGAAACCGAACCGTGTTACATTCAAACCGAACCGAAACCGAACCGTTAAAAAGATTAGTATAATGGTTTGTATTTTTGATTAACCGTTTGATGCGGTGCGGAAGCGGCTTGGACTCCAAACCGCACCAAACTGACCTGAGCCCACCCCTAGTGAGATCTAGAGTTTATCTCTAGGCGAAGGGTAGGATAAGATCGAAATGTAAGAAACGTGATAGATATGGGAGATTTAATTTCCATGAATGTTTCATATTTAATTAAGTATATGGTTATCCATATATTAACCTTGTATAATCACCTTTAAATAGCGGATTTTCCGCTATTGATCACTTGACCTGTCTTGACTCAGGGAGTATGGTTGTAAGTTTGAATTCCCTGGTGAGGACTCGAATACATTTGCATACTTCTAAGAGAACCGGAATTGAGTTAGCCAGAATTATCACTTAGTTTGGAGACGTCGGTTTCGGATAATATGATTATTCCAAACTGCTCTAAACTAATAACGTTTATGTTGGATCATTAGGAAGATGTTATGGAGCTATACTATTCTTCCTTAGGGTGATTCCAATATGGAAGATAGTAATATGTGATTGTTTATTTGATCTTGGAACAACTCATATGGATGCATGCTAGTATTGCATTGGTTGCCTGGAGGGTAATATTTGCATTCCAAGATGGTTTGCTAGGAGGAAATGGTAAGAGCATGGCATCTTCGAGCCTCGCACCTGGGAAATGAATAAAGCAGGGACATGGGGCAGGGCTAAGTAGGTTGCACCCAAGTAGGGTATGATCATCCCAAATCTAGAGCGATATCCATGTATGCTTCGGGATCCCATTTTATGGTTGTTGGTCGCAACCAAAAGGTGATCTTATTCAGTGCTACTCAAGAAAGGGGTAGTGCCGGTCCTGAGTGGCAAAGATGCAACATGTTGTAGCCTACCGTTCATTTTATCTAGAGGTGTACGAATTTGGTGGGTAGACCCTTACCCTTTCATAGTTGGAATCCATTATCCACTACGAGCCTTCGGCATTTGGTTGTAGAGCCTAGTATGCTATAATTTTATTAATATAACAATTTAGGCTAAAATTCTATATTCTACTTTAAATCTAGACATTATGATAATATCAGATGATTTTAGTATAAAATATTATGGTTGTCGTAAGGTAAAAACACGTTCGTGTTTACGTGTAGCGTGGTCTTACGAGATACTTTTGTTTAAAGGTTTTTATAAAGTTAAACTTTATGCTTTACTCACACCAGACCCGTGTCTAACCCGTAGTTTATTTATCTTTTCCTTAAACTCTCGGGTACATAAATTTTTTTAAGTAGCAGAGTGGTCAGGTATAGAGAAGCATTTTCGAGTAGGATGGAGCAGGAGTCCTCCCAGCATCTAGTAGTTATATTTGTATTTCCACTGGGTTGTGTATATTATGTAATATTAATGGGCAGTCTGATCTAGTTGTCCTTAGACTTGGATTTGGGATAATACTTGTCGTAACTTGATGTAATATTTTGGAGTAACTTCATGTACTATTCAATAGTGTTGTGTATGACTCTCATGTTGTAATGAAATTTGTGTTTTATTTCTTTTGACTATTATTTCTATACCTCGCAACCTATCTTTTGGGCACTTGAATGATCGGCACGGGAATACGGAGGATGTATTAAGTATCGTCTTTAGGTGTAAGAAAGGCAGATCGTCACATATGGTATCAAAGCTTAGGTTGAGCGAACACCTAGGCCTTAGTTGGGGTCAACTCATTAGAGATAGGGTTAGTAGTACCCTAGAATGAGTTCAGTTTATGAGAGTGCATTTCTGTGTTGTTCTGCTCAGCATTTTCATGTCTAGATTTATGATCTTTTTCCTAAGTTAACCTCATCTAAGTATTCGGAGAGTTACCTTATTATATCCAGGTAGTAAGAATGAGCACCAGAGGAAGACGATGAAGGGGAACTGGCAGCACCATAACCACTGATGGAAGAACCCCTAATGCTGGAAGGGGTGGAATATCAATTGAGGCTGTAGCTCTAATTCAGCCCAGGGTTAACTTCACTGCATTATGCAAAGATTTTACCAACTTAGGAGGGAAACCATTCAAGGGCACAGAGTCAATCATTGAAGTTCAAGCATGATTGAGATAATGCGAGAAAATTTTCAAAGGATTAGACATATCTGATGAACATAAAAGGTTCCTGACTTCATGGCAGTTACAGGAAAGTGTCATAGCTTGGTGGGATTCAGATACTGTAAGCACCCTAGAAGATGAATTCTCGTGGGACCGATTCAAGGAGGTATTCGAAGAGTAGTTCATACCAGATACTGGCATGACAAGGTTATACAGAAGTTTTATTGATCTCAAACAAGGAGAATTATCAGTAGCTGAGTATGAGGCAAAATTCAACGAGTTATCCCATTTTGAACCCAGCCTCATAGATACTCCAATGAAGAAAAATGAAATGTTTATGGCAGGAATGAGAGAAGGGTTCCATGAGAAGATGACCTGGCATGTGAAGGAACAATTTGTGGATCTAATTGATTTGGCTTATAGGTATGAGGCACTTTTGAAAGCAAAGCCAGCAGCAACAATCAGTGGGGTTAACTTCAATCCGAATAAGAGAAAATTCAACCAAAAATGGAAAAAGAAGCAAGGGGAAGGAAAACCCATAGGAGGTGATTAGGGAAACAAGAACAAAGCTGTCGTTTGTTACAATTGCAAGAAGAAGGGACATATTTCAACTTATTGTCAGCAAGTGAAGGTTGTCGCCCCAATAGTCCAGAAGACTATTTGCTACAATTGTCATCAACCTAGCCACATGATTAAGGATTGTCCGTTGATGAAGAAGGGAGAGCAGGTTAAGGTGTATACACTTAAGGATGAGCCCTCCACCTCTGAGGACGCGAAAAGGAAGGGAGTTTTAGAAGGCACCTTACTTGTTTATGGTGTTTTTGTTCATGTTTTATTCGATACTGGAGCATCTCATAGTTTCATCTCTAAAGAGTTAGAGATTAAATTGGAAATGGTTGAAACCCTTATAAGTGTGTTAAACCCTATAGGAGTACAACTAAGTTATGTTTAATTTGTAAAAACATACAAATTGGTTTCCAAAAATACCATTTCTTTTGTGATTTGTTTGTCTTGGATTTTGGGGGATTTGACGTGATTTTTGGTATGGATTGGTTGTCGAAAATGGAGCGATTGTAGATTGCATTAAAAGGAGGATACTATTGAAAGCCAGTTTCGGGGATGTGCTAGAAAGTATAAAGGGTGGGAAGCCTAATGGATGTATAAATAGTTTCCTTTACTCGTTGGAATCATCTCAAGATGAATTGGAATTGATAGAAGTTGTTAGAAATTTTCTGGATATCTTTAAACCAGATAATAGTCTACCCCCACATCGGGAAATAGAATTCTGTATTGATTTAGTTCCCGGTGTGAGACCAGTTTTCCAACCCCTACGTAGGATGGCACTAAGGGAGAGGCAGGAGTTGAGGGATCAAATTGATGATTTGTTGAGCAAAGGATTGATTAGACAAAGTAAATTGAACTGGGCATCACCCGTAGTTTTTGTATACAAGTCTGATGGTTTGTTAAGGCTGTGTGTAGATTATAGAGAACTAAATAAGCTGACCATTCAAAATAAATACCCATTACCTCGCATAGACGATATGTTCGACCAACTGCATGGGGCTAGGATATTCTCTTGGTTAGACCTTGCTACAGGTTTCCATCAGTTACGCATAGCCGAGGATAGTATACCCTTATATGCTTTTAGGAATTCAGAACTTTTCTATGAGTGGTCGGTTATGCCTTTCGAGCTGACTAATGTGTTGATTCATGAGTTTTGATTCATGACACAAGCTTCAGAGATCATACGATGAGAATACTATACGAAAGCGACAAAAAGGAGAATAACCATATATTGCACACTACAAAGGAGACAAGACTATAAATTTTAGTATGAATATTTTATTTTGAGTCTTAGAATATTGTTAAAATCATTCCTCAAGTAGTCACACACACACACAAAACAATTTATATTAAAATGTGTACACTGTGCAAATAACACCAGGTCGGCCGACCGACCAGGATCCTTGGTCGACCGACCCTGTGTCATGTG
Source organism: Allium fistulosum (assembly GCA_030737815.1). Taxonomy (NCBI): domain Eukaryota; kingdom Viridiplantae; phylum Streptophyta; class Magnoliopsida; order Asparagales; family Amaryllidaceae; genus Allium; species Allium fistulosum. Next base: position 1,172,169,660 of record CM060902.1, on the reverse strand, counting down.
CACAGCTACACTCTGTTTTGAACGATTTTTAAATTCAACTGACCGGCCAAAATTTTCAGTCGACCGACCAGAGAATAACGGCTAGTTTACTGAAGAGATGCAATCATTTCATGAAGAGGAATGTCCTCTGTTTCAAGAGATATGGACACAACTGTTGACTGAAACTCTTCATGAAAGATTATAACTCTTCTACAACTATATAAACATATTCAATTCACTTCTACAATAACTGATTCTTGTTTATATTTCTGAAATCTATTCTCTATTCATTTCTGCAAATAAAAGCTTTCATTCTTAATTAATATCACTAGAATCCTTGTTTTAATTTATATACTTCGATTCTACGTGATTATCTTCCTTCTAAATCTTCACACACATATATACTCTTGAGGATTTGATTATAGGAAAGTTGTACTATAAAAAGACAATCAGTGTTATTTAGAACACATTCGTCAACAAACAATTTGTATTAGGCTGAAGTCCTCTTCAGTTGTTGAGGTGGAAAAATTCCTATTCGGCTGCTCAGGTGTCGTATACCTATTCCTCCGGGTTAAGTGAGGGGTTTAGTTTAAATCCAGAGGATATTCTGGGACTGGACGTAGAACGGGAAGTTCGAACCAGTATAAAAATTCCTGGTGTGCTTACTTTAATTTTTATTTTTCTGTTATTACCAGTTTCGGCATTTATATACCATATTACACGATCCTTAGTACTACACGTACACTTTCATTTGGTATCAGAGCAAGGTTATCCTATAACCATCACAAAGTTATTTGATATTTATTTTTTAGTAATATGGCAACCACACAAATTAACGATGTTAACACTAACACTAATTCTAGTTTCACAGAAGGTCAATCAACTTCACAACCTCCACTTTTCAATGGTATAAATTACAATTATTGGTCAACTAGAATGAGAATCTATATGCAATCGAGTGGATTTGATATCTGGAATATTATACAAAGTGAGTACACAATTCCTACTAGAGAATACTCAACTTGGAGTAACACACAAAAACTAGATGCTACATCAAATGCAAAAGCTATGAATATTTTATTTTGTGCATTAGATAGAAATGAATTCAATAGAGTTAACATGTGCACTTCCGGTTATGAAATTTGGAGAACTCTTAAAGTTTCGCATGAAGGAACGAACAAAGTTAAATTAAGCAAAATTTCTATGTTAAAACATCAATTTGAAAATTTTAAAATGAGGCCAAATGAATCTATAAACGACATGTACTCTAGATTTCAGGATATTTATCATTTTTTATTATCATTAGAACAAAAGTTTACTGATTTTGATGTTGTTACTAAAATCTTAAATTCTTTAACGGACGAATGGGAACGAAAAGTCCTAGCTATTGAAGAAGCAACTGATTTGTCAACATTAAAACCAGAAGAATTGATAGGTAATTTAATGTCCTACGAAGTAAATTTGCAGGCAAAAAGAAATGGAGCACAAGAAAAGAAAAATGTAGCATTCCAAGCACAAAAAGATGATTCCGACTCAGATAATGAAGATATGGCAATGATCGCTAAAAATTTCAAAAAGTTTTTGAAATTCAACAGAAACAAATTCAAGGGAAACAAAAATAATTCCAAAAACAATTCCAATAGCAGCAAACCATCATCTTCAACAATGGAATGTTATGAATGTCATAAGAAAGGACACATGAAGAAGGATTGTCCAGATCGTAAAAAGTATAACTTCAAGAAGGACAAAACCAAACGAAAAGCTTTCTCAGTCACTTAGGACGACACTGACTCATCATCCTCATCAGAGAGTGAAAGTGATAATGAACAAGCAAATGTATGCTTCATGGCTTCGTCAGACGAGGTAAGTGATTTTACTTTTGAAGATTTAATTGAAATAAATTCTGAATTAGTAAATTTAACAAAACAACTTAAAAAGAAAAATAAGGAGTTGCAAAGAAAGTTAGATAGAACAGTTTTAGAAGTAGATATGTTGAAAGATGAGAAGATAATATTGGAAGAAGAACTTGAAATTTCTCAACAATCGAATTCTAACTTATCTTCTCAAATTACGTCAATATCTGAAGAACTAGAAATTCAGAAAAATAAAAATGATGTTTTACTTTTCGAAAATAATAGTTTAAACTCTAAGATAAGGATTTAGAGTTAGAAAAATCTAGTCTTAAAATAAAATTTGATGATATTTCTAAAAATGTTTCTAATTTCAATAAAGGAAGAGAAAATCTTTCTAGTATACTAGAAAACTCTCAATCCTCTAACAATAAATCTGGACTAGGATTTAAGAAACAAAATAATTTTGCTAAAAGTAGGATTAATAATAAAATTAAGAAAGATATTAAGAAAACAGTTTATCCAAATACTAAAACCATTAAGATATGGATTCCAAAAACAAATAATGTCTTGATAAGGAATAAAGATATCGAAATGTTTATGGAAACTGTTCATAATAACAAGAATTATGTTTATAAAGGGAATTCTGAACCCGTATGGGTTTGGCTTCCTAAGATCTAACTCTTAGGACCCTAAAAAGATTGGGTACCAACTTTTTATAAACTTTTTGCAGGTACCACATAAGAAGAGAGGAAAATGGATTTTAGATAGCGGTTGCTCGAAACACATGACTGGAAACAAAGAAATGTTGTCAAACATTATATACTCAAATGGAGGAGCAGTCACCTTTGGAGATAACTCAAAAGGATATATCATCGGCAAAGGCAATGTCAATAGCAACAGTACCTCTAATTTACCTCTCATTACTGATGTTTTATTAGTTAAAAATTTAAAACATAATTTATTAAGTATTAGTCAACTATGCGATAAAGGTTTTAATATAACTTTTTCAGAAAATAAATGTAATATTTTTGATAAAAATCATAACACCATTTTCGAAGGAAAAATAGATAAAAACATTTATATCTTAAATATGAATGTTAATAATGGTTCAAATTTGTGTCTAGTGGCTAAAGAAAATGATTCTTGTCTTTGGCACAAAAGATTTTGTCACATCAATTTTAATACTATCAACAAACTAGCTAAAAATAAATTAGTTAAAGGTTTACCCAATATAAAATTCGAAACTAATATATTTTGTGATGCATGTAAATTAGAAAAATTAACAAAATCTTCTTTTAAATCAAAGAAAGTAATATCTACAGAACAACCACTTAAACTTTTACACATGGATCTTTTTGTTCCAACTCAAGTGCAGTCTATTAATCATAATAGATATGTATTTGTTATTGTAGATGATTTCTCTAGATATACTTGGATTTTCTTTTTGAAAAATAAAAGTGATACTTTTGATAATTTTAAAGTTTTTGTTAAAAGAATTCAAAATATTAAAAATTTGAAAATTAAAAATATAAGAAGTGATCATGGAGGCGAATTTGAAAATGAAGATTTTGAACAATTTTGTAACAAGAAAGGTATTAACCATAATTTTTCATTTCCTAGAACACCACAACAAAATGGAGTTGTAGAAAGGAAAAATAGAACATTACAATAATGTGCAAGAACTTTACTAAATGGAACAACTTTATCGAAACACTTTTGGGCAGAAGCTGTGGCTACTGCTTGTTATGTATTGAATCGCGTTTCTATTCAACCATTAACTAAGAATACTCCATATGAACTTCTAAATGGAAGAAGACCAAATATTGCATATCTTAAAGTTTTTGGTTCTAAATGTTTTATTTTAAATACTAAAGATCAGCTAGGCAAATTCGATCCAAAATCCGATGAAGGAATATTTGTTGGATATTCGGAACGAAGCAAGGCTTATCGAATTTATAATAAACGATCTCAAATTATTGAAGAAAGCTTACATGTTTCTTTCAACGAAAATTTTAAAAATATAAATCCAATTGTTACTATTGATTCTGATGATGAAACTACTCAGAATGAAAATAGTAATACAAATGAAAATTTTGATATTCATGAAACCAATACAAACATTATTCCTAATATAATAAAATCTCCACCTAGAATTTTAAGAGATCATCCTGTGCAAAATATAATTGGAGAGGTTAATACGAATGTTAAAACCAGACATCAACTAAATCAAGTTGGTCATGTAGCTTTTCTCTCTAACATAGAACCTAAGAATATAAAAGAAGCTTCAACTGATGACTACTGGATTCTTGCCATGCAAGAAGAACTAAATCAATTCGAACGAAACGAAGTTTGGGAACTCGTTCCTAGACCCAGTGATTAATCAGTCATCGGTACTAAATGGGTTTTTAAAAATAAAGCAGATGAACTAGGAAATATAACCAGGAATAAAGCTAGATTAGTTGCACAAGGATATAATCAAGAAGAAGGAATTGATTACGAAGAGACGTTTGCTCCGGTCGCCCGACTTGAAGCTATACGAATCTTATTAGCTTACGCGTGTTTTCATAATTTTAAACTGTATCAAATGGATGTTAAAAGTGCATTTTTAAATGGATTCATAAAAGAAAATGTTTTTGTTGAACAACCACCTTTGTTTAATCATGAAAAATTTCCGGATCATGTATATAAACTCAAAAAGGCGTTATACGGTTTAAAACAAGCACCACGTGCTTGGTATGATCGTCTTAAAGGCTATTTATTAGAATCTGGTTTTGAAATTGGTAAAGTAGATCGAATGCTTTTTATTAAGAAAACTAATAAAGATATTTTAATAATTCAAATATATGTTGATGATATCATTTTCGGCTCGACAAATGAAAAACTATGTCAGGAATTTTCAACTATAATGACAAATGAATTTGAAATGTCTCATATGGGAGAATTGTCATATTTTCTTGGATTGCAAATTAAACAAATTGAAAATGGAATTTTTATTAATCAAGAAAAATACTGTTATAATTTAATCAAACGTTTCGGTCTGGAAAACACTGCTACCAAACCAACTCCTATGAGCACAACGATTCATCTCGATAGAGATGAAGATGGCAAAAGTGTTGATCAGAAGCTATATCGTAGTATGATAGTTTCTTTACTTTATTTAACAGCGAGTCGACCCGATATTATGATGAGTGTTTGTTTATGTGCTCGATTTCAAGCAAATCCCAAAGAATCACATATGAGCGAAGTTAAACGCATTATTCGTTATCTAACTAAAACCAAAGATTTCGGACTATTTTATCCGAAAGAATGTCCTTTCGAATTAGTTTCATATAGCGATGCTGATTTTGGAGGAAGTCGGACGGATCGAAAAAGTACGAGCGGAACATGTCATTTCATTGGACGTTCCTTAGTTTCTTGGTTTAGTAAGAAACAAAACTGTGTTTCTTTATCAACGTGTGAAGCAGAATATATATCTGCTGCTTTGGCATGTGCACAAGTCATATATATGCAACAAACACTACAAGATTTCAATTGTCATCTTGAAAAATCAATAATTTATTGTGATAATACTAGTGCAATAAATCTTTCTAAAAATCCGGTCAATCACTCACGAACAAAACACATTGATATTCGTCATCACTTTCTTCGTGATTGTTTGGAAAAAGGATTAATAAATTTAGAATTTATCAACACTGAAAATCAAATAGCTGACATTTTTACTAAACCGCTAAATGAAAATATTTTTATAAAACTAAGACGTGATTTAGGTATAATGTCGTTTAAAGATCTATGAATAAAAATATGCAAAAATATCAAAAAAATCAAAAATTGTCTTATTTCTGACCAAAGCGGAACTCGAACTCATGACCTTTGACTTATTTGTTAGATGTTGTATTATAGCTACTTGAGCTATGGGTGTTTCTTGTTTCAGTTCTATTTACAATATGTACCATTAACTTTAATTTCAGAACAAACTATTTTTAGCTCTAAAGCTTATATATCATACAATTACAAACAGTTTTGCTATAAAGTTCTGTGATTATAGTTAAAATTTATTTTTAAACCACTAATTTTTCAAAAAATAGATGGTTATATATATGTACTATGCTTATTGATTAGAACATATACTACAAATTTTTTTTAACAAAACAAAACTTGAAAATATGTCTTCAAACAATGATTACTATAACTCTGAAAATTCTCATCTTTCATACACATCTCCGGACGATGATTGTTCTGATCGCATCCCCCAAAATGGCCCCTATCCTACTTTTCCATTGCCTAAACGTGTTCTAGACTTCTCCTCTCCAGATAAAGACCCCCGACACGGGTGGAAACCATGGGAAGACTCCCATACAGGCTATACACCTGAAAAGAAGAAAGGGAAAAATACAATGGTAGTATCTCCATCAACCAAACAAAAAATTAATGAAATACATCACTACCAACAACAGCAAATGAATATGCAACGGGAACTCTACTACGAACAAAAAGTCACGGCAAGACGTTTAAGTTTTCTTGAAAAGATTGCCATGAAAATTTGTTCATCTAAGAAGGATGATGTTGCTGAACCTTCTTACATATCTCCATCACCTTCAAACCCTGTTCAAACTCCATTAGCTCCAAGATGGTCACCGATAGAAAATGTTCCGTCTCCGAACTCATGGGAACGTAGATATTGATGAACCATGGCTATAATTTAATATATATATATATATGTTATTAATTTCAATAAAATGTATAAATATAAATGATGTAATAATATAATTTGTATTTCTATAAAAAAATTTAAAACAAAAACAGCAGAAATTTATTTGTTTACCTGCCTCGGTCGACCGGAGAGACTGAGTCGGTCAGCTGAAGCTATCCCGAGAATTTTAAAAAACATATTTCTACCAGGTCGGTCGACCGATCCCCCTGAGTCTGTCAGCCGAACCTATATCCCGAAAGGAAACTATAACATTTTTTGAGTCGGTCGACCGAGTACCCTGCACCGGTCGACCGAGGCTCTTCCCGAAAGATTAAGCACTAACCTGAAACTCAAGTCGGTCGACTGACTCAGGAAACTCAGCCGACCGAGCGTGTTATCTGTTGCAATAGTCTACATATTTTAACCCATCCACTCACCTTTTCCATCTCAACTCTTCACTTTTACTCTCCCAAAACAGATTTTAACCCTAGCCCCCATTACAACCTCCTCAAATCTCTTCAAATTCTTCAAACAAAAATGGCCCCTAAGAAGAAATCTAAGACTAATGCTGGCTCATCTTCATCAACTCCTGTAGACTCTCAAATTGCTTCTTGGCTAGTAAGTGACAAAGCTTTAGAAAGATGGATAAGGCTTCAAGATGCCAAAATCTTTGGGGAGTCATTTGTAAGTTATCCTGATTTTACCTCCTACGGTATTGAAAATGCCGCCCTTGAAAGTGGTCTTGATACATTTCTTGACCATAGGAAAAATAACTTGAAAATTAATCATATAATGGTCAAGTTATTTCTAGCAAATCTCAACCTTGTAAATCCACCAAGAAACACTGAAAATTGTATTTGGACATCGGTTTGTGGCACTTTGATTTTTCTTTCCATTGATCGAATTAACCACATTTTAAATGCTCGACCGGGTGGAATTTCGTTACATGATGTAGATTGTAATATATCAACTCGTGACCAAATAAGCCATCTATTTTTCGAAGATGATGCACCAGATTTTAGACTAACATCGTTGCTTAGACCAAAAGCTCGACTCCTACATCGATTCATGATGAAATCCTTAGTTCCTAGAGGTGGTTCATATCATCTCGTATATCTTGAAAATTTTAAAGCATTGTATGCTATTTGTAGGAAAATACGAGTTAATTGGTCACAACTTCTTATGGATGAATTTCTCACTTTTAACCAAGGAAAGATGCTTCATATCTATTATGGAGAATACATAATGAGATTGATAAATAGTTTCGTCATCAATGCTCCAGAATCCAAAATCTCCAAAGTTCATATGTTTGATTCACGGACCATAAAGTTAATGAAATTACCTGATGTTCCACCTCGATTTATCAGATTTGAGCAATGGAGTAATACTCCGAGAGAACAACTGCGTCGTAGCTATTCAACACCTCAACCATCTACTCATGCTACGGAACGTATAACCCGCCAATCTTCAATTCAACGACCAACTTCCGGAATGAGTACGGAAGCGGCCATTGACATTTTGGCACAAAACCAAATAGCCTTGGATAGTCGGCTACGAAAAATTGATGGACGTTTCAAGAAGATCAAGGGCTTCTTCGTAAATTTATGGGATGCCTTATCATGAACTTCCGAAGCCGGTGCTTCATTTGTTGCTCCCGGAAAAAGACCAGCGCCAAATTTCTCTTGGTCTACATCCGATAACACAAGTTCCAGCACATCGGCAACTCACGTTCCTCACACTCAAAGAAGTGGAAAGGAACAGGTTCCTCCGGAAGAAAATATTCGTCCAGAATTTTGGGATTCCGATGATGATGAAGAATAACAATATTTTTACACTTTCAAGTATTATTTATGAACAATATGCCTATTGTTAGATGTTGTGAAACTATGAAAGTATTTCTATCTTGTTTAAACTATGTAATATTTAAAACTTGTTGTTCTCTTACTGGTGTTACATAATTAATATTACATCTAATAAGTATTCCTTTTTGTCAATGACAAAGGGGGAGAAATATATGAAAGCTAACATATTTCTTGCAGAAAAGTCACTATATATTCAGGGGGAGAAATATATGAAAGCTAACATATTTCTTGCAGAAAAGTCACTATATATTCAGGGGGAGAATTATAATATAGATAAGTTCTACTTCGTCATATAATTATTGTCATCAATCAAAAAGGGGGAGAATGTTGATTCATGAGTTTTGATTCATGACACAAGCTTCAGAGATCATACGACGAGAATACTATACGAAAGCGACAAAAAGGAGAATAACCATATATTGCACACTACAAAGGAGACAAGACTATAAATTTTAGTATGAATATTTTATTTTGAGTCTTAGAATATTGTTAAAATCATTCCTCAAGTAGTCACACACACACACAAAACAATTTATATTAAAATGTGTACACTGTGCAAATAACACCAGGTCGGCCGACCGACCAGGATCCTCGGTCGACCGACCCTATGTCATGTGCATAGCTACACTCTGTTTTGAACGATTTTTAAATTCAGCTGACCGGCCAGAATTTTCAGTCGACCGACCAGAGAATAACGGCTAGTTTACTGAAGAGATGCGATCATTTCATGAAGAGGAATGTCCTCTGTTTCAAGAGATATGGACACAACTGTTGACTGAAACTCTTCATGAAAGATTATAACTCTTCTACAACTATATAAACATATTCAATTCACTTCTACAATAACCGATTCTTGTTTATATTTCTGAAATCTATTCTCTATTCATTTCTGCAAATAAAAGCTTTCATTCTTAATTAATATCACTAGAATCCTTGTTTTAATTTATATACTTCGATTCTACGTGCTTATCTTCCTTCTAAATCTTCACACACATATATACTCTTGAGGATTTGATTATAGGAAAGTTAACTATAAAAAGACAATCAGTGTTATTTAGAACACATTCGTCAACAAACAATTTGTATTAGGCTGAAGTCCTCTTCGGTTGTTGAGGCAGAAAAATTCATGTTCGGTTGCTCAGGTGTCGTATACCTATTCCTCCGGGTTAAGTGAGGGGTTTAGTTTAAATCCAGAGGATATTCTGGGACTGGACGTAGAACGGGAAGTTCGAACCAGTATAAAAATTCCTGGTGTGCTTACTTTAATTTTTATTTTTCTGTTATTACCTATTTCGGCATTTATATACCATATTACACGATCCTTAGTACTACACGTACACTTTCATAATGCACCTGCATTCTTCGTTGATTTGATGAACTGAGTATTTAGGAATGTTCTGAATAAGTTTGTACTGGACTTTATTAATGACATCCTTGTCTATTCCAAAACTGAAGAAGAGCATAAATATCATTTGGAAGTGGTATTGGAAACGTTAAGGAAGAACGTTTTAAAGGCAAAGTTTTCCAAGTGCCACTTTTGGCAATCGAAAGTAAGATATCTTGGTCATGTTATATCTAGAGATGGAATTTCAGTGGATCCGCCGAAGGTAGCAGCTGTTAGGACTTTAAAGAGACCCTAAACTCCCACAGAAGTGAGAAGCTTTATAGGGATAGCAGGATATTACAGAAGATTTATCAAGGATTATTCTATGATCGCCTCACATTTAACTAAGCTGACAAAGAAAGATGTAAAGTTTGAATGGGCGCCAAAGTGTGAGAGCGCATTTCTTGAGTTGAAGGAAAGGTTGACTAGTGCACCAGTTTTGGAAATTATTGATGGAGGTGAATGACTGGCGGTTTATGCCGATGCTAATAGAATGGATTTGGGTCCAGTGCTTATGCAGCATGGGAAGGTGATGGCCTATGCAAGTAGAAGGTTAAAACCATACGAGAAGAATTATGTGATGCATGATTTGGAGCCATTAGCTATAGTTTTTGCATTAAAGATGTGAAGGCACTACTTTCTAGGTGAAAGGTTTGAACTTTTCATGGATCACGAGTCTCTAAAGTACCTTTTCACGCAGAAGGACCTGAATTTGAGACAACAGAGATGGCTGGAATTTCTAGCGACATATAATTTGGACATTCTATACACGCCAAGGAAGGCTAATGTGGTAGCGGATGCCTTAAGAAGGAATGTTGTTTTCACTCTTTTGGAGGTTACCCCAACACTTCAGAAAAGGATTATAAGGAATCAGAGGAAGGATGAGATACTGGAATGGTTAATTCAAGGTGTTGAAGAGGGTAGATGTTCATATTTTGAGATGGATAGTCGAGGTACTTTAAGAATGAACGGACGATTGTGTGTTCCAAGTGTCGATGGCTTGAGGCAGGAAGTTTTGGCAGAATGTCATCGACCAAAATTGAGTATTCATCCAGGTGTTTCTAAAATGCATCGTGATATGAAGAGGGTATTTTGGTGGAAAGGGATGAGGAGGGATATTTCAATTTATGTTAGCAGATGTTCGAACTATCAACTAATCAAAGGTGAAAATCAGAAGACATCCAGACTATTACAACCCTTGGAAATACCTAATTGGAAATGGAAAATGATATCAATGGATTTTATCGATGGTTTGCCTAGAACCAGAAAAGGAAACGAAGGAGTATGGGTTATCATGGATCGGCTAACGAAGAGCGCACATTTTATCCAGGTGAAACCAACAAGGACTGCAGCTTCATTAGCCAAAATATATATGAGAGAGATAGTCATGTTACATGGAGTCCCCATGATTATAGTAAGCGATTGAGACAAAATATTTACTAGCTAATTTTGGGAAACATTACATACAACTCTAGAAACTAAATTGAGCTTAAGTACCGCCTATCACCCCCAAACAGACGGACAGACGGACGGAGTGGGTGAATCAGATCTTGGAAGATCTTTTAAGGGCTTGTATTCTTAATTTTGGTGGATCTTAGAAAGATCACCTGCATTTGGTTGAGTTCTCCTACAACAATAGTTACCAAGCGAGTATCGGCATGGCACCTTATGAAGCACTCTATGGACGTTCGTGCAAATCACTGGCATGTTGGGTGGAGACGAGAGATAGATTAGTACTTGGGCCAGACATGATCTGAGAGGCTACTAAAAAATTTGCATTGATTAAGAAAAGAATGAAAGAGGCCCAGGATCGGCAAAAGAGTTATGCTGATAAAAGAAGAAGGGATTTAGGGTTTGGAGTCGGTGATTCTGTGTTTGTAAAGATAGCTCTAATTAGAGGAGTTGTTCGATTCGGAAGAGCTGGAAAATTGGAACCAAGGTACATTGCACCATTTAAAGTGATAGAAAGAATTGGACCATTGGCTTACAAAGTTGAGTTACTGGAAAAATTGTCAAGGGTCCATAATGTTTTTCATGTATCCCATTTAAGGAAAAGTGTTCGTGACCCATCTTTTATTGTGGAATCATCGGTTCAAGATGATTTGGAGATAGAGCCAAATCTAACTGTGATTAGGCATATGGTTCATATTGTTGACCAAGATGAGAAAAGGTTACGGAATGAAGTGGTGAAGCTGGTAACGGTAGTGTAGTGAGGATCCCTGAGATTGTACTTGGGAGACGGTGGATCATATGCGGGAAGCCTATCCGGAGTTGATGTTAGGATAGTCTTTGGTTGTTTGTTTGTGTGGTCTATGTCGTGTGTTGCTATGAATGCTTAGTGTATGTTCTTTGTATGAATTTCATGATATATGATATATGACTTTTGGGTTTATTTTGTGTTTACCTTAGTTAACAAATTTTGGGACAAAAATTCTTTTAAGGGGGAAAGAGTGTAACAACCCAAAATTTTACCACTTTAATATAGGCTATTTAAATATATTTTAAATAATGAATAAATGGAATTTTATTAGCAAATAAATCTATTTTATTGGTTATTAATGATGATAAAATAGTTTCCAAAATTTGTTTACCAATATAGATAGTTCATAGAAAAATAGAAAATGTAACCAAAGAACGTTTTCCGAAATTTCAACTTTTCGACATCGGAAAGTTGTTGGAAACATTGTGCACATTTGTGCACCATTTACACACATTTAAATGATATAATTAGTGATAACAAATCTCACTTAAAAATATATTAACTTATACATATATATTTATTTAATCATGAAAGGACAAGTTATGGTTAAAATATAAACATATATATATTTACACACTTTTATACATATCTCCTTACCTCAAGTACACACACATGGCTTTACTTGCATGATTTAGAGAGGTAAAGGAGAGGCAACGTGTTCTAAGAAAGTGGAGGGGTATGGTGTAGCATGCATGCATATATATTATTTAATACAAAAGGGTATGGTGTAGCATGCATGCATATTTACCCAGAAGTAAGTTATCTCATAGCTAGCACTAAAAGCCAATGAGTAGGCTGACCGTCTACCTATGAGATCTAGAGTTTATCTCTAGGCGAGGGGTAGGATAAGGTCGAAATGTCGGAAACGTGATAGATATGGGAGATTTAATTTCCATGAATGTTTCACATTTAATTAAGTATATGGTTATCTATATATTAACCTTGTATAATCACCATTACATAGCGGATTTTCCGCTATTGGTCACTTGACCTATTTTGATCAGGGAGTATGGTTGTATGTTAAAATTCCCTGGTGCGGGCTCGAATACATTTGCATATTTCTAAGAGAACCGGAATTGAGTTGGCCAGAATTATCGCTTAGTTATGAGACGTCGGTTTCAGATAATATGATTACTCTGAACCACTCCAAACTAATAACATTCATGTTGGATCGTTAGGAAGTATAGTAAGGAGCTATACTATACTTCCCGAGGGTGATTCATATATGGAAGATAGTAATTTGTGATTGTTTGTTCGACCTCAGAACAACTCGTATGGATGAATGCTAGTATTGCATTGATTGCTTGGAGGGAAATATTAGCATTCCAAGATGGATTGCTAGGAGGAAATGGTAAGAGCATGGCCTCTTTGAGCCTCGCACCTGGGAAATGAATAAAGTAGGGACATGCGGTAGGGCTAAGTAGGTCGCACCCAAGTAGTGTATGATCATCCTAAATCTAGAGCAATATCCATGTATGCTTCGAGATCCCATTGTATGGTTGTTGATCACAACCAAGAGGTGATCATATTCGGTGCTACTCAAGAAGGGGATAGTGTCAGTCCTGAGTAGCAAAGGTGCAACGTATTGTAGCAACATGTACATTTTAACTAGAGGTATACAGATTCGACGGGTATACTCTTACCCTTTCATAGTTGGAATCCATTCTCCACTACGAGCCTTCGGTTTTGGTTGTAGAGCCTAGTATGCTGGAATTTAATTAATGTAACATTTTTGACTAAGATTATATATTTTACTTTAAATCTAAACATTATGATAATATCAGATGATTTTAATATAAAATGTTTTGGTTATCGTAAGTAAGTTTACGTGCGGCGTGGTCTGACGAGATACTTTTGTTTGAAGGTTTTTATAAAGCTAAACTTTATGCTTTACTCACACCAGACCCATGTCCGACCTGTAGTTTATTTATCTTTTTCCTAAACTCTCAGGTGCACAATTTTTTTTAAAGTAGCAGAGTGGTCAGGTTTAGAGAAGCATTTTCGAGTATGATGGAGCATGAGTCCTCCCAGCATCTAGTAGTTATATTTGTATTTCCGCTGGGTTGTGTATATTATGTAATATTAATGGGCAGTCTGATCTAGCTGTCCTTAGACTTGGATTTGGGATAGTACTTGTCATAACTTGATGTAATATTTTGGAGTAACTTCATGTACTATTTAGTGGTGTTGTGTATGACTCTCATGTTGTAATGAAATCTGTGTTTTATTTCTTTTGACTATTATTTCTATACCCTGCAACCTATCTTTCGGGCACTTGAATGATCGGCACAGGAATACCGAAGATGTATTAAGTGTTGTTTTTGGGTATAAGAAAGGCAGATCGTCACAATGAGTTACCATTGACATTATGGGCTTATCGAACAAACTAGAAATCCGCAATCGGACATACTTCATTTACATTGCCTTATGGAACCGAGACCATAGCTCCAATTTAGGCAAAAATCCCTTCCCACGGACAAATGCATTTTGACCCCAAGGTGAATGAAGAGTTGTTACTATCATTCCTCGACTTGGTGGAGGAAAAGCTAAAAGAGGCTAACCTCAGACTAGCTGCTCACCATCAAAGAGTAGCAAGACAATTCAACGCCAAGGTTTAAAAGTTGTATCTTCGAGATTGACGACCTCATTTTGAGGTGGGTCTTTCCGAGTACCGAGGCACTTGGCCCAAATTTGGAAGGGCGTTATATGATAGGACAGAAGCTTGGAAGAGACACTTTCGAGCTACCAACGGTTGATGTGGTCCCAATTCCACAGGCATGGAATAACAAGCACCTACACTGCAATTTCTTTTGATTTTCTTTTGTAATTTGCCATTTCATTTCATTCAGATTGGATGTAATAAGTCGGCATTTGCCACAGATTTATCAAAATAAAGTTAGCATTTTGAACCAACAAAAGCATTCTTAAAGTGTGACTTTGTGATATAGGATCAATAATACAATTAGGCATTCTATGTTTTAAATACCGGATGTCTAGGTTAGGGATAGGAACCAACAGACTCCTTCGATCCATGATCGAATCATTGAAGTATAATCGGTTTGGGGGTAGATCAGATAATCACCCTAAGCATCTTATCTTTGACCAACACCTAGAGATAGGCATCGCAGGCTCCAGTGCCCGAGGACAGGCATTGTTGTATAGTTGAATCTTTCAGGTATAATATTGTATTATATTGGTGCTCGTGTAAACACAAGGCTAAAACCATATAGTTTCAGCTGTAACTATGGAATAAGGTTTTATTTATAGTTAAACATGAAATGTTTGATCAGTAATAAATAAAACGAAGCTATGGAAGGATACCGAGCAATCGTAGAAATTAGTTTATATGTGCAGAGTTATAGTAAATAAAAGTATTGCACAAATCACAAACACAAGCACGTATGATATATAAGTAATTTCATTATAGATAATTAATTATCTATACACAAATGCAAGTACATAAGCATGGAAATAAATGATATGATAAAGTAAATGAGACAGAGTTAGGCAAAAACAACTTTTATTTACTAAGTCTTTTGAAACACAAAGTTATGGAGTCTATATCTGCACATCAACGACCAATGTACAAGAAAGCCAAAAAGGAAAAAAATGCAAAAGAAGACAAAAGGAAATTGTCTCTAATTGATTAAGGTTTTGGTTAATTCTGATGCCTTCCCTACTGCAACTTCTTCTTCTCCTCTGGGTCGGTGTAGGCTTCCTCTTCTCCTTGTCGACAGCCTTGGGTGCAGTGTTTCACTTCTCTTTATCGGCGTATTCACTGTCCATTTTGGTAGGGGTTTTAAAGGGATCGCCAACAACTCCAGAACAGGGGTAAGGGGAGGTGGAATGTGATAGAGTTAGGGACATATGCTGTAACAACCCGACTTTTCATGGCAAATAAAATCACTGTAAAATGAAAAGTCGAATCGTTATAAACAATTTCAATAGTATACAGAGAGCTATATAAACTAACTTACTAAAACTTTTAGAACTCACAGCGGAATGGATCAAATTATAACATATAGATAAAATAAACAAATCCCATATATATACAACATAAGTCACACGTAGTCTTTTTGTACATACACACAATGTTATGCTATATATACAATATATAAAGACAATGAGCAACATATGTAAACATCTTCGTGGTCTCTGTCTTTGAACACCACACCATCTCCATCACGTTTACTTCATTTACCTATAGTGTATGAGGAAGGGGTCAGACACACATGTCTAGTGAGCTAAAATATTATCAAGTATATATTGATACATGATTTCATAAACATCATATGAATACCAATACTCACATCAACCTGTCTAACCTGCATTCACGGAGTTAGTCTATCATAATAAACATAATATGATGACTGCTATTATATACTTATTAACGTTTAATGTATACTAAAGTTAGTTAAACATATAATAACTTGTAAACATACAATAGAGAAAAATGAAATAGGGTTAGTTAAACATAGACTAGTTTGTCTACACATAATAAAGGAAACGAAATAGAGTTAGCTAAACATATACTAACCCAACAATAAACGAGAGAGTTAGTTAAACAGAGACTAACCCAACGATAAGCATAAAAGTTAGTTAAATAGAGACTAACCCTAGAATATAGTTAAATGTAGACTAATCCCATAAACGTAAATAAGAATATGAGTTAGATAAACAAGTCTAACCCATGTATATGTAAATGATAGGTAAACATAGCCCGACTCCTTTACACATAATTTAACCACTCGTCGAAGTGCATAATGAATGGAGTACGTATCCATTTACGTTAAACACTCCCAAACATCACAAAAAAACCCTAGCACCTTATTTAACAACTATTCGTATAGGCCTGGAGTAAAATTGCTTCAACCCTGGTCCAGGTTCAACCTAGCAAATTAAATGCCCATGGGTGGACCAGCGGAGGGCATAGGTAGACGGTTGGATATCGAATTTCAAAAAACAAATTATCTCAAAGTGCTTATTCTTCCCAATTTCAAACTATAACCATTATTTACTATTTTGGCATTTTCATACTTCTCTTAAACATCATCTTACACCATTCCAACCTTTCATATATCATATATCATCAATATATCCCTATCAATCCTTAATTATCATAAACTCAAACATTTAAATGTCAATTTCAAAAGATATACAATCTAGTCTTAGTTTAGCCTTAAATCAAATGTTATTAACCTTAATTAATTCTGTAATTATATCTATATTAAATCCCAAACTCAAATTGCTTCAATTCTTATATCAATTCACCCTAATTAGCAATCGTACAATGAATACTCTCGTGTAAACAATACATCCTCAATAATGATTCTCACATCGAAATGTGTTGCAAAGCCCTAAAATCCGTTAAGTAGTCTCTAATTCCTCTGCCGTCTAGAAATGAAATCCTTCCATAATTTCCAAATCCATAAATGATTAATATATTCTTGTAGCTATCTTCACGCTTTTCAACTTGATATATAAATTTGTAGGTTTTCGTTTAGATTTGCGAGAGGAATAGAGAATCAGAGAATTAAGGAAGAAGGAGAAGATGTTACAGAAACGTACATGAAAATGAGCAAACTAAAATTCAAACTTCTTAGCATGTGTTATAACTTCCCAAACATTGCTTCAGCCTAATGGGCTTAGGCTCGCTTAACCCAAATCAAAACTCAAAACTTAAAACCCGCATGACTTCTTTATATGGACTCTGATCCGAACAAAGCAATATACCATTTTGAGTAGAAAAACAATCTCTATGCAATGGAATAAGTCACGTTGTCTAATTCCAATAAAATTGCTATTTTG
The DNA here is from genome assembly GCA_030737815.1 of Allium fistulosum. Classification (NCBI taxonomy): domain Eukaryota; kingdom Viridiplantae; phylum Streptophyta; class Magnoliopsida; order Asparagales; family Amaryllidaceae; genus Allium; species Allium fistulosum. The sequence continues at coordinate 1,172,151,824 of CM060902.1, read as the reverse complement.
CCTATATTAATAAAATAATGTCTAAATTCCACGGGATATTACATGTGCTAAAGGCAATTATGTAATTTGTTACATATATCTAATTCGATGACCAATCTTGTTCAAAATATAAGGCTTTTTCTTTATATAATATACTTGTTATATTATAATATAATAATTAAGTAATTAATTTAAAGTATATTAAATAATAAATCCTTAAATGATACGTTATGTGATGGTAATTATAATGTGTTGTAATCATGAGAAATTTATGATATTAAAAATAACATATTATTTTAAATATTCATAGTCAAGATGTTTCAAGATGGGATATTGGTACATTCATTGAGACTAGAGTACGTAACGCTCTCTAAATATTGGGCAGTGCATTACTCATGGCAACTGGGGAAACCATGGGGCAAAACACTAAATTAGTCGGCTAGTACCACTTATTTGTTCGCAATTTGTAACGATTATTAGCATGATAAATCAATAAAAAATAACCGTTACAAACTATAACAATGTTCATATTCGTTAGAAATGTTGGTAATGTTGTAAATACTTCAAAATAATAGGGAGGGCTCTGTAATTTCATCCTTACTCACTCCTCGTTTTCCCTAAGTGCAAAGTATTACCCTATCAACGAAATACCTCTCAGTCTGGCAATTTAGGTTTGAAGTTTTTCCTCTGATTCACTCTATTCCGTCGAGATTTCTCTAACGATTCGCTCCATTGAGTAGTGTTACGGCCCAATTAGGTAGAACTCACCCCCAAAAACTAGCTTGTAAGGGGAGGGTGCCTAATGGGTTATATATGCATCACCTATCACATACTAGGCGATGTGAGACATTACATTCCACCACTCTTCAAAAGTCCGACGTCCACGTTGGCCTACTCTATTCCCTTATTGACTGATTCGATGGTAGCCCTTTTCCCATTGACCGGCTTCACTCACTTATCAGTTCAAGCCTATAGGTCGCCCCTCTCGTGACTCGAACTTTCGAGTAGTGGTGACTGCTCCGAGACCACTTGTTACGGCCCAATTAGGTAGAACTCACCTTCAAAAGCTAGCTTGTAAGGGGAGGGTGCCTAATGGGTTATATATGCATCACATATCCCATACTAGACGATGTGGGACATTACAAGTAGGATTCTGGGGTTCACGTCAGGATTTACTATTCACGGTTTCTGCCACCAATTCACTCTGGTTTAGGTATATTCAAATTCTATTGTTATTTACTTTAGATGTGAATCTATGTGTTGAAATACATTCAACTCTAATTTTGATTTGACTTAGTTTTTCTTTTCATTTCAATTTTGAAATACATTCGGCTTACTACAACATGTAAATTTATAATTTGATTCTTCGCTTGCTTTAATGTTATGCATGGGTGATGTGTTTCCTTTACGTACTTATGATGATTCACCTATACATCATTTTTTGTAGTAGTATTTAGAGATTATTTTTGTTCTGCAGTCTTTTATTGTACTTTTTGCCATTTTGTTGCGAATTCTGTACAAATTATAGTTGAGTATCTAAAACTTTTGCATTTTTATATCATATTAAATATCAAATTAGTTTGCTTGAATATCATATCGTATGGAATCATCTTATAACAAGTTTGACATACAATTTGTTATTTTGATGTTATGTCACAAATAAATTAATATTTTACTAGTATATTAATTTTATTAAAATAGTTAGCAATGATTGATGGAGCTATTAATGGTCAAATCTATATAATAGAATTACGTAAGTTTTACATACAAACATGTATATAATCTTAACTATTTAACACTATTATCAAATCAATTTAAATTTGAATTTGAATACTCCGTTTAGTTTCACAACTACACGTAAATAAATATTTTCTGAAGTATCTTAATCAAACTTCCATAAATAATTTGATTTAACTGATATATTTAGTAATAAATGTTTTGGTCAATATATTCAACAATAAATAACTTGATTGATATATTTTAGTAGTAAATAATTTGGTTAAGTTATAACAGATAAATTTCTGCTAAAATTTGATTGTTTGATTAGTAAAGTTGTTTAGTGAATAATTTGAGATTAGCTGTTATCGATTTCATCAGGTTATATTAATCTGCTTACTATATTCTTAACCAAAATTTAATGACTAATCTGATCAAAATTAGCGGTTAAACTTAGTGTCCATGATTAAAAAGGTCATGTTTAGTCAATACTTGAATATGCCAATTCAAATTCATGAAATTAGCGGTTATACCTTACCTTTTGATCATCACTAATCAGTTGTTATAAAGGCTAAATATATATCCATCTAATTCCTTGCTAAAATTTGATTACTGGATTAGTGAAATTAGTAAGGGAATATTTTGAATTGTAGTTTAACTAATTTAATGGATATACTTGGTTTATAGTTATATCTGAATGTATTTTGTGACATTTCTCATGTTGTTTGTTTTGTTGCACTTCTACAAAAATGATTTTCATGCCCATGATCATACTGAAGCAGAAGGTGATGTGTGATGGTTAGCAATTCATATTAGTGTCGGTAATGTACTTTCCAATTTTTTCCCTTTCTGTTTTTGTTCTATTTAGAAGTCAAAGGCAAACTTTTTTGTATTCAATATTCACTATTTTACTCCCATTCTTTATGTAGCAGTTTCTCCCCTTTTAACATGTGTATTGACATTATTTTTACTTAATAAGTGAAAGTATTTCTCAAATTACTTTCTATTTACATCTTTCATCTTTTGGTTACAGAAATTGGAAACAAATGATACAGGTCATTCTATGGAATCAGTTCTTACCTAATATTTTCCAATTCCTACATAAAAAACAGTTGACTTTTATGTCTGCAGAAGCTTTATACGGATATATATTACACCTTACTTGAGCATTGGCATAGTGCTTGGAAGGTTTTTGATTGGAGATGACTCATGTAATAAAATGGTTCCAAAAGTTATTATGTCTACAATGCTTAATCTCATACTAGGTAAATGCAGAAAATATATTTGTATGCCTGCCTTCAGCTACGACCAACTTTTGATATTGAGTTCAAAAACGCATCAGATCTTCTATTCGATGGTTCTTCATGTGGCTTTATTGACAAAAAAGTTGCATGGATATTATTGTGAAAGTATCAAAAATGCTGAATATATAATAATGATATTTGATTTACATGTAATTATGATTTTAAACCATGTAGCGGTAAACTTGGCTTGGTTTTAATGGGCATGTATAAGGCATGCCTTTTTCTTTAGTATGGTAGCTATAATAATGTTACTTGACATTTATATCAATTATATTTTGTTAGACTTTTGATTTGAAAGGCCCGAATTTGAACTCTATGTTCTATTACAGTAGTATCTACTTTTAAGGAAAAATCTTATTGTCAAATTAAGTTCAATGAAATAGATGGATAGTAAATAACAGGGAGAAGAAAAATCAGGTGTAGGAGATTAGAAATAATAATTATGCGCGTATAATAAAATTTTGGTCTATAATGCCTATATTGATCAAAATTTTGATCCCTTAACTACTCAAATTAAGACGTGAACATTGGGAAGAAACAAATTATAGTAATCAACCTTACATGAACATGACTTTAATATTTGAATAAGTTAACATCAGCATAAAATTGGGTAGTCTTCAACATGACAAAAGGAGGGAACATAATTACTTTACCAAATTAAACTGAATGTTACTAAGTTTCCAACTAACTCGGGTACTACTCTTGACCCGTGCAGCGCATTTGTGACATTATATGAAAAACCTGCACATGTGTGTTTATACATGGCTAAAACATATACAAGAAATCTAACATGTCCACAGTTAACATGACTTAATAATCGTTGTCAACAAAATCTACTCACTACCAAACAACTAATAATATATATAATTCTTATTCAGTGATTCAAAAATCCTAAGGAGAAATCATGTCACCAGAGACTCAATAACTTATGTTTCTATTATTATATTTTTGATAGCAAAAGTGATATTTTATTTATGCAGAGCATTCATTTTGATGTCTTGGTGGCTCGAATCCAAAACTACTAGAACCATAATATAGAGATTTTACCACTAAAGACCTCCACAGATTTCTTTTCTATTTTTGTAATGTACCTACAATCTCAAAGACATGTATTAACGATGGATTTACGTTTGGATACTACCAAATATTTGGTGATATTCATAAACTTGGTATTATTTACATAACTAAATTTTCATTTACACCAACATGTGGGCTTTTTCATCCATTATTGACATTAACTACATAAAAATAATTAAGATGTATATTATTATTGAAATTTAAATATTCAAATTCATAATTACATTGAACCAATGTATAATACATATTTAATGTGTAAACAAGTAGTTATACAATTTTTATAATCAACATAAACATACAACTATTTTAAATATACATGTCTAAAATAAATATATCCCAACGGTATATTCATGCCTACAACTATAGCACCAATTAATTTACGCACCCGTGCAACGCACGGGCTTCCACTTGTAGATAATAAAATTACGTAAGCGGTTACAGATAAACCTAACAAATTAATTATCAGTTGAAGGTATAACTGCTTGATTATTTCATAAATACGCTCGAAAGTGAACCAGATGTGCGGAGATGGCTTTCTTCATAAAAATGTATTTCAATCAATGGATAGAACAACTTTTACACAAATTAATGAAAATGCATATAATCTATGGATAATATTGTTATTAAACTCTAAGTTAAATGAATCTAGGTGACTCTAATTACTTAATGGTAATAGAAGCAAACATAGATAATCCTACTTTAGCTTTTAAAGTTTGAGCTATGTTTGTTCTAGGGGTATTATGGTTGTGGTAACTGTCTTTATTACCACCAACCGTAACCGTTGTTGACGGTCATAAATTCTTATAACCGTTACCGCAACCGTCTATGATGGTTAACCGTCATATTTTCAATTTTGAAGTATTTTGTACATATATTTTCAATCATATGCATTATTGATGATAAATTCATATAGCTCTAGCTGGTTTTAGCAAATTTATTTATTTGTTTATAAAATTATTCAATATGCGTGCACATGTTATTAGTTTATGAAGACACATATTATTAATGTACAAGTTATTCTTTTAACTTAAACTACTAATTTATATACTTTAATATTAAATATTATACAAAACAGTTATGTATGGTTTGGTATGGTTGACCGCGGTTATCGAATTCTTCAATCGTTACCGTAACCGTTATAGATGGTAACCGCATGAACGGTTGGTACGGTTGATGGTTCAACCGTAACAGCCCTAGTTTGTTCCTTGAAATCATGAAAGTTGAAATAGTTTACTCAATTCTACCAATTATCATATTAAGAATCAAAATTAATCATACTTCACTTGTAATACATGACAAATGTATATAAATACATAAGTAAAACTGACTTTGAACAATCCAACAATCCTCTTGCTCTAACAAAAAAACAAAAAAAACAGAAAAGAAGGAAAAGCTAACATACATTTTCCATAAAATATAATCAAATGCGAAGATATAAAAACATAAATCACTTCATGAATCAAAATAAGGGGTTCTTAATTCCCAAAGATTCACTAATAAAAACTTGAAGCGTCGAAGGTCAAAACATGTTTCATTTTTCTTGAGCAACAGAGCAATCTTTAGGCCACTATAAAAATAAATAAAAACTGATATTGCTTCATATGATACGTTTAGAGGTAAAAAGGCTAACAATCTGTATCGATATACAATTAATGTCAGCATTCAACAATTATTTTCTGACCATGGCTTATTGGGGTTAGACTAAACATAGCATTTACATGAGCGTGGTGCTGCTGAGGCTGTAGCAGACTCAACTGAACTCTTCTCCCTTTGCATACTTGTCTACAAAATTAAAATAATATTTCAGCATCATAAGAAATTTTATGATTCCAGAAGAAAATATAATTTCGCTCCATATAAAGAACATATAGCAATGAATGTCGTCTATCAAATTTACAAGTTCATCTAAATGATACTGGGCATATTTTCGAATTTACAAATCACTAAAATTATTTCATGTCTTTATAGATGCAATGAGATGACAAAGTTTTTGAAATATATCGATATAAAGATGTAGATGTATCACTAAAATACAAAAGAATAAAATAGTTGGTTTAGCTTTTCTCATTGCATTATTAGTTTATACACACATATACATATGCACACATATACAAACATACATACATGTGTTTGTGTATACACACAGATATGCATATACATATACATACATACATACTTGTACACATACGTAGAAAATGATTTTTTTGGATCTTTTCTTATTGCATTATTATTTTATGAGATATATTGACATGAAGTTATTATTTATCCTTCCTTTTGAAGTAAAATGGATGTTAAGTGATATTGAAAAGCATTTCATGTATCAAAACCGAAGTTGAAAGTAGCTTTTGTCATCTAAGAAAATAAGGTAACTAGTTTACATTAAAACATGATATTTTATAAATTAGTCCATCGATATATTTACTTGTTTTGTGCAGGCCCGGCACAAAGGATTTGCTACCCGGCCCAAAAGATTTGCTGCCCTAGCCCAGAAACCAAATTTTGTATACTGTTCTAAGTAATATTCAAGTAAGAAAATTATTGATAAGGTGCAAAATCAAACACTGGACCTCAACATGCAATGTGTATGGCATACCACTTGACCATACTCCTCTCCAACAAACATATTGTTCAAAATTTGATATATATTGTATTTATGCTATAAATACTTCAAAATTTTACCCTTGTTCAGGGGGTTGCCCTTGCCCACAGGCTTGGTGGGCTTTCCCCCGGGCCGGCTCTGCTTTTGTGTACATTGATGATATTATTTCATAGTGATTTTTACAAAGCATATTTATGTAAGCAAAAATAAGCTTCTGCATTGTATTCATGAAATGTTTTATTCATTTAGATAAGTCAAGTGTCAACTGTGATGAATATTTCTATTTTCGTCAAGTGTTAAAATCACTAATTTTTTTATTTATTTCAAACTATGTACCATTGAATAGAGTTGATCCTTATTCTCTCAAACGAATAGAAACAAATATTTTTCTCATGGACTCTTAGTTGTAGATTAGCCATTTTAAACAATGTGGTCACATGAATCTGTGATAATGTGATGCTTATGTACAAAGTTACACACTTGGTGAAAAAAGTAAAGCATAGAAGATGAGAAAAAAATATTTATGCACTCACTTTTATTCTGTTATTATGTTATATATATTTTATTATTATATGATATATGTTTTAATCTGACAATCTCTCAAGCGTTATATTTTGAGGCTACAAATATTTTCTTCATTTGCAAATCAATGCATTGAAAGCTACTAAATAACCTCTTACCACTTCATTAGTGGATTTTGAAATAAAGCGGAAAAAATTAAATTTGAAACCGAAGTAAATGAAATAAATTTGAATTTCCAGGTTTGATTTTATTTGTTGTACATTGTTATTTTTTTTAGTTTTATAATGTTATCCCGCCTTTTGGCAAGGCCATGATACCAAGGAATTGACCGGAAATCAAAGACAGTTCACCCCGAAAAGCGGTTATACACAAGTTCACTATGGATGCTGGTAAATTTTTTCCGAGTCCGAATCGAGCTACAATTAACATGACATGACAATCAAAGCTATGAAAGCCAACATTTCAAATTTCAAGTCGATCGGAGTTCGTATGCTCAAGTTATGGATCGATCAAATTCTGTGAGAAACACGTTTTGTTCGTATCCATCAGTTCGCATCGATCCATTTCGTATCCATCTGTTTCGCATTGATCCCTTTCGTAGCCATCACTTTCGCATCGATCCATTTCGTATCCATCGGTCCACAAGCCTCAATTCATATCCATCACCTTGCACTGACCCTATTCGTATCCATCAAATATCGCTCCCCTTCGTATCCATCATTCCTTGACAAACGACCATTTCGTATCGATCGCCCTCCATTCATTTCGTATCGGTTGCCACCCAGTCATCTCATATCGATTCCCTACCATCAACACGAAACATATCGCCAGATAGTTGATACGAAGAATGCATACAGTGAGCGATACGAAATGACCCCTAAGTCATCGATACGAAGGATGCATGAAATGATCGATACGAACAAAGCTTCACATAATCGATACGAAGAAGGCATGGTCAAGTGGATGACTCGATCACTCGGCATGAAAAGTGGATCGATCCTAAAAGTTAGCACCACGTCACCTAGCAAGCACGTGCCTGGAAACGATGCGAACAGATCGATGCGAACGGAAGCGATACGATCTCAACAGCCTTCAACTAATTCAAACTTGCATCGATCATAACTCGAGATCTACAAGTCTGAATGAATTTTCACAGGAGCTTGTGTACAACCTCAGGAATGTTCATGATCGATCTCGACTCAATTGGGCTAAATCTTGATCGATACGAATTTCATTTGTATCGATCATGGATCGAGTCCAAACGACCGGGGATCGATCGCGTGGGCCCACCCACGTGAGAGAAGGGGTCTTTCGAGATCTGGGCGAGATATTTACTACCTACGCCTATAAATAGCAGCCCTGGACCTACAGAAAAAGGACTTTTGGCTCTTCTACGTCCAGACTCTACCGAGATTATTATTGTACTTGAGTTCTACTGTTGTAACTCTTTGTAACCAGCAAGCAAAAATCAATAAAAGTTAGCCATTTCATAGTGGACATAGGCCATACACCGAACCACTCTAAATCTATGTGATTTTGTGCGTTTATTTTTGTTTATCGATTGGTGTGTTTGTTAGAATTTCCTCATTTTCCATTTACATTCTTTATTTTATCTCTTCAAACACATCCTAAGAGTGTTGTGCCCAATTTTGGTACAAATGCTATGGTGCTTTCATTGAGAAAACCCAGTTTTCTCCTGCTCATTGGATCTACTACCGATATCGGATTGCAAGAATCTAAGGAGAAGATCCAGATTTCAAGTCCAGAAGTTCTTCTATCCTATTCATATTTGTACCAAGTCTAGGAGAGAGCTTCGCTATCCACCATGGTCAACACTAGGACTACATCAACAACTGCAGATTCAGAAGGACGAGATAGACAGAACCCCGCGCAACTTCCTCCTACGGACCAGAATGCTGCCGGACCTTCAGATCCGCAAGGCCCTATCACCAGGGAAGAGTTTCAACTGTTAATGCAAGAGCTGACACAGAGTCGTCAACAGCTTACTCAGCAACTCCGTGCCAACACGGAATTGACCAACCAACTGAATCATCAGAGACGAAGGAGATCCAAAAGGGATTAGGCTTCCTATTCATCCACTGAAAGTTCAGCCTCTTTTGACATTAATCACATATCCACGCGCCCACAGCTGGACGGAAGCTATACACAGGCTACTGGACATCAGCGCACCTTGAGTCTTGGGCAACCGAGAGTTGGCCCGTCAACTAGCCATCAGACCAGACCCTCCTCCCGAGGAGGTATTGCTCCCTATCACACCACTGACAACCGCGCTGCTACCACCGCTACTGAGTTGGGAGTTGATGCCCGTAACAGGACAGATCTGAACCGTCGCCAACACGATTATACTCCTGAACCTTATGTTTCTGAAGACATAGAACCAAGGAGGCGAGATATGGACCGTCGACCGCGACCGACCTATCCTCGCATTGTGGAACCCGACCATACCTTGGCCCAGCATGCCCAGAACGTCCAGATGCCGGATATCCCGACAATGATCTGTCAGATGATCCGCGAAAGTCAGGGCCTCACTAATGACGACTGGGGAATATCCTGGAGACATACCCCCTTCACTGATGACATCCTCTATGCTAAACCGCCTCGGCGATTCAGGATGTTGACTCTACCCGTTTATGAAGGGAGCTCTGATCCTAACCAGCACATCTTAAAGTACGAATGGTTAATGAATGTCGCACGAGCTGATGATGTGGTCAAGTGTCGAAGTTTCCTGATCTCCCTAGAGGGCATAACAACTATGTGGTTTACCCGTTTACCACCTCAGTCTATCTCGTGTTTTGATCAGTTGGCCACAAAGTTTGTTGAACAGTTCTGCATGCATGTCACAAGGCCGAAAGATGTTAACACCTTGTCTAGTGTCACTCAAGCTCCCGGAGAGACACTCGGACGTTATCTGGAGAGTTCCACGCTGCATGCGCTGAGATTAGTAATCCCAATGATAACTCAATTCTGATGGCACTAACTAAAGGGATCGATCCCGATTTTGAATTTGGCAACTGGTTGGCAGGAAAACCTCCTACGTCATTGGACCGTTTCGATACCAAGGCAGTCCAGTTTTTGAGAAGGGAGGATGCGAAACAGTCTAAAAAAAAGGATGATGCAGGACCCAGTATGGAAGGAATCCAAAGCAATGTCGCTGTTAAACAAACCGGGGAGAGTTTCGAAAAGGTGCAATTGAATATACAGAACAAACAGAATCAACAGAAAGGCAATGGGAATCAAAACAGGAAATGGGATCAGAATCGTGGGCCACGACGTAGGGCTCCTATGTTTGACAATTATACTCCTTTGAATACGTCGTTGGAAAATGTGTACTTGCAGACCTGCAATACTATTCAATATAAGAAACCTGCTCTGAAGCAATCATCAGAAAAACAGATTCAAATGGGAAAGTTTTGTTGATTTCATGATAGCTATGGTCACAACACAAACGAGTACCGTCATTTACAGGATATTATTGAGAAGTTGATACGAGAGAGAAAGTTGGAGCAGTTTATTCGGGCGCCGCAGTCTAGAGGTGCGGGCCCATCAAATCAAAACCAAATACCAAATCAGGCAAGACCGGAGGAACCCGCTTATACCGGCGGGAGGTTGGTGATTAATACTGTTAGTGGTGGTCCTCATCCAGTAGATCGAAGCTGGAAGGAAATGGAGTCGTATGCCAGTTCTATTAGGCATGCGAGCTTTGAATGTTGTAGTAATTCCCGCCATTGTATGGAATCCAATCTCCAATAAGTGATGTACGTATTAGTTGTGCCCAACTATGTTGGAACGTGAGATGTAAGCATTCCAGCTATTTCTGTATTTTACTTGAAAACCCTAGACCTTATTATAATATAACTGAATTTCCTATCAAATGTTTTGGTTAGCGTAAGGTAAAAACTTTTCTATGTTTATGTGTGGGAAGTCTTACGTGATACCTTTGTTTTCAAAGGGTTTTGAAGTTAAGCAACTTTAACCCGTTTACTCACACCAGACCCATGTCTGACCCAAGTGTTTATTTTCTGTTTTATTAAACTCTTGGGTACTCAAATTTTTATGAGTAGCCAAAGGATTCAGGTTAGCTTTGACGAATCTATAGAGGAGATATGGAGCAGGAGGCTTCAGCGTTGTAGATATATATAGTTGTTTCGCTGTGTTGATCTCTGTATTGATCTCTGTATTGTATTGAGTTGTAATAACTAGACAGGTGTTTATAACTGTCTAGTAAGTGATGTATAATCTGTGTAACTCTGATAGTCGTTGTATATTATGTAATACTTATGTTATTAATATAATTTATTCGTTCCGCTGTTGAGATTCTGATGTTGTTCTTTCTTTCTTCTCTATCTTTTCTCTTTTCTATCCCTTTCTTTCTTATTAATGATGCGTCATTTTGTGGAATGAATGTCGGGTCGTTACAGACTCGGGTCAGACCGAGTATTACAGATTTTCAGGTGAGGACGTTCTGGAGCTCAGGAGACGAGCTGGATGGCAGGAACGTATGACTATGGAGTGTATTCCACTATGATATATTGTAGTTGTCTGAGACATGTTAATTCTAACTGCCCAGTATATTTGTGAATGTTGTAACTCTGATGTATTAAAATGTAATTAACAAATACAGTTTTCTTTGTATAACTGATGTTATTATTTGATATTGTATTTTGATCCGCTGTGAATGTGAGAATCTGTGTCTTGTTCTATTTCTTCTTCTATCTCTTTTCTTTTTCTCCTAACTATCTGGAATTTTCGGGTTTGAAAATTCCGGGTCGTTACAGACGGGACTCCGGCCAAGCAACTGAGAACGATGACAGATGACATCGTATTACGGAGCAGGGATGCCGATAGAGTCGAAGCCCCAACCATTGATCCACTTGTCATTTCAGCTCAGATGGGTCCTGCTTGGATGAAGAGGATCTTGGCAGACATTGGAAGTTCAGTGAACATATTGTTTAAGCGAGCTTATGATCAGATGAAAATGGAAGCAAAGGATTTGAAGCCTTGTCAATCTCGCATTCATGGATTCAATGGAAGTGCGACTATACCCACTGGGATGGGGGAGCTACCAGTGGAATTGGGAATTGGAGAACGCCGGAGAGTCCGAATATTACAGTTTGTTGTATTGGACATAGACTCGCCATACAATGCTTTTTTGGGCCGATCGGCCCTAGCTGAGTTCAGGGCTTCCATTGCCTATTGGTGTCTGACTTTAAAATTCCCTACTGACAATGGAGTTAGAGTCGTTCAGGGAGACCAGGCTGCTGGACGAGTCTGTTATGTTGCCGAGCTGCGGTAGGAGCAGCGAAAAGAAAAAGAAAAGGGCGTAGAGGAATCTCTTTGTGTCCGCTTTGCGGAAAATTGACAGCTAACGCCTGAGCCTAGGCCCCGGCATCCCAACCAATTCCCAAGGGATCTTGACCCGAGAGATACCGAAAGTGAAGACGAAAGTAAAGATAGTCAAGCTTCCCCGGCCGAGCTGGCGATCGATGTTCCGATCAACGATAATGATGATTCTAAAATGATAAAGGTTGGATCTCAGCTAAGCCAACAAATGCAGGAGGAATTGGTTGAATTTCTCTGGGCAAACCTCGATGTGTTTGCCTGGATGCATTCCGACATGTGTGGAATCTCTTCGGACATCGCGAGCCACACATTGAATATTGACCCGTGGCATGTCCCGGTCAAGCAGAAAAGGCGTGGTATGGATCCATAGAGATCTGCCGCCCTTAAGGAAGAGGTAGATAAGCTCAAGTCGAACGAGTTTATCTAAGATGCACTATATCCGGAATGGGTGTCCAATCCTGTACTTGTCAGAAAGCCTAAAGGGAAATGGAGAACATGTGTTGACTATTCAGACGTGAATAAAGCTTGCCCTAAAGATAGTTTTCCACTTCCCTGAATCGATCAACTCGTAGACTCAACGGCTGGACACGAACTCTTATCCTTCATGGATGCGTATTCTGGCTACAATCAGATACCCATGCACTTGCTTGATCAGGAGCATACCAGCTTCGTCACCGATCTGGGACTTTACTGCTATAAGGTCATGTCATTTGGACTCAAGAATGCCGGAGCAACTTACCAACGGCTAGTTAATCGAATGTTCGCTAACCAGATCGGAAAAACCATGGAGGTATATGTGGACGACATGCTTGTGAAGTCGCAATTCTCCACTGATCATATCAAAGACCTGGAATCGATGTTCAACATCCTCCGAGAATATAGTATGAAACTCAACCCGTTGAAATGTCACTTTGGGGTCGCGTCTGGAAAATTCCTTGGATTTATCGTCAATGCCCGAGGAATTGAAGCCGATCCCGAGAAAATCTGGGCAATCAGAAATCTCGAGACTCCGAGGACTATAAAGTAGGTTCAGAGCCTCAACGGAAAAGTAGCAGCACTGAGCAGGTTCATTTCAAAATCCACCGACAAATGCATTCCCTTCTTCGATCTAATCAGAAAAGGAAAACGGAATTTCGAATGGACTACAGAATGCAAGGGCGCATTCCGAGTACTGGTTCAACACCTGTCCATGCCACCCATTCTGTCAAAGCCTATTGATCATGAGAGATTGTACATCTACTTGGCAGTGTCGGAAAACGCAATCAATGCTGCCTTAATTCGGGAGGAAGATCGAATACAGCAGCCAGTATATTACATTAGCAAGCGACTGACCGGAGCAGAGAGAAATTATTCGAAGCTGGAAAAGCTGGCTTATTGTCTTGTCATTGCCTCAAGGAAGCTCCGTCCGTATTTCCAGGCTCATCCTATCACCGTTTACACCGACCAGCCGTTACGACAGGCCCTAACGCGGCCTGAGACGTCTGGTAGGTTACTCAAGTGGAATATCGAGCTAAGTTAGTTCGACATCGTTTACACACCAAGGCGAGCCATTCAAGGACAAGTCCTAGCAGATTTCATCGTTGAATTCACTATCCCGGAGGACTTGCCCGAAACCAGTGAATCTCCTAAATATGTCTGGAATCTACATATTGATGGTGCATCAAATGACCGCTGCTCAGGCGCCGGAGTTGTACTTGAAACTCTTGAAGGCCGATTTATATGCTATGCCTTAAAGTTTGATTTCCGTGCAACTAACAACGAGGCCGAGTATGAAGCCATGCTCGCCGGATTGAGACTTGCCAGAGATTTAAGAATTATTGCTGTGGAGATTTACTGTGATTCACAATTGGTCATGTGTCAAGTTCGAGGGGAGTACCAGGACAAAGACCGAAGGCTGGCTGCTTATCTTGCCCGGGTTTAGGAAATATTGGATCGATTCGCTTATTATGCCATTTATTGCATACCCCGAGAACGCAATCAGAAAGCCGATTCCTTAGCAAAGTTAGCTAGTACAGGTGATGCACAGCGAATGGGAATCTCCCATAGAGACTTTATCTTCCCCTAGCATCGATCAGGTGGAAACAGACTGGGTATTTGAAGTCATTCCCGATAAGGAGTCATGGATGACCCCGTTCAAAAACTATCTCGAGCATGGAACCCTGCCAGAGCACAGGAGTGAAAAAAGACAAGTTCTTTGAAAGGCTTCGCGGTTCACTATTCAAAATAGAGTCATGTATAGAAGAGGGTACTCTGCTCCTTTACTCCGGTGTGTCGCCCACGATAAAATCAAACGAATATTGCGTGATGTACATGAAGGAGAATGTGGCGATCACACCGGGGGGGCAAGCTCTTGCCAAGAAAGTGCTCCGATATGGATACTATTGGCCGACTGTAAGTCGAGATGCATCGAATTACGCAAGAAAATGTGACAGATGTCAAAAACACGCTCGGATTCCAAGAGCCCCACCTACCAAAATAACTTAGATGGTCGGTCCATGGCCATTTGTAGTATGGGGGATTGACATTATTGGTTCTCTACCTTTGGCCAAAGGTGGTGCGAAGTACGCCGTCGTTGCAGTTGATTACTTTACCAAATGGGCGAAAGCTGAGCCCCTTGCTACTATCACAACGAAGAAAGTGATCAACTTTGTAGTATGCAACATTATTTGTCAATTTGGTCTCCCACATACCATCATCACCGACAATGGAGCACAATTCGACAGTGTTGAATTTAAGGATTTCTGTCAACGATTCCACATTCAGAAAAAAAATTCCGCAGTTGCACGCCCTCAAGCGAATGGACAGGTTGAAGCCGTTAATAAGGTTATAAAGTCCATTCTGAAGAAATGACTGGAAAAGGCCGGGGGTAAATGGGTCGATGAACTTCCTATGGCTTTATGGGCTTACCGGACAACCCATAAATCAGTGATCGACCACAGTCCATTCTCTCTTTCCTACGGATCAGAAGCCGTTATTCCAGTCAAGATGGAAGTACCTTCTCATCGTGTAACATATTATGATCCGAAGACGAATGCTATATTACTTGTCGAATCCCTTGACTTATTGGATGAGAAGTGTGAAGAGGCTAATTTGAGGGCAGCCGCTTACCGAAGTCGAGTCGCCCGATTATACAATGCCAAGGCCCGATCCCGAACCTTTGAACTTGGCGATCTCATCCTCAAGAGAATTTACCCGGTTCCTTCATATATGAAACCAACATAGGAAGGGCCATATGTCATCGAACGAAAGCTCGAAGACGGCACATTCAAATTATCGACCGTTGATGGTCTTACTCTACCGAGAGCCTGGAACAGCGAGAGTCTTCGTCGCTACTACACATAACAGGCTCTATTTATTTATTCAGTCTACTTTTCATTTGCAATTTGTTTACGCATTTCGAAATTTGAATTTGTAATAAGGCAACTGACTTTGCCGTATTTTCTTATTTCTACAATAAAATGCAATCTCTTCGAGCCGGAGCAGTGATTTCTAAATGCATTATACGACCATCACAATGCACAGAGAGCTAAGTTCCATCCTACGGTGGGACTTATTCAAATAGGGAGTGACTGTAATATGACCGGTCACTCGCTAAGTGAAACCCGAGCTCGGAGGCAAGTCATCACACTAAAGCCGAAAAAGGATTGCTACACGACAACCCTTTAACTAACTCCAGCTTCCCAGAGTGTGAACTGGAGTATAAACTTGCAAATGCGAGCTCGAAGAGGGTGGATCCGTCCACCTAATGACTTCGCTCGTGTTTAAACCAAGTTCGAGGAGGATGGACCCGTCCATCTAACGACCTCGCTTGTTAACTCAGGGTGGATGTGATCCGACCATCCACGATCCTAATACATCCGTCGTTCCCGGAGTGTGAACGAAATTCTAAAACTCATAACAGATGTGATTGACCGTCTGTTAACTAACTCTAAGTCCCCAGAGCGTGAACTGGAGTATAAACATCAACTAACTCTAAGTCCCCAGAATGTGGACTGGAGTATAAACATCGACTAACTCAAAATCCCCAGAGTGCGGATTGGAGTTTAAACACAAACCAGGTGTGGATCGACCACCTGTGGGACAACTTCGAGCCCCCGGAGTGCGGACCGGAGTACAAACGCAAGGTGGGTGTGACTGATCGCCAAAGAATCAATCTAAGTCCCCAGAGTGCGGACGTAGTTCATAATATCAAACGGGTGTGGCTGACCGCCCATAAAATAACTTAAGTCCTCGGAGCGCGGACATATCTCAAAACCTTAATCGGACGTGACCGACGACCGATGTACAAGTGCGACCCCCGGAGTGTGGAAGCAGTCATCAACTAATGAGCAAGTGTGATTTGACCACCCAAACTCGTCATGTTTCAAACTCGATTCAACAGAGTTAAGCTTGATATATTAAAGGCGAAAAATGATGGCCTACCGATCTTTCCAATTTTTCCCCAAAACTGGAGGCAGAACTTAAGTATCAGCCACTGATTGAGACAGTGCAATGTTGGAACTTGACTTAACGATTAGACCGTGACCCGAAGCCGTAGCTTCAAAACTTAACAACTAAACTCAGGTCCGATTCGAAGGCTAAGACTTCACAAGTACATGGAATGGAAGTTCGAACACTGAAATACTTAAGTGAAATAAATGCAAACTGTGCCGAAGACAAAATGAAATTTTATTTCAACTATTCTTTGGAAGAGAAGGATAATTACAAAATTATTCCAAAAAATCCTACTAGCAGGGGCCAAACCCGCATCTATACACGGCCTACAAAAAGCAAAAAGAAATTCCTATATGCCTACCAAAAATGAGGCGAAAAGACATGCCTATTCTTTCACTTTCTTCTTCTTCCCCCTCGGCGTTGACTCGCTGGAGCTACCACTTGGATGCCTTTTTGAGCCCTTGCTTTTCGGCGGTTAATCTCCAGCCGGGGGCATTATGGTAACTTCCTCCTCCGAACTCACATGGATTGGAATGTTTCCTAAAGGCGTAGTCGGAGGGACAGGATCAATGTTAGAAGACGGAGGGGGCACACTGGTGTCAACGACCGTGACTCCAGGAGAAATCACTTGCAAAGGGGCTAGACCAGGTCCCGCCATTCCACCTCCAAAGCCATTGCCCCGCACAGCTGCTTCCATCTTGGTGTTGATTTCAGCTAGTATCTCCTCTTCGTGGATTGTTTGGGCATCACCGGGGACGCTAGCAGTTGGGCTCGAGGAGCTGATCACAGGCGCGCCTCCACCCATGACAAATGGCAGATCGGCAAAAGGGTCACTATGATGACCGAGAAGTTCCTACATCATCTACTCATCAAAAGTAAGCGTGCTCCCCTGTGTTCCGTCGATTGGTGCAATAGCCGTTGTAGTGGTCGCTTCTGTTATGATGGCCTCCTGCCCGTGATGCGGCTCTTGAGTTGAAGGAGGCGCGATAGATGTAACTCCTATCACTGAATAGAGACAAAGGAAAAGAGTTAGCGATTACTTCAATCAACGTTTCCAGCTTCGAATGATCACAAAAAATGTTTAGAATACCTTCCTCGGATTGGCTCGCGGGTGGCGGAGCAGCTTCAGAAACATGCTCACGAGCTGGAGACAACAATGGTTAATCGAGATTATACACAGGAACACACTGAGGATTAACCGCAGGAATAGACTCAAGCAGGGTTGGCATAAGAGTTTCGAAACCCGCATCATGGAGCTCAACGCCAGAACCCTCTCCAGTCTCCAAGTGCTGGGCATCGAGTTTCTCCTTTTCATATGTAATAGTGATGTCGTGGAGAACTCTTCTCTCATCTTCACTCAGCACTCGGTTCTCTAGTTCAAATTCATCAACAGGTTCAGCTTGATGCTCGGCTTTCTCATCTTCCACCAAGCGGCCCCAAGCATTATACAAGTGTGATGGATAGTTATCAAGCCAGGTTAGGTTTCGGTGCTTCAACACTTTAGTGTTGTATGTGATAAGAAGGTCTTCGATGTCAGTCTCTAACCCGGACTCTGTCGCTTTCACTTCATTCTCAACCCTGGCCTCGGCTTCCTGAATTTTAAGCGTTGCCGCGTCCCTTTCATCCTTAAGCACCACAGCCTGTTCACACGCTTCCTGGGTAGCTTTGTTTGCATCATCTTTTTCTTTGATGATTTCAGCAAATTTGGCCTTAAGCTCCTCAAGCTCCTTCAGCGCAGCGTCCCTTTCGGCCATAACAGTGGTGTTTCGATGGCCCATCTCCTCAACCAAGGCAAAATGCGTCTGTCGCATCCTTTCCATAGACCGATTTGCCTCGTCGGCTTTCTTGTTGGCCTCTATTTCCGATTTCCTGGAAGATTCGGCCTCATTGTTAAGCACTTGTATTATGCGGTCCTTTTGAGCGAGATCGGCTTCTAATTTTTCAATTTCTTTTGCTCGCTCAAAGGCCACTACTGATGCTTTGTCCACGGTCTTCATCCACTCCCGATATTGGCTGTAAACGTCATGAATGTAATCGTGCATAGTTTGTTCCGCTTCAACTGGAATTCTCTTTAGATGCGGAGGAAAGATGAAGCCATCAAAGCAGATGTTTGGGAAATCCTTTTTCAGCTGGGCGATTCTGATCGCTCCTTCCTCAGTGGGTTTGGTGACAGCTTGCTCGGTAACAGTAGGAGTTTCGACTTCAGTCCTCCGGCGCTGTGAATCTGACCTTTGTACTTGAGAAGGCGGCCTTTGACGTGAAGGTTCCAAGGATTGTTTGCCATAGCCGGAAGGTTGTGTTGGAGCTCGGGGAGGCGGAGAGCGTAACCAGGATCGATGTTTATATTCTCTATCTATATCCCTCTCCCTTTCATAATGCTCCTGGCTAGAATAACCGCGATCGCGGCCTTTATCGACTTCCTTTCTACGGGACTCATAATATGAACTGGATGACTGGCGTGCCAAGCGAAGGCTTCCTAGCATAGATTCTCGCCTAGTCATCGTATCTATAAAATAGAAAGAGAAGCAGAGTTAATAATCTCCAGAAATGAACAACTTATGATTGGAAATCGTGTAGTGCCATGAAGTGTATATATGCATGTGCTAAACCCCCCGACCTACCGGTTATGTCGGCCACACTCATAGGAAGTGACTCGCTTAAATCTAAAGCACTTTGAAGCCCTTCTAATCCGGTGTCGTGTTGGAGCGACACATAGTCTGGAATTGGAATGTCGGCGAGTCCTTCGAAAGGATTCTCCGTTTGTGCGGAAGGAGTTTCCACAATTTTAACAC
The DNA here is from genome assembly GCA_030737815.1 of Allium fistulosum. NCBI lineage: Eukaryota > Viridiplantae > Streptophyta > Magnoliopsida > Asparagales > Amaryllidaceae > Allium > Allium fistulosum. The sequence goes on along the minus strand of CM060902.1, from coordinate 1,172,132,040 downwards.
TGGCGGCTGGCAGGGAGATCACCACGGATTTCCATCTTGTAGACTTATGAAGCTTATGAGCAACTGCCTTGCCTTTCCTCCTTCCCTCTAAATCCCGAGAACTGTCTGGGGGCCCGGCTACGGGCTCGTCTTCAGTAGGCATATCTTATTCATCACCCTCCTCAGCTATTACAACCCTGGGAGCTTTATGGTTCACCCGCCTCGTCGGGGCTGTCCTAAGCGGTCCCTCAACTCTTATGCTTTGGTCTTGATCAATCAGCCCAACGACTCTCAAATTTTCATCTGTCAGTACCAAGTCAATCTCTCTCATCTCACCAAGCACCTCTTGAAGGATCCGCACTATTTCTTTTAATTAGGCACCTTCGGGTCGCGGGATTGCGGCTGTAGAGAAAAGGAAATATTAGATTCAATGTCGATTACAACTATCTCGTAAGCCACTAGAGAAATTGCAACACTTATGTCTAACCAACCACCGTCTAGCAAACCCTGGTGGGCATCGAACATAGAACCACTCCGTCTTGAAGTAGCTAAGCCTGGTCCAGGATCCAGTCACCACTTTGCAATTCCTGACTGCCTCTAGGAATGTGAATGAGGGGTTATCTCCCCGACTCTTGACGTTGAACAAGAATCTGACTTCTTCTGGAGTTGGAGGCCGAAAGAGATGCTCCATGAAGACAATGAATAGATTGTTCAACAATGCATATCCATTTGGATGTAACTATGATGGAGCGATTTCAAAGAAAGCTAACACTTCTCGAATATATTGGTTAAATGGAGGAAGCGTTCCAACTGTGCATGAATGCCTGTTAAAGGCGGTGAACCTTTCTGGGGGAATATGTGGCCTATCATTCAGTCCTGGTAGCAGAATGTTATCTAACGATAGACCGTGTCTTAAGCAGATTCTCCCCAACATATCTTCAGAGACATTGGATGGTACATAATCTTGGGATTCGCAATAAAGACTGCTCCTGGCAGCTCATTGGGAGCTGGAATTATGACTTCGGCCACGATGGACGGCGTCTCTATTATCGAAGGAGGTGAATTTTGAGTCTCCTGCTGCTGTGAACTCCCGGGTTCCATAGCTTATCAACTTAGTAAAAACCATCATTAGGCGACAATAATCCCGTGTATGCCTCAGAGTGAAGTGCATGAATCTGTTGTGCAGTGCAATACTACATAATATTTAAGATATTTCACGGAATTTGAGAAAATGCTCAAACGATAAGATTTCGAGATTCGACCAGAGCGACCGTCATCGCTGACTGTCACAACCGTACCATTCAGGCTTAGGAGACTGACCCAAGTTAAATTTTGTCAAAATTACAGTTCCATCGACAAGCTTCGATAGGCAGTCAAATATGCAGTGAAATGGTAAAGTCCAATTATGCAAGGCGGAAGCTTGTCGGAGTCATATGTTCAAGTGTACAAAGTGCTTCGAATTCGCCAGGATTCAACTCGGATCGATCACCAAGATTCCAATTCGTATCGATCAAGGAGGCAACTCGTATCCATAAAAATATGCGAGTTCGAATCGACCATCGACCGAGAATTTTGCATCGATCTGGAACATAGGATTTCGTATCGATCTCCGGCATGGGATTTCGTATCGGTCGCATACAATGGGAGTTTGTATCGATCATCGGCTCCTCGACTTCGTATCGATCGCTTCGGATCGATACGAAGTTCCACCACACCAGATCGATACGTGACTCCTCCCTTCCACCTATCGGTTCCAGATCGATGCGAGTTCCCTGTCTTGGGTCGATGCAAAAGTGGTCCCTTCCTTCATCCATCGATACGAGGCAGCTCTGTCAATCGATGCGAGGTCGCGTTACATTTGAGTCGATACGAACTCATCCTTCATCCGTCTTCGATACGAGAGCTCCTAGGCTTCTTCTTCTCCAAACAGCCTGAACGCCATTACCACTCCATCAACCTCACTCCAGCCCAATTCCGGACATCGACGACGCCAGAATCGACCACGGCATTGGATGGAATGGCATCGAATTTCAAGTCTCATCATTTTTAGATGGGTTTAATTATTCAATTACCTAGTTCGAATAAATTGGATTAAAGATTAAACACTGAGTGTTTTGGAGACGAAGACTTCGGTAATTCTTTTTCTTTCTCGAGTTTTCGATCGATACGAAGCAAAGATAAAAGGCAAGAGCAAGTAAGGAAATTTGGCTAAGTACAAAATCCTTTTATATGGATTCGTAACCAAGCAAAAAAGACGTTTCGTATCCCAGTCATTATACCGAGATAACCGGCTGCCTACATCGATAGGAGGAAGGTCCTTCGTACCCATCTATCTGCATTGGTCAAGACTACAGCAATTCGTGATTTATCAATTCGAATCGATCTAGAGCATGGTCATTCGTATCCATCGATGACCCATCGATACGAAGCATACACAGAGGGCTGCTTGAACTTGTTCAGATCCATCAATGATTCCATCGATACGAAAGGCCGATTTCGTATCCATCCCCTTGAAGACTACAAGATCTCGTATCGACCTCCCACCATCGGTACGAAGCGTTTCAAAGAACTAACTATTTCGAATCGATAGCAATCGATACGAAGAATGCATTCCAACTTCTAAAATTGATCCAGGAGAGGATCGATATGAAAGGATGCCTTAAAACGACCATCAAACATTGTAACAATTTGAATTTCACATCGATCCAGGAGAGGATCGATATGAAACTTAATTCAAAAAAAACTTGACAACGACTCGTGAACGTGCAAACGTTAACGAGAGTCAGGTTAACATACATGCATGTATGTTGGACTAACATTCAATTTTCAAAATTCACAGGAGTTAAATGCTCACTTGGTGACAATTACAACAACGAACAATAGTTTGCTATCATTCGACACTCAGTTACAACAGTGCATAGTACAACAATTGGCAGTCAATAGTTCGTTATTTGTATTACTGAAGATCAATCAAACGTTACATCTTTTGACGAAAAGACAATAGCTAATCAACAGATCGGATGGAAATTTTCAGAATGAAGATGATAGCTTTTCAAAGCATGTCATGTTCACACAGGACATACTTTGGGGGGCAAATGTTATCCCGCCTTTTGGCAAAGCCATGATACCAAGGAATTGACCGGAAATCAAAGACAGTTCACCCCGAAAAGCGGTTATACACAAGTTCACTATGGATGCTGGTAAATTTTTTTCGAGTCCGGATCGAGCTACAATTAACATGACACAACAATCAAAGCTATGAAAGCCAACATTCAAATTTCAAGTCGATCGGAGTTCGTATGCTCAAGTTACGGATCGATCAAATTCTGTGAGAAACACATTCTGTTCGTATCCATCAGTTCGCATCGATCCATTTCGTATCCATCTGTTTCGCATCGATCCCTTCTGTATCCATCACTTTCGCATTGATCCATTTCGTATCCATTGGTCCACAATCATCAATTTGTATCCATCACCTTGCACTAACCCTATTCGTATCCATCAAATATCGCTCCCTTTCGTATCCATCATTCCTTGACAAACAACCATTTCGTATCGATCGCCCTCCATTCATTTCGTATCGGTTGCCACCCAGTCATCTCGTATCGATTCCACGACACGAAACATATCACCAGATAGTCGATACGAAGAATGCATACAGTGAGCGATACGAAACGGCCCATAAGTCATCGATACGAAGGATGTGTGAAATAATCGATAAAAACAGAGCTTCACATAATCGATACGAAGAAGGCATGGTCAAGTGGATGACTCGATCACTCGGCATGAAAAGTGGATTGATCCTAAAACTTAGCACCACGTCACCTAGCAAGCACGTGCTTGGAAGCGATGCGAACAGATCGATGCGAACGGAAGTGATACGATCTCAGCAGGCTTCAACAAATTCAAACTTGCATCGATCATAACTCGAGATCTACAAGTCCGAATGCTACCAAATTTTTATAAGAGCTTGTGTGCAACCTCATGAATGTTCATGATCGATCTTGACTCAATTAGGCTAAATCTTGATCGATACGAATTTCATTCGTATCGATAACGGATCGAGTCCAAACGACCGGGGATCTATCGCGTGGGCCCACCCATGTGAGAGAAGGGGTCTTCCAAGATCTGGGCGAGATATTTGCTGCCTACGCCTATAAATAGCAGCCCAGGACCTACTAAAAAAGGACTTTTGGCTCTTCTACGTCCAGACTCTGCCGAGATTATTATTGTACTTGAGTTCTACTGTTGTAACTCTTTGTAACCAGCAAGCAAAAATCCATAAATGTCAGCCATTTCATAGTGGACGTAGGCTATACCCCGAACCACTCTAAATCTGTGTGATTTTGTGCATTTCTTTTTGTTTATCGATTGGTGTGTTTGTTAGATTTTCCTCATTTTCCATTTACATTCTTCATTTTATCTCTTCAAACACATCTGAAGAGTGTTGTGCCCAATTTTGGTACAAACATATAAAACTTGGTTAGTTTCTTAAACTTAGTTAATTTCATAAACATAGTTATTTTTTATGAAAGATGGTTAATTTCATAAAACTTCATTTTATAAACTTGTGTAGTTAATTATGAAAATTTATACAATATACAATAAAGATATGCTTTAGTATGGTTAATGGTGTCATAAAGATCTAGAGATTTATTCATACTTCTCTTACATTTTTAACACATTTCCAGCCTTATACCGTGCAAGGATAAACTATTTATCAGTAGCTGCTTTTGATGATTTGATACCTTGTCATCTAGTTTTTCTTGAAGGCAGGTTAGATTTTTTTCCCTTTACTGTGAATTACTTTACTTATTTTATGTGTCATGAAATACTTAATCAATCAACCTAAATTATCATCTTAGATGAGTTTGATATAGCTAACTTTGTCCTAGTTCACAAATTATATAATAAACAATCACATGTAAATCACTTGTTTAGATGTTCGATGCTGTGATTATATCGAGTGTATGAGCAATGACATACTAAAGTGAATATAAACACTATGTTAGGGTAAATTTGTTATCATTGTGCTTCAGTTTATTACTAAAGTATACGCTTCTACTAAAAAATAAAAGCACATGCTTTAGTTTAAAAATTGAAGGGACTGAAGCGTGCGCTTCGGTTTTTTAACTGAAGCGCATGCTTCAGTTTATAATTAACTAAAGCACATGCTTCGGTCTTTAGACTAAGTGCATGCTTTAGTATAAAAACTGCACTTTAGTATAAAAAACTTAAGTACGTGCTTTAGTCTTCAGACTAAAATGCATGCTTCGATATAAAAACTAAAGCGCATGCTTCGGTTCTTAAGCAACTGTAATTTGAGGCCCTTAGGAAAAATTGTAACTAATGTTATCAGCATATACATCAAGCCAAGTAACAACCTTTATGTTGGTAATAATATCTGTAATTTTTTTAAAATGCTTAGCATAATGATATATTTAGTATTCTATGTCATAAAAGATTGTATTTTTCATGCTTATAGAAACTTTTTTATGAAAAAATACAAAAATGAGAAAAATCCCTCAGAATATATTAGAGAAGTGATAGAAATTAAGCCACTAGCTAGATTGCAGATTGTCTTGGCCAATGAGTTTCCAAGTTGACCTTCTTTGAATTATTACACATAATTATATATGTGGTATAACATCATACAAATAATTGCATTAACAGCCATTGCCAGTGACAGCAACTCAGAAATAATTATGGTTATATAAAAGTAAATACATGTATAGAAGAAGTCAATTTATTCTTCATAATGTCAACAAATTTGTTGTTGCTTATCACTGAAATATAGTAAATAATGATGCAAACTAGCTAGACTCCACTTTATATATATATATATATATATATATTCTTCGTGATATATACTGTTAGATTTGATGATACAATATTTCCATACTAAAGAAGATTTAAAAGATATTGTTGGTTTTAGTGATACAATATTTCCAATTGCAGAAAAATTGGAAAATATTTGAGATAATTACTCAAATATATTACCTCTTTTATAGCATTAAAGAGAGCAATATATTACCTACATGAGAAGAAGAATTATTTTGGAAGATTGAAATAATCAATTAATTCCCTAATTAGCTGATCAAAGAAGGAATCTTATTAGGCACATGTAAATTAGGAGAAACTTGAAAATCAAATGGATAAACGTTTCCTGTATGAATAGGAGAATTGATGGGGCATTGATTTATGACTATAAATCAATTACTTCAACCCCAAGTAACAATCACTATACAAAGTCAGAGATTAGCATGAGTAGAATCATAATCTCAAGTTGAATTTCTTATTCTTTTTCTTAGCCTCCATTATCAATCTTGTAAAATTCTCTTTTCTTAGAAATAATAAAATCTCCTTTCCCCAAAGTGGATGTACATTATCTCACGATAGTGGAACGACTATAAATCCATGTGTGAACTCTCTATTTGCTTTCTTCTATGATTTGCTATTTTATTCTCCTGTTTCTGTTTATTTTATTGCAATACAACACGGTCTTATTGATTCCATATTTATTTGGGTTGATTTACAGTCATTTGTGCGAAATCTACCCCCAGTAGTCTGATATCAGAGCATTGAAGGTTGTTAAAGCCTAGGACTAGAAGGTGATCGATAAGATGGCAGGATCTAGAGATGGAAGTGAGGTTAGACCTAACCAAGAGTATGCACCCTACACTAAGGGTTCATATGCACCATCCAGTTCGTAACTGGCTATAAAGAAGTGGAACGAAGATAATGATTTTGAGAAGTGGAAGTAGAAGACGAAGGCGGTATTGAGAAGAAATCATGTTCATCGGGTTGTGTTTGACGCATAATCATTGCCAGTAGATATCTATGAATTTGAAAGGAATGAGATTGAAGAATGGGCTTTACTACCCTCTAATTGGCCATGGGTAGAACGTCATCCCAGAGATTAGCAGTGAAACTACCGCTAAAGGCTTGTGGAAGAAATTAAGAGACCTCTACATGAAGAAGTCGCTCATGAATAGGCTGATTTTGTTGAAGAATTTCTTCACTTGCAAGACGCAAGAAGGTCGTCAATGAAAGCACATCTTAACTTTTTCAATGACTTGATGATGAAGATGAAAGCTGTCGATTTAATTGTGGATGAGGAGCAAAAGGCAATGGTGATATTGCGCTCTCTTTCAAAGTGATACACGATATTCGCTTATAGATTAATCTATGGCAAAAGCATGCTGACATTAGAAGATACGAAGATAAGACTCTTAAGTGAAGGGATGAGAGATCAAATGAAGCTTACGAGCGAAAGTGAGAAGCTAGTAGTATCGTAGTGAGAGGAAGAAAGAAGAAGAAGGGGAATAATTTCAAAAGGCGTTCTAAGTCAAGAAAGCCCGGAGGTGGTTGGAGAGGCAAGTCTAGAGACAACAGGTGTCATAATTGTAAGAAGCATGGCCACCGGAAGAAAGATTTTCCAGATTTGAGGAAGATAAATGAAGTCGATGGTTCTTCATCTATTGCGGTGGAAAAGGTTGTTTCTGATGATGTGCTGAGTGCACCTGTTTTCGATGTATCAAACAATTGGATGTTGGGTTCAGGGGTGTCTTTCCATAAGAGGCCTAGGAAGGAGTATTTCTGTTCTTATGAAGATAAGAAGGGAAGTGCTATATTTATGGGGAATGATGCTAATTGCAAGTCATTAGGAGAAGGATCAGTGCATATTCGCAAGCATGATGGTGTGGTGCGCACTATCACCAGAGTCTGCAATGTTCCAGGTTTAAGGAAATCTCTTATATCTTTGTGTAACGGTCGGCATTTTCAAATTCTGAATGTCAACATGAATATATCCACGGTATTCACGTGTTGAGCATCCAAGTTCCAAAATGATAGAACATTGGGGTAAAAGAAAACGAAAATGAAACATAACAAAAATAAAGAGCACAATATCAGAATCTCATGTGTGGAACGATAATATATAATATCTCAAAAGGCCTTTACCAATAAGAAAACTTTGATATACATACATCAATCAAACTAAACTAACATATCATCAGCCTGGATATTTATAACAGTCTGTCCTCACAAATGCTGATAGATACAAATCAAGTAATGCCATGGAAATAAATACGATAAGAAATCATGCATCCAACTCCTCTCCAAGAGCTCCAATGAACCATAGTTGAGCATTATAAGAAAATAACATCAGGATCAGTCTGGTAAACCAGCGTGAGAAACTCATCATATGGATTGTTGTATTTATAAAATCCTTCAAACATAAAGGTATTTTGTAATACCACACAGCCAATAAACACGGATGGCTTTTACCTTACGGTAACCAAACCATTTCTACTATAAAATCCAATGATAATATGATAATGTCTAAGGTGTGAAATATAAATAATCACATAGCTGTGATGCATGTGAGTGTACATCACAACAATAATAGGTATACAATCACAACCGCTAAGGTGTGTTCGCTAATTGTGTAGGATTTCAACGGAGGTGCCCTCGGTATTTTGAGAATGATTCTCCTGCACAAGGATCAAAGATATTCTTTCGAAGATCATATATCTCTAGATAAAATATACTATAGGAAAAACATAGTCGGTCCACGCCCGAACACGTGACACTGGGTCACATCACTCCCGCATGCATATCTGTAAGTATCGCTAGAATAGAGTGCATGCACCCTTTAAATTAGCTAATCCCTATAGGCTCTGTCTCATATCCCTGGTTTTAGTCATTAACACTAGTGAGGAGACGTCCGACATTCCAACACATGAGTCACCACTCGAACAAATCTCGACACACGAGTCCCCAACTCGAACAGATCACGGAACCATACATGGATTCTCATATCTCAACAGATCTCGGAATCACATATGGATTCCTCAATAGATCGCGAAATCACACATGGATTCCCATACCTCAATAGATCTCGGAATCACACATGGATTCCCACATCCTGAATACATCACGAACAACTACATGTGTTCGAGCATCTCAAACAGATCTCGAGTCTCCATATAGATTCCATCATCTCTAACAATCATGAACCCCTTCCAAAGCATATAACACGTATATAGTATTGGAGTGGTTATGGTTTCAAGCCATCTCATATAAGTACACTCCTCTGTTTACGGGGTGCTCCAAAAACCAGTCGATGGATTTTCGGTAAACTCAACTCCAGTTCTGTGGGAAATAAATAGACAATATATAAGAGCGGAGATCATCTCCTAATTGTTTAAGCGACGGATTTCCTTATCATTTGTCCTAGAAGAGCAAAACGAGTTTATACGCACAGTATAGAAGATAACTGTACCGTATAATTTCCATGTTTTTTCTAGATATTTCCAGATTTATATTTTGGTCAATTTCAATAACAATGAGAATAATCGCATATGGGAAACTAAGTCTCGTATACCTTCCATAAACAAGTAACACACAAAGCACGATTGAACACACAAGCACGATCAAGTCATATAAACGACTTCTAATCCCTTTTTAAGTAATCTTCCTTTATTAATTAAAAACCTCTTTTATTAGTAAGACTCATTTTTACTCAATAAACTCATTATAAATGAAACTCTGTCTTATTAATTACTTCACTATTTAATTAAAACTTCCATATTAATTTCAATGTATTGCAATACTTTTCAAAAGTATTCATCTACTTATCTCAACCATATAAGAATGTATATTCACAGATCAATTTCAAATGGCTCAAGACAAATGTTACTCAATCATTGACACTACAAACCCAAAAATCATTTCATACTTGTTATTCTCTTTAAAATTCCATTATTCTAAGTATTTTCCCAAAATCATTTAACAATATTTTACCTCTTTAAAATATTATTCAAGGGTTTAAAAACAAATGTTACTAAAACATTGTTTACAACAAACCCAAACACTTCACTTAATCGTTATCTTTAAAACTTCCTTTTTAAAGATCTAATTGCTTTTCAAAAGTATAGTTAAATGGATTAAAACAAATGTTGAACAAATATCGTTATAAACCCAAAACCTCTTTTATACTTGCCATTAACTTTGAAACATTCATTTAAAGCTCTAAGTATATCTTCAGTTATTAAACAAGGTAATATACCTTTATAATCAAATTACAAAACCATCCATCATAACATAAGTGTTATAATCTAAAAACTCCATTATATCCTTTTACAAATACTAAACTTCCTTTTTAAAACTTTTAAATACACTGAAATACCTTTAAAAAGATACATACACACATACATATACTAATTTATTTATAAAATTAAGATTTTAATAAAATACTATAAACCATTTGTAAATTATAATATAAAAGCCTTTTATTTCTTAGATAAAATCTTTAACAAATTTTCTAAAACTATATATCTAAAAATATACTTTTAAAATACTTATGCTATATTTTAAAACATTTATTTAAAACACCATTAAAAGACACTTACTTTATAATTTATTTAAAAACCATAAAAACCTATTTTATAATTTAAAACCATTACTTTAAAAATCCATACATGTTTATTAATAATATATTTACACCTTGATATTTTTCGGTAATAAGTACACTCATAGTACTTATAAAAAATACAAAGAAGCCCTAGGACGTCTTCCAAAGTTACTTTAAAATCGTCGATCACAATGATTTAAAAGTGCACCCATAGCGACCTTTTCGCTTCTAACATTTACAACTTCCAATTACAATTTCCCCAAATGTCCAAACCAATTCCTCTATGTCAAATACACCAAAACATGTATAGCCAAATACACACACACACACAGATATATATATATATATATATATATATATATATTTCCATAGTATATCAGAATTAATCCAATTTAACATATGTCAAATATCAAGGATTTCAAAGCACGTTTATAACGACTATACTACTTTAAACATTCATAACATAATTTCCAACTTAATCAAATAGCAGTATCAAACATGTAAACAAGTAGTCTGGACGTGTTATAGATGATTACAAGGGAGATCATACTACATAATAATGTTGTCACTTGTTTTACAAAACAAGGCAGGGTCCAAAAGTAATAACTTGGATTGTTCGTTATACTATTTATATTTTAATACAACAACAATTATATCACATCAATATTCAAACCAACTGGTAAGTAAACTCACCCAAGTTCTAGCAAACGCTTACGCGTTTTCGAATAGTCCAAAATAAAAGGTCGTTTGATTTTAGCTGAAAATTCCACTAGCTCCAAACTCGACGAATCCAACTCCAATATGTAGATATCATTGATACAAGTCCAATGCAAAAGACTATGCCAAATCTGACCTCATATGAACAAGATACGGACACAAGAACATCTTGAGATTAATTGATTTATAAATCACTTAATTAGTTGGTAACTAACTTAATTACCTTGCTCAAAACCCAAGCTACATCATTTAAAACCCTTGTTGCTGCGATTTATCGACCGCCGCCATAGGCCTTCAACCACCGTCGCTTGCCCCTAGATTATAGCCCTCATTGTCCCCGACCCAACGCCATGAACCTCTCCTCCTATCGTCGCCTCCAGCTCCCTAACAAACCCAAAATCGCCACCAGTGTCTATCCCAGATCCACGCTACCTAGGCCACCATTTGACAATCCAATCGGTCATCTCACTCTACTCATTCGCACCCATTTCTCTAGTTAGGACCCAAGCCTAATTCGGCCTCTAGTGGCGCCGATCAACTTTGGTCGTTAGATGGAGGGGGCTAGGGTTAGGGCATGGATTAAATTTTCTCGGGAAATAAATAAGAAATGGGGTCTTTTTATAGAAAAATCACTAACACCATTCGCCCCTAAAAATCACGTACTCCAAACAAGGCTTGCTCAGTGACGTTTCTAGCTAAATACCCCTATTTTGAACTCAATGGAACTAGTTTCGGAACCTAATTCCATCGTATACAAAAGTTAGCTTTTAGGTTATATCATATTTTAATTCCTAAAATTAATCGCTACACGTTTCGAGCTCGCATGACCATATAGTACGTTCAATCGCCACGAAACTCATCGGCATATAAAAACTCATTATTCCGGACCCAACGGCACTAGTTTCATAAAAATCCGAGGCAATGCCTCAGAATGATAATTTCACGCATTGATTAAAAAGAATTATTATTAAAACAAGTTTAATCACTTTTAATTCTAAATTAAAAGTTTACTATCATCATTATTAATTAAATAGAATTTAAATAAGCTTTCGAAATTATTTATTCCCATTAAATCTAAGATTTAAATATTTAAATAATCCTACTATTTAATTATAAAACATTCAAAAATCCAGGTCGTTACACTTTGGGTCAGGTAGCATCTTTGGGTTGCATAATTATGATAGAGTCGGATAGCTTGAAGGTATTGTAATGATGAAAGGAGTAATGATCCAGAACCTTTATCTACTGAAAGGATCTGCAGTTCTTGGAGAGTCGTGTGTTGGAGTTGATAGTTCACGAGCTTTGGATGGAACCGGACTTTGGCATCTCAAATTGGGTTATGTTTCAGAGAAGAGCTTGGAGTTGCTTCGTAGAAGAAAGATGATCAAGGGTGATGTTTGCACAAAAATTGGACAAACACCTCTAAGTTCAATTTTGGCTAGATCACATTTAGGTTGATTGGTCGGAGTTTTTAATGTTCCAACACGTTAAAGGATAATTTTTGCAATCACAGAACAATTCACAGGCTCATAAATCGGAAAGCAGTTAAGGAAAGTAAATCACACAGGGTTTTATAGTGGTTCGGCCAGAATGTGCCTACATCCATTGTCCATCTTATTATTCTTACCTTGATTTGGTTACAAATACAAGTTTGTTCGGAAAGAGTAAAAACTTGAAATAGCTAGAGTGACCGAGTCTCGGTAGAGTTTTCCCTCTTTTCTCCCAAAATTCGTCCTCATTGTTGTTGAAAAGCTCTGGTATTTATAGAGTGGAGTTGTGAAGTGCGAAAGAGAAGTAATAGCTTCCTGAGTTTGGTTCGGCATTTGAGTTAGGAACAGTTGGATCGGCATTTGGGCCAGGAAGCTTGCCTAGACCGGTTGTCCTTCTTTGGCTTGGTTCGGTGATTCTGCCCTGGAGTACCTTATTTGTCGGACCAAACATTTGATCCGGCATGTTTGTGTACCGGACTAAATGTTTGGTCCGGTGATGGATGTGTCATGCTGGACCAGATATTTGGTCCGACATATTAGAGTGTCGGACCAGATATTTGGTCCAGCATATTTGAGGATGCCGGACCAAACATCTAGTCCGGCATGTCGGCCATATGTTTGGTTCGGTAACTATGTTCCCTATTTTCTGCTTGTCTTTGCTTTATTCTTTCTTCGTTTGCCAAAAAATCGAGCCAACACTTGCCCCCCAAAGTATGTTGTGTAACTGCACAGCATGCTTTGTTTTATGGTTCGGCGTTGAGCTTCCACCACCGATTGAAATTGGTGACCGTTCGTCTTCCCCTTTTTCCCTTTAAATACGTCTTTTTCCCTTCACTCTATTACTTCTATTTTCTCAATCAAATTTTTTCAATTCAACTAGGTCGACTGCAACTAATTTGAGCTTGTTTTTTCTTATTTGAATTTGGCTATTCTCGCTCTGTCATAGCTTGAGGTAAGCTTCTCTTAACTCGATTACTGGTTATAAGGTTCTAGGGTTTTGATCTGTAGGAGAGTTTAGTGCGAGGATGGGTGACTTCGGTCTCGAATCGTTGAGGAGGCATCTCGTTTGAACAAGTGCAAAAGGATCATGATGTTTGGATGCTTTTTATCCTCCGAGTGGTAGTTAAGGTGTTTGGAGATTCATGTTGGGAATGTGTGTGTAAATAAACACCCGCCCATCAGGTGTTTGATCCATTGCTTCACTGATTAACTGAGTTGCTATTGGCAGAGGCACTAGTGGAAGTATTCTTGTTTTCTGGTATAATGTTGAAACTGAGAATAGATATTGTCTAGGTAAGGCTGTAGGAGGTTATGCTTTGGGTCGGCAGTTGGCGTGTGGCAATTTTGGTTCAGCATTCGGCATAGGATAATGCCGGACCAGATTTGCCGAGCGTATTTTTTATGGGTATGCCGAGCCAAAAGCATGTCTTCCATAAGATCTCGAGTCTCCATATAGATTCCATCATCTCTAACAATCATGAACCCCTTCCAAAGCATATAATACGTATATAGTATTGGAGTGGTTATGATTTCAAGCCATCTCATATAAGTACACTCCTCTGTTTACCGAGTGCTCCAAAAACCAGTCGATGGATTTTCGGTAAACTCAACTCCAGTTCTGTGGGAAATAAATAGACAATATATAAGAGCGGAGATCATCTCCTAATTATTTAAGCGACGGATTTCCTTATCATTTGTCCTAGAAGAGCAAAACGAGTTTATACGCACAGTATAGAAGATAACTGTACCATATAATTTCCATGTTTTTTCTAGATATTTCCAGATTTATATTTTGGTCAATTTCAATAACAATGAGAATAATCGCATATGGGAAACTAAGTCTCGTATACCTTCCATAAACAAGTAACACACAAAGCACGATTGAACACACAAGCACGATCAAGTCATATAAACGACTTCTAATCCCTTTTTAAGTAATCTTCCTTTATTAATTAAAAACCTCTTTTATTAGTAAGACTCATTTTTACTCAATAAACTCATTATAAATGAAACTCTGTCTTATTAATTACTTCACTATTTAATTAAAACTTCCATATTAATTTCAATGTATTGCAATACTTTTCAAAAGTATTCATCTACTTATCTCAACCATATAAGAATGTATATTCACAGATCAATTTCAAATGGCTCAAGACAAATGTTACTCAATCATTGTCACTACAAACCCAAAAATCATTTCATACTTGTTATTCTCTTTAAAATTCCATTATTCTAAGTATTTTCCCAAAATCATTTAACAATATTTTACCTCTTTAAAATATTATTCAAGGGTTTAAAAACAAATGTTAATAAAACATTGTTTACAACAAACCCAAACACTTCACTTAATCGTTATCTTTAAAACTTCCTTTTTAAAGATCTAATTGCTTTTCAAAAGTATAGTTAAATGGATTAAAACAAATGTTGCACAAATATCGTTATAAACCCAAAACCTCTTTTATACTTGCCATTAACTTTGAAACATTCATTTAAAGCTCTAAGTATATCTTCAGTTATTAAACAAGGTAATATACCTTTATAATCAAATTACAAAACCATCCATCATAACATAAGTGTTATAATCTAAAAACTCCATTATATCCTTTTACAAATACTAAACTTCCTTTTTAAAACTTTTAAATACACTGAAATACCTTTAAAAAGATACATACACACATACATATACTAATTTATTTATAAAATTAAGATTTTAATAAAATACTATAAACCATTTGTAAATTATAATATAAAAGCCTTTTATTTCTTAGATAAAATCTTTAACAAATTTTCTAAAACTATATATCTAAAAATATACTTTTAAAATACTTATGCTATATTTTAAAACATTTATTTAAAACACCATTAAAAGACACTTACTTTATAATTTATTTAAAAACCATAAAAACCTATTTTATAATTTAAAACCATTACTTTAAAAATCCATACATGTTTATTAATAATATATTTACACCTTGATATTTTTCGGTAATAAGTACACTCATAGTACTTATAAAAAATACAAAGAAGCCCTAGGACGTCTTCCAAAGTTACTTTAAAATCGTCGATCACAATGATTTAAAAGTGCACCCATAGCGACCTTTTCGCTTCTAACATTTACAACTTCAAATTACAATTTCCCCAAATGTCCAAACAATTTCCTCTATGTCAAATACACCAAAACATGTATAGCCAAATACACACACACACACACACATATATATATATATATTTCCATAGTATATCAGAATTTATCCAATTTAACATATGTCAAATATCAAGGGTTTCAAAGCACGTTTATAACGACTATACCGCTTTAAACATTCATAACATAGTTTCCAACTTAATCAAATAGCAGTATCAAACATGTAAACAAGTAGTCTGGACGTGTTATAGATGATTACAAGGGAGATCATACTACATAATAATGTTGTCACTTGTTTTACAAAACAAGGCGGGGTCCAAAGTAATAACTTGGATTGTTCGTTATACTATTTATATTTTAATACAAAAACAATTATATCACATCAATATTCAAACCAACTGGTAAGTAAACTCACCCAAGTTCTAGCAAACGCTTACGCGTTTCCGAATAGTCCAAAATAAAAGGTCGTTTGATTTTAGCTGAAAATTCCACTAGCTCCAAACTCGACGAATCCAACTCCAATATGTAGATATCATTGATACAAGTCCAATGCAAAAGACTACGCCAAATCTGACCTCATATGAACAAGATACAGACACAAGAACATCTTGAGATTAATTGATTTATAAATCACTTAATTAGTTGGTAACTAACTTAATTACCTTGCTCAAAACCCAGGCTACATCATTTAAAACCCTTGTTGCTGCGATTTCTCGACCGCCGCCGCCGCCATAAGCCTTCAACCACCGTCGCTTGCCCCTAGATTATAGCCCTCATTGTCCCCGACCCAACGCCATAAACCTCTCCTCCTCCCATCGCCTCCAGCTCCCTAACAAACCCAAAATCGCCACCAGTGTCTATCCCAGATCCACGCTACCTAGCCCACCATTTGACAATCCAATCGGTCATCTCACTCTACTCACCCGCACCCATTTCTCTAGTTAGGACCCAAGCCTAATTCGGCCTCTAGTGGCGCCGATCAACTTTGGTCGTTGGATGGAGGGGGCTAGGGTTAGGGCATGGATTAAATTTTCTCGGGAAATAAATAAGAAATGGGGTCTTTTTATAGAAAAATCACTGACACCATTCGCCCCTAAAAATCACGTACTCCAAACAAGGCTTGCTCAGTGACGTTTCTAGCTAAATACCCCTATTTTGAACTCAATGGAACTAGTTTCGGAACCTAATTCCATCGTATACAAAAGTTAGCTTTTAGGTTATATCATATTTTAATTCCTAAAGTTAATCGCTACACGTTTCGAGCTCGCATGACCATATAGTACGTTCAATCGCCACGAAACTCGTCGACATATAACAACTCATTATTCCGGACCCAACGGCACTAGTTTCATAGAAATCCAAGGCAATGCCTCGGAATGATAATTTCACGCATTGATTAAAAAGAATTATTATTAAAACAAGTTTAATCACTTTTAATTCTAAATTAAAAGTTTACTATCATCATTATTAATTAAATAGAATTTAAATAAGCTTTCGAAATTATTTATTCCCATTAAATCTAAGATTTAAATATTTAAATAATCCTACTATTTAATTATAAAACATTCAAAAATCCAGGTCGTTACACTTTGGGTCAGGTAGCATCTTTGGGTTGCAGAATTATGATAGAGTCGGATAGCTTGAAGGTATTGTAATGATGAAAGGAGTAATGATCCAGAACCTTTATCTACTGAAAGGATCTGCAGTTCTTGGAGAGTCGTGTGTTGGAGTTGATAGTTCACGAGCTTTGGATGGAACCGGACTTTGGCATCTCAAATTGGGTTATGTTTCAGAGAAGAGCTTGGAGTTGCTTCGTAGAAGGAAGATGATCAAGGGTGATGTTTGCACAAAAATTGGACAAACACCTCTAAGTTCAATTTTGGCTAGATCACATTTAGGTTGATTGGTCGGAGTTTTTAATGTTCCAACACGTTAAAGGATAATTTTTGCAATCACAGAACAATTCACAGGCTCATAAATCAGAAAGCAGTTAAGGAAAGTAAATCACACAGGGTTTTATAGTGGTTCGGCCAGAATGTGCCTACATCCACTGTCCATCTTATTATTCTTACCTTGATTTGGTTACAAATACAAGTTTGTTCGAAAAGAGTAAAAACTTGAAATAGCTAGAGTGACCGAGTCTCAGTAGAGTTTTCCCTCTTTTCTCCCAAAATTCATCCTCATTGTTGTTGAGAAGCTCTGGTATTTATAGAGTGGAGTTGTGAAGTGCGAAAGAGAAGTAATAGCTTCCTGAGTTTGGTTCGGTATTTGAGTTAGGAACAGTTGGATCGGCATTTGGGCCAGGAAGCTTGCCTAGACCGGTTGTCCTTCTTCGGCTTGGTTCGGTGATTCTGCCCTGGAATACCTTATTTGTCGGACCAAACATTTGATCCGGCATGTTTGTGTACCGAACTAAATGTTTGGTCCGGTGATGGATGTGTCATGCCGGACCAGATATTTGGTCCGACATATTAGAGAATGCCGGACCAGATATTTGGTCCAGCATATTTGAGGATGCCGGACCAAACATCTAGTCCGGCATGCCGGCCATATGTTTGGTTCGGTAACTATGTTCCCTATTTTCTGCTTGTCTTTGCTTTATTCTTTCTTCGTTTGCCAGAAAATCGAGCCAACACTTGCCCCCCAAAGTATGTTTTTGTTTTATGTTCGGCGTTGAGCTTCCACCGCCGATTGAAATTGGTGACCGTTCGTCTTCCCCTTTTTTCCTTTAAATATGTCTTTTTCCCTTCACTCTATTACTTCTATTTTCTCAATCAAATTTTTTCAATTCAACTAGGTCGACTGCAACTAATTTGAGCTTGTTTTTTCTTGTTTGAATTTGGCTATTCTCGCTCCATCATAGCTTGAGGTAAGCTTCTCTTAACTCGATTACTGTTATAAGGTTCTAGGGTTTTGATGTCTAGGAGAGTTTAGTGCGAGGGTAAGTGACTTCGGTCTCGAATCGGTGAGGAGGCATCTCGTTTGAACAAGCGCAAAAGGATCATGATGTTTGGATGCTTTTTATCCTCCCAGTGGTAGTTGAGGTGTTTGGAGATTCATGTTGGGAATGTGTGTGTAAATGAACACCCGCCCATCAGGTGTTTGATCCATTGCTTCACTGATTAACTGAGTTGCTATTGGCAGAGGCACTAGTGGAAGTATTCTTGTTTTCTAGTATAATGTTGAAACTGAGAATAGATATTGTCTAGGTAAGGCCGTAGGAGGTTATGCTTTGGGTCGGCAGTTGGCGTATGGCAATTTTTGTTCAACATTCGGCATAGGATAATGCCGGACCAGATTTGCCGAGCGTATTTTTTATGGGTATGCCGAGCCAAAAGCATGTCTTCCATAAGATGGCTAGGCTGGGGTATGGATTCAATTGGGCTAGATGATAGGAGATTCCCATGCATGTTTTAACTTTTATTTTTGATTTGGACCTTCGCTTGACTTTCATTTTCTTGCACAGGAAATATGTCTTCTGGTTGTGAGCTTCGTTCCAAGTTTACGGCTGCACAGCCAGTCGGGGCTGGTCCTCCTTCTTTTGACGCTCCAGCCAATCCTCCCAGGCAACCCAGTTTTGCTTACTCTTTAGTGGAAGGCCATGCTCCTTAGGGCTGTCAATGGATACCCAAAAAATCCGAAATTCGTCCGCATCCGTATCCGAAAAGCGGATAATATCCGATATCCGAAAAAACGGATGTGGATATGGATACGAAGACATCCGCATCCAAAAATTATCCGTCCGGTCTTTGTCAATATTATAGTACAAATTGTGTGTATTTTAGTATAATGAAAGATATTTATTTGTTGTTTTATCTAGTTAATAGTTTATATTATATACATTTAATGCTTATTAACCGCTCAAAACTATTTATTATCGCCATATTTGTTAATATTTAACACTTTTATGATCAATTGGATTGAAAAAAATGTATGTTAAACTTAAAATTTATATTTATATTTCTTGATTTATCGGTCGTTAGCGGATAGGATAATTATCCGATATCCGTCCGTATCCGCGGATGCAGATATCCGATATCCGAAAATCATTTCGGATGCGGATATGGCACTATCCGCATCCGAAAGTATCCGTCGACAGGCCTAATGCTCCTAATCAAATGCTGGTTAGGCCTTCAGAGTGTTATCCCAACGTGTTGACGATAGAGAAGCTGAACTCCATAGCTACTACGTTTGGGATATACCGTCGGGACATGATACTACCCGGTCCAGATGATAAAGCTGCTTTCCCCCAGGCGGGTATATGGCATATAGCAAGTATCATTGTATGTGTGGCACGATTCCTCCGCTTACCAATTGGATTGCCAGCTTCTTGATATACTTGAAGGTCGCTCCCATGCAACTTCAACCGAATTCTTATGCTATCCTAATATGTTTATATCTGATATTCATGAAGCGGTATCATAGACCCCCTACCCATAGAGAGATCAGATATCTGTATAACGTAAGGAGTTATCGGAAGAGGAGTCCTTTTATCAGCTTAGAGTCTGCCCATAAGTTCAGGCCTGTCCTGGATCTATATTCCAAGTTTAGTATGTTCAAGAGGGAGTATTTTTTTATACGTGATGATTACGTGGCCCAACATGCTTTTACTTTTGGCTGTAAGTTATCGTATTATCTTTTTTAAGCTTTCTGTTGACTTGGCTTCTTATTGCTCCATAATTTTCAGGTTGTGTGAAGGCGGCGGAGGATGACGGCTTAAAAAAGATGGCCAAGGAAATATTGGCTATTCCGAAGACTGAGTGGGAAGCCACATTCCTACTCCATGATGCAGCCCTCCGATTCTACAACTTGATCGGCCCCAGACAGTCCGTGTACAAGATTAGGTCAAGTTCTGCTGAGAAAGCAGCGGGAGCCAGAGGAGATGGAGGTGACGAAGACAAAGGCAAGGGCCTTAACGAGGAGGGTGGTGTGGCCGAAGCCCTGAAGAGGCCGAGGCATAAGAAGAGCGCAATTCGCCCTCTCCACTCGGAGAAATCTCTGCGTATTCGGGATGCTCCTTCCCCTGGTGACAAAGGTGGTTCATATTTGGAAGGTGAGAGTGAAGTGGAAGGATCGGAGAGCGACTCTAAAGCAATGGAAGTGAAGGTTCATGTATCTCCAGACGCGGATATTATAAGCAGTGAGGGCTTGGGCATGGATCCTTTAAAGAATGCTGAGGCTGTGTGAGGGTGGCCCAAGCAGTTGGAACAATCTGAGCCGGTCCTAAGGCCAACTCCTGCTACTGATCCTTCCCAGGAGAACATGGCTTTGGGTGATTTGGGTGGAATACCGCCTCTTCCCGTATAAGGTGGAGTGGGAATTGGCGAGGAGTTCGGGCTTTCCCAAGGTACTTTCGATTACTGTATGGATTTTGAGATACTTCTTGAAAACTTTTTGTTTTTTGACGGGTCCCAGCCTCCTCCTGCTCCTCAATCCAATGAAGTCTAGTCGCCATGTGTTCTCCTTCCTTTTAGTGGAGTCCCGTCCCAGTGTATTCCCTACTTGAGTGGGACCCTACCCCGGCCATATGATCCAGTCTACCCTAAGGGTTTGTGGTAGCTTGCAATGTCCTAGTGTCTTGAGCGCTCGTTTTTTATGCTTTCTCCCTTTCTTGGTTCTAATGTTGTTGCCCGTATTCTAGGGAAAAGGAGAAATCCAAGGACGAATGGAGTGTCCAGGTGGTTTGAGCAGTTCAAACGGATGAAAATGGCTTCCGTTTCTTCCAAGACGACTTTTCAAGAGGAAAAACAATGCAAGAGAATATTAGGGAGACCCCATCAGGCCTAGATAAGGGAGAGAGCCATGAGTCATCCCAGAAACACGCGAGGTCTTCGGATAAGGAAGCCACCTCACCTGGTTCCCAAACTTCCTCCCGTTGTCGCCGTCACTATCCGATGGTTCTGAAGTGCACGAAGTGCTAGATGAGTTAGGAGAGGGCGATGTTGATCATTTTTTCTCGGATTATCAGCAGCCGATGCGAAATCCCTTTGAGAGTCATCCTGATATAAATCCTGACTATGCGTGTCGTTGTGTGGCGGATCTTGACACCGAGTTCCTTTTACCTGGAAATCCCTTAGTCCGGATCCTAGACGAGGTGAAGACTCTTGATTTTGCTAACTTGACAACGAGGATGGTCTAGATTACAGATGAGACTAGAAACATTATTGATTATCAGTCCCGTTTGGCCAAAGCTAGTAAAGAAGTTGGGAGTGCCAATGTGCGGTTGCATTTAGAGATTGAGGATCTTCGCAAGGCGCTTAGGGAGAAGGAGGCTAAGTTAGAGGAAGTCAAAGCATCCCACGCCTCCGAGATAACGAAGGCCAAGAAGAGGCAAGGAAAGAGGCTGCCGATCTATGCAAGACACAGATTGACATGGCTATTAGTTCAGTGGATGAGGTTCGGTAGAAGGATCTGGAGTGAATCCGCTCCCTTAAGGGCAAAGTGAAGAAATCGAAAGAGGCCTTAGTTGATATGAAGGAGTCTCGAGGCAAGTGGCAAAAGGAGAAAAACTCATATTAGGCTGAGATCGACAGGTTGAAGGTGGAGCGTGCTCAGTTGAGGAGAGATAAGGAGCAGTGCATGAATAAGGTGGTGGCTCTCCAGACTGAAGTAGATAAATCCAGCGATTTTTGCGACACAGTCAACCAGATGCTGAAGGATACTTATTATATGTTCTGGAAACAAAGGAACCTTCAGTGGATGGATGACTACCCTCGGTTTATGGCAGGAATCCATGCTCGGCTCATCGAGAAGATCAAGGCCGTAGTCGCGCAGGAGGAAGGGGCTGTATACGACGTTGGGATGGTGGATAGCCATTTCACGGTGGAGGGGACCAAAGCCATTGCCAAGGGGTATGAGCTATTGGCGGAGGACGAAGACGATGAGGATGGCTCAGATCTTGAGGGACTTGGTGATCCATGCCACGCCACCGTAGGTATCGTGTCTTTTTTGTTTCAGTTCCACCGTTACCTATTCTGGATTGCAAAACTTACGATCCTTCATGCTTGCACTGTGCAGGGACGTCTTCGGGGCAAGCTGGGCCTTCGCAAAGGGAAAGCGAGCCTTCGAAGGATATAGCAGGAGGGAGCGGGCCGGGCGGCAAGATGTCCCCCCGTCTTGAAGAGATTTCCATTTTATTTTTTGTATGTGGTTGAGAAGGATGTATGGCTATTTAGTATTTGTATATATGGACAAAAAGCTGTGCATGTAAAGATTTCTAATGTGTAATGTTTAATTTATGTCTTTCGTTTGTTTATCTGGAATGACTTTTGCGATGTACGATTTTCATAGTCTGTTTGTGAACTGTTTATGACTTGGTTAATCGTTATTGTGTTTAAAAACATTGAAAACCATACTCGTGTTGTTATTCAAGGCCGATCGCTAATGATAACTACTCGGGTTGGCACCCGTGCCATGAGTATTATTCGATTTATCGTTGTCGGCGTGTATGATGTCGATCGTCAAGTGCAAACTACCCCTGACTGTAGCCACGCCTTAATCGTGGGGCTTTTAATCGGTTCGCAGTTGCCGGTAAGCCGAACGCTAATGATGAACTTCCTAGGCTATAAATTGTGCCTAATTCGTGGCTTTTGGTCGGTTCATCATTGCCGGCTTGGAGGTACCGATCGTCAGCAGTGAATTGCCAAGGCTTGTTTCGTGCCTTTTATCGTGGCTATCTTACTTTCACTACTGTCAGCGAGTGTCTGCGATTGCTCGCAGTAGGAATAGTCATTAGATAAAATAATTAAACGAAAGAATATTTAAATAAGATAAGTAATGTAAGACACAAATTTTTTATAGTGGTTCGGCCGAAATATGCCTACGTCCACTGTCTTTCTTTTATTGCTTTAGTACATGTTTCTTTACAACTCAAGAGAAGTAGCGGTGGAGATGTTGGAGATTCCATGCTTTCCCAAACACCTCTCCATCTACCGTTGACAAGATGTAAGCTCCATTATGGAGATCCTTATGAATAACAAACGACCCTTCCCAAATTGGATCTAGTGCTCCGGGTCGTGGGAAGACTCGTTTGATTACCAAGTCTCCTTCTTGCAGTGTTCGAGGCTTCACCTTAGAGTTGTACTGCCTTGCCACCTTTTGCCTATGGGCGGCAACTTTGAGGGCGGCGTCGTTTCTTTTTTCCTTGATCAGGTCAAGTGACATGTTCAAGAGCTCCTCATTTTCTTTCGGATTGTAATGTATCCTACGGTGCGAGGGGACAACTGTTTTGACGGGGAGTATGGCCTCGGTTCCGTATGCCAATGCGAATGGTGTGTGCCCTGTCGCGATCTTATTATAAGTTCGATAGGCCCATAAAACAGTAGGCAGTTCGTCGACCCATGCCCCCTTGGACTTTTCTAGCTTCTTCTTGATTAGTGTTTTCAATACCTTGTTCACTGCTTCACTTGTCCATTTGCCTGGGGATATGCTATAGCTGAAAAGCTTTGGCAAATCCCATGTTCATGGCACCAATTGGAGAATTCTTCACTGTCGAATTGAAGTCCATTATCCAACATGATTTTCTGTGGCACCCCATACCTGCACAGGATGTTACGTATTAGAAAGTTTATCACTTTGGTAGATGAAATTTTATTTAAAGGCTCCGCTTCCACCCATTTGGTGAAATAATCCACAGCCATTATAGCGTATTTTGCTCCTCCTCGACCCAAGGGGAGTTCTCCGATCAGATCAATTCCCCGGACGGCAAAGGGCCAGGGGTTGACCATCTGGATTAAACCGGTAGGTGGCAATCTTGGGATTTTGGCAAATCTTTGGCATTTGTCACATTTCCTAGCAAACTCGGTCGCGTCCTTGTTCAGTGTGGGATAAAAGTATCCATAGTGCAGGATCTTTCTGGCTAGAGTTTGCCCTCCGGTATGGTCCCCGCAACTTCCCTGATGTATGTTGTTAAGGATATCTTTTGCTTCGTTCTCGGCGACACACCTTAGTAGCGGATTGGAAAATCCACGATGGTACAACATGCCGTTCTGGATGGTGTAGCGGGATGCCCTCCTCAAGATTCTCCTGACTTCATTTTGATCTGCTGGTAAACTTCCTTCTTGTAAGTATCTGACGATGGGGGTCATCCATGTCTCCTCCTTGTCTGTGATCGCTGTGATTTGCAGACACTCAAAACTCGGTGCGGATTGTCTCATGACAGGGGTTGCCCCCGGCATTGGTTCGGTTCTTATGCTAGCCCCTTTGGAGAGGGCATCCGCCTCTTGATTTTCCCCTAGCGGGATGTGTTTTATTACAAAGTAGTCTAGCTCATCAAGGAGGGTTTTGGCCTTTTTGAGGTAGGACGCAAGTTTTTGTCCGCGAGTCAGGAATTCTCCAAGGATCTGGTTAACAATTAGTTATGAATCATTGTGCATATATATTGACTTAACTCCTATTTCTTTAATGATTTCTAAGCCGGTTATTATTGCTTCATATTCAGCTTCGTTATTGGTTGCAGCGAACTCTAGTCTTAGTGCATAGTTTAATTTCCTTCCTCGAGGTGTGACTATTATGACACCTGCCTCCAAGCCGAGCTCATTTGATGCTCCATTAATGAACATATTCCATTTGACAGCTTCCTCAACCTTTGCCGCAGCTTCCTCATCGCGCATTGTGAACTCGGCTAGGAAATCGGCCAAGGCTTGTCCCTTAATTGCGGTGCACAAGTGGTAGGTAATGTCGTACTGGCTTGGCTCATTGCACCATTTTAACAGGTGCCCTGACGTGTCTGGTTTATATAGGACTTGCCTCAAAGGTTGATCCATTAGAACTCTAATGGAGTGCGATTGAAAGTAGTGTCGTAATTTCCTGAATGCTATCAGTAGACAGTAAGCTAATTTTTCGATCTTTGGGTATCTAGCTTCTGCCCTCGTGAATCTTTTGCCAATGAAGTATACCGGTCTTTGGATACGATCATCTTCTCATACTAATGCGACACTTAGCACATGGGAGGATACAGCTAGGTATAGGTAGAGGCTTTCTCTATCTATTGGAGTGGAGAGCACTGGAGGCTTCTGTAGGTGTCCTAGCAGATTCCGAAAGGCTGAGTAGCATTCATCGGTCCATTCAAATTTTCCTTTGTCCTTTTTTAGGGCTTCGAAGAATGGGACGCACTTGTTCATGGCCTTGGATATAAACCTTCTCAGACCAGCTACCTTCCCGTTTAGGCTCTGCATTTCCCTCCGCGTGGCTTGGATTTTGACGTCTTTCAAAGCTTGTGCCTTTTCAGGATTCGCTTCTATTCCTCTAGCGTGCACAATGAAACCTAAGAATTTACCCAAAGACACCCCAAAAGAGCATTTCAGAGGATTCAGCTTCATTTGGTATTTGCGTAATATTTGAAACATCTCGTTTAGGTGGCTCAAATGATCCGTTCCTCTTCTTGATTTGACAAGCATGTCGTCGACATAGACTTCCATTAAGTGACCAATTTGCTGCTCAAACATCTTATTAACTAGACGTTGATAGGTAGCGCCGACGTTCTTAAGCCCGAAGGGCATGATCTTGTAGCAATATAGGCCTAGATCCGTGATGAAGCTAGTATGTTCTTGATCCGACACATGCATGAGGATCTGGTTGTATCCTGAATATGCATCCATGAATGACAACAACTCATGTCCTGCGGTTCCGTCTACCAGTTAGTCGATTCGGGGCAAAGAAACACAGTCTTTGGGGCAAGCATCATTGAGGTTGGAGAAGTTAATGCAGGTCTACCACTTCCCATTAGTCTTTTTCACTAAAACCGGGTTGGAGATCCATTTTGGGTAAATGGCTTCGTGGATAAAACCATTGGCGAGCAGGTTCTTCACTTCTTCGTTGAGAGCAGTTGACCGTTCTATCCCCATGCTTCTTTTCTTTTGTTTGATCGGGATCTTGGCTGGTTCAATATCGAGGGAATGACAAGCTACTTCTGGGGATATTCCCACCATGTCTTCATGGGTCCATGCGAATAAATCCAAATTCTTGCGTAGAAATCCTATCAACTGGATTTTTAGGTTCTGGTTCAATTGAGAACCTATCTTTAAAAGCCTTGTTTTGTCGTGTTCGTCTACCATCACATGTTCCGTAGCCTCCATGGGCTCGGCATTAACCTCCTCGTCTCTATCTCTGGGGTCCAACTTATTAAAAGGGTCACTAGTATATTCGAGAGGAGGAGCCTTCTTTGATTGTTATGCTTCTATAGTTTTGACGCAGAGGGCGACCCCTACGCTCTTACCTTTTTTCTTCTTTTTGTTTTGGCAGAGTTTTGTCACGTAGCAATCGCGAGCTGTGTCTTGGTCTCCTTCTACCTCTCCTATTCAGTTATCAGTTGGGAATTTCATCTTCGGGCACCATAGGGCCAAGACTATCTGGAAATTTGACAATGTAGGCCTCCCTAAAAATGCGTTGTAGGCAGAGTGTCCATCTACCAACATGAATGTTTGCTTTCGGAAAATAGATCGGGGTGACTTCCTAGCTTAACAAACAAGTCTAACTGTCCAAGTGGCATCATGGCCTCCCCCATGAACCCGTGTAAGGGTTTATTGCACGGGGATACATCTTTCATTGATAACTTCATTTTTTTGAAGGCATGTTTGAACAAAATATTCACTGAGCTTCTTGTATCAACTAAGATGCGGAACACCTCTGCCGGGCTGATCCAGGCGGAGATAACCATGGGATCGGTATGCGGATACTGCTGTCCAACCAAATCTTCATCGCTAAAAGTTATGTTGGCCCTTTCTCTCCATTTTGAAATGCGTCCTTCAATAATGGAATGAACATATCCTTCCCTATCTTTCAAAGACTTTCCGAACCTCTCCATCTTGGCCCAACTTTCGTCGACCGCATGCGGGCCTCCAGATATGGTATGGACAACTATCTTCTCCTGGTTGGAGCGGCTTGTTCCTGCTTCTTCCTTGTTATTCCCTTGAGGGTGCGGCTCAGGTCCCTCGTGGACTAGAGCGGGAGAGTTTTTCCTTTGTTACACGTACCGTTCCAGTTTCTTTTTTCGGATGTACTCCTCAATGAGATCCCGCAAATGCTGGCATTCTTCGGTGTTATGCCCATGAGACTCGTGGAAGCGACAATATTTTCCTATTCTAATTGCGGCTTCTAAATCTTTTTTAATATGGAGGGCGTTTGTATTTTAATTCGTGTTGAGTAGTCAGGTAAATGTTCTCCACAGTGTCATTCAGAGGAGTGTATGAATCGAATCTCGGTCCAGGTCTGTATCGTCGCTTATTGCCATTTTCAGTTCCTGAGTTGCCTTGATGGTTACTTTTTCCTTCATTGTTTGGCTTACTCCCCTCTCCTCGGGGTGGGGCACTCATGTTTCCTTGGACGCTAGAACCCCCGCTGGGTTGCTCGCTATGTCGGTGAGCCGTCGCGTCTTCCAATCTCATGTATTTTCCGACTTCGTGAAAGAATTCTTGAAGAGTTATAAAGGCTTTTCCTTCGTCAACCTTCTTGCAAGCTTTGAATCGGGGTGGACGCCTCCGCATGGTGCCATCAGTGTAAGCCTTTCATCCGCGTTTTGTACCGCCGCTGCAGCAACGTTAAAACGGGTAAGATATTGTTGTAGCGGTTCTCCAGCTTTCTGTTTTACGTCCGACAAGGAATAAGCATCTCTGGACTATTCCACATGGATTCAGAAATGACTTATGAATTTTTCCTTCAACATTTCCCAAGAGCTAATGGGGCCATGAGGCAGGCGACAAAACCATATGGTTGCTAAGTATGACAGGAACAACGAAAAACATTTACACAGCACACCCTCTGCTGCTCCATTCATGAGCATGTGCTAGGTGTAGCACTGCAAGTGGATGATTGGGTCGGATGTGCCTTTGTAGGGATCCATAGTGGGCATCTTCCATTCTCGAGAAGTGGTTGTCGCTTCTATATCCCTGGTGAAGGGGCTGGACACCCTTGCCCCTATCCCTCTTTCAAGTTGTTCGCGTTTGAGATATTCCCTAAAGAGGCGTGTCATCCTCTCCTCGGATTTTGAGGGGGCCCTAGGAGAAGTGGGGACTTCTCTTTGATGGCGTCTGGAACCTTGGTTAAGGCTGGATTGGTGATAATTGGCTCGAAGCATGATAGGGTCAGCCATAGTCGGTCCTTGCCTGGTTCCCCTTTGACTGGGCCCAGCTCTTGATACTCTTTCAGGACCGGCTTTGGGCTGACTCCTGCCTCGGCTTCGAGTTCTTATATCTTCTTGATTGAATTCTTCATTTGTAGGGGATCCGTTCTGTCTACGCGACTCTCCAGATTGAGACTCACCTCGAGGTTCAGTGTTGTGAGTGGATTCCTCCGTGCCTCTCAAGTGTGTCAAGTGTTGGTCCACTAAAGCTTTTTGCTGGGCAGTGAAGCGGTCAGTCATCTCATTCACAACCCTATTTAAGTCTTCTCGAGTGACAGTTGAGTCTAGAGGTTGAGAGTGGGTAGCCGGGTTTTCTTGATCTTCTTGGATGGGGTTGAGTGTACTGGCAATGGCAGCGCTCTTACCCTTATCGGTGTTGCACCTAGAGGGAACCATGTTCTAATGTTGAGCTAAGGTTTGGAAGGAGGGTGGACAAAAGAGTTCGGCTCTCCACGCGGCCTTCTCAGTGAAAGCACAAAAAATGTTTGCACAAAAATTGGACAAACACCTCTAAGTTCGATTTTAGCTAGATCACGTTTAGGTTGATTGGTTTGGAGTTTTTAATGTTCCAACACGTTAAAGGATAATTTTTGCAACCACAGAACAATTCACAGGCTCATAAATCAGAAAGCAGTTATGGAAAGTAAATCACACAGGGTTTTATAGTGGTTCGGCCAGAATGTGCCTACATCCACTGTCCATCTTATTATTCTTACTTTGATTTGGTTACAAATACAAGTTTGTTCGAAAAAAGTAAATTTTGAAATAGCTAGAGTGACTGAGTCTCGGTAGAGTTTTCCCTCTTTTCTCCCAAAATCCATCCTCATTATTGTTGAGAAGCTCCGGTATTTATAGAGTGAAGTTGTGAAGTGTGGAGGAGAAGTAATAGCTTCCTGAGTTTGGTTCGTCATTTGGGCCAGAAAGCTTGCCTAGACCGGTTGTCCTTCTTTGGCTTGGTTCGGTGATTCTACCCTGGAGTACCTTATTTGCCGGACCAAACATTTGATCCGGCATGTTTGTGTACCGGACTAAATGTTTGGTGTGGTGATGGATGTGTCGTGTCGAACCAGATATTTGGTCCGGCATATTAGAGAATGCTGGACCAGATATTTGGTCCGGCATATTAGAAGATGTCAGACCAAATATTTTGTCCGGCATATCTGAGGATGCCGGACCAAACATCTGGTCCGGCATGTCGGCCATATGTTTGGTTCGATAACTATGTTCCCTATACCCCTACTTATCTTTACTTCATTCTTTCTTCGTTTGCTAGAAAACCGAGCCAACGGGTGAAAACTTCAACCATTTAAATTTTGCCAGGAGTGTGTATTGGGGAAACAAATAAGGTTTCTTTCAATGTCAGTAGACATGAGTTCAAAGGAGTACTAGAGTATTCCATGTGGATGTTTGGGGAATAGTGGCTACAACTTCTATTAGAGGTGCTTATTATTTTATCTCTTTTATCGATAACTACTCTCAGAAGGTTTGAGAAGTTCAAAACTTGGAATGCACTGGTAGAGAATGAAGTCGGAAGGTAGTTGAAGGTGCAGAGATCCGATAATGGCGGTGTGTTTGTTTCTAAGGAGTACATAAATTTCTGTAAGCAGCATGAAACTCGAAGACACTTCACTACCCCTGAAGATCCGCAATTAAACGGAGTATCTGAAAGAATGAACAAGACTCTAATGGAGAAAGCTCGTTATTTGAGATTGATGGTGGGTTTATCTAAGGCTTTTGGGCTGAAGCTTTATCGACTGCAGCATATGTTATCAATCGAATTCCTTGCTCAGCCATTAATTGGAAGATTCTATAGGAAAGGTGGAATGGTACATCTATACATATTAGTTATTTTTATATAGTTGGTAGCCCTGTGTATGTTCACCATACAGGAAATGATAAGTTGGAGGCTAGACCTATAAAGGCATATTTTTGGGCTATACAGAAGGCATCAAATGGTATCACATTTGGACCCCTGTTGATAGGAAGGTGGTGCACTCTAGACATGTCGCATTTGGTGAGTCCACTATGTTAAAGCCAAAGGGGAATCCACCTAGTTCAGTAGACCCAAAAGTAGAAACGCCTAAGGAGATGAAAACTATTCCTATATATCAGCCTAGTAGTTGAGTTAGAGCTACAAAAGAAGATAGAGTAATTGCAGTCTCTGACACATCACATGAAGATCCATAAAATTCCTTTGTAATAATGGTGATGGTTGTGAAGTTGGAGATGATTCAGCTCAAAGTGGAGATGATAGAAGCTTAGACGAACTTATACCTATTCGGGCTAGTTTTAGAGTTAAAAGGCCACTAAATAGGCATGGAGACTGGAACTATGCAAATCTTAGCTTTGATGATTAGATTGACTATGCACTGCATATAGTGCAAGATGAGCCTTTCAACCTTGAAGAAGTTATGAGTTCGAGTGCTAGCTCGAAATGGATGCATGTTATGGAGGAGGAGATGGATTAATTGAAGAAGAACCAGACTTGGGAATTGGTACCACTTCCTCAAGGAAGTCGAGCCATAGGATGCAAGTGGGTATATAAGGTGAAGGACAATGGGAGATACAAGGCTAGATTAGTTACAAAAGGGTTTTCGCAGAGGAAGGGGATGGAGTATGATGAGGTGTTTGCTATGGTTGTTAGACATACTTCTAAGCGGATATTGCTAGCTATAGTTGCAACTAATGACATGAAGTTGGAACAATTAGATGCAAAGACAAGATTTTTGCATGGAGACTTAAAAGAGACCATCTATATGAAGCATCCAGAAGGATTTGCAGAGGATGGAAAGAAGGAATGGGTTTGCAAGTTGAAGTGGTTTGAAGCAGTCGCCTAGGCAATGGTACAAGAGGTTTGACTCTTTTATGCTTACTTTTGGTTTTGATAGAAGCATTAAAGATGCTTGCATTTAGTTTAAGCATATGGATGATGGTAACTAGATATATTTACTCTTGTAGGTGGAGAATATTATAATTGCTTCCAAGGACAAAGCTGAGATTGATAGGTTAAAATTGAAGCTAAAAGCAGAATTCAAGATGAAAGACCTTGGTGAAGTAAAGAAGATTTTAGGGATGGAAATCCAAAGAGAGAGAAAATTGAGGATGTTGAGATTGACACAGAAAGAATATATCTAGAAAGGCTTGCTCGGTTCAGCATGGAGAAGGCAAAGGCAATCACTATTCCCATGCCTTTACACATATAGCTTTCAGAGAAGAGCTCTTCGATCTCAGACGAAGACAAAGCTTATATGGAGAACGTACCTTATGCTAGTGCGGTTGGAAGTTTGATGTATGCTATGGTCTACATGAGACTAGATATTGCATATGAGTTTTGTTTGGTTAGTCGCTATGTGGCTAATCTGGGAAAATCACATTGGGAAGCGGTGGAATACATTTTGAGGTATCTTAGGGGAACAACATATTATGGGCTTGTCTTTGACGGTAGAGTGAAAGAGTTCGACATGGTCGGATTTTATGATTCTGATTATGCCAGAGATAGAAATTGAAAGAAGTCAACCTTAGGTTACATCTTTACAATTGGAAAGACGCTATTAGTTGGAGAGCGAGATTGTAGAGTATGGTTTCCTTGTCTACTATAGAGGCGGAATTGATAGCTACTATAGAAGTAGCTAAGGAAGACTTTACTTGAAGTGCTTGTTGTGTGATTTATGCTTTGTTCATGGGAGTATAGCAGTAAATTACGACAGTCAAAGTGTAATACACTAGATGAGAATCTGGCATTTAGTTCAAGGACAAAGCACATATAGGAAAGAGACTCTTTCCTTATCTCTATAAAGGAAGAAAAGTAGGTACATCTTCAGAAGATTCACACCGAGGAGAACGCAGCAGGCATGTTCACTAAGTCCTTGCCTGTTGCAAAGTTCGAGCATTGCTCGAACTTGATTCGCTTGCTGAAGTGCAAGGTGCCACTTGGTGGCACAGAGGGAGAGTGAGTTGGTAGATGGAGATGTTTGTTTTGGAGATTGATAGGTCCTACATAGAGAGGGTACTTTCAACATTTTATTGGTAGGCGGTGGCCTTGTCAGAGTTTGTTGATAAAGTGCAAAGAGTGATGGCCATGTCGAAGCTCATTGGAGAAGTATCCGTAGTGTCTTGTCCGACAGCTGCTTGGAGTAAGAAGATGTAGGTGGAGTTGGTAGACTTATGGGGAAATATAGTATCA
The DNA here is from genome assembly GCA_030737815.1 of Allium fistulosum. Taxonomy (NCBI): domain Eukaryota; kingdom Viridiplantae; phylum Streptophyta; class Magnoliopsida; order Asparagales; family Amaryllidaceae; genus Allium; species Allium fistulosum. The sequence goes on along the minus strand of CM060902.1, from coordinate 1,172,098,995 downwards.
AGGTGGAGATTGTTAGATTTGGGGATATAATATTTCCATACCAAAGAAGATTTGGAAGATATTGTTGTTTTCAGTGATACAATATTTCCAATTGCAGAAGATTTGAATATATTTGAGATAATTACTCAAATATATTTCCTCTTTTATAGCATTAAAGAGAGCAATAAATTACCTACATGTGAAGAATTATTTTGGGAGATTGAAGTAATCAATTAATTCCCTAATTAGCTGACTGAAAAATGAATATTATCAAGCGCATGTAAATTGGGGAAAACTGGAAAATCAAATGGATAAACTTTTCCTATATGAATATGAGAATTGATGAGGCATTGATTTAAAACCATAAATCAATTACTTTAACCCCAGGAAATAATCTTTATATATAGGCAGAGATTAGCATGAATAGAATCATAATCTCAAGTTGTATTTCTTATTCTTCTTCATAGCCTCCATTATCAATCTTATAAAATTCTCTTTTCTTAGAAATAATAAAATCTCCTCTCCCGAAAGTGGATGTACACTCTCTCGTGATAGTGGAACCACTATAAATCTGTGTGTGAACTCTATATTTACGTTCTTCTGTGATTTGCTGTTTTATTCTCTTGTTTTTGTTTGTTTTATCACACTACAACATGATTTTATTGCTTCCATATTTATTTAGATTGATTTAAAGTCATTTGTGTGAAATCTGCCCCAACATATGCAGTTAACTTAATGGATCATAAGTACATCAATCTGATCTAGTGAATTTAAAGAACTATTGCATGCAAATCATAACGAAAAGTTATAAGCTCATTTCATAAAGTGTGCATTCTGACAGTGGATAATTAATTAGCTAGGCTACTAGATTAGTATTACTAGAATGTAATTCGATAGAGTTAAACTACTTTCTAATAGTGGATAATTAATTAGTGGCATACTATTCAAACATCTGAAAATAATTGGTGACCAACTTTGACAAAATGATTATTTTTGTGTAAATAAAACTTTTGTGTGTATTTCCACAATGCTTTTGAAATTTAACGTAAATTTGTTTAAGTAGCTATTTTCTTGGACTTGTACAGTAATTTTTCACAACTGAATTAATAATGCAAAACTTCCCATACTAAAATTAAATATTGTCTTAGCTTATATATCTGTTTATGTGTGTGTTTGTGTGTAGATTTATAGATTTGTAGTTTGTTCGTCAGAGTTTGATCACTCTCACCTAGTTAGTGTTAGGTTAGACAACGTAGTTATGAAAAATGCAATATTGAGGGGTCAAATTTTTTTATATCAAATTTAGAACTTAAGTTTCTAACATGAACTAAATTTCCTGACGCGCAATGGCTAAACCCATAAAAAAATTGTGTCTTTGTTGGCTAAGCTACATGAATATAGTCCATTAAAGATGTTGTTTTTAATCTTATGTAGTGCCAGTACGGAGCTTGTCAATCATTGTGTCCATTCTCTCAAATAAGCAATAATTGTAGGCCATATATAATTTCATAAAGGATTTAACTAATCCATAATAAATGTCTAACAACTGGATGAATCACAGAGTGCTATTTTTACTTTTATGTCAATATTTGTTTTCTGTTTATGTTTAAATTGTGCTTAACAATTATTTTTATTACAAGCTTAACATTTATGTCTGTTGTAACTTATTTTTAGATGTTGTAACTTCGTATCCCATCAAGCAATCCATCAAACTATTCTGAACTAGAGTTGGAAATAGTTTGTCACAATTTAAAGCAGTAGCTAAAGGACATCTTGGAATGCAAAAGATTTGTCATGGCGGAAAGGTTGTAGATGGGGAAAATGTTGTTTGGGTGGAGGATTTTCTCGATCCAGATGAGTGACTTTTTGATGCCCCTCAAAATGGTCATTATACATTGTCCGAGTTAGTTGATTGAGGTTTTGTAATTTGGCCGGAGTGTCACATGCTTTATTTGTAAGCTTCTAAACATTTTGTAGTAGTAAAGTTTGAAGTTTCCATACAAATTATAATTTGGTAAAAAGTATTTAGTATGTTTGATGTTTATTTAAAATTTGGTGATACATTGGTTTTGAAATTTGGTTACATGTTTTTTATTACTATAAATTTGAATTTGTATCATTGAATGAAATAATATGTGAGAGTACCATAGGATGCTGAATGAGATATGGTTCAGCCAAATTATGGAATGACTCACTCAAAAGTTTTCTGTTTGTTAATTTAACTAATGTTAAACAGAGAATCCTAAAGTGATGACGTTATACAATTCCCACGACTTGAGAATACTGTGAAACTTCAATATGGGCACTTTACTACCAAAAGATGCATAAATGATAAATTTAGCCAAAACATGACACCACTAGCTAAGGTGACGTGTGAACGTTAATATTCGAATTTTTCAATATTAATCGCTGACTGAATTTACAACTTTGAGTCGCACAACTGAAATGATGAATACTGTTAATAAACTACACATTTTAATTAATTTCAATCACTATTAATATTTGTAAAATATTAATCATTAAATTTTATATGATACGTTTAAATACCATTAGTACTTAATAAAGTTCGTATATAAAAGTTATAAATGCGCGTATCGATATATGATGTCAGTAGAATGTTTAAATTGGATTTAAATATAATGAATACTAAGTGGATTTTAAATAATTAAATGTTATTACTTTTGAAACATTAATTATTTAAAAAATTACCTGATTTTTTTTAAATACCATTATATTTAATAAATTACATATATAAAAGTTATAAACGCATGCTGCGATTTACGATATCAGCAGAACATTTAAATAGGATTAATGCTAATGGAATTTTGGAAACTTTAAGGGCCTATATGGCACCATCTATGGCCAGCCATGCATGTAGAGGAGGGAAGGGATCTATTGAGATTTAATAGAGAATTAAAGGGGGAAGGTTTTAAGGAAGGAATATGAAAGATTTCTGTTATTCCTTTAAAATAAATCTCCCTTCATTTCTTTCATCTAATTCACTTTTCTTTCCCAAAAAACATTTCTCTTCCTCTCTTATCATCTATAGTCGAATTTTCATGGTAGCTTAGGATTCCAAATCTCCAAAATAAATCAAACAAAATAAAATAAATTAAGGTGGTTATCTCTCGATTGTCGTAAGATCCAAAGATTGATTCATTGAATCTACGAATTCTTTCATCGTTCAAGGTGTTTGGCTTGGCTACATCTCAAAGTAACTTTCTATTTTATTTAATACAAATTCATCGTGTTTATATGCATTGAATTCCCACCTCTTGTATCTCTTTCATCTGTATGAATTTTACAATATAATTTAGATATCCACCTGCCTCCCTTGAATCAGTTGTATGCTCATCTTGTTAATATGTTTTTAACCTCCTTGTTCTTCTCTTATGATGTTCATATGCTATCTATACTATTAATTATATAGTTATCATCGCCTTTTGTTTATTTGTTCTATTGTGTATTTGATTTAGATTAGAATCTCATTATCACGAATTTATATATGCCTCAATCGTCTAGTTCCTTTTGTTTCAAAAATCATTGTTTGAACAAACTTTTATTGAAAATATTTTTATTAGTTGATTTAAAGTTTCATATTATAAGGTTGAGAATTGAATACATATACTACAAGTTGGTTTAAAACAATTTTGGTTATTATTTACATGAGAATAATAATTAAGTCAATTTAAAATTTATAAGTGGACTTTCAAAAAAAACTTATAGATTTTGATCTCTTTCTAAAGTTAACAATTATATCTAAGTTAGATTAGTTTTATTGTTTGAAGGTGTGTCTTTTAAATTACAAATTAATTAAATACATTTGTTAATTATTTTTTAATTTTAAAATACTGATTTAATTATTGGATACATACATGCATACATGCATACATACATACATACATACATACATTCATATACATACATACATACATACATAGCAGCACTCAACATCACCCCATTTTGTAGCACCCTTCTTGACCTCCTTATTTCCACCACACATCCCTATTTAAATAATACTACTTTCTCTCACCTTCCGCTAACTCTATTATTTAAATGAGGATGTGTGGTGGAAATTAGGGGGCCAGGAGGGATGCTGCAAAATGGGGATGCAATTGAGCGCTGCTTGTGTGTGTGTGTGTGTGTGTGTGTGTGTGTATGAATGATTGAATACACACACACACATATACAGTTATATGTTCTTAATTCAAAGTTTACAAAATGGACTTTTATGTAAACTATTTAAACCATCTCTTAATTAAAACTAACATTATATTGTTTACTTTAACTTTAAAACACGTCAACCAATCAAAGTTTATCCTAATATAAACATGTATACATGCATATGTTTGTGTATTCACAAAATAAATCCTATTTTGTTAAAAAAAATTGTTAAAAATAATTATTTTGAAAGAAAAAGACATATAAAGGGGAAATGTGACCGTCGCCATGTAAATTCAAGCACCTAAATACGTTCACATTAACCATGTACACTTCATATATTTCACACTTACATTTTCACACATAGGTGCATTTGATACACTCACTACAACGTACATATAACTTAAGCTAAATCAAATTATTTTAAACAAATGAAATAAAATGAAGATTTTATTTGAAATTTTAGATTAGTTTGAAAATTCAATTTAGACTTTATGGGATGAACTAAGATCGAAATGGATTTTTTTTAAATTCACCCATTTAACTCGCTTCCGACCGGCCGGATTCTTATAATGGTATCAGAGAATAATAGTCTATGCAATATAAATCAGTCATGTTAGGGCCAAGTAATTAAGATTAACCATTCAGTATGGTGTCTAGAAAAGTAGTGGCTAGGTTGTGTTTGGGTAGTCAAGTACCCTGCCCTACCCGACTACCGCCTGGTCCGAAAGGTGAAGTGAGCCAAAAGGTTATCACTAATAGAAAAGGCTCAATTTGAATTCGGGCCTGGGTCTAATTTTCAAAATCTGTTTTAAAATTAAAGTAAAATTTTAAATTTAAAAGTTAAATTCAAATAAGAAAAATATTTAAAATATTGTAGTATGATTTACAAAATTATTTCAAAAATTTATAAATTAACTTCGAAAATTAAATAATTATTAATTGGATAAAAATTAAATAAATAGTTAATTTATTGAATTATATAACATATATAATGATATATGTTACATTATCTTGAATCGTTTAAGGTAATTGTTGTGGGCATTCTCGCTCACCGCATAGTGAATATGAAAAGTCAGAGGAAAAATTATCAAAGTTCTAGAATAGACTCGAAGCTGCTTAGAAATGTTCGCAAGGTCAAGATGTGAGTATAGGTCTGAACCGCGTCTCAATCCGAATAACGGTTTGAAAGATATGAACATTTTAAGATTTGTCTAACAAGGTCTGACAGTAAAGCCTCCAAGACCACCTCCTGCCAAGGCCCGGCCTCGCCTAGACCAGCAAAGGACCTGCCCTACAAAGCTAGGTCCGCATAGGTCCAGTCCATCAAGGCCGGACCTCATATCCAGCCCAAAAAGGCCGAATCCGCACAGGTCCGGCCCAGTCCGACCGGACCCGCACAGGTCCGGCCCAGTCCGACCGGACCCGCACATGTCCGGCCCCGCAGGGCCAGACAGCCCAGGCCGGACCCGCACAGGTCTGACCCAGCAGAGTCCGGCCCAGTAGGGCCGCACCAACTAAGTCCGGCCCAGTAGGGCCGGACCAGCACAGGTCCGGCCCGACAGGGCCGGACAGCCTGGTTCGGCCTACGAGGGCCAGACCCACACAGGTTCAGCCCTCTAGGACCGAACACCTGGTCCGGCCCCAGGCCGGACCCACCTGGTCCGGCCCCATGCCGGACCCGCCTGGTCCAGCCCTTCTGGGGCTGGACCCACCCGTTTCTGTCCTTCCGAAGCTGGACCTACCTGGTTTGGCACTCAGGATTTTAAGATCGGGATGGATGACCAAAGAAAGCTACCAGGATAGTGTTCAACTGGCATCCAAGAGCAGTGGAACAACAGAAAGGTTGAACCGAACCAAAGAGGAAGAAAGGTTGAACCAAACCTAAGAGGAAGAAAGGGTGAACCAAACCTAAGAGGAAGAAAGGCTGAACCAAACCTTAGAGGAAGAAAGGTTGAACCAAAGCCTAAAAGCCATGTACTCATCTGCCTTTCCTTACAACCTCACTCTATAAATATTAGGCACATGGCATCATAAAAAAAGGATGGACAGAAAATAATGAAGCTTTCATCAACAATGGCAGAAAACTTTGAGAGAGAAAATCCTTAGTCCTAACAACAAGTTTATTCATATTCAAAGCTTGTACTTGTAATCGGATATGAAAGAGATAATAAAAGAGAAACAGTGGACGTAGGCACATTCAGGCCGAACCACTATAAATTCTGTATCTTTTTACATTTCAGTCCTTTATTTATTCTTTATTGCAAACTATTGATTTTCTACCACATACACTCGCAACTAAAATTCATCAAATGATAGCTGTATACTACAAATAGTATTCACAGCCCTACTACAACGTCTTGAAGGTGTTTGCCCATTTTTATGCAAACATTAATGTATGTGTATACGAAATTTTAGAAATTAAAATATCAATTTAAAATTGTTTAATTAAATAAGTAATTAGATGTTAATTAATATATAAATACTTACATATATATGTGTGTGTGTGTATTACTATAAATGTTATATTATATATATTCAATTTAAAATGTTTAATTGAATAATATATAATTAATTAAAATGTTAATTAAATAAATTAAATAAGATTTAATTAATTATATTAATACATAAGACTATTATTTAAGTTAATTAAATTATAAAAGTTATATATTAATTAAAACTTGTATAATAAAAGAGGAGATAATAAGAAATCCTAACTAGACTTGAGGAATAATACGTATACTGTCAGATGTGTCCGACACTTGAATCACGATGGTATCTTATAAGAAATACATTACTTCATAAATCGATATAACTCAATTATATATATTAAAGATTACGAATCTTTAACATAAAAAGTTATCCTCTACTATTTATATATTAATAATTGCTTGCATACTCCTTAGTTGTTGAGCGTTCCTTAAGCTTAGAATGTTATGTGTAGTACTATCAATATATAGAATAGATGAGGTAAGATAACTGCACGTATTTGTTAAGCTTTCCTCAAGATACGTGCATTACACTTAGGCCGTCATGAAATAGTGGGTACGAGTGAATAATCTCTCTTTATTTGTTGAGCCTTCCTCAAGGTTAAGATGAGATTAGAGTTGTATATGGTACAGTCGATAAGGTGTTATCCATCGCTTGTAGGCCCATGATTTGTTGAGCTTTCCTCAAGTCCAAAATCCCAAGGCAAGCGAGTCCTAACACCCACTAGAGAAATCTAAAGATTTCTATGTTTTTCTTACAATTTTGTGAAACATAAAAAACCTAGTGGGAGCCTTATTAGAAAAAATGATAGAGTTAGGGGTTTGCCCAAAGGGCAATTATGTAATTTATTACATATATCTAACTTGAAAATCAATCTTGTTCAAAATAAAAGGTGTTTATATAATATACTTGTTATATTATGATATAATTAATATAGTAATTAATTTAAAGTATATTAAATAGAAAATCCTTATATGATATGTTATGTGATAGTAATGATAATGTCTTGTAATTATGTGAAATTTATCACATTAAAAATAACAAATTATTTAAACATTCATAGTCAAGATGTTTCGAGATGGAATATCGATACATCCGTTGAGACTAGAGCGCATAATGGTCTCCAAATGTTGGGCGGTACATTACTCATGACTGTAAAGGCACCAAGGGGTTACATACTGGATAACTATGGAATGACCGACTCGAGAGTTTCTAGTTGGTTAATATAACCGAGATCAAACAGAGAATCTCGAAGTAATGATGTTACATAGTTTCCTCAACTTGAGAATATAATGGAACTTGAATGTGGATATACCACTTTGACTATAGTTAAATCACGACATGTAGTCCATCGAACGACCATGGTTGAGTTTGAGCCGAAGCATTGGAAGTAAAACACTATCTAATAGAGAATTCGTCTCCTCGGTTATATGGGTTTTGTATCACAGTCAACTATAGTCAGTTCAAAATCAAATTCTTTAGCCGAAGAAGTACAGTTAATAATAATTGTTATTATTGAACCAAGGATTTTGTATTTGGACTTACAAAGTTGAATGCGAATAATGTTTGAATTTCGGCCAAAACAAAATTCCATAAATCCTGATGTGATATAGTTTTAACGAAAAGAATTGGTGTAAATAATCCTTACTACTAGGTACCGCTTATAATAAGTAAAATTATATTTTATCAAAAAGATGTGTAATCGATAAATTCAGCCAAAATTTCACACAAGTAGCTAAGGTGACGTGTGAATGTTAATATTCGAATCATTCAATATTGATCGCTGGTTGAATCTACACCTTTAAGTCCCACAACCGAAATAATGAATACTCCAAATGAACTACATGATACGATCAATTTATAATCACTATAAATTAATTAAAATAATTAATATTTATGAGATATTATTAAATTTTATTTTCTTTGTTTAAATATCATTGTATTTAATAAAGTGCATATATATAAGTTATAAACGTGTATATCGATATACGATGTCAGTAGAATGTTTAAATAGGATTTAAATAGAATAAATACCAAGTGAGTTTTAAATAAATTAAATGAATTATTGTTTATGAAATATAAATTATTAAAATTTTATTTGATTTATTTAGAATACCATTAGTATTTAATAAAATGCCTATATAAAAGTTATAAACGCGCGTAGCAATATAAGTAGAATATTTACATTGAATTTAAATAAGATTAATGCTAATGGAATTTTGAAAATTTTGAGAGCCCACGTGGCACCATTTATGGATGGACATGCATGTAGAGGAGGGAGTTGATTTATTGAGATTTAATAGGGAATTAAAGGGGTAAGGTTTTAAGGAAGGAACATGAAAGGTTTCTATTATTCATTTAAAACAAATCTCACTTCATTTCTTTCACCTAGTTCATTTTTCTTTTTTGACAAAATTTTCTCATCCTCTCCCATCATTTATAGAGGAATCTTCAAGGTATCCTAGGTTTTAATAATCCAAAAAAAAATCAAACAAAATAAAAAAAGGTGGTTGTCTCTCGATTGTTGCAAGATCTAGAGATTGATTCATTGAATCTAGGAATCTTTTCATCATTCAATGTGTTTCTCTTGGCTACATCTCAAGGTAACTTTCTATTTTATTTATATACAAATTCATTATTTTTATATGCTTTGAATTCCCACCTCTTGTATCTCTTTCAGTTGTATGAATTTGCAATATGATTTAGATCTCTACCTACCTCCCATGAATCAGTTGTATGCTTATCTTATTAATACATTTTTAACACCTCCTTGTTCTTCTCTTCTATTGTTGATATGCTATCTATATTAGTAATCGTAGATCCATCACTGCCTTTTGTGTATTTGTTGTATTATGTATTAAATTTAGATTCGAATCTCATTATCACGAATATATATATGCCTAAGTCGCCTAATTCCTTTTGTTTCAAAAACCATTATTTGAACAGACTTTTATTGAAAATATTTTTATTAATTGATTTAAAGTTTGATGTTATAAGGTTGAGAATTGAATATATATACTATGAGTTGATTTAAAATAATTTTGGCTATTGTCTATATGAGAATAATAATTAAGTCGATTTAAAATTTATATGTGGACATTTTCAAAAAAAACTTATAACTTTTTATTTCTTCCTTAAGTTAACATTTGGATCTAAGTTAGATTAGTTTCATTGTTCGAAGGTATGTCTGTTGAATTACAAATTAATTAAATACATTTGTTACTTGTTGTTTTGATTTTAAATCACTGATTTAATTATTGTATATGTTGTATGTATGTATGTATGTATGTATGTATGTATGTATGTATGTATGTGTTCTTAACTCAAAGTTTACAAAATGGATTTTATGTAAAATATTGTAATTTTGATTTTAAAATATCTCTTAATTAAAACTAACATTATATTGTTTACTTTAACTTTAAAACATGTTTGACAATCAAAGTCTATATTAATGTAAACATGTATACAAGCATATGTGTGTGTATGCACGTGAAATAATTTATTGGATGACAAAGCATATATAAAGGGGAAATATGTCCATTGCCATGTAAATCCCAACACCTAAATACGTTCTCATTAACTATGTACACTTCCTATATGTTGCACTTGCACTTTCACACATGGGTGCATTTAATGCATTCATTACAATATATATAATTTAAATTAAATCAAATTATTTTAAATAAATAAAGTAAAATGAAGATTTTATTTAAATTTTAGATTAGACCTAAATCCAATATAGGTTCATTGGCCGAACTAAGATCAAAATGGAACTTTTTTTTAAAATTCACCCATTAACCCATTTCTGACTGGTCTGGTTCCATCATAATGTGGACTGGAAGAGTCGACGAAGATATTAGATAGTGGAGTAAGGGATGTAGTCTAAGTAGGGCTCCCCTTCACGCTCTTCAGCTTGATGAGTTCAACGGCCTTTTTTGTGGCCAAGGAAGGCTCGGGCTCCTTCACATTGGTAATAAGGACATCTTTTTTGTTAATGATTGCATCGAGCTCATCCACATCCTTCTCCATTAAAGAGATTTCTTCTTAGTGCCGGGACCGGGATCAGACCTGGCGGAGGAGGTTGGGATGGCAAAGAGGATGTTACGATGATAGAAGTGACGGTGGAAGCTTCAAGGCCTGGAACAAGGACAACCTTCGGCAGAAGCAGTAAAGGTGGTTGAACTATAAGAAGGAAAATGGAATGATAAAGGTTGGAAGCTTCTTAAGGCGACATTTGAAGCTTTTCGAGGACTGGAGAAGTTAGAGATATACTTTCAAAAGCTCGAGTGGGTTGTTTAGGAGATTCGACGATTTACCGCTCTTCATGAATATGTGTAAGAATATAAAGGATGAGGATAGTTACGGTGCAACAATGCTATAATTCTTCGGGGTCATACCCCTTTGAGGTTGTAGTGAAGGGTGGTAATGGCACAGGCACAGAAATTGTAATGGCCTCAGAGTTGGCCACCATGAAAGTGGATATCTCTATCTAGGAATCCATGGAGGTAGAAGTGGGGCTTTCAACCATGCCATTAAAACTAGACTCGGAGGGATCCCCGGTAGGCATCATTGCAGGATTAGAAGCTTTGATAACCTATGCTTCCTAGCTCTTAGCTAGGGCCTTCAAGTCAAGATCTTCAAAGAGGAGGGCCTTGATCGACTCTTCGTTGACCTTTCCTCCTTTATATGTCTTCTCTTGGCTTAGAACCTCTTCCCTGACATCAGCTAGGGTCTTGCGATAAGCATCGTCGAGCGATCTTAAGTTGCTCTTCTTGACAATATTCACGTAAAAGTGCAAGGTGGTAATGTTGACTTTGTTTTCAAACTCATTCTTCTCTTTTTTCACCCGGGCGAGGTAAGCTTCCAACCCTACAACCCTATCCCTGATGGTTTTTTTTGTCTCTTAGACCGCATATCTCTTCAGCATATGTTTGGGAGGTTTCTAAAGATTCAACTTTCTCGTCATTTTCTTTCTTTAGTTCGACCTACAACTTTAAGAGTTCAAAATCAATTTGGGCTTGAAGTTCGATTTTCTTTAGAGACGTATCACTGACACGGACATAAGCAGTTTGAACTCGTCCGTCTAGCACCTTGATTTTGGCTTCCAATCCTCGGACTTCAGCTTGGTGCTTCTCTTCGTGTCTCTGGCTACGTTATCTTTGGTAGTCAGCTCTTTCAAGAAATATCTATAAGAGAAAAAGTGAAAGAAGACCAGTGACTCGAGAGAAGTAAGCTTGAGTAAGATAGGATATAAAGAATCAAAACTTACATCCAGACAACCACCATTAAGCGAAGCCGTTTGGACATATGATGAAGAAATACTTGTCTTCGAAATGACTTAACCTGTTTTGAAGGACGATAATGATTTGGAAATTGTAACATCCCGTAATTTGATGTTAGTTATTTAATTAGTTAGTTAATTAAATATGCTCTAAAAAAGGAATTTGACCATGAAACTTGCACCATCGCATTCGTGGCAAAATTTTAAGCAACTTTCATATTTGGAGTTTTGCGATCGGAGTCCAAACAAAAAAATTATGGACGAAAAATGAATTCGGAATGAAAATAAATAAATAAGAAAAATTAACGTTTTTAATCAATTATCTGCGGCCCACGGATCGACCTCCAGTAAACCTAGGCCATGTATGGCTCGGATTTAATATATTTTGATCTAACGGTTTTGGTTGATTCTTACGCCTATAAATTCGGGCCCAACCCTCCCTTCTCTTCTTATTTTTTTTGGAGGCAGTAGCGAAGCTTTGCCATTTCCTATTCTCCACTTTCTTTCTAAATTATAAAAGTAAGATATTTATATCTACATTCATACAGATTGGAGAAGAATGGAAATCTACTAAAAAGGAGAAAAGAAGAGAATCAACTATACACGTATTTGAGGTAATTTAAATATTTATATATATTTATATATATATATATATATATATCTATTTTCTCTCCCAATCCCAAATCCCTTCTCAGATTTGTAATTCTAATATATGTATATACAATTTTTATACATATTTCTTAGATTAAAAAGGATTTGGAGATGAATCAAAGGTTATACTTCAGATTTGGAGAATTGGATCGCTTTTAAAAGGTGAGCAGGAAATTTTTATAGATTGTTATAATATGAAAATTATCCCATTGGTGTTATTTGATTATTATGCCTAACTGGATAATTGTATATGAGTTATAGGCAATAAATTTAATATAATCTGAATATAATAAATATTGTCTACATATTCTTGTTTATGAATTGATTTAGAATTGTTTACAACCTGATCTGGAAATCAGTCCCAAAAGTATGAATTTAGAATATTGATTGAATGAAATTTATTTCTGATCTGAAATTGGTTGTATAATAATGTTATGAATTTGGATTATTACCCTAATCTTGTTGGAATATAAACTTTTCTATGCTCGGAATTGTTGGAATTTAGATTCGTTTAATATTTGTAAATTAGTTTGATTTCTTTCCCTTTTTCAAAAATATAGCACTTGATCTAGCAAGGGATAGATGCAAATAAAAAGAGAAATAGACGTGTAAAGTATGAATTCATTATAGTTTACGCTGTCTATTTCAGTAATAAAAAGAAATGGTTATTTCTCGTAATTTCAAACGATGTAATCTTTTATATTTTAAAGTTAAATCTTTCATTTTGGACTAACTTATGGAAATTATAGTGGTTAAACATTTTAGATATGATTCCAACAATTGAACATAAAAAAGAATATTTTAGTGAAGATATACCACTAGAATATATTTGATAAAAGTAGATATTTGTAAGTAATTTATTGCGCTTATAATAATTAAAATAAAACTCAGTCAATAACGATGCTTACACATAATATTCATGTTTAGGATAGTTAATTAATGGAAAAGGAATTTAAAAGGTTGTAACTCCAATAAATGGGAAGTAAATTGTAATAAATATGGGAGTAGCAATAATTTGATAGGGTAAATGGATTAACAGGACTGATAAATAAAGAAGTTGAATTAATAACTATGGAATAATTAAAGATGTTACTAATTTGAAATTAGTAATCATACATAAAGGTCTTAGGAAATGTCTGTTATGATTTTATGGACAAATTAACATTTATGAGCATTAAAAGGAGATTTATGGGTAGATAAGCATTTAAGGAAAATCTTATTACCTTAAGCAAAAAGGAAATTAGTAAGCTAAGTCCAATGTCTACCTAAGATAATATAAGTAAAGACTTAGGATGGTTAATTGGAATTAGTAGGTTATTGATGCGAGGCTAGTAGAGTCACTCGACGAAAGACTGCCCTTCATTTTGATGCTACCAATAGTCTAGTGCACTTACCACCGATGTGAGATATCACTAATCCTAGGACCTATGACGACGTGAGAGATTGGGCCTGCTTTCTTAATTGAAAAGTATTAAATGGTCCATATTTGAAATTATGAGCGGTGATGGATATCTCCATAGGGGTTCGCTTCTGGTTTAAGGTATTAAGTGGCTGTAGCGTGCGCCTTTCTCGTAAAAGGAAGTATTAAGTAACCTAGTGAGATTCCAAATAAATAAGGATGTCTCTAAAAGGGTTTACTTTAGTATTGATGTATTAAGTGGCTGTAGGGCCCATCTCCCTATCGAAAGAAGTAACCTAAAGGGATTCCATATTTATAATTAAGAGTGATGGTGGATATCTTGGGAGGGTTCGCTTCAGGTTCGAGGTATTAAGTGACTGTAGGGTCCGCCTCTTTCTTATAAAAGAAGTATTAAGTAGCCCGTTGAAATTTCCAAGCAATGTCAACTAGATAGTACCGGTGAGGAGTCCATCTTAGGGTTAGGTATTAAATGACAAAGGCCTACCTATAAATAGGTGTTAAATGGTCAAGGGTCTGCCTATTAATGAGGTATTAAGTGGCTTGGCTATAGTCTCTCACATTGCTAAGGCCGTATTAATGATAGTACCAGTGGGGAGTCCGCTTGGGGATAGGTATTAAGTGATAGAGACCTGCCTAGAATATAGATATTAAATGGTTAGAAGTTCGCCTAATCCTTTTTAAAAGTATTAAGTGGCTTGGGTACTGTCTGTTACACAGTTACAATTTTACCGACGATAGATGCGATAATAGTTAGACATTAAAATGTCGAAAGCCTTAAATATTGGTTAGAGGTCTTTGTAGCTAGGACCCGCCGACCATTGACAACACTGTTAGAAAACCACCTTGCGAATAAGTATTAAATAATGGGGTCTACCTTGATTGAGGTCTTAGATGGCAGAGTCTGCATATTTCTCTTTTATAAGTATTTTGTGATGAATACAAAAGCCCGCTTCATCTTTAGACTTATTAAGTGGCAAACAGGTTTGGAATTATTAGGTGGTTGATAAGGCTTCATCGGTATTTGTACCTTGGGAAGGGGTAGGTAAGTAATCGTGTGTGCAATGCAAGGTTAGAGTTGCTAACCTTAATAGACGTGACTATTAAATGGAAACCAATTGGTATAAATTTATGTTATGGACAGTTTATAGATTTCTCAGTCACAAGAACGTTGTTCTAACCCCTTCCTCATTACAACCTACGGAATAGAATTTACAAAAACAGGTCACTGGAGCTGGATGTGCTTTGTTGTCGAAGAAGTCATCTTTTCTCTCATGCTCGATGTTGATATGACAACCTGCTATCCAAGGAATACCATTTATTCCAAGGTAGTAGTCAAAATTAGTATTCTTATCATATTATTGTTTCCGCTATGAGTTTAGATTTCTATCAATCTCTGGTAATGCTCATGCTTATTTGTAGGTATCAAATCCAACGATCTGTGATTTGATGGACTTAAGTTTCGATTTTTTTTCAAAATTTAGGCCTATTAAGGTATGGGTTGTTACATTTGGTATCAGAGCCTAGATTAGTAGATCAGAGGAATTAGGATAAATTGAGAGAACGTATTCATTTGGATTTGGGTTAAATGTTAAAGCTTTTGAAAAGGAGTTTTAAGATATAAGTTATTTTGAATAACTTGGTAAAGTTTCCAATTTAAATAATTCAATTTGAATTTGAATTCAAACCAAGGAATTGAATTCCATGTTTGAGATTTATGATTTAAAAATGTTAAACAAGTTATAAATGTGTTACATGGGCTTGAACCATTTTAAAAGTATGGTTTTGAGAATTTGAATTTAACCCAAGGACTTTAACTTGTATAAATGAATCAGATTTTCCGAGATGAAAACTAATTGTTTTCAAATGATAAAAGCTTTCATATAAGGAATGAATTTCCAATTTGTGTCAAAAGGATTTCAAATTGAAATGAAAATGGTTTTCCGAGTTATAAATAAATCTTTGTGAAAGTTTGTTGAACTTTGTTTTGAAATTGGAAAGGTGCACCTTTTGTATAAAAGGTCCAAATGGAATTGTTTTGAAAGCTATTAATTAAATCTTTGATTTAAAGATTTAATGAGTTAATCAAATTGAAATGGAAATCGATTTGGAAATCTATGAAAGTATGAATAGATCTTTGTGAAATTGGGTGAACTTTGTGAATTGATTCTTTTTGTTAAAAAGATTAAAATGGTAATTTGTTTAAACCATTTGAAGAAAAGTTTTGGGTAATAAGATGTGACTTAATTGAAATCCCAATATCCATATGTTTTTCAATATTACGCTCACTATTCGGTTTAGCCGGGAGAGGACCTTTGTGTCATACAACCCATTCCGAATAAGTGATACGTCGTATATGGATAGCAATTGAAGACCGGTGGTGAAGACCGGGTATTTGTGAAAATGATAGGATAACCTACCGATTGTCTCTACACCGAGTAGTGCCCGGTATAGAGATTCCTTAAGTGATGGGAAATTCGATCGGGATTGTGAATACCCGGATTGCAAGGGCTTCTTCGGAAGTGCCTTCGGTTCTGTTTCAAACCCGGAACAGACTTGTATGGTTACATGTCTGACACTACACTTTGAGATATAAAGCCGATTTCTTTCAAATACATTTATGTTTGGCGGCGGAGATTTATTCTCTTAGCTTAACACCCTTCTCAGAGACGTACGAGCTCAGAGGTTATGTAGTTGAAGGTTATCAGTGATATATTCCCAATTTGGTAGTGTGGCATGCTGTGTGTTGCTGATCATTTGTTGATCAAAGCATGGCTTTGTGAAAAAGCGTAGCTTTGTGGACGAGACCTCATCGAGCCTCACAGACCGGAAATGGTCGAAACAGGAAAGATGCGACAAGGTTTCAGGGGTAGCTCCCCTAGGGTATGTCCATTCCTTCTGGAAAAAGGTGGCATCATGGTATGGAGCCCAGATATTTACCTATGTGGTTGCTCCAATCTCATTTACTCTGTGTGATTGTTGCTTTGTGATCGAGGGCCCTCGGATAAAGGTCCCAAAGGATCGGGGGTGGAATATCTCAGGTTTACTACCCGGGAAGGGGGTAACCGGCCTTGTGTTGGCAGAGAGCCAGGTGGTTCTCGGGGCGTCCCTCCAGGGGCGTTCCCATGTGGCAGTAGGAAGTTCCTTAGCCTGACCATTTGTTGGAAATCCAAAGAAACAATACGAGCCTTGTATAGATTTAGTTGTATAACCTGCTATGGAATGTGGCGGTAACCTGCTATTGAACATAGTAGCTATAGTAGGCATAGTTCGGAATGTCTGAGTATCATTGCTGTATATCATACTGGATATTGTATTCATTGGAGTTGTATATGATATCATCTATTTCTTTATTCCGCTGTGTTGTTATACTTAATGGTGTTACAAGCTCCGGAGAGCCATATTCGGCGTTTGAATCTGCGGCATTTTGAGTACAAGTGAAGTACGGGTGCCGATTTTCGAAGGCCGAGTCCAGGATCTTCAGAGGGCTTTATTTCTAACAACCTCTCCTTGTTCATTCATTTTATTTTTATAAACCCATTTAGTTCCAATTATTGTTTTATTTTCAGGTCTAGGAACAAGTTCCCAAACATCATTTCTAGTGAATTGATTTAATTCTTCTTGCATAGCCAAAATCCATGAATCGTCAGTTGATGCTTCTTCTGGATTTTTGGGTTCTATAGTTGATATAAAAGCTACATTACTCATTTGACTTAGTTGGTTTCTAGTTTTAACAACAGATTGCATATCTCCAAGTATATTTTCTATAGGGTGATCTTTTAAAAGTTTAATCCTTTTATTAGGATGATTTAATTCATTATTAGTTTCAGTTGACTCTTGGTTTTGAGTGATTAAATCCTCTTCATCATTTATTTCTTAAATTTTTTTGAAATTTTCATCAAATGAAACATGCATTGTTTCTTTGATGGTATTAGTTCTTAAACTAAATACTCTGTATGCTTTACTTCTATTAGAATATCCGATAAAGATACATTTGTCGAATTTAGGATCAAATTTATCTAAGTTATCTTTTGTATTTAAAATAAAACATTTACTTCCAAAAATTCTAAAATAAGATACCTTAGGTTTCTTTGAGTAAATAAGTTCATAAGATGTCTTATCAGTTAAAGGTCTAATTAAAATTCTATTTAAAATATAACAGGCGGTAGCAACTGCTTCTGCCCAAAAGTATTTTGGTAAATAACTATCAGAAAGCATAGTTCTCGCACACTCTTGAATCGTCCTATTTTTACGTTCTACTACTCCGTTTTATTGTGGAGTTCTTGGAAATGAAAAATTGTGAATTATTCCCTTTTTATTGCAGAATTCTTCAAACTTTTCATTTTCAAATTCACCACCGTGATCACTACGGATGGTTATAATATTTTGAGAAAATTGATTTTGAACCCTTTTTGAAAAATTCTTAAAACATTCAAAAGTATCACTTTTATGTTTCTAAAATATTGTCCATGTAAATCTAGAATAATCATCTACAATTACAAAAACATATTTACTGTGATTTAATGACTAAATTTGAGATGGACCAAATAAATCAAGATGAAGTAATTCAAGAGGTTTTGAAGTTGAAATCATATCTTTTAATTTAAAGGAACTTTTTCTAAGTTTTCCTAGTTGACATGCATCACATAGACTATCTACTTTAAAATTCATTTTAGGGAGACCTCTTACTAGATCATGTTTTGACAGTCTAGATAAGAGTTTGAAATTCAAAAGCCCAAATCTCTTATGCCAAATCCAAAGGTCACTTGTATTTGCCAAAAGACGCAAGTTATCATTTGAAATTTTCATACTAAGAATATAAATATTCTTTTTCCTAATTCCCTCAAATACTATGATTGAATTATTATCTTCAATGTGACACTTATCTTTTTCAAATTTAATTTTATATCCTTTATCGCATAGTTGACTTATACTTACCAGATTGTGTTTCAGATTCTTAACTAGCAAAACATTAGTAATAATAAGAGTTTCAGAGTTACCGACTTTGCCGATGCCGATCACATAACCTTTTGAATTGTCTCCAAAGTTAACCAGTCCTCCATCTTTGTATATTATATCATTCAGCATATCTGGATTCCCAGTCATGTGTCTAGAACATCCACTATCGAATATCCATTTGTTCTTTTTGATCTGCACAGTTTGTTTGTTCTGGATTGATTCCTCAACTCCCATAAAGCATGATTCATGCACATCAAACAATCTTAGTAGACAACTTGTATTTGAATAATGATTATATGCAGACTCAAGAGAAAATGATGATCTGAATATTTCTAAACATGAATTAATATATTTCTTAAACATAGCCATTAAAAAAACTTTTTCAAAAACCAGATTATGAAACTTTTGAAAACCTTGCTCTGATACCAAATGTGAGGAATGCGGATTACGGATCTTAAGGCTAGGAATAACACTAGAGGGAGGATGAATAGTGTTTTTAAGAAATTACTAAATCTTTTTGAGTTTATGTTAATTTGTACACAAATGTATGCAATATTCAGACACAGATATAAACACAGATGCAGAAATAAAGTAAATGCAGTAAAGGAAAGAACACACCGGATTTTATACTGGTTCGGGGTTACCCTACATCCAGTCCCGCACAACTAAGTAGGGATTTCCTTTTAACAGCAATTCAACAATTACAACCCTCGGTTTCAAGGCTATGAGGTACACCCTCCAGAATCACAATCCTCTGGGTAGAGATACTTGATTTTCGGGGCAACAAGTTCACCCAATTGATTTCCAAGGTTACAATCACACCTTTTCTCGCTTGATTGATTTCCAAGGCTACAATCACACCTTTTCTCGCTAGATAGATTACAAAGAAGCCTATAACTCTGAATAGCACTTAGATCTTGTTGAGATAGTGATAGAGAATCAAACCAGAGATAATCTAGTTAGATTCAATGATGATTTCGACAGAGTGATGATAGGATTTTGATTAAGAAAATGTGGAAGAAGAAGAGAAGTGAAAAACCAAAAAAACTGATTAAAAATTCGTTGAAACTAACCCCTATTTATAGAAGAACAACAGTCATGTCCATTCGTGAAAGGTTATGACGAATAGACACTTCTATTGAAATTTAAATTTTGAACTCAACTGTCACCATGTTGACATGGTCACCATAGGCATGTCGACATCCCAAAGCAATTTTTGATAGTTTGATTTTCTTTGAAAATAACCTTTATCTTATATTAAAACTATTTTAAACTTTATAAATATACTTGACTATAGATAAAATATATAGATAAATATAGAGAACACTATATATATAATTTTACTATAATTTTATATTTAAATCTAAGTATAAATATATTATATTAAAAGATAGTTTAAAACAGACGAAGTTTAATAACAAGAATATTTAAGGCTAAAACATCTTTTGAAAAACCATTTGAAAAGATAATTTTTAAGGAATAACACTAGAGGGGGGTGAATAGTGTTTATAAGAAATTACTAAATCTTTTTGAGTTTATGTTAATTTGAACACAAATGTATGTAATATTCAGACACAGATATAATCACATAAACAAACACAGACGCAGAAATAAAGTAAATGCAGTAAAGGAATGAACACACCGGATTTTATACTGGTTCGGAGTTACCCTACATCCAGTCTCGCACAACTAAGTACGGATTTCCTTTCAAAAGCAATTCAACAATTACAACCCTCGGTTTCAAGGCTACGAGGTACACCCTCCAGAATCACAATCCTCTGGGTAGAGATACTTGATTTCCGGGCGACAAGTTCACCCAATTTATTTCCAAGGCTACAATCACACCTTTTCTCGCTTGATTGATTTCCAAGGATACAATCACACCTTTTCTCGCTAGATAGATTACAAAGAAGCCAATAACTCCGAATAGCACTTGGATCTTGTTGAGATAGTGATAGAGAATCAAACCAGAGATAATCTAGTTAGATTTAATGTTGATTTCGGCAGAGTGATGATAGGATTTTGAATAAGAAAATGTGGAAGAAGAAGAGAAGTGAAAAACCAGAAAATCTGATATAAAATTCGTTGAAACTAACCCCTATTTATAGAAGAACAATAATCATGTCCATTCGTGAAAGGTTATGACGAATAGACACTTCTTTTGAAATTCAAATTTTTGGTCCTAACTGACACTATGTCAACATGGGGTACTAGGGCATGTCGACATCCCAAAGGAAATTTTGATGTTTTGTTTTTCTTTGAAAATAACCTTTATCTTATATTAAAACTATTTTAAACTTTATAAATATACTTGAGTATAGATAAAATACAAAGATAAATATAGAGAATAATATATATATATATAATTTAACTATAATTTTATATTTAAATCTAAGTATAAATATATTATAATTAAAAGATAGTTTAAAACAAACAAAGTTTAAAAACAAGAGTTTAAAAACAAAGAATATTTTAAGGCTAAAACAACTTTTTGAAAATCATTTGAAAAGATAATTTTTAAGGCTAAAACATTTTGAAAAGCAGTTTTGAAAATCATTCTGAAGTAGTTTTGAAAATCATTTTGAAGTAGTTTTGCAAGCTTCTTCCTGCAGAATATCTCATCATGTCAGGATCGAGAACTTCTACAAAACCAGGATGTTCGTGGGTTTGTAAGCCACTTGTCGTAGGTTTGTAAGCTACTAAAAAGGTAGAAATGGGTTCCATCCCAAAAGAAAAATGGAGTGAAGATTTCAGTGCTATTGTGAAGTTTTAACAAAATTCTAGACTCAATACTTATCTTGAAATCTTGAACTCTTGATACTCATGAGTCTTCAATCTTGATATCTTGAATCTCTATATTGTACAGTCTTCATTATTGGTACCTGCATGGTTAAATCCTGCATATACATATATATCTAAACTATAATGTTAGTATTTATATTTTATAATCTTATTCTAAGGTTGTTGTCATCAAAACCATCATCTCAAGGACTAACATCTATTATTTAGAAACAAGTACAAAGGAGCATATACTTAACTTAGTGATTTTTTGGGTTATAAAATCGAGGTTTTTATATTTTTTCTCTTTAAGGTACAGAAAAATAGGAATGACATTCAATTTTATTGGGGTGTGCAGTTTGAAGTGTTGTTGTACCCGCCAGTTATTGAAAGAAATATTTCCGTGCGAACTAGGCAGGAAATAGCAGCTGGAGTATTTTTGGGTTTTTGGAATTTTTGTTGCCCATGGATCACGGCAGTTTTGTTGGGACTACTGTGAATTGCTGGAATATGGTTCAAGAGTAGGCGGTAGGCTTTGACACTACCATGAAGGGGGCAGGAATTTTTTGGATCGTGTCGAATCGGAAGAGACGGCGAGAGACGATTATTATTACTTAATCCGACCCTAATTGGGTTTAGGTTTTATTAACGCCCAAAGTCCGTTTGACGGTTGATCGTCTAGCAGTAAACCTAGAGTGGTCTACTAGTTAACGAGTTTTAGCATAACTTGAACCTAGAACGGGACTATAAAAGTTGCGTCAGAATTTTCCCAATTGAATTCTTTCGTTTCTCCTTCCTCAACAAGCCAAACCCAATCTTCATCCTCCTCCTCATCCAAATATCAGTCTCTCTCTTCCATTCCTCCCCTAGGCGACATCGTTTTTCTGTAGGAGCAGCAGCCTCGTCTCCTCCTCGTGTTGGTTTTGCATGTTAGATCTACCCCACCGTCACTCCAGATCTAAAACTTATTCCCTCCCTCCGACCACTTCTTAGCCCAAGACACCTTTCCGCACTGTCGATTTTTTCTCGCACCATTATGGTCTCAACCCTTAAGAGGCCACTTGGCTGGACCGGAATGAGCAGAAGATTTTGCCGCTTTTGGGTTGAAAGAGCTATTCGTCGTGATAGGATTTGCACCGATCCTCTACTTCGAGACTTTTGAGCAGGAATGTTACCCGTGCTGCATCTGCCTTTTCGATGTCTTGTTAGTGCAGAATTTCGATGGAGGCAACAGTTTGATTTGTTCGAAGGTGAAGGGTATCTTGATTGAGCTGACTAATGATGATCTTGTTGATATTTTGGAGGCCTCCCTGAAGGACGTGGATGATTTTGAAGTGACCGACTCAAAATTTTTGCAGCAGACCTTTCCCAAGATATTAGAGTTTGGAAGATGGATAATCTACGTCTGACTGCCCATCTGATTATGTGCATCATTCGGCACGGCATCATCCCTATGATGGGAAGTTAAGACTGGATTTATCACATAGTGCGGAAGATCACCTATGCTAGTATTGGCGGCATAACCGTCAATTGAACCAGCACCATTTTGATTCGATTTGTTAATCAAGGATTAGCACTCTATAGAGTCACTTTCTGTATTTTCACCTATTCACTCTCGTCTTTAGGTAATATGGGTGAACCTCCATAGAGAGGCAGTTTAGTAGAAGGTTCCTTCTGCAATTATTAGATCCTTCCTTAGGAAGATGGCAATTTTGAAGCCGTCGGGGACACCAGCAGCACCAGCGGCATGAGAGTGGGTGCATAGCTGCCATGCTATGACCATTCAAGGGTCGCAACAATGGATCGAGCTCCAACCGCAGAGCAAGGCATCTCGTAGTCTGTAGGCGTTATTTTAGGATTTATGGTATTGTTGTCTTTTCCCTTCCAGCATTTGTTCTTTTCTATTAGGTTGTTTGGGTTGTAACTGTTAGTTGTCTCTTGTAAAAGGCAAGCATGATATTATGAGCTTCTATTTATTTACCGTGTTAATGTTTCTGGACATGTAAACCGCTCCAATATATGCATAGTAAAGAAGCAATATAAATATGGGAATCTTATAAAGATACTTGACTAATAGTAAATGCAATATAAGACCGAAATTTGGAATAGATGGAAAATTTTAGCAAAGGACATGATAATGTTGTTTTAGTATCACGAGTCATTGCTCATGTTCCTTAAAAGCTAATTTTTTTGAATAATAGATGCATTGACAATTTTGTGTAAAATGTCAAGTTTTATGGGTGAAGGTTAGTTGTAGATTTTAGAATTTGGTTTATGCGTTTAGCGCATAACTGACTTCCGACTACGCTTAAATTCTGGCTTGGTTTATCAAAAATTTTGAGAAAAAAATATTTTTAAAAGTTTCTCCTTGATTTGAAAAGTTCTTTTTCGAAAAAAAAAGTTTTTAGGTTTTGGCTGTTTTTGACTCTTAAATTATTTTTAGAGTTTTTCTCCAAAAATTTGATTTCAAGGGAAAATGCATTTAAATATTTTGGGATTTTATTTTTCAAATGACGTACAAATTTGAAAAGTGAGCATGATTTTTGTGAAACGGTTGATTTTGAAGGCAACATGTTAGGCGTAGGGAAGGCAAATAAAGTTAGAATTTGTCAATTTAGCGATGCATTAAGATCGATGATGCGATAAATGCAAGCGATAACAAGGAAAAAACAGTTTTAGCCTTGGAATTTCTATTTTCATATCTTGTCGATGACGCGCGTGAGTCTATTTTTAGACTTAATTCCATTTTAGAGCTTTAAAATAAGTCTCCTTTTGCTTTTCGTGCATGGAAAACTTGGAGTAAATCCGAGACAGTGGGGGAATTTCCACTATACTACGGGAATAAGAAGATTATAGAGTGGTAAGAATGATAAATTCTCCACCTAAATTCCTTTTTCCGGTATAAGAGTAAAGTTTAGAAAGCGGTTTTTTGATGCATTAGATTATTGGATGGAAGGAAGTGGATGCAAAAATTAGTTGCTTAGTACTTCTGCTCGTAGGAGTATGGAGGTTTTGGTTGAAAAGATTTTTCAAAAAGGTACATACATAGAGAATAGCCAGTATATATGTAGATTGTTTGCATCATGTTTCCAAAAGTGTTTTCAAAAGAAATGCATTCATATAAGAGGATCCCATTTAGAATCATTATGCATACGTATTTTCTGTGTAGTGATACAGTAATACACTATGCACTTGTGCATGTTTGGTTTCAAAATTTGTTGTACACTCATTGGTTGTGTAGTTTAGGATAATTAGGAGCCGAAACCATAACTTAATCATTAGTGAAATTTCGAGGACTAAATTCTTTTTAAGGGGGGAAGAATGTAACACCCCGTAATTTGACATTAGTTATTTAATTAGTTAGTTAATTAATTATCCTCCAAAAATGAAATTTGTGCAAATAATGGAATTTGACCATGAAGTTTGCACCATTGCGTTTGTGGCGAAATTTTGAGCAGCTTTCGTATTTGGAGCTTTGCGATCAGGGTTCAAACGAAGAATTTATGAACGAAAAACGAATTCGAAATGAAAAAAATAAATAAGAAAAATTAACGTTTTTACTTAATTTTCTGAGGCCCACAGATCGATCCGCATATTAGAGCGGTCGACCAGGGGCGGTCAATCCCAAGAAAGGGAGCGGTCAATCACTTCATGTGTGGCGGCTCTAGTAAATCTTGGCCTTGTACGGCCCAGATTTAATATATTTCGATCTCACGGTTCTAGTTGATTCTTACGCCTATAAATTCAAGCCTAACCCTCCCTTCCCTTCTCGTATTTTTATAGAGACAGTAGCGAAGCTCTATCATTTCCTATTCTCCACTTTCTTTCTAAATTATAAAAATAAGATATTTATATCTATATTCATACAAATTGTAGAAGAATGAAAATCTAATAAAAAAGAGAAGAGAGGAGAATCAACTATACGCGTATTTGAGATAATTTATATATTTATATCTATTTTCTCTCCCAGATCTCTTCTCGGGTCTCTTCTCAGATCTATAATTCTAATATATATATACCCTTTTTATACATATTTCTTGGATTAAAAAGGATTTGGAGATGAATTAAAGGTTCTACTTCAGATCTGGAGATTTGGATCGCTTTTAAAATATGAGTGAGAAATTTTATAGATTATTATAATATAAAAATTATCCTGTTAGCGTAATTTGATTATTATGCCTAATTGGAAATTATATATAAGTTGTATTGAATATAATTTGAATATAATGAATATCGCCTACATATTCTTATTTATGAATTGATTTAGAATTGTTTACAACCTGATCTAGAAATCAGTCCTAAAAGTATGAATTTAGAATATTGATTGAATGAAATTTATTCCAGATCTGAAATAGGTTGTATAATAATGTTATGAATTTGGATTATTACCCTAATCTTGTTGGAGAATAAACTTTACTATGTTTGGAATTGTTGGATTTTAGATCCGTTTAATATTTGTAAATTAGTTCGATTTCTTTCCCCTTTTGAAAAAATAAAGTGTTTGATCTAGCAAGGGATAGATGCAAATAAAAAGAGAAAGAGATGTGTAAAATATGAATTCATTATAGTTTACACTGTCTATTTCAGTAATAAAAAGAAATGATCATTCCTTGTAATTTCAAACAATATAATCTTTTATATTTTAAAGCTAAATCTTTCGTTTTGGACGAATTTATGGAAATTATACTGGACAATCTTTTTAGATATGATTCCAATAATTGAACATAGAAAAGAATATTTTAGTGAAGATATATCATTAGAATATATTTGATAAAAGTAGATATTTGTATGTAATTTACTACGCGTATATTAATTAGAATAAAACTTAGGTAATAACGACGTTTACACGTAATATTCGTGTTTAGGATAATTAGTTAATGGAAAAGGAATTTAAAAAGTTGTAACTCCAGTAAATGGAAAATAAATGGTAATAAATATAGGAGTTGCAATAATTTTATAGGATAAATGAATTAATGAGACTGATAAATAAAGAAGTTGAATTAATAACCATGGAATAGTTAAAGAGGTTGCTAATTTGAAATTAATAATCATATATAAATGTCTTAGGAAATGCCCATTAGGATTTTATGGACAAATTGACATTTATGAGCATTAAAAGGGAAGGGTAGATAAGTATTTAAGGTATATCTTATTACCTTAAATAAATGGAATTAATAAGCTAAGTCCAATGCCTACTTAAGATATAAGTAAATATTTAGAATGGTTAATTGGAATTAGTAGGTTATTGATGCGAGATCAGTAGATTCACTCGACGGAGGACTGCCCTTCACTTTGAGGCTACTGGTAGTCTAGTGCACTTACTACCGATGTGAGATATCACTAATCCTAGGACCCATGATGACGTGAGAGATTGGGCCAACTTTCTTAATTGAAAAGTATTAAATGGTTAATATTTGGAATTAGGAGCAGAGAGGGATATCTCTATAGGGGTTCGCTTCTAGTTTAAAATATTAAGTGGCTATGGGGTCCATCTCTCTCGTAAAAGGAAGTATTAAGTAACCTAGTGAGATTCCATATAAATAAGGATGTCTCTAAAAAGGTTTACTTCAGTGTTGATGTATTAAGTGGTTGTAGGGTCCGCCTCCCTACCGAAAGATGTGACCTAAAGGGATTCCATATTTATAATTAAGAGTGATGGTGGATACCTTGGGAAGGGTTCGCTTTACGTTCGAGGTATTCAGTGACTGTAGGATCCGCCTCTTTCTTATAAAAGAAGTATTAAGTAGCCCAATGAGATTTCCAAGCAATGTCAGCTAGGTAGTACCGGTGAGGAGTCCGCCTTATAGTTAGGTATTAAATGACAAAGGCCTACATACAAATAGATGTTAAATGGTCAGGGGTCTTCCTAGTCCTTATTAATGAGGTATTAAGTGGCTTAAGTACAGTTTCTCATATTGCTAATGCCGTAATAATGATAGTACCAGTGAGGAGTCCGCTTGGGGATAGGTATTAAGTGATGAGGACCTACCCAGAATATTGGTATTAAATGGTTAGAAGTCCGCCTAGTCCTTTTAAAGGTTTAAATGGCTTGGGTACTGTCTATTACATGGCTACGATTTTATCAGTGATAGATGTGCTAATAGTTGGACATTAAATGTCGGAAGCCTTAAATAGTGGTTAGATGTCTTAGTAGCTAGGACCCAGCGACCATTGACAACATTATTAGAAAACCACCTTGGGAATATGTCTTAAATGACGAGGTCTACCTTGATTGAGGTCTTAAATGGAAAAGTCTACCCATTTCTCTTTTATAAGTATTTTGTGATGATTACAGAAGCCCGCTTCATATTTAGAAGTAATAAGTGGCAAATGAGTCTGGAAGTATTGGGTGGTTGATTAGGCTTTATCAGTATTTTGTACCTTGGTAAGGGATAGGTAAGTAATTGTGTGTGGAATGCAAGGTTAGATTTGCTAACCTTAATAGACATAACTACAAATAGAAACCAATCGGTATAAATTTATGTTATGGATAGTTTATAGATTTTCCAATCATCAGAACGTTGTTCTGACCCCCTCCTCGTTACAAACCATAAGATAAAATTTAGAGGAACATATCACTGGAGATGGATGTGCTTTGTTGTTGGAGAAGTCTTCTTTTCTCTCATGCTCGATGCTGATGTGACAACCTGTTATCCAAGGAATACCGTTTATTCCAAGGTAGTAGTCGAAATCAGTATTTTTATCCTATTATTATTTCCGCTGTGAGTTTAGATTTCTATCAATCTCTTATAATGCTCATGCTTATTTGCAGCTATCAAATCCAACGATCTATGCTTTGATGGACTTGAGTTTCATTTTTTGTTAAAATTTAGGCCCATTAAGGTATGGGATGTCACAGAAATCATGGAATGTGTAACAAACCACCCTTCGTTAAACCCGAAAATCAACATCGAATGACAATGTTTGACGAATACCACAAAATATAGTTTTTCGAGATAAAATTAAAAATAAACACCATACCAAGGCATAATGATATAATCTCATAGCAGAATGATAGCATATAGTATATTGAATATACATGAACAGAATAGGATGAGCAATATATAAGAGATTGCACTGGCAGAAGTAACTGATAAGTAAATATCAATATAGAAAGTTCGAATACAATATTTGATACAACAAGTCTCATAGAAAAATAACATGTCTGTCATGTAGCACTAGAATATCAAATATATATCCAAGTATCATCTCCGTCTCCAAAGCTCCAGCTGCGCCACTCTGATAGCGTATCCCCAAAATCACCCGACTCTCAAACTACTCAATCGAGTACCCGAGAGTTGTCATGACATTAACACATAAAGATAAAATGCGGGTCAGACATAAAGCCTGGTGTGAGGGGAACTATATCAAAATATTATGTATCAAAACTATATACATATATCAAACATGAAGCTACTAAAGCATATCCGGTCCTCTCCACAAACGTGACTAAGGGGTAATCCAGATAGTCAATAAACAAGTAAAATAAACCCATCACAAAAGTAGGGAATCGTGCCATAACATACTCTTCTCCTGTAATCAACGAATCAACAAAACTGATATAACGTGACTGATACGTAACTGTATACCATGATGAGGTAACATAGTATACAAATGCAGAGAGAATATAAATGCCACAATACAAGCATATCCTAAAATACACAACAATATTATCAACCAACTAATATAATACACACAATATAACTATAAGTGCTAGACAGAGAATATAAATTGATACTCATCATAGTTGATGAATGGAGTCCACGGTAAACTCGTGGCTAGGATAAATAAAGTCAATACCAAATTGTACCATAGACACTGAGTCGCATCCAATGTGATCAAACTCATATAGATCTCACCATACCCCTCAGTAAGTACAAGTGATATATGACCCACTCTATATATTTGAAATACGAGTCCGCGTTGGACATCGATCTATAATTCAAATTATCACGACTAATGATTCCCATAAAGGGTCCAAAATAAATAGAGTCGGTACCTAAATATACCATAGACCTCGAGCCCTATCCTTAGTGATCAAACTTGTGTAGGTCTTACGGTACCCGTCAGTGAGCATTGGTGATATATGACCTACTCATTTACTTGAAACCTATGTGGATCTCAACATACCCTTAGTGTGCATAGGTGATATATGACCCACTCGTAGATGATCATCACCATCTCTTCCTTAGTCATTATGGGTTTCTTAACAATTATCATAATATCTTTATAAAAGAGAACGACTAGCGTATCTCGTATAATATTCTTCGGGACCAAAAAAAACGCCGATGTCGAATATAACATCACATAATCAAATATGTCTATCACAAAAGAAGACCGATATCTCATTATCATTTATCTATACGGATGGTTGCTACTGAAAGACCAATAATACGCATGACCGCTAATATAAACTATCACAAAAATAAGACCGATACCATTGATCAAACATATATACTCAAGGACGAAACCAAGAGGCATAAACTTACTCCGTTCAATCGTATATGCTCATCAAATGTGACCGTGCAACCAATCACTGCATCGATATTGTATCCGATCATTATTGATCGCATACGTATCACTATACATTGGATTTGAATCCTGAGCTTCGCCTTTCATTCCATTTTCCCGAGTAGCCCAAAGTCTTCCTGAAGTCGGCCCAAAGCTTCACACAAACCCGCATCCGGAATCGGGAAAGAAACCCCTGTTGATTTGCACACTGCCTGGGCTTATTGCCTGGGCCTATGCTCCTTCAATGCATAGGTGGTAAAGTCATTACTGGATCGGTGGTAGAATGTCCCAAGCTGTAAGCCTAGGGCAGGTGCCAACCGCCCACAACCATTACCGATTCGAGCCATGTTCCTTCCGTCGCTTTACCAGACGAGTGGCCTTGCTCCTCTAGCCTTCTTCCACCATATTGGACCTCTTTCGGAGTCCATTATTTGATATTTTGGAAATTGTTTCTTAAGTATTCGAAAACCAATTTCCATGCGAAAAACCACTCTTTTACGTGTAGAGTTCAACGGGGCGATTCTTTCGACCCTGACTACTCTAACACGCCAAAACGGTTTATGCACATTGATATACACATGCATGTGATGCCTGCACGGTTTCCAATACACCTATTTGTGCATATTAATACACACACTCATAAACAACCACACTTACACAACCACACATACACTACGTAAATCACATTTCGGACTTCACCAGAGGATTACTCGACTAGGTGTCCTCTTACGCGACTTAGTGCACATAATAGTCGCTATGGCTACATAAGGTTGCTCGTAACATGTTTCTACACACATACAAATATTTCCATATACATATATAATCAATCACATGAATATATTCATACATTCGCACATACACAACCAATATTAAGAATTCTAACTACAATACAAGAATTGTATTTATTGTAATATAACCTCAAACACATGTATACTTATACTTACCCATATACATATACGTACACGTATAATCAAATAAACGAGTTGATTACTTGATAATCAAATCTTAATTTTATTTACTAATTCTTTTCGAATAAAGTCCAATATCATTTGCTAGTATTTTACAAAATCATTCCTTTATATTATAAATGAAATATTCGCCTATAAATCATTTTAAGCCTTTATAATACTTAAATTCTTCATTAAAATTAAGTATTCATATTATAATTATTTTATAAAATCTTATAACCATTTTATAAAATAATTCCTTTATACTATTTAAAAGTTCCCATACTTTATAAAATATATCCTTTATACAATTTTATAAAATCTCATTCCATTATATAAAAGATATCGTTTATACTATTTTACAAAATTTCATTCTATTTTATAAAATATATCATTTGTACTATTTTATAAAAGTGGAAATTAGCCACAAGGGCCTCTTTAGCAAGTGGAATTAGGTTCTAGGACACACAACTTAAATAATTATTTTTAAGGACAAAACGTAAAATAATTAGTTTTTAGAGCCTAAAAACCTATGAAATTATGTCCTTAAAAGTAATTGGACTGCTGACTTTGTCCTTGAAAGTAATTATTCTGCTGATTTTGGCCTTGAAAGTAATTTTTTTGAATGTATGTCCTAGAAACTAATTGGACTACAAAGTTTGTCCTTCTGGTCAAATGCCCCTTTATAAAATCTCATTCTATTTTATAAATATATCATTCACTTATAAAATTATTTCTTTACTTAAATAATATTTTATAAGTACTAATTAAGCTTGGTTAAGCCCCTAACCACTTTGATAATAAGTGTAGAGCTCATAACTCTCTTAATTAGCTTGCTAACTTTTCTTAAACCAGTTCAAATGGTTTAATCAATACTTTATAATGACATGTACATCATTATGCTACATAACTAATCACAAACCAACCTACAACATCACACATAATCGTCCAATTAACCCAGAACCTATTTCATAACTTGCTAACTATCCCAAAATTAGTAATTAAGGTTTCTAATTAATAATAAGATGATACAATCATGTTTATAACATGCATGCAAGCCTAAACCATAACATAGAATCCTCTAAATCATTCTATATAACTTCATAATTCAAGTAAATATGAGTAGAGAATCATCCCACTCACTTTCCCTTTCCCCAAATCAAGCTTTAACTATAAAAATCCAAATCCAATCTCTCTTTAAAGTTGAGATCTAACTCCAAACTCCACTCCATACTAATTCCTTCGTTGGTTTTGTAAGGAATAAGTAGAGAGGAATTAAGGTGATTTTAGTTTGAATTTGAGAATTTTATTTAAGCTTGGATTAGTGATTTCGGTTTAAGGGATTAAGAGAGTAATTAGGAAAAGATTAGAGAAGAGGAAGAGGAAAATCACATGGAATGGAAAGTGAGTGGAAACAATGAAGAGTAAGCAAACTTATGGGCCCAACCTAAATTCATTTTTTCCTCAAGAAATCACTATTCACTTCAAAAACTTATCGACTCCAAATGAAGTAGTCTTATACTCATTTTCTCGTTACGGAATTACGGTCCCAACGATTGGTGTCTCAAGTCCCAATTCATTCATCTTTGAAAAATTGTATAATTAGCGTTCCATTAATTAATGATTAAATATTTAAATTAATCATTTAAATATTCGGTCATTAAAATTGCGGGTTGTTACAGAATGACTCCAAGGAGGTTAGAGATGGAGAGTCGGACCTCTTTATAAAGTTATATAGATATTGTGTCTCATCGAGTATAGGCTCTCTGCCTAAGTATTGGACAAAGATCATGTAAATACAAGAGAACGCAGCAAATCCATTCGGGTGAAGTTGAGCCATAGCCAGCCTCATGAAATGAAGTATACTTTCGAGGAGGTGTTCGAATGAGGGAATGACTCCAAATAGGCACATGTATCAGTTACAAGTTTTATAACCCTCCGGTGGATTATGTGCTCTTTGGAAAGGTGGATGGAGTAGAGTATCCCCTCGAGGAATTCCATGACGTTCACAAATTCTCTTAAGGATCGCGATCTTAACCTCGATGTATTGGAATCTAGGAGAGTGTTGAAAATCATGATGTCAACCAAGTTAACATTCAAAGTAATGCCATCCCCATGGGCACATAAGGAGCCAGTTGTAATGGTTTCTAAGTTGGCATCGAGATTGCCTAGCTCTAGAAGGAGTTGAAGTGGAAGCCAAGGTAAAAGAGGAACTTGCTATCGGAGGAGTGAAATCAGATGTAGAAGGGATCGCCGCGACGGCAAGGAGATGCCCTTAACATCCAAGGGCTTCCATTTCAGGTTGAAAGCTTGCGATATGAGCATGGTTAGTTATGTTTTAATTTCTATATTTACTTTGAATATACCCCATGTTCAGCCAATGTTTGGAATGGATGTCGACGCATGTTGACCAATCAGGCTCTATACATTGACTGGGGCAGTGTTATGTGTTAGTCCATGCAGTGTGTTTCCTTGTCATGATGTACAAAATCATTTTGTGTAGATAGCCCACTTGTGACGACAAATGAGCTCCGACACAGAATGGAACTATGTGTCGGATATTACCCATTAACGTAGGATTTACGTTAACAAAATCAGATGGTATTCAAGGCGGTAAAGAGCTTTTCTTTGCAGGACTGTAGGTATGTAATATTCAGTTTCAAGTGTCAATATGATGATTTTCATATAATGTATCAACTATCGAATTCGTTAAGTGTTGAAAGGCGCTCGGTAAGATGGTTTCTTGAATCATCATGATCGAAGGTTGCGATAACCGATCCATCATCAAACTCAATCCATTAAGCGTTTCTACCCTTCACCATCTCCTCTCCATAGTCGTATTGAAGTTCGTGGTTGTTCAAAGGGCCGTAGAAGTAGGGGAACGGTGAAGGGAAGTATAGAATAATTTTGTACATGGATCGACGACAGGTCTAGCATAGACGACGGTGTCTATAGATTTGCAAGACGGCGACCCACCTTAATTAGATCTGGATCTAAAAGTAAAGATAATGATTAAAAGATGAAAAATGGTGCCTTGAGATGGTTAGCGTTCAAATCATTTGGTTTTCAAGTTATTATGGATCACTAGAGTTAGCTTGGGCAAGATCCAAGAATGATGGTGGTCGTAAGCTTGTAGTGGCGTTGGTGAAGTTAAGATGAAAAATTGCAAATGCTAAGAGAAATGAGAAGGCAAGGCTGAAAATATGAAATGAAGAGATAAAATTTCCGTGTTGTATAAATATAGAAGTTTTCCAACCGATCGGTACCGATCCATATAGATCATTTATCGACCAATATGAATACTTATATATAAAAAAATGGAAAAGAAAATATATATCTATCTGGCCAAAGAATCAGATAACTTTCAAGAACTCTCGGTGATGGGTGAAAATTCGGACATAAGACTTCAATATTTATATATGTCGATAAGATGTAAGTCAACAACACCTTGAAAACATATATCGATAGTCTCAATATAGATGCAACGTATCTCGAGAATGATTCAGATGATAGAAGCATCTTAGCAGATTTGGATTTGATCACCTGTCTCGATCTAAAACATACTTTGTTTTCATAAAAGCATACTTTGGGAGCAAGTATTATCTGGTGTTTAAACCAAGCGATGTTTCGATAGACCTGTACAATGAACGAAGGAATGGATCAAGAAGCTTGAAAGATGCCATGATTGGAGACTGAAGAAAATTGGCTAAGTATAGAAGAAGAGATATTGGTTGGTACCGATTGATATGCTTGGGTATCGAACGATATAGTTATTGTTTGTGGGTCCATTTTGCTTTATGGGCTCAATGTTCAAGGTTGAATAAAAGAACAGCGGTGATGTGACACCATTCATCAAATGATGTTTTTTCCAATTTTTCCTTTGAAGTCCAAAAAGTTGAAGGCTTAAGTTATTTGAATGAGACATCGAAGAAAAGTCAACCATATCGGTCGATGCTGATCCATGCATCGATACCAAACGATCCAATTATTAAGAAATGCAAGATTTTGACTTGTTCTTCATGTTGGAAGTTTAGATCTATATGTTTGAGCGATTCAATTGACGATTCAGTGATTCTAAAGTGGGATTCTTCTATAAATAGACATCCTACAACACCAAGGAGGATTGTTTGCCTCTTTACCGACTTTTACACGGAACTGGTGTCAAATTCGAAATCAACTAACTTAAAACTTGAAACTATGTTGTAATTCGGTTATAATTGTAAATCCAATCAGTAATAAAAGATATAGCGGGATTAGACACTTAATTTAGACCAAACCGCTTCAAATTTTGTATGTGTTCTTTTCTCTTTCTATTTCTTAACTTTTTAATTCGTTTTTATCGATTGAGAGCGTCATCCCATTTCATTTGCAAACACACGCGCACACATGCGTACAATTATATATATATATATATATATATATATATATATATGTTTATATGTATATGTATATATATAATTTTATGAATGTATGTATGTAACATTAACTATTTTAGTCTTATGTAATATGATCAACTAAACCATTCAAACTGCATCCAAACCATATTGAATGTTTTCAAACAGTTACTTTGGTTTGATAACATGGAGTTGTTTGCAGTGACATTTTTTTAAATGTGGAAAATATTCTCAAGGAAAGATTTAAAGGCTTTTTATTACCTAGAACAGCTCATTAATTTTTTACTTTCAATGACAAAAACTTTAAAATATTTTAAAAAGCCCTAATTATCACCGCGCACTTTCTCGTTTTCTTCTTCGATCTCGTTCTTCTTCTTCTTTAATTCTTCTTTGCTTTCACTTTTGCGCATTCAAACTTAAATTCACTTCTTTATTTCTTTTTATTTTCATGCGCGATCCATTCATATTATCCTAATTTCGAATTTCATTTCTTTCCACGACAGTGGAAATTTTCAGATTTAGTTATGATTCTATTATTATTTTTTCCTTTTCTTCTATCAGAATTTTAATCTGGTTATTTCTAACATTCTCTTATTTTTCTTTTTAAAAATTAAATTCAGTTTTGTTGCTGTGTTTTCTTCTTTCATTTCTATGGCAAATTTGGACAACGACGGTAGGTATCTTCTGTTTTCTTATCTTTTTTATGCAACAATGTTTTCTTAATTGTTTTAAATTGAATGTTATTTGGTTTTTTTATTGATGTATATCTTGGATTCATATTGGTTTGGATGAAAATGCACTGTTGTGGTTAGTTCAGTGAGGATCGGTTTTTAAGTATCGTTTTTAGTTTTTATTAGTATCGTTTTTAGTTTTTGTTAGTATCATTTTTCACAATAATGAAGTTTTGAAGTGTTTTAATTTTTTGTTTGTTTGAGTATATACGAAAATGAAGTTATTATAGAGTAAATATGATTATATGCATCAAACATTCAATGTGTTGAATTAGTGCTTTGTTATGTTCAAATATTCAATGAACTCCATTTGAGTATAATTTTTGTTATTAACTTGAGGATCATATTTTAGGTATCAGTTTTACAGTTTGTAGGTACAATTTTTGAAAAAAATTGTTATTTCTTTGTTTCGATTTTTGTTGTATAAAGAAAATTACCACACTATAATAAAATGACAGTCTGAAGCAAACATTTTGTAGTTGATGTTTTTTTCTTGCATTCGAATTGGTTTGATTGAAAATGAATTGTTGCGTTGAGTTCAATGAGGATCAGTTTTTAGGTATCATTTTTGTTTTTCTTAGTAATATTTTTCACAATAATACAGTGTGGAAGTTTTATAATGTTTTGTTTGTTTGAGTATATAAAAAGATGAAATTATTACAGAGTAAATATGATGATATGCACCAAACAATCAATGAGTTGAATGTGTTTTGTTAGTATCAAACATTTAATGAAGTCTTTTTGAGTATCAGTTTTACTATTAATTTTAGAATCAGTTTTAGTGTCGGTAGGTATCATTTTGGAAAAAAACTATTTTTTTTTATTTTTGTTGTACAAAGGAAATTACTATAGTAGAATAAAATGACAATCTGAACCAAATTTTTTTACGGATGTTTTTTTCTTTTGCAGTGGTGAGAATAACCTTCTTGTTTTGTTTGTAATTGATGATAATACATTCAGCACTCGGTTGTCCGTTGACTATTTTTTTATGATTTGAAGAATGAAATTTGTCGGTATTGGTCTCAACTTACTCCTTCGTCCATCGAGATTTCTTATGTGCTTAAGAATAAAGTTATCGTGGTCTATACCGATTCTGATCTTCAAAGTATAATTTATTTTCAATTGTATAAGAAATATGCATTCTTTCCTTTTACTGTCAAGGTTAAGAGTTCTCTATTGAAAAATGATGGTGGTAGTTCTATTTCGATTTCATCTACTCTTCCTAGTTATTCATCTTCTAGTGGACCTTTGTGTTCCGATGTTGTTGTCCGTAGTAAATATTATTTGAAGGGTATGTTGAAGAGAGATTCGACATTATCCATTTTTGACTTTGTTGGTTTTTGTTTTGGAGGAGCTGATGATTTTAGAGAATTTTGATGACATAACACCTTCAAAAGGGATATGAATTAGTGTTTTTGATGAATTATGCTGCGAGAATTACTGCTATTTGCTCTTCTTCTAAGGATATTTGTCTTTTTAAAGTGCATGGTTCTTGTGATTTAGGACAACTAAATAGGTTTTTATTAGACATTTGGTTAATAATCATTCTTGTGGGGGTGGTCTTAGAAATGTAAACAATCCACATCTTTCTAGTGTATTTGTTAAATCATTGATCATTGATGAGATTCGTAATTGTCCTAGTAAGAAGACTAAAGATATAATAGATGATTTCAGAAGAGAATGCAATCTTACTTTATCTTGCTCTTTTGCCTATTCTCGAAAACAACTTGCTTTGATGGAATTATGTTAGCCCGCCTTTTTTTCAAGGCAGTATATAAGCGGATCTAACCCAATAGACTTCACGATTATCAAGGTCGATGAATGCAGAGTGACGACTGTAAAGCCCAGAAATCAAGTATAAATGGTTATACGAAGCCAAAGTTGGATGGAGTTGGTAGATAAACGATGCATGGCGCTTGAAATATGGATGTTAGCTTGGAACCCAAGTGTAACGACCTGCCTTTTTGGACGTTTAAGCAGACACACGTGTCAAACTCAAACCATTCAAAATGGCAGATTGTTATGGGGTAAATAAGAAAAAAAAGCAGAGAAAGAAAGAAAAAAATACAGAATCTCGCAGCGGAATGACAAAATATAATAATCAAATAAACAGTTCATGAAGCTGTTTACAAATAACATTGATTAAACTTTTATAATACAGATCAGAGTTACATACGACAAGGATAATAATAAATAAATGCAGCGGAACAACATGATGCAGTGGAATAAATATAATACATAATAATAGTACAAAATCTTCGCCTTCATCCTCTAAAAAGCCATCTTCGATAAATTGAAAAGCTCAG
This sequence comes from Allium fistulosum, assembly GCA_030737815.1. Taxonomy (NCBI): domain Eukaryota; kingdom Viridiplantae; phylum Streptophyta; class Magnoliopsida; order Asparagales; family Amaryllidaceae; genus Allium; species Allium fistulosum. The sequence goes on along the minus strand of CM060902.1, from coordinate 1,172,060,390 downwards.
ACTGTCCCGAGCGAATTGAAAGGACAAAACACTCGAGTCAGAACTAAAAGAATCTTATGTATGTTAAATCAACAGTAAATAAATATGAGTGTGACGGTGTCAAAGATGTTTATGGGGTTTGACATCTTCTATCCAGTGTTAACGTGAGTGCAATAACTTAAGAGAATGTTCGGGATTTCCATCTCTTAAGGATCCGTTAAACTATCTACATACATAGTACAATACGATATTATAATAGTGTCTACAATAAAGTAAAGTATTAAAATAGCGTTAAGGCATTACCTATTTTCCCCTTAATGCATTTTATATATTCCCATAGTCTATATAGTACCGTACGCTCCTCCGTGAGGTTTACCCAGAGGGCACTCCATGTGTATGGTACAAAACAAACTCATAGAAGGCGCGATAGGGCATGTGAACACGGCACTCGAGGAAATGCCAGGGTAGATATATCAATTGCGGATCTGGACTGGTGGTAACGCATAGCATCCACTACCACCCACCTCGGAACACACTTCCATAATCAAAATCAAGGGGTGGCCACCTAATCATCACAAAGTCAAAATATGGTATCGAAGAAGCATGTCCGATGGGAGGAATGACCTCACTTAGCCCGGCGTGGCTCCTATTTTAGTCACATCTAAGCTGACTCACGGGAGTCAGGGTCACGTAAATACCTCATACAGAATCGTTCGCCAAACCATCCTACTTCATTTCTGTAATCTCCACCACGTACACAGTTATTAAAGTGGTTTTCGGTATTGGCAGAGAGTATGACAATATCCGATCACGGTCTCTTTAACAACCAAACGCTTATTTCACACCGGATGGTTCTTTTACATTTCAAAAGTCAATCCACAATTGATATCAAAATATCATATTCTCAAAACCATATCACTTCGAAATCATATTCACTTTCAAAACCATATTCACGTTCAAAATCATATTCATTTTTGAAAATGTCGATAAGATAGATTAATTAAATCCTCATTCCAAAATCATCATATTTACTCAAATATGTCATTTCACAAAAGGGATATCAATTCCAAATTCCAACTTAGGTTGTATCATCATCAAGGATTTAAATATAAATATTTCAACTTTACACAGTCTGCAATTTTAGAAAAATAGTTTAGATAGTCATAAATAGTTTTTAATAGTTTAAAAATAGTTTTTAAAATAGATTAAAATAGTTTAAATAGTAAAAATAGTTTAAATAGATTTAAATTGTATTAATTAGACTTAAAATAGACTAAATGAATTTAAATTATATTAAATAGATTAAATAAATTTCAAATAGATTAAATAGATTTAAATTGTATTAATTAGATTTAAAATAGATTAAATGAATTTAAATTATATTAAATAGATTAAATAAATTTCAAATAGATTAAATAGATTTAAATTGTATTAATTAGATTTAAAATAGATTAAATGAATTCAAAATAGATTAAATAGATTTAAATTGAGTTAAATAGATTTAAAATAGATTAAATAAATTTAATTAGTTTAAAATAGGTAAAATAGATTAAATTGGATTAAGTAGGTTATAATAGATTAAAATAAATTAATTTAGTTTATAATAGATTTCAAAGTTATATCCAAGCATTTTTTCATAACTCAATTCCGATAAATTCATTTATATTTGACACTTCAACTTTGAAATTCCAATTTAACTCCTTTGAACAATTCATTAAATCAATTCCAATTTCAACATTTACGCTTGGATTTTCGAAAATAATTCAGTTTATATAAATTAATTTCTACTTCAGAATACCAGTTAACTGAATACAAAATTTAAAGATTTACAAATCATTTAATTTAACCAAATCCGGTGTCCATATATAATTTTCTACCCTATGGTCAAGTGATACGGATATTTATCATTTCAATCCGCAATTTAAAATTTTACGGTTATATATCATTTCAAACCGCAATCCCAAATTAAATAAAATCCATAAAATAGCTCGAGTCTATCATTTCAACCCATAATGATTTTTCCTAATCTATAGATCGTTCGGGTATGTATCATTTCAACCCATAGGGAACTTACAGTGTTATAACAATATAAAAATACAACATCCAGTCATACAATATCAACAATCAAACATCCATCACAATTATCATCCAAATCAACCAATAAACATCAATAGATAAATAGTTATTATTAACATGTATTAAATTGATAATTAAATCCAATATTAAATTAAACGATGATTAAATGCAATAAAAGTCAAATTTAATTAGAATGACAATTTAAACATACCAAACATCGATCAATTAATTTCTAATCACATAATAAATTTAATTTAACTGACATAAGATAGTTTAGTAATTGTGAGTGAGTTAAAACACTCACCTTTGATTTCAAATCGATTTGAAATCCAAAATAGGGCACAAAATTTAATAGTCTCGGAATTCGTCCAAACTAGCGCCAAAATGTCCGGAATTCTAATACGATCCCAAAAAAACAAACCGTGCCAAAATCCGAGTCCGTATGTAAAAGTTATTAACGTTAGAATAATTTAAAATTTAAAATTTGAATTAAAATATGAACGAGGGCAAAATCGTAATTATCTCTCTCAGAAACCCTTGCCCACACATGCGTACAGTACACGAAGTCGAACTACGCAACTCGTCGCCACCCTCTCGTCCACAAACGCATCGCTTATAAGCCGCCATCACCAGACCAGCCAACGCCATCCACTCCGCCATGCCTAGCCGACAACCATAGCCACGCGCCGTTGCCTCCGACTCCCCCAAGCACGCCATCGCCATGATCAAATTCCGGCCATATTCCATCGATTTTTGGTGAATTCTGAGCGACTTACGACGAGCTATGACCACCCTACGACCTGCTCGACACCAGCTTCCCAACGCCACTCCCCGATCGTCGATCGGACGACGATCCACCGTTGGATCGTCAAAAGTTCAAATGGACGGTCGAGGTTCAACCTCGATTTCTGGACAAACGGTGAATCTGATTGAAAAACGAATCACACCAATGAATTACATTCATTGAGAGCTTCTAATTGATATATAATTTGATGAGGTTTGGAGGAGTTTGATTTTGAAATTGATTTGGAGATTGAAATTTAGGGTTTTGATTTGCAGCCATTAGAAGAAGGAAGAAGCTGTAGGTTGAATAGACAGATACGTACAGTAATAAGAAATAAAAAGGCTGCTAGGGTTAGAATAGAACAATATGTACTAACGAAGCCCGATAAGAAATGAATAATACCCGAATTGATTTGAAACGACAATACGACCCGAAAAGCCCGTTCTGCCTCCGAAACGAAAGTGGGTCATCCCAGATATCAAAATAGATGATTTTGATAATTTTAAACTCAATGGAATAGATTTCAATTCCTAATTTCATCGTATGAAGAAGTTAGCTTTAAAATCAGCTTATTTCAAATTGATTTCAATTGAATTTAATTAAATTGATTTCTACGCGTTTCGAGTCCGTACGATCAAACGACAAGTCCGATCGCTATGAAACTTGAGATCTTACAATAATTCACTGTTACGGATCCGATGAAACTAGTTTCGTCGAAATCCGAGACAGTGACCAAAATGGTTATTTTCACGTTAATTAAATAAATTAATATTAAATTAATGTTAAATTAATTAATCACTTTTTAATTCAATATTTATAAACTAACAAATTTTCATCATTTTTGATTGCTTATACATTTATAATAATTTTAAAAAAATCTACATATCAATTCAATGTTAATTATTCTACTAGTTATAGTGTTTAATTCCAATTAAAATAAATACATTGATAATTACCTTAAATTCTAATAAATCCATTTATTCGCCTTACCATCTTATTATTCAATCAATTGGCATCTCATGGCTGTAATTAACATTTGTTTATCTTATTACACTAATCTTTTTGCAATTATCATCTTAATTTTCTTTAACATAATATTTCATTACATTTAATTTCAATAAATCCAATTAATAAAATTTAAATTCCAATAAATTGATTAAACTTGATTTCAATCTTTTATTCAACCAAATCATTATTAATTGGATATAGCTAACATTGGTTTATATCTCACTACACTATATTCTCCAATTTCATCTTAATTTACATTAACGTAATATTTTATTACATTTAATTGCATTTGATTTCAAATTGGATTCAACAATTAAACAAATTGGTAATAAATAACAATCGTTACCTTTACTTAATTTAATAACAATTGTAAGTTTGTTACCCACACACAAATGTCACAACTACTACCACAGCACCACCATTTTCAATTACAAATTATTACACATTATTTCATTAATTAATCAACATTTTAAATTATCATTTACTCTTTAAATCCAATTATCAATTAATACACACATTATTATAATTAATTTACAATCTATAACCAATTATAACTTTGTAATCATTTTAATTAGTTGGAATTTCATTTAAAGCAGTTATCAATTACCTTAAATTTATACTACCACATTTCATTCCAGTGACATTCTTATTATTAAACCATAAATTTTTATTTCTTCCAACCTTAAATCACAAAACCCTGTTAAATTAACTATTTTTAATTATCAAAAATTACGGATCGTTGCACCAAGGGATCGGCATAACATAGCGGATCGGTATATCTCCATGGCTTGGGAGGGATCGACAAGCCTTCATAGCAAAGGAGGGATCAGCATAACATTGCGGCAAAGGTGGGATCGACATGGTATATTGGAACAGGAGGGATCGGCGTTGCATTACGGAATAAGGTGGGATCAACATGGTGTTATGGAGGAAGAGGGATCAGCATGGAGAAAACGTATGGAAGCTCGGTAAAGGAATGAGTCGGCATATCTGGATAAGCCAAGGGGGGATCGGTAAAGTGAATGGATAGGTATCTCAGATGGTTCGGCATACTACAAGATTTATTGAAGAGGGGTCGGCATAGCATATCAAAGGGATCAGCGCACGTCAAAAACCAAGGGTATTCTTGCATTTAACATTCAATAACTCGAGCTCCTTTGATCCAAATGACATGAAACTTGGAGGGCTAACATATTTAGCATGAAGAAGCCGTCATAGGGATCGCTGTCCCAAAATAATCTAATGAAATGATCGGTACCGATCCCTCTCCATTAGGATTTGGGCTCAGAGACCCCTATGGTGGGCCCATATGGATAAGGAGGCCATGTAGCCGAAGTTTCACCTATAAATACAGCAGGCAGAGCTTCAGAAAAAGGGTCTTCATTCTGCATCTCTTCACCTTCTACCTAGGCTACACTCTGCCATTTTTATTCCTGAATTTCACGGATTTGTAACTGTAATCAGCAGTATAAACTAATAAAAGAAAAATCTTTGGAGTGGACGTAGGCCGGAGTCAACCGAACCACTATAAATCTGTGTCTCAATTTACTTGCTTTCTGATAGTTTTAATTTTGTTCTTCAATTTATTTCTCTTCATATTTCTGTGACTGGATTGGGTTTTGATGCTTTCACATAATTGGGTGTTGGTGGTCAATTTTGAAGATAACATTTTGGTGCTTTCACTGAGAAGGACTTGCATAAGCATATTTGAAAGCTAGGAGCTCAGATTTAGAAGCTTGGATACTTAGATCTAGAAAGCAATGGCTAGGCAATCAACAAGGCGAGTGCTACTAGAAAGGAGTCACCATGGAGGGAGTCAGATGGCTTCCTCAAGAGCTGGAGCTAATCAAGCATCTATCTATATCACCCGGGATGAAATGGAAACAACGATGGATGCTATGCAGGAAAGGATGTTGAAGAGAGATGAGGAAATGATTCAGAACCTACTCCGACAGATTGGACAAGCTGGAGTGCAAAACTAAGGAAATTGAGTAGCAAGGAATACTGGAAATATGGATTACGGAGTTGGAGCAGCGGGAGTTGAGGGAATCCAGAATCAGAACCATGGAAACAGAGCTAATAGGCAGAGAAGTGGAATAGAGCAGCCGGGGCAGTCCCCTGCCATCTAAGAGGGATTAGTACTAATCACCAAAGGCTGGGGGGCATGCCCCCGGGTCTAGGTGATCGTGATGTTGGAGGACCCGCGATCAATCCCGCGAAGCTTGGTGCGAACCGGAATTTGGATGCTCAACCGGAGGAATACGTTTCGGAATTCCCTCGTAGACTCGGGGGGGGGGGGGGCGACTTGGGCATGATGATAGGAGGCTACCATTGGAAGACAATGACAGGTTTGCAAAGATGATAAGGCGAGCTATGCGTGGAGGATTAGTGAACAGGGATTTGGAAGATGTAAATAGAAGTCCATTCGCTCTAAATACCAAGCAAGCTAGGGATCTATCAGAGTTCAAACTACCAACGCTTAAGACATATGATGGAAAAATGAATCCCGCTGTTCATTTGACGAGGTACATGAGACACATGGAAGTACTGGGGGCATCGGAGGAAGTTATGGCACGGTGCTTCCCCTTGTACTTAACGGATATAACTGCACTATGGTTTAGACAGTTGGAAAGCGGCACTATTCGCACGTGGATGGAATTGATCGAAAGGTTTGTGAGGCAGTTTAGGGTTCATATCTCGAGACCCAAAAATGTGATGAGTCTGGCAACACTGAAGTAAAGGACCGAAGAGATTCCTTGAGGAGTTTCTTAACACGATTCAATGCTGCGGCGGCATCGGTGGATCGTCTAGACCCATCCATAGTTTTGATGGCAGTTGTATCTGGAATTGCCATTGGCACGGAGTTCAAGGATTCACTAGCATGGGATCCACCTATGGATCTCGAAGAGTTTTATCATGAAGCAGAAAGGTTCCTGCGACAGGAAGACGCACAAGCAAACAAACCAGAGGTGAATGTTGTGCAAGGTGGAGGTCCGCTCGAGGAAGGTTCAAATAAGGATAAAGGAAAACTGAAAGTAGAGAATGGCTTTGATGGATCAAAGCGTCCACGAAGGGAACCGAGATTCATCTCTTACACGGAATTGACTGAAACATTGGAACAAATATATCTGGATACTAGGGGGCAGGTCCTCTATCGAAGGCCAATGAGGAAAGAACCTAAAAACGATGAAAAGAAATTAGGAAAATACTGTCTGTTCCATGAGCTAAATGGGCATAGTACAAACAACTGCAGGCACTTAAGGGACGAGACTGAGGGACATGTCCAAAACAGCAGGCTGATGCAATACGTGAGAGCTCGGGCAGCGGTAGTGGAACATGAGCAACCACCATCCGCATCGAACGGGAACTACCCAGAATCGAGGCATCGACTGGTCATCAATTGACCGGAATGGCAAACAATAAGTCATAAACTCCACAATAAAATGGCTAAGTCACTTACACATGCACGAGATCGAGAATGGTCCCTAGGCATGCTCTGAGATGACAATGAACCGTCACACCCGGAGATGCATGCATTGTAGTGTGTAGTTTTTGTTTCTCTTTTGGTACTTGGTTATAAAACTCACTCAAACGTGAAATCCGACATCGATAATTTTGAGTCCCAACTGGACAATCACACTTCGCCTCGAACGGCACACGATCTCGAACGATCACATTTCGCCTCGAACGGCACACAATCTCGAAAGATCGCATTTCGCCTCGAATGGCACACGATCTCAAATGATCACACTTTGCCTTGAACGACACTAGATCTCGAATGATCACACTTCTCCTAGAACGGTACTCGATCTCGAACGATCACACTTCGCCTCGAACGACACACGATCTAGAACGATCACACTTCACCTCGAACGACACTCGATCTCGAATGATCATATTTCGCTTCGAACGACACTCGATCTCGAACGATCGCATTTCTCCTCGAACAAACACTCGATCTCATACGACCATCATTAGCCAGGGAACAGCTACGAATTTGATTAACGGTCCCGAGTGGTCGTTACTAACAATCAGGCAAGATAATTGATTTGCTCACCGGACATTATCGGGTTTCGAACATTGCACATAAGGCAATTCAAAACACGCCTTCCTATCACAAGGCATGTTTTGGGGGGCAAAGTGTTAGCCCGCCTTTTTGTCAAGGCAGTATATAGGCGGACCTAACCCAACAGACTTCATAATTATCAAGGTCGATGAGTGCGGAGCGATGATTGTAGGGCCTAGAAATCAAGTATAAACGGTTATACAAAGCCAGAGTTGGATGGAGTGGGTAGATAAACGATGTAGGGCGCTTGAAATATGGATGTTAGCTTGGAACCCAAGGGATCAACATAACATAGGGGATCGGTATATCTCCATGGCATGGGAGGGATCGGCATACCTTCATAGCAAAGGAGGGATCAACATAGTTTTGTGGCATAGGAGGATCGACATACCCCCATGACATAGGAGGGATCAACATAGCATTGTGGCAAAGGTGGGATCGGCATGGTATATTGGAATAGGAGGGATCGGCGTTGCATTATGGAATAAGGTGGGATCAAAATGGTGTTATGGAAGAAGAGGGATCGGCATGGAGAAAACGTAAGGAAGCTCGGCAAAGGAATGAGTCGGCATATCTAGATAAGCCACGTGGGGACCGGCAAAGTGAATGGATCGGTATCTCAGATGGTTCGGCATACTTCAAGATTTATTGAAGAGGGGCCGACATAGCATATCAAATGGATCAACACACGTAAAAAACCAGGGGTATTCTTGCATTCAACATTCAATAACTCAAGCTCCTTTGATCCAAATGACATGAAACTTGGAGGGCTAACATATTTAAGCATGAAGAAGTCGTCATAGGGATCACTGTCCCAAAATCATCCAATGAAATGATCGGTACCGATCCCTCTCCATTAGGATTTGGGCTTAGAGACCCCTATGGTGGGCCCATATGGATAAGGAGGCCCTGTAGCCGAAGTTTCACCTATAAATATAGTAGGTAGGGCTTCAGAAAAGGGGTCTTCATTCTGCTTCTCTTCACCTTCTACCTAGGCTACACTCTTCCATTTTTATTCCTGAATTTCACGGATTTGTAACTGTAGTCAGTAGTATAAACTAATAAAAGGAAAATCTTTGGAGTGGATGTAGGCCGGAGTCAGCCGAACCACTATAAATCTGTGTCTCAATTTACTTGCTTTTTGATTATTTTAATTTTGTTCTTCATTTATTTTTCTTCATATTTCTGTGACTGGATTGGATTTTGGTGCTTTCACATAATTAGGTGTTGGTGGTCAATTTCAACGCCAACAAATTACATGCTAATGATGTTATGTCCTACAATAATTTTAGTTGGTATTTGGAAGCATTGAAGAAGTATTATCAAGTGGTTGTGTCGAGATGGATATTAATCCTTGTAGTAATCAATTTGAGAGGGTGTTTATTGGTTTTGGTGCTTGTATACTTGGTTTCTAGCATTGTTGAGCTATGATATTTTTAGATGCTACTCATTTAAGGGGACGTCCAAGTGTTTTGATTGGTGTCGCTACGAAAAATTGTAATCAAGGTAAGTTTTTAATTTTGTTTGTTTGAGTTATGTGGTTGTGTTGTGAGGTTATTGTGAAAACTAACTAGTATCAGTTTTTCAGGTTTTGTTAGTATCAGTTTTTCAGGTTTTGTTAGTATCAGTTTTTCTTGTATTAGTTATTGTGCAAAAAGTGATTTTTGTAGTATTGCATTTGTGTCATTGGTGTATATAAGATTATTGCTTAGTATTATTTTTTTAGCTATAAGGATTTAAACATGTTTTAATGTTTAGTATTAGAATGTAGGTATCAGTTTTTCAGGTAGTAGTTTTCAGGCATCATTTTTAAGTTGACACTTGATTAACTTTTGTTTTAATGTTTTTTATTTGCAGGGTTTTTTTCCTTTAGCTGTGGATATAGTTTCATTAGAAAATATAGATAATTGGAAACAGTTTTTGAAACATTTAAAACAGATACTTCAAGAAGATCGTGATTTGGTTTTTATGTCGGATTGCCATCAAGGTTTGCTTTTAGGCATTCGTGATGTTTTTTCTTTATCATTTCATAGTTACTGCTATCTTCATATGGAACAAAATCTTCTTTCAACTATAAAGACAAAAAATACCAATTCGTCTATTGTTGATTTGTTCAAAATGTGTTCTAGAGATTCTAATTTGTATGAATTTGAAGAAACACGTTCTAAATTTTGTGAAATTAGTGATGCTGCTGCTGTGAATTTTTTGAAGGATAAGATTTATGATAAATGGGCAGATTTGTTCTTTTCGAAGAAACGTTATTGTGAATATAGTTTAATTGTTGCTGAAAGTTTTAATAGTTGGATTTTGGACGAACGAGCATTGCCAATTGCTGCATGTTTAGATGGTATTCGTGTTAAAGTTTGGAACAAATGGCTAGAAGGAGAGTGGAGTGTCATCTGTGGAATACTACTCTTTGTCCTCCTATTAAGTTTCGTCTAAGTGAATCGATGGAAGAAGGATTTAGATGGGATGTATACAAGTCTTCATGGTTTGTTTTTGAAGTGAAATCGCCAAACTCTCATCATGTTGATCTTAAAGAATGGATTTGTAGTTGCAATCAATGGAAAGTTACATGATTTACTTGTACTCATGCTAATAAGTGTATGAACAAATCAAAATTGTCCGTTTATGATTTTGTTGAGTATTATTTCACTGTGAATCTTATCGTTCTTTTTATACTAATGTTATTAATCATATTCATAATTTTGATAAGCCTATTGTTGATGCAAGTGTTGAAGATGTTATTAAGTCACCTAAGGAGAAACGAGGTGTCGATAGACCTTCTATAAAGCATAATGAAGAATTTGCATATTTTCAAATAAGCAAAATAGATGAGGTGTATGCAAGCAATATGGTCACAATAAGCATATATATTAAGCTTCTAAGAAGATAAGATTTGATTTTCACGTTTTTATGAATTTGTTGAGAGTTATACTTAGTTATGTGTCTTTTTTGGCAATTTTATGTTATTGAACTTGGTTATATACGTATATTGGACTAAATTTGACATTGATTTGCTCTTTGTAGTTGAACTTTGATATATAATATTAATTTTAGTTGACTGTTGCGTGTTTTGGAATATAGAGGTGGCATGGGAAGTGGTATGCTATTATGTTTTTATGATGTTTAGTTTATTCATTATTATTTATTGTTTGGTATCAGTTTTTGGTACTATTATTGTCAGTTTTAGACATGTAAAAATGTTGTACTAGTTTTTGTATGCTATTAATATCAGTTTCAGGTATTATAAATTACGGTATCAGTTTTTGTATGGTTTTAATATCAGTTCAGGTATAAACAATTATGATATCTTTTTTGCATGATATTAGTATCATTTTACATGGTGATTTTTATTTTCTTACTAATTTTGAAGTGACTGCAATTATTTGTTTTTCGAGTTGTCAAGTGCAGAACTATGAGAAGAATTATGAGCTCAAAAGTCAATATATAATGTAGACTATGTTATGGTGAACAGTTGGCAACTCAATATATGATGTAGAAGTGTAAAAGTGTTGTTTGGCATAGTGTTGTTGTCAAATTATATCAAACAGCTACTGGGTATTAGTTTTGCATACATATATGTATCAGTTTTGTTATAAATAATAGTCAAAATAATTTATAAAATAACTAAGCATGAATTCTAATCAAATAATTACTAGGTATGAGTTTGCACTATTTTGATATCACTTTTGTTATACATGACAGTGAATTAAATAATTAAATTTATATAGCACCGTATTATATCAAACAACTACTGGGTATCATTTTTGTGTGTGTGTGTATAATTATCGGTTTTGTTGTAAAATACATTTAAGATAATTTATAAAATAACCAAACATAAATTCCAATCAAACAGGTACTAGGTATGAGTTTTGTACTATTTTAATATCACTTTTGTCATACATGACAGTGAACTAAATAATTAAATTTATAGAGCACATATTATATCAAACAGCTACTGAGTATCATTTTTACATATATATATAGGTATTAATTTTATTTTAAATAACATTTAAAATAATCTATAAAATAATTAAGCATGAATTCCAATCATACAGGTACTAGGTATGAGTTTTACACTAATTTGATATCACCTTTGTCCTACATGACAGTCAACTGGCGGATATACAGACTATTCAAAAAGTTGGAATGCTTTAGCTCAATATGATGAAGACAACATGGACTTGGAGTGTTTATAAATTCTTTCAAATGTGGATACCTAACCACAATTGAATTTAGATATTTTTCTATAGCAAGAAAAATAAAATACAAATAATACAAGCAATAATCAGAGTCTCGGTTCAAGTTATAGGCAATTGTCCAATTTAAATATGAAAAACAATGAAAATCACATAGAACACAACATCCCTACACAACAAGTCTCAACAAGCCCAGAAGAAACTGACCAGGTGATGAACACAACTTAAAACAAAGTACAGATCTCAAATACTGCATGCTATTGGTATCATTTTCAAGTATAGCAGAATATGGTATCGATTTTTGTATTGTATCTGTATTGGTAATAGTTTCAGGTATATAAAAAAATAGTATCAGTTCATGCACATTGTTGGTATCAGTTTTAGGTGTAAATAGAAATATATTTAGAGTAATAACATAACATCAAGTGTATGAAAAGTTAAGCAAAACTAATTTTTACAACAAATTGACCGAATTTCATCAAGTGCTCATATCTACGTAAAAACAAAGCTAAATTCAAATAGTTCTAACTCGATATCTCAAATGTATATTACTTGAACTAAACATCACATCAATTTTTACAACAAATTCACTTCTTAATATTTTCTCTTTCTTCAATTTTTGACATAAAATCAGCCAACTTTCAACGGTGTTCATTGTTTGTCAATATCACATGCACAATTCTTGCTCTGGTTCGCAACATATCCTCAGGTTGTATCTTCATTGGTATTTGACTTTTATTTAACGAGATGATGAATATCATAACATAAATCTCACAATCAACCCCGTTTAAAGCAAAATATGCTGTTAGTATCAGTTGGCATTGTTTGAACCAAAATTGGTCACAAACACCCAATTGTCGATGAAAGCACCAATTCACAATCACAGATTACAGATGACAAGTACGTAGAGAATAAAAAATGAAGATCACTCAGAAAATTAATAGGAAAGCAGTAAAGAACACAGAGTTTATAGTGGTTCAGCAATCCGGCCCACGTCCACTTTGAATTTGACGATTTTATTGATGTATGCTTGTTGGTTACAGTAGATTACAGCAGTGAAAATCGAGTACAACGGTAGTCTTTGAGTACAATAATGATTTTGGCAGAGTATGGACGTAGAAGAGCCAAAAGTCCTCCTTTTTTGAAGCCATTGGGATGCTATTCATAGGCATAGGCTGCAAATATCTCGCTTAGATCTTGGGAGACCTCTTCTGGCACGTGGGCGGACCCACGCGATCGATCCCATGTGGTTTGCACTCGATCCGTGATCGATACGAACGAATTTCGTATCGATCAAGATTTTGCCCAATCGAGTCGAAATCGAGCATGAACATTCTTTAGGTTGTACGTAAGCTCCAGTGAAAATTTCGTAGCTTTTGGACTTGTAGATTATGAGATATGATCGATGCAAGTTTGTGTTTTTCGAAGGCTGTCTCCTTCGTATCGATCGCTGTTGCACTGTTCGTACTCGATAGTTGTTGCACTGTTTGTACTTGATCGATGCTGCACTATTCGTATCAATCGATGCTGCACTGTTCGTATCGATCGATGTTGCACTGTTCGTACTCGATAGCTGTTGCACTGTTTGTACTCGATCGCTGTTGCACTTGATGGATACGAACAATAGAATGATGGATACGAACAGTAGAGGATTGATGGATATGAACAGTAGAGGATTGATGGATACGAACAGTAGAGGATTGATGGATACGAACAATTGAGGTTTGATGGATACGAACAGTTGAGGATTGATGGATACGAACAGTAGTGGTTTGATGGATACGAACAGTTGGTTGCTTGAATTACATCGATCATATCTTGAGCATACAAACTCCAATTGACCTGAAATTTGAAACGTAGCCTCTCCCGGCCTTGGTCATCATTCCCAATCGATCCCGGCTTCATTGGATCCCGGTCAAATTTTGACGACATCGATCATAGCCTTGTTTTCAATCGATCTCTGATCCTAACATCCATCCTTTCTAGCTAATTTGTTGATATCCCGGCCTTGACCAAAAGGCGGGATAACATTTGCCTCCCAAACCATGCCTTGTGGTAAGAAGGTGTGTTTTGAAAAGCTTCAAATCCAACATTTAAAGTGCATCTTTCATCCATAGCCATATCATCCAGTTCATAATCCAATCCACTACCAAGCCATTCTATCCGAGTGCCACGGCCATAACTTGATCCAAATCTGCGATTGCTCCGAATCGATGTCCAATTCCAAATCCAAGACCTCTCCGAGTTTGACTTTAAATCCATAGACCTCGCCGGGTCGCGTTATCCTGCTCTGACCCCGACTCTCCGGTCAAGGGCTTTTATGCTCTCCGGCCTTGGCTCTCTGGCCAAGGACTTCAATATTCTCCGGCCTCGGCTCTTCGGCCAAGGACTTCAATATTCTCCGTCCTTGACTCTCCGGCCATGGACTTTGATATTCACCGGCCTCGGCTCTCCGGCCAAGGACTTTGATATTCACCGGCCTCGGCTCTCCGATCGAGGACTTTGATATTCACCGGCCTCGGCTCTCCGGCCGAGGACTTCAATATTCTCCGGTCTCGGCTCTCTGGCCAAGGACTTTTATATTGTGCTTTGAGTCCATTCCATCGCTCTCCGACGAAGGGACTTGTAATTTGCGATTACTGCCCCGTCTCTCTGGTCAGGATCATAATCGCAAGACCTGCATAATTTATTACATTAATCCAAATCCAATTATCCAAAGAGTTTTTACAGCCAAGGAAAGCTAAATAAGTGTCTGTACATCCAAGGAAGAAACTAAAGTTTTCAGGAAAACGAAAAAGAAAAATAGGATTTCACAGACTCGAGCAACACGGTTTATCATCGTCTCAGAGCATGCCTAGGGACCGTTCTCGATCCCGTACATGTGTAAGTGATTTAGTCGCATTACTTCGAGTTCTATTACTTATTCCAAGCCATAAATCTATTTAGTTGATAACAAGTTGATGTTGCCTAGGTCCAGTGCCATCTTCGTTCGAGGTGGGCGGTGACCGTTCCTGTTCCACTGCCACAGCTCGATTCCTTACATACTGCTGTAGATGACCATTCCTTACATGCTCCTCAACGATATCCCTCAAATGCCTGCAGTCGTTCGTGTTGTGCCCATCCAGCTCATGGAATAGGCAAAGCCTTCCTGATGTCCGTTCGTAATCAGAAGGTTCTCTTCTTGTTGGCCTTCGATACTGGAGGTGCCCTCGAGTGTCCAAATAAATCCTTTCCAGAGTTTCAATCAGATCCGTGTAAGAAGAAAACTTTGACTCCCTCCGTGGCCTTTTTGAATTGCTATCGTTGTCATTCATTTTCCTTTTGCCTTTGTCGTCTTTGTTTGGGTTTTCTCTGGGTGGACCTCCATCCCTTACCGCATAAGCTTCAGCCTCTCTCCATTCTCTCTCAGTCTGCGCATCTTCCTGCCTTAGAAATCTTTCCGCCTCATGATAGAACTCCCCAAGATCCCTCGGTGGGTCCCGTTCTAATGATATCTTGAAATCCGAATTGTCTGCAATTCCTGAAACCGCTGGCATCAAAACTATTGACGGATCAGGTCGATCCACCGAAGCCACTGCCGCATTAAATCTGGTTAAGAAATCTCTAAGCGATTCTCCTTTCCATTGTTTCATTGATGTTAAAGTCATCACATTCTTGGGCCTGGCTATGTGGACCCGAAACTGTCTCATAAACCCTTCAATCAGCTCCATCCATGTGCCGATAGAGCCACTCTCCAGCTGTCTAAATCATAATGCTGCTATATCTGTCAAATACAAAGGGAAGCATCGCGCCATGACCTCCTCCGATGCCCCAGTACTTCCATATGCCTCATGTATCTCGTCAAATGAACAACATGATCTGTCCTTCCATTATACATCTCTAATGTTGGTAGCTTGAATTCTGGTGGATTCCTAGCTTGCCTGATCGTAGGAGTAAAATGACTCATATTCACATCTTCCAGATCTCTATTCACTAGTCCTCCTCTCATGGCTCGTCTGACCATCTCCACTAATCTGTCACTGTCATCAAGCTGTAGCCCTTGTCTGTTGCCTCCGACCTGCCCCTGAGTTTGTGAGAAAATCCTGGAATCTGGTCTCCTGGACGGGCATCCATTCCTCTACCAAAGCCATGTTGAACAGCTCCACCTGGTATCCTGCCTGAGGTTGGATCAACGTCCTCCGGATGAGTGCCCCCAAGTTCTGGTGTTGCTCCTGACGGTCCTGCTCTATTCTGGACTCTGGTTGCTTCAGGCTCCTGATCTCTATTTCCAACATCTCTTGTAGTAGCGTTCCCCTGATTCTGCATTCTGGTTTGTCCAGCTTGTTGGAGTAAGTTCTACATCATCTCTTTCTATCTTTTCAGCATTCCCTCCTGCATAGCTTCCATCATCATCTCCATCTCGTCCCGGGTGATGAAGATTGAGGTCTGATTTGCTCCAGAGGAAGCCTCCTGACTCCCTTCATGTTGACACCTTTCAGTTCTCTATCTTCTTGTTGATTGCCTTGCCATGGCTTTCCAGATCCAAATCTTCAAGCTTTCAGATCCAAAGTCCAAGTTGCAGAATTCCTGAGTGATATCGCTCTTAGTGAAAGCACCAAAATGTTTGCGCAAAAATTGGCCACAAACACCCAATTGTCGATGAAAGCACCGGTTCACAATCACAGATTACAGATGACAAGTACGTAGAGAATAAAAAATGAAGATCACTCAGAAAATTAATAGGAAAGCAGTAAAAAACATAAAGTTTATAGTGGTTCGACAATCCGGCCTACGTCCACTTTGAATTTGATGATTTTATTGATGTATGCTTGCTGGTTACAGCAGATTACAACAGTGAAAATCGAGTACAATAGTTGTCTTTGAGTACAATAATGATTTTGGCAGAGTATGGACGTAGAAGAGCCAAAAGTCCCCCTTTTCTGAAGCTATTGGGATGCTATTTATAAGCGTAGGCTGCAAATATCTCGCTTAGATCTCGGGAGACCTCTTTTCGCACGTGGGCGGACCCACACGATCGATCCCATGTGGTTTGCACTCGATCCGTGATCGATACGAACGAATTTCGTATCGATCAAGATTTTGCCCAATCGAGTCAAAATCGAGCACGAACATTCTTTAGGTTGTACGTAAGCTCCAGTGAAAATTTCGTAGCATTTGGACTTGTAGATTGTGAGATATGATCGATGCAAGTTTGTGTTTTTCGAAGGCTGTCTCCTTCGTATCGATCGCTGTTGCACTGTTCGTACTCGATAGCTGTTGCACTGTTCATACTCGATCGCTGCTGCACTGTTCGTATCGATCGCTGCTGCACTATTCGTATCGATCGCTGTTGCACTTTATGGATACGAACAACATAAGAATGATGGATACGAACAGTATAGGATTGATGGATACGAACAGTAGAGGATTGATGGATACGAACAGTAAACGTTTGATGGATACGAATAGTTGATGATTGATGGATATGAACAGTAGTGGTTTGATGGATACGAACATTTGGTTGCTTGAATTGCATCGATCATATCTTGAGCATACGAACTCAGATTGACCTGAAATTTGAAACGTAGCCTCTCCCGGCCTTGGTCATCATTCCCAATCGATCCCGGCTTGATTGGAGCCCGGTCAAATTTTGACGACATCGATCATAGCCTTGTGAATATCATTTTTGTTGAATAATGGTATCAGTTTTCATAAAAATGACAGTGAAAACAATTTTTAAACTTCAAACCATTTAACCTCAAACATACAGAATTTATGTATCATTTTTGATTTACAACGGTATCAGTTTTTAAACAAAATACAGTGAAAACAATTTATAAAAGTAAAAGGTACAAACTTCAGACAAACAAATTACTGGTATCATTTTTGCGAGGCATCGGTATCATTTCTGCTACAAATTACACTTAAAATTATTAGTAATTTTACCAAATTTATTTCTTTCTCTTCATATTCTTCAACATCAAATTTTTTTCCCTTTTCTTTTCTTGCTTTTTCCTATTTAAGAAATGTGGTGCTATAAGCATATATGTTTAATAATAGTATGATACTGTTTGTATCACTTTTATAAATTTAAAGTATCATTTACATGTTGAATCGTCTCTTTAGTTTTTGCATGATTTTCCTTTTGAATTGTTTTTTCTTTGTTCTTTTTTGTTTTGTTTTTCAGCCGTTCTTCTAACTAATTTGTAAACGTAATTTGTCTTTCAATAGTTTTCCTTTTTAAAATATCTAAATAAACGTAGTGCTAAGGACATCGAAGATTTGACTAAGGGTACCTTGGTCGGGTTTTGGATGCACCGCCGACTGCGGTGCCCTTAGCCAAACTCTTGGTGTCCTTGCTAGCATACTAAATAAATGCCCAAGTAGTTGAGTTGAAATAGCAACTTTGATGCTTAATTCGGACGGATCAGATTAAAATCAAGCACAGGTCCTAGGCGGTCAATAATCCTTGAACGCAAGTCAATCTAACTGGGCTCACAGTCTTTCTCTTTCCTACTTTCCCTTTTCCTCTTTTCATTGCCTTCAGCGTTGTTTTCTTAATTATTTTACAAAATTTCGAGAAATGTGTAATGTTTTGTCCTTCAGTTGTGCATTCCTGTTTCTTCTTCTTCTTGAATCCCCTAATTTTGTAATTGGTGGTGATATTGTTCACGAAGATGATAAGGCTCCCAAGCAGCCTGGATGCTCTAATAACTTTGTTTTGGTGAGATTCTTGTACTGGCCATCGCCCATTAGTTTATTGTCGATTGTTTTACATTTAACTCTCTTACTTTTTTTGTTAATGTACTTAAAGATATCACTGTTTATGTCCCAATGATGCAATTTTTATTCTGGAAATAATTTGTCAAATCTACGATTATTATACTGTAGAGTACAACGATGTACTTAAAAGTAACCACTTATATTTTTATTGACTCGTTAACAATGTTCATTTCCTGTTACTGCACTGCTTTATCACTGAATCCACATTCTGTGTTATGGTATAAAGTATAATCTTATTTAATAGAATTATGCTTTTTTCCCATGAAGTTTCCGCAGTAGAGCTGTGCAAGAATAGAAAACATAAACATAAGGTTTTCCTTTCTTTCTGTTGATGTGTATGTTTTCAATTAGTTTCAGTTAAATAGAAAATTTGTTTATCGGCAATTCTATTTGAATGCATGATTTTGCTGTTATCTATTTCAAGAAACTTTAATTGACCAGAATATCATTTTCTTTCTTTTGTTCATTGCATTTTACATTTTAGTGTCCTTCATTTACATGCTACTTTTTAGTGACGAATAATTTATTTTGTCAAATCTTAAATTTACTATTGTAAATTTGCTAATATTGCAATTTTAGTTGATGACACTAATGATTATAAAATGGAATTGAATAAAAATACCGAAAATAATAACATGAAAAGTATTCTATCACAGATAATACCGGTAATAATGTAACATACCTAGTTTGAGTAGTTAGAGTTATTCAATTTAATCCCCTACGGGTACATTATAATCAGTTTTCAGAAAAATACATAAAAAGCATTCAAAAAGGTCTAAATTTAAACCGATATGATTTAATTAGATTAATAAAATAGATCACAATTAATGAAATCAAAAGTCGGTACTGAATATGGTATAACTAATGAACTTAAATAAGAATATTTCCATAAACAAAAAATTATTTAAATTTCATTAATGGTTTGTATGTTTTGTATATTTTGTATATTATGTTGTTATGCGATTCAACTATGAGTCTATGAGTCCTTTAGTATGTAGAGCTTCGTATTGAAAGAGATGGAAAGACGATTGGAGGAAGAGATCAAAATAGATGGAGAAGAGAAGTTGAGAAATGCAAGTAACATGCACTCAGACGTCTGAATTCCCAAAGCAGACGTCTGAATGCCTGTATGTTTTAAACCAGAAGAGCTTCAGGCAACTAGACGTATGACTTGGGGAACCAGACGTTTGAGTTGCCAACCCGAGAGTATCAGGTAGTTTTATAGAGACGTCTAGCCTCCCAAGTCAGACGTGAGCCGCTGTAGCAATGTTTTCTTGGCTATTTTCTAATGCGAATTTCGAAGGGCATTTTCGTCTACTCAATACATGGTTCTTCTCTATTGATGGTGCAGATTCTTTTGATGTGATCCGATGATCTAGAGTAATTAGAGCATCTATATATATTAGCCTTCTAATCATCTTCTTAATCAAGAATTATTTGGTTTCCAATCATTGTAATTATTAGAAACCCTTGCTCATCCAATTTGAGGTTTTCTATTTTGAGTGCTCTAGATTGTAATTCTTCAATTGAGTGATTGATTAGAGAGAATCTCCACATCTTATAACTCTATTCATTGATTTCGCTTGTAATCTCTAACTGGGATAAAATGATTGTTGGGTCCCCGTGGACGTAGGATACAAATCCAACCACGTTTAAATCTTTTTTTTCTTCTGGTGTTTGATCTTGTGTGATATCATAGTTGATTTTGAATTTGTATTGATATTCAAATAGACAAAACTAGATTCCGGTTAATCGCTTTCGTATATTGGTGATAAATCATTCCCTACATTTTTTACCACCGTTTGGTATCAGAGTTAGTGTTTTTGTTCTGTTTGAATATTAATGGAGATCTCTAGAAAATTTATCGGTAGATTTGGTGTTAATTATGCTGTTACACGTTTTGATGGAAAGAGAGATTTTGAAACTTGGAAGATGAAGATGGAGACAGTGTTGAAGAAGGAGAAGGCTTTTAAGATTGTTTCCGTGTCACATAAATTGAAGGACGGTGAGGCAACTGTTCTGGAAGAGATGTAATATGGAACTCTTATAACAATCCAATTGAGTCTTTCAGATGAAGTTCTTAGAGAGTTTTCTCAAAAGAAGACGACGAATGAATTATGAGATGCATATCAAGACAAGTCTCTCACGAATTATATTATTCTTCGGCAATAGCTCTATTCGTTTAAGATGAAGCATGAAGCCGATCTTATGGAGCATGTAGATGCTTTGACCACTTTGATTATGAACCTGAATGCATCAGATGCTGATATTACCGATGGGGCTCAAACAGTGATCCTCTTATGTTCTTTGCTTAAGGAGTATACTGCTTTTGTTAACTCCATGATATATGGTCGTAGTAAGATTAGCCTATCTAACGTAAAGGCTAGTCATCATAATGAAGCGTCGAGAGATAGATTGTCGAGCACTGGCTTAGATAGTGACTCAGAGGGCTTATCTGTTCAGAGAGGTAGAAGTCAAGGCAAGTCAAAGAATGGTGGAGATCGAAATAAGTCAAAATACCGAATACAAGGCAAGTCATCTTCAGATTCTTTCCATAGAGATACAGATGATGTTTCCGATGGCACCGTGGTTGATGAAGATAATACATACGTTAGTACAGAAGATCAGACTCAAGATGGAGCACATTCAAAGACTAGGCCTGTTAGACAGAGGAAGAAGCCTAAGTGGCTTGAGGATTTTGTTGGATTGAGCATCGAAGACATTGACTTCGATGGTATGACAATATATGCATTGAATACTGTCCATGATGAGCCCATAGATTATAGAGACGTTATTGCATGAGTTGACAGTTCCAGTTGGTTAGTTGTTATGGAAGATGAGACTGAATCTTTGCAAAAAAATCATACTTGAGATTTGGCGCCTCTTCCCACCGACAAGAGAGCAATTGGATGTAAGTGGATCTATAGAGTGAAAGACGGCGACAATGGTGATTTCAAATACAAAGCAAGGTTAGTAACAAAGGGGATATTCAGAAGAAAGGAGTAGAGTATCATGATATCTTTGCTCCAGTTGTAAGACATACATTCATATTCTTTTGACATTAGTTGCTCATTATGATATGGAACTTGAGTAACTAGATGTCAAAACTGCATTCTTGCATGGTGATCTAGATGATGAAATTTATTTGCGGCAACCAGGGGTTCATTCATAGTAGCAGGTCAGATTATGTTTGTAAACTTAACAAATCTATATGGATTGAAGACTATGGTGTAAGAGATTTAATAAGTTAATGCTTTCACAGGGTTACTCTAAAAAAGCTTCAAAAGTCAGTGTGTTTATTTTAGAAGGTATGATGGAGATATGATATATCTTTTGTTTTATGTTGATGACATATTGATTGCATCTCAAAGTATGTTCAGAATTACAAAGTTGAATGTAGAGCTCAGCAAAGAGTTTGATATGAAAAATTTGGGTAAAGCACAAACAATTTTGGATATGATAGTCGGAGATAGGAAGCGGAGAGAGTTGAGACTCACTCATGCGCAGTTAGGACTGTCAATGAATGCTTTCAGATACAGATAATGTCATATTCGTATCCGAAACCATTTTCGAATATCGGATATCCGCATCCCCAGATACGGAAGGATATTGGCAAATTATCTCATCTGCCATTGATCGTTAAATCAAGAAACATAACTGAATTTTTTTAGTTTAACATAAACTATTTTTAATCCCATTGATTGTTAAAGTGTTAAAAACAACCAAATATAATGATAATAAATAGTTTTAAGTATTTAATATGCATTTAGTGTGTATAATATGAACTTCTAACTTAATAAAACAATAAATAAATATCTTTTATTTTACTAAAATACACATAATTAAAACTATAATTTTGAAAAAAAACGAACAGATAATTTTCAGATGCGAATGACTTTGTATCTACATTCGTTTTTCCGGATAGTGGATATTATCAACTTTTCGGATATGGATGTGGACGGATTTTAGATCTTTCGAGTATCTATTGACAGCCCTAGACGCAGTACATCGAGATGGTCCTCACTCGATTTGGAATGGAGAAAGCTAAATTGGTTGACACTTCATTAGGCTCTCATTTTAAGTTGTCGAAAGAATTATCTCCTTCATCGGATGAAGACAAAAGATATATGACAAATATACCTTATTCTAGTACAGCTAGTAGTCTCATGTATGCGATGGTGTGCACGAGACCAGATTTGGCCCATGCAGTGGGTGTTGCGAGTCGATATATGTCTAACCCTAGAAAAGATCATCGGCCAAAAGTGGATACTCAGATATCTTCGTGACACTTCTTTAGTTGGCTTGCTGTATGATGGAGTAGATAAAGACATTTCTTTTAGAGATTACCGTGATTCAGATTATGCTGGGGATAGAGACGGACGAAAGTCAGTGTCGGACTATGTTTTTACACTTGGCATATGTTCGATTTCGTGGAGATCAAAGCTGCAGTCTATAGTAGCTTTGTCGCCTACCGAAACCGAGTTGATATCGATTGTGGAAGCGACTAAGGAGGGATTATGTTTACTTTAGCTATTGGATGATCTTTCTATGGTGCAGTGGACAGTAGAGCCATTTTCAGACAGTCAGAGTGCGATCCATCTTGTAGAAAATCAAACTTATAGTTCTCGTACGAAGCACATTGATGTCAGAGGCTTCTTATGCTTATGGAAGAACGAAGTAAGATTAGGGGTGTAAATCGGTTGGACTGGACCGGACGGAGGTGTGTTCAGTTTATGTCCTAAATAAAATCAGTCCGGATATGGACCAGACGAGATTTATGTTCGTACAAATTTTGTTGTCATAGCTCGTGTCCTAAATGGAATCAGACGAACTCGTACATACATTTTTCGGACACGGACACGGACGAACATTGCTATTTACATCAAATTTTATGTTGTTTAATAGAATTTCCAACAAATATATTGAATTATAATAAATTCGGACGAATTCGAACGAACTCGGACCGGATAATATTTTTGCTTGTACAAATTTTGTTGTCCTAGCCCGTATCCTAAATGAAAATCGAACAGACTCGGATGAACGTATTTCGGTTACGGACATGAACGGACATCGAACACTCGTACAAAATTAACAGTCCTAAGTATGATCAAGTTGGTGAAGGTGAGTACTATGCATAAATCTTCAGATATGATGACAAAGTCACTTCCCAAGGATAAGTTTGAGCATTGATCAATTTGATTTCAGTTGCTTGAGCATCATGGGGCGCTAATTCAACAACTCCTATGATTATTTTATTGATTGTTGATGAGAACGACATATTTTGAATCGAGGTGGAATGTTATACGATTCAAATATGTGCCTTTGAGTGCTTCAGATTAAGGATATGGTGTAGAGCTTCGTATTGGAAGAGGCGGAAAGACGATTGGAGGAAGAGATCAAAAGAGATGGAGAAGAGAAGCTGAGAAGTGCAAGTAACAGGCACTCAGACGCCTGAATTCCCAAAGCAGACGTCTGAATGCATGTATGTTTTCAAACCAGAAGAGCTTCTGGCAATCGGATGTCTGACTTGGGAAACCAGACGTCTGAGTTGCTAACTCGATAGTTTCGGGTAGTTTTACAAATACGTCTGACGTCCCAAGTCAGACGGCTGTAGTAATATTTTCTTGGCTATTTTTTGATGTGAATTTTGAAGGGCATTTTCATCAATTTGGTGGATGGTTCCTCTCTATTGATGGTGCAAATTCTTTTGATATGATTCGATGGTCTAGAGTAATTAGAGCATCTATATATTAGCCTTGTAATCATCTTCCTAATAAAAAATTATAAGGATTATTAGGTTTCTAATCATTGTAATTAACAGAAATCCTAGCTCATTTAATTTGAGGGTTTTCTGTTTTGAGTGCTCTAAATTATAGTTCTTCAAAGTGATTGATTAGAGATGATCTCTACATCTTGTAACTTTCTAATCATTGATTTGGTTTGTAATTTCTTATAATATCTGACTGGAATACAAGGGTTGTTGGGCTTTTGTGGACGTAGAATACAAATCCGAACCAAGTTAAATTTTCCATGTCTCTTTTCTTTCTGTCCTTTGATCTTAGGTGATAGCATAGTCGATTTTGAATTTGCATTGATATTCAAATAGACAAAACTAGATTCTGATTAATCGCTTCCGCATATTGGTGATAAATCATTCCATATATTTTTCACCACATATTGTATGAGAAAGAGGAAGAACATGGCTAAACTTGAAATTTTTGAGGTATACAGGGTAAACAAGGGGTACATAAGTCATATTTTTGGCATGTAAGGTAACTTTTGGGGTATATATCACAATTTTAAGTTTTTGCAATCTCGTTCAAGATTTTGTTCAAGATCTCATTTTTGCACTTGGATGAGACAAAATCTATAATGAAATTATAATCCAAAATCTAGCTTGAAGTTTATATTTTTCTTTTATGTAGCTTTTTATTTTTTTTTAAATATAAGTTCAAAAGTAGTGATAATATTTTTTTACTTTTTATTTGGGATTCGTAACAAAAGAATTTGTTATTTTCTAATGTTTAAATTAAAAAATCATCTAGGCACTACCAAATCAGTTACTTAACTACCACCATACCAATTTTTTTTAATATACTATCTCTAGTTCAAGAATTCTTTTCCTATGCAAATCAAGTATGTTACATTTTTATTTTTAATTTTTATAACAATTGCTGAAACATATTAAATATCAGTTTTAAACTCATAAGTTACTTCAAGCTTCTTCCAAGATGTTCAAGCTTCCTCCGAGATGCACTTAAAGATCTGAGATGACAAGCAGAGATGTACGATGACCCTGATGTATACCCATTTCATCCAAAATCTCATTCCGTACAGTATATTGGGTAAGTAAATCTTCGAAACTAGACGAGATCGAAATATGAGACTTAAAACCTATAACTGATATTTTTATAATTGGTTTTGATGTTGAGCTTCTACATCTAAACCTATAACTTATTTTTCTCTGTTATTTTTATATTTGTAATAAAATAAATACTGTAGTTTCAACTTTCAGACTAGTATCTTAATATTTTTCACGTAGATTAAATGTTTTTTCGAACTATGATTTGAGTAAATAAATCAAAATTTTAAAATCGAATCATAATTGAAGTGATTCGATTTCAGACGAGATTCAAATTGTAAATTTTAAAGATATCTGGCAACAACGATAAATCGATTAGCATAAAATTCATTCATGAAATCCTAATTCATCTCTTTGAATACATCATTGTGATTTATTTGGCCATTAATTCGGTTCGTTCTTTTTAGAATACAAAAACTGGTAGAACGACAAACTTCAAATTTTTTTGATCCTGAGGACGGTTTTAATTTTGGTCTCAAGGGCAAACTTTTGTCAAATATTCATCATAAGTCCAGACACTTCTAGCGCCGAGCACAACGACAACGGCGATGGGGGTTGACGCAGCATCGCCGACGATGTTGCTGGCAATGGCTAGATCCTTGGTTTTTGTTTTTTTGTTTTTGAAGGGGAAGTTGGTTTTTTGATGAAGATGCAGTAAGGATGGTAGAGGGTGGTGCAACAACGAAGTCTGGTGTAGTTGCAACGTCGATTGCGGTGGTGGTGAAGGCAACGGTGACTAACATCGGTGGGTTATTTCTGTTGAAGTGAGCCAAAAATACTAAATATAACTAATATTTTTTGAACTGTAAAAACGAATATAGTACTATACATGTATGATGCTAGTTTAATTTAGCATTTCTGAACCGTTAAAATTAATATAACATTATATTCATCTAATGCTTGTTTAATCTAGTATTTTTTGAACTGTAAAAATGAATGTAGCTTTATGTCTCTTTCATGCTAGTTTATTTTGCATTTTTTTGAAATATAAATAATGAATATAGCATTATGTATGTCTAATGCTAATTTATTTTAGCGTTTTCAACTTTTTATTTTTATATATTTTTGTCAATGCTGGTGTACTTCAGAAGAGTTGTCGATTGGTGGAGTGTTGTGATGCGGGGGTTGGTAGGTAATAGGTTTTTTGTTTTGTTTTGGGTGCTGTTGGGCACGAGATATGGTGAAGGTGTTGGTGATTGGAGGGGATGACGATGGGGACGAGATTGAACGGTGTGATAGTGGGGAGGCAACAAAGATGCAGTGGTGATTTTAGACGATGGTGTAGCGATGTGGAGGTGGGGTTTTGATGGTAGATTCGCTGTCGATGTGGGTATGGAGGAGAGATCTAGAGATGAAGAACTGTTTGTCTTTGAGCTTAAATTTTAAAGCTTGAGGCCTAGATCCTAAATTTTTATGAAGTTTGTCATTTTGGCTATTTATTTCCTTTTAAAACTCCAAGAAAAGCATGTCATTCGCTTTGTTTTGTATGACGACAATCATTTTTCTTTTTAAAGCGAAAACATGTGCAACTTTTTTCAAAAGATGATAACCATACCAAGGTGCAAGGTTTCGACCGAAACTTCGAGATTTTGGCCATTTCGTCTCGGTTCCGAGAAGATCGAGATGAATTACAACCAAAATCTCAGGTTCGGCCCATCAAACCATTTTGTCAAAAAAGAAAAAAGAAAGAAAGGAAAGATAAAGTAGAAGAAAGATAAAGTAAAATCTTGTAGTGGATACTAAGCTCAAGTCAGAGACGAGGAAATTAATCATCTGAACCTTATGTAGCTTTGATTTACCATGTCGATTTTGGTAGAAAAGAGAGAAAGTGAGAAGTATGTAGTATTTTGGTAGAGAGGAGGAGAACAGTGAGAGATGTAGAGTAATTTTCCTTTCTCGAGAAAAGGATTCAAAGAAAAAAGTAAAAGCAAACATGAGGATGACACACTATACGAAGGCGACATGCTATTGCACAAAAAAGTCAAACAATTAATGTTTGATTTTCCAAGACAACTTTTGAGTTGTTAATGGGGATACCGACACTATTTTTTTAATGTATGATTTATTTCATCTCATTCACAGCTGGTTATTAATATAAGCATTGTTTTGTTTGAGATGTAAACGGTTTAATTAGCTCAATTACTCTAAATTTCAATTGGAAAAAGCTGTAATTCACTTAGCCTGATTAACTAAAAAAAACTCAATTTTTATTGTAATTTAGTTTAGTTAAGCAGTGCATTTTAGTCAAAAAATACCGAAACTGAAACAAAAACCGAAACTTCCAAAATTGGTTGAAACTTCAAAAGTTTCAAATGATCGAAACCGAAACCGAAATCTCGAACCTTGAACTATACACATCGACCTATGTACCATTTGATTTCTTTCAAAAAGTTCATCTATTTTTCTTTAAGTTGTTTTTGGTTTTCGATAGTTTAAAGAAAATATATTTTTATTTTGTTAAAAGAGTATCTTTTTTACTTTTCAAATTACTTAAAGAAGCTCAGCTTTTATTGAAAAAAATGATTATGGACGACAAATTATGTTTCTTTAGAAATTTCTATAAAAGAAAATTCATTTTTTTCCCTCTCTTTCATTAATTTTCATTTTCTTTTCTTTTGCAAAAAGAAGTTCGTTTTCTTTTCTTTCGTGATAAGAGTCCATTTTCTTTGACAAATGGGCGGGAGTTTGTCTCCCTATTCATTTTTTCAATTTTTTTTCCAATAAAATGACATCTTCCTTCAAATAGAAAAAATAAAATAGATCTTTCTTCTGTTATGTGAAAAGATCATCTTCCTTTCTGAATCGAGAAACAATCTATTTTCTTTTTAGGGAAAAATTGATTATAAACAGTGAATTATATATCTTTCAAAAGAACTTTATGCGTTTGTTTGAGCGATGAAGACATATCATTATTATGATCTTTTTTATTAAATTTTGAAATATTCTTTTATGAATTTGATATTTGCATATGCACAACGCATATATTTTGTGATATAATGGTGTAAATGTTTTTTTTTTCTTTTTTTTTCTTTTTTTGATTTTCTTACAAAAGCTTACTACAACTTGAAGGTTCAACTTTTTAGACTTAGAATGTTGTAGATGATAATGGGCGCAAGTGCAACAAATGATGTATTTGATCCCACATTAATTAAGGTAGAATGATATCATTTTTCATTTAAAGTGGAGCGAAGATCCAGAATAAGAAAAACTAGGAGGAGGGATATTTTTATCAGGAAATTATTGTCAAGGACAAAATTTCTCAGGATTTTAACCTCAAGGACAGACCTTCAGTAATTTAGCCTGAAAGACAACTTTCTTTAGGTATCAGTTTTTAAGTTTTTAGGTGTCAGTTTGTAGTTATCGGTAGCAGTTTTTAGTTCGGTAGCAGTTTTGAAAAAATATTTGTCCTTATGAATAATTTTGAAAGAATGTTTGTCCTTATGAATAATTTTTAGGAGAATGTTTGTCCTTGTGGATAAAATATTGAATAAAATATTGAGGTCGTGTCCTTGAGGCTAAAAATATACAAATTTTTGTCCTTTAAATTAATTTCCCCTATTTTTATTTGTACATCAACCAATAATTGAAACTTACTGTCCATTCTTCTTCAGTTACATCCCATAATTTGCTTTTGAACCCTATTTTCATCTCATAATTTCTACTTCACACCCTCATATCAATTTTGACAGTCATAGCATCTTCAACAATTGATTATGATTACAATTACAGATTTGTAATATTACACCCGTAATTAGGATCGTTCTCCACAAAAATTACATATCAATAAACTAGATGTATGTTGAACATGTTCCCAAATGTTGGGTGCTTGTTTAATATGCATTCAACTTCAAGGTGCCCGTTCAACAGTTCGACGCCTAGATGTTGGGAATTTGAAATTCCTTACATCTAGATGTCAGTTGGATACACCAATTTAAAAATTGGGATAGAAGTATGGTATGTTCAATATGTGCTCAGTAGAGATTATAGATCTGTAATCTTTTGGCCTCGATTTTTGTAATATTATGTCCTATAATTGACTGTTGGAAGCAATTTTGAGGTTTAAATTACAGATTTGTAAATTGTAATCTATATAATGTTGGAGATTCTTATTTCAACATAAATCCGTAGAACCCAATAATCTAAGTTTTCAAGTGAAAGCCCAATGTTATTATAATAATCCAAATTCGTTTAAGTTGAACATAAAAATTGAAGGAAAAAAGTTTTGATAATGGTTATCTTTGCATATGATGTTACAAAATTTAGAAAAAGGGTAAACCTGTCAACAAAATATTTGTTAATTGAACAATTGTGATATCATACAGAAAGACCAGTGAATGAAACAATGCAGATTTTATAATAGACACCTTGTTCTTGTCATTTTTTAAAGTAAATATTCACAGCAATCTGTTTTCACCATGAAAGAAATAGGATCAATAATTCGACTTTTAAGGTGAAAGTGGAAACTTGTATCAACAAATTTAGCCTTTCAATTACGATGCATAAAATCTTGCTATTTATCTGTACTTAGTTCTGAGTGATTTCCATGTATGCGATCCTTCCCTGCCTGTGATCAATATAATGCTCAAACAAGTCTAATCTATATCTGATAAAGTACTAGAATTATATGACCTGCAATCTTATCTATGAAATAATAAGTTTATCCATCTGTGGAATCTAAATTGTGTTCATTTCAATTCTTGTCTGTGAATACAACTGTGAAGATATGGTATCTGAATTATACAGTATACACAATGGACTAGTAAAGGAAACAATGCAGGTTTTGTAATACACATCTCAGTAAATATAATATAAACACATTAGCATCATTTTTAAATAAATATTCACTACCTTTTCTTTTTCTTCAACTTTTAAGGTTAAAGTACAAACATGGATCAACAAAACAGAAGGCAATGAATATGTCGGTGTTGGCGCTCGATTTGGTCCTCCAATAGTATCTAAAGAAAAATATGCAAATCAGTGTCAACTTGCTATATCTGATCCTCCTGACTGCTGTACTACTCCAAAAAATAAGGTTATCCATTTAACTGTAGTCATAGTTCATAGTTCAGCAAAATTCTTTAAAAACAGGTTTAACCTATGACATTTAATCAATATTAGGAAACATTAAAAAGTACACTTAGCTAGTGTATTGCTAATAACAATATATGTTATATGGATACATGTGTAACATTTACAGATTTAGAGGCTTTTAAAAAAGCACAGAAATTTGGAGTTAATGCAGCCACCTTGGTCGCCTTAAGTCAAGGCTGGCCCTGATGCTTCATTTAATCTAATTTCCTATTATTATTATTATTATTATCATTATATATATTTTTTATAATCTGGCAGCTTGTTGGCGAGGTTCTCATAGTGCATCGAGGTAAATGCAAGTTTACAACCAAAGCAAAAGTTGCAGAAGCTGCTGGTGCTTCTGCTATACTTATTATAAATAATCGGAAAGGTATTTACAAGATATCGTCTTGCACATATTTAGACTTAAATAATTAACATGTAGGAGACCTATCTTTATGTGAAATCAATAGAATTTCCTTGAATGGAAGAGCTAGGTTTTATGGTGAGCCAACCATATACATATAAACACACACATTATATGTGTGTAGAGCAAGGCTCAACTACACCTCAAATTGGCTACACTTCAGTTCCCTTCGATTTCCACCACAAGTTCCGAATTAAATAATATACTTTCTCTCTCTTTTCACTACATTGTATTATTTAATTTGGAACTTATGGTAGAAATCTAGGAGGGATTGAGGTGTGGCCAAATTTGAGAAGAGAGAGAAAGTATATTATTTAATTCGGAACTTGTGGTAGAAATCAGGAGAATTAAGGTGTAGCCGATCCAGAGAGAGAGTGTATTATTTGATTTGAAACTTATGGTGGAAATTGGGAGAATTGAGGCGTAGCCGATCCTTGCACCTCAATTTGGTTACACCTCAATTCTTCCTTGATTTCCACTACAAGTTCCAATAAAATAATAGTGTAGTGGGAAGAGAGAAAATATATTATTTAATTCAGAACTTGTGGTGGAAATTGAAGAAATTGAGGTGTAGCCGATCCTTGCCATATATATATATATATATATATATATATATATATATATATTCTCCTTGTAGACGTCCTCATGACGATGGAAGTTCGTGTATTTGGAATGTTCTCTTCATATGTATGATTTCATTATTTTCAAAAATATTAGAATTCATGATATGAACCCATTTTGAATTGGCTCCTACCAATTCCAATTCGATTCTCAAATTCCGACTCAAAATTCAATTCAAACTCAACTGAGAAAGAATTATTTTCCTACTTAAATAAGAAATATCAGAGATTTGCTTGAACATACATTACGAATTTTGCTTTTTTTTGATAGCAAGAGTGGTACTTAATTTAAGCAGAACACTCAGTTTAGTGTCTCGAAAGATTGAACCCAAGATATCTAGAATCACAATCTAAAGATCTTACCACTGGAGCTGTGGTCCTTGACCATTTCAAATTTTGTTGTTTTAAAAAGAAATTGAAACAATTTTTTACCTTTTTAGATGCTTTTTGAATATGTTATTTCCGATACAAAAAACAGTAGAATTCTGGGCATATAAGTACACATACACGTTACAATACAAACTTTTTGAATATGCAATTCAAGATTTAAATCCATTTTTAATTTAGAAGTTGAACTTTACGATTTACGATTTGAAAACCATGTTTGAGTTGATAAACATTAGGTGTCGATGATAATGTTATTTTTCTCTTTCATTTTTCCAGCAGCATCGATCAATATTTGTATCTTGTTAGTTGTTTGATGCACTTACATGTTACAGATATGCATATGCTATTCACAAGCATTTATGTTGCTCCATTTTTACAACCTTCCATCCATTCTTTATTCATGTTCTACATTTTCCTGACATTGATGCAGAGCTATACAAAATGGTTTGTGACAGTAATGACACAGAACTAGAAATAAACATACCTGCTGTGATGCTTCCACAAGATGCTGGTGCAAGCTTTGAAAGTAATCTCAAGCATGGGAGTGCCGGTGAGTATTCATGTGAATTGATTGAATCCTTTCAATGTTGTACTCACAGCCTGCACTACCCTTCCCACCACACCTCCAATAAAACAATTTAATAGGAACTTCTGTTCTTTGCATATAATAATTATATTTGTCCTTCCTAATTAACTTTTCAATGAACTTGCATTACATCCTGGTTCATCATCTACATAATTGAACGTTCTTATTTTGAACAATGTGTATACTAAAGCTCTACCTGTCTTGAAGTCTGAAAGTTATCATCCGGTAAATTTGCATGTTTATTTTGGGATCCCCTGCCCCACTAATGCTGACTTAAAGGTATATTTTCTCCTATTGATCCTAATTTGAAGGAGCTTACAGTTCACTGTGTGCAGAATTTTAAGTCTTTCCATATATTAAATAAGGATATTTGGTATTCCTTAATGTTATAAGGCATATGTAATAACTCTGCAAAAGTATATAATAATTTCAGAATTTTCCAGTTACCGTGCAGTTGTATTCTCCAGACCGCCCTTTAGTTGATACGGCCGAGGTGTTTTTATGGCTTATGGCTGTTGGCACCATCTTTTGTGCATCATATTGGTCAGCATGGAGCGCCAAAGAAGCAACAGCTGAATATGAAAAATTATTGAAGGTAATATCATCTTTACAGTTGCCCAAGATTTCGAGTTCTTGCAGATATAACCTCCCCTCACTTCTGGTCATCTACTTCCTCTATTCTTCAAATCATAGTATCTAGATTTAGTCAGTCTATATGTTCCCTGACAATGAATCTATGCAAAGTGTAGATTTTGAAGAGAGGAATTACTGATACAAACCAAATATGAAGAGTTTGATTCAAATTCAACTTTTTTACTTGAAGTTTTGTTTTTTTATGACTGAATGTTTTCTTGCTTCTCTTAGGATGCAGATGATAACGTTCTTAATACTGAAGCCATGGGTGTGGGTGTTAGTGGTGTTGTCGAAATCAACACAACTTCAGCAGTTTTGTTTGTAGTTATTGCGTCCTGCTTCTTGATATTGCTTTACAAACTTATGTCATTTTGGTTTGTGGAGCTTTTGGTAGTCCTCTTTTGCATTGGTGGAGTAGAGGTACGCTTCTCATAAAGCTATGGTCGAAAAAAAAACTGAAAATTAAATTTCTTGATTTGATCATTAATTGCTCACTATTCGTTCGTGTTTTTAATTTTCTTATTGGATTCAAATTAGGTTTTAGTTTTTTGAAAAATTATGACTTAACAAGAACTTTCTGTTAAATGTGCAAAACTTATTGCAGTTCTAGGAATTTATTGTTACTCCTTTTTTGTTGTTCCAACAGGGCCTTCAGACATGCTTGGTTGCTTTATTGTCACGGACATCAAAGTATGTTTTTTTAATCTCCATTTTTTCCTGTTACTCATTTCTTGGCTGTAGATTATTGCATTTATTCGTGTGCATACAATTAAAAGTCAAATTATTGAATAGTTTAACCGATACAACAACAACTAAGCCATTATTTCCAAACAAGTTAGGGTCGGCTAGAGATGGAACCCAAAACTAAATGATAAAGTTAAAGTAAAGAGTGCGTTTGGCATACATCCTGATAAGGTTTGAAAATACACAAAACATCCTCCGTTTTTTTAATAAGTTTCCGGTTCCTGGTTTCAAATTCACGCGCGCACAAAGAACCAAATACCCTTTACGTTTAACATTTCAAACGCATATAACTTTCTGTAAAAATATCGGATCAGCATACCGTTTTCACCAAAAAATAAAAAAATTTATGATCTTTAAAATGAGATCTATTGTTGGTACAAAAAAAAAATCATATTTGCAGTAAATGTGCGATTATTCCATATATTTGCAGACAATTCTGCAAATTTTAAACATCTTCGATTTTTCTTTAAATCTGCAACTGTTGCATATAATTGCATACATTTATGCAATTATATGATAACATGTCTGCAATTATTGCATACAGTGGCAATTATTGCATATAACTGCAGACATTTCTGCAATTATATGGTAACATGTTTGCAATTATTGCATACAGTTGCAACTATTGCATATAATTGCAAAATTGTCTGCAATCATACCAACTCAGCGTGGAGTTGGATCCGTGAATAACTTGTCCTGCCGTTGTTTTTACATATGCACAATGCCACTCGTTAGAAAATTTGTGATTTAATGGTGAAAACGGTTTGTTAATCCGTCGTTTCTACAAGAAGTTATTGCGTTTTAAAGATTGATAATTAATGAGTGTAAATTTTAATTATGAATGTGAGAATAACATCCATATATGAAGAATCAACATTGCTGCAATGGAGAAGAGGTGTATTGTAGGGAAGAAAATTGTAATATTTGAAAACATGGATGTAATTTAAATCTTTTTTATGAGGAGGATGTTTTGTGTATTAAGTTTGATTTTAGGGATATGTCCCTTATTTTCACTAAATTAAAAGTAATAACAACAATATTAAATATATATATATATATATATATAAAAGGTGAAAACATAAATAAAGATAAAAATAAAACAAAGTAAAATAATTGAACATATAATAATAATAAATAAAATTAAAAAAAATCATGATAATAATAAGTGAATATTAGGCTCAGGTCTTTAATAAGTTTCAAAATACACAAAAACCCCAGTAAAAAAAGTATGTAAATTAGGTCCCTAGAATTAAGTTACTAAATAATTGCAGACATTTATGCAATTATATCTAAAAGTTTTGGTGAATAATTGAGGAATTTTCCGCAAATTTTTAAAAAAATTGCGGAAATTTTCGCAATTTTTCAGTGAATTATTGTGAAAATGTCTGTAATTTTTTGATATAATTGCATAAATGTCTGCAATTATTCACTGAATAATTGCATAAGTGTGTCATTATTCGGTAACTTAATTCTAGAGACCTAATTTACAAACTTTTTTTACTGAGGTTTTTGTGTATTTTGAAACTTATTAGGGACCTGTGCCAAACTGTCCCTAATAATAATGGTACTAATAGTAATAGCGACCGAAGACCAAACATTACGTCTTTGGCTTCTATTCACTAGTCATATAATCTTAAACTTATAACACTATCCGTAAACCAACCATAAGTAAAAAACTCCTAGCTCATGATTTTGGTACGTGGGCGCTAACTTTCACGTGCTCCTGTCCGACACCAGCATTTCGGATATATTCCAATCCCTCGAGTCTTTTTTACCACTTCTTCCTATGTCAACTTTGGTCGACCTCTAACTCTCTTTTGTGGCATATAATTTCAACGTGCATAGGTGTGCCTCGGGAGGCCTCCGTTGGAGATATCCAAAACATCTTAAGCGGTGTTGGACTAGCCTTTTCTCAATTGGTGCTACTTAAAGTTTGTCACGTATATCAATTGGACTAGCTTCTCTTCAATAGTTTAACCGATAAATATTTCAAATTCTCAAAAATTGTAAATTTTGTTGTTTTAAGCGAATGAAAAATCCCAAGGTCAACAAATATAATAACACATCCTTTGATTTATAATACTGATCAAAGGATAGGAAAGGTAATATTCAATTCATCAAATAGTTCAAAAGAAAATGAAATAAACCAAACCAAAATAAACACTTCAGATTTATAGTGGTGTCACAATCATGAAATTGCATATGTTAACTTTGAGGATGACTTGTTGATGCCTTAATTGTTTACAATCATTGAATGACTAATTAGTCATTACAAACGTAACAGTATGTAGATGGAAAACCTAGAAATTTAATCTGATCTAGTGGGGGATTCATAATTTCATGGGTAGATAAATAAAATAGACAAAGACTGGGTTTTTTATTTATTTTAATAATATCTCAAGCATTAGAAAATGAAATAAACCAAATTAAACACACACACAAAAGATTTTTAATGATTTTACTTTCACGTGATTGTGTATGTCTATTTTTGTGAACAAATTTATTGATCCATCGATTGTTTGCCATGGTTGATTACAAATACGAAAATAAGTAAATAGAAAACCAGTAACTTTGATTCAATTAAATGGAGGTATAATAATTGCTTCAATGGAGGCTAGATATATATAAAACTTTACTATCTTCTCATCTATTATACCAAATCATCAAAATCGCTCCAAAACACAGCTAAGTAAAACTGGTTTGTAGGCATGTGACGATCCCAAGGCTTTTCATATGTTGACAGTAAGCTGCTGCAAACACATGTTTTCTGTCAATTAACCCAACGACCCTGTCAATAGGTGACTTAATTTGCACCATTTCTGCTGTTTTTTTCATCCCTTTCAAGTTTGACCTTCGTCCATCTTTACTACAATCTTCTTCCACCCAACTAATCATTTTTTTATGTTTGCTACCATATCCTTATCGCAAATTTCAACATATTTTATCTCTTATTTTGTTACAAGTTTTTAAACTACAACGTTTTAAGAGCTAATCTTTGTTGCTATTACGATGATTGACATAATTCAAAATCAAGAATCTGCTCAATTATACTTTGCATCCTAAAAGGTTTCATCGTGAATAGAAGTTTGAATATTTGTTACATGCATCTGAAACGTCTCCTAATGAAATGTTCAAATGGCCAAGTCATTTGATATGTTATGCTACTATTATGCATTCTTTAAAAGTTTTGTTTTGCAACTTCAAGCATTATGTATGTACATATACACATACACGTATGTTGGGGAAAATCTCTTCAGATGATCAGTCTAAAGGAATAAAAAAGCCCAATGCAGTGGAAAACAACTGGATCGTGATTGTAGTGAGACGATACAAATAGAGATAAACACCAGAACAGACAGTCACAGATCTATGCAATGCAGAAAAATAAATAACACCAGTATTTATAGTGGTTCCACTACCGCAAGGCAGTGTACGTCCACTTGAGGAGATGAGATTTTATTAATCACTGAAAGATTAGAGTTACAAGATTGATTCACTTTTGGAGGCTATACATAAGAAGAATTTACTATACAGACAAAATTCTGCAGAGTTTCAGCTCTCTAGGATGGCTGCCATTGTTGTCCAGAAGCTCCACTATTTATAGAGTGAGGATACGAGGAAGGGTAGCTGCCATATAGCAACCATGAGGTTTGGTTCGGCAAACATCAACTTGGTTCGGCATCCATCTGGATTGGCAAGATTTGGTTCGGCAAGCACGACTTTTGGACCGGCATGCTCCAAATTACCGAACCAAACATCTGAAGCGGCAAACTGGTTCGGCATAACATGGCGCATATGGACCGGCATCTCCCTTGTTGGAGCGGCATGCTTAAATAATCGAACGAAATAGTTCGTTCGGTTAATATTTCGTTCGGCATCACCGAACGAACTATTTCGTTCGGCAATTTCCTTTTTCTTTCGCTTATCTATTTTATTGAACGAAACTTCCTTTTCTCACCACTCCGAATCTCGTCTTCAACTTTATCGACCGTAGCTCCCATGCCCTAGCCTTCACCAACCACCGAACGTGATTCCTTCTTCTTTAACACCGAATGAGATGATCACGAAGCCCAAATCAGCACCAATCTCACTTCAACTTCTTGCTTCTTCTTCTTCTTCTTTTCACTTCCACTTTACCGAACAAGGCTGCTCCTTCACCGAACGAGGACTTCGTGGCTTTCTCCTCTCCGTTCGGTAAATCTGGAGCTAGGGTTTCGCCTCTTCCTTCGAGTCGAATTCAGGTATCAAATTCAACAATCTCCACCTAGATACCGAATTCTAAGCAAGCCTTCCAAATTTATCTACCCTTCATGCTCCAAGCAATGGATACTTACCCAATGAGCTTCGGCAATGCCATCATCCATTACACTTTGTCAACGAACTCCGGCAAGGCCACCGCTCGTCAACAAAGTGTTCGAAGTACCCATTCCATGTAGAACCAGTCAATCTCCACCATGAAAACAAACGTCTCCATGAACCATCTCAACCCCCCGTGCCATCCCGTAACACCTAGCACTTCACTAAGCGAATCAAGTCCGAGCAAAGCTCGAACTTAGCAACATGCAACGACTTGGTAAACATGTCTGCTGCATTCTTCTTTGTGTGAACCTTCTGAAGACGAACTAGTTTCTCTTCATTCATCGAGACAAGGAACGACTCTCTCACCTCAATATGCTTCGTCCTCGAGCTGAATGCCAGATTTCCAGCTAAGTGAATTGCACTTTGACTATCACAATGCACATTCACTCCTTCATATACGAAGCCCAAATCACACAACAATCGTCTTAAATAGAATGCCTCCTTAGCTGCTTCAACCGCAGCTATGAGCTCTGCCTCTGTAGTAGACAAAGCCACAATTGTCTGCAATCTCGCTCTCCAACTGATCGCTGTCCCACCAATGGTGAACACATATCCGAAGGTTGACTTCCTTCGATCTCTATCACCGGCATAGTCGGAATCGCAAAATCCAACCAAGCTGAAATCTCTTCCTCTGCCGCCAAAGACAAGTCCATGGTTTGGAGTTTCTTTAAGGTATCTGAAGGTACACTTCACTGCTTCCCAATGCGTCTTTCCTGGATTTTCCATGAACCTACTCACTAATCCAACCGTCTATGCAATGTCAGACCTAGTGCAGATCATGACATACATCAAGCTGCCAACTGCACTTGCATATGAGACCTTTATCATATAAGCCTTGTCCTTTTTCGAGATGAGAGAGCCTTTACTAGAAAGCTGTATGTGCAAAGGCATGTGTGTGCTGATTGCCTTTGCCCCTTCCATGCTGAATCGAGCAAGCACCTTTCGAATGTACTCCTTTTGAGTGAGGTTCAAAAGTCCTAGCTTTCTATCCCTTTGGATTTCCATACTCAAAATTTTCTTTATTTCTTCAAGGTCTTTCATTTCGAATTCTGCTTTTAGCTTTCGTTTTAAACTATCGATTTCAGCCTTATCCTTGGAAGCAATAAACATATCATCCACGTACAAGAGTAGGTACATCCATCTACCATTCTTTAAATGCTTGAAGTACACATAAGCGTCTTTGATGCTACAATCAAAACCAAGTGAAAGCATAAAAGAGTCAAACCTCTTGTACCATTGTCTAGGCGACTGCTTAAGTCCATATAAAGACTTCTTCAATTTGCAAACCCAATTTTCTTTTCCATCTACAACGAATCCTTCTGGCTGCTTCATGTAGATGGTCTCATCCAAGTCTTCGTGCAAGAAAGCGGTTTTCATATCCAGTTGCTCCAGTTCCAAGTCATGAGCTGCGACGATAGCGAGCAGAATGCGGATGGACGTATGCCTCACTACTGGAGGGAATATCTCATCATACTCCAATCCATTTCTTTGTGAAAACACTCTAGCAACTAGTCTAGCCTTGTATCTCTCATCATCCTTCACCTTGAACACCCATTTGCAATCTATGACTCGGCTTCCTTGAGGAGGTGGTACCAAATCCCAAGTCTTGTTTTTCTTCAACGGCTCTAACTCCTCTTCCATAGGCACATCCACTTCGAACTGTCACATGACTTCAAAGCTTCATCAAGGTCAAGCGGCTCCTCATGAACCAAATGTAGGGCATAGTCAAACTGATTACCAAGGCTAAGGTTCGTAAGCTACCAATCACCATACTTTTCGGGCGGC
Source organism: Allium fistulosum (assembly GCA_030737815.1). NCBI lineage: Eukaryota > Viridiplantae > Streptophyta > Magnoliopsida > Asparagales > Amaryllidaceae > Allium > Allium fistulosum. The sequence goes on along the minus strand of CM060902.1, from coordinate 1,172,020,040 downwards.
CTAATAGTCCTACGACTGACTCGGGTAGGTACTGCTTAGCCTAAACTCCTTTCAGCTCCACCTTGAACTGAACTTCCTCTATTCATGCACATCACCAGTACTACTAGAAGATACCTGTGACTATCCTGTGATGTTTCATCAACTGCGTTTTCCTCGACAGCATCAACAACTCTACTCCTTGGCTGGAACACAGGAACTTCTTCCATCTCCTTAGGCCTATCAGAATCTTCTGATGTGGTAGGTAGCTTCTCTTTCAGATTGAACATAGCAGACTAATCAAAAGTAACATGTCTGGAACGAACAATCTTTTGATCAATAGGGTTCCAAATTCGATACCCTTTGATACCATCAGTGTATCCCATTAGTATGCCCTTGTATGTTCTGGCCTCCAACTTATCATTACCTGTATGGTGAACGCACACAGGACAATCAAAAATTCGGAAGTAACCAAGATACACTGCTTTACCTCTCCACTTCTCCTCTGAAATCTTCCCATCTATGGCTGAACACGGAATTCGATTTATGATATGCGTCGCAGTTGATAATGCCTCAGCCCAAAAGCCTCTAGACAAGCCCGCCGTCAATCTCAAGCAACGAGCTTTCTTTAGTAGAGTCATGTTCATTCTTTCTGCAACCTCATTGGATTGCGAATCTCCGAGTGTATTGAAATGTTTCTGAATGTCATGCTGTTTAACAAAAGTCGAGGAACTCCATAGAGACAAATTCATCACCATTATCAGATCTCAATACCTTCAACTTAGAACCAGATTGATTCTCAACAAGCGCTTTCCAGTATTCGAACTTCTCAAAACTTTCTGATTTGACCTTCATCACATATACACATACTTTTCGAGAAAAGTCATCAATGAAAGAGATAAAATACTTTGCTTCTCCAAGAGAAGTAGCAACTGGTCCCCAAACATCTGTATGCACGTACTCAAGTACTCGCCTCGATCTATTGAGTCCAATTCCAAAAGATACTTTAGTTTGTTTGCCTAACACACTCCTGGCAAAAGTCCATCTTGTCGAAGCTTTCTCCTTTGATCATCTTCCGTCTCCGAAGCAACTCTAAGCCCTTCTCTGAAATATGATCCAACCTGAGATGCCAAAGCTTTGTGGCATCCAATGCACAAGGACTATCTACTCCAACACACGACTCTCCAAGAACTGTGGTTCCTTTCAGCAAATACAGATTTCAGAACAGATCCTCTTTCATAAGAACTCGTGCACCTCGAAACCTTCAGACTATCCTTCTCGATAGTTACCTTGCATCCCAAAGATGCCAATTGTCCTAAAAAAATTAAGGACTTCCGAAGACCTAGAACATACTGGATATCTGTCAAAGTGCATATCACTCGGTCAAACATCCTGATCCTCACTGTACCTTCACCCATTGCTCTACAGCTAGCATCATTACCCATAAGAATAGAGCTTTCCTCTCGTCCAACGAAAGAACTGAAGTAATCCTTATTAGGCGTCATATGGAAAGACGCTCCCGAGTCCAGCACCCAATGGTCTGAGACATCCGATACTGCTGCAGACAACACATCATCAGATACAGACTTCTCCACCGCAAATGATGAAGATCTATCTTCTTTCTTCTTCTTCAAATCTGAACAATCCTTTTTCCAATACCTCAGGGGCACACACTACTGGATAGACTTCATTCCTCATTAGAACAACCTTCATCCTCCATTGCCACTTCTTGAAGTCTTTATTACCATTCCATTTCTCAATTGCCAACTGTGATCCTGACGCGATATACATCCCTCTAGTATAGGGCTTGTAACAACTGGAGTCGCTTCATCCCCTGCCATAGCGTCTAACACTCCTCAATCAATCTTGCAGCTCTGATACCAGACTGTTGAGGAAAATCCCTTCAGATGATTAGTCTAAGGGAATAAAAAATCCAACGCAACGGAAAACAACTGGATCGTGATTGTAGTGAGACGATACAAACAGAGATAAACATCAGAACAGACAGTCACAGATCTATGCAATGCAAAAAAATAAATAACACCAGTATTTATAGTGGTTTCACTACCGCAAGACAGTGTACGTCCATTTGGGGATATGAGATTTTATTAATCACTAAAAAATTAGAGTTACAAGATTGATTCACTTTTGGAGGCTATACATAAGAAGAATTTACTATACAGACAATTCTGCAGAGTTTCAGCTTTCTAGGATGACTGTCATTGTTGTCCAGAAGCTCTTCTATTTACAGAGTGAAGATATGAGAAAGGGTAGCTGCTATATAGCAACCCTGAGGTATGGTTTGACAAACATCAACTTGGTTCGGCATCCATTTGGACCGGCAAGATTTGATTTGGCACACATTTGGTTCGACAAGCACGACTTTTGGACCAACATGCTCCAAATTACCGAACCAAACATCTGGAGCGGCAAACTGGTTTGGCATAGCATGCCGCATTTGGACCAGCATCTCCCCTATTGGAGCGACATGCTCAAATCACCGAACGAAATATTTCGTCCGGCAAATCACCGAACGAGATAATTCGTTCGGCAATTTCCTTTTTCTTTTGCTTCTCTATTTTACCGAACGAAGCTTCCTTTTCTCACCGCTCCGAATCTCGTCTTCAACTTTATCGAACGTAGCTCCCATGCCCTAGCCTTCACCAATCACCGAACGAGATTCCTTCTTCCGTAACACCGAACGAGATGATCACGAAGCCCAAACCAGCACCAATCTCACTTCAACTTCTTGCTTCTTCTTCTTCTTTCCACTTCCACTTTACCCGAACGAGGCTTCTCCTTCACCGAACGAGGACTTCGTGGCTTTCTCCTCTTCGTTCGGTAAATCTAGAGCTAGGGTTTCACCTCTTCCTTTGAGTCGAATTCAGGTATCAAATTCAACAACATATACATACATACATATAATATACATATGCACACACAAGCACACACGCGTGCGGATCCACACCCGCTTCCTTACAAATTCCGCTTTTATCCCTCCTTCGTTTGTTTGTGTGAACAGTTTCTGAAACAAAGTAAAACTTGTGGATATGCACTATATGCTAGCGGGATAATCTTTACAGCAATTCTAATTATTTCGGAACGTTTAACCCCTTTTGAAATTACATTTTAAGTCTATGGTTAATATAAACATTTTCAACACTTCATATTTATTTGCAATTTCGAAGGTGTTAAAAGTTTTGAAATGATTTACATTCTTGTATAGATGATCTCGCTAACAAATAAAAAACATCTACAAACATTCAAATCGATTCCCCTTTTTTTGCACAAAAAACAAAGGATGGCTTGGAGTCTAGATCCCTCTCCATATACACACACACATATACATATGTATGTGTATATGTGTGTGTTATGGCCAATATCTTTTCATTCATTGTAATGATTTTATCATAATTTTCATGATTCAATGGTATATTTTGTTTTTAACCAGTTTTTTGAAGCATGCTAATGAATCGTATGTCACCCTTCCATTTTTTTTTCATTCATTTTAACGATTTTATCATAAGTTTCATGATTCAGTGGTATATTTTGTTTTTTAACCAGATTTTTGAAGCATGCCAATGAGTCATATGTCAACCTTCCATTTTTTGGAGCTGTTTCACATCTCACTTTTGTTGCTTGTCCTTTCTGCATAACATTTGCTGTCATTTGGGCTATTCATCGCCATGTATCTTTTGCATGGATTGGTCAAGATATTCTGGTAATTGCATGCTATTTGATGAAACTAATAATTACCAACTTGTCTCTCCTTCAATGCGCTAAACTTAATGATATTTTTGTATGCTTATTGACATTTTTCTTCTTATTGTTTTAGGGTATTGCATTGATTATCACTGTTCTTCAGATTGTCCGTATACCTAATCTGAAGGTGAGGGATTCCAGGAATCTACCACTAGCTTTTAGGAATGCTTGTCAATCCTTTTTTTATATACTAATTTGATAAGAAAATATTTCTAAATGACGATGGGTTCCTCTTTTTCAAGTGTGTGTACGTATATTAATTTACACACGTATGTATGTCAGTATGTATTTATGTACGTACATAATACACAGACATACATATATGCATGTGTATATGCAAACTCACACACACGTGCACATTAATTTGCTTGAACGGTGTTATGAGCTAAATTTCACCCGAACTCTAGCTAAGTATCAGAGGATTTGGAGACAATATATTTGGCAAAATGCAATCAAAAACTCAAATAAACAATGTAATTATGAACAAATGACCAGATGAAGTCAAGATCAAGAAGATGCAAAAAATTTCAGAAAGAAACGAGAACGGTCGCAAATAATGATGGGTGCGAAAGAGGACGATCGCTATAAATAAACGGTCACAGGCACCAGATGGTTGCAATTTAATTTTGATCGTGTCACCTTTGATTTTCGACCGTTAAGACTGAGATTGACCAAGTCTAAGCCATGATCTCCTCCACTTTCATACACGATCGTTATCTGTCCTTCCACCAAAACCTTAGCTATCAACTAACTTTTGACCCTATAAATAGATGAGCAGATGCAGAGAAAAATGCCTGATTTTTCCACCGTTATTATTTCAAAAATTTGATGGCTGCAAGTTGATCGTATTCGACCATGTTATGAAATTTTGACCGTGAACTTGCACTGATCGTCTGACTAATTCTCATGCCATGTTGTTTCGCTGATCGAAACACATCTTCTTGGACTTATACTCTGCTCAAATCCATAATAATATGCGAATCAAATTGAATGTAGTCACAATGAATGGTCGAACCACTGTAAAACTTTGATGTTCATCTATTTTCCATTGAAGTATTTATATATCATTTCTATGCCAACAATATTTCACTGATATTATGTTTCTGTTGTTTGAGATCAAATGAATTCCCTCTATATATAATTCTGTTTTACATTCAGAAACAAAAGTTCTTCTATATTTGACCTTAGATGTTTGCATGTCAAAAACAACCTGAACAAACAGTGTTTTATATCAATTCTCTTCATGGAAGACATTTAATATACCATGCAAAAACATCATAAAAGATAACGGTCATATGAATTGTGAGAGTTACTGCCCACATCTCTTAATTGATATTACGTTATTGTAATTGATTCTTTTATTTCCTGCTGTAGAAATTGAAATGGTTACTTGATCACTCTTCGTGGCACCGGTTTACCGGAGTTCACAACATTAAGGAAAATTACATTATTCCTAGGAGAAGTTTGTTCCTGTGAAGTTGTTATCGGTTTCTTATTTGAATTTGCTCACTTTCTATTTTCGTTGTTATATTTTCCACCACCTCAGTTTTTATTGCTACTGAAGGATTCTTTTCTTCTGTTTCTGTAGCTGTCGGTATGTATGTTAAAAGAACTGTCGATACATGCATATGGCATATGCATATACATATACATACGCATACATACATCCATACATATACATACATATATATAACATACATATATACATACATTCGTGTGCACGCCCGCTTGTGCGTGCGTGTTCCAACAAACATGTAGTTTTTTTAAATTGCTATTTCACTCACACGTGCCCGCTCGTGCGTGCATGCTCCAGCAAATATGTAGTTTTTCTAATTGCAATTTTAACTATAATTACTTATGCATCTGTACTAGGAAGCGCCAGTATGTTTTTTATTTAATCTACAAAAAAAATTAAGATGGTTTAAAGGGATTTTATCCCAATATCAGCGGTGGAGACAGTCGAAAACATTGAGGTAGGCTCTTACTTAATTTTATTACATAAAGTTTCTGATCGATTTTATTCATTTCGAAGTTCTTCAAAAAGTATAATAAAATCATGTGTAGTATCCACCAAAGTAATGAATAGAAGTACTGAAATATACCATTTTATGTTGAACTATAAAATTTATGGTAATGGAACAATTAGACTAAAATTTAGGACAAAAAGAACAATAAAAGCAAACAGAAGGACCTAATTAAAACTTATTATAACACATGAATATAAGTACTTCAAAAAGTATAATAAAATCATGTGTAGTATCCACCAAAGTGATGAATATAAGTACTGGAATATACCATTTTATATTGAACTTAAAAATTTATGGTAATGGAACAATTAGACTAAAATTTAGGACAAAAAGAACAATAAGAGCAAACAGAAGGACCTAATTAAAACTTGTTATAACACATGAAATGCCAGCTGGACCCACATGAGCATTAACTGACTTTTCTTCTTGTTCTTCCCTCTACTCCTTTTACTTTATTGATTTCCCAAATGAAAATTCAACTTTGGCCTATTTCTTTATTATCATTTTTTAAGAATACCGAGGTAGGCACTTGCCTACCTCAGTTACACTTCAGTTCCGCCCCTGCCCATAATGTTGTATGTTTGTGTATGTTTGCACTTTCCTGCTTGCTTAATGTACACCATAACAGAGTTCTCAATAGTACTTTAAATAATCTAGTATAGTATATGTATATACGAGCATGAGTACATACGTCATCAAAAGGATATTCAGAAATATATATTGAGGGGTGTTTTATTGTCTCATGCAGTATATTTACTTTTTCCAAGCTTGTTCTATGGTGCTTGCCTGCTATATAGTTAGATTTATGTCCATATACTTGTTCATATGCTTTGTAGCTTGCATGTCATGCTTGTATGTGTATAAAAGACTTCAGAATTTTACTAGGGCATAAATGGTCATGCATTCAACATTTTTGATATTCTAAAATTATTTTTATTACTCAGGTTGGCACTGTACTCCTTGGTTGTGCCTTCTTATATGATATCTTTTGGGTGTTCATTTCAAAACGGTGGTTCCATGAAAGTGTCATGATTGTAGTAAGTCTATCAAATAGTTATTAATAAACTTTTCGATTTATTTATTGTTAAATTTTGATTGGTGTTGATTTCTTACAAGTAGGTTGCACGTGGCGATAAAACAGAGGAAGATGGTGTGCCAATGTTACTTAAAATACCAAGAATGTTTGATCCATGGGGAGGATACAGCATTATTGGATTTGGGGACATCCTTTTACCTGGGTTGCTGATTGCATTTTCTCTAAGGTAATTTCAAATCGTTTATTGGTTACCTTACCTTTTTCTCTTAGGTACTTGATATGAATAATCATAATCATACCTAACTTTTTCATAAATTCACTTTTACTGTTCTTTGCTGATTTCTGTTACGTATATTTTTTTAGAATATTTAAGGTAGTATATTATCCATAATCAGCATGACACAAAGAATATACTATTTATGTTCAAGCTTATATATAATCCATGATTACCATGGGACAGAATACTATTTCTGTTCATTAAATTAATCTGTTTGAAATTTCCAGAGTCCATCACATAATAAAATACCGCGTTTATATCTTGTATGTATACTTGTGACAAGGAATTATACTGTTCTCCTTTTGAAGGTACGATTGGGCTGCAAGTACGGGTTGGCGAGCTGGTTACTTTGTATGGTCTATGGCAGCTTATGGTTTTGGTAAGATGAAAATAAAGAAAGACTGCCTAGATATACTTTTCAGGTTTTGGTTTGTATACTTTCAATTCTTCATTTTGTAATTGAAAAAGGAAAAAAAAGTGGGTTCCTCAGACTGAAAGGTTGATTCAGAAGTTCCATTTTAGTACTACGTACTGGAAGTCTGTTTAAAAAAAAAGTCTGTGAATTCATACAACTGTAAAATCTTGTACATAAATATCTCTACTATTAATAATAAAAATTCAATCCATTAGTTTCAGCTGTGTCTTTTTAAAATTCCCAAAATGCCCTTTACATCATTAATTGTTCAAAAACATAAAAATTAATTTTCAACTACCGTGCAATCAAACTTAACTTCACTTACCCTCCCTACCTCATCACAGTTTTATAAGCTCTACACAACAGGACTACCTGTTACTTCCTCTCTTAGCTTATATACACTAACAATTAAGATATTTTTGGTGATGTGGGACTAATTAAAATTAATCAGCTTATATACTTTAAATTGTACCAAGTTTTTATGACTGACTGCGTCGATGCCTGCTTCCATGCTTCTTATATTAATGATGATCTGCACCATTGACTATTTTTTAATTGAGTGCACATTTAACATATCATAAACATACAACTACAGGTTGAAAAAATTATTGATTAAATTTTGTCTACTGTTTGTTTGAGTATTCAACCTAACTCAACTGAAAATATTGCTTTCTGGACGTGTTTTTATAACAAAATGTTTTTTACTCACTTGATATTACTGGTGGTGGAGTCTTAGTAATTCGATTCATTTGAATATTTTATAACCGGATGCTCTCTGTGGTGCTGCTGCCACCTTCTACTAATCGTTTGTTCACATGCCCTATTTCTGACTGGGTATACATCTCTTCTGTATCTCTACTATCTCTACTATTATTAAAGAGAATTCAATTAACATAATTTACACGGCGTCCTTTCTAAAATTCCAAAATTACCCCATTCGTCAATGGAATCTCACCACCCTTTCCGCCTACCCATCAACAGAATTTTACTATCAATTTGTCATCGATATCACCAATAGAACAACTTGAAATGCGTTGTGACTACAAAAACATTTGCACTTAGAACACACATCCATTTCAGATAAACATCTTTGGATATTAGATGCATGTACGTGCGTTCTATACTAGTACAGATAATCTCAGTTTAGCATGTCTGTAGCAACAGTGATAATGGCTGTATCAAGTTCAAGAGAAAAGGGAAATACTTTGAAAGCCATTTTCCCTGCCATATCTTTTGTTTATAGGCTAGCGAATTTAGTCCTGGTTGAGGGTATCATGTCAAAACCAAGCCTTATAATAAAGGTAATTATGTTTCAACCCTTAAATTTGCTGAGTTTCCCTTAACTTGAAAAAGTAACACACCCTTAAAATCACCGAGTTTACCCATTAATAGTATTATTTCATAATTACCGTTCTATTCACTTCATTGCTCACGTGCCATGCAGATACCCTAAGCGGTAACCCATGTTACCACACACGCCTTAAATGGTTATTTTAACAATCACTCAGCCACTCTGCGGGTCATCAAACTTACCACACATGGCGACTTCTAGATGCCTTTGCATACCCTGTAGTCCCTCTTCTGCATATTTTCAAAGTTTTGTTGTGCATAAAAATAAAAATAAAAATGTGAAAAAGAATTAATCAACTTCATTGGCTGATGCCCCAATCCTTGTCTAATCAAGATTCATCATGTTTTTGATAGATTTAAAAAATAAAATAGGAACACTGAAAAAAAAATTAATTTGGCAAAATGAGTTGAAGGTATTGATGATTAAGAAGAATATAAGAGGACAATTTTTTCCAATAAATTACTGGATGGAGATATAATTTGCCTGCCTATAAACCACACTGGTCATCGCTACAAGTTTCTAATATCACACTGACAACTGATTTGAATGACTGAACAAATTAGAGCAGTTCATTAAGGTTTTGTTTGCTCACATTTTTGACGCAACGGTTATCACGTCAGACTTGGTTTACGTCATACGTAAGCTTACATTCTACCTTACATTTGCAATTACATTCGGTTTTATCGGTCTAATTCAAACATATATTTTGTTAGAGTTCACATCCGACATAGATTATGTATGATGTGATGTAAGCTGTTGTTAGACGTAGGCTCATAATCTGTTTTCTTATAACTAATTGTAAAATCTTAGGGTCCGTTTGGTTTGCTGTTTTTAGTTTTGTGTTTTCGTCTAAACAAAAATGCGCATTTCTTATGCATTGTTGGAAAACACACAATTTTGAAAAATGAAATTAACATAGAAAATATGAAACAAGTTTATTTGATTTTTCGTGTTTTGAGACATAACAAAAGGACGGAAAACAATTCCTCCCCTCCATTTTCCGCCCATCGTTCTAATGGCTAAGAATTGTGAAAAAATTTCTCATGTTTTCTTGTATTTTGTAGTGTATGTTGAAAACACAAAACTCAAACGAAACCAAACGGGCCCTTATATTTTGATTGCCTTTTATTTTCTTTTATACAATAGATTATAAATTATAAAATTATAAAAAATATTACAAGATTTTTAAGAATATAAATGACATGTACACTTGTTTTGGAAAACAAATACTGTAATGACCTTTGAACTGCTATAGTCAATGCAATAGGGTCTAGCAAGTTTATGAGCAATGAATCTTCAGCCCTAAATCTAGCTCAATCACAAGGCGAATCAGTACCTCCAACCCTGATTATATATGGTTTAACCTTTGTCCTAGTTAAATTGACTCAAGTAAGCTATAATTTTTTTATTATATTGTGCAACCGAGGATATGAAAATGGTAGTCAATAGCAAATGGCGGAAGGCTTTTGCTACGCGCTATAGCACATGCTATTTTGTCCACTTTAGTAAATTTTGCATTTTCATACACACACACACAAAATGGGAGTAAAGTAGCTGTGGTCCTTGTTTATAAATATCAAATCACTAATTTATGATTATCACTATTATTTTATAGAATTTTACACGATAATTTAATTATAGATTAGTATTTACATTATAATTTACACCTGTAAATTGTTAGTTGATGCCTCCTATTCAAATTCAAAACTCTAGAACCACGCATTAAAATTCTTAACACTTTATCCATCTAACAATTTATATGTTGTTTTCATGGATTTAACATCCTCATCATCTTTATCTTTTTCTCAATTGAGATCGACTATTTAAATTTTTATTTTTTTATAAAATTTATGTTAAATCGTAATTTTTTGAATTTAGCATATCTTTAGATTATTTTTAACGTTTTTTTTAATGTTGATTTTGATTTTTTTTCTCGCATGTTTTTAATGGTAAATTTTTGTTTCATTAATTGCGTGATTTTGGTTTATCAAAACAAACTCTTAGTTGTTTGGTGAACGAAAAAAAGTGATGTATAATATCAAAACATATGTACATCTTAGATGCTTATAAACAAACTATTAAGTCTTTCGTCTAGTTAAGTTGGTATGAAAGAGGGACTTGAGTCATATGCGAATCTATATAATAATATCTTAATATTTGGTAGCAGTAGATCAAAAATTAAAATATTTGTCACTAGGTTGAATGATTAATTTTTCATGAGAAAATAACATCATTGATTATGCACCAAAATTTTGTATTTGTACCAAATAATTTGCTTTCTTGTACAACCGCAACGAACTAGTCCATAAGGTCATTTTCGAAGTATTTGTCAAGTAGCATTTTTGATGTATGAGAGATGAATTTTTTTTTTATCAAATGAAACGATTTTGCTTTTAAGAGTTTATTCAAAAGAATTTAAATGAAAAGAATTTTCAGTCTTCATATCTTGCTTTTTCATATTAGAAACGATATAGATAACAAAGTCCAATATTACAAACTATTAAGTTCTGTAAAGTAAATGTTTTTTAAAGCATTAAATGTGGTAAATAACATCATTAACAAATTAAAATTGAGTTCTCAAAATTATAAAGTTTTTATTTAGTGTAATATAGGTAGAGAAAAAAAGTATTAATTTTTTCCATATAGATGTTTTGAGTATGATACGCCTACCAAACACCCACAATCAATATTATTTGACGGAATTATGGTCATTTTTCGATAGACGATTTTGATCCATTACTGAAGATGTATGATTGGTCAGTGTACTTATGTACTAGTTTGTATCATTTAATTTTATTTGGGCTTTTTAAATATACAAACCTAAATTAAATAAATAGCATTGTTAAAGGGACTCCTTTTTTTTGGTAGGGTGACCAATTTTAGTGGTACTCCATCCAAAAAGAAAAAATTATTATAGGGGGAGGTTATAAATGTAACCAAATAAAACGATTTACTATTTTACTCTTGTGCAAAACAAAATTTGTCAAAACTTCATCGAAAAACGAAAACAAAAAACGATATTGGTTTACCAAAAATCATTTTCGATGGGTTCTGATCAAAAAGAAAGTCAAAGAACGGTGTAGGATCATCGAAATAATGAGGGTGGTTATGATTATTTTATTTTTTGGGTTAAGGAGGGCGACATATTTTGGTATATCTTATAGAAATTGTACAAAAATTGAAAAAATGCCCCATCTTATTCAAAATTGGAGTTTCTTTAAAAGTGCCCTAACGTGCTATTTTGGGTTATTCGCTATTTTGCGCTTTGACAAATAGTGCACTATTATATGTTAAATAGCGCACCCATGGGCAATCTTGCGTTATAGGGTGCGCTATTGTAACTTTGGATATGAATAAATATTATGAAATAGATCACAATATAAAAGGAATATATATGATATTTTATGATCAATTTGTCATGAAAATATATTACACATGTATAATGCCAAATGTAAATGATTTGTGATTAATTATTCTACTACTATTTAATTTTTACATACTTTTATTACTTATTAATTGGGTTGAAACTGTTGCAAGGGTCCGATTGAATCAGACCAATCATAACTCACAACGGGTCAACAGACCTCAACTATGACTCGACTCATTTATATTACGAGTCAAATTAGGACTGAGTTTTGGAGTCAAGTTAGAGCAAAGTTCTCAGGGATAGGGTCATCTTTGCCAGCACTTACCCAAACCTAGTTGATCGAACAAAGGCGAGACAACCTGAAATTGTGTGAATCGGTTTAGTCATGCATCCTCAAACCACAAACAATTGGATGTTCAGAGGGTTCAACTCATAAATGAACTACCTGATATACATATTTTTGTTTTGACAATGCGAGACCTTTCAACTCTTTTTGATTTTTTCACTAACATGCACACTGGACTTTTTTATGCAGAGAGTATATGCTATTTTTCTATATCAATAATGAATATTTAATTTGATGATTATAATATTTAATTACAAAGCTATAACATTCAATAAAATTTTACAATTATTCAATTTAATAATTATAAAGTTTCATTATGTAATTATAATTATTAATTGAATAATTATAATTAAATAATTAGGAATATTTTATTTATTATTTAACATCACTTGCTCAAGTGGTAAAGCCTCTGTACCATGGTTATAGAGGTTCTGAATCCAAATCCACCAGAAATCAAAAAGCAAAACTTGGAATTTAAAATGTGAATTCTAGATGCTTACCCGATAAAACTCGAATTTATGTACCCTCATATCTATAAGAGCATTAAAAATAAAAATTTTAAAAAAGAAAAAAAAGAAGAAAATAATAATAATAGAAACTACATAATTACGAATAATTAACTCCATTTCTACTTCCAATCCCATTTTCATTCATTTTTTTAATCTACTCTGCAAACACTTTGTTTGTTCATCCTTATGATCATAAACTTGCAAACATGAACTTACAAACATAATTCTCTGTTTCCAGATACATGTTAACTAATGCCATGGGTAGATAAATATTTCTGTCCATTGTTTCACTTATATTTAGTTGAGATAATTCAAAAATAAGTAGGTTTATGGAGCAATAAGTTATCAATAATCAGTTTATATTAATAGTTAGTAATTGATGCAATCTTGTCAATGGCGAGCCATGAATTAGAAGTGGGAAAGGCAAACAGTTTTATCCTACAAAAAACATGAGAATTTGTTTATTAAAAAAATCCATATTGGGTAGGTTACCTATAGTTCTTTACTACATTAATTGAAAATACCTTATTTTCATTCTAGGACATTTGGTGTTTTTTTTTTAATTCCAAATACACTTACATTGCCTTCTGTTCATCGTTCTAAAAATTACAGCTTTCAGGAAAAATACAGATACAAAATGCTTCATTTAAGGATTATAAAGACTTAAGAATTTTAATCAATTTTGACTCGTGGTTACTGGTAGCAAAACTGCAAATTTTATGCATACTAGATTAACTAACTAGTGTGTAACCCGTGCGTTGCACATGGTAATATTGTAAAATATAGTATTTGTACTTTTAATGTTAAAATTAGATTTTGCTATGCAATATGCGATAAATTCGATGAAATAAATGAACTATAAATTAAAAAATTGTTGTTATTGTCTATGTATAATTTATGTTATGTAGCTTGTATATTTTTATATTTGAGCAAAAAACTAATCGTGTCAATTTTGGTAATATAAGTATGGTATACATATTGAAACTGACATATTGTGATTATTTATTATATGCATTAACAAATATTATTTAACTTGATTTTTTTAAATAAGTTAATTTGAAATTACATAATTAGTTTAAATATATAGATTTAAAGTTAGATAGTAGGAAAGAATTGAGAAAGGTTTGTAAAAAATTGTAGATACTTTAATGCGAAATTATTTAAAGTTAAAAACATAATTTTGTAGTGCGTTGTATGATAAAATTTTGAGATTAATGAATTATAATTGATTTACAAATTAACGTTGTTATTAATGTTTAAATACATAATTTATGTTATGTGATCTATATCAAGGTTTGAGGTTTCGACCGAAACATCGAGATTTCGGTTGTTCCGTTTCGGTTTGAGCAGAGAGAGCGAAGCCAAACCAAACCGAAACTCCTGTTCAATTAAAAAAATATTGAAATTTAGAATTTTACAGAAGAAAATCAATAAAGAATTAATTTGAATACAGATATATAAATATTCAAAATTTGAAATTTTAACCTTAAAACATGCAAAATTAAAATATATGAAAATTGTAACTAAAAAAAGCCATGTACGAGGTAATTAATAAATATTTGTTGGTGTTATAAATATTTATAATTAATCAATGTTGTTCATTTATATGTTTTTTTTTCAATTAAAGATAAATTTCCCACCTAGTTTCAATTAATTAAATAAATATATGTGTAATTAAATGAACAAAAAATGATGAAGCCCGACATTGAAACTTGAACCGAAATTTCCAAAATTTACGAATTACATCGAACTTTCTAAAATTACAAACCAAAATCGAGATCTTGAACCTTGATCTATATACCTTTGTAGTTGAATGTAAAAAATAATTTTATCGTTTTTGTTATATGAATACACACACATATATTAAAATTGACATACATTTTTAGAATACACTAGAAGAATAGACTAATTATTTACTGAGATTATTTAAATAGTTTAAATTTGAGATTTTGTAAGTATATTAAATATATGGATTTAAGCATAAAATATTATGAAAGAGTTAAGGGGGTTCGTAAATAATTTTAGATGTAGGTATTCCATATTTGACGCTAAAAACGTTATTTTGTAATGCAATATATGATAAATTTATTGAGATAAATAATAAATTAAGATTATTAGTATTGTTTTTGTATATTATTTATGTTATGGGATTTACATATTTTTATATTTGAATGAAAAAACAATTTTACCATTTTTGTTGATATGAATACGGCACACATACTAAAAACGTCATATTTAAAATTTACTATATGAATTAACGAATATTTGTTAACTAATTTATTTGAATAGTTTAAATTCAAGATTATATAATTAAGTAAAATATTGACTTAAATACACAATATTAGTTGATATCGAAGAGGGCTTTGCAAAAAACGGTAGAATTTTCGTAATGTAGGTACTTGACGTTAAAAAAGGAATTTTACAATGCAATGCACGATAAATATTGATATGAATTATAAATTAATTTTGTAATTATTATTTATGTATATAATTTTTGTTATGTGATAGATATATTTATATATCTGAATGAACTTTTTATACCTTTTTTGTTGATACAAATATGGTATAAATATTGAAAATTTCATATTTTCATGATTTATTAGACAAATCAAACAACAATAGTTTGCTGAATTTATTTAAATAGTTTAAATTTTGGATTATGTAATTAACCTAAATATGTGGACTAAATATAAAATGTTAGGAGGTAATTGATGAATTATTTATGAATAATTGTATAGGAGGTAATTGATCAATTATTTATAAATAATTATATAAACTTTTAAATGCATCAGAATGTAAAATGATGGTATAAAATTAGTAAAATAAGTGCAAAGTGATAAATTAAAAGATTTAAAAATAAAATATCAAGGCAGAAAATTAAGGAGAATTGAGAAAATTTTTAGAATCAATAAGAGAGCTAGGAATTCTTCTGCTTTACTATTATTTACTAAATTATCCGATTTCAAAGCATTATGACTTTTTTACTCACGTAAGTAGCTTGCATGTGTGTGTACTACATACTAGAGTGTAACAATTAATGTCAAATATTGTTTTGTAGCAAAAAATAAGTCTCAGTTCTTGACCAACAATCAATTATCTTTGTTTAAAAAAAATTGGGTTGTATTTTATCATGTTGAAAATTTAGTATCAGATCACTATTAGGTGGTTCACATTGTGGATATGTGGATTGGACAGACAAAATCCCACATCGCAAGAAATATGAGATAAAGTGTGGTATATATGTATTGGTGACGCGTGACATTGATAATTCCTTTTGTTACAATCAATTGTGCCAAGACCATGTATATGCTTGTTAGAAGTCGATATGCCAATGTTTATTTGGGATGTCGGCATATTGGAAGTTTCGTTAGATGACTCCATCACACACAATGAATCACACGTACATGGGACGCGTTGGAGTGGCGAAACTCAACAATCACATGTTTAAGACTTGTCCGTCACAGCCGTCATTTGACTTGTTAATTTTTTTGCACTATTATAAAGGGCCTATACTGTTCTTATCATTATGCAAAATTTCTTTTTATATCTAGTACAACCTATCTGTAGGTCTAAGCATAATAAAAGTCGGCCTCTAATACATAGATAAACCACATGGTTATTTTTGGAAAATTTCACTGTGTACTTGAACAAAAGTAGATGGTGAAAGCAAAATGAACTACATGGTCAGAGTGTTCGGCTTGTTGGGATTATGTAAAGTTAGCGTGGAGGTCACTGACCCCACTTGTCATTGAACAGCCATGCCACTGAATCTTTTACCCTTTTTTTTGTTACACGGTAGCAGTTATGAACCCTGTGCTTTATGAGTAAAATTGTGTATGAATAATGTTGTCATTTTTGTTTCACGAAATAGTATACCCTTCAGCTGACATTGTATTCGAACTGAGTTAAATAAAAGGTTATAATCTTGTTACTTGCATGCGTAAGGTCAGCAATCTGACGCTGTCCGTAACCAACGATATTTTGCAGGTCTTCTAATTACATATGTGGCTCTTAATTTAATGGATGGGCATGGACAACCAGCTCTTCTTTACATTGTTCCATTTACGCTCTGTAAGTATATATGTTTTTTAACGTAAATGATAAACTGAAACATACTTGTAATGAACATAAAAATATATATCTTGAAGGAGGATTTAAGGAAAAAAAAACTAACCGCAGGCACATTCTTGGCTTTGGGAAAAAAGAGGGGCGAGCTTTACAATCTGTGGACGCTAGGGCAGCCCAATGGAATATGCCCACATGACAAACCCCGTGAACTTCTCAATAAGAGTTCAAATTAAATACTAATTATTTCATGTGATTATCTAGTTCCTTGCAATCGTAATACACTATAAATCCATAATACTCATACATGAGGGATTCGTTACTCTTCTGTGTGCATTTAGGTGATTTATTGTCTGATGCAAAAGTACATTTAGGTGTTGTTCCAAGAGAGCTGCTTAATAGCATAGGGAGTGTATGAAGTGGCAGAAGAGTTGAGCTAAATATTGTTTTACTAATGTTACATAGGAAACACTGCTAGCAGTTCTCTCCCAAAACGGTGTTTGTAAATCTTTGTGCTTATGTATAATCTAGTCCCTATTTGTTTGTGTAACCTATGCTGGCTCCTACAAGTCATTGTTTTAAACACCAAAATGGTTGGAAATTATTATACAGCTCATATGTTAAGAACCGATCCATCGCTAAAGCAGCAAATTTGCAGGCTGAAAGTGTGGATGTGGAAATGATGTTTGCGTTTCAAAATGTGTATGTTATGATGGTATGTTTTTTGTTGCATGTTTACCTTAGTCTATTACGGTTGGTTCGCTTTGTTTTGAAAGCAAAAATTTCGTTACGCTTTTCTCTAATAACCTTGGTTATGGACTGGTTCAATAGCAATATAATCACTACTGATGTATGGTGGGGACGGATAGATTCTCTTATGGGTGCCGCTAAAGGGAAGGGGAATGGTCAAAAAAATAAAAATTTGGCATATCCATTTAACACAATTTTACGCATTTTCATCTAGTTTCAATTTTGAATTTGGTGGTTTCCCTTGGATTTTCCAGATTTGAAGTTCATTTGACAATCATCATTTTTGATTATATTAAAGCTATCAGGCACGTGTGACACCTATTATAAAAAGTAGGGAGAATGACAAACACAGAAAACTTTCCATGCAAGTACACGTTTCCTTTTCTGTTTGAAGGTTAAGGTTGTGTTTGGTTTGGCAATTTTAATTTTGAGTTTTCGTCCATACAAAAATACGCAAGACGCATGTATATTGTCGACAACGATCAATTTAGAAAACGAAATTAACATACAAAATAGAAAACAACTCTTTTTCATTTTCCGTGTTTTGAAAAATAATAGAAGCACGACAGACAATGCTTACATCCGTCGTCCTTTCATCCTTTTCGTCGTTTCCCCATTTTCTTTCATCATTTTCGTCGTCACTTCACTTCTCTCGTATTTGATATATACATTTAAAAACAGAAAACTCAAAATTTGTTTTAAACCAAACAATACCTAAGTTTCTTGTGAATGTGCATCGATACAACAAACTTATCTCGGTGCAACAAAAAGAGCAGCGGCTTGGCAGACGACGAGGCGAGGGATGAGGCTTAGGAGACGACGAGGTGGTAGAGGCTTTGGGCGACGATGACGGTTTGAGGTGTTTAGGCTTCATTTTGCTGAACTAAATGTTTTTTTAGTCGAGGTGGTTTGGAAGGCGATAAGATGGGTGTTGGTGGTGCAACCATGAAGCATGGTGGAGAGCCATGGCGTCAATGGTGGTAGCTGGGAAGACATCGGTGGCTAACGGTGGTCAATTTTTTTGAATAATTAACAATCGAAATGCTAAATATAACTAGTATTGTATGTAGATAAAAATGAATATAGTATTATACGCGTATGATGATAATTTAATGTAGCATTTCTAACCATTCATAAAATGAACGATAATATACTAGTTTAATTTAGCATTTTTTTTAATTATAAAACTTGAATATAAAACTATGTAGATATGTTAGTTTAATTTACCATTTTTTGAACTACAAAAAATGAACATGACATTATATTTGTACGATGCTAATTTATTTTAGTATTTTTTAAACTGTAAAAATGAACGATAGTGCTATTTTGATTTATCATTTTTGAACTATAAAAAAAGAATATAGCACCATGTTTATTTAATATTAGATTAATATAGCATTTTTTAAACTGTAAAAAAATGAATATAGCATTATGTTGATTTAATACTAAGTTAATTTAGCAATTTTAGTTTGTTGTTGATTTTTTTATTTAAATCGACAATAATGCGTCAAATTTAGTGATGTGACGTGCCCTGGTGGTGCGACGGCAACATCTACTAACGTTCATGATTTAGGATTTGAGGTTGGACATCTCGCTGTGCTTAGGCGATGACTGGGTCGGTGGAGTTTTAGGCGATGAGGTGATGAGACATGGGCGATGAGGTGTTGCGAGCCTGAGGTGGTGCAGCGCGAGGAGACTGTGGCGATGAGGTGATATGATGTTTGTTTGAGGCACCAATTGTAACAACCATGTATTTTGTAATTATTTTTAAATTGAATTTCCTGATTAAATTTTTTTTATGAATAAATTTTGTTATTTAAATATAAATTTTGATTTATGAGAATTATAATTCCAAACATGAATAAATAGAATATTTTACAGAAATGTGAATTTTGTCAATGTGGTCAAACTTTGACTTTTAATTTTAAAAAAAAATTTAAATTTTGAACTTTTGAAATTTATCTTTATTTTATAAAAGTAAATAAAATTTTAAGTATACTGTTTTCCGTATCGTTGGAACCTGATTTATATTGTGAAAGTTATGCTTTTTACACTATTGTATGTAAATTGGTTATTTAATAAAATTGTTTATTTTAATTTACATAAATGATATTTTGTTTGTCATGTCATGTTCTAATTTATGTTTACATGTGTAACATGACATGTTATGTGTGTGTGTGTGTGTGTGTGTGTATATATATATATATATATATATTATTTTGAAACATTTTTAAAGTGTAGTTGAAATTTTCCAATGTCAGTTGTATTTTGTTTACAAATTTTACATTCTAGTTTCAATTTAATAAAGTATTTTCTTTATTTATTTTTCTATTTTTCCTAAGACTAATTATTTATTTTCTTTTCCACTTTATTTTGTTTGTCTTTTATTTATTTACTTGTTATCTATTTGTTTATTTTGTATAAATATAGAGTGGAAATTCTAAGAGACAAAAAGGCTTTTAACTTGTGACTTTTCATTTGCTTGCCTCTTCGATTGCTTGACCTTTCATTTTTTTGGTTTTAGCCGTGTATTCCTATTGTTTTCACGTGAAAAACTTCCTATTCATTTCACTTTGCACGCACATTTCAGCTCTGAAAAAAAAATCAAGTAAGCAATGGCTTCCATTCTCCTCTTTTCTCTTCATTTTTCTATTGATTTTTGCTTGTTTTTGCTTGACTTCTTCATTGTTTGTTCGGCCACATACCCCACCATCTCCTTCACCGACCACCACCACTTCCTTCCCCACATCATCCACGACCAAACCACCATCTCCTCTGACCATAGATGGCCGTGATCATTCCTTGAACCATCACCACAAAAACAATGTCAAAACTCCAAAAAAAATGCACATAGCCGAGCTTGTCTTCATCACCACCTTCTTTGTAGCCACGGCCACCACCCTAGAACCACCACCACCTGTTGACTTGACCTCTGACCAACTTGTCCAGACCTGTAGCAGCCCATGGCCGAGCCATATTGCCTTTGGCCGAGCCCAATTGTTGAACCAAACCCCTTGTTAGCCTTGCCTTTTGACCTTCCTTGCTTTGTAACTCCAAAACCCTTCCCATTCCTTTGTAGCCATGCCATTTTAAGTCCAACCAGATCCTTTTGCACCTTAAATCATGTTGTGGCCGAGCCTAAAGCCTTATGGTCGAGCAAATGTTGAGTTGTAGTCAAGCAAATTTGATTTAAAAGCTTTGTGAAGTCATTTGTCTAATTCTATTTCCATTGGTTTCAATTTAATCTTTGTATTGTAAAGATATATTTATTTTGCTTTGTTTTATTTGTGAATACAAGATTAACATCTTGGCTATCTCTCCATTCAAATCTAGTCGTGCTATCGTGCTTTCTGGATTTTCATTTGTGTGTTTTATTTGCAAACTCCAGCGTAAAAAGGTGAGTTTTCACACATGACATCCGTACTTATATAAATTGTGAAGTGACAACAAGTGAATATGTATAAACTATTATATCATGTTATACCTGCTTGTGATGTAAATTATATGATGTTAAACCCTGTTATAAACTTGTCACATCATCTGCTATGTTATATTTTATTATACTGTTTATTTATTTCTGTTAATCACACTGCAAGTTCCTTGTAGAATAGAATCACTATGGGTTGAAATGGTACATACCCGAACGGACTTTAGAATAGGGAAAAATCGTTATGGGCTGAAATGATAGCCTTGAGCGATTTTTATTTATTGTTATTAACTTGTGATTGCGGGTTTGAAATGATAAAACCCAGATTTTTTTTTTGCAAATTACGGATTGAAATGATATATTATCCGTATCACTTGTCTTAGGTTAGAAAATAATATACAGACCCGTGGTTATTTTATATATTTTTCTGGATATTTTTAAGTATTTTAAAAATGTAAATTATGATATTTTGATTTAAAATTTGAATTTAAAATGATTTGTTAAAGTGTTATTGATTTTTCTATGAATATAAAATGTTAAACAAATGGATGCTTAAAATGGTAATTTGGAATTTTAACTTGACTTGGAATTGTGAGATTTGGTTTTAAAAATGGAAGTTTAAGTAAAAGAAAATAAAATGGAAATTATGTTTTATTTGTGAAATGATAAATTAAATTAAAGTGTTAAGTGAACATAAAGAATAGGAAAATTGTACACTTGAATTTAATAAGTGAAGTTATGAAAAATTTGATATTTATTTGTGGAATTTACTTTATAAAAATCATAAGTTAAAGGGTATTTAAATGACCATTTTATAGTGGGAAAAAATATGATTTTTATAAAATTAAATTGATTTAAATTGAAGTTTATTTATGGCTGGAATTCTATTTAAATTCTGGAAATTTATTTAGTAAGACTTCAGAAATGCTATCGTTTCTGGAAATGAACTAAAATCTAAACTAAGTGGAATCTGCAGCACTTTGTAAGTGCTGTAGTTGCAGAAGTGAACTAAAAGGCTAAAATTAACTAAGGCTATGACAACACTTTGTAAGTGCTGTAGTGGCAGGAACTAAACTTGAAACTAAAACTAATGAAAGAGCTATGATAGCACTTGTTAAGTGCTGCAGTTGGCTGAAATGTGACTTTTGAATATAATCGAACTATTACAGCAGTTTTTAAATGCTGTCTTTGCTGAATTGATTTAAATCTTTTAATTTGAACCCTGAACTATTACATCAGTTTTGTAAATGCTGTCTTTTCTGAATTGAACTATTTTTCAACTAAACTGAACTATTACAGCAGTTTTTAAATGCTGTCTTTGCTGAATTGAATTGTTTTCAAATGTAACTTACCACAACATTTTCTAAATGCTGTGAAAGCTGGAATTTTAATGTTTTAATGTATTTAAGTGAATAAATGAGTTCAAAAAGGGTTAAAATTTTGGGAATTTAATATTTGATTTGAAGGTATAATGACTTCACCTTTAATGATTTAAATGAATGATTTTAATTCAGAATTTTAAACCATTTTGAAATCTATAACCACGGGTACACTTCTCTGTATGTTATGTTATTTCCTTGAGATTTATTTGGATCAACACCTTTAATTTGAGAGTGTGACTAGAGGTGAGCGGTTACTGCAGCTCTGCGCTACCCTAGTCACATTAACACTGTTATTTGCATTGGTTTACTTTAATATGGATATTTCTATGATAGTGTTTATTACTGCTCAGTTTATGGTTTGACTGATCCTTAAAGGATGGGCGATCCCAAGCATCCTTTAAGTTATTGTGCATTGCTTTTACAGTTCACTTGAGTTAGTTTACATTATATAAGTATGTATGTCCTTACTCGAGTGCTTGTGTTTTACTTTACGCTCGGGTCAGCCTGAGAATCACAGCTTTGGATTCATCTTCTGGAGCTAGAGTTTTGTTGGAGCTTATCTGTCTATCTATTCGTCTACTTCTTCCAGTTAGTTCCTATTCTGTATTTGTCTCTGTATTATTGATTTATGTATCCTGACTTCTACCGTATCTATTTTACTATGAGAATTTTGTATATATTTTGAGAGTTTGTATATAGTAGCTTCATGAACTACTATGGTATTTTATTTCCGCTGCGAGTTATTCTGATATTTCTGTGTATGTGATTCTGTGAATGATTTTATTTGCTCCAAATTTCATTACAATCTGTTATTTTGAATTATTCAAGTCAGACATGTGTGGATTATTGTCGATTTGAATGGTCCAAAATAGTGGGTCGTTACAGTTGATATCAGAGCTTTGGTTTTTAGGCAAACCTTAGCCTAAGGAGCAAAAAATCATTAGAGATAGGGTAGAAATACCCTAGAATGAGTGAAATCAATCTCAGAATCATTTCTTTGTGAGAGAACGTATTTTCGAAGTATAAAATGATTTTCAAATAATTTTAAAGAATTTTCGAAGATTATTTTGATATAAAAATTTCTTGCTTTGAAAGTAAAATTTTCCTAAACTTCATTCCTTTCGTATCCACCTTGTTAGTAATTCTTTGATTAGGATCCTCTTAAATTTTGAACTTCTAGCTTGTTTGATCTAGATTCATTGTTGATAGGAATCTATTTTGGGTATGGAAAAATCAGTAGTATGTTAGGTTGCTTTGAGTAAACCTTGTTGTATCTTCTGCTTAGCTGAAGTTGTCCAACTATAGAAATTTATGCTCCTGTTTTCGTATGATTTGAATTTGAGTCTTTTCCAAATTTTGAATGGGAATTCTTTTGTATTAATATAGGTTGTATATCTCTAATCTTGATTAGGATTCTTATCGATTAGGATTCCTTTGAACTCTGGAATGCTACCACTTTTTCTGAAATCCATTCCTGTCTCCCCTATCTATAATCTTTTGATTTTGGAGCATTGCATAACCCCACTTTGAATGACCTCTAGAAAGATCGGCGATTTCGCCAATCTTTGAATGATTTGTAAAGGGGTGAAACTCCTTTACAATTGGCATTGATTCACCGGAGATTTCTATACCCTCGGTTTACGATGCTATCTATCTTCTGCTATACCTAGATTCTATCTCTGGCGATCGAAGGTCGATTTGCCTTAGATTTTTGCATCGATTATATTACTGAAGTCACGGTTGACCCTGTTAAGGTCGCCTGCGATTTATATGAGCTTATCCATCTTCTACGTGGTAATTTAATTATCTCATCTTCATTCGAGCTTATCTTCGAATCAGAATCCTATTTGATTAGGGTACCTTTAAAATTTGAATCTCTGTTTTGTCTTGAAATCCATCCTTGAATCATCCATTGGAAAATTTGTGGTTGATTGTCTTTTGAAATTGTGTATTCATCGTAGTTGTTATTTTGATAAGGATGACCATATTTTTATTTAAAGGAAATTGTGTATTCATCGTAGTTGTTATTTTGGTAAGGATGACCATATTTTTATATAAAGGTGAAATGTTTTCGATAAGGATTATATACCATTTTAAAATGAGAATCTGAAGTTTCGAAAGTATTTGAAATTTTGAAAATTTTATAAGAAATGGTTTCATATAAAATAATTTATAACTGAAGGTTTTGAATATGAATTTGAGTGATTGAACTCCGGCATTTTGGAACTGGTTTTAAGATTTTGAAATAATAAATAATATGATTTGAAAGTATTTTCCGAATATGAAATGTTTCGAATGATTTTAATGAGTTCAAATGATTTCGAAGAAATTTCAAAAGAAGTTTGAGAAAATAGAAGTCCAGAACCCACTTATGTCGCTGGAAAATAATTTCGGTGATGAATGCATGCATCATCGACATTGATTTTCGAGTTTCTGAATGGGGGAGAGGCCACTTCGGTAGCTTTGCTATGCGATTGATTTGTGAAACCAATTTTTGATTTCAAATTCCGAAGTATGATTTGATATTCGAAAGATATATATATATATATATATATATATATATATATATATTTGAAACGATTTGAAATGAGCCGGTGTTCAGTCCTTGAGTTTTGGATTTGATTTGATATAACCCTATCTTTTGGAATTGATTTACTATTTGTTGGTGATTTCCAACTCTTGGATTGAAATATGATTTCTTCGACTATTTTGAAGGTTCGAGCACTTCCAAATCAAGGTTAACTTTTCAAAGCTAAGTAATTTTGAAAAGTATAAAGTATATAAGTTTGGTATGTATGTTTGAAGTATGTAGTAATATGATTTAAATAAGTTGAAACTGTTTTGTTAAGTAAATGAATAAGCTATTTTGAATTTTTCTAATATGAAATTTAGATTTGAAATGTTTGAGAAGAATTTGGTCTTCAAAATATTTTGAATAAAATTTAGTTTAAATGTTTTAACTGGGTAACATCTTTATAAAACTATATATTGAACAAGTTGGAATATATACATAAGTTGTACGTATGCTGTTTTATTCGCATAATTAATTTGATCCAAGTTTGAATACACAAGTTCGAGGTGAATTTCACCATTTTGTGTTAGGATTTTTCATTTGATTCTTGATGGCGAATATTTAATATGGATTTTTGGGCTTGATTCTAGATTTCTCTATCATAGTATATGGCTATGCAAGGAGACTGATGGCTTCTAGTCGAGAAACCATATTGAAGTCCGCATTAGGGAAGTCGAATGGACAATACTAGTTCGAAAGCGAACTTGTGTGATCGAGCGAGCGATCGAATGTAATTTTGCGAAATGATGACGTATGTACATCTTATGTTCTAATATAATTGATACTTGACGCTGAAATTGGAAGTTGTTGGGTGGGGTATCTTTGTAATTTAATTGGAATTTTTCTTTTATGCAAAACTACTATCGATTTAAAACCATTTTTCCAAACTATTTTCTTTTATTTTTCTTAAACCAACCATTCTACAAAACTATTTTACAAACTATTTTATATACAAAACTATTCTAAATTCAAAACCTTTTTGTAAGAAAAGATATTCAATCCCATATGGCTCTTCATGCAGCGAAATTTATTTTCGAAAATTTTGATCCTGATGTAAGATGGACCTTATGTAAATATAAGATGATGTTGAAAACCATTGATTTTGAAAATGAATTAGTTGACTTAAATTATATTGATTTGGAAATTTGGATTTATTTTCTAAATTTATTATTTTGGAAACTTTGGAACTGAAGATATTTGATTTGGAAGAATAATTTGGTGGAAGCATATATGATTTTGAAATTGTAATGATTTTGAAACGAATTGAAATTGAGAACCTTGTGTTACTAAATACTTGATTTGGGAGTTATCGAACTTATATAAAAATGATTTGAATAAGTATGATGTTGATTCGAAAACGATTGATTTGAAAAGGTACTCAATTTGAAAAGTGATATAATCGAAGTCTATATAAGTGTGATTTGATACACTTTTGATTTGGAAAGTATTCGATTTGAAAATGAAATCTTATATATAATGGACCTTATATAAGTATGATATTTGAAAGTGATTTGAAAAGGTACTATATGATACATATTTTCGAAGTAAAGATATGGAAAGTGCCTTCTGCTTGATATCCGCTTTGTGGCCACATTGTGGATTCATTCTATCGATATTTCTCTGATTTTTGGTTTTCCAGATATGATACTCGAGTTTCCATCGAATTCCATTGCGTTACCCATGGTCTTACGAGCGCGACTGCATAGCGCAACTGCCTGGCTGGGATGGCCTAGGGGTACAGATTGTTTCCTGGGGGATCCAGGCGTAATCATTGTGTATCCTGCAATCTATGTAGGTCGCATTAGTAGCGAAACTGCCTGGCTGAGATGGCCTAGGGGTACAGATTGTTTCCTGGGGGATCCAGGCGTAACCATTGTGTATCCTGCATTCTACTAGTCATCATGGCATAATTCGCAGGGCTGAGAAAGCTTACGGATATGGATTGTTTCCTGGGGGATCCAGGCATAACCATTGTGTATCTGCGATCCATGGTTAGACAAAGGTTTTGGTTGTTTTGTTTGGATTGTACTTTCCATATCTGTTTTTAAAAGTTTTTCCAGTATTTTCACTGGGTGTTGAAACAAGTCTACTAAGTACTTGGAGAATTCTAGCTTTGCGCCTGATCAACGCACTGCCAGAGTCTGCAGGAACGAGGATAAACTTGTTAAGACATCGAGTTATAGAAGTATTTTGGTAAAGTGTTATATAAAGGATATTTTGATCAGTTAGATTTTTAAGTGTTTTAAACATTGTTTACCTCTTTACTAACAATTTGAATTTAAAAGACTTTTATGGATATAATAAAATGGATTTAACCAAGTTACTAAATATTAAAGAATTTTAATTGAATTTATATGGTTTTAAATTAATGGCTCATCCTTGTCTTTCGACCTATTTTCCCTCCTAGCTATCCCGATTCACCATTTTTCCTACTTGCTATTCCTATTTCTCTTATTTTTCTTGCTGGCTATTCCTATTCTCCTGTCTTCTGCCTTTTCGAGGACGAAAAGTTTTGAGTGGGGGAGAGTGTAACAACCCTGTATTTTGTAATTATTTTTAAATTGAATTTCCTGATTAAATTTTTTTTTATGAATAAATTTTGTTATTTAAATATAAATTTTGTTAGCACCAAAATTGGTCACTAACCCCGTTTAGAAAGATTATGTAGAGAGATTAATGAAGAAAGCAAATGTAAACAGATAACAATATGCTAAATTGAATGCAAAGACGAGAACACCGGATTTATAGTGGTTCGGCGTAATTGCCTACGTCCACTTTGAGGTTAAACTTTATTGCTTTACTTGATAATTGATTACAGATACAATCCGTAGACCAACTACTTGAATACAATTGCTAAGTAAAGAGAATGAGTCTTGAAAGTGGCAGAGTCACCCCAGTGTTCTCGAAAAAAGGTCCATTTCACTGTGCCCCTGCCTCTCTATTTATAGACAAAGATGGGTTGGACTTCCCTGGCGGGCCTGGCAGCCGAACACTTCAGCCCAATTGGAGTGGTCACTGTATGCCGAACCGAATAGGCCGAACGGTCGAATGCCGAACCATCCTCTTCATGCCGAACGATGCGTTTGTTGTGTGGGAAGAGTAACAATCGAAGCCGATCGTGCTGGGGAGAATGCCGAGCCATCTTTGACTGTCGAATGTCCTTGGTATGCCGAACGATATCTTGGCCGAGCGATGTCTCTGGCCGAACGATATCTTGACCGAACACGATATCTTGACCGAATGAGGTCTTTGGCCGAACGATGCCTTTGGCCGAACAAAGTCTTTGGCCGAACGATGCCTTTGGCCGAGCGCTCTTGGATGCCGAGCGTTCCTAAATGACGGTTGCAAAGAGATGCCGAACGATCCAGTTGGGCCGAACGGTGGGTATGCCGAGTACTAAGTTGCCTGGCCAAATCTCCAGGAAACACTTGCCCCCCAAAGTGTATTACGTGACCGTACGTGATACGCTTTGAATTACGTATCCTCCATGCTTCGCTTTGAACCTTGGTTCATCACTCTTGGGGGTTGCTTTCTTGTGAATACCGGTTATGGAGGTGTGTGCCGAACGTAGTGTAAATGCCGAACGATGCAGTCGAAGCCGAACGTTCCGTGCGTGCTGAACGATACCTTCTTGACCGGATTTACCGGCCATGGCCTCTTCAACTTCTTCTCCCTATAAAACCAGGCGTCCTCCTTCTTCCCCTCTTTTCCACTTTTATCTCTGTCATTCTCCAAGAACTTGCAATTCTTGCCTGTTAATCGGATACTAAAAGCCTAATCAATCCTTCCCAAGTTTCGATCTACCGACTAGGTATTATCCCTTCTATCTAAATCCCTTCCATGATTAAACAGTTTCAATAAGAGACTTAGGTTTGTGCATTAGAACCGTAGCCAAGAGGGTTACGCGGATGGAGGAATCAAACTTTGATTAGGATATCTTTAGGGCTGAATGATGTGAGGCGAGGAGAAATGACCAGGGATGATCGCACGTAGGAGTTGTTGGGTGATGTGTTGTAGTTCGGCTTAACTTCTTCGTGCCGAACGAGACCGGAAGGAAAGAAAGAATAGAGGAAGTGTTGGAGGCGATTAGGATGCCGAACGGCATGATCTGGGATGACTCGCCGAGCGACCTGTTCTTGTTGTTCGGCGTGGATGGAGGAGGAGAGGAGTGGAACTGTAGCCAAGGGTGGAGTGCCGAACGTTAAGGCTCGGCATAACTCTGGTTCAGCGTGTCTTACCATACGCCGAACAGTGGAATGGAAGGCGAGGGTGGAGGCATGAATTAGTGAGGATGCCGAACGTTATCTTGGCCAAGCAGGACTTAGGCCGGACATTATTTAGGCCGAACGATAGTTCTGCCGATCGATAATATGGTCGAATGATAGCTTGCCCGGCCGACAGTTAAGTCGAACAACCATTAGACCGAACGATCACGAATGCCGACCCATATTTCAGCCGAACAACACTTAGGCCGAACAAACATAAATGCCGAACCACATTCTATAGGCCTAACAGTTATGGATGCCGAACCATATCAAGGCCGAACATAACTTAGGCCGAACGATCAATAGCCTTGTCTAATCACATAACAAAACAAGGACAGAAAACTCCAGCATACCAGTATATCGAACTGATTTGGACTGATAACCTCCTAATTTCAGCAGATATAAACCTGAACTTAAATTGACGTAACCAGATAACTTCTTCTAACGTTTTCTGAATCTGAAACTGTAATCACCATAAGGCAGGCTTTTGGAGACGGTCAGCGATGACGGTCTTCGAAGGCGATGATTTGAAGCTCAGTTTTATATCAGTAACCTTGTGACTTTCAAATTTTCAATGCTTATACATGATTGATTACACTAGTTCACACACCACGTGGGGGGAATATTCGTGTTGTTAATTCTAACGTCGAACATTTTTCAAGTATAGTTCTCACATGTGCTTTGCCAGATTCACTATTTATTGGAGATGTCTAAAAAATCTAGCTCCGCCACTATCTCAGATAGGCCCGGGCCGTCTTCAAAGCAAGAAGTCGCGGACACTTCAAATCCGTCGACTTCCCCCGCTCATAATTTAGCTCCTGATGCCCTGGAGGCATCGATTCTCTTGGATAATCCGATCGATTCACAGGCTTCAAAGATTAACGAAGTCGCGCTTCGGCGAATATGCTCTATCCACGGAATCCCTTTCGCCGACGTGTTGGTTCTGTCAAGGCATGATCGTCCACACCTGCCCCCAGTTGGATATACCGCCTGTAATAAGTTTATGTGCTGGATGGGCAGCGTGCCTTCATTCAATTTATTTCTTCGGGACGTGTTGCAATACATAGACATCACCCCGTCGCAGTTGCACCCAAACGGCCACGCGTTCATATACGGGACCTACCTCCTTTTCATGGCCGTCTTCTCTAGGTCTCCAACTCCCGGCGACATCAGATATATTTATATGATTAAGAAGCGGAGAGATAGCCCCTCCTTTGTGTTCCTCGAGCCGCACCACAAATGCCAAATTTTGACCGGAGCATGTAGCAAATTTGCCCTGTACAAACAGGAATGGTTCTATGTGCGTTGCGCTCCTGGTTTCGCGAGGAGATGGGTTGAAGGAAGTAAGCCTTTTTCTTGAACCGTTACTCGTGTTTAGTAGCAGCCGTACCTCTTCTAACTTTTACCCATCTTTTCAGGTATTACTCCACGTCCTGACGGCCGTGGACACTCTGATACCGTCGAAGCTATTCGAGCCCTTCCTACCGGAGAACGGGACATTAGAGCTCTCATTTCGAATGAGTCGCTTTCAAGGCTTGGGCTGTTGGTAGAAGGCCGTCAGATAAGCCTTCCTAAGGGCGTCACCATTCCCAGGCCTGGTTCTGGCAAAGGGAAAAAACAGGCGGAGTCTTCAGCACGCAACGCTCCTAATACACCAAAAGAGGGGGAAATCAAGGAGATTGAGAAACCCGAAGCACAAGATGAGAATGTCGGTCACATTCAAGACCCGACGGTCGAAGTTCACGACATCGAAACATCATCTTCCCCTTCTAAAGGGAAAAAGAAACCGACATACAAGATGAGGAAGGAAAAAGTGGGTGGAACTTCTAAAATGACCCTTGTTCCAGTGGAGAAAGAAGCTTCCTCATCACATTTAGAAAGTCCTTTGAAGGGCCTGTCGAACCTTACCCTTCCTGATGATCTACTCAACTACGGTTTCGACGATCCAGAGGCGTTCAAGTTTCATTCGCCCGCTAGAGGCGACACGGGAGTTCAAGTCCCAGTCCAGGGAGATAATACTCCAGTTAGTAAAGATAAAGGAACTGGTCCGTCGGGGGGAACACTAGGACACACACACCCATGCACTTCACCACACACTTCAATTTTTGCCATTACCCCGATTCTTCCTAACTCACTGTTCTTTTTATTCTATGTAGGTGACATGGGGCGCTCCCACGGGTTCGATTGCCTCCACGGCTCTTCTATATTTCACCATCCTGGATGGGATTCAGGCTCCGGTAGACGCAGGGATAGAGACGATTACGAAGATCGAGACAACCGTCCCCGTGAGTCGTCTTATCAAAAGAAAGCATATTCCCAGTCTTCACACTCTCGCGATCTCCCTCCTCAAACTGAGCCAGACAGAGAGAAACTTCCGCAAAAGGGGTCTCAACCTGATGTTTCCCGAGATCAACATTCCGGTTCATCAAGCACACGACAATCTCGGGAACATCGGAAGAGAACAGAACTTTCAAAGCCTCCTCCCCCTGTTACCGCGGCTGACCCAACGATAGCAGAGAAGATGGTCGATCTTAAGGCTAAATTTCCCAAAATCTGCTTCGACGGTCTGAAGTTCCTTCCAGCTATTCATCACATTCCAGGGCATGTCAAGCAGAGTGCCATCGCCTGCAACAACGACGTCTATGTTCAACATGACGCATTTGTACATTTGGTCGAAAAAGTCTCGGAAGTATCCGTTGAGCGACAACAGGAAATTGACCGCTTGAAGCTATCTTTGACAAGGACATCATCAAGAATCAAGATGAAGAGCTCACTTCGTATAAGTCCAAGCTTAAAGCCGCAGAACAGAGTGCTAAGGAGACTGCGGAGGCCGTCGCTCGCCTAGAGACGACCCATAAGAAAGAACTTGACGTTGCAGTCCAATGCAGTGGGGCCCTAGCTCTAGAAAAAGATTCTATTCAAAAAGAAAGGGATACACTCGCCCTGAAGCTCAAAGAGTTGAAGGAGCTACTCTCTAAGGAGAGGGAAGAGAAGATAGCGGCTCAAGAAGAGTCTCAACGGTATTGTAACGAGATCGTTGATACACGTCTCTTAAAAGCAAAGCTCGATGATGAGCTTTCTAAGGTTGAGACGATGAAGAGTGAAGCCCATGAGGAGGGCAAGAGACTTGCTTCCGAGGAGATTGACTCCTGTCTTGAAGCAGCTGCAGAGGCCGGCAGAGAAGAGGTCAAGTGTATGTTTGACCCGCTGATTGCCGAATACAGCGCCCGCGTCCTCATGCACCGGGACTTGACTTTCTTGGGCGAGGGCTATCTTGAATCTCTTGCCGAGGCTTGGGAGACTTTAGTACAGATCAGAAAGGTGGAGTCAGGCTTCGAGGAGGTCGATGAGGACGCTTTAGTGAAAGAGTTCCTCAGGGGGAACGAACCATCGGACTTGTCTGCAGCTAAGGCTCTCTTCAGCAAAGGTTCTCCCCTATCAAAAGAGAAAGAAGATGAAGCTGGCCCATCTGGGGCTAAGGCTGCAGCTCCTCCTTCTACTCAATCGGCCGGTCGGCCAGCACTTGACCCATTCGAGCAGCATGCCAGCTACGATCCGGAAGATCCCG
Organism: Allium fistulosum; assembly: GCA_030737815.1. NCBI lineage: Eukaryota > Viridiplantae > Streptophyta > Magnoliopsida > Asparagales > Amaryllidaceae > Allium > Allium fistulosum. The sequence goes on along the minus strand of CM060902.1, from coordinate 1,171,986,945 downwards.
GTCTCGGCATTCACGTGCTATCTCCTATTCTAGAGGGTGAAACCCCGCACACAGCTGAAAGCCAGCAAGAAACCGGTATAAAACTCTTCTTTTAGAAGTTCAAAGATCTGTTGCTCTCTGTGAGCGGTTATTGATCCTAACGTTCGTTCTTTATGTTTTTATGCAGGCTGCTCTGATCCTGAACCAACTCCGAGGAGCGATGACGCCAAGGAGGGGGCGGGGAAAACCAGCGATGTCACTCACATGGGAGTAACTCCCGGCGCTGATGCTCAAGTGATCGGGGCGCTAGACGATGATAAGTCTGACACTTCATCTCCCATTGAAGGGAGTTATGAAATCGAAATCACTGGCGCCTCAGAACATACTTCGAAGGTGAGTATGAAGGAGCGACTCGCAGAAGGGAAGAAAAAGAAGGTCGAGCCTCAAATACTAGAACTTACCGACCCGCTGAATAGGCCTCTGAAAATCATTCTTCCCGGCAAATCCAAACCACTGGATGTTCCTTCTCCCACTCCTGACTCCGCTTCTTTGGCAAGCAAAAAGTCCAAGAGGAAGCGTGAGGGAGAGGAGTCATCTGAGAAAACAAAGGAAGACAAGAAAAAGAAGCCGAAGAAATAGCCACTATACTCGTTCAACGAGACTTTGCTTAGGTCCTGTAACTACTTTTATTTTTTAGTTTTCGTAGTTTGTGTAGATAGATCTTTGACTCCAAGTTTTGGAGGAGCGGTTGTATAACCCCATTTTGGATTATTGAATAAAGTTTAGTTTCTTTGTCATTTGAACGATTCTTTTGCTTTTTTAGCTTCCTGTATAACTGTGGTCGAAACTCAAGTTCTTATGAGTTGCATAATTTCCCAATCCATTCTTACATTGTTCGAACATTCTTTGGAATTGTACATTTCTCGTTTCACATCTTTGGTACTCAGAATATTTTCTAATCCGCGCTCCGGGGACTTAGAGTAATTCGGTCCGCATTCAGGGGGCTCAGAGATTGGAGTTGTTTATACTCTAGTCCGCGCTCCGGGGACTTATGGTATTCCGGTCCGCACTCAGGGGACCCGGAGATTCAAGTCGTTTATACTCTATTCCGCGCTCCGGGGACTTAGAGTACTCCGGTCCGCACTCAGGGGACTCGGAGATTCAAGTCATTTATACTCTAGTCCGCGCTCCGGGGACTTAGAGTACTCCGGTCCGCACTCAGGGGACTCGGAGATTCAAGTCGTTTATACTCTAGTCCGCGCTCCGGGGACTTAGAGTACTCCGGTCCGCACTCAGGGGACTCGGAGATTCAAGTCGTTTATACTCTAGTCTGCGCTCCGGGGACTTAGAGTACTCCGGTCCGCACTCAGAGGACTCGGAGATTCAAGTCGTTTATACTCTAGTCCGCGCTCCGGGGACTTAGAGTACTCCGGTCCACGCTCAGGGGACTCGGAGATTCAAGTCGTTTATATTCTAGTCCGCGCTTCGGGGACTTAGAGTACTCCAGTCCGCACTCAGGGGACTCGGAGATTCAAGTCGTTTATACTCTAGTCCGCGCTCCGGGGACTTAGAGTACTCCGGTCCACATTCAGGGGACTCGGAGATTGAAGTTGTTTATGCGCGTTCGTACATCATATGGAACAATGTAACTCCAGCGGTTCATCACCAGATTATAAGGTACAGAAACATTAATAATTCATGAAACAGACGGCTTCAAGCCTTTATTAATGAAACAAACTAAATTGTCCAATTTAACACTAAAAAGGAAACTAAGAATCAGTGGAATAAAAACATGCAGCAAACAATTGTACCTAAAACAGGAAAGAAACAGGCTAAATGTAATAACGTCGCAAATGTTCACTATTCCACGCTCGGGGGAGTGTCACGCCATCAACGGTCGCTAGCTTGAAAGTTCCCTCTCCAAGATTCCGTTCAACGACGTATGGACCTTCCCAGTTGGGATTCATACGTGATGGTACCGGGAAAACTCGTTTCAAAACGAGATCACCCACATTAAAGATCCTTGGGCGGACTTTGTCGTCGTAATATCGCTTGACTCGCTGCCTATATGCTGCCGCCCTTAGTTCATCCTCTTCACATTTTTCATCGATGCAGTCCATTGATTCCAACAAGAGATCCTGATTTGTCTTAGGATCATAATACGTCACTCGATGTGATGGAACTTCAAGCTCCACGGGTATAACAGCTTCCGAGCCGTATGCCAATGCGAATGGAGTGTCGCCAGTCGCGGACTTGTGGGTAGTTCTATAAGCCCATAATGCTGTTGGGAGTTCATCTACCCACTTGCCTCTGGCTTTTTCCAAACGCTTCTTCAATATGGACTTGATTACTTTGTTCACGGCCTCGACTTGTCCGTTAGCTTTTGGATGTGCAACGACGGCGAACTTTTTCTCAACGCCGTACTTTAAACAGAAATCTTTGAATTCTCTGCTTTCAAACTGCGTTCCGTTGTCCGTAATGATGGTTCGAGGCAGACCAAAGCGGCATATAATGTTTCGTACAACGAAATTAATGACCTTCTTGGAGGTGATTGTGGCTAAAGGTTCTGCCTCGGCCCATTTTGTGAAATAATCGACTGCAACTATCGCGTATTTTGCACCACCTTTGGATATAGGCAAAGAACCGATTATGTCGATTCTCCAGATTGCAAATGGCCAGGGACTAACCATTTGTGTGAGTTCTGTCAGTGGAGCTCTCGGGATTTTCGCATATCTTTGACACTTGTCACATCTTCTTGCGTAGTCTGCAGCGTCCCGATTCACAGTTGACCAATAGTATCCGTAGCGGAGGATCTTTTTTGCTAGTGTCTGCCCCCCAGTATGGTCACCACATTCTCCTTCGTGAACCTCCTCCAAGACCCACTTTGCCTCATCACGGGCAATGCACCATAGTAAGGGGACCGAGAACCCTTTCCGATACATTACTCCTCCCTGCATCACATATCGCGTGGCTTTGCGAATGACCTGCCGTCTTTCGCTCCTTCTTTCGGGCAAAGTCCCATTTAGCAGGTATCGTTTGAATGGGGTCATCCATGACTCCTCCTTGATTTCCATTTCCAACGCAAAATCGACTTCCATCACATCTATGCTTGGAGTGTGTAAGGTTTCGACGGGAACCAATCCCATTTGCTGCGCATCGCCAGTGCTTGCGAATTTGGCCAACGAGTCGGCTTCCTTGTTCTGTTCACGCGGGACATGCGAAATGTCATAATGTTCGAAGTCCGCCAATAGTTCCTGAACCAGAGCTAGGTATGGGGCAAGCTTTGGTCCCCTTGCTTGGTAGTCTCCTCGCACTTGGTACACCACTAGTTGCGAGTCACAAAAGATTTCAACTGATTTAATCCCGAGTTCTCCAACGAGCTTTAAACCAGCAATTAGTGCTTCATATTCTGCTTCATTATTCGTAGCCGGGAAATTGAGCTTCAAAGCGTAACAAACCGATCGATTTTTTGGAGTTACGAGAACTACACCAGCTCCGGAGCAACGGTCGTTTGATGCCCCATCGGTGTACAATTTCCATTGAATGGGGGGAATGACACTGTGACCATCTGGTTCGTCTGATACAGTAAATTCAGCGATGAAATCTGCTAATGCTTGCCCTTGTATGGATCTTCGTGGCAGGTAGGTAATATCGAACTGACTCAACTCGATATTCCATTTTAACATTCTTCCAGAAGTTTCTGGTCGTTGGAGTACCTGCCGTAAGGGCTGATCGGTATAGACACTGACTAAGTGTGCTTGAAAGTATAGACGCAGCTTACGTGATGCAATCACCAAGCAATAGGCCAATTTCTCAATTTTAGCTGCCCCCGTTAAACGTTTGCTAACGTAATACACCGGCTTTTGGACTCGGTCCTCCTCGTGGACCAAAGCCGCACTTATAACATGCGGGGATACGGCCAAGTATACGTATAGCATCTCGTGGTCTATTGGTTTCGACAGCACTGGAGGACTCTCCAAATGCCTCACCAGGTCTCGGAACGCTTCCTCATAGTTGGATGTCCATTCAAAATTCCTCTTCCCTTTCTTCATTATGTCGAAGAAAGGAATGCACTTGTCCGTGGCTCTGGATATAAATCGACTCAGCGCAGCCACCTTTCCATTCAAGCTTTGCACCTATTTTATAGTTCTGGGCACTCGCACATCTCGAATAGCTTGAATCTTTTCCGGGTTAGCTTCAATTCCCCTAGCATTAACAATGAATCCTAAAAACTTCCACGACGCAACGCCGAAGGAATACTTCAGAGGGTTGATCTTCATCCCATAATATCTGAGTATATCGAACATTTCTGCTAAGTCTCGAATGTGGTCGTTTGACTGTCGTGACTTCACGAGCATGTCATCCACATAGACTTCCATCATTCTACCAATCTAGTCTTTGAACATTCGATTCACCAAACGCTGATAGTTCGCTCCCGTGTTTTTCGATCCGAAAGGCATTACTACATAGCAATATAGCCCAATGTCTGTGACGAAACTGGTGTGCTCCTGGTCCGGAATATGCATCGGGATCTGATTGTATCCCGAGTACGCATCCATGAATGACAACAGCTCGTGTCCTGCAATGGAGTCGACCAACTGATCAATACTACGCAATGGGAAACTGTCCTTGGGGCATGCTTTGTTCAAATCGGAATAATCTACGCATGTTCTCCATTTCCCGTTTGCCTTTTTTACCAGCATGGGGTTTGATACCCATTCAGGGTAGAGGGCGTCGCGGACAAACCCATTGGCTTTGAGTTTGTCCACCTCCTCTCTGAGAGCAGCGGACCTCTCCGGGTCCATCCCTCTCCTCTTTTGTTTAACCGGGACGTACTTCGGGTCTATGTTCAACATATGACTCGTAATAGCGGGAGAAATCCACACATATCAAAATGTGTCAAAGCGAAAACATCAAGATTCGCTCGGAGGAAATCACTGAGGTCTTCAGTCATTGCGGGGCTGAGTTGTGATCAAATATTCTATACTCGCGATGGATCGTCTCGGCTGACTGAAATGTCAATCGTCAATTCAGCCGGCGCCGCTTTCTCCTCCCTGGGTTTCTCATCGTCGTCTCTCGGATCTTTGTCTTTGAAGATCCGAGAATCATGCCCGAGCCAGGGCTCGGGCATTACTTGTCAATTGTCGGTATTATGGATGCGGACGGGATTGTCCGCAACCTTTCCTTTCTCCCTCCGATGGGCCTCTCGGAGCTCAGCCACATAACATGCACGACCAGTCGCCTGGTCGCCATGAACAACACCTACTCCTTTGTCAGTCGGAAACTTCAAAGTCAAGCACCACAGGGCTAATGCTGCCCTAAACTCAGCCAGGGCCGGTCGACCCAAGAACACATTGTACGGAGAATCCACATCCAAAACTACGAAAGGTAGGATTTGCACCCTCCTACGCTCACCTTGTCCCAGTTCAACTGGTAACTCAACATACCCCACTGCATCGGTCGCTGCACCATTAAAGCCATGTATATGAGCTTTAGACGGTTTCAAATCCTTCGTCTCCATCTTCATCTGGTCATAAGCCTTCTTGAAGATGATATTGATAGAACTTCCACAATCAATCAAAATTCTCTTCACATAAGCCGGCCCGATTGTCGCAGATATGACCATCGGGTCGATGGTAGGAACCTCTACTTGGTCAGCATCTCTGCTCCTGAACACTATATCGTCTGTCATCACATGCAACTGTTTAGCAGGGGTCCCATCCTCTACGTTGGAACAACACTCGAAATCTGCGTGCTTCAGGGAACTAGCATACCGCTCCATCTCTTGCCAGTTCTTATCCGCAGGGTGAGGCCCGCCGATGATTGTGTTTATGACTAGTCTGTCCACAGTCCGGGCAGGCTCCTCGGGATGACGCGGAGCTGGTGCACGACCTGTATTGGATGTTCCCTGTCCTCCTTCCTGTGGATTCTTCACAAACTCCTGTAACATTTTCTGCCTAATCAACTTCTCTATAGCGTCATGTAGGTGTCTGCACTCTTCAGTATTGTGCCCATAAGTCTCGTGAAAGCGGCAGTACTTCCCGGTCCGCTTTTGTTCCTCGGTCGATTCCTTTGGACGTGGCTTTCTTTACTGAAAGGTATTGCAGGTTGATAGGTAAATGTTCTCAAGAGGCGCATTCAGCGGGGTGTACTCGTTGTAGGTTGGAATTCTCAGCTTCCACTTCCCCGCTTCTCTCTTCTTCCCTTGATTTCTTCCTTCGGATTCCTTAGATTGCCCGGGCTTGTTCTGGACATTGACTTAAACTTTCCCCGAGTTGTCTCTGGACTGCTTCACAGCAATGTTGCTTTTTACGGACTCCTGAACAGGCCCCGGTGCCTTATCTCGCCTTATCCACCTGGCTTCCTCTCTTCTTATGAACTGATGTGCCTTTGAGTAGAAACGTTCTAGTGTAGCCGGAGGTTTTCCTACCAACCAATCTCCAAACTCTGAATCCGGATCCACACCTCGCATCACAGCCATAAGAATCACATGATCGTTGGGATTACTGACTTCAGTAGCCGCAACATGGAATCTCTGTAAATACTCCTTCAACGACTCCCCAGGAGCTTGGATTACACTTGATAGAGACATCACGTCCTTTGGACGAGTAGTATGTATCCCGAACTGTTCTATAAATTTCTTCGCCAACTCCTCGAAACTGGATACGGATCGTGGAGGAAGTCGGGTGAACCACATGGTAGCGATCCCAGATAGAGTTATTGGAAAGCACCTGCACTTGGTTGCATCATTCGCTCTAGCTGAATCCATTATCCATTCGTACCTCATTACATGCTGCCTGGGATCAGACTTTCCTTCATAAGCCGGGATAGTTGGCATGCTGAACTTCCTGGGGTACTCCGCCTGTAGAACAACGTCTGTGAACGGAGTATGACTTCTGGTCCCTCCCCAATCGTTGTTTGATTAGCCTTGATTCTCTTTCATCAACTGTCTGATCATAGCTGTTAGATTTGGGGTTTGTATGGAAGATGGAAGGTTGGAGCCTGTCCTACGGGATTGACCAGGTTGATGCCTCCTCTGCTGGTGATCTGCCAATTGTGCATCTTGAGGTTTGACATCATTGGAATCTTGATGATCCGGGCCTCCAGCCTCCACCTGCACTCCAGCTCCTAAGTTTTCAGCTCTTGCTTGGTCACGGTCTCCAGCTGTTCGGACAGCAACACCTGCCTGCGTAGTTTCAGTCTTACGGCGTCTATGCTTGGGAGGTTCATCGGACGAAGTCGAGCTGTCGGATGAAGAATAAGGAGCGGGATTTCCCCCAGCATTCTGATGCTATTGTTGAGTGAGTTGTGCCATGAGGTTGGCGTTGGCTTGCATCTGCTCCCCGAGCTGTCTCCTGCTTTCCCTGAGTTCTCTCATCAAGTCGTTGAACTCTATTCTGGTGACAACCGGCATTTGGTCCTGGGCGGTAGTCCCTGCACCTAGAATGGCTTGTTGATTGCTAGGCCCTGCTTGTTGTACGCTAGCAGTCTCGTGGGCGTCCGCATTATGAGAGGCTGATCTGGTACGTGGTCTTGCCATTGTAGAGTTATTGGTATGAACTCTGAGTAGAATCAACGGACGTCCTACGAATGAATCAGATCTTCTTTGGGGGATTTATTCAATCCAGTAGCATCAAAGTAGATCCTTGAGGTCTGAGAATTCGATTCTCAGTGAAAGCACCAAAGTGTTAGCACCAAAATTTGTGACTAACCCCGTTTAGAAAGATTATGTAGAGAGATTAATGAAGAAAGCAAATGTAAACAGATAACAATATGCTAAATTGAATGCAAAGACGAGAACACCGGATTTATAGTGGTTCGGCGTAATTGCCTACGTCCACTTTGAGGTTAAACTTTATTGCTTTACTTGATAATTGATTACAGATACAATCCGTAGACCAACTACTTGAATACAATTGCTAAGTAAAGAGAATGAGTCTTGAAAGCAGCAGAGTCTTCCCAGTGTTCTCGAAAAAAGGTCCATTTCACTGTGCCCCTGCCTCTCTATTTATAGACAAAGATGGGTTGGACTTTCCTGGCGGGCCTGGCAGCCGAACACTTCGGCCCAAATGGAGTGGTCACTATATGCCGAACTGAACAGGCCGAACGGTCGAATGCCGAACCATCCTCTTCATGCCGAACGATGCGTTTGTTGTGTGGGAAGAGTAGGCCGAGTAACAATCGAAGCCGGTCGTGCTGGGGAGAATGCCGAGCCATCTTTGACTGCCGAACGTACTTGGTATGCCGAACGATATCTTGGATGAGCGATGTCTCTGGCTGAACGATATCTTGACCGAACACGATATCTTGACCGAACAAGGTCTCTGGCCGAACGATGCCTTTGGCCGAACGAAGTCTTTGGCCGAACGATGCCTTTGGCCGAGCGCTCCTGGATGCTGAGCGTTCCTGAATGACGGTTGCAAAGAGATGCCGAACGATCCAGTTGGGCCGAATGGTGGGTATGCCGAGTACTAAGTTGCCTGGCCAAATCTCCAGGAAATAAATTTTGATTTATGAGAATTATAATTCCAAACATGAATAAATAGAATATTTTCCAGAAATGTGAATTTTGTCAATATGGTCAAACTTTGACTTTTAATTTAAAAAAAAATTAAATTTTGAACTTTTCAAATTTATCTTTATTTTATGAAAGTAAATAAAATTTTAAGTATACTGCTTTCCGTTTCGTTAGAATCTGATTTATATTGTGAAAGTTATGCTTTTTACACTATTGTATGTAAATTGGTTATTTAACAAAATTGTTTATTTTAATTTACATAAATGATATTTTGTTTGTCATGTCATGTTCAAATTTATGTTTACATGTGTAACATGACATGTTATGTATATATATATATATATTATTTTGAAACATTTTTAAAGTGTAGTTGAAATTTTCCAATGTCAGTTGTATTTTGTTTACAAATTTGACATTCTAGTTTCAATTTAATAAAGTATTTTCTTTATTTATTTTCCTATTTTTCCTAAGACTAATTATTTATTTTCTTTTCCACTTTATTTTATTTGTCTTTTATTTGTTTACTTGTTATCTATTTGTTTATTTTGTATAAATATAGAGTGGAAATTCTAAGAGACAAAAAGGCTTTTAACTTGTGACTTTTCATTTGCTTGCCTCTTCGATTGCTTGACCTTTCATTTTTTTGGTTTTAGCCGTGTATTCCTATTGTTTTCACGTGAAAAACTTCCCATTCATTTCACTTTGCACACACATTTCAGCTCTGAAAAAAAAATCAAGTAAGCAATGGCTTCCATTCTCCTCCTTTCTCTTCATTTTTCTATTGATTTTTGCTTATTTTTGCTTGACGTCTTCATTGTTTGTTCGACCACATACCCCACCATCTCCTCCACCGACCACCACCACTTCCTTCCTCACATCATCCACGACCAAACCACTATCTCCTCTGACCATAGATGGCCGTGACCATTCCTTGAACCATCACCATAAAAACAATGTCAAAACTCCAAAAAAAAATGCACATAGCCGAGCTTGTCTTCATCACCACCTTCTTTGTAGCCACGACCACCACCCTAGAACCACCACCACCTGTTGACTTGACCTCTGACCAACTTGTCCAGACCTATAGCAGCCCATGGCCAAGTCATATTGCCTTTGGCCGAGCCCAATTGTTGAACCAAACCCCTTGTTAGCCTTGCCTTTTGACCTTCCTTGCTTTGTAACTCCAAAACCCTTCCCATTCCTTTGTAGCCATGCCATTTTAAGTCCAACCAGATCCTTTTGCACCTTAAATCATGTTGTAGCCAAGCCTAAAGCCTTATGGTCGAGCAAATGTTGAGTTGTAGTCAAGCAAATTTGATTTAAAAGCTTTGTGAAGTCATTTGTCTAATTCTATTTCCATTGGTTTCAATTTAATCTTTGTATTGTAAAGATATATTTATTTTGCTTTGTTTTATTTGTGAATACAAGATTAAAATCTTGGCTATCTCTCCATTCAAATCTAGTCGTGCTATCGTGCTTTCTGGATTTTCATTTGTGTGTTTTATTTGCAAACTCCAGCGTAAAAAGGTGAGTTTTCACACATGACATCCGTACTTATATAAATTGTGAAGTGACAACAAGTGAATATGTGTAAACTATTATATCATGTTATACCTGCCTGTGATGTAAATTATATGATGTTAAACCTTGTTATAAACTTGTCACATCATCTGCTATGTTATATTTTATTATACTGTTTATTTATTTCTGTTAATCACACTGCAAGTTCTCTGTAGAATATAATCACTATAGGCTGAAATGATACATACCCGAACGGACTTTAGAATAGGGAAAAATCGTTATGGGTTGAAATGATAGGCCTGAGCGATTTTTATTTATTGTTATTAACTTGGGATTGCGTGTTTGAAATGATAAAACCCGGATTTTTGTTTTGCAAATTACGGATTGAAATGATATATTATCCGTATCACTTGTCTTAGGTTAGAAAATAATATACAGACCCGTGGTTATTTTATATATTTTTCTGGATATTTTTAAGTATTTAAAAATGTAAATTATGATATTTTGATTTAAAGTTTGAATTTAAAATGATTTGTTAAAGTGTTATTGATTTTTCTATGAATATAAAATGTTAAACAAATGGATGCTTAAAATAGTAATTTGGAATTTTAACTTGACTTGGAATTGTGAGATTTGGTTTTAAAAATGGAAATTTAAGTAAAAGAAAATAAAATGTAAATTAAGTTTTATTTATGAAATGATAAATTAAATTAAAGTGCTAAGTGAATGTAAAGAATAGGAAAATTGTACACTTGAATTTAATAAGTGAAGTTATGAAAAATTTGATATTTATTTGTGGAATTTACTTTATAAAAATCATAAGTTAAAGGGTATTTAAATGACCATTTTATTGTGGGAAAAAATATGATTTTTATAAAATTAAATTGATTTAAATTGAAGTTTATTTATGGCTGGAATTCTATTTAAGATCTGGAAATTCATTTAGCAGCACTTTAGAAATGCTATCATTTTTGGAAATGAACTAAAATCTGAACTAAGTAGAATCTACAACACTTTGTAAGTGCTGTAGTTGCAGAAGTGAACTAAAAGGCTAAAATTAACTAAGGCTATGACAACACTTTGTAAGTGCTGTAGTGGCAGGTACTAAACTTGAAACTGAAACTAATGAAAGAGCTATGGTAGCACTTGTTAAGTGCTGCAGTTGACTGAAATGTGACTTTTGAATATAATTGAACTATTACAGTAGTTTTTAAACGCTGTCTTTGCTGAATTGATTTAAATCTTTTAATTTGAACCCTGAACTATTACATCAGTTTTGTAAATGCTGTCTTTTCTGAATTGAACTATTTTTCAACTAAACTGAACTATTACAACAGTTTTAAATGCTGTCTTTGCTGAATTGAATTGTTTTCAAATGTAACTTACCACAACATTTTCTACATGCTGTGAAAGCTGGAATTTTAATGTTTTAATGTATGTAAGTGAATAAATGAGTTCGAAAAGGGTTAAAATTTTGGGAATTTAATATTTGATTTGAAGGTATAATTACTTCACCTTTAATGATTTAAATGAATGATTTTAATTCGGAATTTTAAACCATTTTGAAATCTATAACCACGGGTACACTTCTCTGTATGTTATGTTATTTCCTTGAGATTTATTTGGATGCACACCTATAATTTGAGAGTGTGGCTAGAGGTGAGCGGTTACTGCAGCTCTGCGCTACCCTAGTCACATTAACACTGTTATTTGCATTGGTTTACTTTAATATGGATATTTCTATGATAGTGTTTATTACCGCTCAGTTTATGGTTTGACTGATCCTTAAAGGATGGGCGATCCCAAGCATCCTTTAAGTTATTTTGCATTGCTTTTACAATTCACTTGAGTTGGTTTACATTATATAAGTATGTATGTCCTGACTCGAGTGTTTGTGTTTTACTTTACGCTCGGGTCAGCCTGAGAATCACAGCTTTGGATTCACCTTCTGGAGCTAGAGTTTTGTTGGAGCTTATCTGCCTATCTATTCGTCTACTTCTTCCAGTTAGTTCCTATTCTGTATTTGTCTCTGTATTATTGATTTATGTATCCTGACTTCTACTGTATCTATTTTACTATGAGAATTTTGTATATATTTTGAGAGTTTGTATATAGTAGCTTTATGAACTACTATGGTATTTTATTTCCGCTGTGATTTATTCTGATATTTCCGTGTATGTGATTCTGTGAATGATTTTATTTGCTCTAAATTTTATTACAATCTGTTATTTTGAATTATTCAAGTCAGACATGTGTGGATTATTGTCGATTTGAATGGTCCAAAATAGTGGTCGTTACACCAATGATGAGTTTTGAGAGAACTTGGAATTGGAGATGAAATTTATCGTTCTTTCCAAATTTCGAAACTAGTTTCCTAGATCTAAAAAAATTGTTATATTTGTTTTTTTCACTAATTCACTCTTATAAAAATATCATTGAAAAAACAAAATAATTTGAAATCTTTAAATTCTAATTTCATCTAATGAATGTTTGTTTGTTGATAGTGAGATTTGTTATATATTAAAAGTTTTAAAATTAAAATAAATGTTAATGTTAGTTAAAACTGTTTTCACAATTCGACATCTTAATTTTATAAACGTCATTTTGAGAAGTTTTGAAAATAAATGTTAACTTTTGTTATAATTATAATTCTTATAATTAGAATTCATGACCTTAATTTTTTGTATGGTATTTTGCAAATTTTGTGATTCGACAAAAATAATACAAACCTATTCAAATTATTAATAAAAGCTCATGATTCAAATGATTAAAGAACACTTTTATTATTTTTAGTTTTATATATCATGTTAATAGACATGGGAAAATTTAAAAAAAAGGAGAGAAAAGAAATGAGGTTTTAGTTTAGAAAATGGAAAGAGATGTTAAATGAATAATAGTGTAATGTGATTTGCCAAGGAAAAGAAAATCTCTTGATATTTTCCTTAAAATGAGTATGCAAGTAGAAATGAGTAATTACGTAAAGACAAGGGTGTAACACCCCATAATTTCGATAACTAAAATTAATAAGAGTACTTTAGTAATTTCAGCTCTAAGGGTAAAACGTTAATTTTATAAATGAATGAGTTTGATGATGAGAGAGTTGCTTCATTGTGTAAAGTGAATTTTTTCCGATCGATTTTAACTATAAACTTATCTGAATCAGAGTTAAGATGAAGGAGACATGAGTGTTTTAATATAATGTCTTTAATTAATTTAAATGGGCCTTGACCTAAATATGTAAAGTCGTTTCAGATGTTATATATATGCTTCGGTTTTAGGAAATTCAAAATTTAATATTATGTTCCTTTTTTCATCTTCTTTTTATCTCGAAGCCATAACTCAGATAACTTAATATTACAGTATCTCATTCAAATCTCAATCGATTTCAACATAATACATATCTAAACGAAGAGCGTGAAGAGTACTATGCCGATACCCTTCATCGGGGATTGAGGAATTTCCAGGTCTGTCTATTTCTAGACAGCGGACGAGAGGAATTCATTGTTATTTGGCACTCCGATCAATTGTTTATGGGTGGAATCACACTATTTTGATATATACATCACTATGCTTAATTAATGTTGTGATTGACTGTGACTAGGGGGTTTAATTTCGAAACTAAATAAGTAATTTAACTAAATTAAATGATAAAATATTATTAATTATGTTTTATACAATTTAATTTGGGATTAGGATAATAAGAGTAATACTTTATTTAAGTAGAGCACTCATTTTAATGTCTCAGAGTTTCAAACATATGAACTCTAGAACCTATGTCTATAGCACCACATCACTAGCTAGCCAAGATAATAGTCCTTGACACTGGTTTAATAAATATACAAAAGAATTTAGGGTTAGGAAACCCTAGAATGAGTTATAATGTGATATATACATTATTTGATGGAAAATGAATGGTTTGTGATATAATGACTTTAAAATATGCATTATTGTTTGTTTAAAACTTATATTTAATCAACCTTTGCTTGCTGTAGGGATTACTAAATCAAATTCACTTAAAAATTCCAAGCATGCAAGCAACCCTCCTTTTATCTTTTCTTCCCATTTGTTAAACTCTCCAACCTCTAAAATCTCTCAATCTCTTAACTTCTTAACTCCTGCTCATGTTGATATTGTTCTCAATGTCAAAGATTCTAACTCCCTCTATGACAACATTCCCTCACCACCATGGTAGGTTGATCCCCTTCCGCAATCTCCTACAGTAATCCCACCCTTACCACAGATTCGGCCACAAATGTGATAAACACAGCAAACAAAGAGGGAAAAAATCCAAAAAACAAAAGAAAGCTGAGATTCCTAAAACCACAAATACTCCACAATTTAGCCAAAAGCCTCATTCAAAACATGCTAATTCTCCTTCAACAAGGAGCAGCAGACGGAAGAATATCTCACAAACTCTCTAGCTTACCTCATGTTGCACAAAATAGCACTTTGGAATATAGGAGGAGCCCACTGCAATACCAAAATGGATCAAGTTAAAAACCTTATCTTTTTTCCATTCTTGAAACGAAATTAAACCCTAACCTACCTCTAGAGAAGCTAACTACATCAATTCTCTCCGGAAGTTAACACACAACCTTGAAGATGCCCCTTATGGAAGAATCTTGGTCTTGCACAACCCACTCATTTATACCTTGACCACAATCTTATCTATAAGACAACTCATATACCTTGATGCCATCCACATCCCCTCATCATCATCTTTCTACTTATATATTATTTATGCAGATAATTCATGTGATTCTAAGTAACAGCTTCTCAACCTCCTCCCTTCCCTTAGGCAGGAATCCTACCCTTGGATTGACTTAAGGGACTTTAACCGTTGTCTCCATTTAAGTGATAGGTAGTGTGGTAATCCCTTATCTCCAAGGAACACCATGCCTTTAAATGTGGTCATTTTTGATTCTTCACTAATCTAAATTAGAAAATCCAGGTGTTGAATTCACTTGGAACAATAAGAGTAGAAGTGGTGTTCAAACCTTCTCTAGCATTGATCATGCCTTCTACAATTTCAAAACCCTATCCATTTGGCCCTTGATTTCTAATTTCCTTCCCCTCCCAATTTCGTTTGACCACTCCCCAATGATCCTTTCCACTGGCTAGTCTGTTGTGATTGAGAAAATTTAAAAAAAGTTTTAAATTTTTTAATGCTTGACTAATGACACTAACCTAATTAACACTATTTCTGCTGCGTGGTCTAATAGATACTTTGGAAGTCTTATGCATATCTTGTGCAGTAAGCTAAAGGCCACTAAAGCTGCTCTAAGGGTTTGGGAAAAACGCAAATATGGGAATGGTGAGCTGCTGTCCTCTAAAATCAAGGCATAATGACAAATAGCCCAGTACCTAACGATGGATAATCCTGATGATGAAGATGCTTCCATTGCTAAAAGCAAGTTATTTGCTGAGTTATCTGAAGCTCTTCAATATTAGGCTAGATGTCGAGGCAAAAGCTCAAATAAAAATGGATTTTGCAAGGAGGTAGGAACACTGCCTATTTTCATGCATCTTTGAAGATGAAGAAAGTAAAAGAAATAATCACAACAATCACTGATGAGGATGGAATGTCCCATTCCACTCCTATCGCTGTTGAGAATTCCCCGCTTACGTACTACACAAACCTCCTAGGTAATTCCAACAACTTCACTCCTGACATTATCCAGATATATGACCTTAGCCTGCCAAAGATATCTTGCTAATGATAATTTTTTTCTATCTTCTCCGATTGCTGATGAGAGAATAAAGAACTCTTTCTTTTTAATGAATAACAATGCTTGTGGGGGCCAAATGGATTCAATGTCATGTTCTACATTCATTGCTGGGATGTCATCTCCTTAGATGTATGTAAAGCTGTTCAAATTTTTTTCAAAAACTGTAGAATGCTTGGTGAAGTGAATGCAACAAACATAGCCCCTATACCCAAGTCCTCCCCTGCAAATTCAGTTACCTCATTTAGACTTATTTCATGCTGCAATGTGCTTTATAAGAGCATTTTCAAAATCAAAGCCACTAGATTGATTAGAGTCCTTCCTAGCATCATCTCTATGAATTAGGCTGTTTTTTTGCCAAATAGAAGTATATTGGATAATGTGCTTCTAGCCCATGAGCTCCTCAAAGGTTATAATAAGGCTCAAGTTACCCCAAGAGCAATGTTGAAGGTTGACATTAGAAAGGCCTATGACACTATACACCGAGAATCCATTGTTAAAATCATGGAAATAGTGAACTTTCCCAAACCTTTTGTTGCTTGGATATATGCTTGCATTTCAACTCCTATGTTTTCCTTGAACATTAATGACAACTCTGTAGGGTACTTCGAGAGCAAGCAAGGTATAAGACAAGGTGATCCTATTTCATCCTACCTATTCATAATTATGATGGAGGTTTTTACTCAATCAATCAACTCTTGGTTCCAGGCAAGAGGAATTAAGTACCACCCAAAATGCAAACACCCCCTTGTTACCACTCTCATGTTTGCTAATGATGTGATGATTTTTACAAAGCTAGATACTTCCTCAATCCAATGCATTCTAAATACATTAGAATCTTTCTATATGATGACTGGTTTAAAGTTGAACCTCCAAAATCCCATATCTTAGTTGCTAGTGTTCTTCAAACCCTAAATGAGAATTTAATTCACCTCTCTAGGCTACAACAAATGTCTGATAGTATGAATTACTTAGGTATCCCACTCTCTACATCTAGAATTACGGCTGATCAATGTTACCCTCTGCGTGCTAAGGTAACTTTTGTCTTGAATTGCCGGGCCAATAGATTTTTAATTCAAGCTGAGAGGCTGGTGTTGATCAAATCTATTTCATTCTTAGTGATGATCTACTGGGCTAGAACCTTTGTGTTCCCTAACAAGCTCTTGAAAATGATAAGAAGTGCAATGTATAGATTCTTCTGGATTGGGAGCATTAACTGTAAGAAACTTATCCCCTGTGCTTTCAGCAAGCTTGAATCCCTAAGGTGGTAGGGTGGTCTTGGAGTAAACAACATATACCGGTGGAATATTGTAGCTTTCAGTAGGCATTTTGATGCTTTATTGAACAAAGGTGAGAATATATGGGTCAAATGGACCTTGCTGTATAATATAGCAAAAAAACTTTTTGGACAATGGAAGCTCCTCACAATTACAGCTGGAATTGGAGTAAAATATTGAATCTAAGGAGGGTGTTTCTACCTCATATCAAGCTATACATTTCTTCTCTTGAATGTGCTAGTTTTTTGGAATGACCCATGAGCCATGCAAGGCATGATCATCTCCAAAAATTTCACTTATGAGCAAATAAGGCAGTTTGGGATAAGTGCAGATGCAAAGGCCAGAGATTATATTATGGATGGTGTGCTAGCTTTGCTATATTCAAGTAATCAGACAATAAGGAGTTTGTGGGATTCCCTGCAAACCAAACAATATACTCTTTCTCCTACTAAACATGTTGTTTGTACTAGAAAAATGAAAGCATATACTATTAGCATAGTTTTTAAAGTTGTTTCTGGTTTTGAAACTATGCCCAATTTCGGATGTAGTCACATTATTTGGGTTAATCACTCTCCTCCTAGAGAGAACTTGCTGATATGGAAAGTCCATATGGATGTACTTCCCACTACGACCAAGCTCAACAATTTTGGGTAGATGGTTAGCCCATTATGTGTTTTCTGCAATGTGGATAAATGAGGATAATCACCGCTTATTTTATAACTGTCCTATTATTTTTCAATTATGGAGTAACTTGATGAACAAGAATGGTAGGCACAACATGAATAGGGATAGAATAATTGAATGGGACTTGATATATAAGGCAACTAGATGGAAAAGCATGCAGTCTTTTTTGATTATCCTTGGTATGAAGAAATTTATAAGGGTCATTTGGGAAAAAAGAAATAATAGGGTGTTCTACAGTAAAACAAAAGGAAGTATTACCTTATGGCATGTAATAGTGCATGAAATTGGCACTGGGATCAAGGATTCAGGAATTGCTTTTGATGCATCTCGCACATCAGCCCAGGTTTAGTCTTTTTGTTTCTTTGTGTGCTTGTATTTGTCCTCTATGTTTTCTTGTACTTTTTCTTGTTGTATGCTGTTTTCTTGTATTTTTTGATTTTTATCTAAGGCTCATAGCTTGTTATGGTCTTTTATTTTATTGTACTTCAGTAAAATCTGGTAGGGGACCAATCAACCCTGCTAGCCTTGCTTAAAAAACTTATACAAATTATTTCTAAGATTAGTATGTATAATATCAGTAATTGAAATAAATTGTAACATTCCCCCTTTCTGACCGCCTCTAGTCGGTAATTAAACCAACTCGAAACGTTCAAAAAGACAGATTGTTATTTAGTTTATGTAATTAAAACAGAATCAGCCACAGAAACACGGAATAATAATATTTCATTACTATAAATTTCTTTTTGAATACATACATCAGAGTTTATACAATTTTAATACTGATACAACGGAATATCTTAAAATACAATTTTCTTCTGAAAACTAAAGTGATTCTTTACTCTCTCTCTAACTTCACTGCTCGAAAATCTTCAAGCTGTAAAATACTCGGTCTGACCCGAGTATTATATTCAAAAGAAAATAATACACAGGTCAGTCTAATTCAAACCAGTTTATTAGTGCATAGAGGCAAAAATAATCAAATAGACGACAGTCACAATAATTCCCGTCTATCCGATTCTTTAAACAAAGAAATCGGATGACAGTAAATGTAACACTTAATAGTGTTAAATCAAAAATCAGTAGATTTTTAAATCATCAAACAGAGATAAATAAAAAATTTATCAAATCAACAAAATCAATTTAAAACAATTGAAATTGTCACTTTAAAACCATTAGAGTTCGATTGGCTGCCGTACACGCACGCATGTACGGCCTCTCCAATACAGCATAAAAGATCAATGCATCACGACACAAAAGAAATATCAATTCAAAACTGTCGATTTTTTTTTGGGTGGCTGCAGTGCACGCACGCGTGCACGGCCTCGCCACATTTATATGATGCCATCGCAACACCAAA
This sequence comes from Allium fistulosum, assembly GCA_030737815.1. Classification (NCBI taxonomy): domain Eukaryota; kingdom Viridiplantae; phylum Streptophyta; class Magnoliopsida; order Asparagales; family Amaryllidaceae; genus Allium; species Allium fistulosum. The sequence goes on along the minus strand of CM060902.1, from coordinate 1,171,967,883 downwards.
TGCAAATATCAGACTCGAGCATAACGGCGCAGATTCGAGTGGAAGTGAATCATTTGACACAAATCAATGCCAACAACATGAACTGGAAAGTGCACCAAGGATAAGGCAACAGAGCAAGGCCCAACGAATAACAGATATACAAGGCAGTGACAACCAATCAATGCCAAGCAAACGTATGGCATCAAAACAATTGAACTGTAAACCAAAGTGGGCAATGCAAGCACAGCCTTAGACCAACAAGAATACAGACCAGAAGATGAAGTTCAGGACAGACCAAACTTGAATGAAAGCCAAACTGAGTACACTACCAAACAAGATCAATGTATGCAAATGGGCTACAGACCATAATAGTGGCAAGATTAAGGATGCAGACCCAGGTAGTACACGAGGGAGATGCAAAGCCAATATCAAAACATTCATCTACATTAGATTACATGAAACTGAATGGTGCAATCTCAGTAGAAAATGTATATGACATGAAGCAGTACTAACGTACATGAATATGAAGGCAACAAATACCAGGCACCAGCAACAACTACATGGAACTGGAAATTTCGCTTAAATAGAAAATGAACATGAATGTGTTGGCGACAGTTCAAGGCAACAGTAACAAATGAGTGAAACTGGACAGTGCCACCAACATTCGAAATATTTTTAAACAACAGCAATTTCCAAAATTAAATTATCTTAACCAAGAAAAATCATCAAGTGTATCTGCATATTAAATATGCAACCAAAGGTTGTAGTAAAGACTACAAAAATGCTCAAGTGTATCTGCAATGGATCGACCAAGTGCAACAAATAAAATGTACTGTTTTTTTTCTTTCCAAAATCATGCTTGCAGTTTTCAAATAAAATCATACGACCGAGATAATAAAGTGATGGAATCAATGATCATATACATGAATCAGTCTAAAATTTCAAGTATCATTTTATATGAAATTGATCACATCTGAGAAAACAGCAACATCAAAGCCATTTAGAAAAATCAAAGTGGAAGCCGAAGTCAAATAGATCGAACAACAAGTAACAGCAGTTACAAGTGACTCAGGCAAATGTACAGAGGCATCAACAACTACAGGGGTAACATAATGAAACTGTGGACAGGGACAAGGCTACAACTCAAACCCCATGTGCAAATTGAAATAGGCAGTGGCTACTAATGATATACAAGTGTAAGATTTTAAACTGGAAGTGGCAGTCATGCCAATGACGACTATTATCACAAAAAAAATCAAGTGATATCAAATGCAAGTGAGTGAAAACAATATAAATCTACTAATGCAACAAGCTCCAACATGAAATAAATTCAAACAGAGCTCACTGCAAAGATGAGTGCAACAGTTAAAATCAACTGAGCAACCAGACCAGTGTGGATGCAGACCAGAGACAAGGAGTGACCACATAGGGCAGTACAACTAAAACAAACATGAATGAATGGTCAATAAGGCATGCATACAGATGACGATAGATATGCAGTGACAAAGTGGACCAACCCCAACATCAATAACGAACATGGATGCAGGGACTGTCACAAACAAATATGGACAGTGCCAATATTGTATGCAAACTCAAGTGATATATGCAACATGAACAGATGAACATCAGTGCAACAAGATCACTCATGTAGACATGAATGCAACAAACAAAGATCAAAGGCATAGCAACTGCCACAAGACCACAATGCAGTGTACATGAGTACAACTACTGGAGTCAAGTCAGAAAAATTCGTGAATGCAAACAACCAACTACATGCCGGTGAACAGAAGACAAATACACAATCAACATGAATGCATATGCAGACTACAAGAACAGAGACTACAAGCAGTGAACACTTGTATACATATACAAGCAACTCAAATGAAGATACCAGAAGCAACATGTATAATTAACTCAAGCACCAATGCAATCAGAAACCAGACTGGACTACAAATAGATGCAACTGAAGATAACAACAAGTGAAATACAAAGTGGAGCAGTGGAGCTACATGAACACAATAAAACATTTAACGATGAACTTATACATCACATAAAAAAAATGAAACCAAAAGAATTCATAGAGATAACAAATAGCCTGTTCAAATCAAAACAATAGGCGAAGCATGGACATGCCAAAAACTAAGGCAAAGGAAAATGATGGTAGCCAATCAAATGAAGCTACAGGGACGAGCAAATCAAAGTCACAGGAAAATCGATACCGAAGCAAAGTCGAAGGGCCAAGTCGATCAACCCAAAATCAAATGAAATCGACTTCGAAACAAAGTCGAATGCCGACAAATCAAAGGAAGAATTCAACAATCAAATACGAACTAAAATCAAGGGTTACTGAATTAGATGTGAGGGGCGAAAACCACTCACCTTCGTTTGATGAAAGCCACTATCGCTCGGCAAGGTTGGCGCCGCGATGGTGAGGAACGAGCGAAGAGGAAGACGAACGCCAGAGAATCGATCGCCGAAGCCCTAGTTTTTGCAAAGCTTCGAGAAGACGATGTCCCAAGGATCCAGATCAAAGAAGAATAGCATCTGAGCTAGTGAACGAACATCAACCAAAGCTTCGACAGTTCAGATTGAACAAAGAAAATCGCCTACCGCCATTTTTCTTTTCTCGCTTATTTTTGTTTTAGGTTTAGGGTTATACGAATGAAATGAGATAAAGGAAAGGGGGTTACTTAATCACGGCTGCAACAAAAATATGGGCCAACATTGAAATTAAAGCCCATCTACTCTTTTAACAAAATTGTAAAAGAATTTCGATTAAATTAAAAACTATCAATCAATTAATTTACATAAGCAAAAATTCTTAAATCAAATTTATTTTTCTAAGTCATTAGTTCGAATTTCAAATACAGAGTTAATATTCAATTTCAAACTCCTGACTCAAATTTTAAATTCAAATATATTCCTCGTATTTTAAACTTAACAAATTCAAACAAATTCACAATTTAAATCAAAATTTAATTAAACTTTCAATTTAAATTAGTTTAAAAATTCGGGATCGTTACAATCTTCCCTCCTTAAAACTTTTCGTCCACGAAAAGGAAAGGTTGTTAAAATTTCATTAATATTTATACCCTACTCAATTTTTTACTAAGCTTGAAGCTTATTACAAATAAATGAATATATGTAGAATTCATTCCATTTGATTTAATCTCACTAGCTTTGTTCATTATCTCCTTTGTTTATTGATTTCTAAAATCAAAACGCAAAAGTCTTTTACCAAAATTTTCGACTTACAAAACTCAGATTTAAACTTTAAAATTCTTCACGTTAGAGATTTGCATAATATATATCTTCCAAAGCTGTGGACTTTCAAAACATTTCAAAGATCCTCTTCCTTAGTTTATTAGGTAGGAATTTTGAAATTTTAATTTCAAACTATTGATTCGATATTTAAAGTTTGAAAATACTTGCTAACTCGAAATTTAACAAGTCTATCGTCGTTCTCACAGACATTAGGCATACACTGGCCAGGCGCAGGTCTAAAAATCTCCAAGTACTAAATATACTTGCTTCAATTCCCAGTGAAAATACTTTAAAAATTCTTTTTCAAAAATGGATATGGAAAGCACGTTCCCCCATGGATCACAGTTTACCCGGCGGTTACGCTACTATCCCAGTAGAATCGCTTGTAACTGTAGATTTCATCTCTCTTGAATTTCGCCATGGTTGTTGCCACAGATCGCGGTCCACACGGCGGTTACGCTACTATCCCAGTAGAATCGCTTGTGTCTGTAGGCATCACGCCCCTCAAATTTCGCTTGGCATTTAGATTGCAGTTTACTCGGTGGTTGCGCCACTATCCCAGTGGAATCGCTTGTAACTGTGGGCATCTCGCCCCTCAAATTACGCTAGCATACATCATAATCAACATGATCCCATCACGAGGGATTCTAGTCCAAATGGACATTCCAACTTATGGAAAATTATACGTAGCTACGAATTTCAAATGGACACTCTTCACGAGTTCCAATACCTTCTCCAATAATAAATGGAAGGTACTTTTCCATATCCTCAGTTTAGAAAACATAATATCATATATATGTAGTACTTCATTTCACATTTCGTACATATCATATCCATGTAAGCTTACATAAGATTTCCATAACAATGACTTTCCAAACTGACGGTTTTCAAATTTACCATATTCATATATATAAGTTCTGAAAACCTACATATCCTATATCCATAACAAATAGAGGATTTCAAAATTTTCCTCTAAGTCGATTTGAAAATTTAAGGTTATCTCAAACCCAATTCATATTCATAATTCCATTTATTATCGACTTCACATTCGATTTGGATTTCACGCTTACATCGTCAATTCTCAACACAGAATTGATGTCTACCGATATATAACCTCTGAGCTCGTACGTCTCAGAGAAGGGTGTTAAGCTAAGAGAATAAATTCTCCGCCACCAACAGATATATATTTAATAGAGATCAATTGCTATGTCATCAATTCACAATGTTAGACATACAATCCAAATCATCATCTGAAATCCAAAACTCATCTTATAATTTCCTTGGTGTCGAAGTTAAACTCAATTTTAACTCAATGATTCAATCTTTTTGAAAAATTTCAATTGAACTAATTGTTCAAATTTCTCATTTAACTTTTCAACTTCGACTTCGAAAATGAATTTCAAATCATTTATCCCTTACGGAATATATTCACAACATTTCATTTTTGGAAAAACATTCCCATACTTATTTAAAAATAAGTAATTCACAAATCTAATTTATTTTCAACATTTGAAAATATTTGATATACTTTAATCAAAATTAAGTATATATTTCATCTTTAAGGAAATCATTCTCTTTCACACATTTATTTGAGTTAAAACGAATGTTACGTAAAACATCGTTACTACAACTCAAAATCACTAGTATAGGGATTCGAAATTTAAATAGATGTATAAATCCCAATACTATACAAAACATTTCCTTTCGAAAATCATTTACTATAACAACAGTGTTATAGTCCACCATTTTCTTATATTCGAAAACATCTATTTCAACAATGAATGTTGAAATCTATGGTTTCGATATTCAATGCCTTTGAAAACATCTTTAAAACAATTAACTTCGTTTTAAAATATCACTTTCCCAAAACATGTCCATTTTATTCAATAATATATTCACTATCCAAAATCGTGAATATACTTCATTTAACAAGCTATAAAGATTTACTTATCCAAAATAAGTCATTTTCGGATTTATCAATTTTCTATTTCCAAGATAATCAACTAGTTCTTTAGTAAATCCTTCATTGAATTGATTTTCAATTAAATCACATTTGATTTATTTACATTGGATTTTACTAACATTCATTCATATTCAATTAGTTCACTTTCACTAATTTACATTTAAGTTGGTTTTCTTTCAATTCAAATCAAATTTGATTCTATTTAGATTTACTTATCTTTCAATTTGAATTCAATTTACTTAGCTTTCAATTTCCATTAATTCAATTTCATTAACACTTAGTGAATTTCTATACAATCAACTAGCAAAACCAAATTTATTTACTTTGCTTACATTCAATTTGGTTTAACACATTTAATTTCATTTTGATATCAAATTCAACCTCATTCAACATTACTTAAGCTATGTTTCATTTTATCTTCATTTGTATTTATTTTCACTATACAGCTTAAGTTCGCCTCAAATTTATTTAAAATTCTATTTTATTTAACTTAACTCAGATTTCATTTCTAAAGTCATTTTATTTAACTTTTACTAAAGTCAAATTCATATCACTATTCAGAATTCAGATTTTGTTTTACTTAACAAAACTGTTTAACCATTTCACAACTGGTTTTACTTAAATTTTCTCATTTTATAAGTTATACAACTTATTAATTTAAACTTCCCAATCCATATTATATAATCACTTATCTTTTAAGTTTAAATTTCCATTTTAATAATTTATCTCACCCAGTTAAATTTATTTAACTTTCCTTTAGTTAAATTTCAAATCCATTCAAACAATTTTATACTTCTTTAGATTTGAAAAACATTTTCTTTAAAGTGTTTCTAGTAACTATTCATATTAAACACCATAAACTAAGCTTTGTGTAAACCAAAGCTCTGATACCACTCTGTAACATTCCCCCTTTCTGACCGCCTCCAGTCGGTAATTAAACCAACTCGAAACGTTCAAAAAGACGGATTGTTATTTAGTTTATGTAATTTAAACAGAATCAGCCACAGAAACACAGAATAATAATATTTCATTACTATAAATTTCTTTTTGAATACATACATCAGAGTTTATACAATTTTAATACTGATACAGCGGAATATCTTAAAATACAATTTTCTTCTGAAAACTAAAGTGATTCTTTACTCTCTCTCTAACTTCGCTGCTCGAAAATCTTCAAGCTGTAAAATACTCGGTCTGACCCGAGTATTATATTCAAAAGAAAATAATACATAGGTCAGTCTAATTCAAACCAGTTTATTAGTGCATAGAGGCAAAAATAATCAAATAGACGACAATCACAATAATTCCCGTCTATCCGATTCTTTAAACAAAGAAATCGGATGACAGTAAATGTAACACTTAATAGTGTTAAATCAAAAATCAGTAGATTTTTAAATCATCAAACAGAGATAAATAAACAATTTATCAAATCAACAAAATCAATTTAAAACAATTGAAATTGTCACTTTAAAACCATCAGAGTTCTATTGGCTGCCGTACACGCACGCGTGTACGGCCTCGCCAATACAGCATAAAAGATCAATGCATCACGACACAAAAGAAATATCAATTCAAAACTGTCGATTTTTTTTGGGTGGCTGCAGTGCACGCACGCGTGCACGGCCTCGCCACATTTATATGATGCCATCGCAACACCAAATGCAAATATCAGACTCGAGCATAAGGGCGCAGACTCGGGTGGAAGTGAATCATTTGACACAAATCAATGCCAACAACATGAACTGGACAGTGCACCAAGGATAAGGCAACAGAGCAAGGCCCAACGAATAACAGATATACAAGGCAGTGACAACCAATCAATGCCAAGCAAACGTATGGCATCAAAACAATTGAACTGTAAACCAAAGTGGGCAATGCAAGCACAGCCTTAGACCAACAAGAATACAGACCAGAAGATGAAGTTCAGGACAGACCAAACTTGAATGAAAGCCAAACTGAGTACACTACCAAACAAGATCAATGTATGCAAATGGGCTACAGACCATAATAGTGGCAAGATTAAGGATGCAGACCCAGGTAGTACTCGAGGGAGATGCAAAACCAATATCAAAACATTCATCTACATTAGATTACATGAAACTGAATGGTGCAATCTCAGTAGAAAATGTATATGACATGAAGCAGTACTAACGTACATGAATATGAAGGCAACAAATACCAGGCACCAGCAACAACTACATGGAACTGGAAATTTCGCTTAAATAGAAAATGAACATGAATGTGTTGGCGACAGTTCAAGGCAACAGTAATAAATGAGTGGAACTGGACAGTGCCACCAACATTCGAAATATTTTTAAACAACAACAATTTCCAAAATTAAATTATCTTAACCAAGAAAAATCATCAAGTGTATCGGCATATTAAATATGCAACCAAAGGTTGTAGTAAAGACTACAAAAATGCTCAAGTGTATCTGCAATGGATCGACCAAGTGCAATAAATAAAATGTACTGTTTTTTTTTCTTTCCAAAATCATGCTTGCAATTTTCAAATAAAATCATACGGCCGAGATAATAAAGTGATGGAATCAATGATCATATACATGAATCAGTCTAAAATTTCAAGTATCATTTTATATGAAATTGATCACATCTGAGAAAACAGCAACATCAAAGCCATTTAGAAAAATCAAAGTGGAAGCCGAAGTCAAATAGATCGAACAACAAGTAACAGCAGTTACAAGTGACTCAGGCAAATGTACAGAGGCATCAACAACTACAGGGGTAACATAATGAAACTGTGGACAGGGACAAGGCTACAACTCAAACCCCATGTGCAAATTGAAATAGGCAGTGGCTACTAATGATATACAAGTGTAAGATTTTAAACTGGAAGTGGCAGTCATGCCAATGACGACTATTATCACAAAAAAATCAAGTGATATCAAATGCAAGTGAGTGAAAACAATATAAATCTACTAATGCAACAAGCTCCAACATGAAATAAATTCAAACAGAGCTCACTGCAAAGATGAGTGCAACAGTTAAAATCAACTGAGCAACCAGACCAGTGTGGATGCAGACCAGAGACAAGGAGTGACCACATAGGGCAGTACAACTAAAACAAACATGAATGAATGGTCAATAAGGCATGCATACAGATGACGATAGATATGCAGTGACAAAGTGGACCAACCCCAACATCAATAAAGAACATGGATGCAGGGACTGTCACAAACAAATATGGACAGTGCCAATATTGTATGCAAACTCAAGTGATATATGCAACATGAACAGATGAACATCAGTGCAACAAGATCACTCATGCAGACATGAATGCAACAAACAAAGATCAAAGGCATAGCAACTGCCAAAAGACCACAATGCAGTGTGCATGAGTACAACTACTGGAGTCAAGTCAGAAGAATTCATGAATGCAAACAACCAACTACATGCCGGTGAACAGAAGACAAATACACAATCAACATGAATGCATATGCAGACTACAAGAACAGAGACTACAAGCAGTGAACACTTGTATACATATACAAGCAACTCAAATGAAGATACCAGAAGCAACATGTATAATTAACTCAAGCACCAATGCAATCAGAAACCAAACTGGACTACAAATAGATGCAACTGAAGATAACAACAAGTGAAATACAAAGTGGAGCAGTGGAGCTACATGAACACAATAAAACATTTAACGATGAACTTATACATCACATAAAAAAAATGAAACCAAAAGAATTCATAGAGATAACAAATAGCCTGTTCAAATCAAAACAATAGGCGAAGCATGGACATGCCAAAAACTAAGGCAAAGGCAAATGATGGTAGCCAGTCAAATGAAGCTACAGGGACGAGCAAATCAAAGTCACAGGAAAATCGATACCGAAGCAAAGTCGAAGGGCCAAGTCGATCAACCCAAAATCAAATGAAATCGACTTCGAAACAAAGTCGAATGCCGACAAATCAAAGGAAGAATTCAACAATCAAATACGAACTAAAATCAAGGGTTACTGAATTAGATGTGAGGGGCGAAAACCACTCACCTTCATTTGATGAAAGCCACTATCGCTCGGCAAGGTTGGCGCCGCGATGGTGAGGAACGAGCGAAGAGGAAGACGAATGCCAGAGAATCGATCGCCGAAGCCCTAGTTTTTGCAAAGCTTCGAGAAGACGATGTCCCAAGGATCCAGATCAAAGAAGAATAGCATCTGAGCTAGTGAACGAACATCAACCAAAGCTTCGACGGTTCAGATTGAACAAAGAAAATCGCCTGCCGCCATTTTTCTTTTCTCGCTTATTTTTGTTTTAGGTTTAGGGTTATACGAATGAAATGAGATAAAGGAAAGGGGGGTTACTTAATCACGGTTGCAACAAAAATATGGGCCAACATTGAAATTAAAGCCCATCTACTCTTTTAGCAAAATTGTAAACGAATTTCGATTAAATTAAAAACTATCAATCAATTAATTTACATAAGCAAAAATTCTTAAATCCAATTTATTTTTCTAAGTCATTAGTTCGAATTTCAAATACAGAGTTAATATTCAATTTCAAACTCCTGACTCAAATTTTAAATTCAAATATATTCCTCGTATTTTAAACTTAACAAATTCAAACAAATTCACAATTTAAATCAAAATTTAATTAAACTTTCAATTTAAATTAGTTTAAAAATTCGGGATCGTTACACAAATCTTAAGTTAATTTTGATGTATATATAAGTTATATCATTGAAACTGTAGAAATTGTATATTTAGATGATGAAACAATGTACATTTCATATATAAAAGATATTATAATTTTAATATATATGAAATGATGTTTAAAAATGAAATACTATGATTTCAGATGATAATGATGATTTATTTTGACTTTAAATATATTCCGAGTACTTAATATTGAATTCTAAAGTTAAGGGAAATAAAGAATTGTCAAGTTTAGTAAATATACTTAAGAAAATAATAGGATTAGTGGATGGAATTATATGGCTAAACTATTGTTCAATTATGGAATTAAACTCTACAATAATATAGTATTGAACCACCAATAGTTTGGAGAAGGATCTAGAAGAAAAACAATTAAAAAGAAGAAGAAAATAGCCGCTTTATATTTTCACAAATTCACAGCTACTGGTTAACCACTTAGAATTCCAACGGTCGGCTGTTATGTCGCTAGGACCAGTATGCGAAAGAGTTAGGGTAATACTCTAGGAAATTTTTTGTAATTATTTACATATATCTAACACTATAATCAATTTTTTATATAATAAAGTTGTTTGATATCTATTATATATATGCACTTAATATATTATGATATATTAGTTAAGTGATTAACCTAATATTAGTTAGAAAATCCTTTAATGAAATGTTGTGTGATAATTACAAACAGATATAATTTTGAGAAATTTATCACAATATAGAACAATAAATTATTTTTGAATATTTCTGGACAAGATGTTTTAAAAAAGGATATAGATACAACCACAGAGACTAGAGTACAGAATGTTCTTCAAATGTTGGGCAATGATTTACTCATAGCTACTAGGGGCACTAAGAGGTAACAGACTCATAATTATTGGATGACTATAAAATGACTCACCCGAGAGTTTCTTGTTGGTGAATAACAACTAGGTCAAATAGAAAATTTAAAGTGTGACGATGTTACATGGTTTTATCGACTTGAGAATACTATGGAACTTCTACATGGATACTCCACTTTGATTATAGTTAATCATGACATGGCGATCATTGAGCGACTATAGTTGTATCTATGTTGAAGCATTGGAAATGACGCTCTATTCAATAGAGAATTTGTCTTCTCGGTTGTATGAGGTTAGTACCACGGTTAACTGTTGTCAACTTAAAATCAAATCTCCAACCATAATAGTATAATTAATAATAAGTGTTATTATTGGACCAAGTACTTTGTTTTTGGAAAAACCGAGTTGAGTATGGATAAAATTGAAATTTTGAACAACATCATATATTCTAAAGTGATATAATTTTGATGAAAAGAGCATGTGCATATTATTGTTGCTAAAAGGTACTACATAAGAAACTGCGAAATTAGATTTTATCAGAAAGATCTTTAAAAGATGAATTCAACCAAACTGTCACACCATTAGCTAAGATGGCATATGAACATTAATATGTGAATTGTCTAATGTTAGACAGAATTCACATCTCCAAGTCTCAAAACCACATTTGTGAATTCTTCGAAATACCACACGATTTAATTTGTTTATGAAATGTTATAAATTATTTAATATTTAGTAAGTATTAATTATTTTTTTATTTGATGTTTTGGATGTTGTTAGTAATTATTTGGATGTATATATAGAAGTTTTATATGCACACATCGATATAGGATATCAGTGTATTTTTAAATTAGTTTTAAATAAAGACAATTACTTAAATAGGCTTATGGAAATTTGTTCCATACAGGGAATAATATGGTCGGCCAAGTTAATGTGAGAATGAAGTTTTTCTTGATTGAAAATTAAAGGGAAATTAATGGTGAAGTTTTAATAAAGAGAATATGAAAAGTTTCATTTTCTCCATTAAAACGTGTAACGACCCGGAATTTTACTGCTTTGATTTATGGATATTTAATTAATTTTAAATATTCAATATATAGATTTTATAATAAAAATAAAGCTTTTTTAAATAAATAATAATGATGGTGAAATAGTTTTTAAAATTAGTTTACAAATATAATTAGTTCGATGAATAATCGAAAATGTTACCGGAATATGTTTTTCGAATTTAAAAATTGTCGGAAGCATTATAAACCCTAGAATATAATTTACATACTCACATTTACAATTAGTTAAGGCATGCATATATATCTTCATGCATATAGTTAAGTTAAAAAAAAGTTAAAAGAATATTCCATGAAGATGCCTTAGAAAACATGTTTAGACATAAGTACACATGCACTAACTTCATGTTGGCTAAGCAAAAGGAAGGGGGGACAAACTTGTGGGCTGAAGTACATGGGGGAAGAGGAGCATGGTCAGGTGGCAAAAGGAGGTAGAGGGTATAGGACTAAGGGTGTTTAGGTAATTTGATTTGTTTCTTGCTTATAAATACCCCTTTCATTTCTTCATTTTTGCCTTCTTTTCCTTATGTCATATCTTCCTAATTATTTAACCGAATGGAGATTTTATTTTTTTCAAACTATGTCAAATTTCAGTGGTTACAACTTTTTTGTAGATCACTTTTTCAAATTCTTGGTCCAGCTATGTCAAAATCTCGTTTATTTGCAAAGTGTTTTTGGGCTCAGAGATCCAAGTCCGAAAATGGTCATTCTTATTACGACCATATCTTCTTCAAAATAAATCGTAATTTAGTGTTTCCTTTTGTTTTAAATTGTAGAGGAAAGAATTTCTTAAAACTTTCCTTTTAACCACTTTACCAAATTTCAAGTGTAACATGTCCAAAAACCGAGGAGAAGATGACCCTTTTCGAGTTGATTTTTGGTGGTTTCCAAGCTTTACAAGTTTAAATTTATTTCAAGTTTCTAAAAAGATTTGGTGAGTGAACCCTCTTATATTTTGGAAAGATTTTAACTTTATATTTTGTTATGTTTGTTATGCAACGTTTTGGTTGTTTGGTTGGATTATCATGTTGTTGGATATATGCATGTTGCTTGTATGTGATTAAATATGTGGTATGGTTGATTTTTAGCTTAGACTTGTTAGCAAAGCCTAATAAGTGTTGTTATGGTTATAAAGTTAGATATTTTGCTTATGTTGGAATTGTGAGAGGTTTATGGATGTATCGATTTGTGAATGCTATGAAAGATTAGCACTTGAACTTGTTAAGTTGACATGGAGATCCCTTGAGTTAAGTGGTTTACTTAATTTGTTTTCTAATAAAAAGTTATAACCTTTACATTTGTTTTCAAAACCTTTTACTAGTTAGTTAAGTAAGTTAAATTAAAAGATAAGAGTTTTAAAGGTTGTTGTATATGCAAAATAAGTTTTCAAGTTATGGTGTCCATAGCGATAGTCACTATGGATGCAGTTTCGCTTTAAAAATCCGAATTTTTCAAATTTAAGTTTTATACTTAAAATTGTTTTGTAAATGTTTTACAAGCCTACTAATAATGTATTTAAAATTTAATTAAGGATTTAATAATTAATTAATCAAGTTTTAATTATTATTAATTAATTAAGTGTTAATAAGGTTTATTAACTTTAATTAAGTAAATATTAGTTACTAATTAATTACCCTTTAAAGGATAAGATTAATTTTAATTAACCAATTATTATGTATGATTAATTTTTAATTAATTATAAGTTAAGTATATGATTTACTTTTAATTAATTACCAATTAAATATAGAGTTAATTAATAATTAATTATTAACCATGTGTTTAATTTTAAATAAATTAAGGTTTTAATTTATAAATTGTTAATTAAAGGTTTAATTTATTATTTAAGACTTAATTAAAGATTATTTAATTGAGACTAATTAATATTAAATTATTAATTAAGGTTTACATGATTATTTAATAATGAATAAAGGATTATTTAGTGTTTAATTATTTATTTAATAATTAATTATTGTTTAATCATTTATTTAAAGGTTTAATTATTTCTTAATTAATTTATTTAATTAAATTAAGATTTAATAAAGATTAATTATGATTTAATAAGAGTTTAACTTATAATTAATTATTTTAAAGGGGAGTTTAAGTTTTAAATCCTTTGATTTTAAAAGAAATAATTTATTTAAAAAGGGAATTATTTGACAAAGGATAGTTTTGAGCATAAGGGATTCTAATGTTGATAAATTAAGTATACAAATAACTATGAATGAGTTATAATGTTGATTGATTGAATTGTTTGGACATCTAATAGCAGAATAAATCCCCGCTCTGCTATAATGTAATTGTTTAGTTGTTGTGGACACAGGATAACAAAATAAATTTCCGTTCCGTTATAAACCGATTGTTGATTGTATGGACATATGTTCATAGAATAAATCACCGTTTTGCTAATTAACTTGTATTTGACATCTGTTTAGTAAAATAAATCACAGTTCTACCATAATTTCCCAAGTAGATTATGTGGACATCTATTTATGTAGAATAAAAACCCATCCTGCTATTATAATAACTTGGACATGTGTTTAGCAGAATAAATCTCCGTCTGCTATTATAATAACTTGGATATGATTTGGAAATGAGAAATCTTTCACAAATGTTTTTTGAATATACTTATGTCAATGAGATAAGTATATGAATGTTTTGATAAACACCTTTGAAAAGAGTTTTAAAAAATGAAAGATTTAGTTTGAGGTTTCATGGTTGGTATGGGTAATTAAATCTTTGAATTTGTTGTTGTTTGTTGTTTGATAGTTAAATAACCGACTATTAAATATGGAGCAAAATATAACTCTGGAAATATCTAGGAGAAACACATGAGTTATATGGCATAGTCATCTTCGATGATGTTGTATTGTGTGTATAAATCTCGATTTGTTCTCCTAGGACTAATGATAGGGAGATCCGTCCACTTAAACAGTTAGGGGGTTATCCATGCTCTTATATATTGTCTGTTTATTTCCTAAAGAACCGGGGTTGAATTTACCGGAACTATCGAATGTTGTTTCGAAGAGACTGGGATCAGATTTGCTTTATCCGAAAACCACTTTGATCCAACTCAAACACTTCGAATTGATGATGGATCTTTTGAAGTGCAAGGGCTACTTGCTACTAATCCTGAGGGTGATTTCAAAATGGATGTAGTAGAGGTAGTGCCTTCGGTTTCGTTCAGACCTAGAACGAACTTGTATGGATGAATACTAGCATTGCATTTTTACCTGGAGGGCAGTGTTAGGATTCCAAGATGGTCGCTATATAAAAACGTAATCGTAGCCTTAAGCCTCATCAACTGGGAAAATGACTAAAGCAGGGACATGCGGCAGAGCTACGTGGGTTGCTCCTATTAGGGTATGATCATCCCAAGATCTAGTGTCAATATCTCTATGTATGCTTTGGTGCCTATTATAGTTGTTTGATCGCAACCAAAGGGTGATCATATTCGGCGCTATCCAGTAAGCAGTAGGGTCGGTCCTGAGTAGCAGAGGTGCAACGTGTTGCAGCCTCCTGTACATTTTATCTAGAGGTTTACAGATTCGGTGTGTAGACCCTTACCCTTTCATGGTTGGAATTCATCCTCCAATAAGTGCCTTCTGACTTAGTTGTATACCTATTACGCTGGAATTTAATAATGTAACAATTTCGGCTATGATTAATATGAATTTGTATTCTAGACATTATTATAATATCACTGAATTTTCTATAGAAAACCTTTTGGCTACCGTAAGGTAAAAACCAATCGGTGTTCATGTGCGGCGTGGTCTTACGAGATACCTTTGATTTTGAAAGGTTTTACAAGTTAAATAAATAAATTCCTTGTGATTTGAGTTTCTCACGCTGGTTTTACCTGACTGATCCGGGCGTTATTTTTCTTATAATGCTCGGGTCAGCCCAAGCATATTTTCAAAATTTAGCTGGATCCTTTGGAGCTTTCAGGTGACGAGTTGGATTCTCCAAGACGTATTCACGTACCTTATATTCTTCCGCTATTTTTTTGTCTGTATCTATCAGCAATTGTAAGGATAGGCTGTTATAACTGTCCAGGCTGATAATAGGTTAATGTACTCTGATGATGTGTATAATAAAGATAACTTCTTTTCTTCAAGACTTGTTTGTATTATATATTACTCGTCACAAATAGTGAGATTTTGTTCTTTATTTTTATTTCTTTCACCCTGTTTGCGCCAAAAATGGTCACAAACCCCGAATGTTGTGAAAGCACCAGTGTATGAATACAAATCAGCAATATTCAAACACAAATCTCAGATCTAAACAAACAACAAACAACAATCCAGAAATAATGAACAAAAACACGATATTTATAGTGGTTCGGCTATCTCCGGCCTACGTCCACTCCAAAGTTTTTATCTTTTATTGATCGATGCTTGAAGATTACAATTTCCTATCGCGTAGTACAACGGATTTTATGATTATAATCTGAATCTAAGGCAGCAATGGTGATCTGGAGTAAATCTGGCAGAGTCTGGGCGCTCCTTAGCTCTCAAAATTGTCCGACCCCTTTTCTGAATGACTAGGGGCTCTATTTATAGGTGTAGGAGGCTGATATTTCGCCTAAAATGAGGGGAGACCAGTTCTGGTACGTCAGGGGGCTCACATGGCCGAAATCTGGAGATCCGGGCCCACTTTGGGATCGATTCGACCCTTGGTTCGAATCGATCAAGAAATCATCCAATCGAGCTGAAATTTGGCGTGGACATTCTTCATCATGTGCTTAAGCTTCTGTGAAAGTTTCATGTCATTTGGATTTGTAGATCTTGAGATATGATCGATTCAAGTTGGAGTCTTCCGCCACCTGAAGTCGTTCGAATCGATTCCTTCGAATCGATTCGTTCAAATCGATCTGTTCTTATTGAGTCGTTCGAATCGATTCTCTTTGCATGTGTGCGCTTCGAGTCAGTCCTCCACTTCCTCCGAGTATTCTGGGCCAAATCCCTGGGTTTCAGGCGCTTCAACCTAATGGATTCGAAGTGAGGGATTCGAAGGAATGCTCCTTCGAATCGATCAAATGGAATGCTATTCGAATCGATCAGGTTGTATCGTAGTCTGATGGGTATGGAACTGCGTTAACGGGATGAATTCAAAGATGGTGGATTAGAAGCTTTCTCAACTGTGTGGATTCGAAGAATACTTCCTTTGTGGACTCGAAGTAGGGAGCCAGTCTGATGGATTCGAACCAAGGGCATTTGGATGGAGTCGAACTGAGGGCCGAGGTGAGGCTAGGTTTCCATGGATTCGAACTATCGCATTTCGAGGAGGGATTCGAGGCAAGGCTCTGGGCCAATGGATTCGAAGCAAGGACTTGCTTTATGGATTCGAACTGTAGAAGGATTCGAACTAAAGCATACTTCTTCCATTTTCCAATGACGATAGCTTGAGCATACGAACTCGGATTGCTCCGAAATTCAGAACGTTGGTTTCTACTGCTTTACTTGACGTGTCCTATCAATTGTAGCCCAATCCGGACTCGGGAAAAATTCGTCGATATTTATAGCCGTCCAACAATCATCCAAAGCTGAGGGTGTATGATCTTGTCTTCTCCCAGTCAGTTCCTTGGTATCTCGGCCTTGCCAAAAGGCGGGATAACATTTGCCCCCAAAACATGCCTTATGATAGGAAGGCGTGTTTTGAATAATTTCGTATCTGATATCCAAAGTCCATAGTCAATTCCATGTCCATCCGAACTCGAAGACCGAGCCTTTGATCCATTCTTATCCAACAACCGAATCCAAGACCTCTCCGGGTCGATATCCAAATCTGTAACCTCTCTGGGCTCTTGCCAAGCGCAATCCACACTCGACGACCGTGGTCCAGTGTCCCTGGACATTGAACTAACCTCTCCGGGTTCTTGCCAAGCGCAATCCACACCTGACGACCGTGGCCCAGTGTCCTTGGGCGTTGAGCTAACCTCTCCGGGTTCTTGCCAAGCGCAATCCACACCTGACGACCGTGGTCCAGTGTCCCTGGACGTTGAGCTAACCTCTCCGGGTTCTTGCCAAGCGCAATCCACACCTGACGACCGTGGTCCAGTGTCCCTGGACGTTGAGCTAACCTCTCCGGGTTCTTGCCAAGCGCAATCCACACCTGATGACCGTGGTCCAGTGTCCCTGGACGTTGAGCTAACCTCTCCGGGTTCTTGCCAAGCGCAATCCACACCTGACGACCGTGGTCCAGTGTCCCTGGACGTTAGTAATGCCGTGGCTTAACTCCTAAGCCGAATCCTGGTCGCTCCGGACCCTTGTTGAGCATAGTCCATACTCAGCGACCTGAAACAATAATCGATAATAGGGGGCCTAAGTCCTAGACTGAATCCTGGTCACTCCGGACCCTTGCCGAGCGTAGTCCATACTCGACGACCTGAATGAGTCACTTTACCGCGTTCGGGCAGAACGACTCACCCCTTGCCAGGCATAATCCATACCTGACGACCGTTTATCAAAAACCAAAAAGAATCCAATCAAGATCCAATCCAAAATCCAAATCAAATCGGGAAACCAGAAATCCATATCAAAAATCAAAATCATCATCCAAAACGGAGAACAATCATCCGAATGAATGCCAAAACCAGAGAAACGAGCAAAATCAGGAGTTCAATCCAAACTCCAAAAACCAAACCAGAAAACTAAGTGTCCAATACAAAAACAAAAGACATATTTCGCAAACCATGGCTTTGCGGTTTATCATCACTCAGAGCATGCCTAGGGGCTATCTCCGTCCCCATACATGTGTAAATGACTCGGTTGCTCGCCAATGGTTTGTTACTTATTTCATATTATCCTGATCAATTGATGACCAATCGACCATTATTCCTGTGCCTCATATCCTCATGGTTTGAGGTAGGCGGTGGTTGCTCCTGCTCCACCGCCGCATTCCGAGCCCCAACATACTGCCTCAACTGTCCATTCCTCACATGCTCCTCAATTATGTCCTTTAGGTGCCTGCAGCTGTTGGTATCATGCCCTTCTAAATCGTGGAAGAGATAATGCTTTCCTGACGCCCTTTCTCGTTCAGAAGGTTCTCTCTTAGCCGGCCTCCGGTAAGGAAGGCGATTCCGGGTTTCCATGTATATCCGCTCCTGCGTCTCGTTTAATTCTGTGTATGTGGGAAACTTTGGATCCTTCCATTGCTTCCTGGTTTTTCCTGAATCGTCGTCCAGCTTCCTTTTTCCTTTATCTTTATCCGAGCTTCCGTTGGATGGTCCTCCACCCCCAGTCACATTCACCTCCTTTAACTTTAAGTCCATACATGCATCTTCTTGCCGAAGGAACCTTTCAGCTTCATGGAAGAATTCCCCGAGATCCAGTGGCGGGTCTCGTACTAAAGAAACCTTGAAATCTGAATCCTCTCTGACTCCCGACACTGCCGCCATCAAAACCATCGATGGATCCGGCCGATCCACCGAAGAAACCGCCGCATTAAATCGAGTTAAAAATGCTCTAAGCGATTCATCCGTTCTTTGCTTTACCGATGTTAACGTCATCACGTTCTTAGGTCTTTTGATATGAACACGAAACTGTCCCAAAAACCTGTCCACCAATTCCCTCCAATTCCTGATAGATCCTTCTTCCAGCTGCCTAAACCACATTACCGCTAGGTCTGTCAAGTATAAAGGGAAACATCAGGCCATTACTTCGTCCGATGCCCCCAGCACTTCCATGTGTCTAGTGTATCTCATCAAATGATCAGTTGGATCGGCCTTGCCATTATATACTTCCACGCTAGGTAACTTGAACTTAGGTGGATTCTGAGCTATCCTGATTTCTTGAGCGAATGGACTCCTGTACACTCCTTCCAAATCTCGATTGGTCAAACCTCCACGCATAGTCTTCCTAATGATTTCCGCTAATCCAGCGTTGCCTGTTAGGGGTTGCCCCCCATGCTCCCGAGGGAACTCCGGCACATATTCTTCATGTGGCTCATTAGCCGCAACGTTGGCTCTAGCCTGCTGAACTCCTTCCAAAGGTCCTTCTGCGTTGGATCCTACGGGCCTGCCCCCAAGCCCTTGTTGATTGCCTTCCGGTTCTGTATTCTGTCCTATATTGGGTTCCGCAACCCTAGTTCCTTGTTCCACATTTGCAGTCGCTGTAGTTGGTCCAAGGTTTTGTGTTCCAGCAGCTCTCATCTGCTCGCAGAAAGTCTGCATCATATCCTGTTGACTCTTCAACAACCTCTCATGCAATGAATTTGCCATAGCTTCCATTTCGTCTTTGGTAATGTAAATCGAAGCTTGTCCTTCTCCAGCTCCGGAGGATGCCTCTTGACTTCCTCCCTATTGGCTTCTCTCAGCTCTTTGCCTTGTTTGTCGAGTCATTGTTGAGTCAACCTGAATCCTTCAAACTTTTCAAATCTAATCTTTGAATCTGGTGTAGCGGGTGCTAGTTCTTCTCAGTGAAAGCACCAAAGTGTTTGCGCCAAAAATGGTCACAAACCCCGAATGTTGTGAAAGCACCAGTGTATGAATACAAATCAGCAATATTCAAACACAAATCTCAGATCTAAACAAACAACAAACAACAATCCAGAAATAATGAACAAAAACACGAGATTTATAGTGGTTCGGCTATCTCTGGCCTACGTCCACTCCAAAGTTTTTATCTTTTATTGATCGATGCTTGAAGATTACAATTTCCTATCGCGTAGTACAACGGATTTTATGATTATAATCTGAATCTAAGGCAGCAATGGTGATCTGGAGTAAATCTGGCAGAGTCTGGGCGCTCCTTAGCTCTCAAAATTGTCCGACCCCTTTTCTGAATGACTAGGGGCTCTATTTATAGGTGTAGGAGGCTGATATTTCGCCTAAAATGAGGGGAGACCAGTTCTGGTACGTCAGGGGGCCCACATGGCCGAAATCTGGAGATCCGGGCCCACTTTGGGATCGATTCGACCCTTGGTTCGAATCGATCAAGAAATCATCCAATCGAGCTGAAATTTGGCGTGGACATTCTTCATCATGTGCTTAAGCTTCTGTGAAAGTTTCATGTCATTTGGATTTGTAGATCTTGAGATATGATCGATTCAAGTTGGAGTCTTCCGCCACCTGAAGTCGTTCGAATCGATTCCTTCGAATCGATTCGTTCAAATCGATCTATTCTTATTGATTCGTTCGAATCGATTCTCTTTGCATGCGTGCGCTTCGAGTCAGTCCTCCACTTCCTCCGAGTATTCTGGGCCAAATCCCTGGGTTTCAGGCGCTTCAACCTAATGGATTCGAAGTGAGGGATTCGAAGGAATGTTCCTTCGAATCGATCAAATGGAATGCTATTCGAATCGATCAGGTTGTATCGTAGTCTGATGGGTATGGAACTGCGTTAACGGGACGAATTCGAAGATGGTGGATTCGAAGCTTTCTCAACCGTGTGGATTCGAAGAATACTTCCTTTGTGGACTCGAAGTAGGGAGCCAGTCTGATGGATTCGAACCAAGGGCATTTGGATGGAGTCGAACTGAGGGCCGAGGTGAGGCTAGGTTTCCATGGATTCGAACTATCGCATTTCGAGGAGGGATTCGAGGCAAGGCTCTGGGCCAATGGATTCGAAGCAAGGACTTGCTTTATGGATTCGAACTGTAGAAGGATTCGAACTAAAGCATACTTCTTCCATTTTCCAATGACGATAGCTTGAGCATACGAACTCGGATTGCTCCGAAATTCAGAACGTTGGTTTCTACTGCTTTACTTGACGTGTCCTATCAATTGTAGCACAATCCGGACTCGGGCAAAATTCGTCGATATTTGTAGCCGTCCAACAATCATCCAAAGCTGAGGGCGTATGATCTTGTCTTCTCCCAGTCAGTTCCTTGGTATCTCGGCCTTGCCAAAAGGCGGGATAACACAGTCCCCTAATGATCTGTCTTTCGAACACTTAAATGATCGACACACAAACACCGTGGATGTATTAATTGTCGTCTTTAGGTGTAAGAAAGGCAGATCATTAGAACGTGGTATCAGAGCTTAGGTTGAGCGAACACCTAGGCTTTGGTGGGGTTGACTCAATTGAGATGGGGTAAGTGAGACCCTAGAATGAGTTTGAGTGTATATATTGAGTGCGTATTTTTTAGTGCTATAAAAATGTTTTATATTGTGTTGATTTATCGGTTGAGTGGTTTATTAATTCTGGTCAAGACGTGGGGCACCACGGCGTCGATAGGGATTTCTAAACACTTAAACTAGGTAAATCAACATAGTATTGTTTAAATTGGTAAATTGAATTATTTTACCTCGAAATATATTTTATATATAAAGAAATAATTTCCAGAAATAAAGTATAGTTATATATGATATGATTGTTGCTAGGAGTTGATAATATTTATTTATTATCATTTTGGGTTTGCTTAGTCATGCTCGTCCAGTTCTGAGCATTGACTATTATATGCTAATCTATCTAGAATCTTCCATGTTGAAACCTTGATTGGGTGGATAAAATTTGTCAGAATATTGAAACGAACACCTTGTGAATTAAGTTTCACAATTCGACTATAAGGCGGTCGCTGATAACGTTGGGTTAAAATTGGGTTTAAAATAAGGTGTTTGTTAAAAAGAAATATATCAGTTGATTTTATAAATCAAAATTTTAAAATATATTTTGAAAATAAGATGAATTTTCAAAGAATTTGAAAATCCCAATGCTTTTGGAAAATGGTTTCCAAGGTTTGGGAAAAATAGTAATAATTTCACTTAAAAATACTTTGAGGTATAAATATTCTTAAAAAAAGGGATTTTGAGAGTAAGATTTATCTTTGGACAGTTCGGGAATTGAGTCTCGATCTATTTTGTGATGATTTAAATAATCTTATAAGTGACAATCGAATGTTTGCCTAGGCAAATGTGATAGCACACTCAATAAATTATTCCCTTTATCATTGTATGATCGAAACAAGTTCGAATCCGAATGAATCCAAAGAAAGTGGATGATAAATATTTTCTTAAAATCGATTTAGTTGGAAATATATACACATATATATAGTATTATTTCAAAAAGTGATTTGAAAAGGAAGAAATATTTTTATAACTAATTAGTTCGAGTGACTCGAAAGTGACTAAAATTGGGCACGAGATGTGTTCGGATGGTAAACACATCACTTGAGTATTACCCTTCTTGGTAAAGGGGACTTATGATACTATTCGGTAGTACCCAGTTCCTTGATATCATTTTGGGGTTACTCGGGCTATATGTATATTTTCTAAGGGTTAAAGATAATGTATCATTTCAAAAAGTTTTTGAAATAAAACCCGGGTATTTGGCTCTTAAGTTTTCAAAATATAGTGGTACTTTAATGTAAGAATGGGTTGATAAATGAAGTAAAGTTGATTTAATAAAAAGGTTTAATAAACTTGGTTTTATTAAACTGTGTTTTTTGATTTTAAATCTAGGAAGTGAAAAGTTATTTAATGTTATTGGGCCGGCTAATAAACACCTTTACCTTAGAGGAGTCTAAAGAAAAGTAGACTCTAGGACGGAGTTAGGATACCGGCATCCTGCTTCTCTTAGCTACTTACTAGACCGATTGGGTAAAGATGTTGGATTGGTTGACTTAGTTTTAAGACCCATGTTATTTTGGTTCTACATTTGAATAGAATAGATGAATAACGTTTAAAATCAGATGTTTTGTATCTCTTAGGATGTAAAAGAGTATTATACAAATTAATAAATTAAAATGATTTTATGAAAAAGTTTCATAAATAAGTTGTGTCATTTTAAAGTGTTGAACCTAAGTTGATATTTCTCTAAAATGTACAACAAATAATTTTGGGAGGGTAAAAAGTAATTGGGTAGTAAGAACCTTTAAATGAGTACGTAAGTCGTATGTAGATCCTTCCTTTTTCATATATTTCGATCCAAGATTCGAGTATATAGTCTTGAGGTGCTTTACACCATTTCAGATAAGGATTTATCACTCGATTATTAATGGCGAACACTTGGTGAGGGTTCTTAATGGGGAGCCAAAAGTTTTCTATCATAGTATATGACTATGTAGGGAGAACAGAGGTTTTTAATTACGAAGTTTGAACGGAGTCTACACTAGAGAATCGAGTGAGCGATACTAGTTCGAAAATACAGCTATGTATTCTAGTGAGTGATCGAATTATATTGTTGTATATGAATGATCTATGTACATCATACGAACTGATATACAGTGTTAAATATTTTCTAGGATAGGTTGGGGTGTAATTTTGGGGATAAAATTCTCTTAAGGGGGGGTGAGTGTAACGACCCGGAATTTCATTGCTTTGATTTATGTACATTTAATTAATTTTAAATATTCAATATATAGATTTTATAATAAAAATAAAGCTTTTTAAAATAATAAATAATGATAGTGAAATATTTTTTAAAATTTGTTTATAAATATAATTAATTCGATGAAAAATAAAAAATATGACCGGAATACGTTTTTCGAATTTTCGACTTTTTGTCGACTAAAAATTGTCGGAAGTGTTATAAACCCTAGAATATAATGTACATACTCACATTTATAATTAGTTAAGGTATGCATATATATGTTTGTGCATATAGTTAAGTTAACAAAATAAAGTTAAAAGAATATTCCATGAAGATGCCTTAGAAAACATGTTTAGACATAAGTACACATGCAGTAACTTCATGTTAGCTAAGCAAAGGGAAGGGGGGACAAGCTTATGGACTGAAATACATAGGGGAAGAGGAGCACGGTGACGTGACAAAAGGAGGTGGAGGGTATAGGACTAAGGGTGTTTAGGTAATTTGATTTGTTTCTTGCTTATAAATACCCCTTTCATTTCTTTATTTTTTCCTTCTTTTCCTTCTGTTATATCTTCCTCATTCTTTAACCGAATGGAGATTTTATTTTTTTCAAACTATGTTAAATTTTAGTGGCTACAACTTTTACGTGTATCACCTTATCAAATTCTTGATCCAGCTATGTCAAAATCTCGTTTATTTGCAAAGTGTTTTTGGACTCAGAGATCCAAGTCCGAAAATGGTTATTCTTATTTCGACCAGATCTTCTTCAAAATTAATCGTAATTGAATCTTTCTTTTTTCCAGATTGCAGAGGAAAGAATTTCCTAAAACTTTCCTTCTAACCACTTTACCAAATTCTGAGTGTAACATGTCCAAAAACCGAGGAGAATAAGATCCTTTTCGAGTTGATTTTTGGTGGTTTCCAAGCATTACAAGTTTAAAGTTTATTTCAAGTTTCTAAAAAGATTTGGTGAGTGAACCCTCTTATATTTTGGAAATATTTTAAATTTATATTTTTTTATGATTGTTATGCAATATTTTGGTTGTTTGGTTGGATTATCATGTTGTTGGATATATGCATGTTGCTTATATGTGATTAAATAGGTGGTATGGTTGATTTTTAGCTTAGACTTGTTAGCAAAGCCTAATAAGTGTTGTTATGGTTATAAAGTTAGATATTTTGCTTATATTGGAATTGTGAGATGTTTATGGATATATCAGTTTGCGAATGCTATGAAAGATTAGCACTTGAACTTGTTAAGTTGACATGGAGATCCCTTGAGTTAAGTGGTTTACTTAATTTGTTTTCTAATAAAAAGTTCTAACCTTTACATTAGTTGTCAAAACCTTTTACTAAGATAGTTAAGTAAGTTAAAGTAAAAGATAAGAGTTTTAAAGGTTATTGTATATGCAAAATAAGTTTTCAAGTTATGGTGTCCATAGCGATAGTCACTATGGATACAGGTTCACTTTAAAAATTCAAATTTTTAAATTTAAGTTTTAAACTTAAAATTTTTTTGTAAATGTTTTACAAGCCTGATAATAATGTTTCTAAATTTAATTAAGGATTTAATAATTAATAATTAATTAATCAAGTTTTAATAATTATTAATTAATTAAGTGTTAATAAGGTTTATTAACTTTAATTAAGTGAATATTAGTTACTAATTAATTACCCTTTAAAGGATAAGATTAATTTTAATTAATGAATTATTAAGTATGATTAATGTTTAATTAATTATAAGTTAAATATATGATTTACTTTTAATTAATTACTAATTAAATATTGGGCTAATTAATAATTAATTATTAACCATGTGTTTAATTTTAAATAATTCAAGGTTTTAATTTATAATTATTTATTAAAGGTTTAATTTATTATTTAAGACTTAATTAAAGATTATTTAATTGAGATTAATTAATATTAAATTGTTAATTAAGGTTTCAATGATTATTTAATAATGAATAAAGGATTATTTAGTGTTTAATTATTTATTTATTTAATAATTAATTATTGTTTAATCATATATTTAAAGGTTTAATTATTTCTTAATTTATTTATTTAATTAAATTAAGATTTAATAAAGATTAATTATGATTTAATAAGAGTTTAACTTATAATTAATTATTTTAAAGGGGAGTTTACGTATTAAATCCTTTGATTTTCCAAGAAATAATTTATTTAAAAAAGGAATTCTTTGACAAAGGACAGTTTTGAGCACAAGGGATTCAAATGTCGATAAATTAAGTAGACAGATAACTATGAATGAGTTATAATGTTGATTGATTGAATTGTTTGGACATCTAATAGCAGAATAAATCCCCGCTCTGCTATAGTGTAATTGTTTAGTTGTTGTGGATACAGGATAACAAAATAAATTTCCGTTCTGTTATAAATTGATTGTTGATTATGTAGACATATCTTAGCAGAATAAATCACCGTTTTGCCAATTTATAAAGGAAGTTTCATAGATGATTTTAGATATTTATAAAGGAAGTTTTATCATTAATTTTGGAGATTTATAAAGAGATATATAAATGGTTTTGATATTTATAAAAGAGTTTTGTAAAATTTAACCTGGTGATTTATAAAGAGTTTTGCAATGGGTTTGGAATTTAAGTAAAGAAGTTTCATAAATAAAAGAGATTTATTAAGAGGATTTATAGAAGGAAATTTATAAAAGGATTTGAGATTGGATTTCCTTTAACCGACCTTCTTAATTCTGGTTGTATGGATATTCGTTCCATGCTTAAAACCGAAGGAATTTTGTTTGAGTTTATCTTTATCTCTAATTTAAATAACATTTTGTTTGATCCTTTGATATGATTTGGAAATGAGAAATCTTTCACAAATGTTTTTTGAATATACTTATGTCAATGAGATAAGTATATGAATGTTTTGATAAACACTTTTGAAAAGAGTTTTAAAAAATGAAAGATTTAGTTTGAGGTTTCATGGTTGGTATGGGTAATTAAATCTTTGAATTTGTTGTTGTTTGTTATTTGATAGTTAAATAACCGACTATCAAATACGGACCAAAATATAACTCCAGAAATATCTAGGAGAAACACGTGAGTTATATGGCATAGTCATCTTCGATGATGCTGTATTGTGTGTATAAATCTCGATTTGTTATCCTAGGACTAATGATAGGGAGATCCGCCCACTTAAACGGTTAGGGGGTGATCCCTGCTCTATATATTGTCTGTTTATTTCCTAAAGAACCAGGGTTGAGTTTATCGAAACTATCGAATGTTGTTTCGAAGAGACCGGGATCAGATTTGCTTTATTCGAAAACCACTTTGATCCAACTAAAACGTTTCAAATTAAAGATGGAGCTTTTGAAGTGCAAGGGCTACTTGCTACTAATCCTGAGGGTGATTCCAAAATGGATGTAGTAGAGGTAGTGCCTTCGGTTTCGTTCAGACCTAGAACGAACTGTTATGGATGAATGCTAGCATTGCATTTTTACTTGGAGGGCAGTGTTAGCATTCTAAGATGGTTGCTATATAAAAAGGTATTCGTAGCCTCAAGCCTCATCAACTTGGAAAATGACTAAAGCAGGGAAATGCGGCAGGGCTTTGTGGGTCGCTCCCATTAGGGTATGATCATCCCAAGATCTAGTGTCGATATCTCTATGTATGCTTCAGGGCCCATTATGGTTGTTTGATCACCACCAAGGGGTGATTACATTCGGCGCTATCCAGTAAGGGGTATGGCAAATCCTGAGTAGCAGAGGTGCACCTGTTGTAGCCTTCCGTACATTTTATCTAGAGGTGTACGGATTCGGTGAGTAGACCCTTACCCTTTCATGGTTGGAATCCATCCTCCAATAAGTGCCTTCGGAGTTGATTGTATACCTATTATGCTGGAATTTAATAATGTAATAATTTCGGTTATGATTAATATGTATTTGTATTCTAGACATTTTATAATATCATTGGATTTTCTATAGGAAATGTTTTGGTTATCGTAAGGTAAAAACCCGTCAGTGTTTATGTGCAGCGTGGTCTTACGAGATACCTTTGGTTTTGAAAGGTTTTACAAAATAAATAAATAAATTCCTAGTGATTTGAGTTTCTCACGCTGGTTTTACCAGACTGATCCGGGCGTTATTTTTCTTATAATGCTCGGGTCAGCCCGAGTATATTTTCCAGATTTAGCTGGATCCTTTGGAGCTTTCAGGTAACGAGCTGGATTCTCCAAGATGTATTCACGTACCTTATATTCTTCCGCTGTTTTCTTTTGTTTTGTTTTTGTCTGTATCTATCAGAAACTATAAGGACATGCTATTATAACTATCCAAGCTGATAATAGGTTAATGTACTCTGATGATGTGTATAATAATAATAATAATTTCTTTTTGTAAAGACTTGTTCGTATTATATATTACTCGTCACAAATTATGAGATTCTGTTCTTTCTTTTTCTTTCTTTCACCCCTAATGACCTATCTTTCGAACACTTAAATGATCGGCACACAAATACCGTGGATGTATTAAGTGTCGTCTTTAGGTGTAAGAATGGCAGATCGTTACAAAACGAAATCCTACGATTTTCTCTCATTTTAATTTTTCCCTTTCTCTATGTCTTCTTCCTTCCAATGACCACCCCTTTTCTTAAAGGCCAAAATTTAATTTTTATTTTTACCCAAAATTATATCAAAATATAAAATAAAGTGGCTCATCCGATTCTAACAAAGCTTGGATGTTGGTTCAAGGAATCTAAGGAAAATTTACAAATCAAGGCACCACTAATTAGCCAGATCTATAAGGTACGATTCCTATTTACGTTTGTATATTTTTAGTTATATCATTCTTATGACAATTCTATATATGTATTGTTACGTCATCTTGATTTGGAATTAATGTTACATTTTAAACAACTAATTTATTAGTTTTGTTTGAGTTAACTTGATAGATTAAAATCAAAATACATATAAGTTTAAAATTATGTTTTTACCATGAATATGTTTTTAATAAACATGTAATAACTTTCACAACATGGTATACTATTTATGTAATTCAATTATTTAGTTTTGAATTCTGATCATCTAGAAACATAAAATTCATTTATCTCTTATTTGAATTAACATATGTATTTCGACTTTAACCTTTTGGTTGTTTTAAAATAAAAAGGGTTATTTTTCAAAATATCTATTTACATAATTTCGTATGTGCGTGTGCATGTGTATAGGGAAAAACCCTTGAGAGAAAATGGTGATACACTTGGTGACCCAAGGAATCTTAACTATTGGATTGCCCCCTGATTTCAACCCCATGTCGGACCACAATGAGATCCAACGATCCAGATCTATTGTGTTAATTTTATGTCCAATTAGTCGTCTCTCTATCTCTTTATATACATACACATACACATACACATACACATACACATACACATACACATACACATACACATACACATACACATACACATACACATACACATACACATATACATATACATATGTATGTATGTATGTATATGTGTGTATTTATATGTATGTTCTTATAAATGATTAGAACAATTTAGCATAACATGTATGTATATTTTGAATTAATTGAAAATTATTTAATCTTATTATTACATGCACGCATACATTAATACAAAGTCAATTAGAGATATTTTACATTAGTTAACTTAATCTAGGTCTGAATTAGTTAAATATATTGTACAAGTCAAACTTAGATCTTTTTTTTACAATTTTGAATTTGTTGCTCTAATTCGGTTAATCTGTTTTAGATATTGTTAATCCAACCTTTATGTTATTAAGATATGTATTTTAGAAGTATCATATACATTTTCACTAAACTATTAAATCGAGGCTATATATACATACATACATGGTAGACATAATTTTTTTTGAATTCCATACTTCTAAAGCTTTGTTTAAACAAAAGCCTTTCAGATATGATAACACTTGGTGCAACCAAAAAGGCTATAGTGAACTTGTCGAGCATAATTTTCAAAAGTACCTTTTTCATAACAATTTGTTCAAGTTTATTCAAAAGATGAAAGCAATTAAAATAGCAATTAATTCTTGGAAGAAAATTTCAACAATTCCTACAACAAATAGAGAAAAAAGAATGACCTCTTATATTAACAACTATATCAATCCCCATCAGAGGAGAATCTTCAAACCAGTATAAGGAAGGAGAGCAAAAACTTAATTACTTAATCCAATGAGACCTATACAGAGTCTTCAGAAAAACAAAGTTAGATGTTAACTCAAGGAGAAAAATCTACAAACTTCTTCCATTCAAAGTTTTCAGAGACTACATTAGGTATCAAGTCTATTTATCTTATTGATCAAGAAGGTAATACTTCAAATTCAATAGAATACATTACAGTAGCAACTAATACTTTCTTCACTGATCTATCCAACTGGGATTCAATTAATAGCAATTTTCATCATATTAGCCGTAAAAGATAATAATAGAAAATGTAACAAGGGATATGAATAAACCATTTGAACTTAAATAAGCAGTGTTTCAAATTGATGGTAATGGTAGTCCAGGACCCCATGGTTTCAGTGCAAAGAGTTTTAAAATCCATTGGTATTTTATAAAAATAGAGCTACTTGAAACCATAAATGGAATATTAAGCTCCAGGAAAGTAAATAAGAAAAAAAACATATATTTATTTGCTTAATTCCTAAAAAACAAAACCCTCAAGCCATAACAGATTATATGCCAATATTCTTGTGTAATGTTCTTTATAAAATATTGGCCAATTTACTGTGTAGTAGAATGAAAGACTTGATGAATGAGCATATTTCACAAACCAAAATGTATTCATACTAGGAAGACACATAAATGAAAATTCTTTTTTGGCACATGAATTGTTTAGAAGCTTTAACAAGAAGTCATCAAATAATTTGTGTTAAGATTGACTTATATAAGGATTCCATAAAATTAGTAGGGAATTCATTCTTCATATGATGAAGTCAATGAGATTCTCTGATGATTTCTCACATTTGTTCTATACTTGTATTTCCACTTCATCATTTTCTATCATGATACATGGATTCCCATATGGGCATTTCATGAGCAATAGAGGGTTAAGGCAAGGGACCCACTGTCTTCATACCTGTTTTCTAATGTTGTGGAATATCTATCTATTTTATTTGAATTAGAGGTCATCAAGGGAAACATTTCACTAATTTACCGAGTAGAACCAATCTTAGCACATTTATTATATAATGACGACATTCTTATCCTAACAAAAGAAAGTGTTCAAGATGCCAGCACAATTTAAGAGATCATGGTAAAAGTAAATCAGCTTACTGGTTTACAAACGAGTGAGCAAAAATCCACTATTTTTTTGGGAAAGAGGTCGCAAACTATAACGACCTGCCATTTCAAACCAGTCAAATCAACAATAATCCACACATGTCAGACTTTAATTGCTTAAAACAACAGATTGTTATTTATATTTGGAAAAACTTAACATATACAGTAAATAAATCAATCACATAATCACAGACACAGAGTAATGCAACAATACGCAGTGGAATAGATAAATAGTAGTTCATGAAGTTACTACAGAAACATCAGAGTATAAAGCAAATACAACAGAAATCCCAAATACATAAGAAGTCTCTAATACATAAGCAAATGACAAGTCTGAACATAAGTAACTGGAAATAACTGAAATAACTGAAAAACTGAATAGATGAAAGATAGATCTCCAAGCAAGGCTCCAAGCTCTAAAAGTGAGTCTCAAATGCTGTGATACTCTGACTGACCCGAGCATAAAGTAAAACATAAAACACTCGAGTCAGGATTAACATTCTTATGCAAGTAAATCAACTCAAGTGAAATGTCCAAGTGAAATGCAATATAACATAAAGGATGTTTGTGTTAGTCTTTGAAATGATGGTTTTGATGACAACAACCTTAGGACTTGTTATAAAATATAAATACTAACGTTATGGTTTAGATATATATGTATTTGTAGAATATAAACATGTAGGTACCAAGAATGAAGACTGTACAGTATAGAGATACAAGACTGATGAATTTAAAGATAGAAGATATCAAGATTGAAGACTCATGAGTATCAAGAAATCAAATTATTAAGAGTTCAAGATTTCAAACAGTACAAGATAGTGTGGTCAGTCTAGAATTATGTTCAAACTTCTTGAAAGCACTTACATCTTTATTCGAAATTTATTCATGGAATGGAATCCACTTCAAGCCTGTTAAAGGGATGGAACCCTAGCGGGATGGAACCCACGACAATATCTAGTGGAACATATAGTGGTCCTATTTTGATATCCACTAATTTTATAGAAATGTTTTTCAAAAATATATCTCTTGTTTTTAAAAATGTTTTCAAAACTTTCTTTTCAAAAAGCCATCTCTCTTGATTGAAATATTTTAGCCTCAAAACTATTTTTATCATTTTTAATATTTTGATTTCAAAATTGTCCTTGTTTTTAAACCATCTCTTATTTTAAATATTTAGCTTTAAAATATTTATATACTCAGATTTTAAATCACTTTATAGATTAAGATTATATATATTAAAAATTATTTTCTAAACTCTTTTATATGTTTAAACTATATTCAAATATATTTACAAAGTTTAGAAATTGTTTTGACAAATTATAGAAACAAATTTTAATAAGAAAATCAAAACATCAATTTTTGCCTTGAGCATGTCGACATACATAAACCCCCCATGTCGACATGGTGTCCGTTATTTTCAAATTTCAATTTTCAAAAGAAGTGTCTATTCGTCGTATCCTTTCACAAATAGATATGGCTGTTGCTCTACTATAAATACCAGTAAGTTCTAAACGAATTTTAACCAGATTTTCATTTATTTTTCTCTCCTCTTCATCTTCCACATTTATTCTAAAGAATCCTAAACTATACTCTGCCGAAATACCAAGTGAATCAAACTCAATTATCTCTGGTTTGATTCTCTGTCACTCTCTCCATAAAATCTTAGTGCTATTCAGAGTTATAGGATCTTTATAAATCAAACTGTTGAGTAAAAGGTGCGGTTGAGCCTTGAAATCAATTGGGTGTGATTGTAGCCCCAAAATTCAATTAGGCGATCTTGTAGCCTGGTTAAATCAAGAGAGTTGCCCTGAACTCGAATACAAGAGGGTGTACCTCATAGCCTTGAAACCGAGGGTGTAATCTGGGAGATTATTTTTTGAAAAGAAATCTGTACGATTGTACGGGATTGGATGTAGGGTAACTCTGAACTAGTATAAAATCCTGGTGTGTTCTTTCCTTTACTACTTTTATTTAGTATTTGCATCTGTGTTTGATTCTTTGATTATATCTGTGTTTGTGAATTGCATTTGTTAGTGTTTAAATTGAAAAAAATTCAAAAAGATTTAAAAATACATAGAATACTATTCACCCCCCTCTAGTGTTACTCCAGCCTTAAGATCCGTAATCCCCATTTCTCACATTTGGTATCAGAGCAAGGTTTTCAAAGTTTTCATAATCTGAATTTGGAAAAGTTTTAAAATGGCTATTTTTGGGGATTTTTTTAACACTAGTTTAAAACTGTTCAAATCATCATTATCTCATAAGTCTGCATATAGTTATTATAGAAAATCAAGTTATCTACCGAGTTTGTATTCTGTGCAGAAAGAAAAATGTTATATGGCCTTTGAAGAATCAACACTCAATGGACAAATGGTGCAAATCAAGAAGAATAAGTGGATACTTGATAGTGGATGTTCAAGACACATGACTGATAATCCAGATATGCTGAATGATATTATCTATAAAGATGGAGGATCGGTTAATTTTGGAGAGAAGTCAAAAGGATATGTGATTGGCATCGGCAATGTCGGTAACTCTAAAACTCCTACTATTTCTAATGTTTTATTAGTTAAGAATCTGAAACATAATCTACTTAGCATTAGTCAACTTTACGATAAAGGATACAAAATTAAATTTGAAAAAGATAAGTGTCACATCGAAGATAATAATTCAAATATTATGTTTGAAGGAATTAGGAAGAAAAATATTTATATTCTTAGTATGAAAATCTCAAATGATAATCTATGTCTTTTGGCTAATACAAGTGACCCTTGGATTTGGCATAAAAGATTTGGGCATTTGAATTTTAAACTCTTATCTAGACTTTCTAAACTTGATCTAGTAAGAATGAATTTCAAAATAGATAGTATATGTGATGCTTGTCAATTAGGAAAACTTAGGAAGAGTTCTTTCAAATTAAAAGATATGATTTCAACTTCAAAACCTCTTGAGTTACTTCATCTAGATTTATTTGGTCCATCTCAAATTCAATCAATAAATCACAATAAATATGTCTTTGTTATTGTAGATGATTATTCTAGGCTTACATGGACAATTTATATGAAACATAAAAGTGATACTTTTGATTCATTTAAATTTTTTACAAAAAGACTTCAAAACCAACTTTCTTTAAAAATTATAACTGTTCGTAGTGATCACGGTGGGGAATTTGAAAATGAAAATTTTGAGAGTTTCTGCAATAAAAAGGGAATAACTCATAATTTCTCTTTTCTAAGAACTCCACAACAAAACGGAGTGGTAGAACGTAAAAATAGGACGATTCAAGAGTGTGCTAGAACAATGCTTTTAGATAGTAATTTACCAAAACATTTTTGGGCTGAAGCAATCGCTACAGCTTGCTACATTTTGAATAGAATATTAATTAGACCGTTAACTGATAAAACACCTTATGAACTTCTTTACAAGAAGAAATCAAAGGTATCTTATTTTAGAATCTTTGGAAGTAAATGTTTTATTCTAAATACAAAAGACAATTTGGATAAATTTGATCCAAAATCCGACAAAGGAATCTTTATCGGATGTTCTAATAGAAGTAAAGCATACAGAGTTTTCAATTTAAGAACTAATACCATTGAAGAAACAATGCATGTTCTAATAGAAGTAAAGCAAAACACTGTTTCTTTATCAACAACTGAATCAGAATATATCTCCGCTGCTTTGGCTTGCACTCAAGTCATTTATATGCAACAAACCCTAAAAGATTTTGGATTAACAATTTCAAAATCACCAATGTATTGTGATAATTCTAGTGCAATAAATTTATCTAAAAATCATACTCATCATGCTAGGACTAAACATATTGATATCAGACATCATTTTCTCAGAGATAATATAAGTAAAGAGATTATTTCTCTTGAGTTTATCAATTCCGAGAATCAAATTGCTGACATTTTAACCAAACCCTTAAATCAACCTATATTTACTAAATTAAGAAGAGAACTTGGCATTTGTTCAATAACTGAGATATAGAATATAGATATAGCAACATAAACAAAAATATACAACAAAACCAAATTTTTCATAGGGATGTCGACATACCCCTACAACCCATGTCGACATACAACGGTAAAATTTGAAAATTTGATTTTCCCTCTAAAATCAGTTTGGTAGTTATATAAACCTATGTATTTCGAATTTTTCTGTTTTCTCACTTCTCTTTCTCTGTAGTAAACTTCTAAAAATTAACATTTATGGCCTCCTCCACTAAATCAAACCAAAATGACATCATTTCTTTCCATTCTCTGCATTCTGGTCCATTCCAACGCACTACACTAGCACGTGTAATAAAGATTGAAGAATCTACGAAGGATGCCATGCAAATGTTGACTGAACTTCAAGTTGTGCAAATAAGGATGGCAAAAGAACAAGAAAAGCAAGGCAAAATTCTTCGAAATTTGCAAAATTTCTAATGGATAATCATGCAAATCTTATTGTGATTGAAGAAGATTCTCCTAACATTCAAGTGCATAACCCCTTAGAGCACAGCGAAGAGGAAGAAGAAGAAGAGGAAGAAGTAGAAGAGGAAGAAACACCTATAGAAGAAGATGACAAAGTGGTCTGCGTAGGCGAAGTCTGTTTTGACAAAGATGGGAATTTGGTCGAACGTGGAAACTTTTGTTTTCATTATCCAAATTGTTCGATTCACAAATCTCCAATTGTCAAAAACTCTCGTTAATAGTGTTATTCTATAATTATATACTTGAGTATATTTGTGTGTTTATGTTCCATATATATATATGTAAATATAACATCATATATGATAAGATTTCTTTTGTTTCGCTTATTATACTTACTTATTAGCATTTAGTTTAGATAGTATTAGATTAAGGGGGAGTTATATAAGTTTAGAATTAGTTTTTGTTGATGACAAAGGGGGAGAAGTATAAAATAGAGTAGTTAGGCTTAGATTAAGGGGGAGTTATTAGTTTTAGGAGGAGTTATAGTAAAGGTGAAGTATATTTTATAAACATAGGTTGTCATCATCAAAAAGGGGGAGATTGTTAGTCTTTGAAATGATGGTTTTGATGACAACAACTTTAGGACTTGTTATAAAATATAAATACTAACGTTATGGTTTAGATATATATGTATATGCAGAATATAAACATGCAGGTACCAAGAATGAAGGCTGTACAGTATAGAGATACAAGACTGATGAATTTAAAGATCGAAGATATCAAGATTGAAGACTCATGAGTATCAAGAAATCAAGTTATCAAGAGTTCAAGATTTCAAACAGTACAAGATAATGTGGTCAGTCTAGAATTATGTTAAAATTTCTTGAAAGCACTTACATCTTTATTCGAAATTTATTCGTGGAATGGAATCCACTTCAAGCCTGTTAAAGGGATGGAACCCTAGTAGGATGGAACCCACGACAATATCTAGTGGAACATATAGTGGTCCTATTTTGATATCCACTAATTTTATAAAAAAATTTTTCAAAAATATATCTCTTGTTTTTAAAAATGTTTTCAAAACTTTCTTTTCAAAAAGACATCTCTCTTGATTGAAATATTTTAGCCTCAAAACTATTTTTATCATTTTTAATATTTTGATTTCAAAATTGTCCTTGTTTTTAAACCATCTCTTGTTTTAAATATTTAGCTTTAAAATATTTATATACTCAGATTTTAAATCACTTTATAGTTTAAGATTATATATATTAAAAATTATTTTCTAAACTCTTTTATATGTTTAAACTATATTCAAATATATTTACAAAGTTTAGAAATTGTTTTGACAAATTATAGAAACCAATTTTAATAAGAAAATCAAAACATCAATTTTTGCCTTGAGCATGTCGACATACATTAACCCCCTATGTCGACATGGTGTCCATTATTGTCAAATTTCAATTTTCAAAAGAAGTGTCTATTCGTCGTATCCTTTCACAAATAGATATGGCTGTTGCTCTACTATAAATACCAGTAAATTCTAAACGAATTTTAACCAGATTTTCATTTATTTTTCTCTCCTCTTCATCTTTCACATTTATTCTAAAGAATCCTAAACTATACTCTGCCAAAATACTAAGTGAATCAAACTCGATTATCTCTTGTTTGATTCTCTACCACTCTCTCCATAAAATCTCAGTGCTATTCAGAGTTATAGGATCTTTGTAAATCAAATTGTTGAGTAAAAGGTGCGGTTGAGCCTTGAAATCAATTGGGTGTGATTGTAGCCCCGAAAATTAATTAGGTGATCTTGTAGCCTAGTTAAATCAAGAGAGTTGCCCTGAACTCGAATACAGAAGTGTGTACCTCGTAGCCTTGAAATCGAGGGTGTAATCTGGGAGATTATTTTTTGAAAGAAATCCGTACGATTGTACGGGACTGGATGTAGGGTAACTCCGAACCAGTATAAAATCCTGGTGTGTTCTTTCCTTTACTTCTTTTATTTTGTATTTGCATCTGTGTCTGGTTCTGTGATTATATCTGTGTTTGTGAATTGCATTTGTTAGTGTTTAAATTGAACAAAATTCAAAAAGATTTAAAAATACATAAAACACTATTCACCCCCCTCTAGTGTTATTCTAGCCTTAAGATCCGTAATCCGCATTTCTCATAGTTTGGGATTCCCATCCATTAAGGATCCGTCAAACTATCTACATACATAATAGAGTACGCTACGTAGATAATGTTTACAATAAAGTAAAGTATTAAAATTGCTTTAAGGCGTTACCCATATCCCCCTTAACACATTTTTATATAAATATCGTAGTCTATACAGATACTATAAGCTCCACCAAACCATTGGGATACTCAGGGGGCACTCCATAGGTACGATACAAACCAAAGTCATAATGGGATCAATAAGGCATATGACAAGGCATGCGAGGCAATTCCCAAGGTAGGATACTACCGTTTTGCAGAACCGGGCCGGTGATAACGCATGGCAGCTACTACCGCCCACCTCGAGACACACTACCATAATCAAAGATGCGCACCAATAAAATCACAAAGTAATAGATATGGTTTCGAAGAAGCATGCTCGATCAGAGATGCGACCTCACTTCGCCCAGGTATAGTTCATATTTCAATCATATCTAGCTGACCCGCGGGGGTCAGGGCTGCGTTCATACCGCATACAGTAGCGTTCGCCAAACCATCCTACTTCGTTCTGGATTTTCCACCACGTGCACAGTTGTTAAAGTGGTTTTCGGTATTGGTAGAGAGTATGACAATATCCCATCCCGGTCTCTTTAACAACCAAACGCTTATTCACACCGTGGTCATTTTATAAAATCACTTTTATAAACATTTAAATAAAATCTCAAATCACAAATTTAAATCAAAATTAAATATTCAACTTCAATTTTATTTAATTTTGAAAATATTTAGTTAATCACTTTTAATTAAATCATATTATAAAAATCATATCTTTCAAAATCTCAAAATCAATAAGTTCAAATCAATTCGTATTTAAATTAAATTTTTAAACAAATTAAATTACAAGTCAACTTTAATTTATGTTTCCCACCTTTATTTGTTAAATTTATTACAAAAATCTATTTTAAAAATATTAGTATAAATTTTAAATTAATAATTTAAACACAATATATATATTTATCAAATTAAGTTTTATTAAATTAAATTTTATTATATTAATTATTATTAAATTAAATCTTATTTATTAAATATACTTTATTTGTATTAAATCTTAATTTATATATTTTAAAAATAATATAGTTATAAGTAAAATCTTATAATTTACATTTCAAAACTTAACTTATAATTTTAAAATTTCCAAACATATAATTTAAAAATCTAAATTTTAAACATATATTAAAATAAAATCTTTATATTATATTTAAAAATAAATATTTATATAAAACACATATATTTTCAAATTTTTTAAAAATCCTTTTAAAATAGACCAACGGTGTCTGTATATAGTTTTCTATCCTATGGTCAAGTGATACAGATATTTAACATTTCAACCCGCAATAATTTAAAATTTTACGGGTATATATCATTTAAACCCGTAATCCCAAAATTCAAAATCAGTAAAATCGCTTGGGTTTATCATTTCAACCCATAACGATTTTCCCTAATCTATAAGATCATTTGGGTATGTATCATTTCAACCCACAGTGATTTTCCTAACTAATATGGAACTTGCAGTGTGAGAACAATCAAATAATGACATAAAATGACGTAACATATCAATGGCAAACGTTTATCATAATTAACAATTTAAATATAATATATATATACTAACATGTTATAGTGTCATACGTCAATTAAAATAGGTGAAAAAAATTTAAATAATAACATATCATACTTAACGATTTAATCGCTAATCAATTCAAATTTAACAACACGTTTCGATCGTCATTTCATGTGAAATAAATTTACTAAACATATGAATGTCGACCGTGAGTGATCGCTCACCTTTCAGGGTTATGAAAACAACGAGAACGAAGAAGGGACATGGACACACCCACGGAAAAGCAACTAATCACCAAACGGACACGAGAAAGCAACGGGACATCGGAGAACGTGACAAACCGCTGTTGTAATTCTGGATAGCGGCAAAACAAGCAAAATAAGAAGGCTGCGACTAAACGGCCGAAACAACGGAGATGATCGGGTTTGATGGGAAAGAAAGTGGTGGCTGCTCGGTTCGAGCACAGGTAGAGTAAGGGGTTTGGCTGCTTGGTTCAGGCGGCTGGAGCTTAGTGGCTATGTTCGGTTCAGGGGAGGAAAATATGAGTTGCGTGGAGATGGTGGTGGGCTGCTTGGTGTTAGGTGGAAAGGTGGTCGCGGAGGGCCGCTGGGTGCAGTGTTCAGAGGCGGTAGGCTGGGAAAGCTTGGGTGATGCGGAGTTGCGGTGGAGGGTAGAAGGCGACTGCGAGGAGGAAAAGTGGAAGGGGATAGGACAGAGGGGATGTGGTCGAGTTGGGTGGCGGAGGGAAAGAGGCGGAGGGGAAGAGGGAGGTTAAGTAGATGGTTGGGTTTGGTGGTAATAGACGCAGGCAGAGGATGGGTGATTAGCTCGAGCTCGGTGATGGGAAGGTGGATGAGGCCAGTGGGTGAGGCGGTGGCTGCATTTCGCTCGGAGGAGCAAGGCGAAGAGGAGGCTGTGGGTTTCGGGTTTAGGTGCTGGGGAAGGAGAGAGGCGGTGGAGAAGGTGTGGATACGGAGGAAAGGTCAAGAGAGAGAGAGAGGGAAAGGAGACAAGGATGCACGACAAAGAAGAAGTAGATGAGCTAGGTTTTCTCAGATCTAATATGCTAACTTATATTATTTATATTTTTTTATAGAACAGAACGAAAGTAGGCAGAGAAAGAAAGGGGAGAGAATGGGAGTGCACGAACTAGCATATATTGAAACTAGGGGAATAGAAAAAGCCAAGGGTTGAATTATAATTTCAATGGTTAGTGGCCATTTGTTTCTCCCGGTGGATAAATGAAAGGACACAAGGAAACCCAAAAGGCTCAAAATGGGTACCGATACGGCTAACCGTTTCGCAGATTTCGCCGTGTACCGGACGTCGAAATGCACAAATGAATATACTACGAAGATCAGCACGATGAGACAAACAAGATGGTACACAGATACGAGCGACACGGCCTTCCTATCAAAACTCCATTTTCCGCTGCCAAAATGCTGCTAAATCACCGGAAATAATATAAACGGGGCTAGAGCAGTCCAAATTTGGCGAAACGAATTAGGACGTCTTACTCACAAAATGGTCTACATTTTTCTTTTGTAAAAATGTTTTGGTTTCGAAAATATTTTCCATCAAATTTTTTTAACTGATTTAAATTAATATTTTTAAAAACTGAATAAACTTACATATTTTCCGATAAAAATCTATCTCTTGCTATGTTTAAATAGACGTATTCTAAATATCAATTTTCGTTGCAAAATTTTATTGTTTATTTTCATGAAAATTTTAGTTAATTACGTTATTTAAATCGTTAAAATTTCCAGGTCGTTACACAAACAAAGATCAATTAAGTAGTATTTTAAAATTAAAGATGGGAAGCTTGCCTACCTTATACTGCCTCTCTCTGGACATAAAGTAAAACGTAAGGATTTTTGTCCTTTGTTAGACAAATTAACAAAAAATTCAATAATCGGAATAGAGGGAAGATTAGAACTAGTTAAATTCGTTATATATATCCAATTATCGAATTCTGGATAATTTTTTCCAAATACCATCTAATATCATACAAAAGATCAACTCCTTATATGCTAATTTCCTATGGCATAGCAAATCACATAAGATGAGTTGGTCAACTATATGTAAAACAAAAATCAGAAGGATGGTTGGATCTTAGGAATCCAAAGGAGCCTTTTCAAGCAAATACCAAAATTACTATGGAAATTTTTATGCTCAAATAGCCTTTGGGCTATTTGGACTTAGAATAAATATTGTAAGAACAAATTTTTGACAATTTAGATTGACAACAACTCTTCAATAACATGGAAAACATTTCTGAAAGCAAGACAAAACAACAAGTGCTATATCATAAAAAAATAGTTAATGGCAATGGCATAACCATTGGATAAATGGCTACTCTTTGGTAGATAAACTTGAATGGAATGCCATGTTTATGTTGGGATGCCCAATAGAAAAGTTTCTTCTCCATAAGCAAGGAGAATGGAGAACGAACTCTTCATGTTTTCCTTTCCATATATATTCTGAAATCCAAGGAATAAACATACAAATGGACGATAATAAAGACTACTAGAAGTGGATTCTTGATCCATCAGGAAAGTTTTCTCTAAAATCAACATGGAATTCTATTAAATCTAAGAACAACGAATTCGAACGGACCAAAGTTGTGGTGAACAATCAATATGCTCCAAAATGGCCATATGTGCTTTATTAGCAAAATTGAATAAATTAAACATAAAAGACATAGTAGCAATAAGGAACAATGTAACACCCTGTAAATTGAAAAAATTAATTTAAAAGAAACTAATTAATAGTTAGTAAAGCCAAATATGGAATTTCCACAAAAATTAGAATTTGGCTACGAAACTTGCACCATTACATTCATGGTGATTTTCTGATCAATTTTCATATATTAAGTTTTACGACCGAAGTACAAATGAAAAAGTTATTAAGGTTTGAATATTTCAGATTGGAAGTAATTATATATGTAATTAAGGAAATAAATAAATAATTAATGTTAATGGTTACTTAATGTCTAAGTAGAATTAACGTTAATCGAATCAGAATAAAATCATATAAAATAACATTTAAGAGGAAACAAATTAATGTTTAAAATAAATAGACATCCGGTTGAGCCCTTATTGGGACTGGTCGACTGCTTGCAGTCGACTGGTGGTATGCTAGTGGTTGTGTATTGAACCTAGATCGAAAGACCTAGATTTAATAGAATCTATCTAATGGTTGACATTGATTTGAACCCCTATAAATACCGGTCTAACCCCTCACTTTTTCTCTCATATTTTCTGAAGCAACGGAAAAGCTCTGCCACATTCTTTTCTCTACAAATTCTAAAATCTATATAAACTATAATATATATATATATATATATATATATATGCGTGTGTGTGTGTGTGTGGAGAACAGCGGAGAACAATTGAGAAGAAGAATAGGGTCGAATCGAATAGTCAAAGCCATGGTAATTTGTAAATTTGAATCCAAATCTAAATTAAATTCAAATCTCTTCTCAGATCTAAATTTCTAAATATGTATATGCTTTCGGTACATATTTCGGTAGGAAGAAAAGGGAGTCAAACATGAATAAAAGGATTTAGATCTGGAGATTTGAAAGCTTAGAGGTGAATGATAAATTATATATTTTTATATAATACTAGATTTATATCATTGTAAATTTGTTCTTTGTTTACCTGAATGTAATTTTGGAGTTGTAGGCTTAAATATACACATATAACGAATTTGAGAACCATGGCTACATATTCTGTAAATTTTTAACTTTGATTAAATGTTGCATATACTTGAATCTGTAAAGTAAGGGTGAAAGTAGTCCCTAAATTTATAATATTGTATAACAATTCCACGTTTGTTGGTTGAAGGGTATATGTTAGTAAACATGAATTTGTAGTTATTATAATTTGGATTGGGATTTAAGTAGTATTAATTCATTGGAATGAATTGTGTTGCAATGTAAATTTCCATAAATTATCCAATTTTATAATTATGAATAAAAGTGTATCGTTTGAAATAACAAGGAATATGCCCAAAAGAAAGAGATATATAAAATATGGATGTTTACTGTATTTTGTACCATTTAATTCAATAATAACAGAAAAGATAATTCCTTGTAATTCCAAACATAACACAAGTCCTCTTTTAGATAATTTATGGAAAATTATAGGGTTAGCATTACCTTTAGAAAGATGTAATTCCAATGCATTAAAATGCAGAAACCCCTAAGTATAAAATAGAGCATAGTAAGTACAGATAGTAAAAGTTTAATTAGAAATCTAATATATGCAGTTGAAGATAGGGTAGAAAATAAACAACGGGCAATGAAGTGTAAGTAAAGCGACCAAATGAGTAATTATGAAGTTAAAGTAATCAAAGAAAGATAGTAAAGGTTAGAAAGGGAACAAAAGAATATACTTAATAGAAGTAAGTGGAAGTCAAATAATAAGAGATATTTATTCTACTAAATTAGAAACAAGCGGTAAATGACATTAAATGGCATTAATGAAACAAGAATTAAGTTATGTAGAAATAATCGAATACCAATGGTTGAACGTAGGAGGCGTAGTAATTCAACAAAATTTATGTAGCCTCAAGTATGCGTTTATGATGGTTGTGAATTATTGAATCGAGTCAATAACTTAGATTAATTAAAAATGACGAAGTCATTAGCATGGATTTGGATGCAAGGTTAGTAGTGTTGCACAACAAAAGACCGCCCTTCGGAAGGGGCTACCAATGTGTATACATTTTGCTAATGTGAGACATCTGTAACTATAGAGCCCGTGGGATTATTCATTCGCGCATAGGTGAAGAGAATATAACAAAGTTAGTTTGCCTCAGTTTGAAGTGTCAAAGGGCCAAGTAGGGTCTGCTTCAATCCCTATAGGGGGTATTAAGTAACAAGTGGGCATTTCCTTGATTGCACCAGGCAATCTAAATAGGACAGTGAGCGTAGGCTCGACTCTAT
Organism: Allium fistulosum; assembly: GCA_030737815.1. NCBI lineage: Eukaryota > Viridiplantae > Streptophyta > Magnoliopsida > Asparagales > Amaryllidaceae > Allium > Allium fistulosum. The sequence goes on along the minus strand of CM060902.1, from coordinate 1,171,923,413 downwards.
GTCAGCAAGTTTGGTATCATATATGTGAGGAGTAGGGCTGTTGTGACACCCCACCCCAAGATCCACATTAACAAAGAGTATTATGAAGTAATACTATTTGTTAATGCAGAGAATATGGCAGGTTAGGAGCGACCATCCGTAAGATTTGTCTTAAACAAGTATTGAATACATCGATTGGGTGCTCTAAATTTTTCTTTACCTTTCTCAAATGGATCGACATACTCAATAAATGTTTAACACAAAACTACGGTGGCTAATGGATCTATCATAACAAAATATAACAACAACAAATACAACAGATCACAGAACAACAGTCATACATATATATACTATATACAGATACATCATAGTACACTACAAAGTGATACAATAGTGGTGGTACATGGACCACAATATATACATCGAGTCAAAAAGAATAAGTACATATCAAAGTTCAAAAAATACAACAAGACTACACAAAAGATGACTAACATCAAAAGAAAGCAAGAAAATCCATAGCGGAAGCAGCTAGCGGTAATCTACAGTAAGTGTCTAACCTGAAACAACTCTGTCTGACCTGAGTATATAAAATACACGGGTCAGTCTAGCTTAAATAAACTGATTAGTATATGATAGATGAAGTATAAGGATAAATGATAATATTTATTCTCAAAAGAGAAGAAGCAACACTAAACATACATATCAACTACCAAAATATCATATGAGGGTTTCTCGAAAGAGGAAAGTTCAAAGAAAATATCAATTAATCACAAATATTCACCTCATATCATCGGCATTAATAACAACCAATATAATGGCGTCCATCAACATCAAAACTCCTAAATAGGAAATCACAAATCTCAAATAAACGCCAAAGGATGGCAACAACAAATCCCAATATGTAGAACTCTGTTAAGAGTTCAAAACTCCAAAATGTAATCACCATATAATGAATCTTCAAACGGCTCAAAAGGCCCAATAATCCCAAAATGGCGAAAACATTCGGAAATCACAAATAAATCAATAAATATCACAAAAGATGGATCCATATCACAAAAGATGCACGTGCTCAACAAAATGGCCGAAGCCCGCCAAGTACTGTATCACAAATATGGCGCCTAATACAACCCGAAGGTCAAACATCGCGAAAGACAAACATCTCGAAGGACAAACAACTAAAAATCCCAAATGACCCGAAGGTCCAGTACTAGCAATCAACCCAAAGGTCCAATATAATGTGTCACCAACTTCCAAATAGTAACCAAATCAGTGACAACAGTGTGTCCCATACCACATGTTCTCACTTAACCGTTTACTATAAGGTAGTTAATTTCACTCTCGTGTATGACCTCAATCGAACAAGTTCGGAATTAACCAAAAAAGTAAAAGCATGTGTCCCATACCACATGTTTTACTAAATCGTTTAATTCTCTTTCTTATTTGCTCTAAGAGTGCAAAAACGTGTATTTTATATAGAAAATAATTTGCTTTGAGAAAACTAGTTTTTAAAACAATTTTTGTTAACCGTTTGGAAAACGAACCTTTGAAATTCCCTTTATTATAGAGAATATATATATATTTTAATAGATTTTAAAAATAATTATAAATATTGTAAAATATTTATTTCAAAAGCTATTTTATTATAAAAATCATTTCAAAATCGTTTTAGAAAACCCGTGCTCGAAAACAATAGAAATCATCAAAAAAGCCAAAAATGGGCATATGAAATCGTCTCAAAAACACGTCAATCCGGAGTATGGATCAACCAAAATGTTGGCTTACCTATTGATAGCTTTAAGCCCTTCAAAATATTTCAAAATATCACAAAAACTGGTTGCAAAAGTCACTGGTATAAGCTGAAGAACACAACAGAACAAAAGAAAGCTTGGAAAAATACACAAACTCAGGTGACCCATAGGTCGACCTTTGTTTTGCCTAGGTCGATCCTAAGGTCGATCTATGCATTGTCTGGGTCGACCCTTAGGTCGACCCCAAGAGGAGCTCAGTCGATCAGATGGTCGCGATTCTTACAGGCAATTTTTTCCTGCTTCGATCCAATTTCTAAGCACAGATTTCAAGCAGTTTCAAGTTGAATTAGACTAAGAAATTTGGCATGCACAAACAACTACACTTAAACAACAATCCAAAGAAATTCCGACATGGATTCATGACAATAATAGAGATATATAAACAAAAGAAGAAGCACCCTTGAACATATTTTCACTGTAAACTTTCAAGCATACAACTTTTGTTTACAGTAAGCAAAATTCAACACTTATCAGCTGGCAAACCTGATTTAAGCTAGAATTCATGAGTTATAAACTCACCTTAGCAAAATATTGAGCAAGCTTGAGCAAACTTGAAGAAAATAGAAGCTTTTTCCTTGATTTAGTTGTAGGAACTTGAAAAGAAAAGAGTATACAGACATGCAACAAGAAGAAATGGGGTTACAGATAACTCAATTCTTAAAAATTTGAAATAGATGAAAAAAGTTTTGATTTTGGATTGATTACCTGAAATAAATAGATTCAAATTGATTAATTTTAACAAAGGATTTAAAGAAATTGGAGATTTGGATTTTAGGTTTTTAAGAGAAAAGGGGTTTCTGGTTTTTCCTTGTTTTCAATTTCCTGAACTAACTGTACGTATAGTTCAGAGAAGAAGAAACTTTCTTCTTTGTTAAAATTGTTGTTGGGCTTAAACCCAATAAGAAAAAGAATAATCATTTTATCTCACTATTTATCACTTAATACACCTAAACACTTACATTTTTAACCAAAACAACTTATATTTACATAATTCAACTTTATAAAAATCATACAAACGTATTTTTATGTTCACAAAAATATTTTACAACATAAAAAAAGTTATTTTAACCATTAAAACCATTTCTATCATAAATATCCTTATTTTTTATTTAAATGCTCAATTTGTACTATAAAATAAAACAATATTTTTAACACCAAAATTACATAAAATCATTTCTCTTGTTTATATTGTCTTAACAAACCATGTTAAAAATATGTTTACATCCAAATATTATTTTAGAATAAAATTCCACCTTTTATTTACAATATGTAACATATTAAATTCAAATACTTCATTAAAAATAACAAAAATCAACATTTGGCAATAATTTCCAAAATTATTGCATTTTATCAAATTAAAACCATATAATGCTCATTTTTTATCACAAATTCTCATAACAAAGCTTCTAAAACTTTATTTCCAACATTATTTATTTATTTACAACAAATGATATTGAATTAAATTCTTTTACTTTACTTATTTAATTAATTAACCACCAAATCAATATAATTCCATTTTATTTTACCGAAACTCATTGTTTATTCCAAATAAGCAATTTTGACAAATTCTCATCTCCAATTTGTTTTATTTTTTCCATTAAATTATAACCACCGTTATAATTTAATTTCATAGGTAATCACCAAAACCAGGGTTGTTATAGACTCCCTCCTTATAAAAATTGCGTCCTCGCAATTTCCTAGAGAAAAGTTATGTACACCCAATTAATTTCATCCAGCAACGGAAAATAGATAAGCTTGACTTTAAAAATTCTCACCCTTACTCCGAGAAGATAGAAAACCAGGATGAGATCGCTCGATAAATTCTCTAATTTCCCATGTACAGTCATTGGGATTAGCGGACCATTGAATCTTCACGAGTGATACATCCTTATTTCAAAGGCGTTTCTCCTCCGAAGCAAGAACACAGACAGGATGTTGCACAATAGATAAATCAGGTGAGATCTCAAGCACATGCAGACACGGAGAATCAATAACAGAATCTGAATCACAAAGACACTTCCGAAGCTGAGAGATGTGAAACACGTCATGAATACCAGATAAATGAGTCAGAAGTGATACTCTATAAGAAACTGGACCAATATGCTCGGTAATAGGAAATGGTCCTATGAATCGAGAATCCGATTTCTCGGTCCTACTGAAACGCATTACCCCCTTCAAGGGAGATACCCAAATATAAACAATATCACCAATGGAGAACTCAAGAGGCTTCCCATGGTTGTCCGTGTAGGATTTCTGATGACTCTATGCCTCTCTCATTCTCTGACAAATAAGATCGATCTTCTCTGAAGCTTCACGAATAGAATCGGGGCCTAAAATCAGCTTCTCCCCGGATTCCAACCAACAAGAAGGTGATCGACATGACCTTCCGTACAGGGCTTCGAAAGGAGCCATACTGATACTAGACTGAAAACTGTTGTTATAAGAGAACTCAACAAGCGGTAGGTGGTCCTCCCAACTACCACTAAAATCAAGAATGCATGCACGAAGTAGATCCTCAAGAATACTATTCACCCGTTCAGTCTGTCCATCAGACTGTGGATGAATAAGCTGTGCTGAAGTTAAATTTTGTACCTAAAGCTTTCTGAAGACTCTACCAGGAATTACTGGTGAAAAGTGGATCTCTATCACAAACGATCAAACTAGGAACACCGTGAAGTCTCATGATCTCCTTAATATATAGCTTGGATAGATGAGAAGCTATCATATTAGATTTAATAGGAATGAAATGAGCGGATTTAGTCAAGCGATCCACGATAACCCAAACACTAATATGGCCCGATCTCGAACGAGGTAGGCCATCAATAAAGTCCATAGAGATTTGATCCCATTTCCACAACGGGACCTCAAGAGGCTGAAGAAGACCATTGGGTCGTTGATGTTCGGCTTTAATGAGTTTACAAGTCATGCAATTACTTACATAACTTACAACATCACACTTCATGCCTTCCCAATAATACAAGCATCTCATATCGACATACATCTTGCTACTGCTAGGATGAATAGTATACTTAGAACGGTGACACTCATAAAGAATGTCCTGCCTAAGATCAGAAACACAAGGCACGATCAATTGATTCTTCTTACGAAGACAACCATGAATATCAATGCTGAAATCCCTCAACTCATCATCACGGGATTCAGACTTACATAGCTGAATAAGACGCACAAGATCTAGATCTTGCCGCTAAGCATTGATATACTATCCAATAAGCTAGGACGAGCTTCCAAACTAAATAATAAGATAGGAGAATCTGAAGCTGGAGCACGATCATGAATATCACAAAGAGATAAGGTCTCCAACATATCCCACTCAGCTATCATCATAGAAACATTGGCTGAGTGATTGCGACTTAGCTCATCTGCAACTCAGTTCCCCTTTCTAGGAGTGTACTGGATATCAAAATCATAGGAGGCTAGGAACTCGAGCCAACGCTGTTGCTACATATTAAGCTCTTTCTGGGTTAATAGATATTTCTACGATTTGTGATTGTATAAAGAATGAAGCGCTTGCCTAAAAGATAATGACGCCAAATCTTTAAGGCAAAGACTATGGCGGCTAACTCTAAGTCGTGGGTGGCATAGCAAACCTCATTCGAACGCAATTTCCTAGAAGCATAGGCAACTACCCGATCTCTCTGCATAAGCATGGCAACGTGACCACATCGACTAGCATCGGTGTAAACAACAAGATCATGATTCCCTTTGGGAATCACAAGGATATGAGCATCAGTGAGAAGTTCTTTCAATTTCTGAAAAGAAGCTTCACACTTATCGGACCAAATAAATCAAACGCCTTTTCTAATAAGGCTAGTAAGAGGAAGCACGATGCGGGAGAAGTCCTTGATGAACCGACGGTAATAACTCGCCAATCAAAGGAAACTGTGAATTTCAAAAATGTTCTCTGGCCTTTTCCAATTCTGAATGGCTTTTATCTTCGATGGATCAACAGAAATACCATCAGAAGATACAACATGACCAAGGAACTTCACCTTATTCTCGCAAAAGTGGCACTTGGAGAATTTGGCTTTAAGTTGATGTTGACAAAGAGTATTCAAAACAATCCTCAAATTATGAGCATGATCGGCTTTAAACTTAGAGTAGATAAGAATATCATCAATTAATACAAGGACGAACTTATCGAGATATTCCCGAAATACTCGATTCATAAGATCGATGAAATAAGCTGGAGCGTTCATCAAACCGAACGACATAACGAGCCACTCATAAGAACCATAACGAGTGCGGAATGTGGTAAGAGGAATGTTGTTCTCTGCAACTCGCAACTGATGAAAACCGGTGGCAAGGTCGAGCTGAGAAAAGACCTTAGCACCACTCAACTGATCGAACATGTCATCGATCCTGGGTAATGGATACTTATTCTTAATGGTTAACTCGTTAAGCTTGCAGTAATCGATGCAAAGCCTAAGTGTACCATCAGATTTCTTAATAAAGATGATCACGACACCCCACGGTGAAGAACTGGACTGAATGAATTGTTTGGCTTCAAGCTCCAACAATTGTTTTTTGAGTTCCTCATTTTCCTTAGTGGACATCCTCGTAGGAGGACAACTAACAGGCTGAGCACCAAGAATGAGGTCAATACGGAACTCAATTTCCCGCTTGGGTGGCAAACCCAAAATAGGCTCAAATACATCATCAAAATCACAAACAACTGGAATTCGAGATACATCATCATCATCTCGAGACTCAAGAGCAAATAAAGATGCTTTCGAATTACCATCAACATTCCAAAGAATAAGAGATAACTGATCTGTCGAATCAGGATGCCTAAGATATAGGATCCTTTCAGAACATAGGATTTGGGGTTGATAACATGCAAGCCAATCCATCCCCAAAATCATATCAAATCCAAGATAGTGAATAACGTGCAGATTTGCACGGAAAGAAAAACCATAAAGAATAATCTCAACAACACTACAAAGAATGCTAAGTGTTGTAGATCCTCCAATAGGATTTGCAATCCTCAAAGAAGTAACAAGGCAAGATACATCCAATGGTATAACATCAACAAGTTCCTTCGATACGAATGAGTGTGAAGCACCCATATCGAAGAGAACTCGAATAGAATGATCGTGAAATAATATAGAACTTTCAAGAATAGAAGGAGAAGTACCTCTGGGCTGAGAAGAACCACTAGAAGCATCTACCACATTAAGCTTGTCCGACTTAGCATTACTAGGAGCAATGGGACAAGATGAAACCCGATGTCCCTCTTTCTTGCAATAACGGCATACAAGAGGCTTGGGACAATCTCGAATCAAATGATCAAAGGAGCTACAATTGAAACACCCCTTCTGATAAGGAGGTGCTACAATGGGCTGGGAGCTAGATCCAATAGACTTCTTCTTGTTATGAGGAAAAGGCTTGGACTTCTGAAAAGGAAACTTCTTCTTATTGGGGTTCTTACGAACCTCAGTCTCATCACTACTATCTCTCTCCTTCTCGACTGCTTCAAGATGAAGCGCCGAGTCAACCAACTCCTCAAATGAAAGCTTAAGCTGAAGCATCAAAGATTTCTTAAGGCCAGAAACAAACTTGAGATTATTCTTATAAGAAGTGCTAATATACTCGAGACCATACTTGGAAAAGGCCTCGAATGAAGAAACATACTCAGAAACTGAAGACTTCCCTTGCTTCAACTCAAGGAAGCGACGAGCTAAGAGGGCTTTCTCGAACTCGAGAACGAACTTAAGTTCGAATCGTTCCCTAAACTGGATCCAAGTAAGAGTAAACTCATCAAGCTCAGTAATAAAAGGCTCATACCAATCAAGTGCACGCTCTTGCAACATACTCGATGCTACAAGAACTCGGTGATGGTTGGGAAGATCCATAGGAGTAAAGATATGCTCGCATGTACGAAGCCATGCCTGGACCTCAAGGATAGACTCTGAGCTTTTGATAGGCTTGCCTCTAAGATGAGAGAAACCACTGCACATACGCGCAAAAGCAGACTTGCGTGGAGGAGACGAAGGAGTAGGAGCTGGAGGCTGAGTGCTCTTGAATAACTCGATGAACTAATCGACAGATATATAAACACCGTCTGGATGTGAGCCACTGGACAACCCAACATCAGAATGGCGACCTCTGCCTCTTCCAGCCATAAGCTGAAAGTTTAAGATAAGGATTATTCATAGGGTAAGATATCCTTAGTTCAATTATGGAATACTACAGAATTAAAATGCATTCCTAGACGTATTCCCAACTTATATCTACCTCCAAGGACACGGAAAGACTAAGGATACGATAATTAGAGAATATGTAACACTTATACTGTACTCTGATGTACTGTAATATATGTTCTGTTCTATGTTTATCATATTTTGTTCTGAACTCTGCTCTAATATCAAGTTGTGATGCCCCACCCTGAGACCTACATTAACAAAGAGCATTATGGAGTAATACTCTTTGTTAATGCAGAGAATAGAGCTGGTTAGAAGCGACCATCCGTAAATTTTTCTTAAACAAGTATTAAATACGTCGATTGAGTGCTCTAAATTTTTCTTCACCTTTCTCAAGTGGATCAACATACTCAATAAATGTTTAACACAAAAGTATGGTGGCTAACGGATCTATCAGAACAAAATATAACAACAACAAATACAACAGATCACAGAACAATAGTCACACATATATATACATATATATAGATACATCATAGTACACTACAAAGTGATACAAAATGGGTGGTACATGGACCATAATATATACATCGAGTCAAAAAGAATAAGTACATATCAGAGTTCACAAAATACAATAAGACTACACAAAAGATGACCAACATCAAAAGAAAGCAAGAAAATCCATAGCGGAAGCAGCATAGCGGTAATCTACAGTAGGTGTCTAACCTGAAACAAATCGGTCTGACTCGAGTATATAAAATACACGGGTCAGTCTAGCTTAAATAAACTGATTAGTATGTGATAGATGAAGTATAAGAATAAATGATAATATTTCTTATTAAAAGAGAAGAAGCATCACTAAACATACATATCAATTACCAAGATATCATATGTGGGTTTCTCGAAAGAGGAAATTTCAACGACAATATCAATTAATCACAAATATTCGCCTCATATCATCGGCATTAATAACAACCAATATAGTGGCGTCCATCAACACCATAACTCCTAAATAGGAAATCAAAAATCTCAAATAAACACTAAAGGATGGCAACAACAAATCCCAATATGTAGAACTCGGTTAAGAGTTCAAAACTCCAAAATGTAATCACCATATAATGGATCTTCAAACGGCTCAAAAGGCCCAATAATCTCGAAATGGCGAAAACATTCGAAAATCACAAATAAATCAATAAATATCACAACAGATGGATCCATATCACAAAAGATGCACGTGCTCAACAAAATGGCCGAAGCCCACCAAGCACTGTATCACAAATATGGCGCCTAATACGACCCGAAGGTCAAACATCCCGAAGGACAAATATCCTGAAGGACAAACATCCCGAAGGACAAACAACTAAAAAGCCCAAATGACCCGAAGGTCCAGTATTAGCAATCAACCCGAAGGTCCAATATAAAGTGTTACCAACTTCCATATAGTAATAAAATTAGTGACAACAGTGTGTCCCATATCACACGTTCTCACTTAACCGTTTACTATAAGGTAGTTAATTTCACTCTCGTGTATGACCTAAATCGAACAAGTCTGGAATTAACTGAAAAAGTAAACGCATGTGTCCCATACCACATGGTTTACTAAATCGTTTAATTCTCTTTCTCATATGCTCAAAGAGTGCAAAAACGTGTATTTTATATAGAAAATAATTTGCTTTGAGAAAACTAGTTTTTAAAACAATTTTTTGAAACCGTTTGGAAAACGAACCTTTGAATTCTCTTTATTATAGAGAATATATATATATATTTAATAGGTTTTAAAAATTATTATAAATATTGTAAAATATTTATTTTGAAAGCTATTTTATTATAAAAATCATTTAAAAATCTTTTTAGAAAACCCGTGCTCGAAAACAACAGAAATCATCGAAAATGCCAAAAATTGGCATATGAAATTGTCTCAAAAATACATCAATCCGGAGTATGGATCAACCAAAATGTTGGCTTACCTATTGATAGGTTTAAGCCCTTAAAAACATTTCAAAATATCACAAAAACTGGTTGCAAAAGTCACCGGTATAAGCTGAAGAACATAACAGAACAAAATAAAGCTTGGAAAAATACACAAGCTCAGGTCGACCCATAGGTCGACCTTTGTTTTGCCTAGGTGACCCTAAGGTCGACCTATGCATTGTTTGGGTCGACCCCTAGAGGAGCTGGGTCGATCTGATGGTCGCGATTCTTACAGCCAGTTTTTGCCTGCTTCGATCCAGTTTTTGAGCACAGATTTCAGGCAGTTCCAAGTTGAATTAGACTATGAAATTTGGCATGCACAAAAAACTACACTTAAACAACAATCCGGAGAAATTCTAGCTTGGATTCATAACGGGAATAGAGATATATGAACACAAGAAGAAGCACTCTAGAACATATTTTCACTGTAAACTTTCAAGCATCCAACTTTTGTTAACAGTAAGCAAAATTCAACACTTATCAGCTGGCAAACCGATTTAAGCTAGAATTTATGAGTTATAAACTCACCTTATCACAATATTGAGCAAGCTTGAGCAAACTTGAGAAAGATAAGAGATTTTTCCTTGATTTAGTTATAGGGACCTGAAAATAATAGAGTATACAGACATTCAACAAGAAGGAATGGGGTTACAGATAACCCAACTCTTAAAATTTTGAAATGGATGAAATAAGTTTTGATTTTGGATTGATTACCTGAAATAAATAGCTTCAAATTGATTAATTTTTGCAAAGGATTTGGAGAAATTGGAGATTTGGATACTAGGTTTTTAAGAGAAAAAGGGTTTCTGGTTTTTCCTTGTTTTCAATTTCCTGAACTAATTGTACGTACTGTTCAGAGAAGAAGAAACTTTCTTCTTTGTTAAAACTTTTGTTGGGCTTAAACCTAATAAGAAAAAGAATAATCATTTTATCTCACTAATTATCACTTAATACACCAAAACACTTACATTTTTAACCAAAACAACTCATTTTTACATAATTCAAGTTTATAAAAATCATACAAACATATTTTTATGTTCACAAAAATATTTTACAACATACAAAAAGTTATTTTAACCATTAAAACAATTTCCATCATAAATATCCTTATTATTTATTTAAATGCTCAATATATACTATAATTACACAAAACAATATTTTTAAGACAAAATTACATTAAATCATTTCTTTAGTTTATATTATCTTAACAAACATGTTAAAAATATTTTTACATCCAAATATTATTTTAGAACAAAATTCCACCTTTTATTTACAATATGTAACATATTAGTTCAAATACTTCATTAAAAATAACAAAAATCAACATTTGGCAATAATTCCCAAAATTATTGCATTTTATCAAATTAAAACCATATAATTCTCATTTTGTATCACACATTCTCATAAAAAAGTTTCTAAAACTTTATTTCCAACATTATTTATTTATTTTCAACAAATGATATTGAATTAAATTCTTTTACTTCGCTTATTTAATTAATTAACCACCAAATCAACATAATTCCATTTTATTTTACCAAAACTCATTGTTTATTCCAAATAAACAATTTTAACAAATTTTCATATCCAATTTATTTTATTTTCTCCATTAAATTATAACCACCGTTATAATTTAATTTCACAGGTAATCACCAAAACCAGGGATGTTATAGCTGTACACATAGTTCGAGAGAGTCATTGGTCCTAGAGTGGTCAGTGTAAGACAGGGGTTGCGCCTAGACGGATTACCCCTCCTACTAGTGTAGATTCCGGTTTAGACAAGCAGCGCCTCAAAATTGTTTGTTTTGTTTGTAGTTAGGAAGCAAGGTTAGATAAACCCGAGATAATTCTTCAAAGCGAGTAGAGTATGGATAATAGTTGTAATGCAATTATTAGGCACTAACGGGATGATCCTCGATGTACAGGGACAGTTCGATATAGACACAGATGGTGGATACCCGGCATGGTGCAAAGTTATAGATACTAGTAGGGAATTTATACTAGTCTATTGGATGACTATGATACCTATATACACACACAGATGCGCGCGCACACACACACACAACTACACACACACAGATATATATATATATATATATCTGTGTGTGTAGTTGTGTGTGTGTGTGTAATTATTGTATACCTCGAGTAGGTTGGCGTATCGTATGGATACATGAAGTCCAGATGACTAAGTTGAAATAGTAGACATAACACGTAATGGAAGACAATCGTCATAAACTAGTGTTATGTATAAAGTACGTAATTTACCAGTCACCAGAACGTTATTCCGATCCCCTCCTCATTATAACCCATAAGACAGACTTAGAGAGATAGGTACTGATATAATGCATGAATAGTGGAAGGACATGCATGCTCGACACTGACAAGGGCAGTAGATATCAGAGGTATTAGCCTTGGTCAGTAATTATATGGTTATTATACTTTACTATTCCACTGTGAGTTTATATCGATAGCGCTCTGATATGCTTTTGTTACTTACAAGATACCAGCACCAACGATCTGTCCACTAGTGCACTTGGATTTCGATTTAGCGAAATTTTGGTCACATTAAGGTGCGGGTTGCTATATTTGGTATCAGAGCTTAGGTTATTCGATCTTAGGAATTAGAATACATTGAGTGAATGTATTTGTATTTTTACACACACACACATACATTATACGCCAAATCCTACAAATTCCAACTATAAAACTTGTAACGACCCAGATTTTTTCACTTTAAATATGGATATCAAATATATTTTTAATAATTAACGAATGGATTTTATAACTTAAATAAATCTTTTTTATATAATAACTAATAATGGTGAAATGGTTTTCAAGAATTGTTTACAAAAAAATTTAGTTCAAAGGAAAATAGAAAATGTGACCGAAATCATTTTCTGAATTTTTGACTTTTTGGTATCCAAAAGTTGTTGGAAAACGTTGTGTAAATTTGAATTAAATACTTGCTTTCATTTATTAATAAGTGAGGATTTTGATAATTATATATGCATATAGTAACTTAAACAAATATTATAAGGGATGATATGACATATTATGTAAAGTTTTAAAATGAAAAGTTGTCATAACATATCAATTCATTAAAAACATTAAGTACATAGGTCAATAATGCATGTTGGCTCAACCGGGGGGGGCATATTTACATGAGAAATGGTTAGGGAGGGGGGGGGGGTAAGCAGGGTGAGGTGGCATAAAAAGAGTGGAGGGCATGGTACTACGGTCATTTTGGTAATTTAATTTATCCATTTGCATATAATAAAATTCCTAACATTTCCCAAATTTTTTATTTTATTCCTACTTTGTGAAATTTCGTCCAAGCTTTTGAAAACATTTCCATGGCTTACATAGATTTCTAAAGTTTAAAAATCCTAGTTTCATTCACTTTTAAATTTCATAAAACCTTGTTTAAACCTCCTCCTTCCTTCTACTCCACTTCTCCTTTCCAAAAAAACCATCACTACCCTCTACCATCTTGGTCGAGCACTTCAATCCCTTAGACCACACCGAACACCACCCTCTTAGGCCTAAAAATGTAGTTTTTAAAAAGAGGAAGCAAAGATCTAGGTTGAATACAAGTTTTAGTAGAAGTTACTTCGGTTTAATCAAGTTTTGGTGAGTAAAGTTCTCACCTCTAACTAAGTTTTTAAAACATATATTAGTGCTTGACTTGAGTGTAAAATATGATGTTTGTTTGGATGAAAATAATGTTGATGTGAATGTATCTATATGTGCTTGGATGAGATGTCATACAGTTTTGAAAATGGAAGTTGAAAAGTCTAGTAGTTTACAAGTTGTAATCTTTTCTTGTATATGTTGGTTATGGCATGCATATATGTTTGTGATGTGGCCATGAAGTGATTATGTATGTTATGATATGAATACATGATTGTATGCTAAGAAAGCTTGCACATTTACTAGTTTAAGCGACATAGAATCCCTTGTGTAAAAACTATGATCTTTGGTTTTAAATTCCAAAGTATTTTCAAGTTTAAAACTTATTTAGTTTCCGTGAACATATCTTTATGTTTTACAAGCAGTAAAGTTTTCCAAGAGTTAAAGTTTTAAAGAAGACTCAGGAAAACAAAATTTCAAGTTTTGAAAATTACGGGCCGTATAGCGGTAGTCGCTATAGGCGCAGTTCGAGAAAATGAACTCTTTTTGAAATTTAAAATGGTTTTCACTTAAACATCTTTTCGAAAAGAGTTTCAAACATATATTAAGCAATAAAAGGTTATTAACTAATTAGATATTTATTTATTTATTTAATTATTAATTAATTAATTAATTAATTAATTAATTAAGGTAATTAGTACTTAATTATTAATTAACAAAGGTAATTAGTACTTAAGTGTTAATCAATAAACATAATTATAATTATCTAATTAATTAAAGTTAATTTTTATTTAACTATTAATTAGGCATTAATTATTATTTAATTAATTATTTAAGATTACTTATTAATTAATTATTTATTTAAAAGAGGTTTAATTATTAATAAATTACCGATTAAGTTAAATTTAATTATAATTTAATAGGGATTGAATTAAGATTTAATTATTATTTAATAATGATTAATTTATTATTTAATTTATAAGGGTTTTAAATTTAAATTCGCTTCAATTCTAAATATCGATTTTGTTTAAAATATGTTTTCCTTTTTTTGCAAAGGTGTTTTTAATCAAGGAAATTCTTTGTCGATTACTTTTAAGTAACCCTAAATGAATATGAAACTAAATGGCATCTGTTTATCAGAACAAAACAACCTTATGTTATTATAATAACTTGGACATGTATTTAGCAGAACAAATCCCCGTTTGCTATTTTAATAACTTGGACAATTACCTATATGTTGATTGATTGTTGTTCGTAGATCGCCGTTTACTATCTACTTGTTATGTAAATACCCTTGTTATAACTTGGAAAGTTAAACGAAAATGAATAAACCATTATGGTTGCTAAGCCGATTATGAATTTTGGAAATCATTCTTTTAATCTTGTTTCTTTTTAAATAAGGGATTAAAGATAATTATTATGGTTTAAAGTAAAGTTATTGTTTAATTGAAATGTTTAAGGTTTATCACCATTTCAATATGATATTTTAAAGATAGTTCATTAACTATTTTTTTAAAGTGTTGAAGTTAGTTTAATTAATAACAACTCGTTATTTAAAAGTTATTTTATATAATTAATTTTTTATTCAAAAGGAACTTGATCAAATAAAATTTATTAAAGAAGATTTGTTTTAAATAAGGAAAGTTTATAAAAAGGAGTTTTTATAAATTGAAAGGTGATCTTGAAATTTGAAAAGAAGTTTTATAAATGATTTTGGATATTTATAAAAGAGTTTTATAAATAAACTTGGAGATTTATAAAGTGTTTTATAAATGGATTTGGAATTTTAGTAAAGGATATTTTCATAAATGAAATCGATTTATTAAAAGGTTTTGTAGAAGTAAATTATAAAAGAATTTGAGATTGGATTTCCCTTAATTGACCTTCTTAATTTTGGTGGTATGTACATTCATTCCACACTTAACTCAAAGGAATAGTGTTTGAGGTTATCCTTATCTCTAATTTAAATAACTTTTGTTTCGATCCTTTTAATATGATTTTGAGGCAAGCAATCTTCTACAATGTTTAGTGAATATACTTTCGCCAGTAATATAAGTATATGAATATTTTGATAAATATTTTGCAAAGAGATTTAATAAATGAAAGATTTATTTAAATGAGGCTTAGTGGTTGCTATGGGTAATTAAATCTCTGAATTGTTGTTGTTTGTTTATTTGGTAGTTAAATAACCGACTATCAAATCTTGACCAATTTTGACTTAGAAAGTAAATAAGAGCTCACGTATTCATACGGTTTGAGTTCCCTTGGGAGTACTCATTCCAATGAAATGTCTCTAGGATTAAGGGATATATTAGAGATCCCTTTAGGACTCTAGTATAGCCCGCTTACTTCCAAATGAGCTGGGAGTGAGTCAACCAGAAATTATCATTTGTTGGTTCGAAGAGACCGGGATCAGATATATTATTCGAAAAACATTTCAAACCAACATATGCATTTGAGTGGAAGACATCTTGAGGATGATCTAAGATGGAGCTCTATGAAATGCAAGGGCTACTAGCTACTAATCCTGAGGGTGAATCCAAAATGGAGGTAGTAGAGGTAGCGCTTTCGGTTTCATTCAGACCTAGAACGAACTTGTATGGTCGAATGCTAGCATTGCATTTCTGCCTGGAGGGCAGTGTTAGCATTTCAAGATGGTCTGCTAAGAGAGAAGATAAATCATTGCCTTAAGCCTCACACCCCGATAATGGCTAAAATCAAGGTAAATGCGGTAGGGCTATGTGGGTCACTTCCATTAGGGTATGATCACCACTTATCTAGGTTCGATATCTACGTATGCTTTGTGGCCCATTATGGTTGTTAATCAACGAAGGGGTGATCGTATTCGGTACTATTCAGTCAGGGTTAGGCCGGTCCTACGTTGTTAGGACTGCAAAGGTAACTACGGCCCGCAATACATTTTATCTAGAGGTGTACTACTTTCTGGAAGGTAGTCCCTTACCTTGCCATTTGTTGAAATCCATTCTCCAATAAGTGCCTTCGGTTTTTGATTATATACCTATTATTGTGGTGATATACACGCACCACGGCTACTTGATTATTAGTATTTTAGACCTTAGACATTATTATAATATCATTGGATTTTATAATAAAAATGGTTTGTTTTGTGTAAGGTAAAAACCTGTTTGTGTTTATGTACGACATGATCTCATGAGATACCTTTTATTTTGAAAAGGTTTTCTAATGTGAAAATCCATATGTCTTATGTAATGACCCTGATTTTGACTGACATTATTTAGGACATTTAATTAGATAAATTAAATGAAATAATGTAGATGATTAAGGAATTGAGATTTGTATAATTATAAGGTAGCTGTGCCTTAATTAATTTATAAGACAAAGAGAATTAAAATGGAGTAAGTAGGAGGGATATGCCAAGGGCAAAATAGGAATTAACTATGTTCTTATACCCTAAACCCTTCTTACTTTCATTCCTTATTCATTTTAAACATTTTCAAACAAAACTAAAACATTTAAAAGCTTGGTCGGCCACCATTAAGGGAAATCAAAAGGAAGATAACCAAGGATTCAAGTAGGAAGCTTAAGCACATCAATCAAAGGTCAAATCTCAACCTTCTTAACCCCAAGCTAAGGTGAATAATAGATTTACATCTCATTTTTATTGATTTTGATTTCTAGTTAAGATCCGAATTTATTTTACAAGTAATATGCCATGATATGATTGTTCAAATGGATATATATGCTTATTGATGACTTATGTTACTTCATATAGGTTGTATGATAAGTTTTGTTTTGAAAAACCTATTAAATGCCGTCCAAATGACTTAAGTTTTTGTATATAGTTGAAAACATCATTTGTGAAGTGGGTTTCAAGTTTCATAATTTTCTAAACAATTGTGGACTTATTATGAATTTTCTATGGAAGAAAATAGCTAATATTGAGTTTAAATTATTTACGGCTATTATACATTGCTTTTAGGTCTGAAATTTAAATATGTTATAAAACATATTAAAAGTGAATTATGGAAATTTTGGAGAATTTTCCTAAGTATTTTACTATGGATATAAAATTATTTAAAGTTTGGGACTTAAATGTTTTGTATGTTTTATCAAAGAGAAAGACTTCTTTGTTAAAAAATTTAATTATTATTTCTGAATTCATCAGCACTTTTAGAAAAGAAAATTTTGAAAAGAACTGAGCAACCAATTGTGTTTTGACAAATAAGGCATGTTAGTTGAAAAGCAATTACTTTAAAAGGCTATAAAACAGTTTTGTTGAAATTTACTACTTTGCCACTTCCATCTACAAGCTTTCGACGCCATACCTTCGCCCATGACCATGTCGAAACCAATGCAGATGGTATCAAACAATTAATACGTGGTGAATTGGAGAAAGGTGTAAGGTACATCGTCGAAACCAAGCTTTCGAAGGGGAAGAAGTTGCTCTTATGAACTTTGAACTATTCTGTTTATATTAAAAAGGGCTTTCGAAGGGTTTGCCGCCTTTTGTTTTAAAACAAGCTTTCAAAAGGATAGCTTTGAACATATTCAAAACCTAGTTGCCACATTCTACCTTTCGACCTAGTTAAGGACTATTAAACAATGGTTTCGAAAGGGTGCTTTTGCCTTTTACTTTGAAGCCGCTTCTCAAAGCTTTCGAAAGGGTTGGTTTCGAACCCATCCTCTTTCTTTTACTTAGGACCAATGCTTTTGAGGGTAATGCTTTTGCCCCAGTTCTATACGACCCTTAGCTATATTAAAAGTTAAACCCAAAGGTTTCAAAAGGAATGGTTTTAAATGGTTTCGAAGCAATGTTTCAACAAACTTTTACTTGAATGCAATACTTTCAAAAGGTATGGTTTGAGTGAAGATATGCAATGTTTTCAAAAGGTATATAATATGGGTTTTGAAGGGGAGAACCCCAATGTTTTCAAAAGCGTTAATTTGAGTATCTGAATGGAGGGTTTCCAATGCTTTCGAAAGACAGGTTTAATGCATTTGAAAGAGGAGTCTAATGTTTACATAATGATTTCGAAAGGTCTATTTTCAAGGGTTTCGAAAGGTATGTTTTGGCCTTTCGACCTAGTGTTTCAAGGTTAAAGTAGTTAACTTATTTTGAAAGGGGTACTTTCAATGAATTCGAAAGGCATTGTTTAAAGTTTTTAAACAAAGGTTTTGGAAGGGTTCACCTTAGCTTCATGGCCTAAAATCTTTTAAGTTAAAAAGGGTTTTTAACTTACTTTGGAGGGATAGAGAATCCCATTGATTAGATTTCATCAACATTGTTTTGTGTAAAGTATATATTCATGGCATAAGTATTTTGAGTAAGCAAAGTATAAGATATCCTTGTTTTATAAAGGTATGATTTCAGGTGTAAATCATTTACAAAGATTGTTTACATGAAAATGAAATTTGAATAGGGTAGTTAATCCTAAGTATATGACAGGAAATGAAATTTGAACAGGGTAGTTAACCCTAAATTATGACTCAGATATTAGAAGACCAGATGGGACTGGTGTAGGGCTGTGCCCTATACTTTAGCTATTAGCCCCTAGCTAAAATAAGTCCAAAATTCCAGTGTGTAGGGCTTTGTCACAGGTGGACTAAATGAGGTTACACATAGAAGGAAATATGTAGAGTAAAGGTAGGTTATTTGTGAGCTCGTAAAACCATTAGGTTCAGTTGACCCTAGAAAAAGAAAGTTTAGGGCAGTCAGCCCGGTAGTGTGTCTAATAGAAGTTAGATAATTAATTATGTGTGGTAGGCCTGAGTCAACCAATGGTTAATAGTTAGCCAGATAAAACTATAGGTTGGAAAGATAATTCATGAATTTACTGATTTTTATGCATATATGTATTTGCTTTAGTTGTTATAATCAGTTTGATTGCACAGTTGATTTGCAAAAGATTTGTTTTAAAAATGATATTATTCACACCAGGCTTTATCTCTGACTCGAAGTTTATGTTTTTCCCTTAAACTCTTGGGTGCTCAAAATTTACTTTGAGTAGATTGAGAGTTTAGGTTTTTCAGGTTTAGTAGGTTGGACGAATAAGCTTCTGTTGACGTGCATGAGACAAAGTTAGCTATGTAGGAGCTATTTAGTTTTATTTCCGGTATGATGTATTTATGATAGACATGCTTATTTAGTACTCTGATCATCCAAGGGGGCATCTTCATATGTCGCTCTTGGTGCAAATTGTAATAATTATATTTGATCAAAACTTGGGAATCGTTTTTGGATTATGTATCTGAATATGAAATATTGTTTTGAAATGTAATCAGAAAAGCTGTTTTGCAATCTATGTTGATTTTATTTCATATTCATGTGCTTTTGATATTATGGATACCATTAGCATTACCATATTTTGTCACCGGAAGTTAATACTATTTGCAACATCTGTAGCGCTTAGCTTTGTCCCTCAAGATAGGGGATGTTACAGCTTGGTGTAAGAGCATAGGTTTATGAAAACTTAAAAAAAGAAATTTCGAACTTAAAATGATTTTGAAAACATAATCCTAATGAATTAGAGAAAAGACTAGGGTACGAGATAATGTTATAGTAACGTACTTGTATTTTCTATACATAAGTATATGCTCTATCTCTATTCTCCATCTTTCTTAGGCTGTTCTTTTGTATCTTACAAAGGCTCAAATGCATATTTTAAGGACGTAAGATATGGACGCTAGGAGTGGAAGAGTAAACATTGGTGGAGGAAGCACCACAACCAATGAAGACGCTCGACCCAATAGGAGAAATCCAGGTCGACCGACAAATGTTAATCCAAACGCGAATGCCAATGTAGGTGCTGGAATGCCGCAAGCTGATATGGGAGCTATGAATCAATTCTTCGCTAATATAATGCAGGCTGGAGTTGCTGCAGGATCAGTCGGAGGAAATGTTGAAGTAGGAAATCAGGGAACTCTGGTGGTCAATAACTATGCAATCTTGAGCAAAGACTATGCCAGGCTAGGAGGAAAGCCATTTATCGGGACTGAAGACACAATTGAAGTGGAGAATTGGTTACTTCATTACAAGCGGATCTTTACTGATTTAGGGTTTATTAATGAGCAGAAGAGGAGACTTTCTTCTAGACAGTTGCAAGGAGCAGCAATGTACTGGTGGAACTGTGTTACTTTAGGAGTTAATGAGGAGACCATGACATAGGATGAATTCAGAAGGAGGTTTGAGGAAAGATTTACGTCAGAGATTGCTAAGTCGACTCTACTTAGGAAGTTTATGGAGTTGGAGTAGGGAGACATGACAGTGCTTGAGTATGCAACCAGATTTGAAGCGCTATCGAGATATGGATATGCTACGGTTGATATAGTTATCAAAAAAATGAGAAGTTCATCCACGGACCGAAACATGAACTAGCTAAAGCGACTCTAGCACATATCAAGGATTCGTGTGATGTAGTTGTTGAGATGGCTTTGAGATAGGAGGAGATGCTTGCTTTTCATGATGGTAGCAAAGCAGGGGAAGCTCAAAGTGGGTGGAACCAGAAGAGAAAGTTTTTCCACAAGAAGGGCACTTAGAAGAGTGGAGTTGCCAAGAAAGGAAAGGCCGACTATGAGTGCGATAAAAAGGGACACGGTGCTCATGAGTGTCGGACATGCAAAGGGAAGAAAGCTGCGACAAGAAAGAAGTAAGATGTTTGAACTGCGATCAGATTAGACATTATAAGTACTAGTGCAAGGAGCCAGCCAAGGATGGAAAGGGCAAAGTGTTTGCATTGGAACCAGCTACCTTGAGACCAACAACAGAGGAAAAAGGAAAAGTTGTGTTGGGTGGTACGCTTTTGATTCATGGTGTATCAATTAGAGTTCTATTTGATATTGGTGCATCGCATTCTTTTATATCTCATTGTTTGGTAGATAAGCTTAACCTAGAACCCTCATACCTAGTTACTTCCTTAAGGGTTGCAAATCCAATAGGAGAGTATGCAACACTTGGGATGAGATATGACCGCCTAGAGTTTGATTTGTTAGGTCATACATTTGTTTGCAGTTTGCTTGTGTTTGATTTCGTAGGGTTCAGAATTATTTTGAGTATGGATTGGTTAAGTAAGTACGATGCTTAGATATTTTGCCATGATAGGAAAATATCGCTTAGACACCCTGACTCCAATGTTCGAATTATATACTCCATAGAAGACCCTAGCTTGGCGGTTAATGCTTTGTTGGGTGTTGTGGAGTTAGAAGACGAGTTGAATCGATTTTTCATGGTTAGAGAATTCGCAGATGTCTTTGAGCCCGTAGTAGGACTACCACCAAAACGAGCCATTGAGTTTTAGATAGATTTAGTACCAGGAGCAAAAACCGATAAGTAGACCACCAAGCAGAATGAAACCCACCGAAACAATTGATACGTGGTGAATTGGAGAAAGGTGTAAGGTATAGTGTCGAAACCAAGCTTTCGAATGGGTAAAAGTTGCTCTTATGAATTTTGAACTATTTTTTTTACAAATGATACTTGCGAAGGGGTTGGAGTTAGCTTTCGACTTAACCAACTTGCTTCTGTTTATATTAAAAAGGGATTTCGAATGGGTTCCCGCCTTTTGTTTTAAAACAAGCTTTCAAAAGGATAGCTTTGAACATATTCGAGACCTAGCTGCCGCATTCTACCTTTCGACCTAGTTAAGGACTTTTAAACAACGGTTTCGAAAGGGTGCTTTCGCCTTTTACTTTGAAGCCGCTTCTCAAAGCTTTCGAAAGGGTTGGTTTCGAAACCATCCTCTTTCTTTTACTTAGGACTAGTGCTTTCGAAGGTAATGCTTTCGCCCCAGTTCTTTACGACCCTTAGCTATATTAAAAGTTAAACCTAAAGGTTTCGAAAGGAATAGTTTTAAATGTTTTCTAAGCAATGTTTCCACAAACTTTTAATTGAACTTAACACTTTCAAAAGGTATGTTTTGAGTGAAGATTTGCAATGTTTTCGAAAGGTATATAATATGGGTTTCGAAGGGGAGATCCCCAATGTTTTCGAAAGGGTTATTTTGAGTATTTGAATGGAGGGTTTCCAATGCTTTTGGAAGATAAGTTTAGTGGTTTCGAAAGACGATGTCTAAGGTTTAAATAATGATTTCGAAAGGTCTATTTACAGGGGTTTCTAAAGGTATGTTTTGGCCTTTCGACCTAGTGTTTCAAGGTTAAAGTAGTTAACTTATTTTGAAAGGGGCACTTTCAATGAATTCGAAAGGCATTGTTTAAAGTTTCTAAACAAAGGTTTCAAAGGGTTCGCCTTGGCTTCATGGCCTAAAATCTTTTAAGTTAAAAAGAGTTTTTAACTTACTTTGGAGGGATAGATAATCCCATTGATTAGATTTTATCAGCATTGTTTTATGTAAAGTATATATATCATGGCATATGTATTTTGAGTAAGTAAAGAATAAGATTTCCTTGTTTTATAAAAATATGATTTTAGGGGTAAATCATTTATAAAGATTGTTTACAAGGAAATGAAATTTGAATAGGGTAGCTAACCTTAAGTATATGAAAGGAAATGAAATTTGAACAAGGTAGTTAACCCTAAGTTATGAATCAAATATTAGAAGACCAGATGGGACCGGTGTGGGGTCGTGCCCTGTACTTTAGCTATTAGCCTCTAACTAAAATCAGTCCAAAATTCCAGTGTGTAGGGCTTTGTGACAGGTGGGACTAAAATGAGGTTACACACAGAAGGGAATATATAGAGTAAAGATAGGTTATTGGTGATCCCACAAAACCATTAGGTTTGATTGACTCCAGAAAAATAAAGTTAAGGGCAGTCAACCCTGTAGTGTGTCTAACAGAAGTTAGATAATTGATTATGTCAGGTGGATCTAAGTCAGCCAATGGTTAATAGTTAGATAGATAAAACTATTGTGTGGACAGATAGTCCGTGGATTTCCTGATTTTTATGCATATATGTATTTGCTTTAATCGTTATAATCAGTTTGATTATAGGGTTGATTTGCAAAAGATTTGTTTTAAAAAGGATATTAGTGAGGGGAAACCTGTTCCGCTAAGCGACATGGTCTCACTTAGTATTAGTAAACCGATATATAATAGTATTATAACACCAGGCTTTATGTTTGATTCTAAGTTTATGTTTTCCCTTTAAGCACTCGGGTGCTCAATATTTAATTTGAGTAGATTGAGAGTTAAGGTTTTTCAGGTTTAGTAGGTTGGAAGAATAAGCTTCCGAACACGTGCAGGAGGCAAAGTTAGCTTCGTAGGAGCTTTTTAGTTTTATTTCCGTTGTGATGTATTTATGACATACATGTTTATCTAGTACTCTGATCATCCAAGGAGGCATCTTCATATGTCGCTCTTGGCGTAAATTGTAATAATTATATTTGATCAAAACCTGGGAATCGTTTTGGGATTATGTGTGTGAATATGAAATATTGTTTTGAAATGTAATCAGAAAAGTTGTTTTGCAATCTGTGTTGATTTTATTTCATATTCATGTGCTTCCGATATTATGGATATCATTAACATTACCGTACTTTATCACCAGAAGTTAATACTATTGATGACTGTAGCATCTCGCTTAGCTTCGGGCCTCAAGATAGGGGATGTTGCATTTTGATTCGAGTTTTATTCATGCTGGTTTACAAGACTGACCTGAGCGATATTTTCTTATATTGCTCGGGTCAGCTCGAGCATAGTTTCCAGATTTAGTTGTATCCTTTGGAGCTTTCAAGAGATGAGCTGGATCCTCCAAGACGTATTCACGTATCTTAATTCTTCCACTATTTTTGTTGCTTTGATTTCCATATGTATTTATCAGTAATTATAAGGACAGACTGTTATAACTGTCTAGGCTGATAATAGGTTAGTGTACTCTGATGTTGTGTATAATAAAGATGATTTCTTTTTTTGTAAAGATCCTATCTATATTTTATATTTCTCGTCACGATGTCAGATTCTGGTCTATCGTTTTCTTTCTTCATCCTAAATGACCTGTCTTTCGGACACTTAAATGATTGGCACATGAATACCGAGGCTGTATTAAGTGTCCTCTTTAGGTGTAAGAAAGGAAAATCGTTAAAAATTAGTTGCAACCATATTCTGAAAAGATGGACAATGAAATTATGAGTTGGAGCAATATATGAAGTTGAAAAAATATGCCTATCCCGATCATACCATAGAAGATAGGTCATATTGGAAGGTGTTGACTTAATAAAATCATGAATGCGACATATGGAAGGGTCCTTGAAGCTGGATGGTACTTGATTCTTTTGTTGGACTAGATTGCCCAATGGTTGTATATCCACGTAGGATTGCCGATTGATGATGTACATTAGATCCTGATAAATGGAAAGTGAAGAACATATATTTTCCAGATATCTGGAAGCAGGAATTAAGCTAGTTTCCAAAGGAAGGTGCATAGTAATCACTCCAAGATGATAGCCGGATGTTTAATATATTCTGAAGAAAGATAAGTCAAAAAGTAAGTGGAAAAGAAGAAAAGTCCAAAAGAAGGGACAAACAAAAACCATTTTGAGTCCAATCCCATGTGAAAGAATTTAATAAAAGGTTTGAAAAAAATTGAAATGATTTTCAGGGGTTCTATTTAAAAGCAAAAAACTCTATTTTGAAAAGTAAAAAAATATTAAATTTTCTAAAATATAAATATATTTTATTCAAATAGAATTTATGGTAGAAATTAAAATTTGACTGAAAATTTCATTTAAAATGTGTTTTAATAAAGATATATTTCTTTTGAAAGAAAAAAGAAAATAGAGCGTATGTATAACTCTCCGATTTTTTTGATTAAGAAAGGTTTAAATTTTAAAAAATATTTTAAAGTGTGGACAATGTTAAGTGTGTTTTTAACCTAATAAAAGTCAGAAGGAGTTAGAACATTCAAGCTAAGCCGGAATGACCCAGAACTTTGACCGGAAGACCCAAAAGCACGTGGCAAAGGAACTCAAGGAGTTTGAAGTCAAAATATGTCAAGTATTTGGATCGGCACCGATTCGGTCTAAATTATTGGCTTGTGGATGTTCCAATTCACATGCGTTGTGTTCCTACATCTCTCATAAGCATATCGACCAAGTTTGATAACATTCCTAGCATCCGAGTTAAAGAAATGAAGACTTATCTGATTTAGGTTATAGTTCAATCTAACCTACTGGTGAATCATCATCAAAACAAGCCAACAAGTATGAAATTACAAGAGAAGCCTCACAAGCAGATAAGGAAGCCTATAGGATGGGAGTTGCGCAAAAATCATGCAACTATTTGGATCAATACCGATCCAATCCAATTGGACCAGTACCGATCCAAACAGCTAGCTCAAATAGCTCCCAAATTTTACGTGCTTCCTCCTACCAATGACTACAGGCCTCTGGTGTAATAGTTTCGATCCAAATGCTCTCTAAATCCTATAAATACCAATCTATCTCCAATAGGAAGGGGGTTGGCTGCTCTGATCACTGGAGAAACTCTACTGCGAAGATTCTTCAACCTTCTTCTTCCACACATGCTGCTATGGGACAATTGAGATCCTTCCTTCTATCTCCGTCAATGGCAGCTTGATTTCCTTGAATTCAAACATACAAATTTTAATCAACTTGTACCTGTGATCAACAGTCAATACATCAATAAAATCCATAAAGTGGATGTTGGTTTCGTTAATAGCAGAACCGCTATAAAAATCTCTTGTTCATTTACTTTTTCTGCGATTTACTATTGCTTTTTCTATCTTATTTGCCTTGATAAACAGGGTTGTTTCTTTCACACTCAATCTAGGATGTTGATCCCATTTTTGGGTTAACAGACAACAAGAAGTGGTACTGGTTTTAAGTTGGATAAAAAGAGTGAAAAAGAGACAAGAACCCGAAACAAAGTAGTAGGCGAACGCATTGTGATGGCTCAATAAAGAAGACAATCAATTGAGATAAAAGCTATATAAAGAGAAGCAATTCAAATAAGTGCAGTTTATATAGAAGAAAGTTAAATAGTAGTAACATTATGAAATATAAATAGAAACAATGTTAGAAATTTATATAAAATAATGCCAGTGATTAGAAACAATATAGGAAAAAAAGATAGTTTCCATAAATATATGCAACAATTGCACAAACCTTTCAAAAGTCCCCCTCACATGCTATCATAATCTCTGCTTAAGTCGAAAGTGAGAATAGCATAAGCGATAGGAAAATAATAGAATGGAAGTTGTCATTGTTTACTTCAGTTTTTATTGTTTAAAGTTATAAAAGAAGTTTAAGAAACACTATAACGACCCGTGATTTTTAACGTTTCGAATGAGAATATTTAATTTATTTAAATTTGATTCAAATTTAATAAATAATAAGAAAATTAATTATGAATAAAACGACTTGATTTTAATGATGTAATTTTAAACGAATTTATAGGATTTTTCTGTAATTTTTAATTTGAATTTTTTAAAATTATCGTTTGACGTAATTTTAGGCAAACATTGGTATTTTTGAGAACTTCTCAGAATAAGATAACCAGTGTATTTTATTATTATTTTGTGATTGTGTCGCATTGCTATGCGTGATCGTATTTATATTTTCGTCGTTCGTGGTTCATACGCGAACGTAATATTGTATAGCGAAGTACCGGAAATTATAGCATTAAATAACCTAACACTTCACCTATTTTCATCACTTCTACTCCCTCCCTTTATTATTTTCTTTTCCTGTAGCAAATAAAAGTTGCCGCCCCCACATTTTTAATTAAATCCGGAGTTTGTTTAACAAAAATCAACATTCTCGGATCCGTTGAGTTCATATTAACGAGGGCTTCAAATCCATGTAGGCGATGGTGGTTGCGGTTGAACTCGGCCATGTGTGACATAGTGAGGCCGAATCCATGGTTTGTCATAGGCGGAGCTTTAGGCGACGATTTTCCAAGGCGAAGTTGGCGTTGAGTTTCTTGTGCGAAGACGAGTGGATGGTGAGTTTTGGGATGGTATGGTCGCTCTTGGAAAAATGTGACTTCAACCATGTCACGTTCGAATGCCCAGGTCGCGATGGTAGGGGGTTCCAAGCTCGAAACATTTGGGTCGGTTGAGGAGCATTCGTGGAGTGGAGTGCAATAGAGTGAATGACAATCAATTTCATGGTGTGTAGGTGGAGAGAGGAGGAGAGAGGAGGAGAGAGGTGGAGGGGCCATTGGGTTTCAGCGTGCAAAGGTGATTCGGTATGTATAGTGGAGGGAAAATTTTAGGAAGAAGGTGATTTAAATTTAATTAAGTTAATTAATGAATTATTTAATTCAAAATCTTATAAAATCAATATCTTGTGTATACTAGGCCCAAATCAAACGCGGTCTTTTGAATTGCGCTCATTAGAATGTTTTTACAAACTGGAGCTGATTTTTTCAAGTTTTGAGCAAGTAGGATTTTGAGCTCAAATCGAACGCCATTTGATTTTAGATCGAGCATGTACGCATAGGCATTGGCTAAAATAGAGGTGAGTTCACTCACCTTTGGATGAACACTATATTATATATGTATTGGTACAAATTATTGTTTTTGTGTTTGAATGATTTCTTTGGTTGGTTCGGTTAAATTCCTGCTTTAGAAAGCGAATGGCATTTAAAATAAAATGTAGGGGACTCATGAAATTTTGTAGAGGGATCCGGGTTACTCGCCCCTGTTGATTTTAATTTCATTTATATACTTGTTGAATAAACCGTTGAATGCCAAAAGCTTGGTAACTTAGCCTTATTGGATGTTACTTTGATATTAGCCTTATTGTTTTTACACTTGTTACATTTATATGAAAAGCACTTGTTAAGTGCTATAGTAGCTCTAAGCCTCATTATAGTATTTTGGAAATACTATTATTTGATGTTTTTTATTTGAAATGGTTTTGATTTGAAAAATGATGTTAAATGTGAGGCTTGGAATTTTCTACGGCATTTTATTTGGAAATGGTTTTTAAACTTCTCCATTTTACCCCAACCTTTTTGTTAGTCTCTTCTAATTTATATGGAAAATATTTTAAAAGTATTTCGGGAAGTAATTATTTTATAGAAAAGTTAATATAATAACGAATGTTTATTATCAAGAAAAACAAAAGGGGTTTGTCTTTTATAATAAAATGATCCTTTTATAAAAGAAGATAAAAATATTTTGGAATAAATATTGGTGAATTGCTGTATATAAAATGTTGTGTAGAAAAGTAGATTTTTAAATGGTATTTTATAAATAAAAGAATAGATTTATTAATGACATTTTGATAAATTGGAATAATAAATCACATTTGTGAATTTATAGTGATTTATGGAATGATCGTTTTATGAAAAGTATATAAGATTTAAATTAAGGAGATTTATAAAGAAGTTTTATAAATGGAAAGGAGATTTACAAAAGGAGTTTTATAAATATAAAAGAGATTTACAAAAAGGATTTGTATAAAAGGGAGTGAGATTTGATTTCTATAAATGATCATTTTAACTTATGGTGGTATGGAAACTATTCTTTTCAAACTTAACACCAAATTCCAAGGTACGGAAACTCATCCTATCCTAACGATTAAGAATGTATGTCGAGGCAAGGATAGTACGCTAACTTGTCCATCTACATTCTTAATCAAGGGATAGTACAAATTTGAAATCGAAAAGTGGTGGTAAATATACTTGTTTTGATTTCTCTACGATCTATTTACTTACACCAAAATTATTTTGGTTTATTGTTGTCTATGTTTTAAATGACATTTGTTTTTACCCAAATAATTATGGTTTTGGAAGTGAAATCTTTCTTAAGATTTTGTGAATATACTTATAATGCTGAGATATGTATATGGTTGCATTTTCTAAGTACTGAAAGTGTATTGTTTTGTGAATATACTTTTACTGTTGAGATAAGTATATAAATAATTTTCTAGGTATTATAAGTGAAATGATTTATGAATATACTTATACCATTGAGATAAGTATATAAATACTTTTCCAAGTATTGAAAAGAGTAGAGAGGGTTTGTGAATATATCTTTTGTAAAAGGTATTTTAATACAAAAATTTAAAAGGATATTTTAATTAATGAAAGGATTAATTAATAGGCTTAGTGGTTGCTTATGTGCTTGATTATGCTTGATTAAATCTCTGATTAGATTGTTTGTTTGTTTGATAGTTAAAAAACGGACTATCAAATCTTAGCCAGTTTTGAGATTATCGATTTTTGGTTTGGAGAAATCGGGATCAGATAAGCATGAGTTATCCAGAAACCATGCGTTCGAACTGGAAACATCTTGAAGATGATCAAAGATGGAGTTTTTTGAAGTGCAAGGGCATTGCATTGCATTGTTGCTTGAAGGGCATTGCATTGTTGCTTAGAAGTAGTGCCTTCGATTTGTTCATATCCTGAACAACTTGTATGGATGAATGTTGGCATTGCATTGTTGCTTGAAGGGCAGTATTAGTATTCCAAGTAGGATTCGCTAAAAAGGTAAATTGTAGCCTCAAGCCTCACACTTGGTAATGACTAAAAAAAAGGGATATGCTTCAGGGTATGTGATTCGCTACCATTAGGGTATGGTCATTACCTGATCTAGAGTGATATTTATGGACTTATGTATGCTTTGGGCCCGGTACGGTTTGTCAAGTTGGCAATCGAGGTGATGACATATTCGATACTACCCAGGAAGGGGTCGGCAGGTTCCGATTTGCAGGGAGTCAACTAAGGCTCTTGGTACATTTTCTCTAGAGGCGTACCGTGATAGACAGTAACCTAGTAGCCTTGTCATTGTATGGAATCCATTCTCCAATACGTGCCATACAGACTTAGTTGCATACCAAATATGTTAAAATGTGAGATGCAAGCATTTCAGCTATGTTACATATTTATTTTAAAGCCTAGATATTATTATAATATCAATGGATTTTCAAATAAAAATGGTTTGGTGATCGTAAGGTAAAAACCCGTCTGTTTTTATGTGCAGCGTGGTCTTACGAGATACCTTTATTTTTGAAAGGTTTTATAACATTAAAAATCCATATGATTTGATTTTCTCATGCTAGTTTACTAAACTGATCTGGGTGTTATTTTCTTATAACGCTCGGGTCTGCCCCGATTATATTTTAGGTTTAGTTATGGATGCTTTGGAGCTTTAACAGATGAGCTGGATTCCTCTAAGACGTATTTACGTATTTTATTTGCCACTGCATTTATTGTTTTGTATTTATCAGCATTTGTGAGGACAGACTGTTGTAACTGTCCAGGCTGATGATAGGATAGTTTACTCTGATTGATGTATGTATATTACATTTTTCATTTGTAAAGATCATGTGTATATTATTCATCATGATATGAGATTATGTTCTATCTTTTCTTTCCTTTCACCCCAACAATCTATCTTTTCGGCACTTGGATGCTCGTCATATGAATGCTGGGGATGTATTGGTGTCAACTTTTGAGGGTTGAAAAGAGGGGTCATCGCACTTGGTATCAAAGCTTAGATTGAGCAACACCTAGGCCTTGGTAGGGTAAACTCATTAGAGATATAGTTAGTAACACCCTATAATAAGTTTGAGTGTGTGTAAGAGCGCGTATTTGTTAGTGCTATAAAAATATTTTATATTGTGTTGATTAATCCGTTGAGTGGTTTATGAATTTTGGTCGAGACGTGGGATGCCACGATATTAATAAGGGTTTCTGAACACTTGGACAAGGCAAACTGACAGTATTGTTTTTGAAATTGGTAAATGAAACAATTTTACCTAGATTTTATATTTATATATGAGAGAATAATTTTCAGAAATTGATGTGGTTGTTTATGATGTGTTTGTTTGTTAGGAAATGATAATATTCAATTATTATCATTTATTGTTTGATTAGTTAGGTTCGGCCAGTTTATGAGCATTGAATGTTATTTGTTGGTTATTGCTTCATCCTCGACAAATTTATGAGTAGTTTGACTATAAGGCATTCGGTGATAATGTTGGGTTAAAATTTAATTTTAACAAAAATTGTTTATTACAATCTAAACAAAGCTAAACATTTGTGAAATGATTTTATATAAGAAAGTGAAATTATATAAGTATGGTTTATATATATGGTTTATAAATAAAATGGGATTTAGAATTGCAAATTTGAGAACTAAAGTCCTGTGTTTTTGAAAATTGTTTTTAAAGTTTTAGGGAAAATAATAATAGTATTATTTGTAAGTATTTATGAATAGAAATTTTTTAAAAGGATTTTAAAGGAGATAGAAAGTACTAAACTCACTTTTATTGTTGGAAAATAATTCTACTGATGACTACAGCATCTTTGGTGCTCATTTTTGAGTTCTAAAGTGGGGAATGCTACTATTGTAGTTTTCTACTAGTTGTTTTGAAAAGGATTTTGATTTGATCCCAAAAGCATGATTTGATATACATAGGAGATATGTATATTATTCACAACACCAAACAGCTCATTTTGTAACACTTTTCTGCTTTTAATTTGTAATGGTAATAACCGTTATAAATTTCTAACGGCTATTTCTGTTACAACCATTTATCACGGTTATAACTATTACTAAATCTGGTACTTGGGTAAATAATTAACATCAATATGGGTAGGAGTGTCATTTTGTTTATTATTGGTGCTCATCCCGTTTCTCACGCTTCTAAAATCATTTCTCACACTTCTAATATCATTTTCCAGTATCGTTCTGTAAATCAAAAATTCAAATTTAGGGTTTTCACCCCCTCCGTTATCGCCACCTCCGCCTCTAACTTTCCCCTTCGCCTCGTTGCCGTTCTAGGATTACCCGCCTCTGCCTCGATATTCGTTTTAGGGTTATCGCCTCCTTCGCCTCTAC
Source organism: Allium fistulosum (assembly GCA_030737815.1). Classification (NCBI taxonomy): domain Eukaryota; kingdom Viridiplantae; phylum Streptophyta; class Magnoliopsida; order Asparagales; family Amaryllidaceae; genus Allium; species Allium fistulosum. The sequence goes on along the minus strand of CM060902.1, from coordinate 1,171,891,119 downwards.
CTCATTCCAGCACCGACGTTACCAGGTTATCACCTACTTCTAGCAGATCCGGCCCTTTACCAAAGCGGCAAAAGCCATTACTTTAGGCCTTGTTAAAATTTAGGACACCAAATTAAAAACGCAGCCATAGATCAGAGAAAGAAAAAAACGAAGCTGGGGCACAGCCGCACCATTATAAAACATGCGACTCTCGAACTCAGCGGCGGCAGCCTGAAAATCGAAGGCCCAAGAGACGGGGACGAGACTACTCGATTTGCGAAGGGTAACTTCTCAAAAAAGCTAGGGCACAGCCGAGCCGCATGGCACATCTCAGTGATCAATTGTTTGCTAACTACTGTTGCTTGTTTTTGAAAAGGTATTTGTCTAGTCTAATTGATTTTGGATTTTGCATCTTCTAAGTTCTAATTTTTGTTCTAATTTTTATATAGTTGGTATTGTAATTTGCAAACAAGCTTTTACTGTCAATTCTAGTTGGATTCGAAGTAGAAAGTTTGGGCTTGGGCTAAAAGTTTCATTAGGGTTTTGTGATGGAATTCGTGTCGGCGAGGAAAAAACTGAAGCATTTACTGTTAGAGATCATAGAGGAGAATGTAAGTCTAATTTGTGTTGTCTTAAGTTTTGGCTAAAACATAAGTATTAGAAATTACTTTGTGATGATGTATTTTCGTTATTGTATTTAGAGCAATTTGAGAAGTACTTCTTTATGGAACCTTTTATTTTAGTAGGTCATACTCATTATAAAATTACTTTGTGATGGGATTAAGCTCTTTTTTAAGCTCATATAAAGTATATTTTGTGAATGAAACCAATATATTCCTTGAGATTGTTTCCTGTAAAGGGATTATTTTATTTAGAAGAAAAAAAGAGAAGATTGTAAATGAGCAGAATATCTTCAAATGTTGTAATAAGTAGGTAGGTTGGCCATGGATGGCATTTTGTAGCCAGGCATATTGATGTACTCTTTATATATTTTTAGCTATCTAATATCTTTACCTTTCAGTAAGTCTAGAATTTCCTAGAGTGGAAGTGTGTGGCAGTGAAGGCATAGTCATCTGTAACGACCCAGAATTTTGAACAAATTAAATTGAAAATATTTAGTTAATTTTAAATATTTGAACGATGATTTAGTTTGAATCCCCAATATAACTTTGAATTTGGCGATTAAATTTTTATAATTTAATCTATTGAATATTGAATAAAAATTTGAATCTTCAATTTTAAGCTGAAGAAAAATATTTCAAAAGCTTTTAAAATTCGTATTGATAATACTGAAAATAATAGAAGCTTCAGAACTGAAATTGAAAACTGTTTTGATCAGTTTTGCATTTCTATTGTTCGAATCGATATATAAAAATAGCCGTCCGAGGCGCAGTCTCGGAATTTGACGAAACCAGTTCCATTGGGTCCGTAATATTGAATTATTATCGGATTTCAAATTTCGTATTTTTCGGACTTGCCGTGTGAGCGTACGTTAAGAAAACACGTTGAAGTTTAAACTGAATTCGATTTGAATTTAAACTTTTAAAATTTGGTCAACGTCTACACGTTTCGCTCCTTGAATCACGCCATCGATCACGGAAAAATAATCGTGCAAGCACGTTCCTTCCATTTTTAAATACCTTCTTCCTTTGCCACTTTTCAGTTCAAAATCCAAACGAGAAGAAAATAATGGCCGCAGTTCTTTTAATCGAGCCTCCTTTCATTTAAAAACAAATCGTTCCACCCCTCTCGTTCACAAGCAAACGAACTCCATTCCCTCTCCTATTCAAACCCAGATCGAAACAAAATGGTCGAAAGAGAAAAAAAAATGTCGAACGAGATTTGTAAAGAAATTAAATCGCGAGTTCCTCTTCTGTTCGAAACCCAGCCGCTTCCCCTTCATTATCGAATCGTTATGGGCCCTAGCAACTGGACGAGGCCGCGAAGCTTGCAATTTGATGATTTCGTTCATCGACTCCGAGGTGGAGGATCGGCCGTGTAGCAGTGTTCTGGGGGATTCGAGTTGGTGTTCGTTCGTTTCGCGCGATTCTGGTAACCGGAGCTCGCGTGATCCTCGCTTAGAGGAAGATGCAGACGAAGAGGCAAGTGGCAGAGGAGTCGCGATCGAAGCTAGAAGGTGAGGCCTAGTCTGGAATCTGCGTGGGTGAGATGGGTTCGATTCTGTAGGTGATAATCTATTTAATTATTTTCGAATTTCAGTTTAACTGTTTAGTTTTTAAAATTCCAGAGTTTAAATATATACATGTACAAGAAATTTATATAAGATTTTGGAGGAAAAGTATATAAGGAATTTGGTGATAAAATAGTATGATTGACTTATTTAATTTATTTTAGTTGGTAAATGTATTAAAGGAAAAAAAATGGGTTTAAAAAGAATTATCAGCTAATCAGAAAACTATTAAATGGAAATTAATTGCTTGATTTATTCGAATATTAATAAAATTGTATAAATTATTTATACAAGGTATAAAGCAAGAAAAATCGAGTCAGTTGATAATGGATGGCAAAATAAAAAGCTAAGGTGAGATTTTTCTCACTCAAATGAAAAATTGGATTTTACAGTTATTGATTTGATTGATTGACTGTTTGGATGTGATATTAGATATAGTAGGATATATCTATATATATAACAATATATACATATTGGCATATGTATATATTGGATTGATTGATTTCCCGCACTGTATAGCGGATGAGACCCTATTGCGCCGTTAGTAAGCAGATGATATTTTTATAAAACCCATATACCGCGATATTCCACCTCGAAGTGGAATTGGTATTGTGCTAACGTCTGTGGATGCAGGGAAATAGGTTGGAGGGATCCAACTGGATTCCTCACCAGTATTTATTTATTTACAGATATTGTGATTTTTGTTGATTATCATATCGATATATGATATTGGATGTCGCGATTGACTAATTTGTGCGTTGCATCATCGGATTCAATTTTGAAGTTTAAAAATAACGATTTTTACTTTAAAAGGATTTTAAAGTGATTTTTGAAAGTATACGTTTTATTTAATTTTTGAATTGATTTATTTTAAATAAATAAATGTTCAAATCTTAAAGTTACAAAAATTACGATTTTTGTGAAATATAACCGAAAGGTGATTTTGAAATAAATAGTTAAGTAACTTATAAATTGGATTTTTGCCTTTAAATGGAATATTGATCGAATTTGTTGATAAAGGAGATTTATAAATCAAAGTTGTTATGAAATATAAAGGTGAATTTATAAACGTTGTTTTATAAATCCGAAACCAATTGAATTTGATAAATTAAACGTAGAAGTTAATAAAGGAGATATATTCGTGATTTTGGACAACGAATTATCCTTTAAGTTAAATGTTGTAATAATAAGAGTTTGATTGGGAATTTTATCCACGATTTTGGACAGTGGATAATTCTTGAAATAAAATGTGTAGAAAATATTGAAATTTGGTTAGTGAAGTATATTCACGATTTTGGACAGTGAATATATTATTAAGTAAAATGGATATGTTTTGGGGAAGTGACATTAAAAATGAAGTTAATTGTTTTAACGATGTTTTAAAACGTGTTAAGTATCGAAACATAGATTTCAACATTCATTGTTGAAATAGACGTTTTCGAGGAAGAAGGAAATGGTAGACTATAACACTGTTGTTATAGTAAATGATTTCCGAAAGGAAATGTTTTTATATAGTATTGGGATTTATATATCTATCTAAATTTCGAATCCCTATACTAGTGATTTTGGGTCGTCGTAACGATGTTTTACGTAACATTCGTTTTGACTCAAATAGATGTTGTTATAGTAAATGATTTCCTTAAAGAATGAAATATATACTTAATTTTGATTTAAGTATATCGAATATTTTCCAAGTGTTGAAAATAAATGATTTGTGAATTACTTATTATTAAATAAGTATGGAAATTCTTTTCCAATATGAAGTGAAATGTTTTTGAGATTTTATCTTTTAAAGATAAAATGAAAAGTGAATATTTGAAATTTGTTTCAAATGGTTAAGTGTGGAAAATTTTATATCTTGTAAAGATATTTTTGGAAGATAAATAATTTGGGAAAATTATTTGGAATCTGATGATGTGGCGCATCTTTATTGATAGTTAAATAACCGACTATCAATAATTACCTTGAATGGGTATTTGTTGTGAATTGGATGAATTTTAATGCCACACTTATTTTTGAATAAGCGCTCACTATTCGGGTTAGCCGGGAAAGGACCTTGGGGTCGTATAACCCATTCTGAATATGTGATACGTCGTAATGGATTGCATTTGATGACCGGTGTTGAAGACCGGATATTTTGAAAACGGAAGGATTACCGTCGAGTTACTCTGCATCGGCTGATCTCCGATATAGAGATTTTATCACCCTTAGTGACGGGAAGTCCGGACGTGATTAGAAATTATCCGGATTGCAAGGACTTCTTTGGAAGTGCCTTCGGTTCCGTTCGATCCCGGAACAGACTTGTATGGATGTGTGTCTGACGTTGCACTTTGAGATGTAAAGCTGGTTTCTATCAAATACATTTCTGTTGGTGGCGGAGAATTTATTCTCTTAGCTTAACACCCTTCTCTGAGACGTACGAGCTCAGAGGTTATGTAGTTGATGGTTACTAGTGATACATTCCCAATTTGGTAATGTGGCATACGAAGTGCTATTGATCATTTGTTTTGATCAAAGCGTTGCTTTGTGAAAATGCGTAGTTTTGTGGACGAGACTTCGTCGAGCCTCATAACCCGGTAATGGTCTAAACAGGAATGTTGCGGCAAAGGTTTGTAGGGGTAGCGCCCCTAGGGAATGCCATTTCCTTCTGGATAAAAGGTGATATCATGGTATGGAGCCCAGATATTTTACCTATGTTGATTATACTTTGTGACTGTCGCTTTTGATTGAGGATCCTCGGATAAAGGTCGGTAACGACCGGGGGATGGCATAGCTCGTGTGTTAGTTACCTAGTTACAGCTCGGTTAGAGCATGAGGTAGCGTCGGCCTTTTGTTTGTAGAGATCCGGTTAGGTTCTCGGGGCGTCTTTCCAGAGGCGTTCTATTTCGGTATAAGGAAGTTCCTTTGCCTGGCCATTTGTTGGAAATCCAAAGAAACAATACGAACCCTGTACGGTTTTTAATTGTATTACCTGCTATGGAATGTGGCGGTAACCTGCTACTGAACGTAGTAGCTATAGTAGGCATACAACAACGGTTGTATGTTGGCTAAGATTGATATTATACTTTCGAAATGTTTTCCACACTAGACATTAATAATAATATCAACCGATTTTGCGTAGTAAGCATTTTTGACTATCATAAGGGGAAATCTCCTCCAATTCTGCGATTTCATTGTGTGTGTGGCGGGAGGCCTTATGGTAGTTTCATTTTCCAAAAGCATTGCGAATCTGTTTTATTTTCTTTGCGAAAATAACTGTTTTATGATCTCACACCAGTCACCATGACTGACTCGGAGTTTATTGTTCCCTTTCTAAACTCTGGGTGCCCATAATTTTCCACACGGGCAGCCTAGAGTTATGTTATCAGGATATTCTGGAGCTTTGGAGATGAGCTAGATGGCGAAGCGTACTATCGTACTTGTTTATTATTTCCGCTGTGTATTCTGTATGTGGACAAGTTTATATAACTGTCCAGTGATGTGTATTGTTGTAAACTCTGATGATTGATGTATGTATAAACTGATATAGTCTTTTGTTGTAAAGATTATTGATTCATCTATTGTATATTATTCCGCTGCGAATGTGAGATTCTGTTGTTGTTTCTGTTTTCTGTTCTTTTTCTTCTTCTGTCTTCTTCTACCTCTTCTTTTAAACCTAATGGTTCGGTTTCCCGGCATTCGATTGCGCGACATTTGATACAGTGAACGTATCGATGTCGACTTTCGAGCGTCGAAAATCTTGATCGTTACATCATCAATCTCTACTTTATTAGAAACGGTGTTATAAGTGTATTGCAATTAAATAATAATGAAACTCCTATTGCAATCTCTGTTACTCATATTACATCACCTCACAATCTAAATAAATTTGACATGCAAAATCCATGACCATCATCATTAAGTAGATAACACTATTTTTTTGGATATAAGTCAATTAAATAGAGGAACAATTCCAGTTTGCATAATCATGAGAAGTCATACTCTTTTCCTAGAAAATTGAAACGGTAACACCTATTCATTTATTTATTTTCACTGAATTGTGTTATAAGTCTTAATGCGGTTTTCCTGATTATTTATTTGCTATGTATGTAGCTAATAATGTACTAATTATTTCGGTAAATGTTATCATATGATACTAAGCAGTAAATAAGTTAGATCACCTATACACATGCAACAGTATAAGGTATTTTGAAACATTTTATGTAAATCGAAATCCATGAAACAGTTTCGTTAAATCATTTTAAATGTCTAAATGCAGAAGTGGCTTATAAAGTGTTATATATTCTCATAAAAGGAACCGTGTCTTCACAAAATAATATCTATGTGTTATCTAACCATTTAATATTGTTATTTTTGGATAAAATATCCTTCTATCCTTTTTTTAATTTATAACATTAGCTTGTTAACCTCGAGATAGATATTAAATTAGAGACAAAAATAATTGTTCCAGGTTTTGGTGGACACACTTGTTAAAAAGGCATATGACAACTGGATGCATGCTATAGAATATGACGACAAAGCTATGTTAGACTTCAGAAAGAAAAATAACGCATCAAGTTTGGCAGACAAACCTTCTTTAGTCTCACCAAGCTATTCATCTTCTATGATCAGCAAGCTTCTCCTTCGGTTCCTTCAATGCATCCTTCTTTGGATGCTGAAATGCTTCATGGAGGTATTTTTAGAAATTACATTTGCGAATCGTAACACAACTTTAATACTGTTAATGAGGATTTTTTTAATTCAGTATGACCACTATACAAAAGTAATAACAACTGTATGCGAAATTTAAGACGAATTACAAACTTGAGTCACTTTTTGCTTTGCTTGGGTCAAGTCAGCATTTGGTACTACTGCGACTTCAAATTGCATCGGTGCAATATTTTAATTCTTTTTCTTATAACGATTCTAAATCGCTCTAATGTAAATTATTTTAAAAAATATGCTGCTGACATTTGAAAATCACTTGATATTATAACAATATAAGATCAGAATAGATAGAAAGAATTGATAATTGAAAATAGTGGATTTTCATCTCTATTTATAGTATTAAATAGTTTTAATTTAATAGTTGCAACCATTAGAAGAAGTGCAACTCTTGGTGAAGAAGACAACTCTTCATAATTTGATATTTCATGAAGAGATGCTTCAGTTCGTCAAGTTCAGATGTCTGAGAGAAAAGTGACAGATGTCTGACTAAAGTTTAAAAATACAAAAAAATAGAAGAAACAAAAAATCAGTCATTTCAGACGTCTGTCTTTTAATTTAGACGTCTGTCTATGATGACAGACGTCTGTTATTAAATTGACAGACGTCTATTTCATATAAAAATAGAAGTACTTTATACTGAGGTTCAAACGTTTGTTATTTTATCTTCAGACGTCTGAATTAAACTACAGACGTCTAAACCTGTACTGTTTTGTTCCTTCCTTTGTTTTAGCACTTCTGAACTTGAGATATTATATAATTTTGAAAATACCTTTTTATATCTTTAAATAATTAAAGATATTTATTATTTTAAAACATGATTTTCAAAAGTATATTTGTGTGTGTGTGTTTTATCATCATATCAGAGATTGTACAAGAATATTTAACTTAGAAATAATAAAATTTGAGAACTTGATCTTTGTTGATGATATGATAATAGCTTCTCTTTGTAGATTCCTGCAAGAATATTTGACATCATAGTATATAGGTTGAAATATATAGTTGTCGCATTAAAATCAAAGAAGGCAGGTTCCAACATTCTCCCTCTTTTTGATGATGACAACTATATATAATTCAACGGTTAGTATACCTTTTGCTCCCCCTGTCAATATGACCAGTTTATATAGCATAAATGTTATTATTTCTCCCTTTTTGTCATTAACAAAAAAAGTTGTAGGGGGTGATATATGTGTTAAACTGAATGTAACATGAGTGTAAAAAAAGTTAGAACAAGAATATCACAAAAATAGATAAGAAATGTAGACAATACATAGTTGATCAACCAAGTGTGTACCAAGATGATAAAAACAAATCAATTTTTTCAGGACAGAGCATTAGATTAACCAAAACACAGTGAACCAAATGTTTCAGAGAGATATAGTAAATTATACAAACAACACATAAGTTTTAAAAGCCACAAAAAAAATTACAGAATTTTATGAACCTGAAGTTTTTGGACCAAAGGACAAACCAAAAGAAATCATCTTCTTTCAGCAGTCTCCCCAAGTTGGAGAGGGAGGAGGAGAAGATCCATGAGAATTTTTCCACAATTGACGAAGAATTGTTTTGACATTCTTCATCTCTCGTGCATTCTCTTTGACTTTGGCATCTAGATGATCGAATCTAGAATTGATGGAAGAAAACCCTTATGCAATTTGATGAGAGATTTTCTTTTGATTTTGAGAGATGGTGATGTCGGACTTGAGCTTTTCATTTTTTGTATATGTGCGTGAAGTTCCAGAAATTTGTTCAATCTCGTAATTTTCCGGGATTGAACTTTGGATAAAAGTTTGCTCGATAGCTTCGTCTTCTCCTTCTTAATCTTCCCCTTCATCTCTATCATCCCCTTCATTTTCAGTATCTCCTTCATCTCCATCGTGTCCGGAACTGCCTACTTTAGTTTTTCCTTTTTCTTTTTGTAAGGCTAGTTGTTCCGCTTTATAATCAGGATATGTTGGAAACGTCGGAGGAGATTCCGGTAATCCCATCAAACTAAAAAAGCGAATATTGGATACTTTAATCTTTTCAAACTCAATTGCCTGACTTTGAATAGACAAGTCAGTTAGTATACGAGTAATGTAAGGGGCATAGACAATTGATCGCTTCTTCGAGTCGTGATAAGTACGAAATGCATTGTAAAAATATTGTGCCCAATTGATTTGTGAATTTAATAATATTACTTGAAGCGCCTTATCTTCATCATCATAGATGATCTCGTGGCTTCCTTGCCGAGGAAATATTGTTTTTATTAACATTCTAAGCAACAATCGAGGTCGGGGATGAAGATGATTTGATCTATCTGTGGACTGTCCTGGTTCAAAAAGATGATATTCTATGTGTTTAAGATCCTCACCTTCTAACTTAAAATCATCTAAATCGACCCCATCCGTGCTACATTTTAAAATTCGTCCAATGTCAGCCGGAGTTATTTGTAGAATATTACCAAATACACTTGTCCAAAGCGTTCCTTTATCTCTATGAAGCCTAATTTTGAGATTGTTGACATTTGCAAGAAATAATAGGACACTAAGTCTACATATGTTCACTTGATTGTCTTTGAAATCAATAAGACTGGTGATCTGAAATCTATCAGTAAAGAACTTAATTTTGTAAGCAGGAAAATGATCAAGGTCATGGAAAATACCGTGAAATGAAGTCAGAGAAGATAGATGTTTGTAACGAGCCATACTTTGGGGTTCATGGTAAAGCCAAGCGGCAATTTGATCTTTTGTAGGGAGAATATGAGGAGCTTGTTGAGAAGAATCCCCTTTTTGTTTCTTGGTTTTTGATTTGGGCGCCATTGTTTGTGAAGTAGGCTAGGGTTTTGAATTTTGATTTTGAGAGACGATTGAATGAATAGTCGTGTTGAAGAAGGGAGGTCGATGGTTTGAATTATAGGGTTTTCTGTCTAACAGGGTTTCAGACGTCTAAAAATATATAGACGTCTGAAGTCCTATAGATAAGATAATCAATGAACAATTAAGAGGAGTTTAGACGTCTAAATGTTTAGAGTAGACAGCTAAAATGAAGGACAGACGTCTAAAAATTAGTGACAGACGGCTCAGATGGCTAAATTTGAAACAGAGAGTAAAAAACATTTTGAACTGAGATCAGACGTCTGAATATTTTATGTTAGACGTCTATTTTTGAGGACAGCCGTCTGTTATTTTTATACAGACGGCTAATTCAGGAACATAGAATTTGAAACTTTTTACACTGAAATTAGACGTCTGTGATAAATGCTCCAGACGTCTGTGTGTCTGAACTAAATATAAAATAGATGTTTTACAGACGTCTGTGTAAATGTCTAGACGTCTGTATGTCTGATGTTTAGTGTTTTTGCTCTGTTTAATGATAAAAGAAAATATTCAAATATTTATTTACTTTGAAAATAATACAAAGCAAAAATGAGTAACCAAACGAACGTACAATCATATCATATATATATTATTTACTTAGGAGTCTTCGGAGTTTTTGGAGACTTCGGAGACTTCCCTTTGGATGATTCATGTTGATTGTGTTCATCAAACGGTTTAATGGGAGACCATTGAGGCTGACGATCCCACGAATTTGGAGAAACATGAGGACGTTGAGGTGAATGAATATGTGCATTTGTGTTGATCGGAGATGAACCACATATTTTTGCAGCACAACGTTCAAGAAAACTGAGTCTTCTACCATGACTCTTTTGCTCAAAATACATTTCACGCTGAAGATTAAGTGTTTCCCTCTGATAGTGATGTAAGTCATCTATCTTTTCTTTAGTAGTTGGAGATGGAAATAAATTTCTTCGCGTGCGTTTATTTTCTGGCGTATATCCCGTATGATGACTTTGTGGTGGACATATCGGAATATAGGCTGGAGTTGGAGTTGGAAGTTCGGAAGACCCAGAACTAGGTGTTTCAAAGTCAATTGAAGAATATCCAGATGAATAGGAAGGCTCATTTGAAGATGAACCGGCCATGGTATATATGAATAATGCAAAATTAAAGAACATAATTGATTTTCTTCTTTCACCTTTTTATTTGAAATAAGATGAATGAAAGTTTTCTTCTGAATGAAAGAATTTATATATAAAACTGAAGGCTAAACAATGAATAGTAAAGATTAAATGTAGAATAATTTAATTTTAACTAGAAGAAAAATGTGAGGACAAAAACCAAGTTAATATTAACCTTTAAATAAAAACAGAAATGAGTTGAAGTAAACTTCAAAAAATTTTGAATGAGATGATTCCAAGTTCTCGTCTCAATTTTACAAAAGTGTTTTCATTTAATGGTTTGGTAAAAATATCTGCTAATTGATTTTCCAAAGATACGAATTCTAGATTGATTATATCTTTTTCAATATTATCACGAAGAAAATGATGACGAATATCAATATGTTTTGTCCGTGAATGATTTACTGGATTTTTAGATAAATTAATAGCACTTGAATTATCACAGAAAATTGTTGATTTAGATAATTTAAAACCAAAATCTTGAAGAGTCTGTTGCATATAAATTACCTGAGCACATGCCAAAGCTGCAGATATATATTCTGCTTCACAAGTAGAAAGTGATACGCAATTTTGTTTCTTGCTAAACCAAGATACTAGAGACCGTCCAATGAAGTAACAAGTCCCACTAGTACTTTTTCTGTCCGTCCGACTTCCTCCAAAATCAGCATCACTATATGAAACTAATTCAAAGGGACATTCTTTTGGATAGAATAGTCCAAAATCTTTGGTTTTGTTGAGATAACGTAAAATACGTTTCACTGCTCTAATGTGTGATTCTTTAGGATCTGTTTGAAATCGTGCACACAAATAAACACTCATCATTATATCGGGTCTACTAGCGGTTAAATATAATAAAGATCCAATCATACTACGATATAATTTTTGGTCTACACTCTTGCCGTTTTCATCTTTTTCAAGATGTATGGTTGTACTCATAGGAGTTGGTTTGGCAGAAGTATTTTCCATACCAAAACGTTCAATTAAATTATTACAATATTTTCTTGATTTATAAAAATGCCATTATTAACTTGTTTAATTTAAAGTCCAAGAAAATATGTTAATTCTCCCATGTGAGACATCTCAAATTCATTTGTCATTATTTTAGAAAATTCTTAACATAATTTATCATTAGTTGATCCAAAAATAATATCATCTACATAAATTTGAACAATTAAAATATCATGTTTCTTTTTCTTAATAAAAAGAGTTTGATCAACCTTTTCAATTTCAAAACCAGAGTCGATTAAATAACTTTTTAAACGATCATACCAAGCACGAGGTGCTTGTTTTAAACCGTATAAAGCCTTTTTAAGTTTATAAACATGGTATGGAAATTATTCGTGTATAAACAAGGGAGGTTGTTCAACATAAACATTTTCTTTAATAAACCCATTTAAAAATGCACTTTTAACATCCATTTGATATAATTTGAAATCATGAAAGCAAGCATAGGCTAATAGGATTCGTATTGCTTCTAATCTTGCGACAGGAGCAAACGTTTCTTCATAGTCAATTCCTTCTTCCTGATTATATCCTTGTGCAACTAATCTAGCTTTATTTCTAGTGATATTACCATTTTCATCAGCTTTATTTTTAAAAACCCATTTTGTAACATCCCGGAATTTTCGACTTTCGAAAATTCGACATCGATACTCACTTTATCGACTGCCGAGCCATCGAATGCCGGAACCCCGAAAAGTTATGGTTTTAGAAAGAAGAAAAAGGTAGAAGAAGAAGAAAAGAGTAGTAGAAGAAGAAAAGAAAATAGAGAACAACAATAGAAACAGAAAACAATATCAGAATCTTACACATCGCAGCGGAACAATATATAATAGATAATCACTAGTCTTTTTAAACAAAGAACTATATCAGTTTATACATACATCAATCATCAGAGTCAATATACAACAATGGACAGTTTTATAAACTTGTCCCCATACAGAATACACAGCGGAATAATACAAAAATATAGGTGATACGTTTCGCCATCCAGCTTGCTTCCAAAGCTCCAGAATATCCAGAATATCCTGATAACATAACTCTAGGCTGCCCGTGTGGAAATTGGTGGGCACCCAGAGTTTAGAAGGGAACAATAAACTCCGAGTCAGTCATGGTGACTGGTGTGAGATCGTAAAACAGTTATTTTTCACAAAGAAAATAAAACAAATTCGCAATGCTTTTGGAAAATGAAACTACCATAAGACCTCCCGCCACACACACAATGAAAATGCAGAATTGGAGGAGATTTCTTCTTATGATAGTCAAAGATGCTTACTACGCAAAATCAAATCCTTTTTGATATTATTATTAGTGCATAGTGTAGAAAACAGTTCGAAAGTATAATATTAATCTTAGCCAGCATAGACATTTCGAACTATGCCTACTATAGCTACCATCCAAACAGTGGGGCGCCACCATAAGTGAATGATAGGTTCTACAACTAAATCCGTACAAGGCTCGTATTGTTTCTTTGGATTTCCAACAAATGGTCAGGCGAAGGAACTTCCTATGCCACGATGGGTACGTCCCTGGAATAGACGACCCGAGAACCTAACGTTACGGTTAGATCTCTGCCAACACAAGGCCGGGTTACCTCTGCAAAAATAGGTAACTACTGACACGCGTATGTCATCCCCCGATCGTAACCGATCTTCCCGAGGATCCCCGATTTCCAACAAACCACATAATAATAATGCAGCAACCACATAGGTTAAGTATCTGGGCTCCATACCATGATACCACCTCTATCCAGAAGGAATGACATACACTAAGGGGCGCTACTCCCTAGAACCTTGCCGCATCCTTCCTGTTTTGACCATTTCCGGGGTGTGAGGCTCGATGAAGTCTCGTCCACAAAGCTACGGTTTCTACAAAGCCATGCTTCGGGTCAAACAAATGATCAACCTATGATCACAAAGATATAAGATCAAACAAATGATCATATCGCAAATGATCAAACACTGATCATTTCACAGCAACACTCAGTATGCCACGTTACCAAATTGGGATATATCGCTGATAAATTTCAACTACATAACCTCTGAGCTCGTACGTCTCAGAGAAGGGTGTTAACTAAGAGAATAAATTCTCCGCCACCAACAGAAATGTATTTGAAAGAAATCAGCTTTATCTCTCAATTTGTAACGTCAGACACACAATCCATACAAGTCTGTTCCGGGATCGAACAGAACCGAAGGCACTTCTCACGAAGCCCTTGCATATCCGGATAATTTTCTAATCACGTCCGGACTTCCCGTCACTAAGGGTGATAAAACCTCTAAACCGGAGATCAGCCGATGTAGAGTAACTCGACGGTAATCCTTCCGTTTTCAAAAATATCCGGTCTTCAACACCGGTCTTCGAATGCAATTCATAACGACGTATCACATATTCGGAATGGGTTATACGACCCCATGGTCCTTTCCCGGTTAACCCGAATAGTGAGCGATTATTTAAAAATAAGTGTGGCATTCATATTCATCCAATTCACAACAAATACCATTCAAGGTAATTATTGATAGTCGGTTATTTAACTATCAATAAAGATGCGCAACATCATCAGATTCCAAATAATTTTCCAAATTATTTCATCTTCAAAAATATCTTTACTAGATATAAAATTTCCACACTTTAAAAATAAATCAACGTTTATTTTTAAACAACTTCCCTTTCTTTTATAAATTCCATAGTGAATTTATATTTTCAAAATATCTACTGATATACGATTCTCAAATCGATTTCAAATATTCAATTTCATTTTATCTTTAAGAAGATAAAATCTCAAAACGTTTCATTTCATTTTGGAAAACATTCCCATACTTATTTAATAATAAGTATTTCACAAATCATTTATTTTCAACACTTGGAAAATATTCGATACACTTAAATCAAATTAAGTATATATTTCATTCTTTTAAGGAAACCATTTACTATAACATATTTGAGTCAAAACGAATGTTACGTAAAACATCGTTACGACGACTCAAAATCACTAGTATAGGGATTCGGATTTTAAGATAGATATATGTAAATCCCAATACTACATAAAACATTTTCTTTCGAAAATCATTTACTATAACAACAGTGTTATAGTCCACTATTTCCTTATATTTTCGAAAACGTCTATTTCAACAATAAAATGTTGAAATCTATGCTTTCGAAAACTTCATTTTTAATATCACTTCTTCGAAAATAAATCCATTTTACTTAACAATATATTCACTGTCCAAAATCGTGAATATACTTCACTAACCAAATTTCAGTCTTTTCTACACATTTATTTTAAGGATAATTCGCTATCCAAAATCGCGAATACATTTCCTTTAATAACCTTCTATATTTAATTTATCCAATTCAATTGATTTTGAATTTATAAAACAATGTTTATATATTTCACCTTATATTTTATAACAACTTCGATTTGTAAATCTCCTTTATTAACAAATTCGATCAATATTTCATTTGAAGGCAAAAATCCAATTTATAAGTTAATTTCTTATAAATCTTCTATTCTACAATTTCATTCATTTTAACTTCACAATTTATACATCTATAAATTTCATTCATTTTAACTTCACAATTTATACATCTATAAATTTCATTCATTTTAACTTCACAATTTATACATCTATAAATTTCAGATCTTCACAATTTAAAATTCTATAGAATTCATATCTTCACTTATAAAAACTCGTTTTAAAGTTCCAATAATTTTAATTGGTAAATATCAATTTTGTACATCTTTTATAATACTTTTAAAAATCTCAATTTAACCCATTTTACAATTAAATCAACTTTCATTTCAAAAATCACACTTTGGTTATATTTCACAAAAATCTTAACTTTTTATAACTTTAAAATTTTAAACGTTTATTTATTTAAAATAAATCACTTCATAAATTTCTTTTATTTTCAACACCGTTATTTTTAAAATTTTCAAAGATGAATCCAATGATGCAATGCACCAATTAGTCAATCACAACATTCAATATCATATATCAATATGATAACAGAATCTACATCAATATATCTGTAAATAAATAAATACAGTTGAGGAATCCAGTTGGATCCCTCCAACCTGTTTCCCTGCATCCAAAGACGTTAGCACAATACCAATTCCACTTCAAGGTGGAATATCACGGTATATGGGTTTTATAAAAATCATCCGCTTACTAACGGCGCAATAGGGTCTCATCCGCTATACGAGGCGGGAAATCAATCAATCCAATATATACATATGCCAATATGTATATATTGCTATATATATATAGATATATCCTACTATATCTAATATCACAAATCCAAACGGCAATCAATCAGTCAATTTAAATAACTGCAATCAATTTTTGAGTGAGAAAAATCTCACCTTAGCTTTTAATTTGCCATCCATTTCCATTTCTTCACGGTTTCAAACCTTGTATAAATAATTTATACAATTCTGTTAATATTCGAATAAATCGAGCAAGTAAATTTTTCATTTGGTAATTCCAATTATTCAATGCTTTTATTTCAAACCAATTTCTTTTTGAAAAATCCTTTAGTAATTAAAATAAATTTTAAATAAGTTAACTAAACAAATATATTGCTTTATTTTGTTATCTTCAACTGTTTAAAATCAATATCCCTTTTAAATGAAAATATATTTATTTTTATCTATATTTTTATTTGAAACACATTTCCATACGAAAATATTTTATATAGATTCCAAATATCTATAAAAATATGTATTTTCCCATTTAAAAATTTCTATCTTTTAAAGTTTATCTATATATATACCACTTTGAATTTATAACAAAAATATATTTTACTGTAAATTTTATACAAACTGATAATTTCTAAACTATATATATTTTCCTGGTTTGCGTATAAATTTTTTAGGACTAAATCAATTTTCACTTTTAAACTTTTAAATTTAATAACAAATTAAAAAATTAATTTTTTGTTACAGCAAATATACCTCGCTGCCAAAAATCTCGGACTCGAGAATGAGCCTCCAACCATCGATCGCTGATGCCCAACCTCGCGAGTCGCCACCGTGAACCCTGGCCGATGCCGCGCGTGATGCCTTCAATCGCGCTGCCACCTGCCGTTGCCATTGCCTTCCAAATCGTCACCGTTCGCCTTTTCCCAGTCGAGCCCCAATATATCGCGACTCTACCACCGCGCTTCTTCCAGTTGCCTCGCGCGTGCCACCAGACTTCACGAGTCATCGAGATTCGAACGCTGCCCCAGACTCGAGCTCGAAATCCTACTCGCGTGCATTCCAGACTCCCAATCACCTCGCGTTCGTGGAACGCCACCACTTGCTCGAGCTCGCGAAGCCCTTCGCTCTAATTTGCGACATCACAAAACCACCGGCCCTGCTTCCCACATCTTCGATTTTTGGATACGAGGGAGGGTTCGAATACTTAGAACAGGGAGAAGGAGTTTTGATTTCGAATGAGAGAGCTCGGTGATGATTTATATTTTGAATTTGAATAAAAATGATGTCTTTCCAGAGAATTGATTTTTGAACGAGATGCTCGGCATAAAATAAGGAACGAGGGTATTTGAAATTGACAAGGTATGGTTTGCACGATCTATTACGTGATCTCAGGCGTGTTCAAAGGAAATGATCGTGGTGATGTTAACTGATAAAATTACCAATTTTAAATTGAATTTAATTTGAAAATTTCCAACGCGTTTATGTGTCGTACGTTCACAGAATAACTCCAATCGATACGAAAATTAAAACCCGACAATAATTCCACGTTACGGACCCAATGGAACTGGTTTTGTCGAATTCCGAGACTGCGCCTCGGACGGCTATTTTTAAATATCGGTTCAAACAATTAAATTCAAAACTGAACAAAACAGTTTCAAACTCGATTCTGAAGCTCCTGTTATCTTCAGTATTATAAATACAAATTTTAGAAACTTTCAAAATATTTATCTTCAACTTAAAATTGATGATATAAATTTTTATTCAATTCAATAGATTAAATTTTAAAGTTTAATCGCCAAATTCAGAGTTATATCGGGGATTCAAATTAAATCATCGTTCAAATATTTAAAATTAATTAAATATTTTCAATTTAATTTGTTCAAAATTCTGGGTCGTTACAAACTTCCCTCCTTAAAAGAATTTCGTCCCGAAATTACAAGTTAGGAAAAAAAATCCTTAACTCGTTTACTATTTTTCTCAAATTCAATAATTTTATCAATTTTTTCAAAACAAATCTTTCTACTAAAGATTCGTTATTAATTTCAACTAACTTTCTAAACATTTTCATAATTTTCAAACATCATTGTTTTCCTTAACAATTCAAATTTAAATTCAAATTCAAATTTTAACTTTCAAAATTTTCTCAAAAATTTTCTAACGCTCTAAATTTTCGAAAAATTTCGCCAGTGTCTCCTTTGCGCGGCTAATACGGCACGACTACAAAACGTCCCTACGGACTCTCAGATTTCAAAAAGAAAAGAAAAGGCCAAGCGGCTAGAGAAGAAATCATCAAAAACTCATATTATAATTCAAATACTTACCTTTAGTCGAGCAATTCAAATTATCTTTGGAATCAAAATTCCAATTCCTTTATACCTGTATATCCTACTAGCCATAATATCTAGTTACATATATTCAAACTATTTTGCAAATTCTATTACAAAATTTCGATACTTACTTCCATATCATCTTTAGTTCATTATTGAAGTTATATCATTCAATTTTTCATTTCAAATTTATTTGAATTTAATTTACAATTCCAATCTAATTTGGATTCTATTAACTTCTGGATATTGAATTTATCAATTATCTTTAATTCACTTCAAACAAATCTTAAAGCTTCATTTTATTTCACACAATTCAAATTTGGTTTCAACATTCAGTTTCAATTCCAGTTTTATTCTTTCGTTCATTCCCAAAATTTATTTTCAATTTACCATTTTGGTTTATAACCACTCATATTAAACTGGATTTCAAATTCCATATGAATTTAATTCATTTCACTTTATTTAATTGATTCACTTATACTTAATTTAATTTAACTCCATCTTTTAAGTTAAATTTATTCTATCAAAATTCAAATTTGTATAAGTTATCAACTTAATAATATTTCATAAATATCTTTATATATAGTATTCCAGAGTCTTTTCAACCTTTTCAAAACCATTTTTTGAAAACAATTCAAATTATCCTTTGAATTTCAAAAACCAAACCCAAATTTTTCAAACAACATTCCATTTAAAACAATTTGGCAGCAATTCCTCTTTTGGAAACCCGAAAATGAACACCGGTGATGCCATGGTCATCATCGGAATTATTTTCCAGCGACCGAAAAGAGTTTAGAGCTTTTATCTTTTCAAAACATTTTTCAAAACCTTTGAAATTCATTTTCAAATCAAAAATGATTTAACTTTCCAAATCTCTAAAATTTTCAAATTCTTTTCAAAACATTTCCAAAAACTTCTCTGGAATTCCGTTTCAAATTACAAATCACATTTATAATTTATATTCTTAAATTTCATTTGTATGATTTCAATTTCTTATTTAATTTCAATATAACAATGAGAATATTTCAATGTTATTACTTCTAACAACCATGCAATCATATACTATGATAATTCATAGAAAACCATTTCTTTTATATACAAAAATAGTTTTGGGCAAAATTATCTCATTTACCCTATTTAAAACAATACTGTGTCGGTTTATCTTGTTTAGAGTTTAGAAACCCCTATCGATTACAGTTACCTAGACTGCACCGACCAGAATCCATAAACAATCAACCGATAAGTCAACACAATACAAAACAATTTTATATTCAATAACAAATACGCGCTCATATCTATTATTACACTCAAACTCATTCTAGAGTACTGCTGACTCTATCTCTAATGAGTAACACCCAACAGAGCAGGGTTGTCGCTTAACCATATGCTCTGATACCAAATGTAACATCCACCGGTAGGCTTTGCAACCATCCCAGTCCCACCATGGCTTACACTGGTACCCCAAACTTGCTTTTACGGCCAGCCTCTCGACTGTCACGGCCTCTGCCTAACCAACCCATCCCTCTCAGGGACATGTAGGGGTAAGAGTCTCCCGTTCGCCACCAAACCGCGAAGCGAGAATCCCCTATCATGCTGTAATATAGCAAGACTGGTGTGAGATCGTAAAACAGTTATTTTTCACAAAGAAAATAAAACAAATTCGCAATGCTTTTGGAAAATGAAACTACCATAAGACCTCCCGCCACACACACAATGCAAACGCAGAATTGGAGGAGATTTCTTCTTATGATAGTCAAAGATGCTTACTACGCAAAATCAAATCCTTTTTGATATTATTATTAGTGCATAGTGTAGAAAACAGTTCGAAAGTATAATATTAATCTTAGCCAGCATAGACATTTCGAACTATGCCTACTATAGCTACCATCCAAACAGTGGGGCGCCACCATAAGTGAATGATAGGTTCTACAACTAAATCCGTACAAGGCTCGTATTGTTTCTTTGGATTTCCAACAAATGGTCAGGCTAAGGAACTTCCTATGCCACGATGGGTACGTCCCTGGAATAGACGACCCGAGAACCTAACGTTACGGTTAGATCTCTGCCAACACAAGGCCGGGTTACCTCTGCAAATATAGGTAACTACTGACACGCGTATGTCATCCCCCGATCGTAACCGATCTTCCCGAGGATCCCCGATTTCCAACAAACCACATAATAATAATGCAGCAACCACATAGGTTAAGTATCTGGGCTCCATACCATGATACCACCTCTATCCAGAAGGAATGACATACACTAAGGGGCGCTACTCCCTAGAACCTTGCCGCATCCTTCCTGTTTTGACCATTTCCGGGGTGTGAGGCTCGATGAAGTCTCGTCCACAAAGCTACGCTTTCTACAAAGTCATGCTTCGGGTCAAACAAATGATCAACCTATGATCACAAAGATATAAGATCAGACAAATGATCATATCGCAAATGATCAAACACTGATCATTTCACAGCAACACTCAGTATGCCACGTTACCAAATTGGGATATATCGCTGATAAATTTCAACTACATAACCTCTGAGCTCATACGTCTCAGAGAAGGGTGTTAAGCTAAGAGAATAAATTCTCCGCCACCAACAGAAATGTATTTGAAAGAAATCAGCTTTATCTCTCAATTTGTAACGTCAGACACACAATCCATACAAGTCTGTTCCGGGATCGAACAGAACCGAAGGCACTTCTCACGAAGCCCTTGCATATCCGGATAATTTTCTAATCACGTCCGGACTTCCCGTCACTAAGGGTGATAAAACCTCTAAACCGGAGATCAGCCGATGTAGAGTAACTCGACGGTAATCCTTCCGTTTTCAAAAATATCCGGTCTTCAACACCGGTCTTCGAATGCAATTCATAACGACGTATCACATATTCGGAATGGGTTATACGACCCCATGGTCCTTTCCCGGTTAACCCGAATAGTGAGCGATTATTCAAAAATAAGTGTGGCATTCAAATTCATCCAATTCACAACAAATACCATTCAAGGTAATTATTGATAGTCGGTTATTTAACTATCAATAAAGATGCGCAACATCATCAGATTCCAAATAATTTTCCAAATTATTTCATCTTCAAAAATATCTTTACTAGATATAAAATTTCCACACTTTAAAAATAAATCAACGTTTATTTTTAAACAACTTCCCTTTCTTTTATAAATTCCATAGTGAATTTATATTTTCAAAATATCTACTGATATACGATTCTCAAATCGATTTCAAATATTCAATTTCATTTTATCTTTAAGAAGATAAAATCTCAAAACGTTTCATTTCATTTTGGAAAACATTCCCATACTTATTTAATAATAAGTATTTCACAAATCATTTATTTTCAACACTTGGAAAATATTCGATACACTTAAATCAAATTAAGTATATATTTCATTCTTTTAAGGAAACCATTTACTATAACATATTTGAGTCAAAACGAATGTTACGTAAAACATCGTTACGACGACTCAAAATCACTAGTATAGGGATTCGGATTTTAAGATAGATATATGTAAATCCCAATACTACATAAAACATTTTCTTTCGAAAATCATTTACTATAACAACAGTGTTATAGTCCACTATTTCCTTATATTTTCGAAAACGTCTATTTCAACAATAAAATGTTGAAATCTATGCTTTCGAAAACTTCATTTTTAATATCACTTCTTCGAAAATAAATCCATTTTACTTAACAATATATTCACTGTCCAAAATCGTGAATATACTTCACTAACCAAATTTCAGTCTTTTCTACACATTTATTTTAAGGATAATTCGCTATCCAAAATCGCGAATACATTTCCTTTAATAACCTTCTATATTTAATTTATCCAATTCAATTGATTTCGAATTTATAAAACAATGTTTATATATTTCACCTTATATTTTATAACAACTTCGATTTGTAAATCTCCTTTATTAACAAATTCGATCAATATTTCATTTGAAGGCAAAAATCCAATTTATAAGTTAATTTCTTATAAATCTTCTATTCTACAATTTCATTCATTTTAACTTCACAATTTATACATCTATAAATTTCATTCATTTTAACTTCACAATTTATACATCTATAAATTTCATTCATTTTAACTTCACAATTTTTACATCTATAAATTTCAGATCTTCACAATTTAAAATTCTATAGAATTCATATCTTCACTTATAAAAACTCGTTTTAAAGTTCCAATAATTTTAATTGGTAAATATCAATTTTGTACATCTTTTATAATACTTTTAAAAATCTCAATTTAACCCATTTTACAATTAAATCAACTTTCATTTCAAAAATCACACTTTGGTTATATTTCACAAAAATCTTAACTTTTTATAACTTTAAAATTTTAAACGTTTATTTATTTAAAATAAATCACTTCAAAAATTTCTTTTATTTTCAACACCGTTATTTTTAAATTTTCAAAGATGAATCCAATGATGCAATGCACCAATTAGTCAATCACAACATTCAATATCATATATCAATATGATAACAGAATCTACATCAATATATCTGTAAATAAATAAATACAGTTGAGGAATCCAGTTGGATCCCTCCAACCTGTTTCCCTGCATCCAAAGACGTTAGCACAATACCAATTCCACTTCAAGGTGGAATATCGCGGTATATGGGTTTTATAAAAATCATCCGCTTACTAACGGCGCAATAGGGTCTCATCCGCTATACGAGGCGGGAAATCAATCAATCCAATATATACATATGCCAATATGTATATATTGCTATATATATATATATATAGATATATCCTACTATATCTAATATCACAAATCCAAACGGCAATCAATCAGTCAATTTAAATAACTGCAATCAATTTTTGAGTGAGAAAAATCTCACCTTAGCTTTTAATTTGCCATCCATTTCCATTTCTTCACGGTTTCAAACCTTGTATAAATAATTTATACAATTCTGTTAATATTCGAATAAATCGAGCAAGTAAATTTTTCATTTGGTAATTCCAATTATTCAATGCTTTTATTTCAAACCAATTTCTTTTTGAAAAATCCTTTAGTAATTAAAATAAATTTTAAATAAGTTAACTAAACAAATATATTGCTTTATTTTGTTATCTTCAACTGTTTAAAATCAATATCCCTTTTAAATGAAAATATATTTATTTTTATCTATATTTTTATTTGAAACACATTTCCATACGAAAATATTTTATATAGATTCCAAATATCTATAAAAATATGTATTTTCCCATTTAAAAATTTCTATCTTTTAAAGTTTATCTATATATATACCACTTTGAATTTATAACAAAAATATATTTTACTGTAAATTTTATACAAACTAATAATTTCTAAACTATATATATTTTCCTGGTTTGCGTATAAAATTTTTAGGACTAAATCAATTTTCACTTTTAAACTTTTAAATTTAATAACAAATTAAAAAATTAATTTTTTGTTACAGCAAATATACCTCGCTGCCAAAAATCTCGGACTCGAGAATGAGCCTCCAACCATCGATCGCTGATGCCCAACCTCGCGAGTCGCCACCGTGAACCCTGGCCGATGCCGCGCGTGATGCCTTCAATCGCGCTGCCACCTGCCGTTGCCATTGCCTTCCAAATCGTCACCGTTCGCCTTTTCCCAGTCGAGCCCCAATATATCGCGACTCTACCACCGCGCTTCTTCCAGTTGCCTCGCGCGTGCCACCAGACTTCACGAGTCATCGAGATTCGAACGCTGCCCCAGACTCGAGCTCGAAATCCTACTCGCGTGCATTCCAGACTCCCAATCACCTCGCGTTCGTGGAACGCCACCACTTGCTCGAGCTCGCGAAGCCCTTCGCTCTAATTTGCGACATCACAAAACCACCGGCCCTGCTTCCCACATCTTCGATTTTTGGATACGAGGGAGGGTTCGAATACTTAGAACAGGGAGAAGGAGTTTTGATTTCGAATGAGAGAGCTCGGTGATGATTTATATTTTGAATTTGAATAAAAATGATGTCTTTCCAGAGAATTGATTTTTGAACGAGATGCTCGGCATAAAATAAGGAACGAGGGTATTTGAAATTGACAAGGTATGGTTTGCACGATCTATTACGTGATCTCAGGCGTGTTCAAAGGAAATGATCGTGGTGATGTTAACTGATAAAATTACCAATTTTAAATTGAATTTAATTTAAAAATTTCCAACGCGTTTATGTGTCGTACGTTCACAGAATAACTCCAATCGATACGAAAATTGAAACCCGACAATAATTCCACGTTACGGACCCAATGGAACTGGTTTTGTCGAATTCCGAGACTGCGCCTCGGACGGCTATTTTTAAATATCGGTTCAAACAATTAAATTCAAAACTGAACAAAACAGTTTCAAACTCGATTCTGAAGCTCCTGTTATCTTCAGTATTATAAATACGAATTTTAGAAACTTTCAAAATATTTTTCTTCAACTTAAAATTGAAGATATAAATTTTTATTCAATTCAATAGATTAAATTTTAAAGTTTAATCGCCAAATTCAGAGTTATATCGAGGATTCAAATTAAATCATCGTTCAAATATTTAAAATTAATTAAATATTTTCAATTTAATTTGTTCAAAATTCTGGGTCATTACAAACTTCCCTCCTTAAAAGAATTTCGTCCCGAAATTACAAGTTAGGAAAAAAAATCCTTAACTCGTTTACTATTTTTCTCAAATTCAATAATTTTATCAATTTTTTCAAAACAAATCTTTCTACTAAAGATTCGTTATTAATTTCAACTAACTTTCTAAACATTTTCATAATTTTCAAACATCATTGTTTTCCTTAACAATTCAAATTTAAATTCAAATTCAAATTTTAACTTTCAAAATTTTCTCAAAAATTTTCTAACGCTCTAAATTTTCGAAAAATTTCGCCAGTGTCTCCTTTGCGCGGCTAATACGGCACGACTACAAAACGTCCCTACGGACTCTCAGATTTCAAAAAGAAAAGAAAAGGCCAAGCGGCTAGAGAAGAAATCATCAAAAACTCATATTATAATTCAAATACTTACCTTTAGTCGAGCAATTCAAATTATCTTTGGAATCAAAATTCCAATTCCTTTATACCTGTATATCCTACTAGCCATAATATCTAGTTACATATATTCAAACTATTTTGCAAATTCTATTACAAAATTTCGATACTTACTTCCATATCATCTTTAGTTCATTATTGAAGTTATATCATTCAATTTTTCATTTCAAATTTATTTGAATTTAATTTACAATTCCAATCTAATTTGGATTCTATTAACTTCTGGATATTGAATTTATCAATTATCTTTAATTCACTTCAAACAAATCTTAAAGCTTCATTTTATTTCACACAATTCAAATTTGGTTTCAACATTCAGTTTCAATTCCAGTTTTATTCTTTCGTTCATTCCCAAAATTTATTTTCAATTTACCATTTTGGTTTATAACCACTCATATTAAACTGGATTTCAAATTCCATATGAATTTAATTCATTTCACTTTATTTAATTGATTCACTTATACTTAATTTAATTTAACTCCATCTTTTAAGTTAAATTTATTCTATCAAAATTCAAATTTGTATAAGTTATCAACTTAATAATATTTCATAAATATCTTTATATATAGTATTCCAGAGTCTTTTCAACCTTTTCAAAACCATTTTTTGAAAACAATTCAAATTATCCTTTGAATTTCAAAAACCAAACCCAAATTTTTCAAACAACATTCCATTTAAAACAATTTGGCAGCAATTCCTCTTTTGGAAACCCGAAAATGAACACCGGTGATGCCATGGTCATCATCGGAATTATTTTCCAGCGACCGAAAAGAGTTTAGAGCTTTTATCTTTTCAAAACATTTTTCAAAACCTTTGAAATTCATTTTCAAATCAAAAATGATTTAACTTTCCAAATCTCTAAAATTTTCAAATTCTTTTCAAAACATTTCCAAAAACTTCTCTGGAATTCCGTTTCAAATTACAAATCACATTTATAATTTATATTCTTAAATTTCATTTGTATGATTTCAATTTCTTATTTAATTTCAATATAACAATGAGAATATTTCAATGTTATTACTTCTAACAACCATGCAATCATATACTATGATAATTCATAGAAAACCATTTCTTTTATATACAAAAATAGTTTTGGGCAAAATTATCTCATTTACCCTATTTAAAACAATACTGTGTCGGTTTATCTTGTTTAGAGTTTAGAAACCCCTATCGATTACAGTTACCTAGACTGCACCGACCAGAATCCATAAACAATCAACCGATAAGTCAACACAATACAAAACAATTTTATATTCAATAACAAATACGCGCTCATATCTATTATTACACTCAAACTCATTCTAGAGTACTGCTGACTCTATCTCTAATGAGTAACACCCAACAGAGCAGGGTTGTCGCTTAACCATATGCTCTGATACCAAATGTAACATCCACCGGTAGGCTTTGCAACCATCCCAGTCCCACCATGGCTTACACTGGTACCCCAAACTTGCTTTTACGGCCAGCCTCTCGACTGTCACGGCCTCTGCCTAACCAACCCATCCCTCTCAGGGACATGTAGGGGTAAGAGTCTCCCGTTCGCCACCAAACCGCGAAGCGAGAATCCCCTATCATGCTGTAATATAGCAAGACTGGTGTGAGATCGTAAAACAGTTATTTTTCACAAAGAAAATAAAACAAATTCGCAATGCTTTTGGAAAATGAAACTACCATAAGACCTCCCGCCACACACACAATGCAAACGCAGAATTGGAGGAGATTTCTTCTTATGATAGTCAAAGATGCTTACTACGCAAAATCAAATCCTTTTTGATATTATTATTAGTGCATAGTGTAGAAAACAGTTCGAAAGTATAATATTAATCTTAGCCAGCATAGACATTTCGAACTATGCCTACTATAGCTACCATCCAAACAGTGGGGCGCCACCATAAGTGAATGATAGGTTCTACAACTAAATCCGTACAAGGCTCGTATTGTTTCTTTGGATTTCCAACAAATGGTCAGGCTAAGGAACTTCCTATGCCACGATGGGTACGTCCCTGGAATAGACGACCCGAGAACCTAACGTTACGGTTAGATCTCTGCCAACACAAGGCCGGGTTACCTCTGCAAATATAGGTAACTACTGACACGCGTATGTCATCCCCCGATCGTAACCGATCTTCCCGAGGATCCCCGATTTCCAACAAACCACATAATAATAATGCAGCAACCACATAGGTTAAGTATCTGGGCTCCATACCATGATACCACCTCTATCCAGAAGGAATGACATACACTAAGGGGCGCTACTCCCTAGAACCTTGCCGCATCCTTCCTGTTTTGACCATTTCCGGGGTGTGAGGCTCGATGAAGTCTCGTCCACAAAGCTACGCTTTCTACAAAGTCATGCTTCGGGTCAAACAAATGATCAACCTATGATCACAAAGATATAAGATCAAACAAATGATCATATCGCAAATGATCAAACACTGATCATTTCACAGCAACACTCAGTATGCCACGTTACCAAATTGGGATATATCGCTGATAAATTTCAACTACATAACCTCTGAGCTCATACGTCTCAGAGAAGGGTGTTAAGCTAAGAGAATAAATTCTCCGCCACCAACAGAAATGTATTTGAAAGAAATCAGCTTTATCTCTCAATTTGTAACGTCAGACACACAATCCATACAAGTCTGTTCCGGGATCGAACAGAACCGAAGGCACTTCTCACGAAGCCCTTGCATATCCGGATAATTTTCTAATCACGTCCGGACTTCCCGTCACTAAGGGTGATAAAACCTCTAAACCGGAGATCAGCCGATGTAGAGTAACTCGACGGTAATCCTTCCGTTTTCAAAAATATCCGGTCTTCAACACCGGTCTTCGAATGCAATTCATAACGACGTATCACATATTCGGAATGGGTTATACGACCCCATGGTCCTTTCCCGGTTAACCCGAATAGTGAGCGATTATTCAAAAATAAGTGTGGCATTCAAATTCATCCAATTCACAACAAATACCATTCAAGGTAATTATTGATAGTCGGTTATTTAACTATCAATAAAGATGCGCAACATCATCAGATTCCAAATAATTTTCCAAATTATTTCATCTTCAAAAATATCTTTACTAGATATAAAATTTCCACACTTTAAAAATAAATCAACGTTTATTTTTAAACAACTTCCCTTTCTTTTATAAATTCCATAGTGAATTTATATTTTCAAAATATCTACTGATATACGAT
The DNA here is from genome assembly GCA_030737815.1 of Allium fistulosum. Lineage (NCBI taxonomy): Eukaryota > Viridiplantae > Streptophyta > Magnoliopsida > Asparagales > Amaryllidaceae > Allium > Allium fistulosum. The sequence goes on along the minus strand of CM060902.1, from coordinate 1,171,862,468 downwards.
TCTCAAATCGATTTCAAATATTCAATTTCATTTTATCTTTAAGAAGATAAAATCTCAAAACGTTTCATTTCATTTTGGAAAACATTCCCATACTTATTTAATAATAAGTATTTCACAAATCATTTATTTTCAACACTTGGAAAATATTCGATACACTTAAATCAAATTAAGTATATATTTCATTCTTTTAAGGAAACCATTTACTATAACATATTTGAGTCAAAACGAATGTTACGTAAAACATCGTTACGACGACTCAAAATCACTAGTATAGGGATTCGGATTTTAAGATAGATATATGTAAATCCCAATACTACATAAAACATTTTCTTTCGAAAATCATTTACTATAACAACAGTGTTATAGTCCACTATTTCCTTATATTTTCGAAAACGTCTATTTCAACAATAAAATGTTGAAATCTATGCTTTCGAAAACTTCATTTTTAATATCACTTCTTCGAAAATAAATCCATTTTACTTAACAATATATTCACTGTCCAAAATCGTGAATATACTTCACTAACCAAATTTCAGTCTTTTCTACACATTTATTTTAAGGATAATTCGCTATCCAAAATCGCGAATACATTTCCTTTAATAACCTTCTATATTTAATTTATCCAATTCAATTGATTTCGAATTTATAAAACAATGTTTATATATTTCACCTTATATTTTATAACAACTTCGATTTGTAAATCTCCTTTATTAACAAATTCGATCAATATTTCATTTGAAGGCAAAAATCCAATTTATAAGTTAATTTCTTATAAATCTTCTATTCTACAATTTCATTCATTTTAACTTCACAATTTATACATCTATAAATTTCATTCATTTTAACTTCACAATTTATACATCTATAAATTTCATTCATTTTAACTTCACAATTTTTACATCTATAAATTTCAGATCTTCACAATTTAAAATTCTATAGAATTCATATCTTCACTTATAAAAACTCGTTTTAAAGTTCCAATAATTTTAATTGGTAAATATCAATTTTGTACATCTTTTATAATACTTTTAAAAATCTCAATTTAACCCATTTTACAATTAAATCAACTTTCATTTCAAAAATCACACTTTGGTTATATTTCACAAAAATCTTAACTTTTTATAACTTTAAAATTTTAAACGTTTATTTATTTAAAATAAATCACTTCAAAAATTTCTTTTATTTTCAACACCGTTATTTTTAAATTTTCAAAGATGAATCCAATGATGCAATGCACCAATTAGTCAATCACAACATTCAATATCATATATCAATATGATAACAGAATCTACATCAATATATCTGTAAATAAATAAATACAGTTGAGGAATCCAGTTGGATCCCTCCAACCTGTTTCCCTGCATCCAAAGACGTTAGCACAATACCAATTCCACTTCAAGGTGGAATATCGCGGTATATGGGTTTTATAAAAATCATCCGCTTACTAACGGCGCAATAGGGTCTCATCCGCTATACGAGGCGGGAAATCAATCAATCCAATATATACATATGCCAATATGTATATATTGCTATATATATATATATAGATATATCCTACTATATCTAATATCACAAATCCAAACGGCAATCAATCAGTCAATTTAAATAACTGCAATCAATTTTTGAGTGAGAAAAATCTCACCTTAGCTTTTAATTTGCCATCCATTTCCATTTCTTCACGGTTTCAAACCTTGTATAAATAATTTATACAATTCTGTTAATATTCGAATAAATCGAGCAAGTAAATTTTTCATTTGGTAATTCCAATTATTCAATGCTTTTATTTCAAACCAATTTCTTTTTGAAAAATCCTTTAGTAATTAAAATAAATTTTAAATAAGTTAACTAAACAAATATATTGCTTTATTTTGTTATCTTCAACTGTTTAAAATCAATATCCCTTTTAAATGAAAATATATTTATTTTTATCTATATTTTTATTTGAAACACATTTCCATACGAAAATATTTTATATAGATTCCAAATATCTATAAAAATATGTATTTTCCCATTTAAAAATTTCTATCTTTTAAAGTTTATCTATATATATACCACTTTGAATTTATAACAAAAATATATTTTACTGTAAATTTTATACAAACTGATAATTTCTAAACTATATATATTTTCCTGGTTTGCGTATAAAATTTTTAGGACTAAATCAATTTTCACTTTTAAACTTTTAAATTTAATAACAAATTAAAAAATTAATTTTTTGTTACAGCAAATATACCTCGCTGCCAAAAATCTCGGACTCGAGAATGAGCCTCCAACCATCGATCGCTGATGCCCAACCTCGCGAGTCGCCACCGTGAACCCTGGCCGATGCCGCGCGTGATGCCTTCAATCGCGCTGCCACCTGCCGTTGCCATTGCCTTCCAAATCGTCACCGTTCGCCTTTTCCCAGTCGAGCCCCAATATATCGCGACTCTACCACCGCGCTTCTTCCAGTTGCCTCGCGCGTGCCACCAGACTTCACGAGTCATCGAGATTCGAACGCTGCCCCAGACTCGAGCTCGAAATCCTACTCGCGTGCATTCCAGACTCCCAATCACCTCGCGTTCGTGGAACGCCACCACTTGCTCGAGCTCGCGAAGCCCTTCGCTCTAATTTGCGACATCACAAAACCACCGGCCCTGCTTCCCACATCTTCGATTTTTGGATACGAGGGAGGGTTCGAATACTTAGAACAGGGAGAAGGAGTTTTGATTTCGAATGAGAGAGCTCGGTGATGATTTATATTTTGAATTTGAATAAAAATGATGTCTTTCCAGAGAATTGATTTTTGAACGAGATGCTCGGCATAAAATAAGGAACGAGGGTATTTGAAATTGACAAGGTATGGTTTGCACGATCTATTACGTGATCTCAGGCGTGTTCAAAGGAAATGATCGTGGTGATGTTAACTGATAAAATTACCAATTTTAAATTGAATTTAATTTGAAAATTTCCAACGCGTTTATGTGTCGTACGTTCACAGAATAACTCCAATCGATACGAAAATTGAAACCCGACAATAATTCCACGTTACGGACCCAATGGAACTGGTTTTGTCGAATTCCGAGACTGCGCCTCGGACGGCTATTTTTAAATATCGGTTCAAACAATTAAATTCAAAACTGAACAAAATAGTTTCAAACTCGATTCTGAAGCTCCTGTTATCTTCAGTATTATAAATACGAATTTTAGAAACTTTCAAAATATTTTTCTTCAACTTAAAATTGAAGATATAAATTTTTATTCAATTCAATAGATTAAATTTTAAAGTTTAATCGCCAAATTCAGAGTTATATCGAGGATTCAAATTAAATCATCGTTCAAATATTTAAAATTAATTAAATATTTTCAATTTAATTTGTTCAAAATTCTGGGTCATTACAAACTTCCCTCCTTAAAAGAATTTCGTCCCGAAATTACAAGTTAGGAAAAAAAATCCTTAACTCGTTTACTATTTTTCTCAAATTCAATAATTTTATCAATTTTTTCAAAACAAATCTTTCTACTAAAGATTCGTTATTAATTTCAACTAACTTTCTAAACATTTTCATAATTTTCAAACATCATTGTTTTCCTTAACAATTCAAATTTAAATTCAAATTCAAATTTTAACTTTCAAAATTTTCTCAAAAATTTTCTAACGCTCTAAATTTTCGAAAAATTTCGCCAGTGTCTCCTTTGCGCGGCTAATACGGCACGACTACAAAACGTCCCTACGGACTCTCAGATTTCAAAAAGAAAAGAAAAGGCCAAGCGGCTAGAGAAGAAATCATCAAAAACTCATATTATAATTCAAATACTTACCTTTAGTCGAGCAATTCAAATTATCTTTGGAATCAAAATTCCAATTCCTTTATACCTGTATATCCTACTAGCCATAATATCTAGTTACATATATTCAAACTATTTTGCAAATTCTATTACAAAATTTCGATACTTACTTCCATATCATCTTTAGTTCATTATTGAAGTTATATCATTCAATTTTTCATTTCAAATTTATTTGAATTTAATTTACAATTCCAATCTAATTTGGATTCTATTAACTTCTGGATATTGAATTTATCAATTATCTTTAATTCACTTCAAACAAATCTTAAAGCTTCATTTTATTTCACACAATTCAAATTTGGTTTCAACATTCAGTTTCAATTCCAGTTTTATTCTTTCGTTCATTCCCAAAATTTATTTTCAATTTACCATTTTGGTTTATAACCACTCATATTAAACTGGATTTCAAATTCCATATGAATTTAATTCATTTCACTTTATTTAATTGATTCACTTATACTTAATTTAATTTAACTCCATCTTTTAAGTTAAATTTATTCTATCAAAATTCAAATTTGTATAAGTTATCAACTTAATAATATTTCATAAATATCTTTATATATAGTATTCCAGAGTCTTTTCAACCTTTTCAAAACCATTTTTTGAAAACAATTCAAATTATCCTTTGAATTTCAAAAACCAAACCCAAATTTTTCAAACAACATTCCATTTAAAACAATTTGGCAGCAATTCCTCTTTTGGAAACCCGAAAATGAACACCGGTGATGCCATGGTCATCATCGGAATTATTTTCCAGCGACCGAAAAGAGTTTAGAGCTTTTATCTTTTCAAAACATTTTTCAAAACCTTTGAAATTCATTTTCAAATCAAAAATGATTTAACTTTCCAAATCTCTAAAATTTTCAAATTCTTTTCAAAACATTTCCAAAAACTTCTCTGGAATTCCGTTTCAAATTACAAATCACATTTATAATTTATATTCTTAAATTTCATTTGTATGATTTCAATTTCTTATTTAATTTCAATATAACAATGAGAATATTTCAATGTTATTACTTCTAACAACCATGCAATCATATACTATGATAATTCATAGAAAACCATTTCTTTTATATACAAAAATAGTTTTGGGCAAAATTATCTCATTTACCCTATTTAAAACAATACTGTGTCGGTTTATCTTGTTTAGAGTTTAGAAACCCCTATCGATTACAGTTACCTAGACTGCACCGACCAGAATCCATAAACAATCAACCGATAAGTCAACACAATACAAAACAATTTTATATTCAATAACAAATACGCGCTCATATCTATTATTACACTCAAACTCATTCTAGAGTACTGCTGACTCTATCTCTAATGAGTAACACCCAACAGAGCAGGGTTGTCGCTTAACCATATGCTCTGATACCAAATGTAACATCCACCGGTAGGCTTTGCAACCATCCCAGTCCCACCATGGCTTACACTGGTACCCCAAACTTGCTTTTACGGCCAGCCTCTCGACTGTCACGGCCTCTGCCTAACCAACCCATCCCTCTCAGGGACATGTAGGGGTAAGAGTCTCCCGTTCGCCACCAAACCGCGAAGCGAGAATCCCCTATCATGCTGTAATATAGCAAGACTGGTGTGAGATCGTAAAACAGTTATTTTTCACAAAGAAAATAAAACAAATTCGCAATGCTTTTGGAAAATGAAACTACCATAAGACCTCCCGCCACACACACAATGCAAACGCAGAATTGGAGGAGATTTCTTCTTATGATAGTCAAAGATGCTTACTACGCAAAATCAAATCCTTTTTGATATTATTATTAGTGCATAGTGTAGAAAACAGTTCGAAAGTATAATATTAATCTTAGCCAGCATAGACATTTCGAACTATGCCTACTATAGCTACCATCCAAACAGTGGGGCGCCACCATAAGTGAATGATAGGTTCTACAACTAAATCCGTACAAGGCTCGTATTGTTTCTTTGGATTTCCAACAAATGGTCAGGCTAAGGAACTTCCTATGCCACGATGGGTACGTCCCTGGAATAGACGACCCGAGAACCTAACGTTACGGTTAGATCTCTGCCAACACAAGGCCGGGTTACCTCTGCAAATATAGGTAACTACTGACACGCGTATGTCATCCCCCGATCGTAACCGATCTTCCCGAGGATCCCCGATTTCCAACAAACCACATAATAATAATGCAGCAACCACATAGGTTAAGTATCTGGGCTCCATACCATGATACCACCTCTATCCAGAAGGAATGACATACACTAAGGGGCGCTACTCCCTAGAACCTTGCCGCATCCTTCCTGTTTTGACCATTTCCGGGGTGTGAGGCTCGATGAAGTCTCGTCCACAAAGCTACGCTTTCTACAAAGTCATGCTTCGGGTCAAACAAATGATCAACCTATGATCACAAAGATATAAGATCAAACAAATGATCATATCGCAAATGATCAAACACTGATCATTTCACAGCAACACTCAGTATGCCACGTTACCAAATTGGGATATATCGCTGATAAATTTCAACTACATAACCTCTGAGCTCATACGTCTCAGAGAAGGGTGTTAAGCTAAGAGAATAAATTCTCCGCCACCAACAGAAATGTATTTGAAAGAAATCAGCTTTATCTCTCAATTTGTAACGTCAGACACACAATCCATACAAGTCTGTTCCGGGATCGAACAGAACCGAAGGCACTTCTCACGAAGCCCTTGCATATCCGGATAATTTTCTAATCACGTCCGGACTTCCCGTCACTAAGGGTGATAAAACCTCTAAACCGGAGATCAGCCGATGTAGAGTAACTCGACGGTAATCCTTCCGTTTTCAAAAATATCCGGTCTTCAACACCGGTCTTCGAATGCAATTCATAACGACGTATCACATATTCGGAATGGGTTATACGACCCCATGGTCCTTTCCCGGTTAACCCGAATAGTGAGCGATTATTCAAAAATAAGTGTGGCATTCAAATTCATCCAATTCACAACAAATACCATTCAAGGTAATTATTGATAGTCGGTTATTTAACTATCAATAAAGATGCGCAACATCATCAGATTCCAAATAATTTTCCAAATTATTTCATCTTCAAAAATATCTTTACTAGATATAAAATTTCCACACTTTAAAAATAAATCAACGTTTATTTTTAAACAACTTCCCTTTCTTTTATAAATTCCATAGTGAATTTATATTTTCAAAATATCTACTGATATACGATTCTCAAATCGATTTCAAATATTCAATTTCATTTTATCTTTAAGAAGATAAAATCTCAAAACGTTTCATTTCATTTTGGAAAACATTCCCATACTTATTTAATAATAAGTATTTCACAAATCATTTATTTTCAACACTTGGAAAATATTCGATACACTTAAATCAAATTAAGTATATATTTCATTCTTTTAAGGAAACCATTTACTATAACATATTTGAGTCAAAACGAATGTTACGTAAAACATCGTTACGACGACTCAAAATCACTAGTATAGGGATTCGGATTTTAAGATAGATATATGTAAATCCCAATACTACATAAAACATTTTCTTTCGAAAATCATTTACTATAACAACAGTGTTATAGTCCACTATTTCCTTATATTTTCGAAAACGTCTATTTCAACAATAAAATGTTGAAATCTATGCTTTCGAAAACTTCATTTTTAATATCACTTCTTCGAAAATAAATCCATTTTACTTAACAATATATTCACTGTCCAAAATCGTGAATATACTTCACTAACCAAATTTCAGTCTTTTCTACACATTTATTTTAAGGATAATTCGCTATCCAAAATCGCGAATACATTTCCTTTAATAACCTTCTATATTTAATTTATCCAATTCAATTGATTTCGAATTTATAAAACAATGTTTATATATTTCACCTTATATTTTATAACAACTTCGATTTGTAAATCTCCTTTATTAACAAATTCGATCAATATTTCATTTGAAGGCAAAAATCCAATTTATAAGTTAATTTCTTATAAATCTTCTATTCTACAATTTCATTCATTTTAACTTCACAATTTATACATCTATAAATTTCATTCATTTTAACTTCACAATTTATACATCTATAAATTTCATTCATTTTAACTTCACAATTTTTACATCTATAAATTTCAGATCTTCACAATTTAAAATTCTATAGAATTCATATCTTCACTTATAAAAACTCGTTTTAAAGTTCCAATAATTTTAATTGGTAAATATCAATTTTGTACATCTTTTATAATACTTTTAAAAATCTCAATTTAACCCATTTTACAATTAAATCAACTTTCATTTCAAAAATCACACTTTGGTTATATTTCACAAAAATCTTAACTTTTTATAACTTTAAAATTTTAAACGTTTATTTATTTAAAATAAATCACTTCAAAAATTTCTTTTATTTTCAACACCGTTATTTTTAAATTTTCAAAGATGAATCCAATGATGCAATGCACCAATTAGTCAATCACAACATTCAATATCATATATCAATATGATAACAGAATCTACATCAATATATCTGTAAATAAATAAATACAGTTGAGGAATCCAGTTGGATCCCTCCAACCTGTTTCCCTGCATCCAAAGACGTTAGCACAATACCAATTCCACTTCAAGGTGGAATATCGCGGTATATGGGTTTTATAAAAATCATCCGCTTACTAACGGCGCAATAGGGTCTCATCCGCTATACGAGGCGGGAAATCAATCAATCCAATATATACATATGCCAATATGTATATATTGCTATATATATATATATAGATATATCCTACTATATCTAATATCACAAATCCAAACGGCAATCAATCAGTCAATTTAAATAACTGCAATCAATTTTTGAGTGAGAAAAATCTCACCTTAGCTTTTAATTTGCCATCCATTTCCATTTCTTCACGGTTTCAAACCTTGTATAAATAATTTATACAATTCTGTTAATATTCGAATAAATCGAGCAAGTAAATTTTTCATTTGGTAATTCCAATTATTCAATGCTTTTATTTCAAACCAATTTCTTTTTGAAAAATCCTTTAGTAATTAAAATAAATTTTAAATAAGTTAACTAAACAAATATATTGCTTTATTTTGTTATCTTCAACTGTTTAAAATCAATATCCCTTTTAAATGAAAATATATTTATTTTTATCTATATTTTTATTTGAAACACATTTCCATACGAAAATATTTTATATAGATTCCAAATATCTATAAAAATATGTATTTTCCCATTTAAAAATTTCTATCTTTTAAAGTTTATCTATATATATACCACTTTGAATTTATAACAAAAATATATTTTACTGTAAATTTTATACAAACTGATAATTTCTAAACTATATATATTTTCCTGGTTTGCGTATAAAATTTTTAGGACTAAATCAATTTTCACTTTTAAACTTTTAAATTTAATAACAAATTAAAAAATTAATTTTTTGTTACAGCAAATATACCTCGCTGCCAAAAATCTCGGACTCGAGAATGAGCCTCCAACCATCGATCGCTGATGCCCAACCTCGCGAGTCGCCACCGTGAACCCTGGCCGATGCCGCGCGTGATGCCTTCAATCGCGCTGCCACCTGCCGTTGCCATTGCCTTCCAAATCGTCACCGTTCGCCTTTTCCCAGTCGAGCCCCAATATATCGCGACTCTACCACCGCGCTTCTTCCAGTTGCCTCGCGCGTGCCACCAGACTTCACGAGTCATCGAGATTCGAACGCTGCCCCAGACTCGAGCTCGAAATCCTACTCGCGTGCATTCCAGACTCCCAATCACCTCGCGTTCGTGGAACGCCACCACTTGCTCGAGCTCGCGAAGCCCTTCGCTCTAATTTGCGACATCACAAAACCACCGGCCCTGCTTCCCACATCTTCGATTTTTGGATACGAGGGAGGGTTCGAATACTTAGAACAGGGAGAAGGAGTTTTGATTTCGAATGAGAGAGCTCGGTGATGATTTATATTTTGAATTTGAATAAAAATGATGTCTTTCCAGAGAATTGATTTTTGAACGAGATGCTCGGCATAAAATAAGGAACGAGGGTATTTGAAATTGACAAGGTATGGTTTGCACGATCTATTACGTGATCTCAGGCGTGTTCAAAGGAAATGATCGTGGTGATGTTAACTGATAAAATTACCAATTTTAAATTGAATTTAATTTGAAAATTTCCAACGCGTTTATGTGTCGTACGTTCACAGAATAACTCCAATCGATACGAAAATTGAAACCCGACAATAATTCCACGTTACGGACCCAATGGAACTGGTTTTGTCGAATTCCGAGACTGCGCCTCGGACGGCTATTTTTAAATATCGGTTCAAACAATTAAATTCAAAACTGAACAAAACAGTTTCAAACTCGATTCTGAAGCTCCTGTTATCTTCAGTATTATAAATACGAATTTTAGAAACTTTCAAAATATTTTTCTTCAACTTAAAATTGAAGATATAAATTTTTATTCAATTCAATAGATTAAATTTTAAAGTTTAATCGCCAAATTCAGAGTTATATCGAGGATTCAAATTAAATCATCGTTCAAATATTTAAAATTAATTAAATATTTTCAATTTAATTTGTTCAAAATTCTGGGTCATTACAAACTTCCCTCCTTAAAAGAATTTCGTCCCGAAATTACAAGTTAGGAAAAAAAATCCTTAACTCGTTTACTATTTTTCTCAAATTCAATAATTTTATCAATTTTTTCAAAACAAATCTTTCTACTAAAGATTCGTTATTAATTTCAACTAACTTTCTAAACATTTTCATAATTTTCAAACATCATTGTTTTCCTTAACAATTCAAATTTAAATTCAAATTCAAATTTTAACTTTCAAAATTTTCTCAAAAATTTTCTAACGCTCTAAATTTTCGAAAAATTTCGCCAGTGTCTCCTTTGCGCGGCTAATACGGCACGACTACAAAACGTCCCTACGGACTCTCAGATTTCAAAAAGAAAAGAAAAGGCCAAGCGGCTAGAGAAGAAATCATCAAAAACTCATATTATAATTCAAATACTTACCTTTAGTCGAGCAATTCAAATTATCTTTGGAATCAAAATTCCAATTCCTTTATACCTGTATATCCTACTAGCCATAATATCTAGTTACATATATTCAAACTATTTTGCAAATTCTATTACAAAATTTCGATACTTACTTCCATATCATCTTTAGTTCATTATTGAAGTTATATCATTCAATTTTTCATTTCAAATTTATTTGAATTTAATTTACAATTCCAATCTAATTTGGATTCTATTAACTTCTGGATATTGAATTTATCAATTATCTTTAATTCACTTCAAACAAATCTTAAAGCTTCATTTTATTTCACACAATTCAAATTTGGTTTCAACATTCAGTTTCAATTCCAGTTTTATTCTTTCGTTCATTCCCAAAATTTATTTTCAATTTACCATTTTGGTTTATAACCACTCATATTAAACTGGATTTCAAATTCCATATGAATTTAATTCATTTCACTTTATTTAATTGATTCACTTATACTTAATTTAATTTAACTCCATCTTTTAAGTTAAATTTATTCTATCAAAATTCAAATTTGTATAAGTTATCAACTTAATAATATTTCATAAATATCTTTATATATAGTATTCCAGAGTCTTTTCAACCTTTTCAAAACCATTTTTTGAAAACAATTCAAATTATCCTTTGAATTTCAAAAACCAAACCCAAATTTTTCAAACAACATTCCATTTAAAACAATTTGGCAGCAATTCCTCTTTTGGAAACCCGAAAATGAACACCGGTGATGCCATGGTCATCATCGGAATTATTTTCCAGCGACCGAAAAGAGTTTAGAGCTTTTATCTTTTCAAAACATTTTTCAAAACCTTTGAAATTCATTTTCAAATCAAAAATGATTTAACTTTCCAAATCTCTAAAATTTTCAAATTCTTTTCAAAACATTTCCAAAAACTTCTCTGGAATTCCGTTTCAAATTACAAATCACATTTATAATTTATATTCTTAAATTTCATTTGTATGATTTCAATTTCTTATTTAATTTCAATATAACAATGAGAATATTTCAATGTTATTACTTCTAACAACCATGCAATCATATACTATGATAATTCATAGAAAACCATTTCTTTTATATACAAAAATAGTTTTGGGCAAAATTATCTCATTTACCCTATTTAAAACAATACTGTGTCGGTTTATCTTGTTTAGAGTTTAGAAACCCCTATCGATTACAGTTACCTAGACTGCACCGACCAGAATCCATAAACAATCAACCGATAAGTCAACACAATACAAAACAATTTTATATTCAATAACAAATACGCGCTCATATCTATTATTACACTCAAACTCATTCTAGAGTACTGCTGACTCTATCTCTAATGAGTAACACCCAACAGAGCAGGGTTGTCGCTTAACCATATGCTCTGATACCAAATGTAACATCCACCGGTAGGCTTTGCAACCATCCCAGTCCCACCATGGCTTACACTGGTACCCCAAACTTGCTTTTACGGCCAGCCTCTCGACTGTCACGGCCTCTGCCTAACCAACCCATCCCTCTCAGGGACATGTAGGGGTAAGAGTCTCCCGTTCGCCACCAAACCGCGAAGCGAGAATCCCCTATCATGCTGTAATATAGCAAGACTGGTGTGAGATCGTAAAACAGTTATTTTTCACAAAGAAAATAAAACAAATTCGCAATGCTTTTGGAAAATGAAACTACCATAAGACCTCCCGCCACACACACAATGCAAACGCAGAATTGGAGGAGATTTCTTCTTATGATAGTCAAAGATGCTTACTACGCAAAATCAAATCCTTTTTGATATTATTATTAGTGCATAGTGTAGAAAACAGTTCGAAAGTATAATATTAATCTTAGCCAGCATAGACATTTCGAACTATGCCTACTATAGCTACCATCCAAACAGTGGGGCGCCACCATAAGTGAATGATAGGTTCTACAACTAAATCCGTACAAGGCTCGTATTGTTTCTTTGGATTTCCAACAAATGGTCAGGCTAAGGAACTTCCTATGCCACGATGGGTACGTCCCTGGAATAGACGACCCGAGAACCTAACGTTACGGTTAGATCTCTGCCAACACAAGGCCGGGTTACCTCTGCAAATATAGGTAACTACTGACACGCGTATGTCATCCCCCGATCGTAACCGATCTTCCCGAGGATCCTCGATTTCCAACAAACCACATAATAATAATGCAACAACCACATAGGTTAAGTATCTGGGCTCCATACCATGATACCACCTCTATCCAGAAGGAATGACATACACTAAGGGGCGCTACTCCCTAGAACCTTGCTGCATCCTTCCTGTTTTGACCATTTCCGGGGTGTGAGGCTCGATGAAGTCTCGTCCACAAAGCTACGCTTTCTACAAAGTCATGCTTCGGGTCAAACAAATGATCAACCTATGATCACAAAGATATAAGATCAAACAAATGATCATATCGCAAATGATCAAACACTGATCATTTCACAGCAACACTCAGTATGCCACGTTACCAAATTGGGATATATCGCTGATAAATTTCAACTACATAACCTCTGAGCTCATACGTCTCAGAGAAGGGTGTTAAGCTAAGAGAATAAATTCTCCGCCACCAACAGAAATGTATTTGAAAGAAATCAGCTTTATCTCTCAATTTGTAACGTCAGACACACAATCCATACAAGTCTGTTCCGGGATCGAACAGAACCGAAGGCACTTCTCACGAAGCCCTTGCATATCCGGATAATTTTCTAATCACGTCCGGACTTCCCGTCACTAAGGGTGATAAAACCTCTAAACCGGAGATCAGCCGATGTAGAGTAACTCGACGGTAATCCTTCCGTTTTCAAAAATATCCGGTCTTCAACACCGGTCTTCGAATGCAATTCATAACGACGTATCACATATTCGGAATGGGTTATACGACCCCATGGTCCTTTCCCGGTTAACCCGAATAGTGAGCGATTATTCAAAAATAAGTGTGGCATTCAAATTCATCCAATTCACAACAAATACCATTCAAGGTAATTATTGATAGTCGGTTATTTAACTATCAATAAAGATGCGCAACATCATCAGATTCCAAATAATTTTCCAAATTATTTCATCTTCAAAAATATCTTTACTAGATATAAAATTTCCACACTTTAAAAATAAATCAACGTTTATTTTTAAACAACTTCCCTTTCTTTTATAAATTCCATAGTGAATTTATATTTTCAAAATATCTACTTATATACGATTCTCAAATCGATTTCAAATATTTAATTTCATTTTATCTTTAAGAAGATAAAATCTCAAAACGTTTCATTTCATTTTGGAAAACATTCCCATACTTATTTAATAATAAGTATTTCACAAATCATTTATTTTCAACACTTGGAAAATATTCGATACACTTAAATCAAATTAAGTATATATTTCATTCTTTTAAGGAAACCATTTACTATAACATTTATTTGATTCAAAACGAATGTTACGTAAAACATCGTTACGACGACTCAAAATCACTAGTATAGGGATTCGGATTTTAAGATAGATATATGTAAATCCCAATACTACATAAAACATTTTCTTTCGAAAATCATTTACTATAACAACAGTGTTATAGTCCACTATTTCCTTATATTTTCGAAAACGTCTATTTCAACCATAAAATGTTGAAATCTATGCTTTCGAAAACTTCATTTTTAATATCACTTCTTCGAAAATAAATCCATTTTACTTAACAATATATTCACTGTCCAAAATCGTGAATATACTTCACTAACCAAATTTCAGTCTTTTCTACACATTTATTTTAAGGATAATTCGCTATCCAAAATCGCGAATACATTTCCTTTAATAACCTTCTATATTTAATTTATCCAATTCAATTGATTTTGAATTTATAAAACAATGTTTATATATTTCACCTTTTATATTTTATAACAACTTCGATTTGTAAATCTCCTTTATTAACAAATTCGATCAATATTTCATTTGAAGGCAAAAATCCAATTTATAAGTTAATTTCTTATAAATCTTCTATTCTACAATTTCATTCATTTTAACTTCACAATTTATACATCTATAAATTTCATTCATTTTAACTTCACAATTTATACATCTATAAATTTCATTCATTTTAACTTCACAATTTATACATCTATAAATTTCAGATCTTCACAATTTAAAATTCTATAAAATTCATATCTTCACTTATAAAAACTCATTTTAAAGTTCCAATAATTTTAATTGGTAAATATCAATTTTGTACATCTTTTATAATACTTTTAAAAATCTCAATTTAACCCATTTTACAATTAAATCAACTTTCATTTCAAAAATCACACTTTGGTTATATTTCACAAAAATCTTAACTTTTTATAAATTTAAAATTTTAAACGTTTATTTATTTAAAATAAATCACTTCAAAAATTTCTTTTATTTTCAACACCGATATTTTTAAATTTTTCAAAGATGAATCCAATGATGCAACGCACCAATTAGTCAATCACAACATTCAATATCATATATCAATATGATAACAGAATCTACATCAATATATCTGTAAATAAATAAATACAGTTGAGGAATCCAGTTGGATCCCTCCAACCTGTTTCCCTGCATCCAAAGACGTTAGCACAATACCAATTCCACTTCAAGGTGGAATATCGCGGTATATGGGTTTTATAAAAATCATCCACTTACTAACGGCGCAATAGGGTCTCATCCGCTATACGAGGCGGGAAATCAATCAATCCAATATATACATATGCCAATATGTATATATTGCTATATATATATAGATATATCCTACTATATCTAATATCACAAATCCAAACGGCAATCAATCAGTCAATTTAAATAACTGCAATCAATTTTTGAGTGAGAAAAATCTCACCTTAGCTTTTAATTTGCCATCCATTTCCATTTCTTCACGGTTTCAAACCTTGTATAAATAATTTATACAATTCTGTTAATATTCGAATAAATCGAGCAAGTAAATTTTTCATTTGGTAATTCCAATTATTCAATGCTTTTATTTCAAACCAATTTCTTTTTGAAAAATCCTTTAGTAATTAAAATAAATTTTAAATAAGTTAACTAAACAAATATATTGCTTTATTTTGTTATCTTCAACTGTTTAAAATCAATATCCCTTTTAAATGAAAATATATTTATTTTTGTCTATATTTTTATTTGAAACACATTTCCATACGAAAATATTTTATATAGATTCCAAATATCTATAAAAATATGTATTTTCCCATTTAAAAATTTCTATCTTTTAAAGTTTATCTATATATATACCACTTTGAATTTATAACAAAAATATATTTTACTGTAAATTTTATACAAACTGATAATTTCTAAACTATATATATTTTCCTGGTTTGCGTATAAAATTTATAGGACTGAATCAATTTTCACTTTTAAACTTTTAAATTTAATAACAAATTAAAAAATTAATTTTTTGTTACAGCAAATATACCTCGCTGCCAAAAATCTCGGACTCGAGAACGAGCCTCCAACCATCGATCGCTGATGCCTAACCTCGCGAGTCGCCACCTTGAACCCTGGCCGATGCCGCGCGTGATGCCTTCAATCGCGCTGCCACCTGCCGTTGCCATTGCCTTCCAAATCGTCACCGTTCGCCTTTTCCCAGTCGAGCCCCAATATATCGCAACTCTACCACCGCGCTTCTTCCAGTTGCCTCGCGCGTGCCACCAGACTTCACGAGTCATCGAGATTCGAACGCCGCCCCAGACTCGAGCTCGAAATCCTACTCGCGTGCATTCCAGACTCCCAATCACCTCGCGTTCGTGGAACGCCACCACTTGCTCGAGCTCGCGAAGCCCTTCGCTCTAATTTGCGACATCACAAAACCACCGGCCCTGCTTCCCACATCTTCGATTTTTGGATACGAGGGAGGGGTCGAATACTTAGAACAGGGAGAAGGAGTTTTGATTTCGAATGAGAGAGCTCGGTGATGATTTATATTTTGAATTTGAATAAAAATGATGTCTTTCCAGAGAATTGATTTTTGAACGAGATGCTCGGCATAAAATAATGAACGAGGGTATTTGAAATTGACAAGGTATGGTTTGCACGATCTATTACGTGATCTCAGGCGTGTTCAAAGGAAATGATCGTGGTGATGTTAACTGATAAAATTACCAATTTTAAATTGAATTTAATTTGAAAATTTCCAACGCGTTTATGTGTCGTACGTTCACAGAATAACTCCAATCGATACGAAAATTGAAACCCGACAATAATTCCACGTTACGGACCCAATGGAACTGGTTTTGTCGAATTCCGAGACTGCGCCTCGGACGGCTATTTTTAAATATCGGTTCAAACAATTAAATTCAAAACTGAACAAAACAGTTTCAAACTCGATTCTGAAGCTCCTGATATCTTCAGTATTATAAATACGAATTTTAGAAACTTTCGAAATATTTTTCTTCAACTTAAAATTGAAGATATAAATTTTTATTCAATTCAATAGATTAAATTTTAAAGTTTAATCGCCAAATTCAGAGTTATATCGGGGATTCAAATTAAATCATCGTTCAAATATTTAAAATTAATTAAATATTTTCAATTTAATTTGTTCAAAATTCTGGGTCGTTACACATTTAGTGCCAATAACTGATTGATCATTCGGTCGTGGAACTAAATCCCAAACGTTATTTCTTTCGAATTGGTTTAGTTCTTCTTGCATCGCAATAATCTAATAATCATCAGTTGAGGCTTCCTTAATATTTTTAGGTTCTATATTAGAAAGAAAAGCTATATGACCCATTTGATTTAGTTGATTCTTTGTTTTAACTCTTTCATCAATTTGTCCTATTATATTTTGAATTGGATGATCTTTTAAAATTCTTGGTGGGGATTTTAATTCAGTTTCAATTTGATTTATAGAAGGAGTATTGTTGTCACAATTGGAATTTGAATTTATTATAATGTCTTCATCATCATTTGTTTTAATTTTGAAATTTTCATCAAATGATACATGAAGTGTTTCTTCAATAGTTTTAGTTCTTTTATTATAGATTCTATATGCTTTTCTTCGTTCTGAGTATCCGATGAATATACATTCATCTGATTTTGGATCAAATTTTTCTAGTTGATCTTTCGTATTCAAGGCAAAACATTTCGAACCAAAAACTTTAAAGTAATATATATTAGGTTTTCTACCGTTGAAAAGTTCATATGGAGTATGTTTAGTTAAAGGTCGAATAGAGACACGATTTAGGACATAACAAGCAGTAGCAATGGCTACTGCCCAAAATTGTTTTGGAAGAGTGGTTCCATTCAATAAAGTCCTAGCACATTCTTGAAGTGTTCTATTTTTACGTTCAACAACTCCATTTTGTTGAGGCGTTCTTGGAAATGAAAAGTTATGAAATATTCTTTTCTTATTACAAAATTTCTCAAACATTTCATTTTCAAATTCACCTCCATGATCACTTCTAATGTTTTTAATTTTTAGATTTTTAATATTTTGAATACGTTTAGCAAAGATTTTGAAATTTTCAAATGTATCACTTTTGTTTTTCATAAATAAAGTCCATGTATATCTAGAGAAGTCATCAACTATTACAAAAACATATCTATTGTGATTAATAGATTGAGTCTGAGTTGGTCCAAATAAGTCTAGATGTAACAACTCAAGAGGTTGTAAAGTTGAGATGATCTTCTTAGATTTAAAAGAAGATTTAGTTAGCTTTCCTAGTTGACAAGCATCACAAATGCTATTTACCTTAAAATTCAGTTTAGGTAAACCTTTTACTAAATTGTTTTTGGATAATTTATTAATAGCTTTGAAATTTATATGACAAAATCTTTTATGCCATAGCCAAGGATCATTTTCTTTGACTAATAAGCACATATTTGTATTATGATTTATTTTCATATTCAGAATATAAATATTACGATCTCTAACTCCTTCGAAAATAAGATTTTTGTTATGATAAAAAATATTGCATTTATTTTCAGAAAATACTATGTTAAAACCTTTATCACATAATTGACTAATACTTAGTAAGTTGTGTTTTAAATTTTTAACTAATAAAACATTTGTAATAAGAGGTAAATTAGATGTACCGTCATTGCTCACATCGCCTTTGCCAATGATGTAACCTTTGGAATTATCTCCAAAAGTGACAGATCCTCCATCTGAGTAGATAATGTTAGTTAATATATTTTTGTTTCCTGTCATGTGTTTTGAGCAACCACTGTCTAGAATCCATTTTCCTCTTTTCTTAATCGGTACCTGCAAAAAATATTGAAATTCTATTGGTACCCACTTCCTCTATTAGGGTCCTAAGGGTTAAATCTTAGGAAGTCAAACCCAGTTGGGTTTAGAGTTCCCTTTAAAAATAAAATTTTCATTCTTATGTACAGACATAATGAAAGATTTAATGTAGTTATTCCTAATCAAATTATTATTAGTTTTTGGAACCCAAATCATAATTGATTTTGGATGAATAACTTTTGAGGAAGATTTTTGAGTAGATATAGATTCCTTTTTCTTAAAATTAGTATATAATGAACCATTATTTTTAGAATGCTTTTGTATCGGTTTTTTTATATCCTAACCTCTTTTTATTTGAACAGGTTTGAGAATTCTCAATTATTTTAGAGAGACTCTCTCTTCCACTGTTAAATTTAGAAACATTTTTAGAAATATTTTCCAGTTTTGTTTTAAGATGTGATACCTCTATATCAAGTGTTTTAATATTAGAGTTTAAATCATAATTCTCTTTTGCTAATTTAACATTCTCATATTTCTGACTTTCTATTTCACTGCTTAAATCAGTGAATTGAGATGTTATATTAACATAAGATTCTTGAGATTTTACTAACTCTTCCTCTAATATTTTCTTTTCATCTTTTAACATGTCAGTTTCTATTTCAGTTCTATTTAATTTTCCTAAAGCATCTTTATATTTACTCTTTAGGATTCTAAGTTTATCTAACAATTCAGAGTTTATTTCTATTAAATCGTCAAAAGTTAGATCACTTACATCATCATTTGTTGCCATAAAACAAACGTTGGCTTGTTCTGAATCACTGTCATTATCAATGTCTGACGAAGAAGATTCCGTATCATCCCATGTAACTGAGAAGGCTTGTTTCTTTTTATATTTGTCCTTTTTAAGATTATTTTCTTTCTTCCGATCAGGACAATCTTTCTTTATGTGGCCCTTCTTGTGACATTCGTAGCATTCAAGAGATGAGCTTGATGGCTTATTGAAACCCTTGTTATTTCCAAATTTATTACCCTTTTTGAATTTCAAAAACTTTTTGAAATTCTTAGCTATAAATGCCATATCGTCTTCTAATTCAGAGTCTTCTTTTTCTGCTTGAAAAGCGATAGTTTTCTTGTCCTGTGCTTGTGCTCGTCTTGCCTGTAAATTTACTTCATAGGACATTAGATTTCCTATTAACTCTTCTGTTTTTATGGTTGAAATATCATTAGCTTCCTCGATAGCTAAGACTTTTCGTTTCCATTCATCAGTTAAAGAGTTAAGGATTTTTGATACAATATCAGGTTCAGTAAAAGTAACTTCTAAAGCTAATAGTGAGTGATAGATATCCTGGAATCTAGAGTACATTTCACTAATACTTTCTCCTTGTTTCATTCTAAAATTTTGAAATTGGTTTTTAAGCATAGAAATCTTGCTTTGTTTTACTTTATTTGTTCCTTCGTGTGTAACCTTAAGAGTATTCCAAATTTCATATCCAGTTTTACAAATACTGACTCGATTGAATTCATTTTTGTCTAATGCGCAAAATAACATGTTCATTGCTTTTGCGTTTGCAGTAGCATCTAGTTTTTGGGTATTAGACCATGCAGCATACTCTGTAGTAGGAATATTATATTCAGTTTGAATGATATTCCAGGTTTCAAATCCACTTGCTTGCATAAAAATTCTCATTCTAGTTGACCAATAACTATAATTTAATCCGTTAAACAATGGTGGTCGTGTAGTGGCTTGTCCCTCAGTAAAACTGTTGCTAGTGTTATTGTCCATATTATTAAAAAAAAATCAGATAACTGTGTTATAGTTATGTGATGACCTTGCTCTGATACCAAATGAAAGTGTATATGGATCGATAATATAGTTAAACTACGACTAGCAAGTGCGGAATTATAAATAATAGTAAATAGCAGTAATAAAAAAATGACACCAGGGATTTTTATACTGGTTCGAACTTCCCTTTCTACGTCCAGTCCCAGACTCCTTCTGGAATTTCTCTAACAACCCTCACTTTACCCGGAGGAACAGGTATTACACCGCCTGAGCAACCGAACAGGACTTTTCCGCCTAAGCAACCGAATAAGACTTCAAATACAATTAATAAATTGTTTCTTGACTTGTGTGTTGTTGAGTAACACGTATATAGTCAATGTAGTACACCCTTCCTATAATCTTCTTGATATGATGATTTGAATGTGCAAAGATGGGAAGTAGAGAGTTGAAAATCACTTGATATTATAACAATATAAGATCAGAATAGATAGAAAGAATTGATAATTGAAAATAGTGGATTTTCATCTCTATTTATAGTATTAAATAGTTTTAATTTAATAGTTGCAACCATTAGAAGAAGTGCAACTCTTGGTGAAGAAGACAACTCTTCAGAATTTGATATTTCATGAAGAGATGCTTCAGTTCGTCAAGTTCAGATGTCTGAGAGAAAAGTGACAGATGTCTAACTAAAGTTTAAAAATACAAAAAAATAGAAGAAATAAAAAATCAGTCATTTCAGACGTCTGTCTTTTAATTCAGACGTCTGTCTATGATGACAGACGTCTGTTATTAAATTAACAGACGTCTGACATTGATGTCAGACGTCTGAATTAAACTACAGACGTCTAAACCTGTACTGTTTTGTTCCTTCCTTTGTTTTAGCACTTCTGAACTTGAGATAAATTATATAATTTTGAAAATACCTTTTTATATCTTTAAATAATTAAAGATATTTATTATTTTAAAACATGATTTTCAAAAGTATATTTGTGTGTGTGTGTTTTATCATCATATCAGAGATTGTACAAGAATATTTAACTTAGAAATAATAAAATTTGAGAACTTGATCTTTGTTGATGATATGACAATAGCTTCTCTTTGTAGATTCCTGTAAGAATATTTGACATCATAGTATATAGGTTGAAATATATAGTTGTCGCATTAAAATCAAAGAAGGCAGGTTCCAACAACATTTAATACAAATTTCGTGTAATTCAAAACAATACAACGTCTAATGCATAATCATATCAGACCATTAGTAAAAACAAATATGTGTAAGAAGACACTATTTGTATCAACATTGTTTTGTGTTTTGCATTAAGAAGCACCATATATAAATTCAAAATGCATAAAATGAAAGAAGAAAATTGCAGACTAAATTGCAGATCTAAATTACAAAAGCCGAAGAAATGAAATAAAACAATAAAATTTTATATAGAAAAGTGTGTGATCCATAAATATATGAAAGCATTTGAATTCAAAAATTGCATCAACGATCTTTAATGTAAAATGCGGGGGAGCATCAATATTTAAGATTTTGATATTTAGTTGAATGGAAATCACTTGTAGTTAACGTACATATCAGTAAAAACAATTACACAAAATGGTGGTCATTTAACTGAAAATTGTGTTTTGGTACGAAACAGTTCAAAATGTTAGGTGCAATGTTTAAGATCATATAAAAATAGTTTGAAAATGCCAAATTAGAAGTCACCAAATCAATTAGAGTTGGATAATAAATAGTTTGAGTGCAATAAAAGATCCAGAATTAATTTGTGTCATGTTCTACCTATGTACTTAAAGGTAATTTATCAATATTCCTAAAACTATTAAGGATGGAGCTTAATAAGCATTGCTTTTGTTATCTGTCATTGAACTGAAAATTTGGAATAAAATACGGATTAACCGAGCAACCTAATGTTTTAGAATCACATCGTGGGTAAAAAAATGAAAAGCAGACATATCCCATTATTATAACCTGGTAATTTATTGCTTGTAGAATTTTCTCTGCGTAAATCATGTAACAAATATGCACAATTAATTGCGTTGTTACAGTGGCAAAAGGATACTATTAATGTGTAATCATCCATATCCTTAATGCATGGGATATGGCGGCACTGGTCCCGAATTCATCATCGTTATAGTGATTTATTGAAATTTTGTTTTTGAAGATGAAATCAAAATTTTACTATTTAAATTACTTACTGGAATACAAAGGCTTAAATTTTATTATGTTTCTAAACAAAATACTTTGTGATTCCCAAACTAAGCGACATAAATTTATAATTAATATAAACGAACATATAATACACACACATTCTCACATGCTGGCACATACACACACACATAAACATGCACAACTATTTTCTAAAGTGTGTTTTACGTTGTGTTCATGATATATTATTTGCATACATTCAGTTACATGTTTTAGGAGTAGAATGCAAATGAGCAAATGGTTCTGAATACGTAAAAAATTAGATAAAAATAGATAATTACAATGTGCTCACGGTATACTATTTACATGACATATGTTAAGTGTAAAGTTACTCTGTAAAGACCAAATAGTTTACCAATATATTCAATGGTAACTGCTAATGTTTTCCCTAGAAATTAGGAGATGATCCACATTGATTAGCTAGTATTATGCACAAAATAAACAAATTTTCAATTGTTTAGGAGATGCCCTACCCTACAAAGAATATTAGCAGATATTCACGAGAGATTGGCATTTTGTGCCCGAACACACATTCGTGATCATGTATCGATCGTGAAAGTAGTTCATTTATTTATACCTGTTAGCGCCAAAATTGATCACTAACCCCCAAATGCAAATGAAAGCACCAAATAACAATCACCGCTCACAGATAGAATGTATGTAGAGGATGTTAATATGAAGAATAACAGAAATTAAAATGAAAGCAGTAAAGACAAAGAATTTATAGTGGTTCGGCTGACTCCGGCCTACGTCCACTCTAGAAATTTCCTTTTTATTGATGTTCGAATCAATTACAGTTACAAACTGATAGGATAGCCTTAGCCTTAGGAAATAGAAAGTTAGAGAGTAGGAGAGAGGATCCCCTTTTACTGTGCCCCTGCCTCTGTATTTATAGACAAAGACGGGTTGGACTTCCCTGGTGGGCCTGGCAGCCGAGTACCTCAGCTCAAATGGAGTGGTCTCCATATGCCGAACCATGGATGCCGAACGCTGAATGCCGAACGTTGAGAGGTGCGAGGTTCCGAGGTATGGAGGTGCGAGGTACTGAGGTATGGAGGTGCGAGGTACTGAGGTATGGAGGTGCGAGGTGCAATGCCGAGCGATCCTTAGTGCCGAACCTCCATCATGCCGAACGTCTCCAGATGCCGAACCTCCATCATGCCGAACGATACTGGGGTGAGGTGTGCCGAACAGTCTTGGAGTGGAGGTATGCCGAACGACATCAGAGTGAGGTGTGCCGAACGGCATTGGAGTGGAGGTATGCCGAACGGTCTTGGAGTGGAGGTATGCCGAACGACATCAGAGTGAGGTGTGCCGAACGGCATTGGAGTGGAGGTATGCCGAACGGTCTTGGAGTGGAGGTATGCCGAACGACATCAGAGTGAGGTGTGCCGAACGGCATTGGAGTGGAGGTATGCCGAACGGTCTTAAATACCAGTTGACCCATTCGTGTCGAATCGTAGAATAGCCGAACGTTCCTTATATGCCGAACAAAGCAGTTGTGCCGAACGTCATTTGAGTGAGGTGTGTCAAGCGACACCCGGGTGAGGTATGCTAAGCGACACCCGAGTGAGGTGTGCTAAGCGACACCCGAGTGAGGTGTGCTAAGCGACACCCGAGCGAGGTTGATTTCTGAAATTTGTATCGATCATAACTTGAGCATATGAAGTCCGATTGACTTGAAACTTGCAACTTTGGCTTCCTCCTCTTTGATCGTCGTGTCATATCAATTCTAACTTGATTTGGA
The DNA here is from genome assembly GCA_030737815.1 of Allium fistulosum. Classification (NCBI taxonomy): domain Eukaryota; kingdom Viridiplantae; phylum Streptophyta; class Magnoliopsida; order Asparagales; family Amaryllidaceae; genus Allium; species Allium fistulosum. The sequence goes on along the minus strand of CM060902.1, from coordinate 1,171,837,665 downwards.
CTTGGACAAAATTCATCGATGTCCATAGTGAACCTGCGGTATACAACTAATATTCGGAACAAGTAATCATTGATTTTTTGCTAATTCCTTGATATCTCGACCTTGCCAAAAAGTGGGTTAACAGTCATATGGGTATACTACAGTAGATATTATTGGTGTCAGGGTACCTATCTCAAAAATACTAACGTCATAAGACGTCCAACAATAACACCAAGCATAACAATAATAGCAAGCATAAGGTAAACATGCAACGACAGTTGTCCTCGAGTTTTCGTATCGCCGTATCTATAGCCAAGGTCTTGCCTCGTCATGTATCATCACAACCTTTCCCAAAGCCTTACGTCATCATGATTATGCTTGAAATCTCACTTCACAGTAACAATCCTCGAAGTCCCATTTCGCCAAAATCTTCACCGAAGTCTCACTTCACCATGATTCTTTTCGGAGTCTCATTCCATTATAACTTTCTCAAAGTCCTCCCTTCATCATGACCTTCTCAAGGTATTCCGAAAGTCTCATCTCACTATGATCATGGAGTCTCTCCCCATCATGATCCATATAGAAGTCTGACTCCGTTATGACTTTCTCAAAGTCCACCTTCACCATGACCTTCTCAAGGTCTCTTGGATGTATGATAACTCATTTTACGACCACTCAGGCCAGTGACACCGCATGCCACAATTGGATCTGGAGTTCTTTCGGATGCCTATCTCATAGGAACTGTCTCTTAGACAAGCCAGACCGTCTCACGGTATAGGGTACATAGGTGAGCATCCTTACATATTTTTGCCCTTAGTAACAACCATCCTACCTAGAGTTATCAACAATCCCTTCGGTATCCAACTCGATCTGGAACATCTCATGCGCCTCTATATTGCTTCTCCTTGTCAAATGTGCTTCCCCAGACTACTATAGTCCCATCCTTTACTTCCCACCTAAAGTAATTGATCAAACATCTCATGTTATGGAAGCTCGGAACATCTCTAGTCGCCTATCATGTCATAGATTCATCCTGTCACTGTTTCGAAGTCACCACGTCGAAGTGCCACTCCTTTGCCTTGTAGTTTATTGTCAATCTTCATTGCATTATAACCATCGAAAACAAATGTCGAACAATTAAACAAACACCTTCAACACGACCTCTAGAGCCTCCTCATCATCTCTTAGAAGTTTGGCCAGAAATGACCATATCAATTTAGGTTGGTACCGATCTAATTAGATCGGTAACAATCTAAATTGCATAGCCAAAAATTTGCCAAGTCTTTCATTCTGATACCTCTTCCATTTTTTGCTTACTTTGAGCACCTTTCTTCAGTGCCACACTCCCCAATTCTTCAGCACCCTCCCTAACACTAAAAAATAGGCTAGTACCGACCTGATTAGGTCGATATGGATCTGTAGATCTTCCCTAAATTTTAGTGTTAAGTCCCACTTCCACACCCTTGTCTTCCCCGAAGTCGTCTTTCCCGAAGTTCCATAGCCTAAGTCTTGAAGCAACCTCCTTTACCGACCTAAACTGCAAACTCCATCGACATGATCTTGAGAATACAAACCATCTCCAATCTCCATGCGACCAAATCTATAGACTCCCCAAACTACCCTCAACAACATGTCCAAGTTTCATCGCATTTTGACAAATTTTGTGCCATTTTCTCCAAGCAGCGTATCGCTTTTTCTAATATGCGAAACAGCTAGCAAGTACATCAAAGAAATCCATACAACTACCAAACATCATCATACAACATCAAAACAATACATACAATTCATCCACACATGATTTACTAGCCAAATTATTCTCGATCCGATTTTCTATAAAATAGTAATTTTGGTTAGTAAATGGTATAAATCATATTAGAATACAAATTTATCCTTTTAAGATATGTTCTAGGGTGTTGTTTATTTCAAATCTAAATTTTCAAACATTTTACTTTAATATTCATACTAAAAATCATTTTTTTATAGCATAAGCATAATATAATGAGAGAGGTAAAATCACCCACCTTGGATCAAAACACATGGATTCCTAAGCAAATTTGAGATGGTAATGCAATCACTCCAATTCCAAAGCTCCCAAATAGTAGATCTATTATTTTCTTATGTTAATCTCTCTTAGATTCACTATTCACACCAATCAGATTGGAGAAAAGGGTTTTTAGTTTGTATTAATGTAGGTTAGGAGGTGATTAAAAAAGAAAGGAAATGACTTATGACTGCTCGGAGGAAGAGTATTAACCCTAATTTTGGATTGGGCTAATGGGCTATACTAATCACACCCTAATTACCTATTAATCTGCTTCAAACTAATTAGAGCTCCAAACATCCGCAACTCCTAGCCGGTAAGTCCAAATCCTTAATATGACCAGTCTACAGAAAGAAAACCCGTCATCTCGATCTAATGACAGTAGTTTCAGACCCTAATTCGACTCTTATTAAAATTTATATGCTGTACAATATTATTATGGTCAAAACTATCCAAAAATATTCCAGTTATGGAAAATATCATTATTAATATTTCCTAAAATTATATGTTCATACGATCTCATATGAATTTAAAAATAACGTTTTATGATCCTTCAATACGTAAAATATGAGTCGTTACACTCCTCTCTAAGAATTTCGCCCCTGACATCCCCTTTGAATAAGGAAAAATCAACCATAGTTATACCCATGGTTTTAAATCTCCTATATATCGCCCGAGATCTCCTTTTCACACTTAAACGAGACGAGACATCAAATCTCCTCTATATCTCCCTCGACACTCATCTCGTCCGAGATATTCAAATCTCACCCGAAATATGGATCAAAATCTCAATCCGAGATCTCACCCGAAATTATACATTTTCCTTATTTTGCATAATATTTTTTGTTTTCATATTGATTCAAAAGAAACTACTCGATCCAATTATAATTTACCAACTTCTTGAACATGTTCTTTACTTTTTATCTTAATGAGTCATAGCGAAAGGTTTCACTTCTTTATTATGTTCAAATAAAAGGATATTATTCAATCGTTATCAAATTAATTAAGTTAATCAAGCTACTACTCTTCTAAAAATATTCCTTTTTCCATGTAAATCAAGTAAGTTACCATTTTTATTTTTACTAAGAAAGTTATAACCGTTAAATAAATTTTTGACACATCAATTTTAGACACGTAAGTACATCCAAGATATTCCCAAAATGCATTATAAGGCCCAAGATGTCAATCCGAGATGTACACCCGATATGTACTCATCTCGTCCGAGATCTCCCCCGATATGAGATAACTTGTGTAAAAATTCCGAGATGAAACGTGACCGAAATCCGATATTTAAAACCTTGGTTATACCTCATGGCTAATAATCATAAGCAACCATTTGAAATATCAACCATTCAACCATCCAATCGTAAGCAATCGAACAATATCTATGCCTATCCTAGCATGCGAGATACTGAGCTATGCTGTATGACATCATAAGTGAAAGTGGATGCGATACACAGAAAACCCTACCAGACAAAGCATTCCACATCATTCGGCCTTGTGCTCTCTTTGGTCTTTTCCATGCTACTACCTCTAGTTTCACCTCTGCTGAGCTTCTACAACTTCAACACCTTCCTCTTAAGCCGCTCTCGGTTCAACCTCGATATCTCCCAAACGTTCTGATATCATTCTCCCTTAATACTCCTCGTAAGCTTTCCACATACAAAAATCCTAACATCTTCCATTATTCCTTTCGTAATAAGATTCCTATCCCATACATCTTATTTCCGCTGGAATGTACTATTAATCTTGGATGAAGACACTCTCGTAATACCTCATCCCTAAGTCCATCAATGTCAGGTACAACTGGTTGTCTATGGAGCCAACTAACTAACTTGGTTGAGTCGTACTATCTCACCTCCAGAGATACCACTCCACCTTTAAAAGACAAGAATATCACATATAGATTTTAGTACAAGCTTCTCAAGCTCCCGACACTCCACACCATCCCGAAGCATCATTCGCTCGCCATGCGAATACTACAAGCACTCCTCCCTTGGATATATCACCCCAAACGAACCCCCTCCATGGGCCAATCTACTACACTTCTGGTTGTTTGTCCTCTTTTAGTATCATCTTCCTCGAAGATATAACACTGGTCATCAAATCAATACAGAACTTCAACTTTTTACATGGCAAAAATCTGACTACCCTTGGGTGTTCCTTCACTACAGAAAACAAAGACGACTCCTCATGTGGGATTCCAAGAGAACACACCAAGCTAACCATAATTGTACCCTCTCAGGCATGCTGTCTTACTCTAGCCTCTGCTCTCCTCTTGCCCTGTCCGTCGCCTATTGCTCTTCACTATTTTGCCATAGCTCTATATCCCTTTGGTCGTCTCATGCAAAATGATACCAAACTCCACAAGATCCAACGAAGCAAATACAAGCAAACAAATAACCATGAATCAACTTACTGCCTTTACAAACCATCACTAAGTCGGTCGAACTACTACTAAGTTCGAAACAACAAATGGTATGTCCAGTAGGTCAGGTCGACATGCTAACCTACTCAATAAGTCACTAGATATATGAAGGGTTTATCATATCGATATCGAAGATAAACATGTATAGGTATTACACAAATAAATATATACCTCTAATAAGAATGCTTTTCCTCTTCTCCTTTGCCCATGGAGCCGTCGACAAAGCAGGAATGACATCCAATTCATAATCAGTAGCGCTCTGCTTATTCTTATACAACTCTGGGCAGTCCTTCTTCAAGTATCCAGTCCTATCACAAACAAAGCTCTTCCTCTCCCCACCCTTTAGGGCCCTAAAGTCCTGGCTAAGATGTCCAGTCTTATTGCAATTAAAGTACTTCAACTCCACTTTGACTTTCTTCTAGCCATCCTCTTCTTATGATTGCTTCTTCTCTTTGTTGTTCGATTTCCTTTTATCCCCAACGTCCGTTTATAGTTTTGATGCTTCCTTTGAAATAACAATTTCAGCTTTTGGCTCTGGTTACAGACACTCGTGTCTTAAAGCATCCTCAACCAATTTCTCGAAGGACTCATTGATATGTCCCTCCAGTTTCTCCCTCAGATAATTATCCAAACCCATGATGAACTTGTCATTCTTTTTCAAAGGGGTATCAAAAAAGATAATTCATGTCGAACTCATCCACATACTCCAAAACAATCTTCTCACCTTGCTTCAACTCAACAAACTTCTTAAATAATACCGACTTTTGGGTGGTCGTATGAACTTCTTTTCAAATCTAGCCTTAAACTGCCCACAAGTGAATTGGTCCTCTGTAGTAGTAATCTTGAAAGCATTCCACCATCCCATGGCACAACCTTGAAGTTACATAGAGATTTATTTCCTCTTCATTGCATCATCCAATTCCAAGTCTTTAATGATACACTCATAGGTATCTAACAAATCCTGAACCTCCACAGTCGATTCTGTTTTAAGGAATATTTTACCTCCAAGTTAGAATAGTCCTTGTTCAACATAGCACAGTTGGCTTTGGGTGCTTGCACAAGAGCACTACCACCAACCGAAGCTACACCTTAGGTATTCTGCAGAATGTTCTTCCCCATCCTTATAAACATGGCCTACATATCAGGGTTAGTTGTTCCCAAACCCGCTCCTTTTCCTTCTACTCCAGGCATAGAATTTCTAGTGGTGTTCCTTGTATGCTGACTCATTCTTAAATTTTATAATAAGAATGATCAGTCTCTCATAAAGGAAAAACTACACCTACACTGCTCAAGTGTGCAATGTGACTTATATAAAATATATATCACTAATATATAGTTTTGAAAACTAAAATATATAACAGCACACTCTCTCACATATCATTCGATCTATTCTAAAATGTTTCACTTACCTGATATCTAATGGATCCAAGTATCAACTTAGGCTCTAACGATAGATCTAAGTGAGCTATCACCTAACCTAAGCTCTGATACTACGTATGATGATTGACTAACACCTCGGCACCTAATATACCTAAAAAATGTGCTGTAATGACACATAGCCAACATAGGACGATTATCAAGGATGAAATAACTATAAACCTACACATAACATGTCGTATATCTTATAATGCATTAAATAAAATATAATATCAACATAGATATAAAATAGGCACTACAGTATAACTAAATGAAACAAAACAAATATTAGAGTGCAAGGTCAACAATAGCCATACAAAACAAGTGGTAGAGGTTATATATCATCATAATATACTTAAGGGAAATCTATCTCTAAATAAAATAAAGCACCGCTAAAGTTCCATAGTGCTGCACAACAGAATAAGCAACAAACTCTAATGATAAATATAATAGCGTGATCCTCTTGCTTATCCTCTAAACACTCCATGCTCTAAACTAAAACCTGGTATATAGTCTACTCATTTAAGAGCATCCAAGATAATAAGAAACAAATATTAAAACCTTGAGTCAAACAACAGTCTGGTGTGAGAAATAAACAATCTCTATATACTATAAAAACTGAAAAAGTAGAGAACATAGGGTATTACTTGTCCCAGCATCCAACGAGTTAGCACATAACACAATATATTCTATACTACTATCAATGTCATATGAGTATACTACACTAAGTATTATAGGTGTTAGGTACCTATTTATAGAATACCAAGGTTACAAGATACCCAACAATCACACTAATCATAACAATCATAAAAAGCATAAGGTAAACATGCAACGACAACCGTGCTTGAGGTTTTGTATCGTCATGTCTATCACCAAGGTCTCACCTTGTCACATATCGTCACAACCCTTCCCAAGGCCTTACATCATCATGATTATCGTTGAAGTCTCACTTTATAGTAACTATCCTCGAAGTCCCACTTTGCTAAAATCTTCACCAAAGTCTTACTTCACCATGATCCTTTGCGGAGTCTCACTCCTTTATAACTTTCTAAAAGTTCTCCTTTATCATGACCTTCTTAAGGTATCCCTGAAGTCTCACTTCAGTATGATCACTTTTGGAGTTTCACCCTTATTATGATCCTCTCTGAAGTCTCATTTCGTTATGACTTTCTCAAAGTCCACCATGACTATGACCTTCTCAAGGTTTCTTGGATGTATGATAACCCACTTTATGACTTCTCAGATCGATGACATCTCATGCCATACTTGGATCTGAAGTTCTTTCGGACACCTATCTCATAGGTACTGTCCTCTAAGGACAAGCCATACCGTCTCATGGTCCAGGGTACACAGGCGAGCATCCTCACATACCCCTGGCCCTAGGAACAACCATCCTATCTAGAGTTATCAATAATCCCTTCAGCATCCAACTCAGTCCAGAACATCACATGCTCCTCTACTCATTTCTCCTTATCGAATATGCTTCCCCAAACTACTTTAGTCCCATCCTTCACTTCCCACCTAAAGTACTCGATCAAATGCCTCGTATCATTGAAACTAAAAACATCTTTACTCCCTCGTTTGATGTGGTAGATTCATCTTATTATAGTTCAAAGTCGTCACGTCGAAGCATCACGGCTTCGCCTTGTCATTTACCGTCGATCTTTATCAGGTTGTAAAAATTTAAAACAAACACCAGATGATCAAATAAGCACCTTCAACAAGACCTCTAAGGATCCCTCATCATCCCCATAAGATTGGTAGAAACGACTACATTATTTCAGGTCGGTATCGATTTGATCGGATTGACACCAATTTGAATTGCTTAGCCAAAAATTTAACTAATCTTTCACTCCTCGACTTATTCCTTTTTTGCTTGATTTGAGCTCCTTTCCTCAGTGCCACACTTCCCATGTCTTCAGCACCCTCCCTGATCCTAAAAAAGGTCAGTATCGAACTGATCAGTTGGTACCGACTTATTCAGGTCTGTACCGATCAATAAATCTTCCCTAAATTTTGGAGTTAAGTCCCTACTTCCATTACTTTGCCTTCCCTAAGTCGTCTTTCCTGAAGTTTCATAGCCTAAGTCTTGAAACAACCTCCTTTATCGACCTAAACAGCAAATTCCACCGATATGATTTTAAGCATCCAAACCAACTCCAATCTTCATGCGACCATATCTTAGACTCCCCAAACTCCCCTCTAAAACATGTCCAATTTTCATCATGTTTCGACAACTTTGGTGCCAATTACTCCAAACGGCATACCAAATTTCTAACTATTCAAAACAACTATCAAACACATCAAAGCAATCCATACAACTGCCAAATCATTCAAGATTTGATTTTCTATAAAATAGAAAATATGGTTGGTAAATGGTATTAATCATATTAGAATACAAATATCTTTTTTTTAAACTATGTTCCAGGGCTTTGTTTATTCCAGATCTAAGTTTTCAAACATTTTTACTTTAATATTCATATTAAATCATATTTTGACGGCATAAGTAAGCATAGTATAGTGAGTGGTAAAATCACTCACCTTAGGTCAAAATACACGGATTCCTAAGCAAATTTGATATGGAATAGCAACCACTCCAATTCCAAAGCTCTCAAATAGTAGATGTATTATCTTCTTATGTTAATCTCTCTTTGATTCACTAATTATACTAATTAGATTGGAGGAAAAGAGGGTTTTTAGCTTTACTTTAGATTAGTGGAGGCTAGGAGGTGACTAGAGATAAAGGGAAATGACTCATGACTGTTTGGAGAAAGAGTATTAACCGTAATTTTCGGATTGGGCTAATGGGCTACATAATCAATCCCTAATTACCCTCAAATCTGCTCAAAACTAGTCATAACTATAAATAGTCATAAATTCTAGTCGTTAGTCTAAATCCTTAATATGACCCCTCTACGAAAGGAGAACCCTTCATCCCGATCTAATAAAAGTGGTTTCAGACCCTAATTTGACTCCTATCAAAAGTTATAGGCTCTACAAGATTTTTAGGGTCAAAACTATTCAACAAAAATTCTAGAGATGGAAAATATCACTAGTTAATTTTTTCCAAAATTATAGAGTTAGATGACCTCATATGAATTTAAAAATAATATTTTGAGATCCTCCGATACGTAAATTACTGGCCGTTACACCTAGAGGCTATTGCCGTAGGCTTAGTTAAACAAATGTTGTCGGGCTTAGTGTTTGTATGCTATTAAGGCTTGATTAATTGAATGTTGAAGGCGTAGTAGTTCAAGTGTCGTAAGGCATAGTTTACTGAATGTCGTATGCTGTAGCTAATAATGTGCCATAAGGCTTAGTAGGTTGAGTTCCACAAAGCATAGTTGATTGAATACTGTAAGGCTTAGCGGTTGAATGTCGTAAGTGGGGCATGTAAAGCATCGAAGGCAAATTACATTAATTACTAGCGTCAAAGTATATTTAAGCATAAAAAATGAGCTGAGTTTTGTATATTATAAAGCATCAATGTTGGCTGCCTTTTGAATTTAGTTATGAAGCAACCTTTCTACTGCACATTAAATGTAGTTTCCACATGGAATTAATTGATCGAGTCTTCTAAAAGTGATGTCACTTTTACTATGCGTAGGCGATTTTCTTTCTAACATGGAAGCTTTTGAAAATATTGTTTTATAATTACCATTTTGATTGTATGGTCCAGATTTTCTTAACTCTTATTTTATTGGTTTTAATAGCAACATACAAAAGACTCCTCCTTCTTTTTCATTTATCTTATTGGAATTTTCTGCTGCCGCTGCCGCGGAAGCTTATAGAAAACTAAAAAATTTCTCATTTCTTTGATAGAATTAGTAAGTCTTTTGATCTTTTCTTCTCGTACTTCAATCGCAATAATTATTTTGTACTTTTATTGAACCATGGTTCGATTTTCATTACCGTTCTTCATGGCATTTGGGCATTCTTTTCATTCAATGATCTTTTGTCTTGCCGATTCATATAAAGCCATTGATTGTTCTTTTTTATATATAACCGGACGGGCTATTGAGTTGGAGGAGATAGTGGTCAACATGTACTACGCAGGCCTTCGGACTTGATGGACCCATTTAAAATTTTGCGAGAAAAACAAGCAACAATATTATTTTTCATATTATATGCATATACAAGTCTATATGTATGTATTCATTCCTTATATCTGTAATGATTTTTATTTCAATTTTAACTTTTAAAATCATATTACTTTTATTTTACATATATTACGTAAGATTCTTTAATTTAATTTAATTATAATATTTATAATGCAATATATTTTTATATGTGTAATAAATTAACACTTCAGCGAACATTAAAACTTAATTGTAACCTTTTATGAATTTAAATTTATTTTACATATGTTGCATAATATTCTTTAATTTAATTTAATTTAATTATAACAATGTAATATCAAATCTTATATTTCTATATGTATTATAAATTAACACTTTAGCAAACATTAAAACTTAATTGTAACCTCTTATGAATTTAAATTTAAAATAATTTTAAATATGTTCATAACCTTTATAAAATTAATTAAAATTTAACCAATTTTAAATTCAAATCTTATAAATTATTCAAGTATGCTTATTTGAATCAGCTCAAGGCCCATACTATTTAGGCCTTACACGTAGGGCATCCTCTATAATCTGACTATCCGATGAGCTAGGTAAGAACCATGAAAGATAGGAGGTTTTCTGTTTATAAGAACGTTCCTTAATTATATAGCCTCTTTCCTTGGACACTCTTTCCTAGACACCCATCTAAATGAAATATTCTTAAAGTCAACTCATAATTTTAGCTAGGTAGTTATGTTAACAAACTATAATACCATTATTGGTCAGGTGCATCGGTCGACTAGGTAAAAGAGGCAAATTTTGAAGGAATTCCTTTTTATTTATTATGAACTAGATATTTTTAACAGGTTATCATGAATAATATAGTTTACATTAAGTCATTTTTAATGTTTGATTTAATATAATAAAATTAATTTTGAATAAAAAATTAATTTTATTGTTATTAATTTTATTAAATTATTATATATAATGTTAATGTATGAAATGAACATCACATGTCAGTTATTATATTATAATAATGTCTCGAAGGATATATGCATACATATATAAATCCTAATATATACCGGTCTATTTATGATTATTAAACGAGTACATACATAAATGAATATATATAATTTATTAATATATTTGACTAATCCTAAATTCTATTATAACTAGTATAACCATTGAAAATTCTAAAAATTAAAATGTGAAAATATATAGTTTTATTTTGTCAGATCAAAAAAATATTTTTCTAGATTATTTATTATTTTTTAATAAAATTAAATATATTTGACTAGTTTAAAATTCATAATAATTAATATTTTCATGCTAAAATTAAACGAACAAAATATGTTATTTCATTTATTAGATTTGAAAATAAAATTTTCAGATTATTTTGTTTATTTTAAAAATGAGTTATAATATGTTTAACTAGTTAAAATATTTATAATTATTAATATCTATGATAAATTTCAATAATGAGTGCATATCATTAATATTTTTCAAATTAATTTTTTTTATTCTTTATTTAACTATCTAAACCCATTTTAAAGATATATGACTATTTCTAAAATTCATATGTTAAAATAATTATGATAAAGTTCAAATAAAATTATCATATTGTTCATAAAAGTATATATATTAGTTTTCCAAATCATAAAATCATTTATGCTTGATATACACACACACATACACACACAAGACGCATAATTCTGTGTATGTGTGTATTAAAATATAAAATTAATAAACGTAAATATTTTTGTAGAAAATAATTTTAAGACAGGATTAATATTTTTTAATTATATTTTTTAGATTAAAATATAATATATGTGTGTGTGTGTATTATTAAATAATTAAAAGTATTTTAAAATTCGTTATTTTATTTTATTTATTTTTAGGTTGACAATATTATGAGGGTAATGATGTAGAATAAATAATTAAATCGGGATATTTACCTTGATGAATAACGCTGGTTGATTACAAATCAAGTTGCGACCTTTTTCCTTCTTGGAGAACTTATTTTCTTCGTTTGAGTTTCAAGATATAACTATTGGCTCTAACTCTCTACTAGATGTGGTACGTTATTTAGATTGTGCATCTTTGAATGAGATATTAAGGTGGTACCCATGGCTTCTTTTGGACTAGAAAAATATCTAATTATTTCCATATTTTTCTTCATCTTCTTAATATTTAATAAACCATTTACCAAATATTAATTCAAAATGCAAACCAAGTCATCATATGAGCATATCATGGCCATACAAATAACCTGAATCACATTTATAAAAAATTTGGCCTAATATAGTACATTTATAAAATATTTTATTTTAACCCATTTAATTGATTCAATCAATATATAAATTTACATATCATTTTAATAATTTCAAGTTCTCAACTAAATAAATAAAAACCGTAATAAGACAATAACATCGATATTAGTTTTCCCCATTTTATTCTATAATAATTATAGTCTAATTCTCTTGAGTTAAACTCGAAAATAGTTGACAACTACATATATGTGACTCTCTAGTGTGAACTCGACCCTAGGTAATATTTAAATTTTAAATATTAAAACCTTTACGGACTTTTTTGAAGCATAGTAGTGGAGACAAGTTCAATTGCTTGTAGATTATTTAGATGAAATCATATTTCTAATCATTTAAGTTACAACTCAAACAACAATTTGTTTTGCATGTTTTCTCTTTGTCATCATATATCACCTAGATATCTAGAGCTCGGTCAGTGGCTAAAACTCTAGAAATATCTATAGTTAATTGCACAATACAACATAAAAGCCTATGGTTCAATCCGACTAGATTTATCGACTAAGTGGTTTTCTTTAGCCAAAGACTTTGACTTTAAATTGATTACCGGTTTGGTAATACCGATCTTCTATTTGAAGGAGACAAATCCCCTCTTGAAAGTGTGTCACTTTAAATGGTTCAACTTGTAACAACTCGCACCTATGAACACACCAAAACCAAAGCTTAGGGTGACTTTCCATCTTGCATTGTGCCAAGAAGTACAAATTGTTGGTTTTTAATACAGTACAAAGACTAAGATAATATCTAAAACATTCTACACTTCTAGATACCACAGTTGAAGGAAATACAACATAAGTACTGAAAATAGACATTTCAGAAAAAAAACACTCCAAAAATACTTAATTCATATACAATGTTTCTAAAGTACAATATAAAGCTTGATAGACATTTGATACAATAAATAGCTACATGAAGAACAATGAAGAATAACGGAACTACAACATTTAACTCCTTTCTCCACGCACTATGCTATGTCAAATCAACTGCTGCCCTGTCTTCCCATGGTGGGGGAAAATGAAAGGAGTGGGTCAGACAAAAGTTTGGTAAATGAGTTACATCATTAACATATGGTAATTACATGCAATTGACTTCATTTATAATCTATGTGACCTAAGGTATCCTACTTAGTTTTATAAATTACCTACTAAGGTTGATTTCATTAACTTAAGGAACTATAGCTCTAATTACACCTGCATCCAATATCTTGTGAAGGTTTACACTCAGGGTCGAACAACTAATCGAACCCCAAATCAACAACAGATCAGACTAATAACCTCTGGGACTACTCCTAACATAAGATCGCGTATAAAATCAACTTTAGGACTACAATACCAAACTATGACTACACATGTCGTATTTACATTGAGGAGGAGCCCGCAATGCCAACTCCTACCAAAGACATCTTAGGGGCATCACACCCGTGTTTAAGCTAAGTGGTAACGCCACTTAGTGGGATACCACAATGCCAACTCGTGTCAAAGACGACTTAGGCTCTGCCACATCCATGTCCACCTCTAAATAATAACACCACTTACAACACCATGTTGAGCATCCTCATCGGTGTCTATGTTGAATTGCCCATGTACACAGTGGAACCTCCCTTTAGTGTTGGGCCACATACCTCTCCAGGCTTTCTTATTAGTGTTGCGCATACACCATGGAACCTCTTGAGAGTGCTTTTGGTGATTGAATTGCATTCGTCGGACGGATAATGTCTATGTTAAATTGCCTGCATACACTATCTCACTAGTCCTATAACATCCAAAAGTTAAGAACTAGGGAACTAATTCATCTACTCATATGCTAACATTCATATAATACACACACACATAACCTGGGTTTTAGGTCGAGGTTCAATCCATTCTTGTAAACCATTAACCGGTCGACCGTTGACCATTGGAGCAATCAATTGCTTGCTGTCGACCGGATCTACTGAGCCTGTCGAGCAGTCGAAGTTAAAAATTGTAAATTTTTATTTTTCTTTGTTCTCTATAATTGTTCTCTGTTAATTCATTTCATTTTATAGTAAACCTAGCTCTATTAACCTACAATTCATAATGTTCTTAATTTCATTTTCTAATCATTTCATTCTCTGTTAATTCATTTCATTTTATAGTAAACCTAGCTCTATTAACCTACAATTCATAATGTTCTTAATTTCATTTTCTAATCATTTCACAATTTCATAAGTGTATTTTTCATCAGTTCAGATTAACTTAGGTTTGGAATCAATAGGATATTGAGATACCAATCTATATTCAATTTAACAAAAGAGTGTGTTCAAGCTAAATCAACTTTAACCAAATTTAGATTAGACAGGGATCTATCTGTTAAATTACTTCCAAATTCCCAATATATTACAGTTATTAGATAAACAACATCTCTAATTAAATTAAAAAAATTCTAGATCAAATATGGTATAAACAAACTTAATTACATATAAATCATCATATAAATAACGAACCCACTCACCCCTAGAAAGCTACCCCCTTTTTAGTTCGCTTGGAATCATCTCCGCTTGGTTCACCAACCTCTCTTTGATTTGATTCGGTTCCTCCTTTTCTATTCTCTGAATTTAATTTGCAATTTTTTTTTATTATTATTTAAAGAAAACTTATTTAGAGAGAAAGAGAGTTGAGTTTTGGGAGAGGCAGAGTTTTGTTATGATTAGTATGAAAGTAGGGTTCTATTGTTAAGTTAGGACTCTATTATAAGGGTTCAGATCGCCATCAGCCATTAGATCAATTTGTATAAAATCCAGGCCGTTTGACCTACCTAAATTCTGATCAAAAATGCATACCGGTCGATCGCTTGGTTCGGGGAGGTCGTCTACTAAGTGTCGACCGACCCCAACCAGGGTATCGACCGTTGAGTTATTAATGTTAATTATTTTAAACGTTCTGATTACTTAATTATTTTCTATATATATTCCAATTATTTTTGAATTCGATCTTTAAACTTTGTAACCTTTTCATATGAACTTGGGTGGTGAAACTTTATATATGAAAGTTGTCCAGAAAATCTCTATGAATACAACAGTGTAAGTTCCATAGCTAAATTCGGAACTTTATGAAAATTCCATTTATACCCTTATTATATTTAATTTTAATTCTTTTATTTAATTTATGGTTAATTTTTGCAGGGTGTTACATTCTTCTCCCTTAAAAGCATTTCGTTCTTGAAATCTTCAAGGTTGGAAAAATGAAACTTATACGTATGGAAATTAATACTCACAACCATCAACTTATCCATCAACCACTGGCAACCATTGTCCTTAGTTCAAATTCTAATGCAATATGTACATATAGGCATGGAATGCATATGAACCTATACTAATGCAAAAATTAGGCGGCTACCTGATCCAGACGACCTTTTGAAATGCAAGTGCTTATGCCATATATCTAAATGTATGCAACAACCTATGTAAATGTACTAGCAATTCTACATGTATGTGCAACCATTCAATTCGTATGCAACAACCATATGTATATAACTCAGTAAAATAAAGCTAGTGATGGTGTGAGTGTATGCTAACTCAAAAATATTTGCCTAAGCGTGCAAAGATTAATTTAATAAATACATCCATTAGCAACCATAATCCAAAACATGTCCTAATGACACGTTCGCATCCATTCCTAGCATCTAAGTAAACCTACCTATGGGTATACAAAGCTAAAACCTAAGCGCATAAGCATTTTATACATATTTAGTTGAAATGGAACATACCAAAAAAGAGTTCTAGATGGGTAGCTTTGACGACTAGCACTTTCGACCCTCAAAAATCAACACTAATACGTATATTGTATTGTGTGTTGAGCATTCAAGTGCCGGAAAAATCGATTGATCAAGGGTAAAAAGAAAAATAAAAACATAACGGAATCTTACACGAATGGAATAACATATATTATTTCAATATATAATCTTTACAGTGGAAATTTTAAATACATGCACCAGTGTCTATCCTAATCTCAGCCTGGACAGTTATAAATCACTATCCATACTAATGCTGAATACAAACAGTAAATAAATGCAATGGAAATGTAAATGGATAACCATCTACAGAAGAAACTCTAGCTCCTGCTCCAAGCTCCTCCAAAATATTCCAAGCTAGATGTAACATCCCTTACTTAGAGGCCCAAAACTAATGGACGATGCAGTCGTCCATAGTTATTAATCCTCGGCGACCAAATACGGTAATGTTAGATACGTTGATACACAGAAACACATGAATATGGAAATTTTTTAAAACATCAAACAAGTTCCACATTCCATTTCAAAACATTTCAAATTCATTACATAATCCCACAATCGTTAACCACGTTCAGAGAAAAAATATTTGTTACAACATACGCCAAGAGCGACATATGAAGATGCCCCCTTGGATGATCATAGTACATATAGGCAATTTAACAACTTTTCCTTTACAAAAACAAAACAACAGAACCAAAATAAAAAAGAACTCTAAGTAGCTATCATGCCTCATGTATGCCTCCAGAAGTTTATTCGTCTAATTAGGTACCTAAAAACCTCAACTCTCAAACTACTCAAAATCGATTAAGTACCCGAGAGTTTAAAGGAAAAACATAAACTTCGAGTCAGACATAAAGCCCGGTATGAATAATAATCTACCATCTCAAACCATTTAGATATCTAGTGAGACCACGCCGCTTAGCGGAATGGGTTTTCCCCTTAAAAGTATCCTAAAACCTTTATAAAACCATATACCGTGCTCCTTCATCCACAATGGTTAAAACAATTCAAAACAATATGATGATATGCAAAACAAGTAGATCAATTCTGGATTGCTCATCCCAATTCATTTTGACTATCTGTCTCGGTTATAGTTTCTAGGGTCACTATTAACCTATTAGTTTTCATGGGCTTACTAATAACCTATTTAATGTTTAAGGACTCCCTGTCCAGTTACATAGTTTTCATGGGATCACTAAGAACCTATTGGCCCCTGCCAATATCTTTACCGTTTCATTGGTTCTCCCTGAACCTATTGGTAACTCCAATATCTTTTCTCTTATCCTAGTTTTCATGGGTTGACTAGGAACCTATTGACTTCTATCAGTATCTTAATCCGGATATAGTTTTCAAGGGCTAACTACAAACCTATTGGCCCCTGCCAATATCAAATCATAGTTTTCATGGGCTAACTATGAAACTGTCTTTTTGACATCTTTATTTAGACATAGTTTTCATGGGCTTACTATGAACCTATTGGCCCCTGCCAATATCTTTTCCTATACACAGTTTTCATAGGCTTACTATGAACCTATTGGCTTCGACCAATATCTTTAATTAATTTAATTTATATTCACTACTGGGTCAACCTAGCTGGTTATTCTGCCCTTCCCCAAATTACCATTATGGGTTCATTAAAATATGAATATATATATATATATTTGAAGAAGCAAACATAATAACATAACAATACCACTTCTGTGGGTTTAATATCCTTGAAATTATTTTCATATGAAAAATGGCTAATACCTTTAACCTAATATTTTATTAAGGAAAGCTTCTTCTTAAAACCATTTCAAAACTCCTTTACTTAGCCATGGGTTTTTCCTTTAAAAATAAGATTGTGTTATTTGTTTTGAAAAACTAAGGCTTTCGAAACCTTAAATCCATAATTTACTAACTCATAATTGTTTGCTTATATAAGGGAAGAACTACCTCATAAGTCAAAATGTATGGGGTGGTGTGTATTATTAAATATATGTATTAGAAAATTACTAATACACTCCCTCGATCAGATTATGCTCAGCTTGTCCCCTCGCTTGTAGATATACGCGGAACTATATAGGGATGTTCACGCTAGGAATCTTAGCTACCTCCTCTAAGCCATTCTTAGCAAAATTGCTCATTCTCACTATCTGTGATTAGGAATTATTAGCAACTTTTCCATAGATAGTATTAAATAAGAATAGAGCAAGTACGTTTTTCGTGTTATCCTTTTATATGTGTAAAATCTCTGAAAAACTTTTCATATATATATATATATATATTTGAAAACCCTTTGGAAAAACTTTTTGAAAAACCATTCCAAAATATACAAATACATTCTCTCAATACGTGAGAACCCTAAACCTAAGCTCTGATACCACATGTAATAACCTACACCTTCGGACACACCAAAATCAATGCCTAGGGTAACTTTCAGTCTATGTCATGCCAAGGAGTACAAGTTGTTGATTATTAAAATATTACAGAGACTAAGATAATATCTAAAACATTATACATTTTCAGATCTTACAGTGGAAGGAATTAAAATAAAAGTACAGAAAATAGACATTTTAGAAAAACAGTCTCCAAAAATACTTAGTTCATATACAATGTTTCCAAAATAAAATATAAATTCTGATAGACATTTCATACAATAAATAGCTACACAAGGAACAATAAAGAATAATGGAATTCCAATGGTTAACATCTTTCTCTATGCAATATGCCTGGGCCAAAACAACTACTGCCATGTCTTCCTGTCGTGGGAGGAAAATGAAAGGAGTGGGTTAGACAAAAGTCTGGTGGATGAGTTACATTATTAACATATGGTGATTACATGCAATCGACTTCATTTATAATCTATGTGACCTAAGGTGTCTTATTTGATTTTGTGGACTACCTACTGAGGTGATTTAACTTAAGGAATTATAGCTCTAGATATAGCTACACCCAACATCTTCTGAAGTTTTACACTTAGGGTCGAACAACTAATCAAATCCCAAATCAATGATGGATCAGACTAATAACCTCTGGGATTATTCCTAACTAACATCGCCTGTAGTATTAACTTTGGTACCATATTCCCAAAATATGACTACATGTATTGTATTTATGCATTGAGGAGGAGCTCACAATGTCGACTCACGCCAAAGACATCTTAGGGTCATTGCATCCATGTCTAAGCTCGATGGTAACGCTACTTAGGGGGATCCTGCAATGCCGACTCACATCAAAATCGACTTAGGGTCTACTGCATCTGTGTTCACCTTTAAATAATAATGCCACTTTTTTTACAGTGGTATGCATCCTCCTCAGTATCTAGGCCGAATTGCCCATTTATACATTGGAATCTCCCGTTAGTGTCGAGCCACATACCTCTCCAGGCATCATCATCGGT
Organism: Allium fistulosum; assembly: GCA_030737815.1. Classification (NCBI taxonomy): domain Eukaryota; kingdom Viridiplantae; phylum Streptophyta; class Magnoliopsida; order Asparagales; family Amaryllidaceae; genus Allium; species Allium fistulosum. The sequence continues at coordinate 1,171,818,281 of CM060902.1, read as the reverse complement.
GTTGTGCATACACCGTGGAACCCCCTACAAGTGCTTCTGGTGATTGAATCGCCTTTGTCGGATAGATAGTGTCCAAGCCAAATTGCCTACATACACTATCTCACTTGTTCCATAACATCCAACAATTAAGAATTAGGGAACTAATTCCCGTACTAATATACTAACATTCATATAATACACACACACAACCTGGGCCTTAGGCCGAGGTTCAATCCACGCCTGTAAACCATTAACCGGTTGACTGTTGACCATTGGAGAAGTCAATCGCTTGCTGTCGACCGGCTCTAGTGGGCCTATCGACCAGTTGAAGTTAATTATTGTAAATTTTTATTTTTCTTTGTTCTCTGTTAACCCAAAAAACAGATCAATACCCTGGATTGAGTGTGAAAGCACTAGCCCTGTTTATCAAGGCAAATAAAATAGAAAAAGTAAAGGAAGAAGAAGATTTTTATAGTGGTTCGGCTGTTGATGAAGCCTACGTCCACTTTATAACTTTCTATTAACTGACCACTATTACAAGTGAAATTAGATTACAATATGATTGAATATCCTAAGTTAGATCAAGTCACAAGTGCAAGAGTTACTGGAGAATCACAGTAAACCCCTATGTGACTGTTGTGTGGGAGGAGAAGAGTGAAGAATAGTTTCTGCAGAGTTTCAGCAGCCAGTCCAGAAGATCCCCTTTACATTGCAGGTAGGTGAGTATTTATAGGGATTGGAGAGCTATTGGGCTAGGCCGCTTTGCCAAAGACCTAAACTTAACGATATGAAGGTGCTCCAAAAATCTCACATCGATCTGACTTGAATTGATGGATCGCTAGTGATCCATAGGGCATGAATCGCTAGCGATCCATGTAGTTAGAATATTCTTAGATAGTTTCACTTGGGTTGTGTTCCTTTCCTTATGTAGATGCTCTTTACGTAATTTTGTAACTAATTTCTTTGTTATGATGGTGATTTGTATATAAGTTGGATTGAACTATGACTGGAATCAGATGAATGCTTACTTCTTGAACTAGTTTGCTTGGAATACCATGAAACTTGGGTGACATCCCTAAAAGATATTGGATCATGATGCAAGAAGTTTGGGGGGTCCATAAGCAAGCCTCATGGATCGCTAACTATCCATAGGTGATGGATCGCTGGTGATCCATCACCTTAGCTTCTTTTGGCATTTTTCCTTTTGGGTCTTTCTCTTCATTATCGTCAGGTCCTTTTGGTTGATTCTTGAGATGTTTTAACTTGACGTGGATGTTCTAGTTCCCCTTGGATTTTGTTTGGTTAAAAAACCAGTTAACATTTGCCCCCCAGAGCATTCCTTTGTTAAAACAAAGTGTGCTCTAGAACAAGACAGGTTTCAGATTACTAATCTGTGAATTTCAGTGAACCGTTAGAGTTCTTCTCAAGATGTGGTTTTAAATTGATTGACTTCTAATAACTGTTTGTTTTTTTTATTTCGATCTGAATTTGAATTCCTTGTATTGATGATCTAATCTTTGCTCCATAGTTTACACAAGAGTTGAGGTCGGTAAGTCGGTGCACGACGTAGGTTTGGAGTCGACCTATATAGATTTAACTCAGTCGGCGATGAAGCCAAGTTTTATCTCAAATGATTGTATGCCATTCTGGAGCGAAGTCTTGCTCTTTGTCTTTAACAGTTTCTTTTTGAGGACTTGGTTAAGTTCCTATCACCGTTCTAAATTTCAATTCAAGGATTTATCCAAAATCAGATTTGGTGGATGATTCAATCATATCGCTCTTCCCGTTTCTGTACTCTAGTGATCTTAAAAAGAAAAGCTTCTCGCGTCGCTTCGGACATCGGCTCCATTATCAATCGTTGATCGATAATGGGTAAGTATGGAAAAGATAATTTCAAAGGACGATATGGATTGTTTTCAAATGTAAGCAAGCTATCTACAATAGATTGTTCGTTTGCAGTATTTCAGATACTGGACTCTTCTCATGTAGATAACAGACTGCATCTGCCTCGGTCAACGCTTAGAACCCGACTGGTCAACATATGCTGACTTCCCTTGGATTCCGGGCGTTGGTTATACGAGGATATTATTTAAAGTAAAACATACCATACATGGTTGAATGCCAAGTTTTATTGTTGAAAATGACTTTCCAGTCATCAATCTTTAGTCTGGCGGAGGGACTTCCACTCCTCCAGAAGCTGGGTCCTTCGCAACTTAGGCTTCGCTTATTATTCCTATCATATTGGGATGATTGATTACAGTTAAATTACAAGGCACGGCTTCTCTTTTATAGTTGTAGTTGAAGTTTGATCAGGCACAGTTTCAGTCTTTGAAAACTAGCGCATGACTTGTTCGATTGCGATTATCCTTCCTTTGCGTTTTTTGGAATTCAACCTACACACTAGCCTCTATCTCCAGTGACTATTTGTTTAATTGCTCGATTCCAAGCATTGCTTTTTCTTGCTATTGCACCTCTTGTGTTGATGTGTAGTATAGTCGTTTACTGTAACTCTATACATGTAAGTAATACGTCTGCAGTCATTTCGGCATATTCTTTCATAGCTTTGTTCATAACTATGAGGTAGCTTGGTCTAGCCAGTTCTGTGTCTGTTTCTGTTTATGCTCCATTGAGTTCATTCGAAAAACTGTTGGTGTATATGCCCCAGTCCATAAGGCCGATTACTCTGAATACTATGTCTATATGTTTTTGGGAGACTGGGTCTCCCAGGCTATACGTTCGATTGCCCCAATTTGATTGACACGATAGCTCTTATCTCCGAAAACTAAGGATTTTGCTGCTTGATTTCAAGCTCTGATTTTTTCAATGATGTTTATTTCCTAACTATAATTGAATTCTTCTAAGTTGACATCGTCATTCAATGTCATCTTGGGTACATTTACAGGAAAGACGTGTCACGTCATCTTTTGCTAGAGTGAATTCTTCCAGGTCCAGTGTTAAGATCCTAATCATGTATCAATTTCTATCTTCGAAAACTCATCCGCGGATGCTCAACTCTGTGGATTTTTCCTTGATGGTGTGAATCTTTGGATAGCATGAGACACCAAAAGTTAGGATTGAAGATTCAGTCAAGCTCTTGCTTTGGTTTTTGAAAGCTGATGCATCAATAGTTTCATTCTAGGGGTTTCTGCTTAACATCACCAAACTTCGAGCGATGACATATTCCTGTCCGTTGGGACTAAATGATCTAGTCGGACCGTAAGTAGGTCATCAATCCTTCTCGTCATCACCAAACTTTGAGCGACGGGAAGTTTCTTGCGGTTACTCATGTCAGGACTTGGCGGCGTTTCTTTTAACCAAGTATTTGTGTGTTTATCCTCATTCAAGGGGTTAGCTATTTTGAATGCCAGTATTTAGCGTTTGTCAGAGATGGAACAGTGTAGGACAAAGGATTCAATTTCCCCCAGTCTGGCTCTTAATCCCATTCCGGGATTGAGGAAGTTTGGTGATTTTAGTTCTGACCTTCCATTGTTATCCCTACATATCCTTAGTTGTGCATGCTTTGCTTGATTGCTGTTGTTACGAAAGTTCTGTTCATACGTCAATTCCTATCTTTGGGAATTGATAACCTAGCTGCTTGATTCCAAGCAACATTTCCTCGAGGCTGCATATCTTTTGGCTGTATCAAAATTCTTTCTAAGTTGAATTCAAGAAATTCGATTGTGCACCAACTTCCATCCCTATAAATTAGCAAACGAGCAATTCAATCCTGGGATTTTCTTTCTGCGCTGCTTTATTCCTGTGCAGTGGCTGATTCCTATGATGAAAGGTCGAACCATTCTGCTAACCTATGAAAGGTGATGTCTTCCTGTTGTTGCCCATTTTCGGGCAATGGTAATTTTTTGAAGACAAGGGTAGAATCTCAGTTGAGGACCAACTTCTATCTCTGGAAACTAGTGCATTAATGGTTTATAATGATGAGTGTTTCTCATCGAACATGTAGATTAAAGTTTTCCTGGCGTTGCTGAGGTAACACCGGTACATAGTGAATAGCGAATTTCCTAGCATTGTTGGGGCAATGTCGGTACTTAGGAAATAGAGGGTTTCCTGACATTGCTGGGGGAACACCGATACTCATGAAATAGAAAGTTTCTCGATGTTGCCAGGGCAACACCGGTTCTTACAAAATGAGAAAAGCCTTAGCGTTGCCGGGGCAGCACCAACACTCAGGAGGTTGGGATCGATTTTCCCTTCCGATCCGACAATGCTTTTAATCTAGGTGGGCACTAGTTTCGATCTTTGAAAAATTTCACTTTGATGATTAGATTGTAGAAGTCTTTTCTTAGTGCTGCCTGTCTTCGGGCAATGTTAAAGTCATGTTGGTTAGGATTGAATCATTTATCCAATCCTGTATAGTTGAGTGGATCCCTTTCAACCCAATGTGGCTGTTTTTCTTAACATTGCTTAACTTCGGAATACGCCATGTTCTGGAAGGATGGGAGTCCCAGGCATTTCCGTTGCCTAGCCTTGTTTATCACCATCAAGTGTTACCCTTGGAAACGCAGGGTTGTTGCTTAACCAATTCCATGGTTATTCTTACTCACGAAAAATTGGATTTCCTCCAATCGGTTTTTGTTATGGTCTGACTTCTATCTGCGGAACCCTTCATTTCTAGGTGTCAAATTCTAGGTTCTTATAGAAAATTAGAAATTGTGGAGCGAGTCATCACATTGCCTCCAGTATGACCGCGCTCATTCCTATCTTGATCATGGACTGGTAGAGCTCGGTAATGTTTGTCTTGAATCTGTGACACTTAACCTTGCTTGTTTCAAGCCATATGCATTATGCTGGGTTGATATCATTGTTGTGGATATCAAACTTATTCGTTGGTTCCAATCTTCGAGAATCAATGGTTTAGCTGCTCGATTTAGAGCGTTCTCTCCTTGTCGTTGTCTGTCTTCGGATAACAGCTGGTTTTCTGCAAGTTGGGTTTTGAGACCTCAATCGAGCTACTGCTTCTGTCTTTGGAAATTGGTGTCGATGATTTGATTCTGGAAATGCCTTCCGTCGTTGTCTATCTCTGAACGATGGTAAGTTCCCCTATTTATCGCCTATTTTTGGGCGATGCTGAATTTCAAGGAGTTCGATTTTCTTATCGATATGACGGTCTAGAGTTCTCGATGTTGCCGAGGCAATATCAATGCATAGAAGGTTGGACCGGTTTCCTTTCAATTCTGCAGTTGTTTAGCATACTATACTGCTTAGCTCTATTGCAATTGCCGAAATTCTTTGTTTGGCGTAACATAACCATGAAGTGATTTTTTATCATGACCAAGCGTTAGTGTGTTATGTGCCTCATAGTCCATAGGGCTAATTATTCTGAACAATTGATGCTCTGGGAAGCTCCCTGGATGCCTCCAGTTAAAGGTGCGTCGCAGCTCCTATCTTTAGGAACTTGTTAACTTCGATCAAAGATCAGCATTCTTTGCCGACTTCTTGGATTGTGAACTTCACACCACTACTGGAGCAATGTCGGTTCTTTCGAGTAGCGAGAGTTGATCCCTGTTAATCCTGCAATATACAAGTTTTCCGGTGTTGTCAGAACAACACCGGTACTTAGAAAATTCTAACGGTTTGCTGATGGTGTTGGAGCAACATCAAGCAGTGCTTGCGTGGCTTATGAAATGCGCGAATTTTAAGAGTGCGCAGTTTATGAAATGCACGACTTCTAAGTGTGTGTGGCTTATGAAATGCGCGTCTATTGAAAGCGCGTGGCTAACGAAATGCGTGGCTTTTGAGAGTGCGCGGGTTACGAAATGCGCGGCTTTTGAGAGTACGCGACTTATGAAATGCGTGGATTATGGGATCGATACGACTCGTGATCCAAAATGGTTTGGAACTTCTTGATGTTGCCAATCTTTGAGTAACGTGAGGAGTTCCTGCTTCGAGAGCGTGGTTCCACGTCTCAAGAAGTGATGTGCGGCCTATGGGAGTGCACGACTTATGAGATCGATACGACCCCTCGATCCGGAATGGTTTGGAACTTCTCGACATTACCAATCTTTGGGTAATGTGAGGAGTTCATGTTTTGACGGTGTGGTTCCACAGCTCAAGAAGTGATGCATGGCTTATGGGAGTGCACGACTTATGGGATTGATATGACCTGTCGATCCAGAACGGTTTGGAACTTCTCGACGTTGCCAATATTCGGTTAATGTGAAGAGTTCATGCTTCAAGAGTGTGATTGCATGGCTCAAGAAGTGATGCACGGCTTATGGAAGTGTGCGACTTATGAGATCGATACGACCTGTTGATCCGGAACGGTTTGGAACTTCTCGACATTGCCAATCTTCAGGTAATGTGAGGATTTGGTGCTTCGAGAGTGTGGTTCTATGGCTTAAGAAGTGATACATGGATTATGGCAGTGCGCGATTTATGAGATCGATATGACCCGTCGATCCAGAACGGTTTGAGTCAATTTGACCCCGTTAATTTGGCAGGTTATTTGCTTGAACATGGTTTTATCGGTTCAAGAAGCAAGGCACGGCTTACGGGATGTGCACAATGGTTTGGGCCTTCCCGGTGCTGGAGGGGCGATACCAGTTCTTAGAAGGTAAGGATCGAGTTTTCCCATCAATCCGAGCAAGAACGCGATTCGTCAATTCTAAGAGATAAGTGGTTTTTGGATCGGGTAACCGTAGCTTAGACGATCCTCTCGTGTTTCGAGAAGATGTGCACGACCAAACATATAAAGTTGCCATGGTAGAGAGATCTACATCCGACCGCATGGAGATGGTTATAAAGAAAGAGCTTGTGGGAGTTCAGGGCAAGACTCAAGTTTTTGTTCCAAACTGCCTTTAGAGAATTGGTCTTCAACTAGCATACAGTCTAAGTGAAAAAGGAACTGGTCATCAAGGATAGTAAAGGAGGAGTTGGGAGGAAGTAAGCAAGTATTATGCTTCTATTTTGTTTGTTGCGCTAGCTAGGTCATTAAGTCCGTAGTTGTCAAAATGCTTGAATTTTCAATCGGGCATAACGGAATGTGGTATGATTAGTCTAGGCTTTCCTTGTAGCTATTCAAGTATGTGTGGTGCCCCCCAAGCCATAGGGTTGTTCGTATGCTTAAAGTGTAACCGCGGTTTCTCCATAAACCATTTGGTTGCACGTGGTCTAGTGGATGCAGCTGTGTCTTCTAGATGATTAAAGCATGGGAAAGCCTTTATCTTCATAGACTTATATATTAGGGATTTGAGATACTTGGTTCTCCCAGGTGCCGAATCTTGGCTTGATTTGAGTCGGCCTCTGATTGATCACAAGGTCAGTTTAGTTTTGGCTTAGTTTCTTTGAGAGACTTTGAAGCTCTGGAATTCAGCACTGTTTGTCTCATTGGTCGTTAGAAGTGATTATGTTAATTTTGCATAGTGACTGATGTGATTGTCGATTCGTGGCCCCGGAGCATGACTTCATTGACTTTGGGCAGTTCTAGATCAGATGACCGATGATCCTCCAGTTGGCCTTCATGACGCTTTAGTTTGTGAATGATTTTTGGATCAGATAACTGCTGATCTACCAGTTCGCCTTCACGACACTCTAGTTCATGAAGGACCTTCATGACGCTTTAGTTCGTGAAGGAATTTTTATGATCGGATGTCCAGCGATCAGACGGCCTTGGAACGATAATTTATCGATTTCGAGTGCAATTTTGGTCGGATGTCTAGTGACCAGACGGCCTAGAACAATTATTCATCGACTCCAAGGAGAGTTTTGTGTCATGTGGCTGACGGCCCGACGGTCGTAAAGCGATAATTCATCGACTTCAAGAGGAATTTTGGTCGGATGTCCTACGACCAGACGGCCTTGGAGCAATAATTCATAGACTCCAATAAGAGTTTTGGGTCGTGTATTCGATGACCTGGCGGTCTTAAAGCGGTGATTTATCGACTTCAAGAGAAATTTTGGTCAGATGTCCAACGACCAGACAACCTTGGAGCGATAATTCATCGACTCCAAGAAGAGTTTTGGGTCGTGTGTCCGATGGCTCGGCGGTCTTAAATCGATGATTCGTCGACTTCAAGAGAAATTTTGATCGGATGTCCAGCGACCAGACGGCCTTAGAGCAATAATTCATTGACTCCGAGAAGAGTTTTAAGTCTAGTGTCCGACGGCCCGGCGGTCTTTAAGCGATGATTCATCGACTTCAAGAGAAATTTTGGTTGGATGTCCGACGACCAAACGGCCTTGGAACAATAATTCATCGATCCAAGAAGAGTTCTGGGTCATGTGTCCGACGGCTTGACGGTATTAAAGCGATGATTCATCGACATTAAGAGGAAATTTTAGGATTCAGCTCGTGGTAACACAGTTTTATCAGTTTTTGGAGACTAGGGGTTGGATCTGTTTGCCCGACGATTCTTTGGACAAGCCTTCTCGATGCTACCAGAGCAACGCCAGTTCTCAAAAGGCGGGTCGACATAACTCGTCGAGGGCATAGAAGCATTTCTTTTGTCGTGCTGTTTGTAATGCCCCTAGTGTCCACGTACGGCTCATTTGGAAAAGGAAAGTAGACAAGGATGGATGAGAAGGCATCGCTTTAGGTTGCTGCCCCATTCCTTAGTAGATAGCTAGCCAGAGGGTTATTTGATAATCATCCTTTCGTCTGATTTTGTCGGTTAGCCGAGGCGCTTTTCTACTGGGTCTTAGTGGCCTTGCTTGGGCAGAAGGTCCCTGAGGTCCTATGGCTCCTTCACCATTTGGTATGTTCTTTGGCAAATTGTCGGGTTTGCCTTCTGCCAATTCCACTACCTCTAGTCTCTAGAACTGGTTTTCCTTCCCATAGAATTCTTCCAAGGTAGTAGGTTGTCTCATCCTTTAATGATTCCCGAGGGCCTTATAGTATACTGCATCTGTCACCCTTGCTTCGTCCATATGCTAGTCATACCTGTAAAAAAGAAATTTTGAATCAGTAGTACAGTTGTAGGAAGGTATAGTTTGCATGATAAACTTCTTTTGATATTCTGCATGATGAACGGCTTTAGTGAATTGGTTTCGATTGGGGAAGATGCTCTAATCGTTGTCAGTCCAGCCCGTTTTCAAGTTACGGCTGTTTATAATGATTGGGAATGATATATGCATGATTGTCCTATGCTTGAATGTTTGGAAATGTTGATTGAATGGCAAATAACTTAGGATGGGGTCATGGATCGGTGACGATTTCCAAAAAAATTCAAACTAGGTGAGATCGGTCTGAGGCGACAAGGAAGGCTCCATAAGATTGCATTCCAAATTTCAATGCATTTCGAGTTCGCATGCTCAAGTTATGGGCAAAAGAAGATGGATTGGTGTTGATGGATCAGTGGTATTTTACTTGGAGTCCGACCCGAGAAAATTTGCCATTTGTTTGGAGTCAGCACATGGTTCACTTGGAGTCACAGAAATTGAAGTGATGGGTTGGTGACGAACGGTGCCTGGAGTCCTTTGCATATTTGCTTGAAGAAAATCTTGGTTTTACCTAAGTCTGATTTCAGACCAGAATTTCCTAGATTTGCTTCAAGTCAAATGGGTGATTACCCGAGTTCGACTTCGAGTCGAGACTTCCAGAATCTGCTTCGAGTCAAATAGGCGATTACCCGAGTTCGACTTTGAGTCAACCGTGAAGTGAGTTTTTCAACGATTATTTTGACGATTTTTAACGATTTTCGATGATGACCACTCATGATTCGACAATGCGAGCTCCATGATGGGATAGGAAACTGATCAGTTGGGAGTGGTCATAATATACTATGGGAGCTTGGCCTTGTAATCAATCCCGGTTTGTGTCATATCTTTTTGGTTCTACTGCCACTGGGAGTATCGTTTAAGTAGCAGTTCCTCGTCCATTGCTTGGCACTGTGCTGCAGCATGGGTTTTAGATCTTCTTCTAGCATTTTGCACATTAGCATTTTCATCCAATTTATCTTCCTCAAATTGTTTGTCATCTTCAGAGCCGAAGAGAGCCATCGTTATATCTCCCCGTGGGGTGTTCACTCCTAAGTTTGGTTTTGTAGCAGGTGCTTTTGCAGTGGGTGGAGTGTTAACATTTATTCCGTCATGATTCTTGGAGCTCCGCCTGCTACTTCCTTTTACTTTTGCCTTCTATTTCTTCCTTTCAAACCATAAATAGAAGAATGCTCTTACTCCATAGCAGCTACAGCTTCAGGCATTCTGGGAGTAGTTAGTGATTAGAGCGGTAAGAGAGCATTTATCTTTTCCATAAGAGCCTTTTAACTGTTTTCCATTTTCTGGTTACTTTCACCAACCATCTTGTTCAATTCTCCTTTGTCACAATTTCATGCTGTGTGGAGGATCCTAGAACCTGATCTCTAGAGTTAGCTTCTAAAGCAGGTTGTTGGAGTTGTTAACTTCAATTTGCTGAGGGTTTGTTTCTTCTCCAGCAATGGTAGCTCCTATGGATCTTCCGGAATAGTTCTCGTTCTTCCTGGTGCAATTGATTCTCAACAGCAAATATTCTAAACAAAGATTAAGGATCTAACTTTTGAACCTATTTGATCCAAAGTAGATAGCTAGATCTAAGCCTGAGTTGTGTTCTCAGTGAAAGCACCAAAATGTTAACCCAAAAAATGGATCAACACCCTGCATTGAGTGTGAAAGCACCAGCCCTATTTTTCAAGACAAATAAAATATAAAAGGCAATTCTAGATCGTAGGAAAAGTAAAGGAATAAGAAGATTTTTATAGTGGTTCGGCTGTTGATGAAGCCTACATCCACTTTATAACTTTCTATTGACGACTACTGTTACAAGTGAAATCAGATTACAATATGATTGAATCTCCTAAGTTAGATCAAGTCACAAGTGCAAGAATTACTAGAGAATTATAGTGAACTCCTAGGTGAATGTTGTGTGGGAGGAGAAGAGTGAAGAATAGTTTCTATAGAGTTTCAGCAGCCAGTCCAAAAGATCCCCTTTATGTTGCAGATAGGTGTGTATTTATAAGGATTGTAGAGCTATTAGGTTAGGCCGTTTTGCCAAAGAACTAGACTTAATGATACAAAGGTGCTCCAAAAATCTCACAACGATCTGACTTGAACTAATGGATCGCTAGCAATCCATAGGGCTTTGATCGCTAGCGACCCATGTAGTTAGAATATTCTTGGATTGTTTCACTTGGGTTGTGTTTCTTCCCTTATGTAGATGCTCTCCGCGTAATTTGGTAATTAATTTCCTTGTTTTGATGGTGATTCGTATACAGGTTGTATTAAAGTATGACTGGAATCAGATGAATGCTTACTTCTCGAACTAGTTTACTTGGAATACCATGAAACTTGGATGACATCCCTAGAAAAGATATTGGACCTTGATGCAAGAAGTTTGGGGGTCCATGAGCAGGCCTCATGGATCGCTAGTGATCCATAGTTGATGGATTGCTAGCGATCCATCACTTTAGCTTGGTTTGGCATTTTTCCTCTTGGGTCTTTCTCTTCATTTTCTTCAGTTCCTTTTGGTTGATTCTTAAGATGTTGGATGTTCTAGTTCCCGTCGAATTCTATTGGTAAAAAACCCGGTTAACATTCTCTATTAATTCATTTCGTTTTATAGTAAACCCATCTCTATTAACCTATAGTTCCTAATGTTCTCAATTTTATTTTCTAATCATTTCACAATTTCATAAGTGTAGTTGTCATCAATTCAGATTAATTTAGGTTTGGAATCAATGGGATATTGAGATATCAATCTATTTTCAATTTAACAAAAGAGTGTGATCGAGCTAAATTAACTTTAACAAAATTTAGATTAGACAGGGATCTATGGGTTAAATTACTATCAAATTCCTAATATATTACAGTTATTAGATAAACAACACCTCCAATTAAATTTAAACAATTCTAGATCAAATATGGTATAAATAAACTTAAATACATATAAATCATCATATAAATAACGAACCCACTCACCTCTAGAAAGTTATTCCCTTTTTAGTTCGCTTGGAATCGCCTCAGCTTGGTTCATCGATCTCTCTTTGATTTGATTTGATTTGGTTCCACCTTTTCTATTCTTTGAATTTAATTTGCAAATTTTGTTATTTTTATTATTTTAAAGAAAATTTATTTGGAGAGAAAGAGAGTTGAGTTTTGGGAAAGACAGAGTTTTGTTACGGTCATTATGAAATTAGGGTTCTAGTGTTAGGTTATGATTCTATTTATAGGGGTTCAGATCATCATCAGCCATTAGATCGATTTATATAAAATCCAGGCCGTTCGACCTACCCAAACCCTAGCCAGCAATTGTCTACCGGTCGACCGCTTGGTTCGGGGCAGTCGGCTACTACGTATCAATCGACCCCAAACAAGGTATCAACCGGTTGAGTTATTAATGTTAATTATTTTTAATGTTTTGATTTCTTAATTATTTTCCACATATATTCCAATTATTTTTGAATTCAATCTTTAAACTTTTGTAACTTTTTCATATGAACTCGAGTTGCGAAATTTTATATATGAAAGTTGTCCAGAAAATCGCTACAAACGCAACGGTGCAAGTTCCATAGCCAGATTCAGAAGTTTGTGAAAATTCCATTTTTATCCTTGTTATATTTAATTTTAATTCTTTTATTTAAATTCTAGTTAATTTGTACAGGGTGTTACATTCCCCCCTTAAAAGGTTTTGTCCTCAGAATCTTCAAAGGTGGAAAAATGCAACTCGTACGTATGGAAATTAACACTTACAACCATTTACTCATCCATCAACCATTGGTAATCATTATCCTTAGTTCAAATTCTAATGCAATATGTACATATAGGCATGGAATGGATATGTACCTATACTAATGAAAAAATTAGGCGACTGCCCGATCCAGTCGATCTCTTGAAATGCAAGTGCTTATGCCATATATCCAAATGTATGCAACATCCTACGTAAATGTACTGGCAATTCTACATATATGTGCAACTATTCAATTTGTATGCAACAACCATATGCATATAACTCAGCAAAATAAAGCAAGTGATGGTGTGAGTGTATGCTAACTCGAGAATATTTGCCTAAGTAATGGTGTAAGTGAATGACTTGAAAGAATTAGGGTTTCATTAGCATCTTATTTATAAAGTTAGAGTTAGGTTTAGGGCCATTAGATTAACCTTGGTTATCATCTAAACCAATCATCAATTCCTTCAAATGGAATTAAATAGATCGAACCTAGATGCTTTCCTAAACAATAGATTATTTATATATTTAAATGTTATTTTATGTTAATATGTGTACATTCCATTAAATCAAACAATCAATCAAATTATATCTTAAATTATGTTACTCAAATCAATTTATTAATTCATGCATACACACACACACACACACACATATATATATATATATATTATATGCAATTAAAAAAATGATTATGAAGTTTTACTTCTCTTTTCTAATTACTATAATGGTCACATTGTCATAATTAATGCAACTAATTTACAAGTTTTAACAATATATGAAATGGAAATATAAATATACGTGAACATGTGTAATTAAATGTGCAATTGTTAATACAAATGTAAGTTTCTTTTATTAAACCTATCAATTACAATCTTCTCTTTTTTATTGAAGGATTTCACATCAAATTAACTGCAATTAATCTCAATATTAAATTTTAAAACGGATCCTAATTAATACGTAAAAATAAAAGATGTGCGTGTAAAAATAATAATCAAAGAACCAATAAATAAATGAAAGAAATAAAGGATTCCAACACTGACTTATACCCAGATTCAAATCCCAACGTTCGTTGCCAGATGTCCTTTATATATGCTTTTGTTGTTCATAGCTAATTTTGAAATTATACAAAATAACAAAATATGTATATTTATAGTATACTTGTTTTTACTTATATACCATATGCTATAAAGTCATTTTAACAAATCAAAAGTTTTCTTATATATAAAATGACAATCAATCATATTAAAGTAAGCAATTAATAAGGAGAGGAAAAGGTGGAGGAGTCATCTCCTTTAATTTACTCATCTTTAATGCTATTTAAAAATAATTCAAGCACTTGAAACATATTTTTATACATATATGAATAACCACAAACTCTGTTTTAAATTAAAAGAACATATATATACACATATGTATAAACTTTGTACTCTATTATATGTTTAAAATTTTAAAGTAACAAACTGAAATCTAACTTGAACTTAAGGAGGATTAATTGTGTTAAAATGATTTCTTCCCTTTTTTGTTGAAACATCTTTTAAACAAATGTCAACAATAACCAAAAAAATTATTCATAACCACAAATATGTGAAACATGTATTCAATCTTCAAAATGATCTCATTAATTTACAAGTAAAGTTAATTTATATTTGTGTATATGATTAGATACAAAGTATATCAATTAATAAATTTTAGTTTCAATCCAAAGTTGTTTGTTTGTTTGTTCCCCCTTTGTTAAGAAAAATAATAATTACTAAAACAATGACAAAAATTAGATTGGACAACAACTTAGGCATACATAAATACGTTGTAAAAATGCGTTGGATTTAAATTACACATGTAACACGAGCATATGATAAAAAGATCTAGCAAATGTATGATCACATTATATTATCATGGTGAACATACAGTCAATTAACACTAACTATATTTGGAAAAGATGAAAGTATTTTCAAATCTTAAAACATGCACTAAAACTGTACCATTTTTTCTTTTCCATATTAACTTATTAAAACATATTTTTAAATAAAAAAATTTAAAATTTTGAATACATTTATTCAAAAATAATTATTTAATTCAGTAATTTTAAATGGTTAAAATACGGGTCATTACATCATTAATACCATCAATTATTACCCAAACATTCAACAATAATCTATAGAAACATAGATATCTTATGGTTTATTTAGTGGTGGGTAAACTCACCAAAATTCCAGTTGACGTTTTTGTGTTCCAGTTTGATCTAAAATCGAACGACATTTGATTTTTGGTCAAAGTACTACTAGCTCCAAATTTAACCAATCCAACTCCAATGCGTAGATAATATCGATACGAGTCCAACGCAAAAGATCATGTCCAAATCTGACCTCGTATACAAGAGTTATTGAATTTATAAGATTTTGGATTTAATTAAACATTTAAATTCACTAATCACACGTTTAAATTAATTACCTCGCTTAAATACCTTTCGTCCCCAAAATTTCCAAATGTGCACACGCTAATACCAAATACTCCCAAACCCATACACGTTGCTCCTTCTCTCTACCTTCTCTCGAACAATACTCCACGAAATCACACTAAACCAACGCTGACAAACTCCTCTTCACACGCTCTACCTCCCCAATCAAAAGTCAACCATCTTGCTCCACCCTACGAGATCGCGACCTGGCATGACCTTGCTACTATTAAAACATGTTGCACATCACTAGGAACCACTACATTTTCCCAAACTCCACCTCCTTGCTCGCACTCGCCAGAGAAACTCAACCTAACCAACGCCGAGGCTTACCTCTGCCTAAATCAACCTCGGGAACAAACCCTAGGTCACGTCCCCAAAGTCAATCATAATCAAATCAACACCGTATATTACAAATTTGACATGGATTAGTTGCTCTAGATAAAACAAAATCAACGGATCCAACGATCTAATTTTTCGTTAGGAGAACGATTTGATTTGATTTTTGAAATATACGGCCATTTTTTTTAGTTTATTGGGAATGAAATAGAAAAGAGGTAAAGTGGAAAACTAAAAAATGGAGGGAACGGCCAAGTGCTGCATTTATCTAATTTTATAAACAAAATTATTTACCTTACTTGAAGCATAAGTAAACCAAACTTCTTAAGTAAACCAAAATCTCCAAGCCAACTCACGTCAACATTAAGGTTAGTTGAATAATTTGAATTTTGATTTGATTTTTAAAAGGTTTTGAAAAGGTGTTATGGTATCCACTGCACAATATTCCGTTCGTGTACGAACTATGAATGATGGAAATAAAAACATGACCGTGCACCAAAATGTGACACGATTACAAATCAACAATAAAATATACAAATTATTTTATTTTGTGAAATTTCAAAAATATCATCGTTTTCCATAAAATACGTCAAACGAAAATTTAAATATTTTTCAAATTAATTTTTTTTGGAAAAATCCAATAATTTCATTTAAAAATACATCACTAAAAATCAAATTGTTTTATTAACAATTGATTTTCTTATTATTTGTTCGAACTATTTATTGTAAATAAATTTGAAAAATGGGTTCACCATTATTATTTATTTATTAAAAGGAGTTAAATAAGACTATTAATCCATTTAACTAATATTTAAATTCATAATTCGAATATTTAAATATAAGTTATTTATATTTTAAAAATCAATTATTTAAATATTTAAAATTAACTAAATATTCATAATTAAAATGATAAAATTCCAGGATGTTACCTTCTCCTCCTTAAAAGAATTCCGTCCCTGAAATTCCCAAAGAAAGAAAATGTCTTCAAACGCTTAAGTTTTAAAAACTTATTAATTAAAATGAGTTATAAGACTTTTAAAGTCCTTTATGTTACGGAAAATTTCAACAGCACCTCCTTTGTGTGGCTAGATCCGAAAACTACAGCTCGACACAACTGGCCCAAATCAACAAAGAAAACAAAAGCTAAGTGGCCACCCATATCTGGGGCATAAAATCATCAATCAAAATACTAATTTCTAAATCTACTACATACTTCTTTTGCGTTTGATTTTTATTTAGCAAGTAACTTACTATCTCGATGCGAATGTAGGTGCACAAGAAATCAAATAGTAATCTCTTGCTTCCCTGTACCTATCTTGTACTTATATAATTCAAAAGAGAATCATGCTGACACAAGAGCAATATGCTAGCGATTTCTATCATAAGAACAAGCAACATCAAAAATATAACAACCATATGCAACATAAGTACGGAGAATACTCTGTAACGAAATACTAAGCATCCAATATTTTCAAACGATAAATTTAGAACTAAATGTCTGGGATTTTATATTCAAAATATATTTTCAAATTCCTCCAAAGAGAAATAAATCCAAACCAAAATTAATTATGACAATGAGGGGGCTCCTCCTACCAAAGCATGGTATAACTCTAGAATTAAGACAACACGGAGCATAAGTGGTATTTCGGTTCCTCCTAAAACAATAACTAGAGTAAACAAATATACCTAGCGAGTCTTCCAAATCGGAAAAACCCCAATCGTCCAAATTTAGCCATAACAAAATATTTGCAAAAATAACTTCACAAAAATATTTTTTTCCAATATTTCGAAATAATAATACTTCACCAATCAGAATGATATTATTATCTCTTTCAAAAATTCCTTCGAAATCACTTTTTCAAAAGCACCGAGATTTAAGTCCTAATAAACAACAATTTAAAAATTCATTATTTATAAATTCAGGCTTTATAAACCATAGTATATAAAATCACACTATCAATCAAATCAAATTCCATAAAGGAATAAACTAACACTTAACATTATTTGAAATGTTAAATGACTAACAAACAAGATTTATAATTTTGCTTAGGTTTACAACTTTCTCGATCGTCCAAGGATATAGATAATTTTCTAAGTATGCCATTATGCTCATCTACCTTTGGTTATTTCTTAGAAGATTATCTAAGCTACCTTAAAAAAAAATTAAAGTCACTCCCCAAACTTTTCTAAGCCACACAACAAAGAATACAAATATACTTAAGCCATAAGATGTACATAAATCATCCGTACGCAATATCTAATCCAACCACTTGCTTGAATACATAGACTTTACTTCCGAACTAGTATCGCTCACCCGACCTCCATAGTGTAGACTCTGATTAGGTTCCTTGATTAGAAACAACCGTTCTTCTTAAAATGCTATATACTATAAAAAAAACCTCAGTATCATATCGAGAATATGAATCAAGTGTTCGCTGACAAGAATCAAGTGAGAAATCCTTTTTTGGATAGGTGTGAATCACCTCGAAGTTATGTACTCGAATCCTAGATTGAGAACCGTATGAATAAAATGATCTACATACAACTTACATACTTAATTCGGTTGGTTTTTTAATTACACCAATCTCTTTCTGAATCACTTTCAATTTTATTTATAGCATTTCATTCAATACTAAAATTATTTATGAGTTATTCCATAAATTTTCACTTAAGGTTTCAAATATTTATAAAGACGCACCTTTACAAAATATTAAATTTAAAAACTTACTTCTACTTTTATTTACTTGTGTAATACTCTTCTACATCCTAAGAGTATATACAAAATTTTAATTTTATTTATTTGTCTATTTATTATTCTTATATTTTTTAAATTTAAATGGAGGCCCAAATAAAATAAGGGTCTCAAAATTGAGTAGACTACTTCGACCTCTTTACATATCTGGTCAGGTAAGTAGCTACGAAGAGTAGGATGCTGGTATCCAAACTCAATCTTAGAGTCGACTTTCCTTAGACATCCCTATGGTAAAGGTGTTTTTAGTCGGCCCAATAACATCAAACAGTTTATGAGACTTAGTTGTATAAACAAAAACTACGACTTTATATAACAATGCCTATTAAGACCTTCCTATCCAATTCAACTCATTTAAAAAATTGAGTTAAATTATCTCTTTTCTATCAAAGAATTTAAAATTTTCATTTTTCAAAACATTCTTTAATCAAAATACCTCTTAATTTAAATTAATTTGTAATTATCTGCCTTTCTTACATCCAAAGAAGACACTTAATACATCCCTGGTTTTCATGTGCCAACCATCTAAGTGTCCGAGAGACAGGTTATAGGGTAAAGAAAATAAAAGACAAAGAAAACAAAAACATGGATTTTTCTTACAACTGTAAGAGTTACGTATACATCATCACATAATAGTATATATGGTTAGTCCAAAATGTTATACCAAAGTTACAACAAGTATTATTCCCAACAAGGACAGCTATATCAACCTGTCAAAATTACTAATACATAATGTACATTCACAGCGGAAATAAAGACTACTACTGGATAATGATGAAAGCTCATACTCCATACCGCTTCCCAAAATGCTCCAAGAAACCTGACTACTTGGCTACTCATAAATAGTTGAGTACCCAAGAGTTTAAGGGAAAGAAATAAAACTCCAGGTCAGACATGAGTCTGGTGCGAGTAAAGCATAAGTTTAACTTTATAAAAACCTTCAAACCAAAGGTATCTCGTAAGACCATGCTGCACATAAACACGGACAAATTTTTACCTTATAATAACCAAAACATTTCTATATAAAATCCTTTGATATTATCATAATGTCTAGATTTAAAGTAAATATGGAATCATAGCCAAAATTGTTATATTAATTAAATTTCAGCATAATAGGTACAATCAAGTCTGAAGGCTCGTATTGGAAAATGGATTCCAACTATGAAAGGGTAAGGGTCTACCCACCGAATCCGTACACCTCTAGATAAAATGTACGGGAGGCTACAACATGTTGCACCTCTGCTACTCAGGACCGACCCTACTCTTTACTGGATAACGCCGAATATGATCACCACTTGGTTGCGATCAACAACCCTAGAAGGGATCCCAAAGCATACATAAACTATAGATATCGCTCTAGATTAGGCGATGATCATACCCTAATGGGAGTGACCCACATAGCACTGCGGCTTGTGCCTGCTTTATTCATTTACCGATTGTGAGGCTTGAGGTTACACTTTTACCTTTCCTTCTAGCATTGCCCTCCAAAAATACAGAGTAACTCTAGAATCGAACAAACATTGCCCTCCAAGCATCCAATGTAATGATAGCATTCATCCACATAATTTGTTTTGGGATCGAACAAACATTCAACAATTACTATCTTTCATTTTAGAATCACCCTCAGGAAGGATAATACATCTCCATGGCATACTTCATAATGATCTTGTAACGACCCAGCATTTTGACCATCGAAAGTCGACAACGAACACTACCACTGTGTTCCAATGTCGTGCATCCAATCAACAAAGGGGCGGATCGTTAGGATAAAATAAAAAAGAACAAAGAACAAAGGAAAAATAGAATCTCACAGCGGAATCGACAACATATAATATAACAATGAAAGTAGAAACTATCACTCCAAAAATACAGAGTATATCAGAGTTAAAAACAAACCTTATCAGTTGGACAGTTATAAATCCTGACCTTACAAATGCTGATATGGATACTATATAATACAGCAGAAAATAAAATACTACGATAGGTGATTCTCCAGCTCCCCTCCAGGCTCTCCATAACTTCAAAGGCAACCTAGAAAAATTACCCGGCCTGACCCGAGCAATATAATAAAATAACACCTGGATCAGTCTGGAAATACCAGCGTGAGATAACTCAAATAATGGGGAACATGTAAAATTTCTGTGAGACCACGCCGCTAACGCGGAACATGTTTTTACCTCAAAAGAATAACATCCATACAAGCAAGAGCATAAATAATCATCAGGAAACAAATCCAAATATGTATGGGTAAAATTAATATTAAAATCAGAGTTGAAAGAACGGAAATAACCCAAGTGTTTGTACCAAAATTGGGCACAACACTCTTCGGAAGTTTTTGAAGAGATAAAGTGAAGAAATTAAATGGAAAAAGAGGATTATCTAACAAAAACTCCAAATTTCATATATGAAAATAATTAAAATGCAAGGAGACACAAGAATTTAGAGTGGTTCGGCGTGTCGCCTACGTCCACTATGAAGTTGATAGCTTTATTGAACTTTCTTTGAATATTACAAGTGAATTCAGTAAGTTACAGCAGATGATTATGAATTGCAGTAGTAAATTTTGTTATTGGCAGCAGCAAGGGAGTTTAGATCTGGATCTGGCAGAGTCCGGGCGTTGGAGAGCTCAAGGAAGAAGAAGAACCTCTTTTCTGTTGGCTTTGGGGGTCTATTTATAGGTGTAGGAGGCTGATATTTCGCTCAGATCTCGGGAGACCCTCTCTGGCACGTGACTAGGCCCGCACGCCCAAGCCCATGAAGTTTCGGTCCGATCCGTTATCGATACGAACGGATTTCGTATCGATCAAGATTGTGTCCGATGGAGTCGAAATTTGGTGTGGACATTCTTTAGCATGCACGTAGGCTTCTGTGAAAATTTCGTTGCATTTGGACTTGTAGATCAAGAGATATGATCGATGCAAGTTGGAGTTTTTCCATCCGCGATCGATACGAACGAATTTCGTATCGATCAAGAATTCGTCCGATCGAGTTGAAATTTGGCATGAACATTTCTTAGGTCATACTTAAGCTCCTGTGAAAATTTGGTGGCATTTGGACTTGTAGATCTCGAGTTATGATCGATGCAAGTTTGGATTTCTCAACCGTGATCGATCAATATCTTGAGCGTACAAACTCCGATTGACTTGAAATTCGGAGCGTTGGCTCTCATAGCTTCGCTTGTCGTGTGGTGTCAATTTTAGCTCGATCCGGACTCAAAAAAAATTCGTCGATATCCATAGTGAGCCTGCGTATAACCGATCTCCAAGACGAATTGTCATGGGTTTCTAGTCAAGTTCATGGTGTCACGGCCTTGCCAAAAGGCGGGATAACATTTGCCCCCCAAAGTATGTCTTGTGTGAACATGACGTGCTTTGAAATGTGGCATCCTTCATTCTGAAAAAGTTCTATCTGATTCGTTGAGTAGTTGCTATCTTTTCGTCAAAAGATGTAACCTTCGATTGATTTCCAGTAATATAAATGATGATTTGTTGGCTGCCAATG
The DNA here is from genome assembly GCA_030737815.1 of Allium fistulosum. NCBI lineage: Eukaryota > Viridiplantae > Streptophyta > Magnoliopsida > Asparagales > Amaryllidaceae > Allium > Allium fistulosum. Next base: position 1,171,796,603 of record CM060902.1, on the reverse strand, counting down.
ATTATGTAGTGCATTGTTGTAACTGAGTGTCGAGTGCTAGCGATTTGTTGTTCACTGTTGTAATTGTCATCAGGCGAGCATTCAATTCCTGTAAATTTTGAAAATTGAATATTAGTTCGTCATACGCGTACGTATGTTAACCTGACTCCCGTCAACGTTTGCACGTTCACGGGTCGTTGTCAAGTTTTTTTTTATCGAGTTTCGTAACGATCCTCTCCTGGATCGATGTGAAATTTGAGTTGTAACAACGTTCGATGGTTGTTTTAAGTCCTTCCTTTGTATCGATCCTCCCCTGGATCGATCTGAGATGTTGGAATGTATGCTTCGTATCGATGGATACATAATATTGGGTCTTGGATCGATGGCTGCAAAAGTAATGCTTTGTATCGATGGAGTCGAACGATCCAGACATAATCATGTATTGATGCTTCACGGAGGATATGCCATTTCTTATTCCTTTAGTCAATAAGAATCCCCGATTGTGGATAATCTTGATAGGAGTCATCCATGACTCTTTTTCTAGATTCCTCTCCAAGATCTAGTTGATCTTCATATGTCAATGCCTGGAATAATAAGCATTTCAACTGGGACAAAGTTTATTTGTCGCGCATCCCCAGAACTGGCTAGCTTGGCGAGTGATTCGGCCTTTTCGTTTAGTTCTCTGAGGATTTGTGTAGTGGTGTAATAGTCGAAGCTGGCTAGTAGCTTTTGGACCCGGTTGAGATAAGGAGCAAGACGTTGCCCCCTAGTCAGATAATCTTCCCTGACTTGGCGTACTACTAACCAGTAATCACATAAGACATGTAAAGTTTCCACTCGTCGTTTTCTTGCAAGTTTGAGCGCCAAGGCTTCATACTTAGCTTCGTTATTTGTTGCAGGGAAGTCGAGTTTCAGGGCGTAGCAGATCGTTCGTTCCTCAGGAGTCATTAACGCAACTTCGATGTTAGAAAGCCGATTATTGGAAGTTCCATCGGTGTACGTTCTCCATCGGTTGGACGGTTCTCCACTGTTCTTCGGATAGTCGTCTGATGTGGTGGATTCAGATATGAAGTATGCTAATGTTTGACCATGGAGAGCTCTCCGAGGGAGATAAGTGATATCAAATTGGCTTAGCTTGATACTCCATTTGAGTAACTTTTCAGACATCTAAGGTTTCTATTGGATCTATCGTAACGGCTGGTCGATATGGACGTTAATGAGGTGAGCTTGTCAATTGCCAGCCTTCATCATACACTGGTCTTTGGATTCGTTTCTCTTCACATAGCATTGCGACGCTTATGGCGTGTGTTGACACGGCCCAATTGATGTATACATCTTCGCGATCCAAGGGTTTGGGTAAAATAGGAGGTCTCTTTAAGCGATCTATCAGAGCTGGAAGTGCATCAACGCAGTTGTTAGTTCATTCAAAAGTTCTCTTCCCTCTCTTGGTCAGGTTGAAGAAGAGAATTCACTTGTAGATGGTCCTAGAGTCAAATCAACTTAGGACGGTAATCTTTCGACTTAGGTTCCGTACCTGCTTGGTTGTCCTCGGTACATGGGTGTCTCTAATTGTCAGAATTTTCTAGAAATTAGTCTTGATTCGATGAGAATTGATGATGAAAACGAAGAATCTTTCTGATGTAATAGTGAAAGAGCATTTCAAAGAATCGAGTTTCATCCTGCATTTTTTGGAGAGCGCTGAATACCTATGTCAAGTCATCGATATAATCGTTTGATAGTCGTGATCTCACGAGCATATTAACCACATCTACTTTCATCGACCGACCGATATGATTTTTGAATGATATGTTAATCGTCCTTTGGTAAGTAGCATAAGCGTTCTAAAGTTTGAATCCAGGGATTTCAGCATAGCACTATAGGCCCAGGTCAATAATGAGACGATTGTATTCCTGGTCTAGGACATGCTTCAGTATCTGATTGTATCTGGAGTTTGCATCCATGGATGTGAGTAATTCATGTTTGATGGACAGGTCCATCAGTTGGTTGATCATTGGAAGTGGAAAGTCGTGCTTTGTCATACCCCATGCAAATCTGAGTAGTTGATGTATGTCCTCCACTCTCTGTTCGTTTTTCTTATAAGTAAAGGATTGGATACTCACTTTGGTTGGAGGGCATCATGGATAAACCCACTGGTTTTGAGCAGATTCGCCTCCTCTTTAAGTGCAACAGATCTCTTCGGATCCATGTCGCATCGTTTTTGTTCACCAAGACATGCCTCGGGTCGACATTTAATGCAGGGTTCTTCATGGCTGGCGAGAGTCCATATATATATATATATATATATATATATGAGATCGAGTCCAAGCGAACACATCAAGATTCACCTGAAGTAAAACAGATGACTCTTTCTTCATCATTGCGCAGAGTTATGATCTGATCTACAATACTTGTGATGGGTTGTAAGCGCCTCATGTGTTTATTTGCAATGGTAAATGATCAGGCTTATAAGGATGTTGAATCAAAGGATTAGTAGAATTTAGCCTTGTACTGCATGTTGCTACATTGCAGGCTCCAGCTTTGAGATTGAATTTACTTGTGTTTCTGAATGATGCGCTTTTCATTCAATGTACCTGCGATCCATTGCTCATCGGAAGGGTCAGAATGATGATCAGTCGCCCATAAGTCCTGGTATTGATCTGATGACTCTATCTCTAGGCATCCTTTCGGTCGCAACCTAGAGTTGTTATGAATATCAAGCATGGGTCATAGGTTCAAGTTGTCATAGTCAACTCTCGGATAATTAGTCTTTTGCCCCCAGTCTCGGGTTGGCGAATGCATTACGCGGACGATCTAGTCTCGTCCTAGCTGTGTCTATACTGTAGTTCAAGCTTTAAGAACCAGAGTTGACTGATGAATGATTGAATCATATTATCTTATCTTCTTGTTTGAAATGACCCAGAATTTTTGATAATTAAAATTTGAATATTTAATTAATTTTAAATATTAATAAATGGAATTTAGAAGTCGAATGATTTATTTTTCGAATATTGGGTTTTATTTGATAATTAAATCGATAAATTAATGATTGAAATTCCAGAGATAATTAAAAATCGAGTTAATATGATTGAAAATGATTTGGAAAATTTTATTTAATCATACTGGAGTTATAGAAAGGTTATAGAACTTTTAAAACTGAATTTAAGGTTAATCTATGGAAATTGAATATTTTAATATTTAATTATCAACTGAAAAATAGCCAATTTTCGAACAGTCTCAGAATTGAACGAGACCAGTTCCATTGGATCCGTAATAGTTAGTTATTATCGGATTTCAATTTTCGTATCAATCGGAGTTGTTGTTTGACCGTGGCAGCTCAAAACGCATCGATATCGTTTTAATTTTAAATCGTCGAGTTAAAATAGTCATTTTTCAAAAAGTCTCGGATTTCGACGAAACCAGTTTCATCGGATCCGTAATGTGATATTATTGTAAGATTTCAAAATTTCGTAATTTTTGGATTTACCATTTGTCCGGTACAAATTAAAACGCCTCGAAATTGATTTAGATCGGTTTAATTTAAATTGATCGTTTATTGCCATATCTCGCATAGACGATCGAATTAGCTTCCGAAACCTGTTCCATTGTGTCCGGAACGCGGGATAAACCCTAGAAACGATGGTGACTGCGCGTAAATCGGAGTTTGGAAATTCCGGGTGAATAGTGTTCGTTCAAATTTCTATAAATAGCATTTCATTTATTTCTTTTTGAAGAGAATAACAAAACCCTAGCTATCTTCTTCGTAGCCGCCACCATTAAAACGAACGGTCAGAAAACTCTTGTATTCTTCCCCTCCGATCTCCCAATCCACGCGTTTTTAGCAAAAGTCGTCAACTAATTAATCGAAGAGCACGTCGAATACTTCAGATCTATACGGTCAAGATGTAGATAGCAGCTCTGCAGTGAGGGCTAGAGGGGCGCGTGCGTCACCGTTTCGAGCACGTTTTGCTCGTGCCTGGGCCAACCGAGCTGGCCATGCTCGTGGCCGTGGGTGGCATTCGCGGAGGCGGTTCCGGTGGGGGTAGTTTGATGGGGTCTGGAGGTCGGAAGGTGGTCGCGTCATTAGGGTTTGTAGGCGGCGTGTTGGGTTCTTAGTTCTGCTGTTCGAACGTGAGGGGGGAGAAGACTAATCTCGCGGCCCTGATTTCTCTTGTTCAAATTCTACGGCAGTGATGGAAAGGTTGAAAATAATAAAAAGAAAATTTGTAATTTGATTTATAAAATTGTATAAAGTTTAAAATTCCATAACTCTTGCATATATTATCAGAATTCGACGTTTTTGGTAGCGCCGGAATCGCAGCGATGAGCAGCTTGCTGCAGTGCAGATCCGAGACTGTTTCCAGCTTGTTAAATTTTTTTTTTTGAATCGAACGGTTCGGTTTAAATTAAAATTCAAAACGTTCGACGAAAATCACGGTGAGATCTTCTCACTCAAATTGAAAAGTGGAATTTTCAGTTATTGAATTGATTGATGTTTGCTATTGGATGTGATATTAGATATAGTAGGATATATCTATATATATATAGCAATATATACATATTGGCATATGTATATATTGGATTGATGATTTCCCGCCTCGTATAGCGGATGAGACCCTATTGCGCCGTTAGTAAGCGGATTATATTTATTAAACCCATATACCGCGATAATTCCGTACTGGAGCGGAATTGGTATTGTGCTAACGTTTTTGGATGTAGGGAAACAGGTTGGAGGGATCCAACTGGATTCCTCACCGTATTGATTATTTACAGATATTGTGATATATTCTGTTATCATATGATGATATATGATATTTGATTGTTGTGATTGATTGTTTGATGCTGTAGCATCATCAGATCCATTTTTGAAGTTAAAAATAACAATATTATTTTTTTAAAAGGATTTCAAAGTGATTATTTGAAAGTATACGTTTTATTGAATTTTTTGAATTGATTTATTTCAAATAAATAAGCGTCTAAAAATTTAAAGTTATAAAAGTTAATATTTTTGGTGAAATTTAACCAAAGTGTAATGTTTGAAATAAATAGTTGATTTATTTATAAAATGGTTTAAGTTGGGATTTTTGAATAACTATAAACGATTTGTATAAAAAGATTTATAAAATTGATATTTTATAAATCAAAATATTGGACTTATAAAACGAATTTTATAAGTGTTAAAAAGAAGTATAAATGGATTTCATAAGTGAATGAAATTAATAGATTTACGGTGTGAAGTTAAAAATGAATGAAGTTGTAGAATAAAGGATTTATAAGTAATTTACTTATAAATTGGATTTTTGCCTTTAAATGGAATGTTGATTGAATTTGTTCATAAATGATTCTTTTTAAAGTTGAAATCGTTATAAAGTACAAATGCGATTTATAAACATTGTTTATAAATCTGAAATCACTTATTTTTATAAGTGAATTATAGAAGTTAATAAAATGAGATTTATAAACCGGAGTTGTTATAGAAAATAGAAATAGAATTTATAAACGTTGTTTTATAAATTCGAAATCAATCAAATTTGATGAATTTAATATAGAAGTTATTAAAGGAATTATATCCATGATTTTGGACAGTGGATAAGCTTTTAAATAAAATGTGTAGAAAATATTGAAATGTGGTTAGTGAAGTATATCCACGATTTTGGACAGTGAATATATTATTAAGTAAAATGGATATGTTTTGGAGAAGTGATATTATGAAATGTAGTAATTGTTATAAAAGATGTTTTAAAACGTGTTAAATATCGAAATCATAGATTTCAACTTTTATTGTTGAAATAGACGTTTTCGAGAAATAAGGAAATGATGGACTATAACACTGTTGTTATAGTAAATGATTTCCGAAAGGAAATGTTTTATGTAGTATTGGGATTTATATATCTATCTAAAATTCGAATCCCTATACTAGTAATTTTGAGTTGTCGTAACGATGTTTTACGCAACATTCGTTTTGACTCAAATAAAATTTATGAAAGAGAATGATTTCCTTAAAGAATGAGATATATACTTAATTTTGATTTAAGTATATCGAATATTTTCCAAATGTTGAAAATAAATGATTTGTGAACTACTTATTATTAAATAAGTATGGAAATGCTTTTCCAATATGAAATGAACTGTTTTGAGATTTTATCTTTTAAAGATAAATTGAAATGTGGAAGTTGATTTGAAATTGTTTTCAAATGATTGAAGTGTGGAAATTATATATCTAGTAAAGATATTTTGGAAGATAAATTATTTGGAAAATTATTTGGAATTTGATGATGTTGCGGCATCTTTATTGATAGTTAAATAACCGACTATCAATATTTACGTATTTGTTGTGAATTGGATGAAATTGAATGCCACACTTATTTTGAATGAACGCTCACTATTCGGGTTAGCCGGGAAAGGACCATGGGGTCGTATAACCCATTCCGAATATGTGATACGTCGTTATGAATCGCATTCGAAGACCGGTGTTGAAGACCGGATATTTTTGAAAACGGAAGGATTACCGTCGAGTTACTCTACATCGGCTGATCTCCGATTTAGAGGTTTTATCACCCTTAGTGACGGGAAGTCCGGACGTGATTAGAAATTTATCCGGATGTGCAAGGGCTTCGTGAGAAGTGCCTTCGGTTCTGTTCGATCCCGGAACAAACTTGTATGGATTGTGTGTCTGACGTTACACTTTTGGATATAAAGCTGATTCCTTTCAAATACATTTCTGTTGGTGGCGGAGAATTTATTCTCTTAGCTTAACACCCTTCTCTGAGACGTACGAGCTCAGAGGTTATGTAGTTGAAATTTATCAGCGATATACTCCCAATTTGGTAACGTGGCATACTGAGTGTTGCTGTGAAATGATCAGTGTTTGATCATTTGTGATATGATCATTTGTTTGATCTTATATCTTTGTGATCATAGGTTGATCATTTTGTTTGACCCGAAGCAGGGCTTTGTAGAAAGCGTAGCTTTGTGGACGAGACTTCTTCGAGCCTCACACCCCGGAAATGGTCAAAACAGGAAGGATGCAGCAAGGTTCTAGGGAGTAGCACCCCTTAGTGTATGTCATTCCTTCTGGATAAAGGTGGTATCATGGTATGGAGCCCAGATACTTAACCTATGTGGTTGCTGCATTATTATCTATGTGGTTTGTTGGAAATCGGGGATCCTCGGGAAGATCGGTGACGATCGGGGGATGGCATACGCGTGTCAGTAGTTACCTATTTTTGCAGAGGTAACCCGGCCTTGTGTTGGCAGAGATCTAACCGTAACGTTAGGTTCTCGGGTCGTCTATTCCAGGGACGTACCCATCGTGGATAGGAAGTTCCTTGGCCTGACCATTTGTTGGAAATCCAAAGAAACAATACGAGCCTTGTACGGTTTTAGTTGTAGAACCTGCCATTTAATATGGTAGCTATAGCAAGCATACTATAATGGTACCTATGCTGGCTAAGATTTATATTCTACTTTCGAAATGATTTCTACACTATGCACTAATAATAATATCCAAAATGATTTGATTTTTGCGTAGTAAGCATCTTTGACTATCATAAGAAGAAATCTCCTCCAAGTCTGCGTTTGCATTGTGTGTGTGGTGGGAGGTCTTATGGTAGTTTCATTTTCCAAAAGCATTGCGAATTGACTTTAAATCTTCTTGTTGTTTTAAAGATATAACTGTTTTACGATCTCACACCAGTCACCATGACTGACTCGGAGTTTATTGTTCCCTTCTAAACTCTGGGTGCCCACCAATTTCCACACGGGCAGCCTAGAGTTATGTTATCAGGATATTCTGGATATTCTGGAGCTTTGGAAGCAAGCTGGATGGCGAGACGTAGTATTTGTATCTGAAATTATTTATTCCGCTGTGTATTCTGTATGAGGACAAGTTTATATAACTGTCCATTGTTGTATATTGACTCTGATGATTGATGTATGTATAAACTGATATAGTTCTTTGTTTTAAAAGATTAGTAATTATCTATTATATGTTGTTCCGCTGCGAATGTGAGATTCTGATATTGTTCTATTTCTGTTGTTGTTCTGTTGTTCTTCTTTCTTTCTCTTCTCTATTTTCTTCTTTCTTCTTCTCTTTTTCTTCATCTTTTCTTCTATTTCTTCTTTTTAAAACCCTCACTATTGGAGTTTCCGGCACTCGATTTCTCGGCAGTCGATAAAGTGAGTATCGATGTCGAATTTTCGAAAGTCGAAAATTCCCGTACGTGACAGCGTGGTATCAAGGCATATGGTTAAGAGACAACCCTGCTCTGTTGGGTGTTACTCATTAGAGATAGAGTCAGTAGTACTCTAGAATGAGTTTGAGTGTAATAATAGATACGAGTGCGTATTTGTTAGTGAATATAAAATTGTTTTATGTTGTGATGATTGGTTTGTTGAGTGGTATATGGATTCTGGTCGGTATTGTCCGTACAACTCTATCGATAGGGATCTCTAAACACTTGTATAGAACAATTCGGCACAGTATTGTTTTAAATAGGGTAAATGAGATAATTTTGCCCAAAACTATTTTTGTATAGAAAAGAAATGTTTTTCTATGAAGTACTATAGTATATGGTTGCATGGTTGTTAGAGGTGATAATATTAATCTATTATCATTGAAATTAAATAAGAAATTGAAATCATAACTCCAAAGTTAAGAAATAAATTCACATACAAATGAAATTAAAAAATGTAAATCATAAATGTGACTTATAATTGGAAGTAGAATTCCAGAGAAGTTTTGGAAATGTTTTGAAAAGAATCTGAAAATTTTGGAAATTTGGAAAGTTTACATCTTTTTGATTTGAAAATGAATTTCAAAGTTTTGAAAAGTATTTTGGAAAGATAAAAGCTCTAAACTCTTTTCGGTCGCTGGAAAATAACTTCGGTAATGACTGCAGCATCATCGATGTTCATTTTCGGGTTTCCAAAAGAGGAATTGCTGCCAAATTGTTTTAAATGGAAGTTGTTTTGAAAAATTTGGGTTTTGTTTTTGAAATTCAAAGGATAATTTGAATTGTTTTCAAAATGGCTTTGAAATGTTGAAAAGACTCTGGAATACTATAAAAAAAAATATTTATGAAATATTATGAAATTGATAACTTGTAAAGTTTAAAGTTTAAATAAAAATCCATTTAACGAATGAAATTTTAAATATGAATTGGAAGCATAAGGAAATGAATTCATATATGAATTAAAAGTGTAAATATAAATTGTGAATCAATTTATAACTTGGAATGGGATTTCGAGAAGATAATCGAAATTAAAATTTATTAGTGGAATGGAATTGTGAATGGGAATGTATAAATGATTGTATAAATCAAGATGTAAATAAGTTGATAACTTATAGAATATTTGAAATCTGATTGGAATGAGATTCAAATTGAAAACAAATGAATTAGGGAATGAACAAATAAATTTGCAATTGCAAGTGCAAGAAAATGAAATTGAATGTTAAAATTCATTTTGAATTTGTAAGTGAATAAAACTAGAATTGAATTTAATTTGTGAAGTATTAAACTAAAATGAGTAAGTGAAGCTAATTGAATTTTGACCAAATGGATAAGGTATTGAACGAATTAAATTCAATGATTATAAAAGAAAAGTAAATTGAATTCAAATGAAATTTGAAATGTGAAATTTAATATGTAACTTCAATAGCGAATTTAAAGAGGATATAAGAAGTATATATTGAAAATTTTGTAATAGAATGTGCAAAATAGTTTGAATATGTAACTAGATATTATGGCTAGTAGGATATACAGGTGTATAAAGGAATTGGGATTTGATTTTCAAAGATGAATTTGAATTGCTCGACAGAAGGTAAGTATTTGAATTTTAATATGAGATTTGATGATTCCTTCTCTAGCCGCTTGGCATTTTTCTTTTCTTTTTGAAATCTGAGAGTCCGTAGGGACGTTTTGTAGTCGTACCGTATTAGCCGCGCAAAGGAGACGCTGGCGAAATTTTTCGGAAATTTAGGGCGTTAGAAAATTTTGAATGATTAAATTTGAATTTGAATTTGAATTTTGAAGTAAACAATGTTGTTTGAACGTATTAATTGAAGTTGAAATTTAGTTGAATGATAACGAATCTTTAGTAGAAAGATTTGTTTTGAAAATTTGTTAAAACTATTGGATTGTGAAAAATAGTAGACGTGTTAAGGACACTTTCTTCCTGACTTGTAATTTCGGGGACGAAATTCTTTTAAGGGGGGAAGTTTGTAACGACCCAGAATTTTTGATAATTAAAATTTGAATATTTAATTAATTTTAAATATTAATAAATGGAATTTAGAAGTCGAATGATTTATTTTTCGAATATTGGGTTTTATTTGATAATTAAATCGATAAATTAATGATTGAAATTCCAGAGATAATTAAAAATCGAGTTAATATGATTGAAAATGATTTGGAAAATTTTATTTAATCATACTGGAGTTATAGAAAGGTTATAGAACTTTTAAAACTGAATTTAAGGTTAATCTGTGGAAATTGAATATTTTAATATTTAATTATCAACTGAAAAATAGCCAATTTTCGAACAGTCTCAGAATTGAACGAGACCAGTTCCATTGGATTCGTAATAGTTAGTTATTATCGGATTTCAATTTTCGTATCAATCGGAGTTGTCGTTTGACCGTGGCAGCTCGAAACGCATCGATATCGTTTTAATTTTAAATCGTCGAGTTAAAATAGTCATTTTTCAAAAAGTCTCGGATTTCGACGAAACCAGTTTCATCGGATCCGTAATGTGATATTATTGTAAGATTTCAAAATTTCGTAATTTTTGGATTTACCAATTGTCCGGTACAAATTAAAACGCCTCGAAATTGATTTAGATCGGTTTAATTTAAATTGATCGTTTATTGCCATATCTCGCACAGACGATCGAATTAGCTTCCGAAACCTGTTCCATTGTGTCCGGAACGTGGGATAAACCCTAGTAACGATGGTGACTGCGCGTAAATCGGAGTTTGGAAATTCCGGGTGAATAGTGTTCGTTCAAATTTCTATAAATAGCATTTCATTTATTTCTTTTTGAAGAGAATAACAAAACCCTAGCTATCTTCTTCGTAGCCGCCACCATTAAAACGAACGGTCAGAAAACTCTCGTATTCTTCCCCTCCGATCTCCCAATCCACGCGTTTTTAGCAAAAGTCATCAACTAATTAATCGAAGAGCACGTCGAATACTTCAGATCTATACGGTCAAGATGTAGATAGCAGCTCTGCAGTGAGGGCTAGAGGGGCGCGTGCGTCACCGTTTCGAGCACGTTTTGCTCGTGCCTGGGCCAACCGAGCTGGCCGTGCTCGTGGCCGTGGGTGGCATTCGCGGAGGCGGTTCCGGTGGGGGTAGTTTGATAGGGTCTGGAGGTCGGAAGGTGGTCGCGTCATTGGGTTTGTAGGCGGCGTGTTGGGTTCTTAGTTCTGCTGTTCGAACGTGAGGGGGGAGAAGACTAATCTCGCGGCCCTGATTTCTCTTGTTCAAATTCTACGGCAAAGATGGAAAGGTTGAAAATAATAAAAGAAAATTTGTAATTTGATTTATAAAATTGTATAAAGTTTAAAATTCCATAACTCTTGCATATATTATCAGAATTCGACGTTTTTGGTAGCGCCGGAATCGCAGCAATGAGCAGCTCGCTGCAGTGCAGATCCGAGACTATTTCCAGCTTGTTAATTTTTTTTTAAATCGAACGGTTCGGTTTAAATTAAAATTCAAAACGTTCGACGAAAATCACGGTGAGATCTTCTCACTCAAATTGAAAAGTGGAATTTTCAGTTATTGAATTGATTGATGTTTGCTATTGGATGTGATATTAGATATAGTAGGATATATCTATATATATATATAGCAATATATACATATTGGCATATGTATATATTGGATTGATGATTTCCCGCCTCGTATAGCGGATGAGACCCTATTGCGCCGTTAGTAAGCGGATTATATTTATTAAACCCATATACCGCGATAATTCCGTACTGGAGCGGAATTGGTATTGTGCTAACGTTTTTGGATGCAGGGAAACAGGTTGGAGGGATCCAACTGGATTCCTCACCGTATTGATTATTTACAGATATTGTGATATATTCTGTTATCATATGATGATATATGATATTTGATTGTTGTGATTGATTGTTTGATGCTGTAGCATCATCAGATCCATTTTTGAAGTTAAAAATAACAATATTATTTTTTTAAAAGGATTTCAAAGTGATTATTTGAAAGTATACGTTTTATTGAATTTTTTGAATTGATTTATTTCAAATAAATAAGCGTCTAAAAATTTAAAGTTATAAAAGTTAATATTTTTGGTGAAATTTAACCAAAGTGTAATGTTTGAAATAAATAGTTGATTTATTTATAAAATGGTTTAAGTTGGGATTTTTGAATAACTATAAACGATTTGTATAAAAAGATTTATAAAATTGATATTTTATAAATCAAAATATTGGACTTATAAAACGAATTTTATAAGTGTTAAAAAGAAGTATAAATGGATTTCATAAGTGAATGAAATTAATAGATTTACGGTGTGAAGTTAAAAATGAATGAAGTTGTAGAATAAAGGATTTATAAGTAATTTACTTATAAATTGGATTTTTGCCTTTAAATGGAATGTTGATTGAATTTGTTCATAAATGATTCTTTTTAAAGTTGAAATCGTTATAAAGTACAAATGCGATTTATAAACATTGTTTATAAATCCGAAATCACTTATTTTTATAAGTGAATTATAGAAGTTAATAAAATGAGATTTATAAACCGGAGTTGTTATAGAAAATAGAAATAGAATTTATAAACGTTGTTTTATAAATTCGAAATCAATCAAATTTGATGAATTTAATATAGAAGTTATTAAAGGAATTATATCCACGATTTTGGACAGTGGATAAGCTTTTAAATAAAATGTGTAGAAAATATTGAAATGTGGTTAGTGAAGTATATTCACGATTTTGGACAATGAATATATTGTTAAGTAAAATGGATATGTTTTGGAGAAGTGATATTATGAAATGAAGTAATTGTTTTAAAAGATGTTTTAAAACGTGTTAAATATCGAAATCATAGATTTCAACTTTTATTGTTGAAATAGACGTTTTCGAGAAATAAGGAAATGATGGACTATAACACTGTTGTTATAGTAAATGATTTCCGAAAGGAAATGTTTTATGTAGTATTGGGATTTATATATCTATCTAAAATTCGAATCCCTATACTAGTAATTTTGAGTTGTCGTAACGATGTTTTACGCAACATTCGTTTTGACTCAAATAAAATTTATGAAAGAGAATGATTTCCTTAAAGAATGAGATATATACTTAATTTTGATTTAAGTATATCGAATATTTTCCAAATGTTGAAAATAAATGATTTGTGAACTACTTATTATTAAATAAGTATGGAAATGCTTTTCCAATATGAAATGAACTATTTTGAGATTTTATCTTTTAAAGATAAATTGAAATGTGGAAGTTGATTTGAAATTATTTTCAAATGATTGAAGTGTGGAAATTATATATCTAGTAAAGATATTTTGGAAGATAAATAATTTGGAAAATTATTTGGAATCTGATGATGTTGCGGCATCTTTATTGATAGTTAAATAACCGACTATCAATATTTACGTATTTGTTGTGAATTGGATGAAATTGAATGCCACACTTATTTTGAATGAACGCTCACTATTCGGGTTAGCCGGGAAAGGACCATGGGGTCGTATAACCCATTCCGAATATGTGATACGTCGTTATGAATCGTATTCGAAGACCGGTGTTGAAGACCGGATATTTTTGAAAACGGAAGGATTACCGTCGAGTTACTCTACATCGGCTGATCTCCGATTTAGAGGTTTTATCACCCTTAGTGACGGGAAGTCCGGACGTGATTAGAAATTTATCCGGATGTGCAAGGGCTTCGTGAGAAGTGCCTTCGGTTCTGTTCGATCCCGGAACAAACTTGTATGGATTGTGTGTCTGACGTTACACTTTGAGATATAAAGCTGATTCCTTTCAAATACATTTCTGTTGGTGGCGGAGAATTTATTCTCTTAGCTTAACACCCTTCTCTGAGACGTACGAGCTCAGAGGTTATGTAGTTGAAATTTATCAGCGATATACTCCCAATTCGGTAACGTGGCATACTGAGTGTTGCTGTGAAATGATCAGTGTTTGATCATTTGTGATATGATCATTTGTTTGATCTTATATCTTTGTGATCATAGGTTGATCATTTTGTTTGACCCGAAGCAGGGCTTTGTAGAAAGCGTAGCTTTGTGGACGAGACTTCGTCGAGCCTCACACCCCGGAAATGGTCAAAACAGGAAGGATGCAGCAAGGTTCTAGGGAGTAGCGCCCCTTAGTGTATGTCATTCCTTCTGGATAAAGGTGGTATCATGGTATGGAGCCCAGATACTTAACCTATGTGGTTGCTGCATTATTATCTATGTGGTTTGTTGGAAATCGGGGATCCTCGGGAAGATCGGTGACGATCGGGGGATGGCATACGCGTGTCAGTAGTTACCTATTTTTGCAGAGGTAACCCGGCCTTGTGTTGGCAGAGATCTAACCGTAACGTTAGGTTCTCGGGTCGTCTATTCCAGGGACGTACCCATCGTGGATAGGAAGTTCCTTGGCCTGACCATTTGTTGGAAATCCAAAGAAACAATACGAGCCTTGTACGGTTTTAGTTGTAGAACCTGCCATTTAATATGGTAGCTATAGCAAGCATATTATAATGGTACCTATGCTGGCTAAGATTTATATTCTACTTTCGAAATGATTTCTACACTATGCACTAATAATAATATCCAAAATGATTTGATTTTTGCGTAGTAAGCATCTTTGACTATCATAAGAAGAAATCTCCTCCAAGTCTGCGTTTGCATTGTGTGTGTGGTGGGAGGTCTTATGGTAGTTTCATTTTCCAAAAGCATTGTGAATTGACTTTAAATCTTCTTGTTGTTTTAAAGATATAACTGTTTTACGATCTCACACCAGTCACCATGACTGACTCGGAGTTTATTGTTCCCTTCTAAACTCTAGGTGCCCACCAATTTCCACACGGGCAGCCTAGAGTTATGTTATCAGGATATTCTGGATATTCTGGAGCTTTGGAAGCAAGCTGGATGGCGAGACGTAGTATTTGTATCTGAAATTATTTATTCCGCTGTGTATTCTGTATGAGGACAAGTTTATGTAACTGTCCATTGTTGTATATTGACTCTGATGATTGATGTATGTATAAACTGATATAGTTCTTTGTTTTAAAAGATTAGTAATTATCTATTATATGTTGTTCCGCTGCGAATGTGAGATTCTGATATTGTTCTATTTCTGTTGTTGTTCTGTTGTTCTTCTTTCTTTCTCTTCTCTATTTTCTTCTTTCTTCTTCTGCTTTCTTCTTCTCTTTTTCTTCATCTTTTCTTCTATTTCTTCTTTTTAAAACCCTCACTATTGGAGTTTCCGGCACTCGATTTCTCGGCAGTCGATAAAGTGAGTATCGATGTCGAATTTTCGAAAGTCGAAAATTCCCGTACGTGACATTGTTCGTGCCCCTAAGTCTAGGGAATATCTCGATAAGTGGTAGGGTAGATAATGTCCGCTTCAATTTTGTATTCTATCCCATTGAACCATGAGATCGAGTTAACCGATGGAAGGCTGAGTCATGCCTATCCTGTATTATGTTCTAGTTCTTTCCTCTTAGCGGAATACATTGTTACTTTGCCAACATTCGGACATAAGCTAGATTCTGGATGGTCAATGACATTCACTTCGCTGCTTATGTCGCCGTACTTTGGGCAAAAACTGAAGAGTGAATCGTCCAATCAGATCCAATGCAGGATTGATGCTTCCCTTGTCGAATCCAGGGTAAGAATCAGTGTGCAGATGTTTAGGTTGCACTTGTTTTGAATTGCTCTTTTAGTCGGATCATGGTAAGAGTCAATGGATGAATGGTCGCGTTGCATTCATTTGGAGTTGGGTGATCAACCATGTCCATTTCGATTTACGTTCTCCCGTCAGATCTAGGGATAAAGTCAGCTCAAATGCAGTCATGTCATGCTCATTTGGTCTCATGCTCTTCCTGACGGATCGAAGGAAGGCAACGGAGGACGAATGGTCAAGTCACACTTATTCGTGGTTTATTCTTCTATCCGTGCTCTGTTGGTCAAAGGTATTCGATGGACGTTTGGGTCACATCGATATGTAGTCGAAGAGGATCGATATTGACCGTCGATTCAACGGCACGATGTAGAATGCTCGGACCTCATTTCCTATCGATGCAATGGTATGATATGAAAGGTGCATATCAATATTGCCCATCGATTCGGTGGTACGATATAATTGGTTGCCCAGAACTTCGGGCATCATTCTGATTGGTTAGCATTAAGGTCTCCTTGTAGTCATTTCCTTAAGTTGTAAAGGATGCTAAGCTGGAGAAGTAGCGAGTCACCTTTCTCTTCTTTCGATGATTTGTTCTTCTGCCCCCAGTCTTGGGTTAGCAGAGTTAGTTCGTGGATGGTCTAATTGCACCTGTAGTGAGTTTACACTGCTCACGTCGATTTCAGGTCAGAGTTGGTGAATGAATGGTCGAATCTCATTCATTCGTTTGTCTATTCTTGTAGCCACACTTTGGGGATCAGAGTCAGTTGAAGGGCCATTCATCACACCTATTTGATGTTTATACCCCTGTCCACACTCTGGGGACTAAGAGTTTTAGTAGAAAATGGTCGGACCGCATTTTCCTCAATTAATCCCTCTAGCACTAGTCAATGGCGAAAGTCGAAGTGTGGTCGATCACATTACAACAACTTTAATTTGATGCTTCTCCCACTGAACTGTAGGAAGGAATCGATTGGCAGATGGTTAGGTCACATCCGTCCATGTTGCACGAATAGCCCGTTGGATCATAGAGGAGAGTTAGCGGATGAACGGTCGTGCCACGTTCGTTTGCAGTAGAACGGGTAGTCACATCCATTTAGAATAGGACATTCAGTTAGGTTCGTTTTGCGAATCTGCGTCTCCCTGTCGAATCAAGGAAGAAATTTTTGTCTTATGGGGTTGGAGTGCATCCCTATAAAATTACGTTATGGGTCCCGTGCCGGGGACAAGAGGTTATGCATGGACGGTCGGGTCATGCCCGCTTAGTTCTAGATGGTCTGATCGCATCCAATTTTGTGTGTTAAGTGTGACCTCGTGTCAGGGGAATATTGCAAAGTAGATGGTCGAACTGCATCCGCTTTTTGTATTACAGAACTTGATGAGGAACCATAGCCGATAGATGGATAGTCAAATCACATCCCTTTTGGTATTCATATTCCAAACCATGCTTTGAGGACTGGAGTTGGTTGATGGGTTGTTAGTCACACCCATTTGGTGTTTATACTCTAGCCTGCGCTCTCGGGATTGAAGTAAGTTGATGGGTGGTCATTTGCACCCAGTTGGTGTTTATACTCCAGTCCACACTCTGGGGACTTAGAGTTAGTTTATGTTTATACTCCAGTTCGCACTCTAGGAATCTGGAGTTAGTTGATATTTATACTCCAGTTTGCACTCTGGGAATCTGGAGTTAGTTATATCTGGAGTTAGTTGATGTTTATACTCCAGTTCGCACTCTGGGAATCTGGAGTTAGTTGATGTTTATACTCCAGTTCGCACTCTGGGAATCTGGAGTTGGTTGATGTTTATACTCCGACTCGCACTCTAGGAGTTCGGAGTTGATGTTTATACTCCATTTCGCACTTTGGGAATCCGGAGTTGGTTGATGTTTATACTCCAGTTCGCACTCTGGGAATCTGGAGTTGTTGATGTTTATACTCCAGTTCGCACTTTGGGAATCTGGAGTTGGTTGATGTTTATACTCCAGTTCGCACTCTGGGAATCTGGAGTTGATGTTTATACTCCGACTCGCACTCTGGGAGTTCGGAGTTGATGTTTATACTCCGTTTCGCACTCTGGGAATCCGGAGTTGATGTTTATATTCCAGTTCGCACTCTGGGAATCTGGAGTTGATGTTTATACTCCGACTCGCACTCTGGGAGTTCGGAGTTGATGTTTATACTCCGTTTTGCACTTTGGGAATCCGGAGTTGATGTTTATACTCCAGTTCGCACTTTGGGAATCTGGAGTTAATGTTTATACTCCAGTTCGCACTCTGGGAATCTGGAGTTAGTTGATGGGTGGTCAGTCACACCCATTTTAGTGTTTATACTCCAGTCCGCGCTCTGGGGACTTAGAGTTATTTAATGTGTATACTCCAGTTCGCACTCTGGGAATCTGGAGTTAGTTGATCAGGTACGTGGACGGTTGTATCATATCCACCCTAAGTAGGCAAGAAAAGTCGTTAGATGGACGGATCCATCCTCCTCGAGCTTGTAAATATGGAAGGCGAGGTCGTTAGATGGACTGATCCATCCTCATCGGGTTTAGGTTGAACATGGGCGAAGTCGTTAGATGGACGGATCCATCCTCCTCGAGCCCATGTCCGTAAGTTTATACTCCAGCTCACACTCTGGGAGCCGGAGTTAGTTAGAGGATTGTCGTGTATCAATCCCTTATTGCCGCAGTGTGATGGCTTGTCCCTGAGCTTGGGGTTTCACTTAGCGAGTGATCGGTGGGATCCCGATTAACTTCCACTTATATGCCCATCAACGAAGGATGAGATTTAGTTCATGGACGGTTGGATCATGTCCATGTTCATTTGGTTTCCACTTTTGCCAAGCCTAAGGAGTAAGATTAGTGTTCTGGCAAGCTTTGTGCTCGAGCATAGGAAGGGATGGTCGAACTACATCCACTCTGAATTGTGTATTTTCTCTTAAGTCGGGTGCAAGAATTGGAGAGCAGACAGCCGAGTCACGTCCAATTTATACTTTGCATTCTTTCGATCGAGCTAAGGAAGAGAGTTGAAATGACAGCTCGTGATGGTTAGCGAGTAGGCAGTCAGTCGTTGATGACTTTAAATTGAGGGTTGGACCCTGATGAAGTTGGTTTAAGGCATGACTGTTTTGCCGAATTACAGAAGCAAACTGGAGAGTGAACGGTCAAATCATATCCACTTTAAACATGTGTTCTCAAACAATCCCAAGTGTCTAATGTAGGATTGGATGCATGGATGGTGACGTCACGTCCACCCTTGGTGTGATTCCGATTTTATCGGGCATCAGAAAAAGCATAAGTATTTTGGTGAGCTTCAAGTACGAGATGGAGAGTACATTGTTGGGATATATCACTCCAAGTCTTTCCCAGGTCTCCAATTAAATTGCATAGACGGATGAGTGGATGGTCGGTTGCATCCACTTTGTACAAGAGTCTTGACCTCGTCGGCCTCTTCCGCTTTGATGCCTTGCCCCCAGCTAGGGGCATATAGTAGCCGGTGAGTGGTTGAATCATGCTCGTCATGATGATACCTCAATGATTTGATCATAGTCTGCGGAGGTTGTTTTGCACCCAATCTTAAGTACTCGGTTACCTGCATCATTTGCAAGTAGTCTAATTCAAGTAGGTCATATTTTGCAATGTAAATGAAATTGAATTGGAAATAATTCAAAAGAGATCAGATCAAATCTCATTGATAAGTGAGGCAGCGTCGCATGCTCGCTATTGCACTTCAGTCCAGCCCTTCTCAGTTGGAAGTCTAACGCAAATGGTTCAATTTGATCAAAGTCCTTGATCGATAGGGGTCGGATGTTCCCAGTCCTTCGTTTTATGGGGCTTGCACATATTGTCGGAGCTATCCTTCTGGAGCAGCCTTATGGCGTTGGCGTTCACGGTAGCCATGTAGAGAAGAGGAGTTTTCCGATCTAGAGTATGGAGTAGGTCCCCTCCTTATCTCGCCATGTTGATCCTTCATCTGGTTCATCAACTCAATATTGCCCAGGATATGTTGGTGTACTCGTTGGCGGCTACCCACCAGTTCTCTTATCAAAGTCTGGAAATAAGCTCTGGTGATGAATTCATTTATGGGTATCGGCAGCAACCGGCTGTGGGCTTTGGATAAATTCGTTGGCTGCCAGCTTCTTTATTCACTTCAACAATATGAGAAGTAGAACTGGTATGTCTAACCGTGATTGACGATCTTCTCTGAGGAATGAGGGAAGACATTTGCGTTTGATGGCATTCATCACCCTTGGGGAAATCCATGCGCCATTCCCACTTCATAAGGTAGTGTTGTGAAATGACCCACTTAATTTTTTTTTCTTTTTTATATTCAGTGGTCATTTAATCAAGAAAATGTTTAATTCCAATTTTCTTCTATCCAGGACCTTTCTGTCAATATAAAAATATTGGTTTACTCATTTTATCTTGAACTTATATATGTGAAGATATATAAGTCATTTTCTACTTAAATCAGAGTACAGAAATTTGAAAGTAGAAATCTGTTTGAGTATTACTTAAAGGAAATACTCTCTACATAGCAACTGTATTTCTCAAAACTAGATTTTTCCAAATAACTTGGGTTAATGCTTGACTATTGGTCTTATGTCTCAAGACTTATCATTTTACATAAATTCCCCTAATTTTATTACTGGATAAACTGTGCTTTTACTTGTGCATGTGTGTGTGCATGTTTCTGTGCATGTGTGTGTCAGTGGGCAATTCAGGTGCCTTATCTTTCTTGTTAACATAATTGTCTAAGTTTGTCCTATACTTTGGGTTATGAAATAGATCTGAAAATTTAATTTAAAACCCTTGGTTGCTGGCTTAACCCAGGCTCAAGAAAAATGGCTATGTTAGCCCTATTCAGGTTTGCACTATTTTGTAACAAAATACATGCTATTTTGTTTTCTTTTCAAAGCAACTCAAACCCTTTCTATCAGATTTTATTTTTGACTTAAACATGGGTTTTCTTATGTCAGTTCTTTAGATATACATACAAACCACAAATTATTTCAATCTCAGGTTTTCAACCATTTAAACTAACTGTTATTGAGATTTAGGAATGCTACTTCTTTAGCAAAACACTTTTGCAAAATAAAAACATATAAGCTTCAGCTGGTACATATATGGATTCAAGACTTGCAGAACACTAGTTTCAACAACACAATAGTTTTCTAAGTAAATTTAAACAAAGTAGCTTAACATAATTCAGCCCAAACATCTAATTTAACTTCAACAAATCTTTAAATATAGCATCCAATTCCTTAAGCAGTTAAACATCCAAAGCCTGATTAAAGCAATTCCTACTTTCCTGCAAAATCACCATGAGCTGCCCCATAAGAATATGAGACACCCAATGGTGCATAAACACAAAAGGGTCAGACTATTTGTCTGGTGTGAATAATCTAACTGAAAACATGATCTTATTCAATTCTATTTGTATTCCAGTACTTTGCATGAATAAGAAGCTCAGTATCTTCTGTGTGCATGTTTTTGTGAGGCATGTGCATTCATATCAGTGTTAAACAGATTATATATATCAAAGTGATTTAGTTCATAGAAAACAATCATAAGATTCATCAATAAGACATCTTAAAACAACCAATGCAATCATCAATTCAGTCATCATGCCCCTTTTATAATTTTACTGGCCATCAGGGATTTTACCCAAGCCTCTCCTGAACCTACTTCTAAAGTTCACTATCAAATGTAATAGGGTCTTTAGCTACTTCCTTTTTTTTAAAACACACACTGCCTGGGACATCTCTCTGTTAACCCAGCACACTCAGGCCCCTGGGTATAAACATACCATGTGTGAGCTTGCAATGTTCCCCTTGCCAAGCTATATTTTGGTAGCCCTAAGATCCCAAGTCCTTAGTTAAATTACTAAGTGTCATCTCCTTTTCATAACTGTGCTAATCCCTTCTGCATCTCACTTTTTTTTAATCAAAGAAATATAAACAATGCAACCAACATGTATTCATCCAGAGTTTGGTAAGTTATATTTTCAGAAACAACATTTAATCATGAAAAATGGATGTGACTTCTTAGCACATTATTTTGCCTATGGGTTTCACTGGATCCAGATGTAAGCATATGGTCCTGAGTAATTTACTAGATATATATTTTTTTTTTCTTACCTCTGGTTCAATCAGATTCATGATCTGGCTAAACCACAAGTATAATTTGATTTGGGTAGTTCATAAAACATAGAAGCTCAGCACATGTACAACATTGCACTTCTACATTCTCTTTTGTTTTAATTAATATGAGACATAAGCAACAACACAATGTTACAGCCCCATATTTCTTTCTATCTTCAGACCATATATCTGCCACATGAATCCGGGGATTTTTATAAACAACTATATAAAGAAAACTTATAAAAGAAATCACTCCATCTCAAAGTTAACCCATATCACAGACAAACATTTTAAACCATGAATCCATGACTCTTATTTTTCTGGGTAAATCAGAGAGAGGTTTTACACTTAAACAAATCATTAACAAACCAAAGTCATCCAATCATAAAACATAACTTGTAAAAGAAAGTGAATGATTAGTTCAAATAGGCTGCCTCAATACTCAGGACTTAATGCCAAAGTTTTCAGTGAGGTTACTCACTTTAATCCTTCTTCTTCCTATGCCTTATGAACCCCTTTTTAGTCTTCTTCCTTCTCCTATTTTTTCTCTGGTTTATGTCTTGTATATTTTTTTCTAGGTTAATGAAGAACAAAATGTGTATGGTCTCACTATGCTAGGCCTTTTATATAAATCTTGGCTGTTACTAGGGTTTATGGAATTACCCAATGTCAGTTCTACCCCATACAAAACATAGCCTGCCTCTGGTTTGATTCAAGAAAATAAAAGGGTATGTGGTCCTTGTCTTCCTTTTCAGAAATCAGCTTCTCCCTTTTAATTTTCCCCGGTCATGTCATATACATGACTTCTTATTTTTCTTAATTAAACAAAATTACTGGAAATAGATAAAGTGCTTGTTTAGGGACTCATGCCACTTCCATGCAACTTCTGTTTTCTTTCAGAAATTGGTTGACTGTATACATGTATAACCTATGTATACCTAAGTCTTTTATTTTTCTTTCTTTCTTTAAATAATTTTAAGTTTATTTCAGCCTAGCTCTTATTTTCTTTGTACTATATTTTATTTAAAGACAAAATTCTATCTTTATGCATATGTATTTCTAAATCAGTTATTTTAATTTATTTATTGATTTCTGCTAAATTTTATTACACAGAAATTCGTGTACATGTGTACACTGTCTTGTGCACATGTACATGTTTTAAACCATGTACCTGCAATTCAATTTCCCATTCCTATCTTTTCAATGTGATTTTTAAACAATTATAAACTAAATTAACTTATGAAATTATTCACAAAAATCAGGGTTATCACATATACCCCTCCTTTTAGGAATTGTGTCCCACAATTCTTGCATACTTAACTTAAGTATCATTACTTCAGAAAAATAAATTTTCTGATTTCAAAACCGTTCTCAATCCAACCACTTATTTAAACACTATGCATATCAATACAAGATAAAAAATCACAATGCATATCCAATCAACACATCCATTAGTATATATATAAATTTACCTTTTCTTCAATCAAACAGTTGTGGATAATCATTTCTGATTTTATCCTCCACTTCCCATGTGCAATCATTTGGGTCTAGACTCCATTGTACTTTTACTAATTTAATTTCTTTGTTTCTCAATTTCTTGGTTTCTCTAGAAACTATGCCCACTGGTTCCTTTTCATTGATCATTCTAGGATCAATCTGCACATCCTTAGAGGATTCTAGGATTGCCTCCTTATCATGAACCCATCTTCTAAGTTGAGACACATGAAAAACATCATGCATTGCTCTCATTTCTTCTGGCAATTCTAATTTATAGGCTACTGTTCCTATTCTTTCTAGGATTTTATATGGTCCTATATATCTAGGAATCAACTTCCCTTGTTTCCCAAACCTTAGAACCTTTTTCATGGGTGATATCTTGATGAATACATAATCCCCAACATCATATTGTACTGCCTTCCTTCTTTGATCTGCATATTTCTTTTGCCTATCTTGGGCAGAAGCAATTCTTCTTCTGATCAAAGCTATCTTTTCAGAAGTCTCCTTCACATTTTCTGGTCCTAAGACCACTTTTTCTCCAGATTCAAGCCAACTTGAGGGTGATAAACATGGTCTCCCATAAAGGACTTCAAAGGGGGCCATGCCTATGCTACTATGATGGCCATTGTTGTATGCAAATTCAGCTAAAAAGATATGATCCTCCCAACTTCCTCCCCAATCCAATACACAAGCTCTTAACATGTCTTCAAGCAATTTGTTCACAATTTCTGTCTGGCCATCAGTTTGAGGATGGTATGCTGTGCTTAAGCATAAATCAGTCCCCATTTCCTTGTGAAAACTCTGCCAAAACTTTAAAGTGAAGATGGTATCTCTATCACTTACTATAGTCTTTGGTATACCATGCAGCCTGACTACTTCTTTAATAAACAACTGGGCTAGTGTATTTGCATTTCTTTCTGATTTCACTGGTATAAAGTGGGCTGACTTGGTTAACCTATCAACCACTACCCAAATACTATCATTTCCCCTCCTAGTTCTAGGCAAACCATCAATAAAATCCATTGATATGTCTTCCCATTTCCACTGTGGTATTTGTAAAGGTTGAAGCATCCCTGAGGGTTTTTGATACTCAGCCTTCACCTGTTGGCAAATCATACATTTAGATACATAGGTTGCCACTGCACTCTTCATTCCACTCCACCAATAATTTCTCTTGAGGTTGTGATACATTCTTGTGCTTCCTGGGTGTATAGTATATTTGCTTTTGTGGTAAGCATCCAAAATTTCTTGCTTCAACTCATCAACTGCTGGAACACATATTCTTTCTCCTTTCTTCAGATGGCCTTGATCATTCAACTGAAAACCTTCCACTGTCTCACCATTTAATATTTGAGTCTTCTTTCCAAATAAAAATGGATCTTGGTTTTGTAGAATTACAACTTTATTCTTCAATTCTGATCCCAGAGTAATAAAACTTAATTTTCCCATTTCTACATTCCTACTGCATAAGCTCATATTTTCTATGTTATTACTTCCTATCTCTGAATCAATTAATAATGATAAAGTGTTAAACTCTTCTATCATTAATCTAGCCACTTTAGCATGTTGTCTACTTAAGGCATCTGCTACTTTATTAGCCTTACCAGGTGTGTACAATATTTCAAAATCATATGAGGCTAAGAGTTCAATCCATCTTTGCTGCCTCATATTTAATTCTTTTTGTGAAAACAAATATTTAAGTGATTTATGGTATGTATACACTTCAAATTTTGCTCCTAACAAGTAGTGTCTCCATAATTTAAGAGCATACACTATGGCAGTCAATTCAAGGTCATGAGTAGCATACCTTACCTCACTTGGTTTCAACTTCCTAGAAGCATAAGCTATTACTTGATGTTGTTGCATCAACACTGCCCCAAGCCCTTGTCCACTTGCATCAGTATACACCACCAAGTTTTCATTTCCCTCAGGTACTTTAAGAATTGGAGCTTGTACCAGTGCTTCCTTTAATTTCCCAAAGGCTATTTCACACTCCTCAGTCCAAGTGAACACTTGATTTTTCCTAGTCAATCTGGTTAATGGAATTGAGATTTTTGCAAAATCTTTTATAAATCTTCTATAGTAACCAGCCATTCCCATGAATGATCTGACTTCAATGACATTAGTAGGCCTTTTCCAAGCTTGCACTGCAATGACTTTATTGGAATCCACAACTATTCCTTTTTCTAATATAATATGGCCTAGAATATTCACTTCATTTTGCCAAAAAGTGCATTTTGAAAACTTTGCTTTCAAGTCTTCCTGTCTCAATTTCTCAAATACCATATGCAAATGGTTTTCATGCTCTCTAACTGACTTAGAATAAATTAGTATATCATCAATAAATATTAATACAAACTTATCCAAGTATTCTCTAAAAATCCTATTCATCAAATCAACAAAATAGGAAGGAGCATTTGTTAAACCAAATGGCATTACTAAAAATTCATAAAGTCCATATCTGGTGTTAAAGGCTGTATACTTTATACTTTCCTCTTCTACTTTCATCTGATGAAAGCCTGAAGCTAAATCAAGTCTAGAAAATATTTTTGCACCACTCAATTGATCAAAGATATCATCAATTCTTGGTAAGGGATATTTATTTTTAACTGTGACTTTGTTTAATTCCCTATAGTCAATACATAACCTAAGGGATCCATCTTGTTTCTTAACAAAGACTATTGGTGCTCCCCATGATGAGCTACTGGGTCTAATAAAACCTTTTTCTTCTAGTTCAACTAATTGCTTTTTCAGCTCCATCAACTCCTTAGGCCCCATTCTAGTTGGTCTTTTAACCACTGGGTTAGCTCCTGGAATTATCTTGATTGAAAACTCAACTGGTCTGTGGTTTGGAACTCCTCTCACTTCACCAAACACATCAACATATTGATTAACTATGGGGATCTCTTCTAATGCAGGCATGGGTTTTTCATTTGACAATGTAGAAAGGTTGGCTATACTTCTATTTTTGTTTGCCTCACAGAGAACAACTATTCTTTGTCCATCAGAAACTTTCAATGATATGGTGGATGCCTCCATATTAATGATAGCCTTATATCTACTCAACCAATCAACCCCTAAAATAATCCCTATGCCCGGATATTGCAACACATATAGGTCTGACTCAAACACATGTCCCCCTATGTTCAATCCCAGTTGCTTACATATCACACCCAGAACACATGAACTACCTATAGGGCTTCTAATAAGCAATGGCTTATCAACAATCATACAATTTAATTTTAGTTGTTGTACAATATCATGGGAAATCAAGGAGTGTGTAGCCCCAGTATCATACATTACTACAAAAGGTATTGAGTGTATGAGCATAGTACCTTCAACTTGGCCATGGTTCTCAACATTTGGTCCCTCAGTTGCTTTACCTTTCCCTTCCAAGGTTCCTACTTTTCCTTGCTTAAACTCTGGACAGTTCCTCCTTATGTGACCCTCCTTTCCACACTGGTGACAATTGAAGGATGCTGGTCTAGGATTGGTGCACCTATTTTTCATGTGCCCCTCTTGACCACAGTTGTAACAAGTGATCCTCTTCTTAACTTCAGCAGTTCTGGCTTCTTCTGGTTTCTTGGTGGAAGCTATGTCTGTTTTCTTCTTATCATAAGGGTGAAATTTACCCTTTCCCTTCTTGTTTTGATTATTTTTGAATGCCCTGAAATTCTCTCTAGCTTTATCATGTTGTTCAATGCTCAGAGTCAAATCCAAAACTTGATCAAAAGTTTTATCCTTGTATGGTAGCATGGCTCTACTAAGGCTAGGGTTCAACCCTTGAATATATCTGCCATTCTTAGCTTCCTCGGTAGTGATGAGCACTGCACCATACTTTGCCAATGATTCAAACTTCTGAGTGTACTCAGTGACACTCATAGTCCCTTGCCTCAATTTGATGAATTCCTCCAGTAAAGACTCCTTAGCTGATGCAGGGATAAATCTGCCTTCCAACATTGCTTTAAATTGATCCCATGTTACTTCTCCTTCAGGTCTTCCAGCTATGATAACCTCCCACCAATCCAAAGCTGCTCCTCTCAATTGCCTGGATGCAATTTGCCTCTTCCTTTGGTCTTCAACTTGCATGTCTGCAAAAATTCTTTCCAAAATTCTAAGCCAATTTTGAACCCCCATAACTCCTTCTGTGCCATCAAATGTTTTGCCTCCAAGATTGGTAAAAGTCTTGAGTAGTTTGGAGAGTTCCTCATGTGGATTTTCCTGCCTGTTGCCTACTCCATCTCTTATGGCCCTCATGAATTCTTGCACATTCACCATGGGTGGTTCACTTGTTCCTACATTTTGATGTCTGGGTTCTACCATAGCTCTATGGATATAACACTTAGGTTAGTCTGTTTTGCCTAATGCTCTATAGATTAATTCATTTTAATTTATCACTTATTCTGTCATAATAGATATCAATAGTGTAAACATAAAAAAAACAAAACATCCAAAGCAGTAAACACTTCTATACATCCAATGCAAACAAATTCATACAAAATTTTTGCTATGTTATTTAACAACATAGCTCTGATACCAAATGAAATGACCCACTTAATTTTTTTTTTCTTTTTTATATTCAGTGGTCATTTAATCAAGAAAATGTTTAATTCCAATTTTCTTCTATCCAGGACCTTTCTGTCAATATAAAAATATTGGTTTACTCATTTTATCTTGAACTTATATATGTGAAGATATATAAGTCATTTTCTACTTAAATTAGAGTACAGAAATTTGAAAGTAGAAATCTGTTTGAGTATTACTTAAAGGAAATACTCTCTACATAGCAACTGTATTTCTCAAAACTAGATTTTTCCAAATAACTTGGGTTAATGCTTGACTATTGGTCTTATGTCTCAAGACTTATCATTTTACATAAATTCCCCTAATTTTATTACTGGATAAACTGTGCTTTTACTTGTGCATGTGTGTGCATGTTTATGTGCATGTGTGTGTCAGTGGGCAATTCAGGTGCCTTATCTTTCTTGTTAACATAATTGTCTGAGTTTGTCCTATACTTTGGGTTATGAAACAGATCTGAAAATTTAATTTAAAACCCTTGGTTGCTGGCTTAACCCAGGCTCAAGAAAAATGGCTATGTTAGCCCTATTCAGGTTTGCACTATTTTGTAACAAAATACATGCTATTTTGTTTTCTTTTCAAAGCAACTCAAACCCTTTCTATCAGATTTTATTTTTGACTTAAACATGGGTTTTCTTATGTCAGTTCTTTAGATATACATACAAACCACAAATTCTTTCAATCTCAGGTTTTCAACCATTTAAACTAACTGTTATTGAGATTTAGGAATGCTACTTCTTTAGCAAAACACTTTTGCAAAATAAAAACATATAAGCTTCAGCTGGTACATATATGGATTCAAGACTTGCAGAACACTAGTTTCAACAACACAATAGTTTTCTAAGTAAATTTAAACAAAGTAGCTTAACATAATTCAGCCCAAACATCTAATTTAACTTCAACAAATCTTTAAATATAGCATCCAATTCCTTAAGCAGTTAAACATTCAAAGCCTGATCAAAGCAATTCCTACTTTCCTGCAAAATCACCATGAGCTGCCCCATAAGAATATGAGACACCCAATGGTGCATAAACACAAAAGGGTCAGACTATTTGTCTGGTGTGAATAATCTAACTGAAAACAAGATCTTATTCAATTCTATTTGTATTCCAGTACTTTGCATGAATAAGAAGCTCAGTATCTTCTGTGTGCATGTTTTTGTGAGGCATGTGCATTCATATCAGTGTTAAACAGATTATATATATCAAAGTGATTTAGTTCATAGAAAACAATCATAAGATTCATCAATAAGACATCTTAAAACAACCAATGCAATCATCAATTCAGTCATCATGCCCCTTTTATAATTTTACTGGCCATCAGGGATTTTACCCAAGCCTCTCCTGAACCTACTTCTAAAGTTCACTATCAAATGTAATAGGGTCTTTAGCTACTTCCTTTTTTTTTAAAACACACACTGCCTGGGACATCTCTCTGTTAACCCAGCACACTCAGGCCCCTGGGTATAAACATACCATGTGTGAGCTTGCAATGTTCCCCTTGCCAAGCTATATTTTGGTAGCCCTAAGATCCCAAGTCCTTAGTTAAATTACTAAGTGTCATCTCCTTTTCATAACTGTGCTAATCCCTTCTGCATCTCACTTTTTTTTTAATCAGAGAAATATAAACAATGCAACCAACATGTATTCATCCAGAGTTTGGTAAGTTATATTTTCAGAAACAACATTTAATCATGAAAAATGGATGTGACTTCTTAGCACATTATTTTGCCTATGGGTTTCACTGGATCCAGATGTAAGCATATGGTCCTGAGTAATTTACTAGATATATATATTTTTTTTTTCTTACCTCTGGTTCAATCAGATTCATGATCTGGCTAAACCACAAGTATAATTTGATTTGGGTAGTTCATAAAACATAGAAGCTCAGCACATGTACAACATTGCACTTCTACATTCTCTTTTGTTTTAATTAATATGAGACATAAGCAACAACACAATGTTACAGCCCCATATTTCTTTCTATCTTCAGACCATATATCTACCACATGAATCCGGGGATTTTTATAAACAACTATATAAAGAAAACTTATAAAAGAAATCACTCCATCTCAAAGTTAACCCATATCACAAACAAACATTTTAAACCATGAATCCATGACTCTTATTTTTCTGGGTAAATCAGAGAGAGGTTTTACACTTAAACAAATCATTAACAAACCAAAGTCATCCAATCGTAAAACATAACTTGTAAAAGAAAGTGAATGATTAGTTCAAATAGGCTGCCTCAATACTCAGGACTTAATGCCAAAGTTTTCAGTGAGGTTACTCACTTTAATCCTTCTTCTTCCTATGCCTTATGAACCCCTTTTTAGTCTTCTGCCTTCTCCTATTTTTTCTCTGGTTTATGTCTTGTATATTTTTATCTAGGTTAATGAAGAACAAAATGTGTATGGTCTCACTATGCTAGGCCTTTTATATAAATCTTGGCTGTTACTAGGGTTTATGGAATTACCCAATGTCAGTTCTACCCCATACAAAACATAGCCTGCCTCTGGTTTGATTCAAGAAAATAAAAGGGTATGTGGTCCTTGTCTTCCTTTTCAGAAATCAGCTTCTCCCTTTTAATTTTCCCCGGTCATGTCATATGCATGACTTCTTATTTTTCTTAATTAAACAAAATTACTGGAAATAGATAAAGTGCTTGTTTAGGGACTCATGCCACTTCCATGCAACTTCTGTTTTCTTTCAGAAATTGGTTGACTGTATACATGTATAACCTATGTATACCTAAGTCTTTTATTTTTCTTTCTTTCTTTAAATAATTTTAAGTTTATTTCAGCCTAGCTCTTATTTTCTTTGTACTATATTTTATTTAAAGACAAAATTCTATCTTTATGCATATGTATTTCTAAATCAGTTATTTTAATTTATTTATTGATTTCTGCTAAATTTTATTACATAGAAATTCGTGTACATGTGTACACTGTCTTGTGCACATGTACATGTTTTAAACCATGTACCTGCAATTCAATTTCCCATTCCTATCTTTTCAATGTGATTTTTAAACAATTATAAACTAAATTAACTTATGAAATTATTCACAAAAATCAGGGTTATCACATGTTGGGGGTTGTATTTCCATAGTACACCGACATAGTTAACATGTTGAATTTTCACTGGAAGTTCTGCATGTAGGATGGTTTCAACGAATAGGTCTCGACTGGGAAATATTCTCCAATTGTCATTATGATCAGGTCCATTTTATTGCTACGGGGTCTTGTAATACTGGTGAATGATGTATGCACGATTGCCCAACGTTCGAGTGGTTTGTTGATGCTGATTGGATGATGAGTTGTTTAAGATGGGCTCATAAGTTGGTGATTATTTCTAATTTTCACCCAGGTAGGAGGCCCATATAAGATAGTGAGGAAGTCCTCTTAAGGTTGTATGTCGTGGTTCTAGTCATATGGACACGGTATGATTAAGATGCGGGCATCTAAAGATGGTTTAGCGGTGACCAGCTATGTTTTGAGTTGGCAGAGTAGACATTGTAGGACAAACGTCATATTAGCCATCGTACCATAGTTGTCAATTCAGGAGTTTAAAAGCTGGTCCATTGGAGGAAGTTGCATTCCACCTTAAAAGCATGATGTATTAATCAACTCCAGTTCTTGGCATATTAGCTAGGTTCTCCAGCCTCTGGGAGTACGGTTGAGTAGTATTTCTTTATCCATTCCTTGATTGCAACTCAACATTTGTTGTTGTGATCTCCTATGTCTTGTTCAACCATGGAAGAATTAGAAGCACAGATGGAATGTTCCTTCATTAAATTGGTGATTGAATTTACTATGCGGGTGCCCTGCCCTGCGCTGCGAAATTGGTGATTAAATTTCCTATGTCTTTTTAGGAAATTTGGGTCGTACCCGATTTTTTTTTTTGAAATTTCGTATCGATACGAAATGGACGCAGATGGATCGATACGAACTGCGTGTTCGTATCGATACGAAATGGACGCAGATGGATCGATACGAAATGCGTGTGAGAACCGATACGAAATGGACGCAGATGGATCGATACGAACTGCGTGTTCGTATCGATACGAAATGGACGCAGATGGATCGATACGAAATGCGTGTGAGAACCGATACGAAATGGACGCAGATGGATCGATACGAACTGCGTGTTCGTATCGATACGAAATGGACGCAGATGGATCGATACGAACTGCGTGTGAGAACCGATACGAAATGGACACAGATGGATCGATATGAACTGTGTGTTCGTATCGATACGAAATGGACGCAGATGGATCGATACGAACTGCGTGTGAGAACCGATACGAAATGGACGTAGATGGATCGATACGAACTGCGTGTTCGTATCGATACGAAATGGACGCAGATGGATCGATACGAACAGAGCGATGCGAAGCAGATCGATACGAAAAGTGATCGATACGAACAGGACACTCTTGATCGATACGAACAGAGCGATGCGAAGCAGATCGATACAAAAAGTGATCGATACGAACATGACACTCTTGATCGATACGAACAAGGAAGTGGCGATCGATACGAACAGAGCGATGCGAAGCAGATCGATACGAAAAGTGATCGATACGAACTGGACACTCTTGATCGATACGAACAGAGCGATGCGAAGCATATCGATACGAAAAGTGATCGATATGAATAGGACACTCTTGATCGATACGAACAGGAAAGTGGCGATCGATACGAACAGAGCGATGCGAAGCAGATCGATACGAAAAGTGATCGATACGAACTTTGACATATTTTCTAGGTGCGAAAACATGGTTACGAAAATCGCCATATTTTCATGGATACGAAAATATGGATACGAAAATCTTGATGAGTGTAGTTCCTCTTAGATAGGGAGCAATCTGAATAGAATAGAAGGAACCACTTGATGACAGATCTGGATCTCCTCCTTAGATTTTTGCAATCCAACGATGGTAGTAGATCCACTGAGCAGGAGAAAAGTTGGGTTTTTCTCAGTGAAAGCACCAAAGTGTTTGTACCAAAATTGGGCACAACACTCTTCGGAAGTTTTTGAAGAGATAAAGTGAAGAAATTAAATGGAAAAGGAGGATTATCTAACAAAAACTCCAAATTTCAGATATGAAAATAATTAAAATGCAAGGAGACACAAGAATTTAGAGTGGTTCGGCGTGTCGCCTACGTCCACTATGAAGTTAATAACTTTGTTGAACTTTCTTTGAAGATTACAAGTGAATTCAGTAAGTTACAGCAGATGATTATGAATTGCAGCAGTAAATTTCTTTATTGGCAGCAGCAAGGGAGTTTAGATCTGGATCTGGCAGAGTCCGGGCGTTGGAGAGCTCAAGGAAAAGGAAGAAGAAGAACCTCTTTTCTGTTGGCTTAGGGGGTCTATTTATAGGTGTAGGAGGCTGATATTTCGCTCAGATCTCGGGAGACCCTCTCTGGCACGTGACTAGGCCCGCGCGCCCAAGCTCACGAAGTTTTGGTCCGATCCGTGATCGATACGAACGGATTTCGTATCGATCAAGATTGTGTTCGATGGAGTCGAAATTTGGCGTGGACATTCTTTAGCATGCACGTAGGCTTCTGTGAAAATTTCATTGCATTTGGACTGGTGGATCTCGAGATATGATCGATACGAAATGGAGTTTTTCCATCCGCGATCGATACGAACGAATTTCATATCAATCAAGATTTGCTCCGATCGAGTTGAAATTTGGCATGAACATTCTTCATGTTGTATGTAAGCTGCTGTGAAAATTTGGTGAAATTTGGACTTGTAGATCTCGAGTTATGATCGATGCAATTTTTGATTTCTCAACCGTGATCGATCAATATCTTGAGCGTACAAACTCTGATTGACTTGAAATTCGGAACGTTGGCTCTCATAGCTTCGCTTGTCGTGTGGTGTCAATTTTAGCTCGATCCGGACTCAGAAAAAATTCATCGATATCCATAGTGAGCCTGCGTATAACCGATCTCCAAGACGAATTGTCATGGGTTTCTAGTCAAGTTCATGGTGTCACGGCCTTGCCAAAAGGTGGGATAACACCAAGTAAAATCCAAAGTGGACAGAATGGATAAAAATAGGAAAACCGGTCCAAATTTGATTGGGTGGACTAAATAAGGTGACAGTCCAAACTTGATAGAATTGACAACATAACGTAACAGTCCAACTTGATAGAATGTACTAAATCAATACTTAAACGCCACGCAGAGTGGTTGACTCTTCTCGTGGCAATTTAAAGATAAACAGATTCAAGGTTTTCGAATCAAATAAGGAAAGGAAAGTTTCCAACAAATGACTAGGAAGGTGCACCCCTTGAAGTATACCTCTAGTAATATACTCCTGAGAAGCTCATTTACTCCGTGATACTTCTCGGACAATACCAAGCCGGACCCTGCTAAACCTTACCGAGCATCCGAATATTTCCACATCAAAGTGCACAACCGTATCCAAACTAGATGAGATGTGAAAATACCCTAATGGGAGCAACCCCACATAGCTTGGCCTCCTCTCGCACTTTTGGCTTAGTCATTTCCAACAAAGGATAGCAATGATCGACGTTGCAACAAATCATCTTAGAATGACGATAATAAAGTAGCTGAAGTGACCTGTAGATGAGTTACCAACTATCGAGGATATGATATAAAATGATCGTATATGGAAATTGAGTCTTGTATACTTATCGCCACTCATCGAATTCAAACCGGTACTATTTCTGGATTAACAATAATACTGGACAAGTCAAGGTAGTGTTAGCTCAAAATCATGTCTCACGATTATTCTTAACTTTCGAAATAGCGACAAGTCTACCTCTTCGATGTTTAGTGCTAATTATACAAATAAATCATTTCCATATAAGCAATATCAATTAAGGAACTATTTTCCCATAACCGAAACTGAACTTTAACTTTTAAAACTAAACTTGTGCTTGATTTCAATGTTACAGTATTGGTAATACACTTTTAGAAAAACTTTTTCAAAACGTTCTTTTATAAAACCAATGTTATAATACTAAGTGAATTAAACAAGGGTCAAAACAAATGTCGTTAAACCATTGTTTACTATAAACCCAAAACAATTTACACTTAGCTTTATTTAAAAATAATCCATTTTAAAGGATTTTTCGTTTATAAACCATTATTTATAAATCTAAAACAATATTTATTATCCCAAAAGATAATAAAGCAATTTAAATACCTTTATAAATTTAAAACAATATTAGTTATCCCGAAGGATAATTAATCACATTTAAAGTCTCCTTTGAAATGAGAAATCAATTATTTTTAAATAAAATAGTTGCTTATTTCCAAACACTTTTATATCATCAGTAAATTTACTTTAAAATTTTTATTAAATCAGTTTATTATCTTTAAAAACATTAAATTAGTTAATTAACTTAAAACGCTTTATTGTATTAGTTAATTTACTTTAATCACTTTTATTAAATCAATTAATTAACTTTAAATATCATTAATTACAAAGATTAATTAAATTCAAATAATCATTAGGTAAAATGAATAATTCATCTTAAATATCATTAATTAAAATAACAAATAAATTTTAAATACCATTAATTAAAACAATTAATTAAGTTTAAATAATCATAAATTAATTGGATTAATTAAATTCAAACCTCATTAGTTAGACCGATTATTAAAACATCATTTGTTAAAAATGATATATTTAATTATAAAACATCATCAATTAAAACGATTTAACTAAATTCCAAATATCATCAGTTAAAACAATTAGTTTGGTTTAAAAAAATCATTAATTAAAATGATTAACTAAATTCAAATATCATTATGTAAAATGATAAATTACTTTTAAATATCATTAATTAAAATGATTATTAATTTTAATTATCCTTAATTAAACTAATTAATTAAACTCAAGTAATCATTAGTTAAAATGATTAATTAAATCCAGTCTCTTTTAAAACAAAGATAAACACAATTTAAACACCATTAATTAAATTGGTTAATTAATTTCAAAATCATTAGTTAAAATGATTAATTATTTTAAATTATCATTAATCAAAATGATTAATGAATTTTAACATTCTGTTTAGTGAAATCCCAAGCTCAAGTTCAAAAGCAAACGATAGGGTTTTGGGGATGAAAATTAATAAATGATGATATAGCGAAATCGCTATAGCGACACTTAACAAATTAAATGGAATATCAGGATTTATTTTAATTAACCATCAATATAACAGCATAAGAATGTAAATAAATAATTATTGAGAAGAAACCCTTTAGGGTCTCTCTACATATTTTTCCTGCAAAATAATGGTTATGGATAATATATATAATCATATGGGTTCATATCAACCAAATTAATATGTCATCCGTTTTTCAAACGGAAATTCAACCAAACAAGCAATCAAACAATTTAACTAACATCCAAGCAAACAATAAACGTATATAACATTATAGATATGATATAATAAAATTTAATGTGAGTTAAACTCACATTGATTTTCGTTTTCAGCGAAACGTTCCTGTTTGGACTAAAATCGAATGTCGTTTGATTTTAGCATAAAATTCCATTAGCTCCAAACTTGACGAATCCAATTCCACTGCGAAGATAATAATTCCATGAGTACAACGCAACTGTTCGCATCCAAATCCGACCTCAAATGAGTTAGAAACTGATTTTATAAGATTTTCGAATTAATTAAACAATTAAATACCCTAATTACTTAATTAATCACAACTACCCTTAAATCCTATTTCTTCCCCAACCTAATAAGCCACCTGCACACGCCGTGCAACGGACACGCCACTTTGGTCCATGATTCAGTGATTGGACATCACCAACGCATCCCTCATCGCCTCCTCTCCGATCAACCCAACGATGGCCAAGCTTCATTGACCGACACAAAAAAACGACAGTGCCTCCCTCCTGCTATAGTAGAATGACGCGAATCGTAGGGAGGAGCACCACTTAACAAAACCACCTCCAGTCACCTCACCACACCTCCATGGACTCAACCAAGCCACCGAAAACAAGCAATAACGTCCCCTGACAATCTTGAACCCAAACCCCCCCTTTAATGTCGCGATTTGCATCTCCCAATTACACACCACCATACTCCGAGCCTAGGTGATTCTCCATGCTACAAACTCATCGCCACCCTCGATTCGAGCCAACTCCGGATGAGTCTACCTAAACCCGAAACCCTAGCCATGCCTAAGACAACCAAATTCGGCTATAGGGGATCGCATGCTACAATAAGCATGTAGATTTGTAGATCTTGCAATTTAAAAATCCATGGAACTCGTTTGGTGATTTTTTAGTTGAGAGGGTGATTTGATATTAAATTTTGAACTGAATTTCTTGGTTTTCGTTTATGGCTACAGCTAATAGAAGAAAAAAAAAGAGAACGAGGGAAAGAATGAAAATTGGTTAAGTGTTTTAAGGTCTTTTTTTATAACCAAATAAAAAAATAAAATGATTATGTTCCCTTTTTTCATAACAAAAGGACTTCTCGAGCTGTCCAACATGTCCACGCCATCAAATCGTTATTTAAAATTTGAATTTTGATTTGATTTTACAATGGTTTTTAAATGAAATATTTACGGTACCCTGCTACATAATATTTCGTTCAAGTACGAACCGCGAGTGACCAAAATAAAAATATAATCGTGCACTAAAATGCGATATGATCATAAATCAACAGTGAACTACACATATTATTTTATTTTGTGAAATTCCTCAAATATCATCGTTTACCGATAAATCGTTAAATGAATAATTTTCAATATTTTCCAAATTAAAAATTATGGAAAAATCAAATAAATTAAACTAAAAATACGTCAATAGAAATCGAATCTTAAAACTAAAAAATTTCTGATTTATTATTCGAACTCTTTATTACTGTAACTAAATTTCCAATTGGGTTCTCTAATATTACTTATTAATTTCAAAAGAAGTTAAATGAAATTATTAAATTCATTTAATTAAGACTTAATTCTGAATTCAAATATTTTATTCAATCCCTATATTTGAATTTAAGTCTTTAAATTCCAAAAATCCAATTATTTAAATATTTAAAATTAATTAAACATTTAAAATCAAATGACCAGAATTTTGGGTTGTTACTTTCTCCCCCCTTAAAAGAATTTCTTCCCCGAAATTGCTAAGGAAGAAAATGTTTCCAAACCCTTAATTTTAAAACTATTAATTAAAATGAGTTATTAAACTTATTAACTTTTCAAAACCAATTAGTTGGAATAGATTCCAAAATTTCCAAGTCTTTTAAATTCACTCGCCTATACCAACTAATTCTCTTCTATTCATTTATTCCAAGATATAATCCAAAAATCAAAATTTGGTTGTTAAAAATTTTCTACGAAAAATTTCGCCAGCGTCTCCATTGCGCGGCTCGATCGGAACAACTACAAATCGCCTCAATGGCTCCAAACCAATCAAAGAAAATAAAAGCCAAGTGGCCTCCCATATCTGGGGCATAAAATCATCAACCAAACCAAATTTTCTAAATTTATTACGTATGTTTTTGCATTTTATTTATATTCTTGGCAAGTAATTTATTATCTTCTATGCAAATGTAGGTGCACAAGAATCAAATAGCAATCTCTTGCATACCTGTACTTATGAAATCAAAAAGAAAATCAGGCTGACAAAAGCAATGTGATTTAATTCTACATGCAAAACTAGTCTGATATATATTTACATGAAATCAACAACCATATCTCAATCATGTGCGACAACATACAGAGAATATTCTGTAATAGATGTTATAGATTCAATTATTCCAAATGATAAATTTAGATCTAAATACTCGGGTTTTTCAATTTAAAATTTCATTTTCAAATTTCTCGGACGAGAAAAATCATAGATCAAAAATCAAAATGACAAGAAGGGAACGCCTCCTAATAAATTATGGTGAAACCCTAGAATCAAAACAACATGGAGCATCCATTAGTATTCCGGTTCCTCCGAAAACATCGACTAGAGTGAATAAGTATCATTCCTTTTCCAAAATCTTCAAAAATCTCTTTTTCAAAATCACCGGGATTTAGGTCCTAATAACAACAATTCAAATCCTTTGTCTATAAATTTTAAACTTTATAAACAATGGTATATAAAAGCACACAACCAATCAATTCAATTTAATCAAATTCTGTGAAAGAACAAACTAACATTAACAGTCAATCAAATTCCATTAGAGAAAACTTATTACTTAACATTATTTCAAAATGTAAAATGACTAACAAACAAATCTCAACTTAGGTTCAAAACTTTCTTTATTGTCCAAAAATATAGATAATTATCTAAGCGTACCATTCTGCCCATTTAGCCTTTGGTTATTGCTTAGAAAAATTATCCAAAGTTACTCAGACAAAATGGAAAGTTATACTCTAAATTTTATTAGTTTCTTATATTAAAAATTTCTGTAGTGATACTCAGATGATTATCTGAATCACTTGTATTTCCACTTAGTATTTTATTCAATGCTAAAATTATTTATGAATTATTTCATTATTTTCTTCATCTAAGTTTTAAAAATATTTTATAAAGCCATTTCTTTATAAAACATCAAATAATAACTTATTCCACTTTATTTACTTGTATAATACTCTTCTACATCCTAAGAGTACATACAAATTTTATTTCACTTTTTCAAAGATCTAGATGGGGATCAAATCAAATTATGGTTTCTTAAACCGAGTCAACCTATTAACCTCTCTAACTTGGAGTGTTAAAATGAATCAGGTTTATAGGTTGATCCTAAGTAGTTCTTACTACTTAGATGTTTTCAATAACTATATATGGTTTTAATAAATACAATGTTTATCAAAACCTTCTTATTTAACTTAACCCAGTTTATACCTATGTTAAATTATCCCATATCTTATCTAAGGGTAAAATCTCATTTATTAAAACAATCTCTTATTAAAAATACATTTGTTTTGAAAACAATTTCCTTTTTCCAGGAACTTAAAAATTAAATACCCAGTTTCAAAATTTCAAAACTCATCTTTGAAAGCCTACTACATATATTTTTATATATAACAACTTCGAACGATTTATTTATTAAAACTCACTTCGGGTCATTTGGATTTTGAACTCATTTCGATTGCACAATGATGAAGAGAATAATTTACTAAGTACCCCACAATGTTCGTCTAAGCAAACATTCGATCGTCACTTAGAAGATTATTCAGATTACGACAAAACTAATTGAAACGATTTCCTCCAAATTATCCTAAATAAAATGTATCCCATTTAAAATTTTACTTCTCAAAATATTTTTACTTTCAGTTACTTCCAGAAATACTACTATCTCATTTCTCAAAAACCTTTTTGAAATTATTTTCAAAAATTCCCGGATTTAGATTCAATAATCCTTTTTAAACATATTTTACAAACTCAATTTATATAAAATTTCCTTTATATAAAAATCATTTCATATTATAACAATCCTTTATTATAATAGAATTATCTTAAATATTTATTCTCTAAATATCTCATCCTACCATTCAGATTATATTAAACAGCTTTTTATTAAAGTTTAATCTTTAACCCCCATTATTAAAAGGTGAATTTTTAACTTAACATATTCTCCGAACACCTTTATAGTCAAATTGTGAAAATTAATTAACAAAGGGTTCATTTAAACCAAAGCGATAAATGCTCCTAAAGAACCCGAGCATAATTTAACAATTAACAAACATCAGTCGATGCTTCTTATTTAAATTAAGCATAATCGAACAAACAATGGTGATAATAAATAAATATTATCACATTTAAACCAACACATTTTATAGTTATATAAAGTTTTAAAAATTATTCCTTTATATACATAAAATATAATCCTGGGCAAAATATTTTAATTTTCCAAAATTTTCAATACCATGTCCATTGGCCTTGGTCAAGTGTTTAGAAATCCCTCTCGATACCGTGGCGTCCTACATCTCGACCAAAATTCATAAAAACTCAATAAACCAATTAACATAATATGTTTTTATATCATTAACAAATACGCTCT
Source organism: Allium fistulosum (assembly GCA_030737815.1). Taxonomy (NCBI): domain Eukaryota; kingdom Viridiplantae; phylum Streptophyta; class Magnoliopsida; order Asparagales; family Amaryllidaceae; genus Allium; species Allium fistulosum. Next base: position 1,171,755,514 of record CM060902.1, on the reverse strand, counting down.
CGTATATATAATACCCTCAAACTCATTCTAGGATGTCGCTTATCCTATCTCCAATGAGCCAAACCCTATCAAAGCCAAGGTTCTCGCTTAACCTTGCACTCTGTTACCACTTTGTAATGACCCACCATTTTGGCCATCGAAATTCGACGCCAAACACAACCATTATTTTGCAATATCATTCATCCAATCAACAAAGGGAAGATTGTTAGGGTAAAATAAAAGAAAAGAACGGAGAACAGAGGAAAAACAGAATCTCGCAGCGAATCGACAACATATAATATAACAATAAAAGTAGAAACTGTCACTCCAAAAATACAAAGCATATCAGAGTTAAAAACAAACCTTATCAGCTGGACAGTTATAAAATCCTGATCTTACAAATGTTGATATGGATACTATATAATCAAGTGGAAAATAAAATACTACGATAGGTGAATCTCCAGCTCCCCTCCAGGCTCTCCATAACTTCAAATGCAACCTGGAAAAAATACTCGGTCTAGCTCGAGCATTATAATAAAATAACACCTGGATCAGTCTGGAAATACCAGCGTGAGATAACTCAAATAATGGGGAACATGTAAAAGTTCTGTGAGACCACGCTAACGCGGAATGGATTTTTACCTCACAAGAATAACATCCATACAGTCAAGAGCAAAAATTATCATCAGGAAACAAATCCAAATATGAATGCGTAAAATTAATATTAAAATCAGACTTGAAAGAATGGAAATAACCTGAGTAAAATCCAAACTGGACAGAATGGATTAAATAAGGAAACCCAGTCCAAATTTGATTGAGTGGACTAAATAAGGTGACGGTCCAAACTTGATAGAATGGACAAAATAAGGTAACAGTCCAACTTGATAAAATGGACTAAATCAATACTTAAACGCCACGAAGAGTGGTTGACTCTGCTCGTGGAAATTTAAAGATAAACAGATTCAAGGTTTTCGAATCAAATAAGGAAAGGAAAGTTTCCAACAAATGACAAGGAAGGTGCACCCCCCTTGAAGTACACCTCTAGTAATATACTCCTGTGAAGCTCATTTACTCTATGATACTTCTTAGACAATACCAAGCTGGACCCCACCAGACCTTACCAAGTATCCAAATATTTCCACATCTAAGTGCACAACCGTATCCAAACTAGATGAGATGTAAAAATACCCTAATGAGAGCAACCCCACATAGCTTAGCTTCCTCTCGCACTTTTGGTTTAGTCATTTTTGAAAAAGGAAAGCAATGCTAAACGGAGCAATAAATCGTCTTAGAATGACGATAATAAAGTAGCTGAAGTAACCTGTAGCTGAGATACCAACTATCGAGGATATAAAATGATCGTATATGGAAATTAAGTCTTGTATACTTACCACCACTCATCGAATTCAAACCGGTACTATTTCTGGATTAACAATAATACCGGACAAGTCAAGGTAGTGTTACCTCAAAGTCATGTCTCACAATTATTCTTAACTTTCGAAATAGCGACAAGTCTACCTCTTTGATGTTTAGTGCTAATTATACAAATAAATCGTTTCCATATAAGCAATATCAATTACGGAACTATTTTTTCATAACTGAAACCAAACTTTAACTTTTAAAACTGAACTTGTGCTTGATTTCCATGTTACGGTATTAGTAATACACTTTTAGAAATACTCTTTCAAAATGTTCTTTTATAAGACCAATTTTATAAAACTAAGTGTATTAAACAAGGGTCAAAACAAATGTCGTTAAACCATTGTTTACTATAAACCCAAAAAAAATTACACTTAGCTTTATTTATAAATAATCCTTTTTAAAGGAATTTCTCATTTATAAACCATTATTTATAAATTTAAAACAATATTTATTATCCCAAAAGATAATAAAGCAATTTAAATACCTTTATAAATTTAAAACAAAATTAGTTATCCCGAAAGATAATAAAGCAATTTAAATACCTTTATAAATTTAAAGCAAAATTAGTTATCCCGAAGGATAATTGTAACAACCATGTTGTTAGTTACCTGATTAATTAAATCTATTTAGGGATAATTAATTCTAAATTGTGATTTGTGAAATTTAACTGTGAAATTAAATCTAGTTTTGTGAATAATTGAATTGTTTATCTTAATTAATTGTAAGATAATTTTGGAAAATGTTGAAAATTTAGTTAAATGTTAGTATTGAGATTTATTGTTTTAAAATGAGAATTTGTAATTAATAATTTATTTTGTTTTAATTAAAAATAATAAGAATAACTTGTATTTCAAAAGTTATAATTAATTATACAAAATATTTGTATAATAATGGAAAAGGAATTTTTACTTGTTGTTTTGTTTTAGAGAATTTGAGATATTAAATTGTGATTTTGTAAATAATTGTCTAGTGTAAATTGGAGGTTTAAACAAGTGATTAAGTCAAAAAGAAATTAGCAGCACTTCTTTTGAAAAATTGGTTAGTAACACTGTTAATTGTTTTGGGCCTTAAGCAATGATAAGCCCATTTGTTAATTGTCCACTACTCATTCTATTCTATAACCTAAGAAAACTATATACTTACGTTTCTTTTTTTCTCTCTCTCCGGTAAGAAAAATAAAACGCATTTATTCCATCTCCTTTCGTTCTCGAATTCTAAACCAAATCCCTAATTCCCAAAAATCAAAATCACTATGTCTCTTAAGCCCTAAACCAGTTGTACCCAAGATGTAGTCGCATGTATCTCTCGTGGAGGCTGGTCAGAGCTTGCGTGGCTAGAGGTATGTAGCGTACATGAAGTCATGGAGGCTTGGGAGTGTGGACGCACTCTGTAACGATCCGATTTTTTCGACTTTCAAAAGTCGACATCAATACGCCCACTGTATCAAATGCCGAACCATCGAATGCCGGAAAACCGAATCATTAGGGTTAAAGAAGAAAGAGGTAGAAGAAGAAACATAAACAATAACAGAATCTCACATTCGCAGCGGAACAATATATAATAGATAAATGAATAATCTTTAAACAAAAGAACTATATCAGTTCATACAATACATCATCAGAGTTTACAACAACAACACACAACACTGGCAGTTATAATAACCTGCCCTCATAACAGAATACACAGCGGATAATACATATTATAAGTGATACGTCTCGTCTTCCAGCTCGCCTCTTGAGCTCCACAGCAATCCATTCAGAATTCTACTGATAACCTGACTCTAGACTGCTCGTGTGGAATCTCACTCATTTGGAATGCCTTTTAAATTTAAATAGTTAAATTAAAAAAAAAAAGTGTTCTAGGGCTTAGAGGTGACTGCATATCCGATAGCAATGATTATGGTGAGTTAACACTCACATTACTATTTCTAACTTTATGAGCATGTTATAGCATTGAATTCAATTCATGCTTTATTGGGTGAATTGTCTGGGATTGAAATATAGTTTACTGGTTTTTGGTTTCTATATAGATGTTGATAACTTAACTAACCTCGCTCCTATCATTTTGAAATTGTGGTGCTTATTCTTATTTTGTGATATATGGTTAACTATCCATTGATGCATGCTTGGGTTATTTGCTCATGAACCATGCCTGAAATAGTGTGGCAGTAGTTCGTAGAAAATAGGGAATGGTGGAGTTTTTGGAGCCAAAATTGCTCCATAAATCATCATCACTGGTGGACAAGGCCTGGAGCTAGCTTGGCTCCAGGAACTCGTGCTCCTTGCTGCTGTTCACTTCGGGTTGCGTGCTCTACTTCACCATGTAGTAATGCATGATTTTTTTAACAATATTCGCATCATTGCCGTGTAGTATTCTCAGCTATCATATTGCTTATATGTGATATATGCTTTAACACTAAGTGAATGAGTTTGTAACTGTTGAATTCTTTGTGTATAGGCAGTTCCCCTATTTGTCGCTTGTGTTTGTTCGTTTGCCTGCTAGTGTATTTCTGGGTTTTGCAGTGTGAGTATGAAGCGTAGCAAGGGTGTGGTATTATATACTTGAGTGTGATAGTTTGTTCTTGCTCGTGATGTCCTTGCTTGCAATGTGTAATTTCTGGTGAAACAGTTCTAGCTCTCTCAGTATGCTACTTTTCAAAACATAAGACTATATATACATATATATACATATATATATACATATATACACATATATATATAAGTAGGCTAACTTAATACATAGCCTGGCATTAAAAAATGTATGTAAACTTAGCACAAAAATGTGCATGCTTTTCTTGTGAAGTAATTTTCTTATTTTGCTAATAAACTTAAACAAATGTCTTAACGTATGCATAAAGGTTATCGTTTTAATTTAATTAGAAATTCTATTTTTCTTGGTTATAACCAACTGTATTTACATTTTCTCCTTTTGTTTAGAGTTGAAGTTGAACTTTGTTTCATAAATATACTTATATTTATATTGAAAGAAAAGGCAGATATAGTTTTGTAATGTTACATACTCTAGTCATATTGACATAGATTTATATAAGGTCATGTTTTAAAATTTTGCATGCTTAAAGTGAATATAACTTGACACACATTTTCTTTAAATAGCCTTGTCTTTGCACTTTCAGATAGGCTAGAACGTGAGCTAGAGTGTATAGGCATTTATTATTATTGTTTGAGTTGACTATTACAATAGCCAAAGTTTTTGTTACTTCTTGCCTGAACATATTTTACCAAATAAGTGTATATATAAGTTTTGAAGTTTGCATTCTTTGTTATGGGGTTAGGTTTTGAAATTCTAAGCATAATAATATATGTGTAAATATTTTGGCCTAGTGCATGTTTTAAATAGCAACCTGACATTTTTTTTTGCATAAAGGACATGAGAGGTCCAAGTTGTCCATGCTTTTCTGTGTATATATTAACCACCTGACATATTGCTTTTGAAATAGTAGACTTAATTTTAACTTGTATATATGTTAGAACTTGAGCTAGAGTGTTTATCATTATAGAATGATTTGACAACTATACTAATATAACTTTTTGTCAAACTTGACCTATGAATATTTTACCAAGTACTAGTATGTATGTTTCGAAATATTTAACCACATTCTTTCATTTTAATTTTACTTGCCAATTATTTAAAACAAATAGTTTTTAATAGAAAGATTATTAAAATCATTGACTCCAAGTTTGTTTCTAATCAATCAAGTTTTCTTGCATATATGACTTTTAGTGAGAAAATAAGTGTGTGTGTGTAATATAATGTTATAGAAATGAATATAGATTTCAAAGTATGGTTTGAAAATATAAAGCTAAGTTATGTGTGAAAACAATTGTTGAATACCAAAATTTAGTTTAGAAATGAGTTTATAGTTTTTATAAACAAATGAACAATCAAATAAGTTCTTTTGAAATAAATGAGATTTATGGAAATTTAAAAATTGTTTTAAACAATAAACACAAAATGAGAAAATGTTTTGAGAAAATTAGTTCTATAATTTGAGAAGTATTAATAATCGACTTAGTGTCGTCGATTTGTTTAAATGCTTTCGAATACGCTTCGTCGAATATGGTATAACTCATTGAATAGAATATTTGAGTGGAATTTACTAGCCCATTAACGAATACTCGAATTTCACCGGGTAGTATGGGATGCCTTGGTTAAACTCTTGTGATCGCATTTAGGAAAGTACTTAACACTTTAGAGTTTCTCTTCTGGTGTGCGACAAGTGGTTGCTAGATCCTTAAGAGAATATGGTTCAAGTTTCCAGTGGTATCCGTAATAAGTGATATTTACTAGCTTTTAGTAAATACTTGGATTTCACCATACGGTATGGGACGTATTGGTTAAATCGCAGTAATCACTATAGGCGATAGTATTTGGCACTTTAGAGTTTACTCTCTTTTGGTGTGCGGCAAGTGGCTGCTAGATCCTTAAGAAGTTACTCCTGGATTTCTTTTCAAGTGTAATAATCTAAAATAAATCTAAAAGATTCAGCATGGCTGCTATCCTTGAGATCGTCTTATGGTCCCGTGATTCCCGTCCTGTGTACGATCCCCGGTATCGGATGGGTTCGTGTGATACCAAATTGTTGTTTGTTTGCTATGATTCTATGTACGATCGTTACGATCGTTGTGAGTAAGATCTCTTGGATTCTGTGAATATATATTCTTGGATCTTGTGTTCGTGAAATAAATATATATCCTTGGGTCTTGTGTTCGTGAAATAAATATATATTCTTGTGTCATGTTAGTGAAATGAATGTATATTCTTGTGCCTTGTGCTCGTGAAATAAATAAATATTCTTGTGTCTTGTGATGGTTGCTGAGTAAGTTAATTCTTTTATTCTATGTTTTGTGACTAGTTCATGTTTGTGACTTAAATTTATAACCTTGTTCCTAGTTAAATTAATATCCTGACTCGTTATATCATGGACATTTGTATTTACTTATATGTTGTTTATTCTTGTGTTATATCCTGTTCTCATCCTATTGGATATTTAGAGATAGTTTGACCTGGGTGTTATTTTGCTCGGGTTAGGCCGAGGCTTTTCAGGTTACAGGACAAGTTGACCGTTGAATGTTTGGGCTAGCAAGGAGATAAACACTTTTGACTTTTTAGTTTATCTCATTTAGGAAATTTGTGAATATGTTTATAAGATGTACAATTGAGATTAGAGAATTGTAAAATTTTGTATAACAATCGAGTTTAGTATTCCATTTTGTAAACTAAATAATTTGTATATGTATAAGTTGAGATATATTCCGCTATGATCTGTGACTGTTATCTATATGATATATTGTTCTGATTTTGAGAAATCGGTGTGTCTATTACTTTGTATTAATACTGTACACGTAAAATTCAGTTCAGATATTAAGTGAAAAAGGTAAATGACGTGTCAGTGTTAGTAGAAAGATATATTCGCATTCGATCTCCCCTAACAAACTATATTCTCCAGATTAGCAGACGACATTACTTGTAATGTTCTTTGCTAAACTGGGAATCGCGGTGGGGTCATTACAATAATTAATTACATTTAAAGTCTCCTTTGAAAAGACAAATCAATTATTTTTAAATAAAATAGTTGCTTATTTCCAAACACTTTTATATCATCAGTAAATTTACTTTAAAATCTTTATTAAATCAGTTTATTAACTTTAAAAACATTAAATTAGTTATTTAACTTAAAACGCTTTTGTTGTATTAGTTAATTTACTTTAATCACTTTTATTAAATCGGTAAATTAACTTTAAATATCATTAATTATAGAGATTAATTAAATTCAAATAATCATTAGTTAAAATGAATAATTCATCTTAAACATCATTAATTAAAATGATAAATAAATTTTAAATACCACTAATTAAAACAATTAATTAAGTTCAAATAATCATAAATTAATTGGATTAATTTAATTCAAACCTCATTAGTCAAACCAATCATTAAAACATCATTTGTTAAAAATGATTTATTTAATTATAAAACATTATTAATTAAAATGATTTAACTAAATTCCAAATATCATTAGTTAAAACAGCTAGTTAGGTTTAAAACAATCATTAATTAAAACGATTAACTAAATTCAAATATTATTGTGTAAAATGATAAACTACTTTTAAATATCATTAATTAAAATGATTATTAATTTTAATTATCTAATTAAACTCAAGTAATCGTTAGTTAAAATGATTAATTAAATCTAGTCTCATTTAATTCAAAGATAAACCCAATTTAAACACCATTAATTAAATTGGTTAATTAATTTCAAAATCATTAGTTAAAATGATTAATTATTTTAAATTATCATTAATCAAAATGATTAAAGAATTTTAACATTCTGTTCAGGGAAATCCCAGGCTCAAGTTCAAAAGCAAACGATGGGGTTTTGGGGATGAAAATTAATAAATGACGATATAGCGAAATCGCTATAACGACACTTAACAAATTAAATGGAATTGACGAATCCAATTCCGTTGCGAAGATAAAAATTCCACGAGTACAACGCAACCGTTCGCGTCCAAATCCGACCTCGTATGAGTTAGAAATTGATTTTATAAGATTTTCAAATTAATTAAACAATTAAATACCCTAATTACTTAATTAATCATAATTACCCTTAAATCCTATTTCTTCCCCAACCTAATAACTGATGCAGGCCAGCCTGAGCCTGATTTTTCAATTCCAGATTTGAAGCTTGAAGCAGCGCCAACAGACATCACTTTAGGTCGCGAACGACCTAAAGAACCCATAAGTCGCCAACGACCTAACTTAGGTCGCCAACGACCTAACGAGTCACGAGCTAATGAATTACGACCTAACGAGATAGGTCGTTCCAGCATACCACTTGACTTAGGTCGCCAATGACCTAACTCTATCTGCAAGCTGCGACCTAAAAAGTCACGACCTAAAATAATACGACCTATGCTAGGTCGCTCACATATGCGAGAAACATTAGGTCGCTCAGAACGTACGAGCGAGCTACGACCTATACTAGGTCGCTCACCAATGCCGCTTCATGTTAGGTCGCTCAAGCATAAGTCGCTCAGCTCCTTAGGTCGCTCATCCTATAGATCGCTCAAGGGCTTAAACCGCATCCATCTTAGGTCGCTCAAGCCTAGTTCGCTCAGTTCCTTAGATCGCTCATCCTATAGGTCGCACAAAATGTTCCGGAAGCTGATTCTTCTTATGTCATTGAAGCTCATGTCGTGTGGGTTGTATACTTAAGTCGTTATATTTTTAACTCGTATATGTTGTGTTGTAAATATGTTAAGTCGTGAGTCGCTGTTTGTTTTAGGTCGTTCCCTACCTATGTGTTGTAATGTGTTGTGATGAAAAGTGTTGTATTGTATTTGTCTGTTTTAGGTCGTAAGGTGTTAGGTCGTGAACGACCTAGGTGTTTGATTTCTGTTGTGTGAGTTGTAACTCTATAAATAGCGGGGTTGTGTCATTTGTAAGAGTTAGTTGAATTTGAATAAAACTTTTGTTTGTTAGCTTTGTGCTTTCATTAAATTGGTAGTTGAGTGTGATCTCCTATCTCCTCTTTCGGCATTCGAGTGCGCTCGAATCAACGATCGTAGAAGCCAATTCACGGTATCAAGTGCGCTTGATCAACGTCTGAAGAATTGCAGATCTTCTTTCACGGTATCGTGCGCGATCAACGTGACGAAGATAGCTAGAATCCGGCATCTTTGGATCAACGGATTTGGGCCTTCAGTATTCTTCAATCCACTGATTTCTACTTTCACCGTTTTATTAATTTTTGTTATCCGCTGCTGCATCATTTGGTATCAAAGCTAGACTTAGCCAATCATAGCTAAGCCGAGTCTTGGAGCCAATTCTTATTTAAGAGTTCAAGCCATGCATCACTTTGTTGTTCAAAGCCGAGAGTTTGAAGTTAGAGCCGAGCCGAGTTAAAGTGTTGTAGTTCAAATTTGAAGTTAAAGGCCGTGCCTCATTTGGTATCAGAGCTAGACTTAGCCAATCATAGCTAAGCCGAGTCTTGGAGCCAATTCTATTGAAGAGTTTGAAGTTTAGAGCCGAGAGCTAGATAAGCCGTGCATCATATTTGTTATTCAAGCCGAGAGTTGAAGATTGTTTCATTTGACAATGCCGCCGAGAAGAGCTAATCGCCATCAGAATGTTGAAGATTTGTACAAAAGAGAAGATGCTGAACAAATGGAACAACGCATTAGCAACAAATTCAATGAGAAATTAGATGAAGGTATTGGGAGATTAGAGAAATTGATGATGGACATGAATCAGGGTCAAAGAAGGAGGTCGCCAATCTCGAACCATGGAGGAAACAGAGTTTCGCCATCGGTTACGGAAGCGAGGAGGGTGTCGCCACAATCTGATCGAGGAAGAAGAGAATCATCAGTTTCAATGAGAAGAGAACATTACGAGTATAGAACTGAAGAGAGAAGAACTCCACGTGAGTTTAAACATGAACCATACCGTGATGATGATAGACAAAGTAGAAGAGATATGCGAGATCATAGAAATGTGGAAGGTCGAGATTGTTATCGAAGTACATCTGTTTTTGATGAAGATGGTGGTAGATGTAGTGTTCATTCGCGAGATCGAGACCAAGGGCGGAATGCATATCGGGTTGTAGAAGATGATCGCTGATGGGAGTCGGGGATGAAAACTGAAATTCCAGAATTCAAGGGTGGAATGGAAACGGAGGAATTTTTGGATTGGGTTTCAAATGTTGAAGAAATTTTTGACTTCAAAGAAGTTCCCGAGGATCGAAGAGTGAAGCTAGTTGCTACGAGATTAAGAGGGAGAGCTTTGGCATGGTAGCAGCAAACAAAACTTACACGGGAAAGGATGGGGAAGTCAAAGATTGTCGCATGGGATAAGATGAGAAAGATGATGAAAGCAACTTTCTTGCCGCACAATTATCAGTCCCTTATGTATCAACGATTGCAGAATCTAAGGCAAGGGACGAGGACAGTGAATAACTATGCGGATGAATTTTATCAGTTGATTGCGAGGAATGATATCATGGAGACAGAAGAACAGTTAACCGCTAGGTATGTGGGAGGATTGCGAACGCAAATTCAAGACATGGTGAATATGTTCGATCCAAGATATGTCGCCGAAGCACATCAGAAAGCACTTGCTTGGGAGAAACAAGGAAGAAGAGGTGGTGGAATGTTTATGAATTCCAACAATCAGAACAAGGATGTTAGTAACAGTGCGGATGTTTCCAAAGTCATCAATAAACCGAATGTGAATGAAGCCAACAAAGCTAAGGTCAATAGTAGTCTCAAATGCTTTAATTGTCAAGAGTTAGGCCATAAAATCAATGAATGTATAAAACCCAAGAAGCGAGCAATGATTGCGGAAATTGAGCATGAAGATACAGAGGTAGAGTGTGTCAATTCGCTACCAGTTGAAGAAGAAGAATTGTTGATAGGAGATGTGGGTTGTAGTTTGTTGTTGAGGAGATCTTGTTTGACCCCAAAACAAGAGGATAATTCAAGTTGGTTAAGGAGTAACATCTTTCAATCAACATGCACTATCTTGGGAAGGGTTTGCAAATTTGTTATTGATGCAGGAAGTTGTGACAACATTATTTCTTCAGAGGCTGTAAAGAAGCTGTCATTGAAAACCGAGAAACATCCAACTCCCTACAATTAGCTTGGTTGAGGAAAGGAGGGGAGGTGAAGGTTAATCGAAGAGCTTGTGTTAATTTTTCCATTGGGAAGAAATACAAAGACGAAATTTGGTGTGATGTGGTTGACATGGATGTATGCCATCTGTTGTTGGGAAGACCATGGCAATACGATAGGGCTGTGCAACACGATGGACGCGCAAACAGTTACAGTTTTATGTTCGAGGATACACGAATCATTTTGGTTCCTAAACGACGTCAACAGAGTGAAAACAAATTGGAGGAGATCGAGGAGCTAAAGACTTTGTTGTCTTTAAAGGAATTTGTTGATGTGGAAGATGAAGTTGATGATTTTCAACCAACGAAGTTTGACGAACATGAGGTTGAAAAGTCACAACCAGCCAAGTTGAATGAGGATAAAGACAGTAAGTCAGAAGATGAAGAGGGTAATTTGTTGGTGAAGGAGGTGGATTCGACTAGTCTACAATCTACAGGAGAGCTTGTTAAAGAAGTGGAGGATAGCGCAGAAATATTCCTGTTAAATGAAAATGAAACCAGTGAAAGTGTTGAAATTATCGAAGAGGTTAAGTCAATGTTGAATGAATGTGAAAATGTAATTCCTGCGGAGTTGTCCAAGGAATTACTGCCAAGGGGAAATGTACATCATGTTAACCAAGTGTCAAGTGCTATTGTACCGTATATGCCACGTAACCATATGTGCCAGACAGAGCAGGTAGAGTTGAGAAGACTGGCTGATGGGTTACTATTCAAAGAAAGGCAGTTGTATACTCCTGATCGTAGTTGGTAAATAAAAGTTATCAAAGACATGCGTGTAGAAAGGCACGAGGACTGTGATCATACCACGCAGTTGGTTACAATGATTTGTTTGGGACCGTCAATAAGAAAAGGGGGTAAAAGGTTTGTTCAGAAGAGTCAGAGTTATCAAATTTCAAAATAGACCGCGACAAAGTCGGGATTATGTATGTCATTACCTATACATGCTAGATCATGGGTGAGCGTAAATATGGACTCTGTATTGAATTTGATGAAGACACAAAGTGGCAACGAATCTATCTATTCGATGATTGAACAAATTCTTGTTGATACTTACAATAAGAAAGAGGCTGGAGGAATGAGTCGTTTAGAAATTGTGGAGGAAATTTGTGAGAATGATGGTAAGTTGAGCTTGCCAGATCATCGTCTTATGACTAACATTGATAATATCAAACACTTGGTTCTGTTTAACGAAGTTGAAAGTGTCGAAGATGAAGAAACTGTAAATTCGAGGACGAATTTCTGTCAACCAGGGGAGGATGATGCAGGCCAGCCTGAGCCTGATTTTTCAATTCCAGATTTGAAGCTTGAAGCAGCGCCAACAGATATCACTTTAGGTCGCGAACGACCTAAAGAACCCATAAGTCGCCAACGACCTAACTTAGGTCGCCAACGACCTAACTTAGGTCGCCAACGACCTAACGAGTCACGAGCTAATGAATTACGACCTAACGAGATAGGTCGTTCCAGCATACCACTTGACTTAGGTCGCCAACGACCTAACTCTATCTACAAGCTGCGACCTAAAAAGTCACGACCTAAAATAATACGACCTATGCTAGGTCGCTCACATATGCGAGAAACATTAGGTCGCTCAGAACGTACGAGCGAGCTACGACCTATACTAGGTCGCTCACCAATGCCGCTTCATGTTAGGTCGCTCAAGCATAAGTCGCTCAGCTCCTTAGGTCGCTCATCCTATAGATCGCTCAAGGGCTTAAACCGCATCCATCTTAGGTCGCTCAAGCCTAGTTCGCTCAGTTCCTTAGATCGCTCATCCTATAGGTCGCACAAAATGTTCCGGAAGCTGATTCTTCTTATGTCATTGAAGCTCATGTCTTGTGGGTTGTATACTTAAGTCGTTATGTTGTTAACTCGTATATGTTGTGTTGTAAATATGTTAAGTCGTGAGTCGCTATTTGTTTTAGGTCGTTCCCGACCTATGTGTTGTAATGTGTTGTGATGAAAAGTGTTGTATTGTATTTGTCTGTTTTAGGTCGTAAGGTGTTAGGTCGTGAACGACCTAGGTGTTTGATTTCTGTTGTGTGAGTTGTAACTCTATAAATAGCGGGGTTGTGTCATTTGTAAGAGTTAGTTGAATTTGAATAAAACTTTTGTTTGTTAGCTTTGTGCTTTCATTAAATTGGTAGTTGAGTGTGATCTCCTATCTCCTCTTTCGGCATTCGAGTGCGCTCGAATCAACGATAGTAGAAGCCAATTCACGGTATCAAGTGCGCTTGATCAACGTCTGAAGAATTGCAGATCTTCTTTCACGGTATCATGCGCGATCAACGTGACAAAGATAGTTAGAATCCGGCATCTTTGGATCAACGGATTTGGGCCTTCAGTATTCTTCAATCCACCGATGTAACGACCTTGAAAATTTCAAAAATTCCAATTTAAAATATTTAATGAATTTTAAATATTTGAATGATGAATTGATTCGAATTTCAACTTTTCAGAATAAATTTTGCGATTAAATTTTAGGATTTAATCTACTGAAAATTTAATAATAATTTGAATCGGGATTTATAGAAATGTAAAGGAAAATGCTTTAAAATTTTAAAGTATAAAATCGTTGGATTGTAAAAAATCAAATTTATCTTAATTAATTAAAATTTAAAAACTTTACATTTTGAAATTGATATGAGATATGCAAATTAAAAGAATATAGATAATGATTGGGAAAGATTGAATAAATTTTATCTACAAAATTCAATAGCATAAGTTATTAGTAATTAATGAAAACAAAACAAAGTAAATAAAAATAAAACCAAAAATAAAAGATAAAAAAAAAACTATAACCAGCCCATACCCAACCCATACCCTAAAACCATACCCTAAGCCCATCCTTATCTCGGTTAAAACATGAAAACCCGATCCCCTCTTTTCTCATTCATTCGTGAACCCTAAATATTAAAGCAAATGAGAAAAAATGGCGGCCTACAAAATCGCTCCTCTTCGACAAAGAAAAACTAGGGCTTCAGCCTCGTCGTCTTCAAATTAGGGCTTGTTCTTCCTCGTTCGCCCTCGAGAAACTAGAGCCCGATCCCCTATTCAATATTATCTTCGGCTCCGATTCGTCGACAATAGGTGAGTGACATTCCTCACTCACATCTTATTCGAACTGTTCGAGTTCGTTTGCTTGCTTGTTTTCGTTGTCTTTGGCCATTCGATTTGTTTTAGTATAGATGATTTTATCTCGGCCACTTTGATTTGCAAAACAGTTTTTGTTGTGAAACGATTTACTGGTTCACTTGTTTCAAATTCCTGGCAATTGAATTTATATTGACTTCGGTCTTGATTTTGTGGTTACCACGGCTTGACTAGATTTTTACGATGTTGATTTATCTCGGCTATTCGATTTGTTTTGGTGTGATGCTTTCTCAGATTTCGACTGTGCATGGGTCGTTCGACTTTATCTCAATGTTGATGATTTTTTCCCGTCTTGAATTGATTTCGTGATTTCTGGTAAATCTGCATTTGGCTCGGGTTTATGTTGCAGTTTTTAAAGTTTTAAAATTTAACAAGTTTTGAAGTTAAATTATTTAAAGTTAAATATCTTTGAATTGTTTTAACAAATGGGTTAAGTGAGTAAACTTCTGTTTTAAAAGCTTGAATCTGTCATTATATTTTTGATGTTGTGCTCATTCCAGTTGTGGCCGTTTCACTACTTTGGTTAGCATTGTGTATATACAAGATGCCTTGATTTTCATTTGGTTTCACTTGAATTTCTCTGTGCCTTAGTTTACACTGAGCATATTATAGCTGGTCATTGCATTTGTTGCTCCATTATGACCTGAACCTTGTTGCACACCTGTAGTTGTATTCATGTACACTGGTCGGGGTTTTGAAGTCTGTCTTTTATTGATTTTGTTGTATGCATTTCACTGTAGATTCTTTTGAGTCGTGTTGTATCTGTCTTGATCATATTGACCAACTTGATTTTGTGATGTCTGTTTCGTTAAGCTTGATGTTGTACTCTACATGCTCTTGTATTCATTTAGAAGCCTGTTTGCATATACACATGGTTATGTCTTGTCATTGTTGATCCTTTTGGTTTGCAGTCGGAAGTAAATTTATTTTCTCGAGCATATATGAGTTTAAAATGTTGGTTTCACTGATTATCGATTTCATAAACAACATTGCAGTCTCTGTTTGTAGTTCTGCCCTTTTTCATTCATGTAGGAGTTGCATGTGTCTTTCCACTTGATCATTGTATCTTGATTTGGGTTGAGCACCACTGATCTGATAAATTTGTATTTGATCACTATATCTTGTTGGTGACATTATTCTTTGTTTAAGTGCTTTTGAATATGTACAGTTGTGATTGCACTTGACCCTCTGTAGTCGTGGCATTCATTGTGTACTTGCACTTGTATTTCATGGTTGTATATGTTAACATACTTCAAGTGGTCTGCATATACCCTTGTTTACGTCTCCACTGCATAGCTTTTAACTTAAGTGCATTTCTTGATTTCAGTTGTACTTGGTCATTTGAGGCGTTAGGTCTGCATACATATGCTTTGATGCGGTTTTGATTTGTTGTATCTGCTGCACTTTTTGATTTAATGTACATGTGCATGCATCTTTGCATTTGTGTTTTCATTGGGTGTCTGCACATGCTTCTGGTCCATTGCTTAGCGAAGTCTGACTTGATTAGTTGTGAAGTTGCCACTGATTTAAGTCCATCTTGTTGTTTCATTTCCTTGCATCATTGGGTGGCACTTGCTGCCCATTTAACATGTGCATTTCCTTCATGTGTTCTGCGCACTGTGTGGCCACATAATTGTATATGTGTGGACTAGTCTTCATTTCCATTGTGCAGTAGTTTGAGCATTTAGCTTATTGAATTGGTTATCTCACTGGACTTGTTGAGTTGTCCCTGTTATCACTTTAGTCTGGACTGCATATATGAAGTGGTCGCTGACCTGATTTGTACATTGGTTAGCTCCACTTGACTTTGTTAAGCATGTCTCTATTATTCCCTTGACTTGGTGCCTGTAGTTCTATTGCAGTCTCTATTTTTGCATTGCATTGATGCACAGATTTTTATTTGCAGTCTGATTTGGTTGTCCCTTGCACTGGCCATTGAATTCAAGTGGAGGCTGCATTTTCGTTGCAGTTTTACCCTTGTTCCTTGTGGTGACTTTATATTCGGTGGTGGCGAGGCAGTGCACGCGTGCGTGCACTGCAGCCACCCAGAATTGACAGTTTTGAATTGATATTTTTCTTTGCGTCGTGATGCATTGATCTTTTATGCCGTATTGGCGAGGCCATACACGCGTGTGTGTACGGCAGCCAATCGAACTTTGATGGTTTTAAAGTGACAATTTCAATTGTTTTAAATTGATTTAGTCGATTTGATAAATTGTTTATTTATCTCTGTTGATGATTTAAAAATCTACTGATTTATTGTTTAACACTGTTAAGTGTTATATTTACCATCATCCGATTTCTTTGTTTAAAGGGTCGGATAGACGGAAATTATTGTGACTGTCGTCTATTTGATTATTATTGCTTCTATGCACTAATAACTGGTTTGAATTAGACTGACCTGTGTATTATTTTCTTTTGAATGTAATACTCGGGTCAGACCGAGTATTTTTACAGCTTGAAGATTTTCGAGCAGCGAAGTTAGAGAGAGAGAGTAAAGAATCACTTAAGTTTTCAAGAAAATTGCATTTTAAGATATTCCGCTGTATCAGTTAAATACATTGTATAAACTCTGATGTATGTATTCAAAAAGATTTATAGTAATGAAATATTATTATTCTGTGTTTCTGTGGATTCTGTTTAAATTACATAAACTAAATAACAATCCGTCTTTTTGAACGTTTCAAGTTGGTTTAATTACCGACTAGGGGCGGTCATAAGGGGGAATGTTACAACCGATTTCTACTTTCACCGTTTTTTTTTATCCGCTGCTGCATCAATAACCCACCTATACATGTCGTGCAACCAACACGCCACCCTGGTTCATAATTCAGCGATCAAACATCACCAACGCACCCCTCATTGCCTCCTCTCCGATCAACCCAACGATGTCCAAGCTCCATTGACCGACACAAAAAAACGACAGTGCCTCCCCCTTGCTATAGTAGAATGACGCGAATCGTAGGGAGGAGCTCCGCCTTCCAAAACCACCTCCAGTCGCCTCAAAACACCTCCATGGACTCAATCAAGCCCTCGAAAACAAGCAATAACGTCCCTTGACAATCGCGAACCTTGAAGCCAAACCACCGCCCATTTAATGTCGCGATTTGCAACACCCAACTACACGCCACCATACTACGAGCCTAGGTGCTCCTCCATGCCACAAACTCATCGCCGCCCTCGATTCGAGCCAACTCCACATGAGTCTACCTAAACCCAAAACCCTAGCCATGCCTAAAACAACCAAATTCGGCCATAGGGTATCGCATGCTACAGTATGGGTATAGATTTGTAGATCTTGCAATTTTAAACTCCAAGGAACTCGTTTGGTGATTTTTTTTAGTTGAGATGGTGATTTGATATTAAATTTTGAATTGAATTTCTTTGTTTTCGTTTAAGGCTACAAAAAATAAAAGAAAAAAAAAGAGAACGAGGGAAAGAATGAAAATTGGTTAAGTGTATTAAGGTCTTTGTTTATATAACCAAACAAAAAAATAAAATGATTATGTTCCCTTTTTTCATAACAAAAGGACTTCTCGAGCCGTCCAACATGTCCATGCTATCAAATAGTTATTAAAAATTTGAATTTTGATTTGATTTTATAATGGTTTTTAAATGAAATATTTACGGTGCCCTGCTACACAATATTTCGTTCAAGTATGAACCGCGAGTGACCATAATAGAAATATAATCATGCACTAAAATGCGACATGATCATAAATCAACTGTGAATTACACAGATTATTTTATTTTGTGAAATTGCTCAAATATCATCATTTGCCAATAAATCATCAAAAGAATAATTTTCAATATTTTCCAAATTAAAAATTATGGAAAATCAAATAAATTAAATTAAAAATATGTCAATAGAAATCAAATCGTAAAAATAAAATAAATTTTTTGATTTATTTTTCGAATTCTTTACTACTGTAACTAAATTTACAATTGGATTCTCCAATATTATTTATTAATTTAAAAAGGAATTAAATGAAATTATTAAATCCATTTAATTAAGATTTAGTTCTCAATTCAAATGTTTTAATCAATCCCCATATTTGAATTCAATTTATAAAATTCCAAAAATCCAATTATTTAAATATTTAAAATTAATTAAACATTTAAAATCAAATGAACAGAATTTTGGGTTATTACAGATCTATCACAAACGTTTCTAGTTTGGAGTTGTTCAGATAAATCATACTTATCCGAAACTGGTGTCTCTAAACTAAGTGATAATTCCCGACTAACTCAATTCTGGTTCTTTTGGAAGTATGTAACCAGTATTCAAGTCTTCACCGGGGAACTCTAATATACACAACATATTTTCTAAGTTAAAACAGGTCAAGTTATAAATAGCAGACAATCCGCTACTTAGGGTAATTATGCAGAGTCCCATATGGATAACCATATAATTTAAATATGACCCATTGATAGGAATTAACCCTCACATATTTATCACGTTTCTGATATTTTGGCCTTACTCCATCCCTCGTCTAGAAATAAATTCTATATCTCATAAATAGTGGATCAGCATACTCATCGGCTTTTAGTGTTAACTATGTGTTAACTTACTTCCCATAAATGTGGCACCACATTCACATTAGTTTCATATTTGTTTGAGGTTACTTAAGGATAATCGACAAAGAAATCCCTTGATTTAAACATTTTTGAAAAAGAAAGACAGTCTTAAAACAATATCGATATTTTTGAATCAAAACAATTTTTAAATTAAAAAAACCTTATTTATTAATTAAATAATAAATTAAACCTTTATTAAATAATAATTAAATCTAAATCAAGTCCTAATTAACATCTTAATTAAATTTAATTAATCAATAATTAATAACTAATTAAACCTCTTTAATAAATAATTATTTAATAATTAATCTTTAATAAATAATTAAAAATAATTAACCCTTAATTATTAATTAAATAATAATTAATTTTAATTAATTAACTAACTAAAATTAACTTAATTGATTAACACTTAAGTATTAATTACCTTTATTAACCAATTATTAAGTACCAGTTACTTAATTAACTAATTAATCATTTATTAAATAATAATTACCATTTTAATTACTTAATATAAGTTTTAAAACATTTTCCAAACAGATTTCTTTGTGAAAACATTTTTAGATTACGAAAAGAGTTCGTTTTCACGAATTGCGCTTATAGCGACCATCGCTATACGACCGTAATTTTAAAACTTAGTTTAAAATTCCAAAAGTTTTTAAAAACTAATATTTTATACTTAAACCTTACTTTATAACTTTTAATAAAGCCCTTTCCGGAGAACAAAACTTAAAATTAAAAAAAAATATAAATCTTCTCGACAAAACCATAAGTACACAAGTTTGAAAAGAAATGGATTTCAATGTCATGTTCAAGCACAAACCTAGTGCTAATTTTCGCTTAGCACATCACAATTAGCAACACCAACTCATATATAACATAATCACATACATAAGCAAGGTCACATCTTACTAAATAACTTCACTTAACTTTCGATTTCAAGTTCATACAACACCATATACAAACATACTTATATATAACCAAATCAACATCATTTCCAAGCACACTTATGCATAGCAATTCAACATCATGACTATTTAAACAATCACCATTTTTAACTAACAAATATACATCATTTATAAAGTTAATAACTTTGAATAAAGGAGCGATCTTTACTCACCGAAAGTGGACTAAATAAAGCTAACTTCTTCTTTAACTCAAACAAAACCTAGGTTTTTGCTTCTAACTTGGAAAAGTGGAGTCTTTAGTGGCTTTTAGGTGAAAAGTATTCAGCTTAGGGGTGGAAGTGCTCGGCCAAGAGGAGGTATGGGTTTGTATGGGCTTATTTTGGAAGGTAGAGATGTAGAAAAGAGAAGAGAGGCATAAGACAAGGATTTAAAGTGAAAAGAACTAAGGTTTTCTTTACTTAAGAACTTTAGGAAGCAATGGAAATGAACATGATAACCTAGAGAAGGTTTTTATAAAGTGGAAATGAAATAAGAAAATGAGATTAAGAATTGTAAAATGTGTATATATACACACACACACACATACAAGTGCATAAATCAAATTACTAAACTAGCCTTAAGGTACATACCCTCCACTAAACTTTGCCACCTCACCACCCTTGTATCCTTCCCTCTTCCTCTTGTTTTTCTTTGTCTCCTGTCTCACTTGTTTGAGCCAAAATGATTTAACACCTTAGTACTAAATGTTTTTGAGAGAAATGACCTTATATGCCTTCTTTTCCACTTTATTTTTAAATTTACATAATATGTCATATCATATTATATTATATTTCTTAAGTAAATATGTATGTGTGTATAATTATAAATGTATTCTAACTTAATTTGAATGTGTGAATATGTTAATTCAAATGTGCACAACATTTTCCAACAACTCTTAGACATCGAAAAGTTGAAAATTTGGAAAACAATTTTCGGTCATATTTTCTATTTTGTTTTGAACTAAATATCTTTGTAAACAAATTTTAAAAACTATTTTACCATCATTAGTTATTTTTATTTGAGTTATAAAATCCATTAATTAATTATTAAAAATATATTTAAATATCCATAATTGTGATTAAATCCTGAGTTGTTACACTCTCCCCTTCTTAAAAGAATTTCGTCCTGAAATTAGCAAACAAAGAGATAACTCATAATACTCAAAAGGTCATATATTATATATCATGAAATCCATATAAAGGACATACACTAAGCATTCTTAACATAATAATGCATACACTGTACATACAAACAATGACTATCCTAACATCAATTTTGGATAGGCTTCCCTCATATGATCCACTGTCTCCCAAGTACAATCTCAGAGATCCTCACTCCACTGAATATTTACTAACTTCGCTACCTTATTGTGCAATCTCTTCTCATCCTTATCTACAATATGAACTAGATGCCTGATCATTATCAAGTTTGGTTCTATTTCCAAATCCTCTTGAACCGACGATTCTACAACCAACGAAGGGTCGTGAACAAATATTCTCAAATAGGACACGTGGAAAACATTGTGGACCCCTGACAACCTTTATGGTAATTCAACCTTGTAGGCGAGCGGTTCAATCCTCTCAATAACTTTAAAAGGTCCAATATACCTGGGTGACAACTTCCTTGCCCTTCCGAATTGAATAACTCCTCTAATTGGGGCAATCTTCATAATACAGTGTCTCCGACATCAAATTCCAAAGCTCTTCTTCTTTTATCGCATAACTCTTTTGTTGATCATGGGCTTCCTTTATTAATTTCTTTATCACCGCAATCCTTTTAGTAGCTTCCCAGATCATATCCGGCCCAAAGTACTAGCCTATCTCTAGTCTCAACCCAACATGTCGGTGACTTGCATGGACATCCGTAGAGAGTTCATAGGGTGCCATGCCTATGCTTGTTTGGTAACTACTATTGTAGGAGAATTCCACATAATGAAGATGATCTTCCCATGATCCTCCAAATCCAGAATACACGCCCCAAAAGATCTTCTAGAATCCGGTTCACCCTTTTCATTTGTCCATCTGTTTGAGGGTGATATGCCATGCTCAAATTTAGCTTTGTCCCTAAAGCTACTTACAACCCCTCCCAAAACTGACTTGTAAAGATGGGATCTCGATCACTTACAATGCTTACTGGGACTCCAAGCAATAAAACAATCTCCCTCTTATAAATTTCCGCCAAAGAAGCTGCAGTTCTTGTCGGCTTTACCGGAATAAAATGAGCACTCTTCATTAGCTGATCCATGATAACCACACACCTTCGTTTCATTTTCGGGTTCTGGGTAAACAATCGACAAAAACCACTGATATCATCTCCCATTTCCAATTTGGGATTTCCAAGGGTTGAAGTAAACCAGCCGTCTTTTGGAGATTACCTTTTATCTGCTGACAGCTCAAACATCTACTGAAAAAGATTGAGACATCCCTCTTCATCCCCCTCCACCCAAAACACCCGCTTCATATCTCGATGCATCTTTGAAACACCCGGGTGATAATTAATTTGGATCGATGACATTTCGATAAAACTTCTTGTCTAAGGCCATCGACATTAGAGATGCAGTTTCTCCCATTCATATGCAAAATACCATGGTTATCTAACTCAAAACTTGAACATTACCCTCCCTCAACATCCTGGATGATTTTCCTTAAACGCTCTTCCTCCCTTTACTCACTAGCAATCCTTTCCAAAAGAGTTGGTTTAACTTCTAAGAGAGCCAATGCTACATTTCTACTAAGAGCGCCTACCACCACATTTGCTTTTCTTGGCGTATAGCGAATATCCAAGTCGTAGGCTTTCAGAAACTCCAACCATCGTTACAGCCTTAGGTTTAGAACCTTCTGAGTGAAAAGGTACTTTAGGGAATTATGATCCATCAAGAGCTCGAACTTTTCACCTATTTAAAGAAGGAAATTACTAACTAAGATCCCTAAAGATTAGAAATAAACAAAAAAAGGAAAGAAGGATTCTTACCCAGCAAGTAATGCCTCCACATCTTCAATGCAAATACTATCGCTAACAGCTCCAAGTCATGCATTGCATAATTCTTCCCGTGAGGCTTTAACTGTCTACTTGCATAGGCTATAACCTTCCCATGTTGCACCAGCACTGCACCCAAACCAACTCTACATGCGTCCGTATAAACACTTAACCCTTCTCCTCCATCTATAATAGCCAAAACATGGACACCGGTCAATCTTTCCTTCAACTCGAGGAATGTACCCTCACACTTTGGAGTCCACTCAAACTTAACATCCTTCTTTGTCCGCTTGTTTAGATGAGCGGCGATCTTGGAGTAATCCTTGATGAACTTCCTATAATAACCCCCCATCTCTAAAAACTTCTCACTTCTATGGGAGTTTGGGATCTCTTGAAATCTTGCACAGCAGCTACCTTAGCCATATCAACTGAGATGCCATCACCCAATACAATATGTCCAAGGTATCTCACTTCTGATTGCCAAAAGTGGCACTTAGAAAAATTAGCTTTAAGAGTGTTATTCCTTAACATTTCTAACGCCACTTCCAAATGGTGTTTGTGCTCTTACTCATCTTTGAGTAGATAAGAATGTCATCGATGAAAACCAAAATGAACTTATTCAACACATCCCTAAAAACTTGATTCATAAGATCAATGAAAAAAGTAGGTGCATTAGTTAGCCCAAAAGGCATAACCAACCACTCATAGAAAAAATCAAACCCTCTAAAAGCACTTAAAGGTATATTATCCCCTGCTACCCTTAACTGATGGAAACCTATAGCAAAGTCTAATTGGGAGAATACTCTAGCTCCATGAAGTTGGTCAAACATACAATCTATGCAAGGTAAAGGCTATTTATCCTGAATGGTCTATTTGTTTAATTCCCTATAATCCACGCACAATCTTAATGAAACATCGGACTTAGCTACAAAAGCTACGACCAATTCCAACTTGAACGGCTCTGTCTAATCAATCCTCTTCTTAATAAATCATTGATTTGATTTATTAGCTCTTGCTTCTCTCTTTGGGCCATTCTATGCAGGGGTTGAATGACAATTCCCGCACCGGGAACTAAATCAATACATAATTCAATTTCCCGATGGGGAGGCAAACTGCTAACTGGCTCAAAAATATCCGAAAAATCTTTAACTGTTAATATAGACTCAAGCTCTTCTTGGGATGATTCTAAGGCATACAAGAAACTACTCATACGCTTGTTAGGCTTAGCACATACCATCTTTTCCAATACCCTCCCAGAATTGGTTTTCAACACTACTCTTTGCTTGACACATCCTAAACGACACCATTCTTTGTTAACCAGTCCATATCTAGTATAACATCAAACCCCTTAACATCCAAGTCAAACAGGTCACAAAAGAAATGATGTTTTCAGAAATCAATTTATACTCTTTCACAAATCAAGCATAAACTAGTTATACCACCTATGGGGTTAGACACACAAATAGGGGTTTCTACAGACTTCGGGATAAGGTCTAATCTATCTACCAATTATTTAGAGATAAAACTATTCGAGGCTCCGGTATCAAACAAAACATTAACTAAAATACCATTTATAAGTAAAGTTCCTTCCAAGAATCCCTTCCCTTTAACATCTTCAGAAGTCGAGGGCGCATCCTTAATAGCGTAGATCTTAATCTGTTGACCCTGCTTCAATAGTGGTGGTCCTTAACCATGCGTCCAAGCTGGTGGCAATTATAGCAAAGCGTCTTCTAGACCATTGGAGAGATAGCCTTCGCCTATTGACAGTGTGTTGAAATATGCCCCTTTTTCTTACAATTGTAACAAACAACATCTTTATACTTGTTTCCCTGATCTCCTCCTGTTGGTTTTCCTTATCCTGCTTCTTTTTCCAGTTTGGATTAAACTTCTCCTTTTATTTGGGTTAATGGTACCGCCACTGGGTGCTGCTGCTACTGGTTTCTTTTTCAAAAGCACTTCATACCTTATGGCCATGTCTACCAAATCTACAAATGATTCCTTCACATAAGTAGTCATCTTTTCATGGGACTCTTCTCTCATTCCCAATACGAACATCTCGTTTTTCATTAGCGGCATGTCAATAAGTCCAGGGTCGAAACGAGATAACTCAATAAACTTCGTCTCATATTCCGCTACCGACATGTCTTCCTGCTTGAGATCCATAAAACTTCTATATAATCGAGTTTGGCCCGCAGCTGGTATGAACTGGTCTTCAAATATTTCTTTGAATCTAGCCCATTGAGAACTCATCTTATGGAACATTTGCGATGATATAATCCTACCATGCAGCTGCACCCCCTTGTAATTGCCATGATGCCAAGAACCGTTTCTAATCATTAGAAATGTCCAAACCTTTGAAAATCTTCTCACATGACCGTTGCCAAGCTTGTACTTCAATAATGGATTAGGTACCCTTAAAAGATTTTCCTCTTAGGTTTATGAAGTCCTTGCACAGAGTTGCGAAGTTTACTTTAGGTTGCACTGGAGCTACTACCTCAACAACTACTCCACCCCTTCTAACATTTGGAGTTGTTCCATTTGTGGTTGTTGTACTACTGTTTCCCCTTCCTAGTCCCCTTCTCATACTCATTCTTACTACCTGAATAAAGTAAGACATCTTTAGAATACATGGACAAGATTATCTTAGGAAAAAGAGCATAAAACCAAATATATATAAATGTTGATCATAACAACACGTAAATGCACTCCCAAAGATTGAACACATTCTAGGGTACTACTAACCCTATCTCTAATGATTTGACTCCAACCAAGGCCAGGTGTTCGCACAACCTAAGCTCTGATACCAAGTGTGATGATCTGCCTTTCTTACATCCAAAGACACACTTAATACCTCCTCGGTATTCATGTGCCGATCATCTAAGTGTCTGAGAGATAGGTCATGGGGTAAAGAAAATAAAAGACAAAGGAAAAATCATGGATTTTCTCACAAACGTCTGAGTTACATATACATCATCACAGAATAGTACTATGGTTACTCCAAAATGTTACATCAAAGTTACAACAAGTAATATTCCTAACAAGGAAGCTATATCAGCCTGTCAAAATTACTAATGCATGATATATAGTCACAACGGAAATAAGACTACTACTGGGTAATGATGAACTCCTAATCCATATAGCTTCCCAAAATGCTCCAAGAAACCTGACTACTTGGTTACTTATAAAAATTTGAGTTCCCAAGGGTTTAAGGAAAAGAAATAAAACTTCGGGTCAGATATGGGTCTGGTGTGAGTAAAGCATAAGTTTAACTTTATAAAAACCTTCAAACCAAAGGTATCTCGTAAGACCACGCCGCATATAAACATGGACATGTTTTTACCTTACGATAACCAAAACATTTCTATATAAAGTCCTATGATATTATCATAGTGTCTAGGTTGAAAGTAAATATGGAATCATAGCCGAAATTGTTACATTGATTAAATTCCAGCATAATAAGTATACAATCAAGTCCGAAGGCTCGTATTGGAAAATGGATTCCAACTATGAAAGCGTATGGGTCTACCTACTGAATCCGTACACCTCTAAATAAAATATATATGAGGCTACAACACGTTGCACCTTTGCTACTCAGGACCAGCCCCACCCCTTACTGGATAACGCCGAATATGATCACCCCTTGGTTGCGATCAACAACTATAAAAGGGATCCCAAAAGCATACATAAACCATAGATATCGCTTTAGATTAGGTGATGATCATACCCTAATGTGAGCGACCCACATAGCCCTACGGCACGTCCCTGATTTATTCATTTACCAGTTGTGAGACTTGAGGTTACGCTTTTACCTTTCCTCCTAGTAGACCATCTTGGAATGCTAACATTGCCATCCAATCACTTAATGCAATGATAGCATTCATCCATACAATTTATTTTGGGATCGAACAAACATGCAACAATTACGATCTTCCATTTTTGAATCACTCTCAGGAAGAATAGTACATCTCCTAGCATACTTCATAATGATCTATCATGAACGTTATTAGTTTAGAGTGGTTTGGATAAATCATACTTATTTGAATCCGGTGTCTCAAACTAAGCGATAATTCCCGGCAAACTCAATTTCAGTTCTTTTGGAAGTATGTAACTAGTATTCAAGTCCTTACTGGGGAACTCGAATATACACAACATACTTCTTGAGTTAAAACAGGGCAAGTTATAAATAACGGACAATCTATTACTTAGGTAATTATTCGGAGTTCACATATGGATAACCATATACTTAATTTAAACATGAATCATTGATAGGAGTTAACCCTCCCATATCTATCATGTTTCTGATATTTCAGCCTTACTCTATCCCTCAACTAGAAATAAATTCTAGATCTCACAAATAGAGGATCAGCCTACTCATCGGCTTTTAGTGCTAACTATGGGTTGACTTACTTCCCATAAATGTGTCACCACAATAAAATTGGTTTCATATTTATTTGAGGTTACTTAAGGGTAATCGACAAAGAAATCCCTTGATTTAAAACATTTTTGAAAAAGAAAGACAATCTTAAAACAAAATCGATATTTTTGAAACAAAACAATTTTTAAATAAAAAACCCTTATTTACTAATTAAATAATAAATTAAACCTTTATTAAACAATAATTAAATCTTAATTAAGTCTTAATTAAAATCTTAATTAAATTTAATTAGTTAATAATTAATTAAACCCCTTCAATAAATAATTAATTAATAATTTTCTTCAACAAATAATTAAAAAAAATAACCCTTAATTAATTTAAGAATAATTAATTTTGATTGATTAGCCAACTAAAATTAATTTAATTGATTAACACTTAAGTATTAATTACCTTTATTAACCAATGATTAAGTACTAATTTCTTAATTAACTAATTAAATAATCATTTATTAATCAACTAAATAATAATTACCTTTTTAATTACTTAATATAAGTTTTAAAACATTTTCCAAAAATATTTCTAAGTTAAAATATTCTGCGCTTACAACGACCATCGCTATACGACCCGTAATTTTAAAACATAGTTTAGCATTCCAAAAGCATTTAAAAACTTTTCTTATATACTTAAATCTTACTTTACAACTTTTAATAAAGCCCTTTGTGGAGAAAAAAACTTAAAATTAAAAAAACTTTATAAACCTTCTCGACAAAACCATAAGTACACAAGTTTGAAAAGATAGGGATTTCAATGTCGTGTTCAAGCACAAATCTAGTGCTAATTTTCTTAACTTAGTACATCACAAGTAGCGACACCAAGACATATATAACATAATAACATACATAAGCAAGGTCATATCTTACTAAATAACTTCACTTAACTTTTGATTTCAAGTTCATACAACACCACATATAAGCATACTTATATATAACCAAATCAACATCATTTCCAAGCATACTTGTGCATAGCTAATTCAACATCATAACAACTCAAACAAGCACCATTTTTAACTAATAAATATACATCATTTACAAAGTTAATAACTTTGAATAAAGGAGCGATCTTTACTCACCAAAAGTGGACTAAATCAAACTAACTTCTTCTACTACTCAAACACAACCGAGATTTTTGCTTTTAGCCTGGAAAAGTGGAGTCATCAGTGGCTTTTAGGTGAAATTTATTTGACCTAGAGGTGTAAGTGCTCGACCAAGAGGAGATACGGGTGTGTATGGGCTTATTTCGGAAGGTGGAGTTGTAGAAAAGAGAAGAGAAGCTTAAGACAAGGATTTAGAAATTTAGAAGTGAAAAGAACTAAGGTTTTCATTACTTAAGTACTTTAGGAAGCCATGGAAATGAACATGAGGACTTAGAGAAGGTTTTTCAAAGTGGAAATTAAATAAGAAAATGAGATTAAAAAAAGAAATGCATATATATACAAGTGCATAAATCAAATTACTAAACTAGCCTTAGGGTACATACCCTCCACTAAAACTTTGCCACCTCACCACCATTGTCTCCTTCCCTCTTCCTCATGTTTTTCCTTATCCCCCTTCTCACTTGTTTGAGCCAACATGATTTAACACCTTAGCACTAAATGTTTGTGAGAGAAATGACCTTATATGCCTTCTTTTCCTATTTTTAATTTACATAATATGTCACATCATATTTTATTATATTTCTTAAGTAAATATGTGTATGTATATATATATAATTTAAAATGTATTCTAACTTATTTTGAATGTGTGAATATGTTAATTCAAACGTGCACAGCGTTTTCGGCAACTTTTAGACATCGAAAATTCAAAAAACAACTTTCGGTCACATTTTCTATTTTGTTTTAAACTAAATATTTTTGTAAACAAATTTTAAAAGTTATTTTACCATAATTAGTTATTATCTAAAAGGAGTTTATTTGAGTTATAAATTCCCTTAATCGGTTATTAAAAATATATTTAAATATCCACAATTAAAGTAATTAAATCATGGGTCGTTACAAATTTCCTTAAAGGAAACGTAAGAACTAAGTACCCGGTTTTTATTTCAAAACCCTTTTTGAAATCATACTACATATATTTTTATATATAAAATAACTTCAACGATTTATTCACTAACACTCACAATGGATTAGTTCGGCTTTGATCTTATTACGAATCGCACAATGATAAACGGAATAATTTACTAAGCGCACTACAACGTTCACCTGAGCAAACATTCGATCATCACTTAGAAGATTATTTAGATTACCACAAAACAAATTGAGATGTTTTCCCTGAACTATCCAAAGAAAATGTATCTTTTTATAAAAAAATTCTTTGAAATATTTATACTTCTGAATACTTCCAAGTAATACTATTATTTCTTTTCTCAATAATCTTTTTGAAATCATTTCAAGCAGTACCGGGATTTAAGTTCTCAGAAACTCTTTTTACTTATAAAACACCTTTTTATAAATCATATAAATCATTTTATATATCATACTCATATAAAATGTACTTTTAAAATTATCTTATATTATAATAACTTTCCTTTATTATAATAATCTTTTCCCAAATATTCATCCTCTAAATGTCTTATCTTCCCATTTAGATTATATTAAAAAACTTTTATTAAGAGATGACTTTTAACTTAACATTTTTACCGAACACCTTATAGCCAAACTATGAAAATTAATTCATAAGGGAGTCATTTTAATGTACTCACTATCTAAACAATTAATGCCCATAAACTGGTTGAGCATAAATCAACAATCAATAAACAATAGTCAATGCTCTTAAACTATCCGAGCATGACAAATCAAACAATAATGATAATAAAGAGATATTATCATTAACAAACTAACACATCTTAAACAACTATATAAATTTGAAAATTATTCCTTTATATATATGAAATATATAATCTTGGGTAAAATGCGTATCTGTTTGCCTTATTCTAGTGTATTGAAACCCCATTGACACCGTGGCATCCCACGGCTTAACTAGAATTCATAAATAACTTAACAGATCAATTGACACAATATGTTTTTATAGCAATAACAAATACGCTCTCGTATATGTAATACTCTCAACTCATTCTAGGGTGTAACTTACCCTATCTCTAATGAGTTTACGCCACCAAAGCCAAGATTCTCGCTTAACCTGGCTCTAATACCAAATGTAATGACTCGCATTTTCGACCCTCAAAAGTCGACACTCAATACATATACGGTATTCAAATGCCAAGCATCCAAGTGCTAGAAAGGCAGATTATGGTAAAAAGAAAAAGAATAGGGGAAAACAGAATCTCACAGTGGAACGATAACATATAATATAACAAAGAAAATAAAAGTTGTTACTCTAAAATACACGGTATATCAAAGTTAAAAAAAACCCATTAGTCTGGACAGTTATAATTTCCCGACCTTACAATTGATGATGGGTACATATGATGATACAACAAAAAAATAAAAATACTACGACAGTTGAACATCTAGCTCTGCCCCATGAGCTCCATGTCTTACCAACAACAACCTGGAAAAATACTCGATCTGACCCGAGCATCATAATAAAATAACACCCGAATCAGTCTGGAAAGCTAGCATGAGAAAACTCAAAAAACATGGTGAATATATAATAATTTAGTGAGACCACACTGCTAAACACATAACGGATTTTTACCTCACAAGAACAACATCGATAGATGAAAGAATGGAAACAAGTTGGAACAAAATCAGACTTGAAAGCATGGAAATAGATAACTAAACATCAAGAAGACCTCCAGGCACTTCTCGATGCAATTAAGAAACCGTTTCAAAGTTTTGAATCCAATAGGAAAAAGGAATTTTTCCAACGGTGACTAGGAGGGTGAATACCCCTCTCACCGAAATTATACCTCTAGAAAATATACTTGAGAACTACGATAGCACTTGGAATTGTACAAGTCGGACCCCACCAACCTTACCGAGTATCCAAGTATTTCACATCCTAGTGCGCATATAATCGAAACCAGTCTAAAGTAAATGTGAAGATACCCTAATGGGAGTAATATCACATAGCTTGATGTCTACTCATGCTTTGGTTTTAGTCATTTCCGACAAAGGATATCAACGCTCACATGAGCAACAAATCACCTTAAATCAACGACACACAAAAGATAGCAGAATCGATAATCAATAATCAACTATCAGGAATAACAAAATGGTCGTACATGAAAATTAAATCTCTTAAAACATTTGACTAACACTTGTGTTTGATTTTCATAGATATTTGTAAAAAAAATTAAAAACAACCTTTAACTGTTTTTTTCAAAGAGCTAATTATATTTCTAAGTGTATTAAAAAGAAGGATAAAAAACAAATGTTATTAAAACATTGTTTACTATAAGCCCAAGGTAACATACACTTAGCCTTATTTTCAAACAATTCCTTCTAAATGATTTTCTCATTTATAAACTATCATTTATAAATATCAAACAACATTTATTATCCCGAAAGATAATAAATCAATTAAAATGCTTTCATAAATTTAAAACAATATTAATTATCCTGAAAGATAATTGATATAATTCTTTTACAAATTTAAACCACAATAATTATCCTAAGAGACAATTAATCAAATTTGTAACCCCTTTAATAAATCAATTAAATATCTTTAAAGACTTTTAGTAAATTAGTTAATTAACTTTAATCACTTTTATAAAATCAGATAATTAACTTTAAAACACTTTTATTAAATCAATTAATTAACTTTAAACATCATTAAAAAATTTATCAATTAACTTTATTCTAGTTAAATAATAATTAAGAATATATTTAAACATCCAATTCTTTTCAAATACTTATACAATCCTTACAAACCCATTTGGAAAGAATTTACAAAATATTAAAGATAAATAATTGATCAAATTTATAATCTTTTATAAATTTAAAACGATATTAATTATCTCGAAAGATAATTGACCAAATTTATAATCTCTTTATTAAAACATCATTATTTATCTCGAAAGATAATTAATTAAATTTATAACTCCCTTTTAGAAACCTTAATCGACACTTCTCCTTTATTTTCAAAATTCACAAAATACTTGAAAGTATAGTTTAAACAACTTTTAAAGTGCAAACAAACACGACCAAACATTTATTTTGTAAAAATACAAGCACAAGTTCAATGCACCAAAAGGTTTAAGGAGATGATATTTCATACAGTATGTCACAACTATTTCAACCAAATATCAATATAAACAACATAAGAATATAAGTAAGATACATATAACTGTAAATTAATAATGGCGAGAAACTTCTTAGGATCTCTCTACAAAAGTCCCCTGCAAAACAATGGTTATTTATGAAATCTACTTTTCAAGCAAGAATTCAAATCCAAACAAACAATCAAACAATAATAACAAACATATTATTATCAACAACTAGCAATCAATAGCTAACATATCATTTATTAATTAATTCACATATTAATTAACTTCATAAATATTCTTTTTACTTTGCAAGCATAGAACAATGATTTATTCCACTCGATAGATGTCAACAAAATAATAGGTTCAATTTAATTATAGCAGGACGGTGTTTTATTCTGCTAAATACATATCACAATGAAGTATAACTAATTTAACTACGTTAAACATAATTAAATTAAATCAATATAATTTTATCATTAATTTACACATCATTAAAAGCGTCAACTATCATCCATGCATTCAACAATAATCTAAAGCAACACAGGTATCTTATAGTTTATTTAGAGGTGGGTAAACTCACCAAAATTCCAGTTGACACTTTCGCGTTCCGTTTTGATCATGTTCGATTTTAGCTCAAAATTCTACTTACTCCAAATTAACGAATCAAACTCCAATGCGTTGATAACGTCGATACGAGTCTAACGTAAAAGGCCGTGTCCAAATCCGACCTCGTATGCAAGAGTTATTGAATTTATAAGATTTTGGATTTAATTAAACATTTAAATTCACTAATCACATGTTTAAATTAATTATCCTGCTCAAACACCTTTCTTCCCTAATTTTTCAAACGTGCAGACACTGATACCAGATACTCTCAAATCCATACATGTCGCTCCTTCTCTCTACCCTCTCTCGACCAATACTCCACAATATCACACCAAACCAACGCCGATGAACTCCACTTCACGCGCTCTACCTCCCCAACCTAAAGTCAACTAGCTCGCTCCACCTTATGAGATCGTGCCCTAACACGACCTTGCTACTGTTCAAACATGTCGAACATCATCAGGAAC
This sequence comes from Allium fistulosum, assembly GCA_030737815.1. NCBI lineage: Eukaryota > Viridiplantae > Streptophyta > Magnoliopsida > Asparagales > Amaryllidaceae > Allium > Allium fistulosum. The sequence goes on along the minus strand of CM060902.1, from coordinate 1,171,722,103 downwards.
CACCGCATCTTCCCAAACTCCACTTCCTTGCTCGCATTCGCCAGTGAAACTCAACCAAACCAATGCCAAGGCTTACCTCCGTCGAAATAGACCCCGAGACAAAACCCTAGGTTATGTCCCCAAAGTCTAGCCCAACCTAATCAACTCCGTACACTACAAATTTGACATGGGTTCGAAGCTCTAGACAAAACAAACTCAACGGATCCGACGATTTAATTTTTTGTTAGGATAATGATTTGATATTGATCATTGAAACATGCGGCCATTTTTTTTAATTTACTGGGAATGAAATAGAAAAGAGGCAAAGTGGAAAAATAAAGAATGGAGAGAATGGTCAAGTGTTGCATTTATCTAATTTTATAAACAAAACAATTTATCTTACTTAAAGCACAAGTAAACCAAAATTCTCAAGTAAACCAAAATTTCCAAGCCAATATCACATTACCATTAAGGTTGGTTAAATAATTTGAATTTTGATTTGATTTTTAAAAAGTTTTGAAAAGAAGGTGTTGTGATATTTCGCTGCACAATATTCCATTTGCGTACGTACCGTGAACGACATAAATAAAAATACGATCGTGTATCAAAATGTGACACAATCACAAATCAACAATAAAATACATATATTATTTTATTTTGTGAAATTTCAAAAATACCTTCATTTGCCATAAAATATGTCAAATGAAAATTTAAATACTTTCCAAATTTAAAAATTATAGAAAAATCTAATAAATTCATTTAAAAATACGTTACTAAATTCAAATCGTTTTATTAACAATTGATTTTCTTATTATTTATTCGAACTATTTATTATTGTAAATAAATTTACAAAATGGGTTCACCATTATTATTTATTAATTAAAAGGAGTTAAATAAGACTATTAAATCCATTTAATTAATATTTTACTTCACAATTCGAATATTTAAATAATCCATATATTGAAATATAAGTTATTTATATTTTAAAAATTAATTAAATTTTCATAATTAAAACGATAAAATTCCAGGATGTTACAAGTTTAATTATCGATTATTTATATAAAAGATTGTAAAACTATTTATTTATTATAAAATGTTATTATGTTTTGTATTAATTAGTTATGCATTTCTAAGTACTAAATTTGCTATATTAAGGTTATATGTTAGGACTGATTTACCTAAATATTTATCTACTTTTACACACACGCACGCGCACACACACACATATCTGAATTATCCATTTTCTATTACTATTCTAATAACATCTTTCTTGTTTATTGGATTGGATTGTGTGAAATAATTCCTGGATGTAATATTCAACTTCATTAATTATTTTGGGAATTTAAAATAAGTGTTACAATATTATTAACGAATATTTAATAGTTGCCTAATTTTATTAAAAGGTCAAGAAATTTGTTATTATTGAAACATAGTATATTATATTTTAGTTAGTAAGTATTAGTTTAATCTTAGAATGTAAAATTATTATTTAATTCTAAGTATTTAATTTTGTTAAATAAGATTATAAGTTGTGAAAAATTCATTATTTATTGTTTGGTTTGATATATATTTGTTTATTTTAGAACAATCTCTTATGTTGGTTTTCTATGTTCACTGATTTATTTTCTTTTCTATATTAATTCCATTGATATTGATATAGTTAATTATATAGTTAATTCTAGAACATATATTTATTATTTATTATCCCATTTCTAAGTATCTATTTTATTATATAAAATTATTTGTTGTGAATGATTTATTTTGAAGTATTGATTTGCTTATTTTATATTTATTGGAATAATCTATTCTTATATTAGTTTTCTAATATGTTTTTCTTATTATTTGAATAATGATTATAGGAGTGATTCACTATTGATGTTGATTTGATTATTAATTTGATACGATATGGTGGTGACATCCTTCTATATGAATTTATGAACAAATAATGATTATGGGAGTGATTCACCATTGATGTTGATTTGATTATTGATTTGATACGATATGGTGAGGGCATCCTTCTATATGAATTTATGACACTTTATGTTTGATTTGTGAGATTTCATTTTCATGTGATCAGAAATTTGAATAAACAGTTTAGTGATACCGTTTGGTATGAGACTTTCGGTGAAACTTTTTCAGTTATTCATTGGACTTGTCATATAGAAATACCTAGTGTGGATCGAGTGTAGTTTATAAACATTAAATAATTATTCGAATAACATGCGATGGTATGGGACACCATTATGTTATTTGTTTGATTATTCATTTTAAGTAAATGTCACTCAAATGGAGACTACTCATGCATATGTGTTGATACTCGTTGTGGCGAGTATATTATAGCCATGTGTTGGCTAATGAGTAGAGCCATGTGTTGACGAGAGATTAGAGCTCCAGTATACCACAGTCATGTGTTGACTTATATGGAGCTGTGTGTCGGCTTACATCTAGAGCTATGTGTAGATATAGTATATGGGTACTATAACGACTGGGGTTTTTGACCCTCGAAAATCGACACCAATACGTCCACTGTATCGCGTGCCGAGCAATCGAATGTCGAAAAATCCAATTATTAAGGAAAAACAAAGAAGGAAGAAGATAAGAAGAAAACTAAACAACACAGAATCTCACAGCGGAACGAATAATCTATAATATACAACAAATCTTTACACAAAAGTCAAACTGTAATATATGTATATACAAACACTAATCATAGTATACTAACCTATTTCAACTTGGACAGTTATAACAACATGTCCTCACAATTGCTGATGATTTCAACAACAAAGCAGCGGAAAATAAACATCTACGTGAATACGTCTCTGGGCCTCCAGCTCGTCTCCTGAAGCTCCAAGCAATCTGTAAATATGCTCGATCTAACCCGAGCATTATAATAAAATAACATCCGAGTAAGTCTGGAAAACCAGTGTGAGAAAACACACCCAAATGGATTTTAAAGTTATAGAAAACCTATGAAAATCAAGAGTATCTCGTAAGACCATGCCGCACATAAACACGGATGGGTTTTTACATTACAATAACCAAAACCATTTCATATGAAACTCTATGATATTATAATAGCGTCTAGATACAAATACTTATTAATCATAATCGAAATTGTTACATTAATTAAATTCCAACATAATAGGTTCTACAATCAAAATCGTAAGGGCACGTATTGGAAAATGGATTCCATGCTATGACAAGGTAAGGAACAACCTTTCAAAAGTACATCTCTAGATAAATGCACCGGGGTCTGACAAGAACATCTTATACCCCTACCACACAGGACTGGCCTACCACTTGCTAGTAGTACCGAATATGATTACCTCGCTTGAGCCCCGAAGCATACAAGAAGAGATAGTAATCGATCTAGATTTGGAATGACCATACCCTGATGGGAGCGACCCACTTGGCCCTGCTGCATGCCAGATTTTTGTCATTTTCTGGTTAATGAGGCTCGAGGCTACGATTTACCTTTATATAGCACTTCCCACTTGGAATGCTAACAATTCCCTCCAGGCAACAATGCAATATCAGCATTCATCCATACAAGTTCATTTTGGGACTGAACGAAAAACTTAAGAGCTCTGTCTTCAATTTCACCATCTTCAAGATGTCTTCACTTCGAAACGCATTCGTTGGATCGAAGTGGTTTTTGGGTAACATACCCGATCCCGGTCTCTTCAAAACAACTTTTCGATAATTCCCGCTAAACTCAACCCCGATTCTTTAGGAAATAAACAGCCAAAGATAAGATCGGAGATCACCTCCTAACCGTTAGTGGACGGGTTTCCTTACCATTATCCTAGGACAACGAAACAAGATTTATACGCGCAGTACAACATCATTGGAGATGACTGTGCTATATAACTCACGTGTTTCTCCTAGATATTTCCAAAGTTACGTTTTAGGTCCAATTTCGATAGTCGGTTATTTAACTATCGAATAACAACATTCAATCAAGGATTTATTTCATAGGGAAAACCAACATTGGTTAAGCACATAAGCAATCACTAGCCTCTTTTAATAAATCTTTCATTTATTAAAAATCACTTTGTAATTTACTTGTATAAAAATACTTTTACAAAGGTATAACCGCAAATCCCTATATTTCAATACTTTGAAAATATCCATATACTTATCTCAACGGTATAAGTATATTCATAAAACTGAGAAAGACTTTCTTTTTATTTGATTCAAAAATCATTTATAAAACTCCTTATAATTCTCTAAAAACATTTATAATCCATTTTATAAATCTTCCGGACCATTTATAAAATTCTTTTATACATTTCAATCGCTCATAGATTCTTTTCGTACATTTCTAAATCATTTATAAAGCCTTTATAAATCCATAAAACCATTTATAAAACTTCTTTTATAAATCTATAAACCCTTTTCTAAAATTCGTTTATAAATATCTAACCATTGATAAACTCTTTCACCTTGTAAATAACCTTCCCTTAAGTCTTCAAACTGTTTTATAAACTCCTTTACAAAATCCAAGTCTTTCAACTCTATTCATGGGTCTCGAAAACAATTATAAATAATCAAAAATCTTTTTAATTCAAAAACCATTACACATAATAATAGTTATTAACAATAAACATTATAAATAAATGAAAATTACTAACTTTAAAACATCTTAAAAATAATAATTAATAATTTCAAAATATTGTTTAACAAACAACAATAATGTCTTTACCATTTTTATAAATGATAATAATTTATTTTAAAAACCTTATTAATAATCCTTATTATTAATTCTAAACCATAATTATTCGTGGAATGATTAACCTGTCTAAATATTAACATTTTGATAAATTCTTTAAAACCATATTAACTATAAACAAATAACTTTAAAACGATACTAATATAATTAAATAATCCGAAAATAATATTAATTTAATTAAATAACCTTAAAAAGATATTAATATAATTAAATAACCTTAAACAATATTGCTTTAATTAAATAACTTTAAAAAATATTAATTTAATTAAATAACTTTAAAACAATATTGATATAATTAAATAACTTTAAAACAATATTAAAATGTAAATAAATCATCTTTTAAAAAAACAATATATTTCTGAAACCCATTTCCAGATTTAAAATCATTTCCCGTCTCAAACCCAATTTCAATTCAATTGGTAATTTATAGTATTTCAAAATCCTAATTTCAGGCCAATAGCCGCTAAATGCTCAACCAATATTGATATTGATTTTCTATAATCACTAGGTTTTTGTTTTTAAACATAGAACAATGTTATAACCATAGTGTCCACAATCAGGTTCATTATTCAGTAATCCATATAAAAGGAATATTATCAAAACAATTCAACAACAGCGAGGAATCCCGTTGGATCCCTCCAACCTGTTTCCCCCGCATCACAAACATTATATAATCATAAAATATAAATCAATCGCTTCGAGGTGGGATTCATATACAAAGGGTCATCCACTCTTACACGGAAACGTAATACGGTCTCATCCGCTCCAAGGGCGGGAATATATCCAAATCAATAATATAAAATAGTATATCAATCCAATATCCAATCAATAATTTTTATCAACTATAAATATTACAAGTTAGCCAAAATGGTGAGTTTACCTCACCGGAATTTCTATTGCCGCCGAGGCATTCCGGTTTGGGACTAAAACCGAAGGACGTCCGATTTTAGCCCAAATTTCAGTTGTCTTCAAATTTGACCAAACCAGTTCCATACCGAAGCTTTCGTCGTAACGAGCTCAATGCAAAAGGTTTCACCACAATCGGACCTTGTATGTTAGAGTTATTAACATAATAAGTTATCAATTTAAATATAATTAATTTCATCGCTAATTACACTATTTAAACAAATTACCCTTAATAAAATAATTAATCCTTCTCCTTCAATTTCCTTCCCGCCTTTGTACACAGCAACTCCTCTATGGCCATCCCTTTGACCACCATTATCTCCATCCTTGTGTGACGACCCACCTTTCTGACCCCTGAGAACGACACTTAATACATCCATGGTATTCATGTGTCGTTGCCAAGTATCTGAAAGACGATTTGTCATGGGGTAAAATATAAGAACGGAACAATAATCTCACAATGGAATGGTTAAATATAACATAAAATTAAGACATTACATAAGGTTACTCTCCAGCATAGAGTTACCAGAGTTACAACAAAAGTACTACTATCAGTCTATGTAGTTATAACAACCTTCTTTTAAATATACATACATAGAACCAACATCTCATAACAGCGGAATAAATAGCTAAATAGATAAGGAGCCTCCTGCTAGTGAGACCACGTCGCAAAAATGCAGAACGGGTTTTTCCCTCACAAGGACAACATCCAAGTATAAAAGAATGGACACAAATAATTAAACATCACGAAGAGCGTAAGATGCTTCCCGATGCAATTAAGAAAGAATCAATCCAAAGATTTGAATCAAAAATAAGGAAAGGGAAATTTTTATTTCCAACAATGACTTGGAGGGTGCTCCCCCCTTATCGAAAGTATACCTCTAGAAAATATACTTGAGAACTACGATGGCTATCGGAAACCTCCAAGCCGGACCCCGCCAACCTTATCGAGTATCCGAGTATTTCACATCTCCATGCGCATACAACCGAAACCAATTTAGAGTAGATGTGACAATACCCTAATGGGAGAAACTCCACATATCTTGGCCCCGACTCGCTCTTTATTTATTCATTTCTGATAAAGGATATCAATGCTCTAAATGTGCAACAAATCGTCTTAGATTGATGAAACAAAAACAAAAGAAAGAAGGGTACCGAAATCGATAGTTAAGGTATCAACTATCGGGGATAACAAAACGATCGTATGTGGAAATTAAATCTTATAATCTTTCAATGCCTGGAAAATATCCATATACTTATCGCATCTGTATAAGTATATTCACAAAACAATTAAGAGGATTTCATATTTCAAAAGCACACTTAAATGGGTCAAAAACAATTGTTCACAAGAAATGCGAATGTTTTCCATTATAATTATAAAGATCATTTATGGAAATCAAATCTCCAACACTTGTCACGTTTTTGATATTCTCGACTTACTCTACCCCTCACCCAGAAATAAAGCTAGGTAAGTCAGGGCACTGGTTGCTCCTAGCCTTGCCTAGACACTTCAGTTCGAGATCTTACAGATAGAGGATCAATCTACTCATTGGCTTTTAGTGCCAAGTATAGGACTGCTTACTTTCCATAAATACCCCATTTAAATCATTATATAAAATTTGAAGCTCCTTTAAATACTTTAAACAAAGATTTAAAACTTCCATTCAAATCATAACTTAACCCCATCATGTTTAAAGGAGAATACGACCAAGAAGGGTGAAGCTCCCTCTTAATCAAATGAGATAGCTAAAAGGGGTGTTATTTCCTTTTAACCAAAAAGTCACTAAATGTCAATCCTAAGTTAAAAAGTGGTGTATGTTCCCTTTAACTAAACATCAAAGTTATTGCTCATAAACTGGCCGAGCACAAATCAAACAACCAAACAAGAATAAGAAGAAGAAGAATAACAGACTCGTTATTATTAACAATTTACAATCACCAGTTAACACAACATTTGTTAAAACATGAATGAGTCAATGGAAAGAGATTAAGATTACACTCACTGTAAAATAATTGAATTATACTCTATACCCACTAAACTATGAAAATAAGGAATATACTCATAGAATAAGTTATACCTGCTAAACTATGAAAACAAGGAATATACTACAGAATAAGTTATACCCACTAAACTATGAAAACAAGGAATATACTCACATCATATTTGCTTTGATGGAGACTTGGAATACTTCACCTTTGATAATGAATTTTAGTTCTTTTCTTTAGTTTGTGAATGAATTAAAATGAGATATGGACTTGGCTATTTATAGGTGAAGAGAAGGGTGCTTTAGTCATTTCCTATAGCCTAACCAGATTCGACCAGATTTTGATCCAATAGAAACCAGCCTTATGGCCTAATTTGATTCGACCACATTTTGGTCCAATAGAAAACATCTTGATGGCTTAATTTGATTCGACAACATTTTGGTCCAATAGAAAACATCTTAATGGCTTAATTTGATTCGACCACATTTTGGTCCAATATGAATCCTCCTTATCAACTATGACATAACATTCGACCAGATTTTGGTCTAATGGCAACCATCCGCATGGAATATAATAATCATTATGCTATTTTGTTTCATTAGGCAAGTAATTATACTGTTATGTTTTATTAGGCAAGTAATTATACTATTCTGTTTTATTAGGCAAGGTTAATAATATTCTCTTGTTTTATTAGGCAAGTAATTATACTATTCTGTTTTATTAGGCAGGGTTAATAATTCTTTCTTGTTTTATTAGGCAAGTAATTATACTATTCTATTTTATTAGGCAAACTTATTCTTAAATAAATTGGTACCCCTAACCGCCTTATAACTCGAACCATCTTTAAACTAACATTTTACATCGGTTTAAAAAAAATCCATTCGAGACGTTTTATCCAAATTTTTATTCTAGATATAAAATCCATTATTTAATCATTTAAAAACATACTGACTATTTAAGTTCAAAGTGATTAAATTATGGATTGTTAGATCCTCCCCTCCTTAAAGGAAATTTCATCCTCGAAATTAATCACATAAACTCAAGATATCAAAAAAACCCAAATGATATCATATATACCACACAAAGATACAAGGAAAGTGATCTCAACAAAATTGGTGAGTACACTAAAAAGAAATAACTAAATACAAACAACAACAACAACAACATCAACTCGGGAGAAGAATTCCTAATATAGTCCTCAGTTTCCCAAGTACAATCTCTAACATCTTCACTCCAATGAACCTTAACAAGATTCACAACCTTCTTCCTTAATCGCTTTATGTCTCGAGCGACAATATGAATAGGCCGCCTAAGACTGGTTGGTTAGGCTGAACCTCTAAATCAACTTGTTGTCCCGGTTCTACTATCATCGAAGGGTCGTGTACATAATTACGTAAATGAGATACGTGAAATACGTTGTGCACATCTGATAGTCGATCTGGTAACTCCACTTTATATGCAGGTTTACCAATCTGGTCCACTGTGGGAAAAGGGCTAATATATCAAGGGGCTAACTTCCTTGTCTTCCCAAACCTCATGACACTTCTCAGAGGAGAGACTTTTACAAATACCAAGTCCCCGACTAAGAACTCTATATCCCTACGCCTTTAATCTGCATAACACTTTTTCCGATCTTGCGCTTCCTTCATCTTTCTTTTAATATCAGCTACCTTCTTATTGGCTTCTAAGATCATGTCGGGTCCAAAAACAAGTCTATCTCCAGATTCAACCCAACACGAAAGAGAACGACATGGATAACCATAAAGAGCTTCGAAAGGGGACATACCAATGCTTGCTTGATAGTTGTTGTTATAAGTGAATTCGACTAAGGGCAAATGATCTTCTCAAGAACCCCCGAAGTCTAGAATGCATACTCGCAATAAATCTTCCAAGATCCGGTTCACTCTCTCTGTATGCCCATCTGTTTGGGGATAGTAAGCTGTACTTAAACTTAGCTCAGTCCCTAAAGCAGTCTGTAGTCCCTCTTAGAACCTACTAGTGAATATCAGGTCTCGGTCACTTACAATACTACGAGGAATCCCATGGAGTCTCACAATCTCCTTTACATACAAACTCGCCAGACATGTAGCAGTCCTAGTCAGCTTAACAGGAATGAAATGGGCACTCTTGGTCAGTCGATCGACTATAACCAAAATGCCATCGTTACCTCTTTTTGACCTAGGGAAGCCCATCAATGAAGTCCATAGAGATCTACTCCCACTTCCACTTTAGGATCTCAAGTGGTTAAAGCAGTCTGGCTGTCTCCTGCTGGTCACTCTTAATCCGCTGGCAGTTTGCACAACGACTCACAAAGATTGAAATATCTTGCTTCATCCCCTTCCACCAGAATACCCTCTTCATATCTTTGAACATCTTGGTCACTCCTGGATGAAAAGATAACTTTGAATGGTGGCATTCGGCTAACACTACTTGCCTAAGTCCATCACAGTCTGGAACACAAATACGCCCATTCATTTTCAATATGCCTCGGAGATCAATCTCAAAGCTAGAAACAAGACCTTCTTCAACATCCTTTTTAAGTCGAGCCAAAATAGGATCTGCCTCTTGACTGGATGCAATTCTCTCTAACAATACTGGCTTAACTTCTAGATTTGCAACCATTGCTACATTCCTACTCAATGCATCAGCAACGACATTTTCTTTTCCAGGGGTATAAAGAACCTCTAGATCATAAGAGGAGAGAAACTCTAGCCATCTCTGTTGCCTCAAATTCAAATCTTTTTGGGTAAAAAGGTAATTTAAGGATTTGTCGTCCATGTATAACTTGAACCTTTCACCCAAAAGATAATGCCTCCACATCTTTAGTGCGAAGACAATAGCTAAAAGCTCCAAATCGTATGTAGCATAATTTTTCTCATGCGGCTTTAGCTGTCGACTCGCATAGGCAATCCCATATTGCATCGGAACTGCTCCCAATACGGTTCCACAAGCATCTGTATACACGGTTAAACCTTCGCTCCCATTTGGAATGGTTAATACAGGAGCGCTAGTCAACTTCTCTTTCAATTTGTTGAATGCTTGATCACACTTAGAAGTCTAAAAGAACTTAACATCTTTCTTTGTTAACTTTGTCAGATGAGAAGCAATCTTCAAGAAGTCCATGATAAACCTACGGTAAAAACCAACTAATCCCAAGAAACTTCTAACTTCCGTCGCACTTTCGGGCTTCTTCCAGTCTTGAACCGCCACAACTTTAGCTGGGTCCACCGATATGCCTTCTCCCGAAATAACATGCCCTAGAAACCTAACTTCGGATTTCCAGAAATGGCACTTGAAAAACTTAGCCTTCAACACATGGCTTCTTAAGGTATCGAGTACAACATGGAGATGATATTTCTGTTCCTCCTCTGTCTTGGAATAGATTAGAATGTCATCAATAAAGATGAGAACAAATTTATTAAGAATATCTCTAAATACTCAATTCATTAAGTCCACAAAATAAGCGGGTGCGTTAGTCAATCCAAACGGCATAACTAACCACTCGTAGAAATTTTCAGGAGTTCGAAAAGCTGTTAAAGAAACACTCTCCTCTTCCACTCTTAATTGGTGGAAACCGGTGGCAAGATCTAATTGAGAAAATATCCGAGCACCGTGGAGTTGATCAAACATATCGTCGATTCTTGGCAAGGATATTTATTCTTAATAGTCCTTTTGTTCAACTCCCGATAGTCTACGCATAACCTTAGAGAACCGTCCACCTTTGTAACAAAGACGACTGGCTATCCCCAACTCGAGGTACTACGTCGGATCAAGCCCTTCTGCAATAAGTCGTAAGTCTGCCTTTCTAACTCCCTCTTCTCTTTTGGAGCCATCCTTCAAGGGTTGTACAATAGGTCTAGTTCCTGGAACCAAATCATACGAAACTCAACTTCACGGTGAGGAGTTAAACCTTGCACCTCATCAAAAATATCTGTGAAATCTCAAACAACCAGCACATCTCCTAGCTCCGCTTTAGCCACTTCGAGTGAATAGAGAAAACTGCTCATTAATTTCTTAGGCTCTTCACAACTAATATCAACACCAACATCTCCTGCATCACTAACTCTAACGAGCATTCTACCACAATCCAAGATAGCTTTAAACTTCGATAACCAATCCATTCCCAGCAACACTCCAAAACCCATAAACCCAAGAACAAACAAGTCAAAAGGAAAGGGATGATTTTGACAAGAAATATGTACATTTAGACACACAGTGTCAAGATTTGTCGGACCTCCAATTGGGTTTGACACACAAAGAGGATTCCTTATGATAACATATGTAAGGTTTAGTTTTTTCATTAGATCAAAAGAAATAAAACTATGGGAAGCTCCTGTATCAAATAACACCCTTACAGGAATATCATAGATGGATAATGTACCATGCAACACTTGCTTCCCTTTTTGATCTGAAAAAGTGGATGGTATCTCTTCAATGGTAAAAGTCTATCCTTGAGATCCCTTTCTAGGAAAAGGGCACTCATTCTTCATATGTCCTGGCTGGCCGCAATTAAAACATATGGAAATTGGGCAATGATTTGCAAAGTGGCCCATCTTATTGCACTTGAAACAAAGAATGTTGGCCAATTTGGTCTGCTTCTTCTGTGCTGGAGTGTCATCTTCGGGTTTCTTCCCTGCACCATGCTTCTTTCCCTTAAACTTACGCTTAAAGTTTGGTTTTCCTTTAACTGGTATAACCGATAAAGACTTGGCACTTACTGCTGGCACTACGCCCTTCTGGACTCCTTCCTTAATATCAAGAGCCTCAAACCTCAAAGCCATGCTAATAATGTTGGTGAATGTACTCATAAGATGATTTGTCATTTCACGATGGAACTCTAGTCGCATTCCATTCACAAAGATTTCATTTTTCTTGAGCAGTGTGTCTATCAATCCAAGTCCAAAACGGGACAAAGCATTGAACTTATGCTCATACTACGACATCGTCATATCTCCCTGCTTTAAGTCAATGAAACTTCTAAATAAATGAGTTCTTTCAGCTTCTGGAATAAACCATGCTTCAAAAAATTCCTTGAACTGGGCCCAAGAAAACTCCTCCGGAGTACTAGCTGTTTTTGAATTCCACCAATCTATCGTCAACTTTTGAAGTTGTCGCGAAGCCAATAGCCGTTTCTCCACATCTTCCAACCGAAGATCTCCAAATATTCTTTCACAAGTTTGAAGCCACATTTGCACTCCAAGAATGTCTTCAGTCCCATAGAATGGTTTCCCACCCAAAGTGGTAAAATTCTTACACAAAGCTGCAAAGTTCATAGGGGTCTGAACTTGCACTAACATTTCCTCTACCGGATCTACAGCTCACATAGTAGCATTTCTAGGTACCCTACCATTGGTAGCCATGTTAGTTCCAGATCCACTCCTTCCTCCTCTTCTTGTATTCATTTTATATTATCTGAACAAATAACAGGTATCTTTAGAATACAAAAATAGGATTAAAATGGTTTAAGGAAATAACACCATAAGATCTAAAACTAGACTTTAGAGGATAAATATTATTATTATAAAAATTACAAATGCGCTCTCTTAAGATTAACTCATTCTAGGGCATCACATACCCTATCTCTAGTGAGTTGTACCCCAATCAGGCCAAGATGTTCGCTCAACCGAAGCTCTGATACCAATTGTGACGACCCACCTTTCTAACCCCTGAGAACGACACTTAATACATCCATGGTATTCATGTGTCATTGCCAAGTATCTGAAAGACAAGTTGTTATGGGGTAAAACATAAGAACAAAACAATAATTTCACAATGGAACGGTTAAATATAACATAAAATTAAGACAATACATAAGGTTACTCCCCAGCATAGAGTTACAAGAGTTACAACAAAAGTACTACTATCAGTCTAGGTAGTTATAACAACCTTCTTTTAAATATACATACATAGAACCAACATCTCATAACAGCGGAAATAAATAGCTAAATAGATAAGGAGCCTCCTGCTCGTCCACCATCTTCAAAAGAGCCCAAAGAAACCTGTCATTTTTGGACTACTCAAATATAAATGAGTACCCAAAAGTTTAGGAAAACAAACATTTCGGGTCAGACATCAAGTCCGCTATGAGTAAACTCCAAAAAATAGAACACACAAAATAACTAGTGAGACCGCGTCGCAAAAACGCAGAACGAGTTTTTCCCTCACAAGGACAACATCCAAGTATAAAAGAATGGACACAGATAATTAAACATCGCGAAGAGCGTAAGATGCTTCCCGATGCAATTAAGAAAGAATCAATCCAAAGATTTGAATCAAAAATAAGGAAAGGGATTTTTTTTCTTCCAATAATGACTTGGAGGATACGCCCCCCTTATCGAAAGTATACCTCTAGAAAATATACTTGAGAACTACGATGGCTCAAAAACCTCCAAGCTGGACCCCGCCAACCTTACCGAGTATCCGAGTATTTCACATCTCCGTGCGCATACAACCGAAACCAATCTAGAGTAGATGTGATAATACCATAATGGGAGCAACCCCACATAGCTTGGCCCCCACTCGCTCTTTATTTAGTCATTTCTGATAAAGGATATCAATGCTTTAAATGTGCAACAAATCGTCTTATATTGACGAAGCAAAAACAAAAGAAAGATGGTTATCGAAATCGATAGTTAAGATATCAACTATCGGGGATAACAAAACGATTGCATGTGGAAATTAAATCTTATACTTTTTCAATGCTTGGAAAATTTCCATATACTTATCTCATTGGTATAAGTATATTCACAAAACAATTAAGAGGATTTCATATTTCAAAAGCACACTTAAATGGGTCAAAAACAATTGTTCACAAGAAATGCGAATGTTTTCCATTATAATTATAAAGATCATTTATGGAAATCAAATCTCCAACACTTGTCACGTTTCCGATATTCTCGACTTACTCTACCCCTCGCCCAGAAACAAAGCCAGGTAAGTCAGGGCACTGGTTTCTCCCAGCCTTGCCTAGACACTTCGGTTCCAGATCTCACAGATAGAGGATCAATCTACTCATCGGCTTTTAGTGCCAAGTATAGGACTACTTACTTTCCATAAATAACCCATTTAAATCATTATATAAATTTTGAAGCTCCTTTAAAATAATTTAAACAAAGATTTAAAACTTCCATTCAAATCATAACTTAAAGCTATCATCTTTAAAGGAGAATACGACCAAGAGGGGTGAAGCTCCCTCTTAATCAAATGAGATAGCTAAAACGGGTGTTATTTCCTTTTAACCAAAAAGTCACTAAATGTAAATCCTAAGTTAAAAGGTGGTGTAAGTTCCCTTTAACTAAACATGAAAGTTATTGCTCATAAACTGGCCGAGCACAAATCAAACAACCAAACAATAATAATAAGAAGAATAATAACAGACTCATTATTATTAACAATTTACAATCAACAGTTAACATAACATTTGTTAAAACGTGAATGAGTCAAAGGAAAGAGATTAAGATTACACTTACTGTAAAATAATTGAATTATACTCTATACCCACTGAACTATGAAAATAAGGAATATACTCACAGAATAATTTTTACCCACTAAACTATGAAAACAAGGAATATACTCACAGAATAAGTTATACCCACTAAACTATGAAAACAAGGAATATACTCACATCCTATTTGCTTTGATGGAGACTTGGAATACTTCACCTTTGATAATGAATTTTAGTTCTTTTCTTTAGTTTGTGAATGAATTAAAATGAGATATGGACTTGGCTATTTATAGATGAAGAGAAGGGTGCTTTAGTCATTTCCTATAGTCTAACCAGATTCGACCAGATTTTGTTCCAATAGAAACCAGCCTTATGGCCTAATTTGATTCGACCACATTTTGGTCCAATAGAAAACATCTTGATGGCTTAATTTGATTCGACAACATTTTGGTCCAATAGAAAACATCTTCATGGCTTAATTTGATTCGACCACATTTTGGTCCAATATGAATCCTCCTTATCAACTATGACATAACATGATTCGACCAGATTTTGGTCCAATGGCAACCATCCGCATGGAATATAATAATCATTATGCTATTTTGTTTCATTAGGCAAGTAATTATACTGTTATGTTTTATTAGGCAAGTAATTATAGTATTCTGTTTTATTATGCATGGTTAATAATTCTCTCTTGTTTTATTAGGTAAGTAATTATACTATTATGTTTTTTAGGCAGGGTTAATGATTCTTTCTTGTTTTATTAGGCAAGTAATTATACTATTCTGTTTTATTAGGCAAACTTATTCTTAAATAAATTGGTACCCCTAACCGCCTTATAACTCGAACCATCTTTAAACTAACATTTTATATCAGTTTAAAAAAAATCCATTCGAGATGTTTTATCCAAATTTTTATTCTAGATATAAAATCCATTATTTAATCATTTAAAAACATACCGACTATTCAAGTTCAAAATGATTAAATTATGGATCGTTACACCTTTGCTTCGCCTCGACGTATAGACACCACCGTCCTACTCCACGTCTCAACCTCTCCACAACCATCACCATGGACCTACGCCTGAAGCCTCACTCCAAAACCTGACTTCACCCATCCTCGTCCGTACAATCGTCGCTCCTCGTTCCAGTGAACCGCACCCCTCAAAAAAACTACCCTAGGTGCTCTACAACATGACAAATCCAAATCCAACATCCAATTTTCAAATCGAAGCCTAAATTTCCCTCAATCCTAAACCCTAGTTACTATACAAGCAAAAGGGCTTCACTGTAAATGTTGCATTCCCTATTCTAGCAGCCGAACCCAATAAAACGTATGTATAAGTGTAGATTTACTTATAACTAATCCAAAACTCATCTTTTTTTTGAATTTTATTCTATTTGATTTTGATTTTGATTTTTTTTAAGTTTTGAAATCTTCATTTTTGTTTACAGAAAAAAAAATTATAGAGAGGGAAAAGCATGGGCAGCACGTGAAGAGGAATGTCAGCTATGGGGTAGATAGGGGGAAGTATGGTAATTATAAAATAATTTTTATATATTTTTCTTCAATTTAAAATATTGAATTACAAAACATCCAAAAATATCGAACCCCTATCGAGACGTGCCGCCTGGCATTCTATATGTAATACCCCTATTTCGAACACAATGGAACTTGTTTCGAGGCCTAATTCGCTCTTATGCAGAAGATAGCTTTTCAAACTCAATTATATTATATAATTTCTGAAATAAATTTATACGCATTTCGATCTCGCAAACAATACATTCGATCGTCACGAAATTCATTATCATACAATAATATATTATTACAGATCCAATAAAACTGGTTTCGTCGAAATCCAAGACAGTGCCCCGGAAGGCTATTTTTATATGTTAATTAAAACGAGTTATTTTCAAAATAAGTTAAATCACTTTTAAATCCAATTTAAAAGTTTTATTATCTTCATTCTTATTAAATAGAATTTGAAAAAGCTTTGAAATTATTTTTATCCAGCTTAGAACCCAAGATTCAATTATTTAAACAATTTCAACTATTAAATTATCAAATAAATCGCTATATTTGAAATTCAAGTTATTTAACTTATAAAAACGACTTTTCCATATTTAAATCAATTAAAATATTCCAACTTCAAATGACTAAATTTTGGGTTGTTACATTTCCCCTCCTTAAAAGAATTTCGTTCCCGAAATTGGCAAGGTAAGAAAAATGCCAAAACCTGTTACTTTTTAAAACCAATTAGTTGAAATAGTTCGTCAAATTATTTAAGCCTTTAAGCTTTCTAAAAATCAATTTGTTGAACTTCATTATTTCTTTTACAAAGTTTCCAAACTCACTCATAGATTCTAACTAATACCATCCCATCCAATCATTTCAGGTTATACCTCAAAATCAAATTTTAGTTATAAAAAATTTCTTCAAAGTTTCTCAAAAAATTTCTAACTCCTTAAATTTACGGAAAATTTCGCCAACGCCTCTTTTACATGGCTAGATCAGAACAACTACTAATCACCATTACGGGCCCAAACAAACAAAAGAAAACAAAAACCAATCGGCTCAATCACAAAACCATCAAATTCAAGCAACACTATAACAAGTACCTTTTGTCGGGCAATCAATTTTTACTTATGAAATCAAAGGCATCAAACTAGCTCTTGCTTTTATATACTTGCATCTTATTTACCAATGATATCCAATCATATAATTTATAATCATATTATTTTGAATTTTCAATATTCAACATTTACTTTACTAAATCCCATACGATGTACATATATCATCCATACGTAATATCAAATCTGATTGCTCGCTCGATCACACAATTTCATTTTCGAACTAGTATCATTCAAACGACCACTCTAGTGCGGACTATGATCTGGTTTCATGATTAGAAATCGTCATTCTCCTTGCATAGCCATATACCATGACAGAGAATTCCAAAATCAATCAAAAATCCATATCCAGTGTTTACCGTCGAGAATCGAGTGAAAAATTCTTGTTTGGACCGATGTAAATTTACTCGAAATTATATACTTGAATCTGGATCAAACCGTTATGCGAATAAAATAATATACGTACAACTTACGTATTTATTTAATTTGATTTCTCAACTATACCAAATTCCCTTTTTATTCACATTCATTTCATTTACATTCAATTATTCACATTGCTTTATCCACATCCATTTATTAATTAGTATATTCTTTCAATACTAATATCACTTAAGAACCTTTTCGTCAAATTTTATGTTTAACAACATTTCACTCCATATTAAATTCATTTATGAATCATTCATAAAATTTTACTCAAGTTTATAAACATTTCATACAACACTCCTTATGTTTACTACCACTTCACAACTTAAGTCCATATCCATTTTAAATCAAATCCAATTTTATTTAACTCAATTCCATTGTTCAATTTCAATATTTCAACCATATTCCAAAACCATATTCAACTCACTAATTTATTTAATTAGTTCATTCCAAATCACTATCAAATTTATTTTCCAAAAATTATTTCATTTAACCTGACTCGGGCTAATTTCTTTTCAAAAATCCTTTCATTAATTCATTTTATTTAACTTATGTTAAATTTCATTTCAAATTTGCTTTCCTCAACATTCATATTCAATAATTTTAAAACCTTGTTTTAACTTACTAGTTCCCAAAATTTAAAAATTGTAAAACTTATTTTCTCATATTTTCATAAAACATTTGAATGAAAATTTCCAAGTTTAAACACCCTGTTCTTATTTATTTCAAATTATTTTAAAATATTATATATATACAAAATCCCCTTGGCATATCAAATCATTCTTTTTGAATTTCAAATCAAAACTAGTTTTACCAAAACAAATCTCCAATGGTAGCAATTCCTCTCTTGAAAACCCGAAAATGAACGTCGATGATGCTGCAGTCATCATCGAAATTATTTTCCAGTGACCGAAGTGAGTTCAGTACTTTTTATCCCTTTAAAATTCCCTTTAAAAATATTCCCATTCAAAAATATTTTCCAAATAATACTATTATTATTCTACAAAACCTTGAAAAACCATTTCCAAAATTAACGAAATTTAAATTCCCAAATCTCCATTTTTTAAACCCTTTATAAACCGCTTTTATAAACCATATATAATTTCACTTTGGTTACATAAAACCATTTCTTTGTTTTCATTATAATAACAACAACTTTTATTCAATTACAAATAATAAACAACAAATGATAATAATCAAACATTATCATTTTCTAATAACCAAGCACACCATATATATCATAATAATTTTTTGAAAAATTATTCCTTTATATATAAAATATAATAAAGGTAAAATTATTTCATTTACCCAATTTCAAAACAGTACCATGTCGAATTGCTCTATTCAAGTGTTTAGAGACCCCTATCAATAATGTTAATTACTCGTATTGACCAGAATCCATAAGCCACTCAACAAATCAACCAACATAATATAAAACATTTTTATATCACTAACAAATATGCGCTCATACACATACACACACACTCAAACTCATTCTAGGGTGCTACTGACCCTATCTCTAATGAGTACCCCGCCAAAGCCAAGGTTCTCGCTTAACCTTTAGCTCTAATACCAAATGCAATGACCGAGGTTTTCGACCTTCGAAAATCGACACTAATACGTCCACTATATTGTATGCCGAGCAATCGAATGCCGGAAAACCCAATTATTAGGGAAAAAGAAAAAAGGAATAAGATAAGAAGAAAAAATAAACAACACAGAATCTCATAATAGAATGAATAATCTATAATATACAACAAATCTTTACACAAAAGTCAAACTGTAATATATGTATATACAGACATCAATCAGAGTACACTAACTTATTTCAGCCTGGACAGTTATAACAACCTGTCCTCAGAATTGCTGATGATTTCAACAACAAAGCATCGGAAAATAAACATCTATGTGAATACATCTCTGGGCCTCCAGCTCGTCTTCTGATGCTGTAACGACCCGATATTTTCACACATTCGCATCCGCACATGTCGGACTTGAATTGCTCAAAATACCGCGTTGTAAATAAAAATTTGGCAAAACTCAGAATATACAATAAATAAATCACAGATCACAGAGACAGAGTCTATAATATAATTATTTCTACACTTTCACTTGCTATCAATTCACGGTTATATAAGTATGAATGTCAGGTGTGATTACTCACCTTTTTACGCTGGAGTTTGCAAATCAAAACACACAAATGAATTCCCGAAAGCACGATAGCACGATTTTTGATTTGAGTGGAGAGAGCTAAGATATAAATCTTGTATATAACAACAAAACAAAGCCATATATAAATATAATTACAATACCAAAGTTTAGATTGAAATAAATGGAAACTAGGCTAGACAAATACATCACCTAGCCTCTAAATCACTTTTGCTTGATCTTGCCTCAACTTGTGCTTAACCATAGATGTTGTTTGGCTCGGCCACAACATGATTTCAGGTGGTAAAGGTCTTGTTTGGGTTCACACTTGTATGGTTAGGCAAGAGAAGATGAAGGGATAGGGGTTACACAAGAGAATACAAAGGGGCAAGGCTAACAAAGGAAGGTTTGGTTCAACAATTGGGCTCGGCCTATGGCATATTTGGCTCAACCATGGGCTGCTACAGATCTGGACAGAGGTTAGGGTGATGGCCAGAGGTGGTAAACAAGCTGGTGGTGGTGGCTATAGGGGTGGTCGAAGTCAAATATGAAGGGGATGTTGAAGGCAAGCTCGGCTAGTACACTTTTGTGGAGTTTTGGACATTGTTTTGTGGTGTTTGCATCACTTGGTTGCCATGGCTTGATCTGGTCAGAGGGGTAGGAGGTGGTGTTGGTCGTGGATCATGGGGAGGAGGAGGAGTGGTGGTTGGTGGTGGTGGTGGGGTTTATGGCCGAGCAAAGCAAGAGGGAATCAAGGCAAAAAAAAGGAAAAATCAATAGAAAAACAAGGAAGAAAATGTAGAAAAAGAGAAAGAAGCCATTACCAATTTTCAGATCTGAAATGATGGCCGAATTTGTGATGAAAGGGATATGTTTTCACGTGAAAAGAAAATAAAAACTCACGGCTAAAGTTTAGGAAAGGAACGGCCAAAATTGTGGAGAAGTTATGGTAGGAAATCAAAGGGGTGGAAAGATATAAAGGCAAGAAATCAAACGTAATGTATGCTTATAATTAAAACAGGTAACGTATCTTAATTGATACGTTTCCTATATATTAAAGAAAGATGTATACAAGAAGCCTTCCAAACCAAATAAATACAAGAAACATTTAAATAAATACATTTAAAAGATATGCCTTTTAAAGCAATAACATATATATATATATATATATATATATTGAAACTAGACTTAAAATTTCAAACAAAAATGCAATTAACTTTGGAAAATTATAACTTTACTTCTAATCCAATAAAAAGTCAAGTAAAATAAAATAAATTCTAAACAAAATAAAGTGTAAATGAAAGTAAAATAAATTCTTAGGAAAATAAAAAGATAAATAAAGAATTACTTTAATTAATTGAAACTAGAAATTAAAAATTGTAAACAAAAGACAACTGACATTAGAAAATTTCAATTACACTATTAAAATGTTTTAAAACTAAAATAGATACATAACATCATGTTACACTTGTAAACATACATTAGAACATGACATAACAAACAAAATATTATTTATATAAATTTAAAATAACAATTATGTTAAATAAAACAATTTACATACAATAGTGTAAAAAGCATAACTTTCACAATATTAATCAGATTTCAATGAAATGAAAAGCAGTATTCTTGAAATTTTATTTACTTTCATAATAAAAGATAAAATTCAAAAATTCAAACTTTTAAACTTTTAAATTAAAAGTCAAAGTTTGACCATATTGACCAAAATTCACATTTTTGGAAAATATTCTATTTATCCATGTTTGGAATTATAATTCACATACAAATCAAAATTTATATTTAAAATAACAAAAATTTATCCATTTTAATAAATAAAATAAAGTTTTTAAATCAGGAAATTCAATTTAAAGTAATTACCAAATACAGGGTTTTTACACTCTCCCCCACTCAAAACTTTTCGTCCCCGAAAAGGAATGAGGTACGGGAAAACATAGAAAAAGATAGAATGAAATAGGATTAAGAAAAGATGACAAGAAGATTGAAATTATACCTGATAACTGTTGTTATAGGTAAGTTTAACAAGGTGGAGATGATCTTCCCAAGATCCTCCAGAATCAAGAACACAAGCACGAAAAAGATCATCGAGAATCTGATTCACCCCTTTCCGTTTGACCATCGAATTGTGGATGGTAAGCAGTGCTCAGATTCAGAATAGGGAGAAGTAAGAACCACAGAAGCGATAGAAAAGTTAAATGATGAAGGAAAAGAGAAAGAAAGAAAGATTAGAACAAACTTATTAAGCACAATACGAAAAACACGATTCATCAAATCAACAAAGAAAGCAGGAGCATTAGTCAAACCAAAAGGCATGACTAACTATTCATAGAAGAACCATTCTCAGTACGGAAAGCAGTCTCGGGAATACTTTCCTCAGCAACACTGAGTTGGTGAAAATCAGTGGCAAGATCAAGCTGAAAGAGAACAGTAGCTCCAAGGCTAACCAATTCGAATTTGATTTCCTACTTAGATGATAGGAGAATGGAAACAACCGGAAAGAAAATAGATTGGAAAACAGAATAAGATGATAAATTTAAAACCATGAAAAGTTAAACTTCCATTAATAATTAATTTCATTCATTTGATTTCACTTAAGTTAAATAAATCTTAATTATTTTTAAATCTCATTATCTCATCATCAAATCAACAATTTATAAAGCCATGAGTTTGAACAATCATTTATTATATTTCATCTTTATTCATTAAATTTCATTCTTCTTTATTCCACTTAATATATCAAATCATATATATTAAGTGTATTTCACTTATTATAACTATTCCAATTTATTTATAATTTCTTTTAAATATCATTATATCGTAAATTATTCAATTAACCCTTTTTCTCTATTTACCTCTATTGATCCTTTATAAATAAAATTTAAGCGTATAACATTTATTATAACCACTTAAGTTTTATTTATAAAAATTCTCTTTAATTTGTATTTTCCAATTACATATTCAAATCTGAATAATTTAGGTAAGTTATATTGGAATGTAATAGAATATTATACAAATAAATTCTCCAATTTCAATTATTCAAGTTTACATATTTATTCAAACCTTGATTTCCTTTTATAATTGAAATTATCCTTTAAGATAAAATTTAAGAATTAGATTTCCGATTAACTTCAAACTATTTTAGAGATAATTAAATATACACAATATATATCAAATCAACCCTTAAATCACATATATTATAAATCAAGTCATAATTAGAAAGCCAAATCAATTTAATTCTCCAAAGAAAACTGTAGCAAAACTACAGGATGGTCTCTTCACTTCAAAACTCGAAAATGAATGTCGATGATGCTACAGTCATCACTGAAATTATTTTCCAACGACAAAGAAAAGAGCACTGATTTACAAATTAAAAATCTTTTGAAATAATTTCTACTAGAAATACCTTTAAATAATATATCCTTTTAAAACTTTCAAAACAAAGTTCGAAATCATCGGAAATTAAATTCTCACATTCTTGACTTAAATCCATTTAAATTTCCAAATTAATTTATAACCATGTTTAATTTTTTTTTGATATGAAACTAAAGCCAATGATTATAAAATACATACAAAGTTAAATATTATTTCTTAACACCTAACTCCATTAATTATCAAAATTCAGAAAATTAACCTTATACATAATATAATTATACAAAATTTATCCATCTATTAAATTTAAAACCATATTGTGTCAGTTTGCTCTGTTCAAGTGTTTTGGAGATCCTATCGATAGCGTTGATCAGACGAACCGATCGGAAACCCAAATCAACATCAACAACTCAAACAACACAATATATAAACATCTTTAAAATATTAAATTTTCAAATACAAGATTAATTTTTAAAATAAGGATAGGGATTCAGATTTGATGGAATCAAATCAAAGAGTACTCTGATTTGAATATAAATTGGAGACAAAAGATAAGATGAATAAACAACAGAATAGGGAGATGGATAAGCCTATATAAATCGCGGGTAACCTTAACCAGGTCAACCGTGACTTAACGAAAAAGATCGTTGTGGATTTTCTAGGGTAAATCTATATTCGATCTCAAGAGATAGAATTCAGAATAATAAGAGATAGTAGCATTATAAACCAAGGATACAGAAGTCTTCGGTGAATCAATGCTTTTTGTAAAGAAGTTTCACCCCTTTACAAGTCATTAGAATATTGGCGGGACCGCCAATTCATTAGAAAGATTATTCAGAGTGGAGTTATGGGACACTCCAGAATCAAGAAGACACGAATAGGGGAGGACAAGAATGGACTTTGGAACCGAAGGGAACGTTTCAAAATTCAAAGGAAACTGAATTAAAGAAGAAGGAATTCAAGTTCGAACGAAAGTGATTCTGTAATTAAATTTACCCAATATGCTGAGTTTTCCTAAAACCAGAGCTCTGATACCAACTGCAACGACCCGATATTTTCAACCATTCGCATACGCACATGTCGGACTTGAATTGCTCAAAATACCGCGTTGTAAATAAAAATTTGGCAAAACTCAGAATATACAGTAAATAAATCATAGATCACAGACATAGAGTATATAATATAATTATTTCTACACTTTCACTTGCTATCAATTCACAGTTATATAAGTATGAATGTCAGGTGTGATTACTCACCTTTTTACGCTGGAGTTTGCAAATCAAAACACACAAATGAATTCCCGAAAGCATGATAGCACGATTTTTGATTTGAGTGGAGAGAGCCAAGATATAAATCTTGTATATAACAACAAAACAAAGCCATATATAAATATAATTACAATACCAAAGTTTAGATTGAAACAAATGGAAACTAGGCTAGACAAATACATCACCTAGCCTCTAAATCGCTTTTGCTTGATCTTGCCTCAACTTGTGCTCAACCATACATGTTGTTTGGCTCGGCCACAACATGATTTCAGGTGGTAAAGGTTTGGTTTGGGTTCACACTTGTATGGTTAGGCAAGAGAAGAGGAAGGGATATGGGTTACACAAGAGAACACAAAGGGGCAAGGCTAACAAAGGAAGGTTTGGTTCAACAATTGGGCTCGGCCATGGGCTGATCTGGTCAACCATGGGCTGCTACAGATCTGGACAGAGGTTGGGGTGATGGCCAAAGGTGGTAAACAAGCTGGTGGTGGCGGCTATAGGGGTGGCCGAAGTCAAATATGAAGGGGATGTTGAAGGCAAGCTCGGCTAGTACACTTTTGTGGAGTTTTGGACATTGTTTTGTGGTGTTTGAATCACTTGGTTTCCATGGCCTGATCTGGTCAGAGGGGTAGGAGGTGGTGTTGGCCATGGATCATGGGGAGGAGGAGGAGTAGTCGTTGGTGGTGGTGGTGGGGTCTATGGCCGAGCAAAGCAAGAGGGAATCAAAGCAAAAAAATAGGAAAAATCAATAGAAAAACAAGGAAGAAAAAGTAGAAAAAGAGAAAGAAGCCATTACCAATTTTCAGATTTGAAATGATGGCCGAATTTGTGATGAAAGGGATATGTTTTCACGTAAAAAGAAAATAAAAACTCACGGCTAAAGTTTAGGAAAGGAACGGCCAAAATTGTGGAGAAGTTATGGTAGGAAATCAAAGGGGTGGAAAGATATAAAGGCAAGAAATCAAACGTAATGTATGCTTATAATTAAAACAAGTAACGTATCTTAATTGATACGTTTCCTATATATTAAAGAAAGATGTATACAAGAAGCCTTCCAAACCAAATAAATACAAGAAACGTTTAAATAAATACATTTAAAAGATATGCCTTTTAAAGCAATAACATATATATATTGAAACTAGACTTAAAATTTCAAACAAAAATGCAATTAACTTTGGAAAATTATAACTTTATTTCTAATCCAATAAAAAGTCAAGTAATATAAAATAAATGCTGAAAAAAATAAAGTGTAAATGAAAATAAAATAAATTCTTAAGAAAATAAAAAGATAAATAAAGAATTACTTTAATTAATTGAAACTAGAAATTAAAAATTATAAACAAAAGACAACTGACGTTAGAAAATTTCAATTACACTATTAAAATGTTTTAAAACTAAAATAGATACATAACATCAGGTTACACTTGTAAACATACATTAGAACATGACACAACAAACAAAATATTATTTATATAAATTTAAAATAACAATTTTGTTAAATAAAACAATTTACATACAATAGTGTAAAAAGCATAACTTTCACAATGTTAATCAGATTTCAATGAAACAAAAAGCAATATTCTTGAAATTTTATTTACTTTCGTAATAAAAGATAAAATTCAAAAATTCAAACTTTTAAACTTTTAAATTAAAAGTCAAAGTTTGACCATATTGACCAAAATTCACATTTCTGGAAAATATTCTATTTATTCATGTTTGGAATTATAATTCACATACAAATCAAAATTTATTTTTAAAATAACAAAAATTTATCCATTTTAATAAATAAAATAAAGTTTTTAAATCAGGAAATTCAATTTAAAATAATTACCAAATACAGGGTTGTTACAGATGCTCCAAGCAATCTGTAAATATCCTCGGTCTGACCTGAGCATTATAATAAAATAACACCCAAGTCAGTCTGGAAAACTAGTGTGAGAAAATACACCTAAATGGATGTTAAAGTTATAGAAAACCTTTGAAAATCAAGAGTATCTCGTACGACCACGCCGCACATAATCATGGATGTGATGTTACCTTAAGATAACCAAAACCATTTCATATGAAATTCTCTGATATTATAATAGTGTCTAGATACAAATACTTATTAATCATAGCCGAAATTGTTACATTAATTAAATTCCAACATAATAGGCTCTACCGTCAAAACCGTAAAGGTACATATTGGAAAATGGATTCTATGCTATGACAAGGTAAGGAACTTCCTTCCAAAGGTACATATCTAGATAAATGCACCGGGGTCTGACAAGAACATCGTGTACCCATGTCACACAGGACTGGCCTACCACTTGACTAGTAGTACCAAATATGATCACCCCGCTTGGGCCCCAAGCATACAAGAAGAGATAGTAATCGATCTAGATTTGGAATGACCATACCCTGATGGGAGCGACCCACTTGGCCTTCTGCATGCCCATTTTTGTCATTTCCCAGTTAATGAGGCCCGAGGCTACGATTTACCTTTATATAGCAATTTCCACTTGGAATGCTAACACCGCCCTCCAAGCAACAACGCAATATCAACATTCATCCATATAAGTTCGTTCTGGGACTGAACGAAACACTTAAGAGCTCCGTCTTCAATTCCACCATCTTCAAGATGTCTTCACTTCGAAACACATTCGTTAGATCAAAGTGGTTTTTGGGTAACATACCCGATCCCGGTCTCTTCGAAACAACTGTTTGATAATTCCCGGTAAACTCAACCCTGGTTCTTTAGGAAATAAATAGCCAAAGATAAGATCAGAGATCACCTCCTAACCGTTAGTGGCTGGATTTCCTTACCATTGTCCTAGTAGAACGAAACGAGATTTATACGCACAGTACAACATCATCGGAGATGACTATGCCATATAACTCACATGTTTCTCCTAGATATTTCTAAAGTTATGTTTTGGGTCCAATTTCGATAGTCGATTATTTAACTATCGAATAACAACATTCAATCAAGAATTTATTTCATAGGGAAAACCAACATTGGTTAAGCATATAAGCAATCACTAGCCTCTTTTAATAAATCTTTCATTCATTAAAAATCACTTTGTAATTTACTTGTATAAAACTACTTTTACAAAGGTATAACCGCAAATTCCTATATTTCAATACTTAGAAAATATCCATATACTTATCTCAATGGTATAAATATATTCATAAAACTGAGAAAGACTTTCTTTTTATTTGGTTCAAAAATCATTTATAAAACTCCTTATAATTCTCTAAAAACATTTATAAAATTCTTTTATACATTTCAATCGCTCATAGATTCTTTTCGTACATTTCTAAAATCATTTATAAAGCTTTTATATATCTATAAAGCCATTTATAAAACTCCTTTTATAAATCTATAAACCTGTTTCTAAAATTCGTTTATAAATATCTAACCATTTATAAACTCTTTCACCTTGTAAATAACCTACCCTTAAGTCTTCAAACCGTTTTATAAACTCCTTTACAAAATCCAAGTCTTTCAACTCTATTCATGGGTCTCGGAAACATTTATAAATAATTAAAAATCTTTTTACTTCAAAACACCATTATATATAATAATAATTATTAACAATAAACATTATAAATAAATGAAAATTATTAACTTTAAAACATCTTAAAAATAATAATTAATAATTTTAAAATATTGTTTAACAAACAATAATAATTAAACTTTACCATTTTTATAAATGATAATAATTTATTTTCAAAACCTTATTAATAATCCTTATTATTAATTCCAAACCATAATTATTCGTGGAATGACTAACCTTTCCAAATATTAACATTTTGATAAATTCTTTAAAACCATATTAATTATAAACAAATAACTTTAAAACAATACTAATATAATTAAATAACCTTAAAACAATATTAATTTACATAAATAACTTTAAAACAATATTAATATAATTAAATAACCTTAAAACAATATTAATTTAATTAAATAACTTTAAAACCATATTAATTTAATTAAATAACTTTAAAACAATATTAATATAATTAAATAACTTTAAAACAATATTAATATAATTAAATAGCTTTAAAACAATATAAAATGTAAATAAATCATCTTTTGAAAAAACAATATATTTTTGAAACCTATTTTCGGATTTCAAATCATTTCTTATCTCAAACCCAATTTCAATTAAATTGGCAATTTATAGTATTTCAAAATCCTAATTTTAGGCTAATAGCCGCCAAACGCTCAACCAATATTGATATTGATTTTCTATAATCCCTAGGTTTTTGTTTTTAAACATAGAACAATGTTATAACCATAGTGTCCACAACCAGGTTCATAATTCAATAATCGATATAAAAGGAATATTACCGAAACAATTCAACAATAGCAAGGAATCTCGTTGGATCCCTCCAACCTGTTTCCCCCTACATCACAAACATTATATAATCATAAAATATAAATCAATCGCTTTGACGTGGGATTCGTATACAAAGGGTCATCTGCTCCAAGGACGGAAATATATCAAATCAACAATATAAAACAATATATCATCCAAACATCCAATTAATAATTTTTATCAACTATAAATATTACTGGTTAGCCAAAAAGGTGAGTTTAACTCACCAGAATTTTCTATTGCCGCCGAGGCGTTTCTGATTAGGACTAAAACCGAACGACGTCCGATTTTAGCCCAAATTTCAATGGTCTTCAAATTCGAGCAAACCAGTTCCATAGCGAAGCTTTCGCCGTTACGAGCGCAACGCAAAAGGTTTCGCATCAATCAGACCTTGTATGTGAGATTTATTAACATAATAAGTTATCAATTTAAATATAATTAATTTCATCACTAATTACACTATTTAAACTAGTTACCCTTAATAAAATAATTAATCCTTCTCCTTCAATTTCCTTCCCGCCTCTATACACAGCAACTCCTCCATGGCCATCCCTTTGATCACCATTATCTCCCTCCTTGCTTCGCCGTTCGACGTACAAACACCACCGTCCAACTCCACGTCTCAACCTCTCCACGACCATCACCATGGACAAACGCCCGAAGCCTCGCTCCAAAACCTGACTTCACCCACCTAGCCCCATCCGTACAATCGTCGCTCCCCACTCCAGTGAACCACATCCCTCAAAAAAACTACCCTAGGTGCTCTACAACATGCTAAATCCAACTCCAACATCCAATTTTCAAATAAAAGCCTAAATTTCCCTCAATCCTAAACCCTAGTTTCTATACAAGCAAAAGAGCTTCACTGTAAATGTTGCATGCCCTATCCTAGCAGCCGAACCCAATAAAACATATGTATACGTGTAGATTTACTTATAACAAATCCAAAACTCATATATATATTTTTTTGAATTTTATTCTATTTGATTTTAATTTTTTCTAAGTTTTGAAAACTTCATTTTTGTTTACAGAATAATTTTTTTATAGAGAGGGAAAAGCATGGGCAACACGTAAAGAGGAATGGCAGGATTGGGGTAGGTATGGGGAAGTATGGTAATTATAAAATAATATATATATATTTTTTTCTTCAATATAAAATATCGAATTACAAAACGTTCGAAAATATCGAACCCCTATGGAGACGTGCGCCTGGCGTTCTATATGTAATACCCCAATTTCGAACACAATGGAACTTGTATCGAGGCCTAATTCGATCGTATGCAGAAGATAGCTTTTTAAACCCAATTATATTATATAATTTCTGAAATAAATTTATACGCGTTTCGATCTCGCACGTCCAGATGATACGTCCGATTGTCACGAAATTCGTTATTCTACAATAATATACTATTACGGATCCGATGAAATTGATTTTGTCGAAATCCAAGACAGTGTCTCGGAAGGCTATTTTATTTATATGTTAATTAAAACGAGTTATTTTCAAAATCAGTTAAATCACTTTTAAATCCAATTTAAAAGTTTTATTATCTTCATTCTTAATAAATAGAATTTAAATAAGCTTTGAAATTATTTTTATCCAGCTTAAAACCCAAGATTCAATTATTTAAACAATTTCAACTATTAAATTCAACAATTAAATTATCAAATAAATCACTATATTTGAAATTCAAGTTATTTAACTTATAAAAACAACTTTTCCATATTCAAATCATTTAAAATATTCCAAATTCAAATGGCTAAAATTATGGGTTGTTACAAGTACTATATGTCGTCCAATTGTGCCCAGTTCCCTTTATGGTTCGAAAGTGGATCAGATCCGCCAGTATCTACCTGGCGATCTAATCGTGGGGTCATGCCCTAGATCTGGGACACTGTTGTTAGATATTATATTTGATGTGCATCACGAGGTTTTGGTTTAGGTGACCCATAGGATAGATGTCCTACAGTCCCTTGTATCGCATAGGCCAACGGTCTGTTACCTTTAGGGGAAAACCAGGGTCATGATCGAGGCTACGCATTGACGAACCATTGGTGGATGGTGTCATGATGTCCATCGAGGTAACAGAAGACTGTAGGAATAGATTTGGTCATTAGCGGGACGCTAGTAGTCCCTGGGTTCTTAGAGTGTGTTGTGTGCTATAAGTCTCCCTTTCTAGTTTGGGGTTATGTGTGTATAGTGGATTGACATATATTATTCACTATCTAGTGAGTTGGCTATACTAGAGACTGTATGTCTAAAGTGTAGTCAGTCCCCGTATATCTTTACTTTTCTGATTTGATATTCCAGAGATAGTCTTTGTTTATTGATTGTGATTTGGATTATAATAGATTATCTTTATGATTTGTATGATATTAGATATCATTCGAATGATTTGATGGGCTATCTCACATTATCTATTAATTATATGATTTTATGATATTATATTTTGCATTGTTGTGCTAGCCTGATTCACTCGATAATATCATTTTCTATGACGAAGTTTTATTGTATAGATGATTCACCCATTAAGTATAGTATTCTTGATTTCTATTGAATTGTTTTATATGGATGATGACATCTTCCTACCTGGTATTGGTGATGTTTAAATTATTAGATATTTCGGTGATCTTCAAGTTATTGTAATTATAAACCATACATATGTCTTCCTCTTTATATTATACTATAATACATTGTAATCATTGACATGAGCTAATACAATGTTGTATCACATTATCATAATATTGATCCTTTGTATTTATATTTTATTGATTTATATATTGTTTACTTATTGAGTTTTATTAAGATGGTTGACATTTGAAATAATTGTATTTAAACAGTCATATAATATATAGGTTTTATTATATGTTATTGCTGCGATTTACTCTGTGTTCTCTGTTGTTTACTGTATATTTTATTAAGTTGTATGTTGTTTACTCGGGTTGTGAAACTTTATACATGAAAGTTGTTCATAAAATCCTTACGAATGCAATGGTGTAAGTTCTGTAGCTAAATTCAGACGTTTGTAAAAATTCCATTTTTACACTTGTTATATTTAATTTTAATTCTTTTGTTAAATTTCAGATGAATTTTTGTGAGGTGTTACACAACTTATAACTAACCACGGTCTTAATTTGATCATCGTTGTCATGTGGTTGACCGTAGACAAAGTATAGTTTAAACACATAAGTTTTACAGTATTCTCGAGTCAAAAGACCACTTCATGAACATCATCAAACGACATCTTTTTTTTGACTTTATAGTTAATCTATAGAAGACTCTCATTGAGTCATTATGTAATTATTCCAAACAATCACTTGAACGTAACTCATTCATGTCCCAAATGGTCATGAGTAATTCACCATCCATCATGTAAAGGCACCTCAATAGATGTATTGATATTCCGTTCTTGACACATCTTGACTATGAACATTTAACGACATATACTTACTGACATGATTCATTACTCATTACGAAGACATTCATGACCATAACCGATTAAATACTTTTTCTAAGGATTTTCTACTTGTTTATATTTAATGTATTTAAAACAACACTTATCTATTCTATTACATATAAAGTTCAATATGTGACCATTTATATTCTTGCTTCTCATTCATTCTTACTTCCAATGCTCTTCTCTGGTTGATTTGAGAGAAAAAGTTTCACTTACCCCTCTAATAGTTACTTACCATTCCAAGTTCTAAATTAAATTTCCATTATATATTAATAAGAATATGCCCTTTCATTTTCTATTTCGGCTATTAAGTAATGTTCCACACTCATTTTCTCTTCTTACTTTCATTTTCTCAACTTCTTATCCAAAATAAATCATTTTCTATTTCAGTTATTCAGAAATGTTTAATGCTCATTTTCTCTTATTACTTTCCTTTTCTCAACTTCTTATCCAAAATAAATTTTTAAACCCTTAAATACTATCATATCCTATGTTTTTTCCCTCTAGATCCAAGTGGAAAATTTGCTCATTTGGCTATAATTATAGAATTCTCTCTTCCACATTTTAGAGATGCTTCATGCTTTTGGGTATGTTATATTTTTTCATTTGCTTTTATGTTGATTAATATGAATTAAAGTAGCTTGGTGTTGGCATTAAAAGAAATTAATATGTTAAATAAAATATTGCTTAATCTGTAAGAAATGGTCTTTTTTTATAGATCATGGTTGGAAAAATCAGGTTAATAGAAATTGTTCCTCCAAAAACTTACTCCAATCATCTTTCTATGGTCGCAGGTAAGAGATTTTGATTTTATTTCCATGGTAAATCCTAAACACAAGTTTTGATTGTCTTTTGAACTTTTTTATTCTAACTAGAATTTGATTTATTTCGCCAATAGTTCATGACTTTGCAATCATCTTAAATTATTTATGATTTTATTTATGCATTGCATTGTATTTCTACCTTACTTTCAATGTTACTGATCGAAAGAACCCCAAAAAATCTTGGCTGGCTGGATCGAAAGAACCCCAAAATATCTTGGTTTGAACTATATTTTGTTATTTTCCTTTTCATTTAATTCGATGTTGAATTTATTATTTTTGTTCAAAATTGCATCTTTTCTTTGAGTTTTATGCCTAAAGTTATGTTTCCTTATGATTTTTGTTTTCGATTTGTAGGATTATGAGTTTGGTTATTTATTTGTAGTAAGTAACTGGATTTATAAATGTTATTTCAGAATAAAATCTTATGTTTATAGCATATAGCTCTTTATTTCATATACTTCCCTTTGTAACATTTTTATTTCCACGTACAGTAATCCTGCAATTATTTTTCCTTTATATTCTAACAATAGTTCTTTTACTCTTCTCTTCATTTTCAATATAAGATTTTTTTTGTATTTTCTCAGTTATTTCCCATGTTCAATAGTTTCAATACAAGGATTCTTTTCAAAAACCTTTGATCGACATTTATTTCTTTTATTTTGATTAGAATTCATTTATTTCTTTTATTTTGATTAGAATTCAGTTTAATCACTAATGGCTTTTCACTTTGCCTTTATCTTAAATTATTTGTGAATAATACATATTTTATAGTGATTGTGTTTCTACCTTACTTTCAATGTTACTGTTTTTATGGAAACATTATTAATGACCTCCGAAAAACACTCTAATTCAATCGAGATCGATTAATAAGTGTAATTTTTTTATTTGTCTTTTCATTTAATTCAGTGTTCAATTTGTTGTTTCGTTTGATTCCATTGAGATCGATTAAAAAAATTTGACTTTTATTTCGCTATATTTCTTTTCATTTCATTCGATGTTGAATCTGTGTCTTTTATTCTAAATTACTAACTTCATATCTTTGCTTAGGGCTTTTTGCATCAAACTGTGTCTTCTTCTGATTTTTTTTTTATTTTGTAAGATTATGAGTTTATTTCCTTTATTTGTTTTATAGGAGGTTACTTGATTTATAAATAAGTGGGCACCATAAAATCTTTTGTTATTTCTAAAATCTATTATAGGTAAAGTTGAACTATTTTGTACTATCAAATTTCATTTTTTTTATTGAGTAAGAATATGAACTTTTTTTCCTATATTTGTTTTGTATGCTATAACTGGTTTATTACTACATGGACATCAAATAATCTTCAATTTTGTATAAACTATTAGATGCAAAGTTGATCTTTATTCAATTTTTAATGATCTTATAGAGGAGATAATTATCTATTATTTTCTACATAGTTAGTTAGAAGTTATGCTATTTTAAATTTTACTTCGGTTTATTACAGAAAATATTAGATTGAGATGTAGATAAGAAAACATTTATAAGTAAACTAACTTTGAATATAAAGATTCATATCAAGTGATATTACCATGAAACTGAAAAAAAGAATGAATAGTTATCAATTTCATTTAATTTGGATTTAAACTAATCATAGAACAAATTACAGTTAAATTAATTTCATTGAAATTCAATTTAGTGGGAAAATTGACCACATAAGTTCAAATAACTTTTGATTTTGTGATACCTTAAGATTTCTTTTTAATTTTACTTACTTACATATTTTATACACTTTTATTGTATCATGTTATGTAATTCATACTCATATTATTTGCACATTTTTTAATATGCAGTTGGAATATTAAAGTTGTACAATGCGTAGTTGATGTTTGAGTTTCCATAACTCTGGAAGATTTTATTGGTAGGACATTAATGTATAAAGGGATACAAGGATAGAGAGGAAGTTAATTGATAATATGATGGTATGCGCAAAAGTAAATTTCTAAACAAAATTGATCATATCGATTTGTTGTTTGATGATATTATTCCTTTCATTTGTAACAATTATATATAATTTTCTTAGAAAATTCATTGCAATTGGTAATAAGAATATCCACTTTCAATGAAATAGTACATTAAAACACTATTTGTTTTGAAAGAAATTATAAAAGTTTTGGTTCTTATAATTGTTAGTATCAATCAAATAAATGTACCACATATTATATATGCACCTATCAAATATATGTTTTTTGTTATAATATCTAACCATCTATTCTATAATATAAGCACTTTAATTTTTAATCATTCTTTTTCTTTTTTCTCATAAGTTAGAGAGTTAAATCGGCAGTAAAATTTTTGTTTTACATATTTCCTATCCTTACATTAACTACTACATTTATAATTACTTTGTAACCTACTCACTTCATTTCATATTCCTCACTTTCCTAATATGTTTTTTTATACATAATATTGAAAGAATATTTAACCTTTTCATATTCATCATTCTTTTTATTTTTCTTCACTTTTTGAATTAATGTTATTTTATTACTCTAAGTATTCCTTTTACACCCTTTCAAATCCATTTCTCTATTATTTTAATTTCATATCTTCCCTGTTCATCTTCATTCTCCGTTACTGTAATATCCTTCCTTACGTTAATCCAAACTTTAATTTATACCTTATTTAACTGACTTTATTACCTACTAATTTATTTATCCAATATATAATTAGGATGAAGGCTTTATTCTACTTATGTTATTGATTGTTTAAAATCTATTTAGAGACCTTAATAATATCTTTATTGGTCCTACAAATATTGCAAAATTATTACTTATGAGTATGTTTCTACATTACGATAAAAATTTACTTTATGTTTCATAATTTTGAATCTTATATTATTTTCTTTTAAATTTTTTATCATAACTATATATTAATTGCCATGGTGGTTCAATGTTTTTTCTCCTTCTTTCAAGGTATTTAATTTCAAGACCACCCATGGTGGTTCAATGTTGCACAAAAGGTACAAATCTTATGAGTTTGGTTTAGTGGTTGGTATAACTTATTCTAATTATACTAAAGCATTTTAGTTGTTATTAAAAAACTGCTTCTTCTTTCTCTCTCTATCTTTTAGGGCATTGGATTTTAAAATCATCCATAGTGGTTGAATGTTGTGCTAATGGTAAAAAATTGAATGCATTGTTAGTATTAGATATTGATTTCTACCTCACTTTTTATTTATGAGTTGGGTGAATCGTAATTTTACTGCATAA
Organism: Allium fistulosum; assembly: GCA_030737815.1. Classification (NCBI taxonomy): domain Eukaryota; kingdom Viridiplantae; phylum Streptophyta; class Magnoliopsida; order Asparagales; family Amaryllidaceae; genus Allium; species Allium fistulosum. The sequence goes on along the minus strand of CM060902.1, from coordinate 1,171,685,329 downwards.
GATTAATAAATGTAATAATTCCTTACATTGATAAAAGGAGCAACAATTATTTATAGTGAATTGTTCGATGGTGAATCATTTTGAGTAAAGGGAATGGAAAGAGTTAATTTTTATACTAAAAAGGTTTTATTGAGGGAAGAATCAATCAAAACATTCTCCTCTTATAAAATCTTATTAAAACCACTAAATTGTCATTTCTATAATCTATCTTTCTCTTTCTTATTAGTTTCCAATTTATGTACATTATTGCGTCAAAAAATTTGTCATTTCATCTTCATACCCTAAACCCTAAATATTTATTTATGACTATGGAGGAAAACTTTATCTCAATTTTAATCTTAATTTTCTCAATCTTTATTAAAATATACAATAGACAAAATAACATGGGTATTAATTTCTTTCCATCTATTCAAGGTTCTAATTATATTTTTGATAAATTTTAGTATCTTCAGTTTTGATTGAATATCAAATTAAAGTATGAGATTTTGAAATGGTAGAGGGATATTATTGATATAAAGAGTTATAACTTTATATAAAAATGACTACAGGTTTAGAGATTCTCCATTTAACAATTCCTTTTTTATAACATTTCTTTTTTTATAGGATAATATGTCTAAAGAAATCGATTTGGTAATATAGCTAACGAAATAATAGGTAGCTATTTTTTCTAAGAATAAAAAGAAAAGGATCTGTATTTTATTCTTACTCTTTTATGATAATATTACTTTTTTAGAAGATGATTATATAAGAATTATCTAATGAAAATAGGATTATTATTTGAGAAAATTAAGTATAATCTTTCATATTTGAGCCAAAATTAATTTAACATGGGTTGTTACTAACTTAAATTCAATCAAACTAAAATTAGGGCATAAATGCAATTGATAAATTCATTAATAAATGCAATTAATATGACGATTAATAAGGTAATTAATGTCAAAATGAGTTACTTCTCCATTTATTTTGATTTAACTTGATCTTTTATAAAGTATTTTGAATAAACAAAATAAAATAAGGAAAAGACATAAAAACTTTGTATGTGTAAAAAATGAATAATGCTTGGTAAAATATATATTCAAGTTTGTTCAATGACCTTGATTTCCATAATGCTATAAAAGTACTAATTTATTTCTTCTTAAATTATCTTTTACATGTTGGATATATATAAGATATATAAAAGTCAAAATATTACTTGATTTTGTTTTTATGCTTTGGGATATGTAAACATGTATTCAAAGTGGCTTTTATACTCAAATCATAATATATAATTGTAAATTAAAATAACCTACTCTTCTCCTTTTAATTCTCTCATAATATGTTAAACCTTAGCTAGACATGGACATTTCTCAAAAACTCATATACTCAAAGTCTATTACTTACCTTTTGTTTTAGACTTTCATATAAGATTGGGATGAATTTTATAAATTTTGAATATTGAATAACTTTCTAGATCCAGTAATAGTTCTTTCTAATTCTTTTGTTGTTTACTTGATACTAATAAAGACAAGGAAGTAGTAAAGGAGAAATGAGAGAAGGATCAATTCAAGGATTTGAGAAGTTCCAGTGTCATTATTTCCCATTTAATTTGTTCTTTCATATTTTAATGTTTCCAACACTTTATATTGTAATATCAATCTTTGTATTATTGTTTCATCTTAGTGACTAGCAATATTAATTCCTTAGCAACTGAAATTGTGGGATATGAAACAATGCTTCGAAGAGTAACCAGATAATATGGATTATCATTGAATACTCCTAAGATTTTTAGTTTTGTTGTAATATGTTTTATAGCTCAAATTTTTTGAGTGTTTGACATTATTTCTTTTATGTCTACTAATCACACATAAACTAATTTATAAAAAAATTCATTTTTGTACAATGATAACATATGCGTGATGTAATTTCTTTTTATGTTTTTTATATGTGTGCATAGTTACTTGAATTGAGTCATTGTGTATGAGTTATTTTTATTAATAATGATCTCTCAGATCAATATTTTAGTTTTATAGCTTAAAATTTAAATTTGATGTGTACATCTGCATAATTATTTATTGATGTATTACGTCATTATTTTAATCTTCTTCTGTATGGTGTATAAATGTAATTGTATATACGTACACAATGACATACAAATGTGTTTTCTGGATAAATAATTTTGAATATTCAAATATAAAGAATATTTAAATGTAAAATATATTTTGGAAATAACGGTTTTACTTGAGTTAACCATAAAAATATACTTAACCAGATTTGCAAAAAATATAGTAGCAATCCGTGTGCGTAGCACGGGTTCGCACTAGTGTCCTAATATAACAAGGTATAAATAGAAAATAAAAATAGAAGATTACTTTATTTCAAACAAGATTCATTTAAGAGTTAAATCAAAATCAAATTACATAACTACCGTAGGGCCCACCCTTAACTCTATTAGGCACAAACATAGAAATAGTAGATTGTCTTAAATGCTATTAAGTTCAAAGTTTCAACAGGAAAAAAATGTTTCATAAACACATAATGAAGTTTTCAACCATTACCACTCAAATTTGCATATGGCCGTCGAAGGATACTCAGTATTTGGGATAAGAATTTAAAATTCTACCTTTGCAAAAAGTTTAGCACGTTCTTTTTACTACTATGAGATCTTGAAGCATAATTTGTTGCAACTTGTGATATTCATAGATTTATATAAAAAATACAACAGTATAGATTCTGATAACGAAGAAATTATTAATGCAAACCTTCCATAGAGTTATACGAAAAATTAACTTAAACATGATCAATGTATAGATGATGATATAAATTCAGTGAATGCAAGATAGATTACCACAACATGCAACGAGATTAAAGACACTTTAATTGTTGTTGGATCACACTAATCTATATTTGTATTTGAACTTATTAGTATAGCATTTCAATTATATTTTTGTTTGTTGTTATATTTGAATTAATATTCAATAATTAATAATGCTATTTTATGAAATTATTTACTTATCCAATTAAGTTAACAAAATACATAGAAAATATTCTACATCCTTTCTACTATGCGTATATAGAAAATAAGTTACAGATCCCTAAGAAAGTATAATAATAAATATATAAGTCATGTATTTATTTTTGAAAAGTAGAAAGCGCAATTTAACTTGCATATTTTTTTCTTTTGCATTTTCTTGATAGAAAACGCACATTAACTTGCGAATTATATTTTTTTGGGCATTGTTACCGACACTCCACTTTTGGATATGATAGGGTCATTATTTTTTAAAACAAAATTTTAATACGAGAGATACTAATAAAAATAGCCCCCCCTCATAAAATTACAATTTAAATTGACAAATCTGCCCCCCTTTTTTCCTTATCCAAATTCCTTTAATCTTCATTAATCTTCTTCTTTAATCGTTAATACAAATCAATAATCAATGGAGGAATCAAAACCATGTGCTGATGAAATTCCAAATGAGAAAGAAAAAAGGTTAATTCTTACTCGAGAAAGCATTCGTAACGTAGATTTTGTTCAATAAAATAATTAGATATTTTTTTTAATTTCTAGGGTTTTGTAGATGGGGTTTAACGTGTTTATCGACTAGAAAAATCAATGTATAACCGATATTTGAAATAAAGTTCGGAAGAGGATGATCGAAATGAATAATTTAATTCAACAGCCCCCTGTTATTTTTTTTTAATTTCAGCAGCCTATTGTCGATTTTATGGTTTTAGTCCGGCATACACCCATTGAATTTCATACTTGTTTTAAAATTAAATTTTAGTTTAAATTCATTTCTTCTTTAGATTTTTTGGTTCTCATCGTTTTTTTTGTATAAAAGCGAGAAAAGAGAAAATCTTACTTTGGATGTTTACTTTTTAATGTAGAGTTTGAAGTTTTAACCTAGGACAAAAGAGGAAAATATGTTAACTTTGATCTGTGTACCACTCATATTAATTTTATTAAACATAGAATGCTTATATAATTTGACCCCTTTTACATTCAAAATTGGAGTGTCAGTAACAATAATTTTATTTAAATTCTATAAAATTTGATAAAAGTGCAAAAAATTGATGTTATTTGATAAAATTTATTTTTTTATATTGGAAAAGTGTTTTGAAAAATACTATTTAACTTGCACTTTATGTTAGAAAAATGCAAACTATCTTGCATTTTCAATGTCAGAAAAATAAGCACTTGATCTATACGTTTATTGTTGCATAAACTTTTCTTATGTCCTCGCGATGCCGGGAAAGAAAAAAAAAAAAGGATTGGTGTTCATAGTCTAAGGATATTTATCCTTCTAAGCAGTCTAGTTGGTTATGATTTTTTGGTAACATATTTATTTGCAACGGTGATGAATCTGATGATGTGCCGTCCTAACGCCTAAATGTAGCACTGAAGTTAAAAATCCTTTTATGGGCTGAGCATACAAGGTGAAACATTGTTCAGATAATCCAGTATTTTTCGCTACAAAATTTCGCGCCTTACCCTATTCTCTCACAAGTCGGTAAAATGTTAAGAAAACGAGACTGGCCAGATACATCGTCGACAGAGTCAATCTCCGGCAATCTAGAAAGCTTAACAAACTCATCCAAAGAAAAACAAGAGTTGATGATCCCAAACATGAAGCTAGGGTTTGAGCTGGTCTCCGATCTCTGCTTCGAGCACAACACTCCAACTCAATGGATGCTTCTACATCAAGCAATTGCCTCTCGTGCCGTTTCCTCTTTTCACGTTCTAGCTCTCCTCACCGCTCTGTAATTTCTTTTTGGATTTTAACCATGAAATTTATAAATGCTGGAATATTACTTTTTGACCCGAACTTCTGATAATGATTTAGGATTATTCCGAAGAGGAGAGAGCAGCCAGAAGCGTATAGACTTTATCTTGAACTTTTAAGGAGATATTTTTTTGCCGACTTTGCTTTCAAAGATGATGCACCTCACAGAGAGAAGTGAGTTTCTCTCTTGTTATGGGACTTTTTAAGATAACCCACTGGTTTTGAGCTTTGGGTTGCTCTGCTTTTTATTTATTTTTTATTTTTTATTTTTTAAACTATAGCCTAAAAAATTCAAAATATATGGGCTAAATAATACACACACAGCAAGGATTGGCTACACCTCAAATCCCCCTGATTTAATGTTTGTGGTTGAAAACTGGTTTCACTTTAGTAGAGCATCTCCGACCTTCTGGTGATTGCATTATACTGTTAGTGACAAACAGATTAATCACAGATTTATTCAAATTTGTATCTTCAATGATGGTATTGTGAAGTGAATATTAAGTGTGATGTGTCAAACTTTTTACCGGACATTGTAAAATGTAATGTCTAGTAGTAGACATTCCATTTAACATTGTTCATTGGTAACCATCACTAATATTAAACAAAATTAAACAATCGTAGTTAACTTTAAGACATTTGCATTGGAGTACAATTTTGTATTTTCAAATAACTTTTTTTAACGTAGCTTTCACAATGTCAAACAACTAGTGTCACATGTTGGATTTTGTAATACAATATTTTCAAATCAAAATAGATTTTGGAGATATTTTAGTCGAGATGGATTTGAGGCTACAATACATTGTCTCTTTTATGGATTGTGTAGATTTTGAAGATAATTAATTGCATTTTTTATTGCACTAAAAAGGAAAAAAATTATCTACATGGAAATGATTTATTTTGGTAGATGGAAATAAAAAACGATTGATTAAAGTTTAATCAAAACTATTATAAATAGATATGCATATGGTTCATTAATTAGATGTGTGGGAAAAGTGTATTTTGTTGGGCGTTCGGGATTGAGATTTCTTCTCAATTTTAGATCTTTTTGTATTTTCTTGGTTAAATCAACAAAAGTTTTTATTTTTGGGGAATCATTTTTGTTTGCTTTCTTCACTACTTTCTCTTCTAAATCTAATTGTGTAATGATCCCGAAAAATTCCTATCAATTGGTATCAAAGTCAACTACACAAATTTTTGAAAGAGTCTTTGGCTATAGAGAAGATAAGTGTTGAAAAGCTTAATGTAAGAAACTGAGGGTTGTGGAAGGCGAAGATGGAAGATTATCTCTATCTTAATGATCTTCACCAACCCTTGAAAAACAAAGAGGAAAAGCCAAACGGCATAACTGAGGCAAAGCGAGAAATTTTAGATAGGAAGGCAGCGGCGGCAATTCGGTGTTTTATGGAGAATTTCGTGTTTCATATCGTTACTTGTGAAACATCTGCTTTTGGAATATGAAAGAAATTAGAAGGGATTTATGCAAAAAATTCTGTGACGAATAAGGCGTTTTTGATGAGAAGGTTGGTCAATCTAAAACTAAAGGAAGACGAATCGATTAGTGAACATCTCAACAACTTTCAAGCAAAATTGTGAACCAATTGGCGGCGGTAGGCTTTAAAGTTGTTGACGAAACTCAAGCTTTGATATTAATGAATTCATTGCCTGAAAGTTGAGAAACTCTTGTAGTCGTGTTGAACAATTCAAATTCTCGTGGTGTTGTTTTCATGGAGACTGTGGTTAGCAGCCTTCTTAATGAGGAGATGCGGATGATAAATTCATTGGAATGAAAGACCATTGAAGAAAAGAAAACCACAAATCGATTGGTAAAGGTCCACCTTACAAGGAGAGAAAGACGCATTTTCAAACCAATTACGGATCGAGACTTCATTTGCTATTACTACGAAAAAGCAGGCCATCAGTTGAAATTTTGCAATAAATTAAGAGAAGATAAAGAGAGAATGAAAACTCAAGAAGGAAGCAAAAATAAGCTGGAGGTAGACAGTGATGATGAGGTAAACTTTGACATTAGCAATAATGTTCTTTGTGTTGATATGAGTAGGGAAGGATAGTAGGTGCTAGATTCTGGTGCATGTTTCCATATTTGCAATCAAAGGGAAGCATTCATTGATTATAAGGAGGAAGCATGCAAGACGGAGTCCGCTAATGGTGGAGATCTACATGTTCAAGACACATGTTCTGTCAGGTTGAAGATGGATACTGGAAGGTTGGTGACGCTTACAGGGGTTAGGCATATCCCAAAAATTAAAAGGAATCTTGTTTCTGTTGGACAGCTGGAAGAGAAAGGTTGTAACTTCTCGACTCGAGATGGAGTAACTATGGTTTGGAAGGGTAATAGGGAGGTGCTACACGCGAAAAGAAAAAGCAATAATATTTATTCATTGCTTGGAAAAACCTTAAAGATTGCAAAATCTTATACAAGTGAAGTTGGAAAGACAAGTCTGTCTGAATCAAGGTGGAGTCAACAATGAAAAACCACAAAGCCTACTTGAAGGTCTTTGTGGTATTACAAGCAATTCTGATCTGTAGATGATGTGCATGTTCAATTGGCGGACATGCATAGTTTGGAGGGAGGTTTAGCTTTGTGGTGGAGACATTTGTTTCCTTGGATATATTGTTTGGAGTTTTGAAAGACGTTTTTGAAAACATAATATTAAGGTAGAGATTGTTGGATTTTGTAATACAATATTTCCAAATCAAAATAGATTTTGGAGATATTTTAGTCAAAGTGGATTTGTTGCTACAATACATTGCCTCTTTTATGGATTGTGTAGATTTTGAAGATAATTAATTGCTTTTTTTATTGCACTAAAAAGGAAAAAGAATTATATACATGGGAATGATTTATTTTGGGAGATGGAAATAAAAAATGGTTGATTAAAAAATGCATTTAATCAAAACTATTATAAATAGATATGCATATGGTTCATTAATTAGATGTGTGTGAAAAGTGTATTGGGTGTTCGGGATTGAGATTTCTTCTCAATTTCAGGTCTCTTTTGTATTTTCTTGGTTGAATCAATAAAAGTTTTTGTTTTTGGGAGAATCGTTTTTGTTTGCTTTCTTCACTACTTTCTCTTCTAAATCTAATTGTGTAGTGATCCCGAAAAATTCCTAACATCACATAGATAATTTTTTGAGATTACAGAATAAGGGGTTGTAGATGCTCTTATCATGATAATAGGATTAACAACTTCCAATTAGCGATTTTTACAATAAGGAAAAATAACGATTGAATTAGAGCACAATGGAATTAGAAATTCATTATATTACGAATTGAAATTTAACTAATTTTTTTTTTGAAAACAAGAGCGATACTTAAATTTAACTAAATTTATAGTAAGTTTTTATCGGTCCACTTTAAAAGCATTTATGTAAACACTAGAATTTACAATAACATATGTATTATGTAATAATTTTTATTTTATTTCTAAATGAAAATTCAATTCGATAGAATATTTGAAATAGGGCCAGCATTTGTAATCCTTAAATAATCACCAAGTCAAACAACTTCAATAATGTTAGTTGGTATATTTGAAGATAAGTCAACATCTAAAGCACTTTATATCTGAATATTTGAAGGAATCCAAAGCAATATGAACAATTAAATTCTAAATGGCTAAAAAACTGTTCAGAGTTATTCAGTGGTAGAGTTATTCGATAGTAAAATATCTTTTCAAGTTCACAATTGGATCATCGATTAAGGAAGGAAGAGGTTGGAGTAGCATTACGTGGTTATTAAAGATAAACATGTTTTTCAGTGTGGTAACCCGGATAATTTTTGTAGGTTTAGTGGGCCTAGCACTTGAACCAGCTAATGGTGGTGCCAGAAAGTTGAACTGTCTAGAATACGGTTTCAATGAAATTTGTAGGTTTGGAGGCGATAGCCCTGGAATTTTTTGACATTCAAAGTTTCAAGTGTCATTTAAACATACGATCGCTGTAAGAAAGGGCGTAATTTCCGACGGTTGAAATCCGTCGGCGGCCGTCGGAAGCCGACGAGGGCTGTCGGAAAAAGCCATCGAAAATAAAGTCGTCACCAAACAATGCTTTCGATGGCTTTCTGACGGTTTCGTCGATGGTTCTGCGACGACTACCAACGGTAAATTCCGGCGGCTTTCCGACAACCGTCGTGTATACATGAATATTCGTGGTTCACCTTAGCATGTGTTGGAAGCCGTTGGAAACCGTTGCTCACAAGCCGTCGAAAACTGTTACAAATCATCGATTATTTTTTGCCAATAAGCCGTCAATAGCCATCGGTAGCCATTGGATAATACTGATCAATAGGCCGTCGGTAGCCGTCGAAAATTTGGACTGTTTTTTATTTTTTGTTGTCATTCGTCTCTTATACAACACATACATATCAATGTATATCGCAGATCGATTTTACACATATAAATCATATATATATATATATATATATCTATATATAAGTCTAAATCACATATAAAACATTAATACTAAAAAACATCACTATTTACAGCAAATAAAACTCAAACAATCTACCATACAACAAAACATTCAATCAACATACACATAATCAACATCTAGCATCCCAAAATGTATCAATCATGTCAAAACAAACTAACACCCAACACCTACTCAAAATGTATCAAACATATCAAAATACATCATCCTCGCCATCTCCAAGTGCATATATGTACAATATCCAAGCACAAACACAAAAATCATACCTATTAAGCCTAATCATCGCCTTCGGAACCATTCGACGAAGGAAATGCCCCATGCTGCTGTATATACGGAGCCAAGCGCTTGTTCAACTGCGTCATCTCCACGGCACGACGGCGGTCTCGCTCCTCCAGCTCTGCAATCCTGGCTCTCAGCTCCTGAATCTAAAATAAACATGAGTTATGTTAGTTATCAATGAATCTGAAATAAACATTAGTTATTACAACCTCTTGCTTGTCTTTTCAAATTAATTTAAATTTAATAGTTACACGATATTTACAAAATAAATTAATAAAACTATACATATCATAAATTTGATCAAATTTTTTGTAATCGATAGACTGAAACTTGTAGAAAATTATTATCTATGTTCGATTTTCAATACAGTTAATTGTTATCGACTATAATAATATATACAACAAAAAAGATCATCGACAACATTAATTTAATTAATAGGAAATTATTATAAATTTGAATAATTGAATAGAAATATATTTACAAAATTCTTAGGATTTGAATTATTGTATATTTAATCAAATTTCTAACTTATATAACTAATATTGAATAATAAAGTAATAAGTTTAAATAAATAAATTGATTGGCTGTTGGCAGCCGTCGAAAGCATAATGACGGAGCCTCCAACAGCCGTCGGAAGCTTCCACCGCAAATTTCACTATTCCTGTAGTGGATCCAATAATCGTGAATCGGTTTATCAGCATAACTCTTGAAGTGTTATCTAAACATATGTTATCATAGAACAAGTATACGGGTACTAATATGCAATGTCGGACATTCTTTGACAATGTGTAGCGTTTGGAAAAGAACAATAGAACTAGTTACGCAATTAGAAAATTACCAACATCAAATAACCCAATAATCCACAGGATGCAATATCTTGTATATATAGCATCGATGGATGTTGTCGAACATTGCAAAAACATGTCTACGAGAAGAGGAAAATATAACAAGACATATAGCAATGTTATTAAGGCGTGTGCCTAAGGAATAGAAAAGCTCAGGCGTAGCAAATGCGCCTTTTTGGAAGATGAGGCGCCCGAGCTATTCAAGGCATCCAAAAAAGCGTGCCTTTTGCTAAGACGACAAAGCCCCAAAGCGCCTAAAAAGAACACCTCAATTAGGATTTGGCTCTCAACGGTAAATTAAGTCAAAACTTAAGAGACTTCAACTTGGACAGACGACGGCAGTAAAAAAACCACCACAAATTGAGCTCCAAGTCGCCGTCGCAAACTCCTGCCCAACGTTGTTGTCACGTTCGTAGCTCCCTTTGCTTTCAACTCGGATACTATTTTTTCCTTATGAACTTAACTAAGCTAAGTAAAATTTAAGTTAGACAAACACCATTGTCTCAGTGGTTAAGGGATTCGACTTTGGTGCGAGAGGTCACAAGTTCGAAACTTGCGTAGCGTGATTCGAACATTTATTGATACGTGATTTGTGGTTTGTTGTCCCTGTAACATGTTGTATCTAAGTACCATTTCAAAAAAAAAAAATTAAGCTAGTATGTTAAAAGTAATTAGTGTTTAAAAGTTAAATTTAATTTAAGTAAATAGAAGTTAAGTTAAATTAACTTTTTAATTTAAAGAATGTAAATTTTAATTTAAAGCTTAGTTGATGTTAATTTAATTTTGATTTAAATTTTAATCTAAAATTTAGTTAATTTTAGTTTTAATTTAAAGTTTAATTAATTTTAATTTAAAATTTAGTTAATGTCATTTTAATTTTAATTTTAGACGATTAAAATTAAATATAAATGTTAGTTAATTTAATTTTAATTTAAATTTCGCTAATTATAATTTGATTTTAATTTAAAGTTTAAGTAATGTTATTTTGATTTTAATTTTAGTTAATTTTAGTTTGAATCTAAAGTTTACTTAAATTAAAATAGGATATTAGTCATTAAAAGTTGAATTAAATTTCAAGTGTTGCGATGAACACTTGAACCTGAACATCTTTATGTTTCTAGCATTTTCTTGCAATTTCTATATTTTCGGTGTTGTATACTTGAATTTGACATTGTTTTGGTCAAGATTATCATTTGTGACTTCGTATCTAGTAGCTAATGCTTTCTTATTTGCAAAAGGATTATTTATAAACATGTTTTAACGTTAAATTTGTCATTTTAATGCTAATTTATAGTGCAGTTTTTTTAGAGCAGAAAAAACGCAAAGTTGTATTAAAGACGAACAAAAAGGCTCAAGACGTAGAAAAGCCCAAGGCGCAAGCTTGGCGCCTTAACTACGTTGATAGGCAGTACATTATTTTAATAGGATGCTCATATACTTCGAATGGATTCGAAGTGCAAGTCTGTATATATGTTGTGATTCAAAATCTTTAAGTAACAAAAGAAAGTTAAATTACTGCCGCGGTCAAGCAACCACGCCATACTGCATGTGGATATGGCTCCACCTCAGGAGCTGGCTCTGCCTGAATCGATTGAAATACTGGATATATCCATCCAATATTCATTTTAATGGACTCAACTCTTATGTCTCATATATCACACGGATTCTATATGAAGTAAAGCAAACTTATGAAATAATAATAATAATTGTAAACGCTTAGGCAACAGAAGTAAGATTGATAAAGTCAAATATACTAATTGGCATGAAATTGTATCAAAATATCCTTATTATTATTATTTAATAATATGCTAATTATGATACTGATTATAATTAATAGAACGATAAAAAAAAACTTGATTTTTGTATTTACTGATGTAATTTGTACATGGGAACGTTGTTCCTCTCCAAGAACGCATAATGATGTTCTTGTCAACTTGGGGGTTAATATGTGGTTTTTTTTAAAAATAAAATAAAATTGGTGACATAAGTTGAAATCTGTAAATGAGCAGAATTGGATTGGTTGAAATTGTAAATGGTGTGTAATCTTTAAGAGTAGAATTAGAACTTACAAATTACAAGCTCTGAGGCTTTGCATATTATATGATATCAGCTGTTTTTGCATTGCCTAGATTGCTTTTTTTTTTCTCCATCCAGTTTCAATGGAGAAGATGAAAAATGCTGTTGTATGTTCCATTGTTGAGTCATGACACAAATTAGTTTATTTCTTTCCTCTTCTTCCTCTCTTTTTTGTTTTGTTTTGTTTTTCCCTCTTTGATTCTTTGTGCTATTGTTCTCTTTATCGGTCAAATTTCAGCACTTGTAGTTAACTAATAACGTGCCTTCATTCTAGGATAACAAGATATGTCGATGATGCATTGCAGCTTTCAAGTGCATATGATATTCTACACATGGACTTTTGGCATATACCAGTTTTCTTTCTCCTAAGAGTCATTACTAGTTTGATAGAGGGGACAATCGAAGATTTGGATGTGCAATATGAGTCTTTAGATTTAAAAATGAATTTTCATGAGATGAAACATCTGAATCAAGAAAAAACTAAAAGGGCTAATCTGTTCATGGCACTTGAGGTTTTGGAGGAAATTTCTATGCATGGAAACACAAAAGTTATTCTTCGTCTCATTCACATAAATGTGTACGCATCCCTATTCTTCATTAATTTCTGTAGTTGTTTTCGAAATGTTGGTTTATAGTTAAGTCACTGCCTGTGTGAATGTTTTGGTTTGTTTTTTGAACGAATATTTAATTAATGAAGCAAAAACTAATCATTGTTCTTTACATTGAAATTTTCATCCTAATCTAATTCATGTCTTATGCAATTGTCGTCGTGTTAAATATTGCAATGTCATCAAGTTATTACTACGCGTGGAAATACAAAAGTTATTCTTCGTCTCACTCACTTAAACTTAAAGTTTATAATTAAGTCGTTGCTTGTATTAATGTTTTGGTTTGTTTTTTGAATAAATATTTAATTAATAAAACAAACACTAATCACTGTTCTTTACATTGAAATTCTCATCTTAATCTAATTCATGTTTCATGCAATTGTCGTGATGTTAAAAATTGCAATGTCATCAAGTTGTTACTATTGCATTGAAAAATAAAGGAACTTTATGTATTTCAACCTCATAAATATATTATGTAGGGAGTTACAAAACTGAAATGAACTCGATTTCTGCAGTGGGGAGAAATTGGACACGATTTTAGAATTGTGAACCACAATGTATTACATGGACACCACGAAAACCGCTATATTTTACATAATGGACTAAACTCTGTTAATTTTCCACCTGTACACTGTTGTAGCTGTCTAGCAAAACTGAAGACAAAATTAAATTAGTTTATTTTTTATTTTCTAGGGTTACATTCTAACTGAATTTCCTATAACGGTTACATGATGTAACGTTGAATAATTCTTATATTTTATACCACAGTAACAATACACTGAAATTTCACCAGTTTTAAAGCACTTTAATCTTGTTTCCTTCGAGGGTATATGTTACATTAATAGTTGCATTATATTGAGAAAATCATTAAGTTATCAAAATAGCAAGCTGGGTTCATTCTTTAAAATGCAAGCCCCCTTGTATAATATATATTTTGGAGCATTACTGGCCCAAGTATTAATTAAATTGTTCTGGAGCAGTGGAGTTCATTCAGATGTGTGGTATGATTTACTGAACAAACTGTAAATACTATTAAGGTTTTTAATTGATATATTTCCATCTACAATATATGTCAAACTGTACTACTGCGATTTCTGATTCATGTTATTTTTTCCAGTACGTTAAAACAGCTAATTGGTAATTGTTCAAGGTTTTAAATTATAAAATTAGCTATTCCTTATACGTATAGATTGAGTACTGTTCTTAGTAATGTCTAAGCTCTATAAACATATGCTTAGAATCATTGTGAGTAACTAGGAGGAGAACTCATATCATGCTTTTTTTCTGTATGATACATAATAATACATCGTGCTCTTAAAGATATCTTCTATATGTTTTTAAATGCGCTGGTATCCAATAGGCTTAATTTTCTACCCTTTTTTGGGTGATATGTGCTGAGCCACTTTGAAACGATTAAGCTATTAAATGCTGTAAATATTCTTTTATGTTACTAATTATTGATTTTGTTAGCTATATTATGTGTAACTTGATATTTTCAGCCCAGCAAAGTTTGATAATCTAGTGAGTAGATTACGGCTTATTGAAGTTCATGAGTCAAAAGTTGTTGATTCATCCCCTGGCAGACATGTTTCCACTAGATTGCTTGCAAACATACAGAAAATTAGGATTGAGCAATTAATGTTGAGTAAACACAAGCTTCCTGGAATTCTTATTGATCACAATTCATGTTGTAATGATACATCTGCTTCCTGGGTTTCTTTAGATGTATATATGGAGAATGCAATGGATAGGAAAAATCTGCAAACTGTATCTGCTGCTAAAGTACTAGCAGGTGTTTGCTACTTTAAGAAATAATGATACGATTTTAGCATTATTTTTATCATATTGAGTTTTCTTCGACATCCTGTGTACAAAATGTTTTCAAGTGACAGCATAACATATTATCTTTTTTACATCAGAGCTGTGACACTTATTTTACAGAGCTAGTAAAGACATTTCGAGTTGTCAATCGTGCAAGTTGGCAGGAAGCATTTCTAGCGTTATGGGTTTCAGCTCTTCGTCTTGTTCAGCGAGTTGAGTTTTAGCATAGCCTTCAACCTTTACATTTTAGACATTGACATGCACATTCATATTTATAGGAATATTTAGGACAGTATCTCAGCTCAGAGAAATAAACCGAAGATAGAAAATGTGATCAAACCTTCCCATTATATAATTTATATTTGCCAAGTACATGGCATTGATTCATAATATACATGTTGTGGATTATGAATTTTATAGAAACAAGCTACATTGCTTCGTCATATCAATTTTTGAGTATGTTTATTTATTTAGTTTGGACACTTTTTCTTCAGGATGGTGTGCCTTGGGAAGGGCCAATGCCTTGTTACGAGCCACGATTAAGCATGCTCTTATCTGTTGTACCTTTAATCTTAGTTTCACTTGTAAATGAAGAGGATGGAATGACAAATACACAAAATTTTGATGTGGATCAACATGAAGGTTCTTCTAGAAGACGAGGGGTAGTTCTCTCTCTTCAATTATTGGGGCAATTTTCAGTACTTTTAGTACCTCCTCCTTTGGTGGTGAATTTAGCCAATGACGCTGCTTCTAAAGCAGCAACTGCTATTTCTAATTTGGAGAATGAGAGAGCAGGTAAGGTTCCTCAAAGGTTGATTATTTGATCTGACGAGAAATTTTCATTTTTTTTTTCTGGGCATATTTCATTTGATGGTTGAAGCTAAATTTGTCTACAAATAATTATTATTTGTGCCTAACATTTTATAAAACAGATTCCTGATTCTACCAAGTATAGCATTCAGTGTATTATATCATTTGTATTCTGTTTGTATCATATCTTCACTCCCTAGTTCCATGGCAGATGGAAACTTGTTGCATCTTATTGTTGAAGCCTGCATCACAAGAAATTTGATTGACACTTCAGCATATCAATGGCATGGCTACATACTATCATCATATTCATCGAATGAATCTATAATATCACAAGAGTCACCTTGGTCGAGCTTCATGCAAGGAGCTCAACTGACTGATTCAGTTCTGAATTCCCTAATTGAAACTCCTGCATCAAGGTTGCTCTCTTATAAAATACACATCTGTTAAATTCTATTTTTTCAGAAACCTGATGCTTTTTCTGCGGCACAGCTACAAATCATCTCGTACATTGTATTGAACCTAACGACCACACAGGATCTGCACAAAATATTTTGTTCATAAACTGGAAGAAGTATTAGGCATTTTCCTTAATCGTTTGCATTTCACCGTTTCATTAGGACAATGCAGTTTGTCTTTTGACAGAGAATATTATTTATTCATTTCTATTCAGGCAAGCTTTTTTGCAATATGGACTGTAATTACTGTACACACTAATATGGAAATCTTTTTATTTCTAGAGTCTTGTTTATTGCCCATTTGAGAATTTGAAATATTGGAAATACATTCTTTGATCTAGCATTCTGGAGCTTAAGAAAATGTACCAAATTGCACTAAATGGGCGTGACAATGAAAAATCAGCTGCTGCGAAAGTTCTCTGTGGTGCATCACTCACCTGCGGTTGGAATATTCAAGTATGTTTCTGTGTGGTTTGAATATTTGACATTGAAGTTGTTAATTTTATTTATTAATATATTTTACCGGGGAATGATATATAGTTTTCCAAAAGACACTTCCATGAACAACAGAGACCCATGGATTTCCATCTGTCATCTAGGAAAATGATAGTTTTGGTATTCATGTCCATGTAGTCTTCACAAATGTAATTATTTTGATATGTGCAGGAAAAAACTGCACACATGGTGTTGAAGTTAATATCTCCTCCAAATACTACAGGCAATGACATGTCTATCTTAAGTGCATTGTTGTTCGAGAATCATTCTGTTGATAAGCTTCATATCCTTTCTCTCTATGGCCTGGTATACATGTCTTCTCTATAAGACACTATTTTATTTGCGATAGGCTTAGGAAGTTCACAACTTATCCAGATTTTACTGTCTGCATTTTTTTATATGATGAAATTTGAAAGGCACATACATACACATACATATACATATACTGTTATGAATCAACCTTACACACACACGCATATATATATATATATATATATATATATATATATATATATATATATATATAATGTGTATCATACTTAGAAGCCTATAGTGGGGAAGACAAGAATGGGAGGGGGGACACCGCTTTAAAGAAGAGTCAATTTTGTGAAGAGGATGAAAATGTATTCTAATAAAACACTATATATGTTAATATTATTATAAATTTATATGCATTCATATAAATTTGACATCTTTTGATGTTATTTAGACAAAAAAATAATTAAAATAATAATTAACAATGTCAATTTCATTATATAATGGGAGGAACTGACAAATTTATTAGTTGGGTCAATCCAAACAAATAATTCATGGATGTACTTGGAGGGTGGGTCCCACTCTCATTAGTTGTAACATATAATGTAATGATTTTAAAAATATTGTTTTCTAGCTTTCTTAATGTACCTCGAATAACACTGCAACTTGCAATGCCACTTAAGTTCAATAAATGACATGAGGATAGAACACATGATCCTGACAACAATAAATGACATTGTGTATTTGTAACATTATACTTAGTTTTATAATATTTTTTAGCAGTCCCCTTATAGTGCAACCGTTATTTTTAAAGTCAACTTAGGACAACAGATTCGCTCAACTTTACAGTTTACCTCACTTAATTTTGAGATCTATTCATTATTAAATTTGTGCCAATTAAACTTTTGTCTCCACAGTTGAGTTGAAATTTAGTAATCATCTCATCCAATTTATTTCAGGATGTATTTTTAAGGAATGCGAGTTGGATCATCATTATATTAATATTTAATAGTGATTCATTTTTGTTATAAGTTTGAAAATATTATAAAACGGGTTGTTACAATGTGAATTTGAATTATTATATTCAAATTGTATTTTTTTGTCGAAACAATTAAAATTAGAAAATAATTGAATTTTAAAAACATTTAAGTAATATTGAAGGAAAACCATTTGCTTTTTTACTTTTATTTCAAATTTTGTTGTTTGTTTAAAATGCTTAATACCGAATGCTGATTGCTGAACACTGACCATTGAATGTGAAAGCAATTTAACTAGGAGAAATTTTTTATTATATCCAACCTTAATCAAACGAATAGGTTACAGCCTCATATATAATATATTTACAACAGATAAAATAGGATCTGAACTTATTTCCTAATAAATAGGAACTAATTAATCAGTCCTATGACCCATTATTTTATACGACTAATTCTACACTCCCCCTCAAGCTGGATGATATATGTTATACATTCTAAGCTTGTCTATTAATCGCTCAAACAAAGGCTTAACGAGAGGTTTTGTCAGAATGTCTGCAGTCTGCTGTGAGGTAGGTATGTAGAAGACCTCAAGAATTCCTTTATCAATCTTCTCCTTTATAAAGTGTCGATCAATTTCAACATGCTTTGTTCTATCATGATGGACAAGATTATGTGAAATCGAGATTGCATCCTTGTTGTCGCACCAAACAATTATAGGACCATGCTTCAGTATTTGTAGTTCTTCAAGAAGATGCTTCAGCCAAAGAGCTTCACATATACCAAGAGCAGTGGAACGGAGTTCAGCTTCAGCACTACTTCTAGCTACCACTGACTGCTTCTTACTTCGCCAAGTAACCTGATTTTCGAAAACATAAGAACAATACCCTGAAGTAGATCTTCGATCATTCGGACAACCTGCCCAATCAGCATCAACAAATACTTCAATATTCCTTTTGTCTTGTTTTCTGAACATTAATCCCCTACCAGCAGTTCCCTTTAGATACTTTAAGATTCGATATGCAGCATCTAGGTGACATTGATATGGCGAGTGCATGAACTGACTAATACAACTCACCGGAAACGCAATAGTGTGTGCAAGGTAAATTAGCCTTCCAATCAGACGCTGAAATGTACCACGATCAACTGGTGAATCCTTAGGATTTGCCTCAAGTTTGACATTTGGATCCATAGGAGTATCAACCGGTCTACATCCCATCAATCCCGAATCTTCCAGCAAGTCTAGGATATACTTTCGTTGTGAGACAAATATACCTTCTCGACTTCTAGCAACCTCCATTCCAAGGAAAAATCTCAGTTTCCCAAGGTCCTTCATCTCAAAAGTCTATGCAAGATGCTTCTTGATTCTGCTTATTTCTTCAAGATTATCCCCGGTGATTATAATATCATCCACATAGACTATCAAGATAGCAATCTTGTCTTTTACTTTGTGATGAAACAAAGTATGGTCGGTATGAGCTTGTTTGTAGCCTAACTGAAGGACAGTTTTGGTAAACCTATCAAACCATGCTTTAGGAGACTGCTTCAGTCCATATAGAGCCTTCTTCAAATGACAAACCGATCCCTCTCTATTTTATTAAATCCTGGTGGAAGATCCATGTACACTTCTTCTGCTAAGTCGCCATTAAGAAAGGCATTCTTGACATCTAGTTGGAACAGCGGCCAATCTAAGTTTGTTGCAAGCGATAACAACACCCGAATAGTATTGATCTTTGCCACAGGAGCAAAGGTCTCTTGATAATCTATGCCATATGTTTGTGTATAACCATTGGCAACCAAACGCGCCTTGTACCTTTCAACCGATCCATCACTCTTATACTTAATTGTAAAGACCCATTTGCACCCAACCGGATCTTTCCCTGCTGGTCGGTTTACTATTTCCCATGTACCATTTTTTTCCAAGGCTTTGATTTCTTCACAGACCGCTGCATGCCACTGTTTGTGTTGAAAAGCTTCCTCAATATTTTTTGGTATCGCTATTCCTGAAAGATTAGTCACAAAGGCTTGCAAGGGTCTAGATAAATGAGAATATCCCAAGAAATCTAATATAGGATGTTTAATAGTACGCGAACGAATACCTTTTCGTAGAGCAATTGGCATATCCAATTCAGCGTCATTAGGACCTGGATTCGAAGCAGATGATTGGTGTGCTGGTGGCTCTGGTTCAGTACATTTTTCAGCTTGTTTTCTTCTACTGTAAGTCAAGGGAAAAGAGAAATTTGTGGTACAACAGGTGCTGGGTTTTGAGGACTTCCCTGACTAGAATTTTCTTGGTCAGCTCCCTGACTTTGTGAAGAATTTGGCTCAATATGTTGACTTTGTGGAACATTTTTATTTGAATTTAAATCAACAAAATCAGAGTTATCATTGGAAAAAACTTGTGGATTTGGTGGGATTTGATCAGTAAGATTTGGAGCAGGGATTTGATCAGTAAGATTTGGAGCAATTTGATTTGAATTCAAATCAGAAACATTTATATTGTTTTGATTTTGTTCCTGATTCTCCCCCTGAGCCAAATTAGGAGGTGGATTTAAATCCCAAAGAAATTCCAATTTTGTTGAGAAACAATAGGAGCTGAACCAGAAGAAGTCGAAAATTCAATGGACTCCTGATTAGGAGAATCTGAATAAAAGAATTGATGTTCAAAAAATGTTACATCTCTAGAAATAAAATATCTTCTTTTTGAAGGTGAATAGCACCTGTAGCCCTTTTGTGTAGATGAATAGCCAACAAAAACACATTTTTGACTTTTAGGATCTAATTTAGACCTGAAATGTGAATGAATATGAACAAAGGCAGTGCAACCAAAAATTCTTAAAGGAAGATCAGAAAATATATGACTATTAGGAAAGCATTCATGAAGAGTTGAAATTGGAGTTTTAAATTTTAAAACTCGAGATGGTAACCGATTAATTAAATAGTTGGCGGTTAAAATTGCATCTCCCCAATAGTGTTTAGGCAAATTACTAGTAAAAAGTAACGCACAAGCAACCTCTAGTAGATGCCGATTTTTCCTTTCAGATACACCATTTTGTTGTGGTGTATCGACACAAGAACTTTGATGAATGATACCTTTATCTGAACAAAAATTATTCAGAGTGGAATTAAAAAATTCAGTTCCATTATCAGTTCGAAGAATTTGGATACGCGAGTCAAATTGAGTGAAAATCATGTTATAAAACTGCTCAAATATATGCACAACTTCAGATTTTTCACGTAAAAGAAATATCCAACAAACACGAGAATGATCATCAATAAATGTAATAAACCACCTTTTATTTGAAATAGAAGAAATTCTCGAAGATCCCCATACATCACTATGAACAAGAGAAAAAGGTTTTGAAGCCTGATACAAATGAAGGGAAAAAAGAACTCTAGTGTGTTTAGCTAATTGACAAACTTCACACACAAAATTATCTAAGGAAATAAATAATGAAGGGAATATGCGACGCATATAGGAGAAACTAGGATGACCAAGGCGATGATGAAGCAATTTTATTTGGTGGTGACGCTGGGAAGATGCCGAATCATGAACAACTTGACAACAACTAATCGCTGATCCAACACGAAGAAGATAGTAAAGATGTAACGACCCGCCTTTTTGGACAGTTTAAATCGACAAATCAGACACACATGCCGATTCTAAACCATTCAAAAGGGCGGATGGTTAATGGGGTTAAATAAGAAAAGGAAAGAATGAACAGAAGCAAAATCAGAATCTTGCAGCGGAAGGAACAAGATATAATAATAAAATAACAGTTCATGAAGCTGTTAAATAAATAAATTTGATTATTATTATACATCATAAATCAGAGTTACATACATATCAGAGATAATACAATAATGCAGCGGAAAATAATACAGTAGTAGAATACAAATGATATAATACCAAACTTCGTCTTCGTCCTCCAGAATAGATCTTCAACCTTATCTGAAATGCTCAGGCTGACCCGAGCGTAATGAAAAGACAAAACACTCGAGTCAGGACTAAAATATCTCATGTAAGTTAAATCGTAAAAGTAAATATGAGTGTGACGGCGTCGGAGATGTTTACGGGTTTTAGACACCTCCTATCCAGTATTTAACGTGCGTGCATTAACTTAAGAGATGTTCGGGATTTCCATCTCCTAAGGATCCGTTAAACTATCTACTATGTAATAGAATACGCTATATACAATAATGTCTATCATAAAGTAAAATATCAAACTAGCGTTAAGTCATGGCCCATTCCACCCTTAACACATTTTTATTCCCAAGAGCATATACAAGACCGTAGTTTCCCCAAAACCGGAAGTCACCAGAGGGCAATCCATATACTAAAGGTACAAATCAAAATCGTAGTGGTCGCGAATAGGATAATCAGTATGACAAGGTACATGAGGCAATACCAACTAGGATACTAGTAGTTGCGTGATCCGGACTGATGTTGGGCATAGCAGCTACTACCCCAACACCGCGAAACAACACTCCCAAATCGCGGGGTGCACCCAAATCGAATCACAAAAGTAATAGACATGGTATCAAAGGAGTGTGTCCGCTAGAGATGGCGATCCTCAATGGCCCGGCGCGGCTCCTGTTTTAGTCATGTCAGGGGTCATCCAAAATCGTTCTCTTTCTTCAAATCAACACGTTCACCAAAACCATCCACTTCATTCTGGATCAACACTCCACGTGTATTAGTTATTAAAGTGGTTTTCGGTATCGACAGAGAGTATGTCCATATCCGATCCCGGTCTCTTTAATAACTACGTTATATTTTTCACACCGGTTCGATCTTTTACATTTTCAAATCGATTCATAATTGATATCAAAATATCATATTCGCTTCGAAATCAAATCCATTTCAAATATCATCATATCTATTCAAGATGTAAGATTCCGTTTCAAAATCATTTTTCGCCTCAATATCTCATTTCGATTTCAAAATCATTTTTCGCCACAAAATCTCATTTCGATTTCAAAATCACTTTTCGCCTCAAAATCTCATTTCGATTTCACATAAACTCGAATTTCAAAATTTAAAATTTTATCAAATCTCAATCATCAATTTCAACTCGATTCAGCTTCTCAATAAACCATTTCAAATTATCAATTTCAAATACATATTTGAACCACAAAATAAACAAATTTACTTCCAATATATTTCGAAACTTTAAACATTTCACATTTCAAAATAGTTCATATATTTATATAAGAATATAAGATTCGCTTTAAAACCATTTCGTATTCAAATTAGAATATACTTCAAATTAAACATCCGTATTAAGTAGTTTACTTAATTTCTGGAACAATTCCAATTCAATAAACTTAGATTAACATTCGGATTTCAAGAATTCATTTAAGTATTAACTTCCAAATCAATTTCAGTTCAAATCCTATTCAAATCAATTTTATCTTCAAATTTAATTCAATAGTTTCAATTTAGTCCAATTCACAAATTTCTTTGAATTTCAATTAAATTCCAAATTAATTAAATCTCAATTTCAAATCAATTTTCAATTCCAAACTCAAACTTGAAATATCATTTCATATAAATTTTCTTAGAAATATTCAGAGTTCGATTAAAAGTCCAATCTTTAAAACAAATCAACTTTCGAAACTTTGCGCCATATTTCAATTTTTCTTAAAATCTAAACTTCGAATAATTAAACCATTTCATTTACCAAGTTTAAATTCCAACATCTCGAGCTTCAATTCAAATTAATTCAATTTCCGTAAATTGAATTTTATATTCTTAAATCAATTCATTTAAATAATTTCAAAACAACTTTTAAAATCATTTCATTTAACCAACCCGGTGTCCGTATATAATTCTCTAACCTATGGCCAAGTGATTATTTATTTCAATTAAATGTCAGGGATGAATATATATCACATAAACCAATCACAGTGTCATATGTATGTATAACAGGATACATAAAAGCAAATAAACATCCAAACATTTAAATATCAACCAATAGCATCCATCGAAATAAATCATCCAATAGACAATACAATTCACGGCAATTTCATAGTTATCAATGTCAGGTAATTTAATCGCAATTCAATTTTAATTTCAATTCGACTGTCAATTTAATTTTCAACGGTGAATTCAAATGACAATCTATATGACAATTAAATTTTTATCAAACAACGACAAATAAAATTCATATCACTTCATAATGTCAAATTTAACTACCATAAATTATTTTAGTCAATTGTGAGCGTATAAACACTCACCTTTGATTTAAAGCCCGTTAATAAGACCCAAAATTTCACAGTCTCGGAATGCAACCAAACTTGTTTCATAATGTAGATCTCGTCGCTACGATTCCGACGCCACCTGTTTCGCCCGAAACGGATCTCGTATGCAGAAGTTACGCTTAAATTAATATAACGATATAATTTAAACATGATTAGCAGTATAATAAAATTAATTAATCGCTTAACCTTCTTCTTCCCGCGCAGCACACCCGAACCCACTTCACGCCGTTCATCTTCATCCACACGCGCAGCAAACGACGACCGGACATCGATCAGGGGGCATCATCACGTGCGCCTCGCCTTGCTCCACCTCCGCGCCAAGTTTCGCCACCCCATTCGCCACCGTTTGCACGCAAACCAAGAAAAACGCGCACGCTTCAAAGCCAGATCTGGACCAATCCGTGACGAATTAGCACGAATCAACCGTATGGATTTGAAGAGCTCGTCGAGATCTACACTTTTGCTCTTGGAATTTTTCGATTTCGTTGAACGGATTGAGAGATAAAGAGAAAAGAAGTTCGAGCAAATTTCAGCCATTAAAATACTGGCGGCTAGGGTTTCTGAAATGAAATAAAACTGTCTCGGTTGCGTACGTATTTATAAAGGTAGGTCCAAAATCATCCGAACTCCAATCGAAACGTGCCGCCAGGCGTTTATAAGGTTTTACCCCCGTTCCGGACGCAATGGAACTAGTCCCAAGGCCTAATTCAATCGTATGAGGAAGATAGCTTTTTGAAGTCTATTATTTTAATTAACGACGTTAAATTTCTACGCGTTTCAAGCTCGCACGACCAAACGACAAGTCCGATTGCTACGAAAATTGAAACCTTACAATAATTCATTGTTACGGATCCGATGAAACTGGTTTCGTCAAAATCCGAGACAGTTGTAAAAATGGCTATTTCTACAGTCTAATTTCAATATAAAATTCCCAATTTTAAATTATTAACTTTTAAATCAAATTTCAATTGTTCACCAATTTCATTTTTAATTTCACAGTAATTAACAATCTTTTACAATGCAGTTTTCCATTATAAATCCAATATAAAAGATTACATTAGATTCAGCGTTCAATTATATTGTAATTCAAATTCAAGTTATTTAATTCCAATTGAATTCTTTTATATCGATTTACACTTTTATTATTGAATCAACCATTTACTTATACATTATTATCAATAGTTTATAATTCATTTACTTTCATTTTCTTCAGCTATCATCTTATTCAAATTCACAGTAATATTAAATTACATTCATTTACGTTGATTTCCATATTATAACTTCAATATTAAATGTACATTTTATTTATTTCGTTGTTTACCATCAAATTCAATTCAATTCAATTACTTGTTACATTCAAATTCAAATCTTTACTTACGTTCAATTACAAGTTAACATCTTTATCAAATTACAGTTTCAGTTATTGTCTGATTTCAATCAACTGTAATATTAAGTTACATTTATTTATATTAGTTTCAATAACATAAACTTCCATTTTTAAATCTACCATTTTATTTATTCTTTGTTTACAATCATAACCAATTTGGTTTACAATCAAATTCAATCCATTATTTACATTCACTACAAGTTAACATCCATATTTAATTTACAAATAAGTTATTTCAGAATTCAGTTTTGTATTTTAACTTGTAATTCACTTTTAACAACACAAAATTTTATTTCCTTCGGATTTTTATCTAAAATTTTCATTTTAATTCGTATTTTTAAAGTGTTAAAAATACGGGTCGTTACATTCTCCCCCACTTAAAACTTTTCGTCCTCGAAAAGGAACGGAGAAGGGGAAACCATCATTTAGATATAATTCATTCAAAATATTCGACTTATTTGCAAAATTTAGTTATAGGATTTTTTTCTCAAAATTTTCTAACTCCCGGATTTTTGAAAAATTTCGGCAGCACCTCCTTTGCGCGGCTAGGACCGAAAAATTTCACATGGTAATAATTGCATGATATACATCTCATTACAAGAATGAGGCATCCCAAAACATGGGGAACACAATAATATACCACAACATAAACTGTAATCCGAGAACGTACCTTTTATTAAGCGTTTATTAGCATTTTAACTTACATTTTGCATTTAGCGCAGAAGCGAGCTCCACAAGCGAAGCGCAACCCCTTTGCTACCTACTAAAATGCTCAATAACCAAGTTAGAACCATGCATATAAAGATAGATCGATATACTTAGCATACATATACATATTTAACTTCAAAACTGAAATTTTTAAATTCAGGACAGCGAACAAATCCCAGTTTTTGGTCACCTAAACGATAAAATTTTAAAATGGAATCTAAATAAAAGTTGTTGCATTTGTTTCAGGCTTTCCGGAATGTCCAAAATCATAAAATTAGGACCATCCGTTCAAAAGTTACGACCGTTTTACTAAATAGGAACGCCTCAGCCTGGCAATGAATTGCGCAGGTCAGCGACATTTGGTCACGTTTTTGACCATCTAAACGACATTAAAACACCAAATTCTTAAAACAAAAGTTTTAGCTTAAGTTCTAAGCTTTTCAGAAAGTGCAAGATCATCAAAATCCGATACACCAGTAAAAAGTTATGTCATAAATACTAAGGTCAAATGCTATTGGTTTTGCTTATTCTTACACAGAACAGCGATAGTCATTTACATTTTTAACCTAGTAAACGAATGAATTTTCTGAAATACTCTAAACAAAAGTCGTGCTACAGATTCTAAGCTTTCCGAAAAGTCCAAGATCATCAAATTCCGATTATTCATTTAAAAGTTATGGTACTTTTAGTTTAAGCACATACCGGACAATTTTAGATTTCTACCTTTGTTTGTTATTACAAATACAAACTATCCAATTTAAAGTTTCCGGAAAATCAAGCATTAACCCAAAGTTGTTAATTTCTTTTTTATTTTTATGAAATAAGTTTACATTAAATTCGTTTTCCGGTTTATTCACTTTATTACCTCCACATTTTAACTCAAGACAATTTTGCTTCACATTAAATTGAATTCAATTATATTCAACATCACCTTACTACAAATTGAATTTAATTACTTAAATTTTTATTCCATTTATTCAATTCCATTACATTATGAATCGTATTTACTCACCTAACATCCATCTACAACCAAAGCACAACAACATTAACGTCCATACCAAATTTACCACCAAGTCAATCAATTTCTTTTATTTGTCTCAATTGGTTTATTCATTTCCAAACAAATCAAGTTTACTCAATTCATTTACTTTGTTTGGATTATATCAAATTCCATAATTCACTTTACTTGTTTTCCTCATTGATTTAATTCAATAATTTTGCTTGTTCAAATTAAATTTCATACCATCAACTAAGTATATATTATTCATTTTTCAATTTGAATTTCTTTTATATTTGCAACTATCAATTTGATCTTCACATTTTATTTACACTATCATACTTGTATTTTTTTTTTTACTTACTTATCAAAATATGCATTTTAAACTTTTAAATATTAGGTAAGTTATGGTTATGCAAATTTAGTGCAGTTGATAATATACAACTTATTTTCATTAAATTCTAGTGTTGAGCTTATTTAACAAATCTTCAATTTATTATTTATCACATTAAGGTTTACTATTACAATTTAAATTTTCATTTTAACCTTTAAATTCTATTACATATTTTAGAAAAATTTCAATTTCTAGTTTATTCGAAGAGTACAGAAAACATTTAGTGGTCTCCCCCACTCGGACTCTTGAAAAATAAACGCCGATAATGTGTGCACACATTACCGAAACTTATTTTCCAAACGTCAAGTGGGGCATACATCACTTATTTCATTTCAAAGTCATTTAAAATCTTTCCTATTCGAGTTTCTTTCATATAATATGTATATTATTTTCAAACCATTTGCAACAAATTTCAAACATTGGAATTTATATTCTCAAATCCAAAATCATATTCATTTAATTCCATTTTCAATTATATTTCCCAAATTCATTTTTTTTTCATTTGTCAATAATTTAGAAATATTGACAAGTCAACCAATTGACGACGATAGTCTAATATTATCATCTCCTACCAACCAATACAATCAAAATTTATATATTCATAATAATATTTATATAAAATATAATTCAAAACGATATTATGTCAGTTTGTCCTATTCGAGTGTTTAGAAATCCCTATCGATGCCATGGCGTCCCATGTACCGACCAGAATTTATAAATACTCAACGGAACAAATCAACACAATATAAAACCATTTTATAGCAAATAACAAGTACGCTCTCTCATATACACTTAAACTCATTCATAGGTTTCAACCCTATTTCAACGAGTTATTCCCCACTAGAGCTCAGGTAATCTAAACCAAAGCTCTGATACCAACTGTAACGACCCGCCTTTTTGGACAGTTTAAATCAACAAATCAGACACACATGCCGATTCTAAACCATTCAAAAGGGCGGATGGTTAATGGGGTTAAATAAGAAAAGGAAAGAATGAACAGAAGCAAAATCAGAATCTTGCAGCGGAAGGAACAAGATATAATAATAAAATAACAGTTCATGAAGCTGTTAAATAAATAAATTTGATTATTATTATACATCATAAATCAGAGTTACATACATATCAGAGATAATACAATAATGCAGCGGAAAATAATACAGTAGTAGAATACAAATGATATAATACCAAACTTCGTCTTCGTCCTCCAGAATAGATCTTCAACCTTATCTGAAATGCTCAGGCTGACCCGAGCGTAATGAAAAAACAAAACACTCGAGTCAGGACTAAAATATCTCATGTAAGTTAAATCGTAAAAGTAAATATGAGTGTGACGGCGTCGGAGATGTTTACGGGTTTTAGACACCTCCTATCCAGTATTTAACGTGCGTGCATTAACTTAAGAGATGTTCGGGATTTCCATCTCCTAAGGATCCGTTAAACTATCTACTATGTAATAGAATACGCTATATACAATAATGTCTATCATAAAGTAAAATATCAAACTAGCGTTAAGTCATGGCCCATTCCACCCTTAACACATTTTTATTCCCAAGAGCATATACAAGACCGTAGTTTCCCCAAAACCGGAAGTCACCAGAGGGCAATCCATATACTAAAGGTACAAATCAAAATCGTAGTGGTCGCGAATAGGATAATCAGTATGACAAGGTACATGAGGCAATACCAACTAGGATACTAGTAGTTGCGTGATCCGGACTGATGTTGGGCATAGCAGCTACTACCCCAACACCGCGAAACAACACTCCCAAATCGCGGGGTGCACCCAAATCGAATCACAAAAGTAATAGACATGGTATCAAAGGAGTGTGTCCGCTAGAGATGGCGATCCTCAATGGCCCGGCGCGGCTCCTGTTTTAGTCATGTTAGGGGTCATCCAAAATCGTTCTCTTTCTTCAAATCAACACGTTCACCAAAACCATCCACTTCATTCTGGATCAACACTCCACGTGTATTAGTTATTAAAGTGGTTTTCGGTATCGACAGAGAGTATGTCCATATCCGATCCCGGTCTCTTTAATAACTACGTTATATTTTTCACACCGGTTCGATCTTTTACATTTTCAAATCGATTCATAATTGATATCAAAATATCATATTCGCTTCGAAATCAAATCCATTTCAAATATCATCATATCTATTCAAGATGTAAGATTCCGTTTCAAAATCATTTTTCGCCTCAATATCTCATTTCGATTTCAAAATCATTTTTCGCCACAAAATCTCATTTCGATTTCAAAATCACTTTTCGCCTCAAAATCTCATTTCGATTTCACATAAACTCGAATTTCAAAATTTAAAATTTTATCAAATCTCAATCATCAATTTCAACTCGATTCAGCTTCTCAATAAACCATTTCAAATTATCAATTTCAAATACATATTTGAACCACAAAATAAACAAATTTACTTCCAATATATTTCGAAACTTTAAACATTTCACATTTCAAAATAGTTCATATATTTATATAAGAATATAAGATTCGCTTTAAAACCATTTCGTATTCAAATTAGAATATACTTCAAATTAAACATCCGTATTAAGTAGTTTACTTAATTTCTGGAACAATTCCAATTCAATAAACTTAGATTAACATTCGGATTTCAAGAATTCATTTAAGTATTAACTTCCAAATCAATTTCAGTTCAAATCCTATTCAAATCAATTTTATCTTCAAATTTAATTCAATAGTTTCAATTTAGTCCAATTCACAAATTTCTTTGAATTTCAATTAAATTCCAAATTAATTAAATCTCAATTTCAAATCAATTTTCAATTCCAAACTCAAACTTGAAATATCATTTCATATAAATTTTCTTAGAAATATTCAGAGTTCGATTAAAAGTCCAATCTTTAAAACAAATCAACTTTCGAAACTTTGCGCCATATTTCAATTTTTCTTAAAATCTAAACTTCGAATAATTAAACCATTTCATTTACCAAGTTTAAATTCCAACATCTCGAGCTTCAATTCAAATTAATTCAATTTCCGTAAATTGGATTTTATATTCTTAAATCAATTCATTTAAATAATTTCAAAACAACTTTTAAAATCATTTCATTTAACCAACCCGGTGTCCGTATATAATTCTCTAACCTATGGCCAAGTGATTATTTATTTCAATTAAATGTCAGGGATGAATATATATCACATAAACCAATCACAGTGTCATATGTATGTATAACAGGATACATAAAAGCAAATAAACATCCAAACATTTAAATATCAACCAATAGCATCCATCGAAATAAATCATCCAATAGACAATACAATTCACGGCAATTTCATAGTTATCAATGTCAGGTAATTTAATCGCAATTCAATTTTAATTTCAATTCGACTGTCAATTTAATTTTCAACGGTGAATTCAAATGACAATCTATATGACAATTAAATTTTTATCAAACAACGACAAATAAAATTCATATCACTTCATAATGTCAAATTTAACTACCATAAATTATTTTAGTCAATTGTGAGCGTATAAACACTCACCTTTGATTTAAAGCCCGTTAATAAGACCCAAAATTTCACAGTCTCGGAATGCAACCAAACTTGTTTCATAATGTAGATCTCGTCGCTACGATTCCAACGCCACCTGTTTCGCCCGAAACGGATCTCGTATGCAGAAGTTACGCTTAAATTAATATAACGATATAATTTAAACATGATTAGCAGTATAATAAAATTAATTAATCGCTTAACCTTCTTCTTCCCACGCAGCACACCCGAACCCACTTCACGCCGTTCATCTTCATCCACACGCGCAGCAAACGACGACCGGACATCGATCAGGGGGCATCATCACGTGCGCCTCGCCTTGCTCCACCTCCGCGCCAAGTTTCGCCACCCCATTCGCCACCGTTTGCACGCAAACCAAGAAAAACGCGCACGCTTCAAAGCCAGATCTGGACCAATCCGTGACGAATTAGCACGAATCAACCGTATGGATTTGAAGAGCTCGTCGAGATCTACACTTTTGCTCTTGGAATTTTTCGATTTCGTTGAACGGATTGAGAGATAAAGAGAAAAGAAGTTCGAGCAAATTTCAGCCATTAAAATACTGGCGGCTAGGGTTTCTGAAATGAAATAAAACTGTCTCGGTTGCGTACGTATTTATAAAGGTAGGTCCAAAATCATCCGAACTTCAATCGAGACGTGCCGCCAGGCGTTTATAAGGTTTTACCCCCGTTCCGGACGCAATGGAACTAGTCCCAAAGCCTAATTCAATCGTATGAGGAAGATAGCTTTTTGAAGTCTATTATTTTAATTAACGACGTTAAATTTCTACGCGTTTCAAGCTCGAACGACCAAACGACAAGTCCGATTGCTACGAAAATTGAAACCTTACAATAATTCATTGTTACGGATCCGATGAAACTGGTTTCGTCGAAATCCGAGACAGTTGTAAAAATGGCTATTTCTACAGTCTAATTTCAATATAAAATTCCCAATTTTAAATTATTAACTTTTAAATCAAATTTCAATTGTTCACCAATTTCATTTTTAATTTCACAGTAATTAACAATCTTTTACAATGCAGTTTTCCATTATAAATCCAATATAAAAGATTACATTAGATTCAGCGTTCAATTATATTGTAATTCAAATTCAAGTTATTTAATTCCAATTGAATTCTTTTATATCGATTTACACTTTTATTATTGAATCAACCATTTACTTATACATTATTATCAATAGTTTATAATTCATTTACTTTCATTTTCTTCAGCTATCATCTTATTCAAATTCACAGTAATATTAAATTACATTCATTTACGTTGATTTCCATATTATAACTTCAATATTAAATGTACATTTTATTTATTTCGTTGTTTACCATCAAATTCAATTCAATTCAATTACTTGTTACATTCAAATTCAAATCTTTACTTACGTTCAATTACAAGTTAACATCTTTATCAAATTACAGTTTCAGTTATTGTCTGATTTCAATCAACTGTAATATTAAGTTACATTTATTTATATTAGTTTCAATAACATAAACTTCCACTATTAAATCTACCATTTTATTTATTCTTTGTTTACAATCATAACCAATTTGGTTTACAATCAAATTCAATCCATTATTTACATTCACTACAAGTTAACATCCATATTTAATTTACAAATAAGTTATTTCAGAATTCAGTTTTGTATTTTAACTTGTAATTCACTTTTAACAACACAAAATTTTATTTCCTTCGGATTTTTATCTAAAATTTTCATTTTAATTCGTATTTTTAAAGTGTTAAAAATACGGGTCGTTACAAAAGACCAAGCACTTCAGCAACACGCCCAATCATCCTCCCTGAGTCCTGATCCTGAAAAACACACATATTTTTGGAGAAATTAGCTACACAATTAGAGTCCCGAGTTAATTTGCT
The DNA here is from genome assembly GCA_030737815.1 of Allium fistulosum. Lineage (NCBI taxonomy): Eukaryota > Viridiplantae > Streptophyta > Magnoliopsida > Asparagales > Amaryllidaceae > Allium > Allium fistulosum. The sequence goes on along the minus strand of CM060902.1, from coordinate 1,171,652,336 downwards.
AATGGAAAGCAAATTATATGACAACTTAGGAACAAATAGAACATTGTGTAACATAAAATGGAGATTAAAAATTACAGATCCTATCCCCTCTATTGGAGAAACAGATCCATCTGCCAATGTAACAGTACGAGTACCAAAATATTTTTTATATGAAGAAAAAATATTATGAGAACTTGACATATGCTCAGAAGCACCCGAATCAATAATCCAACTCACCCAATGCATCTGACTCATTCATAGTGGAAGGAGAAATACCGTGTGCTATCAATGATTTAGAAGATGAGAACAATTGACCAATCTGATCAAGTTGGGCCTGAGTAAAGGTCATGGATGTTGAAGCAACTGAGTCAGGTTTGGACACAGCAGAAGACTTAGCTGCATTATTTTGCCGCTGATTGCGTGGAACCCAGTCAGCAGGTTTACCGTGGAGCTTCCAACAGGTTTCTTTGGTATGGTGAGGCCGATTACAGTGTGTACACCAAAGGGGCTTGCGAGAATCAGAAGATCGAGCAGCCATTACTGACGCATTGGAGTTAAGAGATGACATTGTACTAGCAGATGGACCACCAAGCATAATACGACGGCGTTGTTCTTCACGACGAACTTCCGAAAAAATAGAATCAAGAGTCGGGAGTGGCTTAATACTCAGGATGCGACTACGAACATCATCAAGAACCGGATTAAGACCAGTTAAAAAATCATAAGTTCTCTCTTTTGCAAGCAATTTTCGATAGATCTCATAGTTGGTGGTGTCCGTCCAGATTGGCTGAGTAAAAAGATCAAGTTCCTGCCAGAGTTTGGTTAGAGAACTATAATATTCAGTGACTGTACCTTCATCTTGGCGTAGATTTCTTGAACGATTTCACAAATCGAACATCTGTGAAGAATCCTCCAAATCTGAATAAGCAAGAATGACAGCGTCCCATATCGCTTTTGCTGTCGGATAGAGGAGATAAATTTCAGCAATGGAGTCATCCATTGAATGTAGTGTTGGAAATAATGAATGAGAAAGAGGCATTTATTGAAGAAAGAGAAATGCAATTATTATGCATTGGGAAGTGTGACTATGAATAGTCCCACATCTTAAAATATAATAAACATTTGGTGTTTATATACTAAGATGTGGACACTATTATAGTTACAATGAGACAAGAAAGACTTGAAAGCTTAGCCATCTTAGCGGGTGGTGCAACGCACCACCCCGCATGCGCGCGTCCGCGCCCGTGCCCGAGCCCGTGCCCGAGCCCGAGCCCGAGCCCGAGCCCGCACCCGCACCCGCGGCGTGGGCGAATGGGCGTTTGAGGCGTATTAGAGGCACTTAGCACTTTGCAATTGGCGGTTGGCTTGGCTTGGTTGGTTGTTCCGATCAGAGCAGATTTATTTTTGTCCGTTCAAAATATAACGGCTATAAAACGGTCGCGTCTGTTGGTAAAGGGTCGCAACCTTTCCAACAGTCACATCCGTTTCAAGCATCTTCCCGAGCCTATAAATAGGCAGACAGAAAACGAAGTAAAAACTTACTTTTCCTGTCAATCTTCTTCTCCAACAACTCTGTTCTTTTACTGTATTCTCTTTGGTTCGCCGTCGCTCCGCCTGCAAGCACCGCACCGCGGAGTTCGTCTGTTTCATCCTGGGAAATCAAATTGCTCATATCCTTTGGTGCATATAGGGAGCAATATTGTTTCAAGGAAACAGCCACCGCTGCACTCGGACAAACATATTGGTAATCTATTTACTGATTATATTCTAATATTTGATTCTGTTGCAACAGATTAGCAACGCATCCGCAACAGATTAGCAACGCATCTGCTACAGATTAGCAACGCTTTTGCAACACAGATTTGCAACGCTTTTATAGCACTATTTTGAAACGCTTTTGTACTGTTACTAATATCAGATTTGTAACACTTCTGTAACGTTTCAATAACAATCTTGAAACAATATTGATTGTTGGCTATCTTTGTAGACGGCGATGTCTGAAAATAGCAACAACAATAACTCAGCGCCAACACAAACGGTGACCAACACCCTGCCTGCGCCAGTGGTTCCAACGATGGCACTATCTCATGGAGAAAGGCCAGAAAAGTTCAATGGGGCAGATTTCAAACGTTGGCAGCAAAAGATGTTGTTTTATTTAACAACATTGGGTCTTGCAAAGTATCTTGCCGAAGATGTTCCTAAAGTGGAAGAACTGGAAACTGATGCCACTAAAGTGGAGGCCGTGAATATTTGGAAAAGTGCAGATTTCATGTGCAAAAATTACATTTTAAATGGACTCGATAACAGCCTTTACAATGTATATTGTACTGCTCAAACTTCCAAAGAATTATGGACGGCATTGGACAAGAAATATAAAACCGAAGATGCGGGTATGAAGAAGTTCATCGCAGGAAAGTTTCTGGACTTTAAAATGGTAGATGCGAAGACCGTAATTAGTCAGATTCAAGAACTTCAAGTCATCATTCACGCATTGCATGATGAACGAATGATCCTAAGTGAATCATTTCAAGTTGCCGCAGCAATAGAAAAGCTTCCTCCTTCGTGGAAAGACTTCAAGAACTACCTTAAGCATAAGCGTAAGGAGATGACAATGGAAGAACTTATAGTTCGACTAAGGATCGAGGAAGACAACAGAAACTCCGAGAAGAAGACTTCGAACACCATGGTTGCCAAGGCAAATGTAGTCGAGTCAGAGAAACCCAACAAGAGGAAACGTGAACATAACCCAAGGAATTCAAAGAAATTTCAGGGTTCATGCCATAACTGCGGAAAGAAAGGCCACAAAGCAGCCGAATGTCGCGCACCTAAGAAGAAGAAATCAGAAGCAAACTTGGCTGAAATCTCAGACGGTGTTTCTGATATGGATTTATGTGCAGTAATATCGGAATGCAATCTTATTGGTAACTCAAAGGAATGGTTTGTAGACACCGGAGCCACTCGTCACATATGTGCTAATAAGTGGATGTTTACAACCTACAAAACCGCTACTGATGATGAACAACTATTCATGGGCAATTCATCCTCATCAAAGGTTGAAGGCAAGGGAAAAGTTGTACTAAAATTGACTTCTGGAAAAGAACTCACTTTGAGTGACGTTCTCCACGTTCCAGAAATCCGCAAGAACCTAATTTCAGGGTCGTTGCTTAGCAAGCATGGCTTCAAACTAACCTTTGTGGCTGATAAATTTGTATTATCAAAGAATGGAGTGTATGTGGAAAGAGGTTATGTGTGTGATGGTTTATTTAAAGCAAATGTAACCACTATTGTACCAAACAATGATATGAATAAAACTGAATTTTCTGTTTATTTGGTTGACTCTTCTAACTTATGGCATTCTAGATTAGGTCATGTAAATTTTGATTCATTACGGAAATTGATCAATCTAGAATTTATACCAAAATGTAAAATAGACTCCAATTATAAATGTCAAATTTGTACAGAAACAAAATTGACAAGAACCTCGTTTCACCATGTTGAACGAGAAACTGAACCTCTAGATCTAATACACACAGATGTATGCGACTTAAAAATGTGTCAAACTAGAAGTGGAAAAAGGTATTTTATTACCTTTATTGATGATTGTACAAGGTACTGTTATGTGTATCTCCTTAGAAGCAAGGACGAGGCATTCGACATGTTTAAACAGTATAAAGCAGAAGTTGAGAACCAACTCAACAAGAAAATAAAAGCTTTACGAAGTGATAGAGGAGGAGAATATGAATTCCCCTTCGAGGAGTTTTGCACCGAACATGGTATTATACACCAAACTACGGCTCCATATTCACCTCAATCCAACGGCATAGCCGAAAGGAAAAATAGAACTCTAAAAGAAATGATGAATGCCCTACTGATCAGTTCTGGCTTGCCAGATAACTTCTGGGGAGAAGCTATTCTTTCTGCAAATCACATTTTAAATAAGATACCACGAAAGAAGACGTCTAAAACTCCCCACGAACTATGGAAAAATAGACCACCCTCCTACAAATACTTAAAAGTGTGGGGGTGTCTTGCGAAAGTGGAGGTACCTAAACCAAAGAAAGTCAAAATAGGACAAAAAACAATTGATTGTGTATTCATTGGATATGCACATAATAGTGCTGCTTATCGTTTCTTGGTACACAAATCCGAAATTGATGATATCCACACAAATATCATCATTGAGTCGAGAAATGCTAGATTTTTCGAACATATATATCCTTTAAAACAGGATATTGAAACTTATGCTCAAAAGAGACCAAGGAAAACCGAAGTCCCTAACTCACTTGAGGATACTGAACAAAGCATTGACAATATTCAACAAACTGATATTGATCAACAAGTAGAGGAAGAACCAAGGAGAAGCAAAAGATCAAGGATCTCAAAAACTTTTGGACCAGATTTCTTTACATTTATGTTAGAAGACGATCCATTAACATACAAACAAGCTATGTCCTCTGCAGAGGCCCCTTATTGGAAGGAGGCCGTTTACAATGAGATTGAATCCATCATGTCTAACCATACATGGGAATTGGTCGATTTACCAAAGGGATGTAAGACCTTAGGTAATAAATGGATATTTAAGAAAAAATTGAAACCTGATGGTTCAATAGACAAGTATAAAGCTCGACTTGTGGTTCAAGGATTCAGACAAAAACAAGACTTGGACTATTTTGACACTTATTCTCCTGTAACTAGGATAACGTCAATTAGAATGCTAATAGCAATTGCATCCACACTTGATTTAGAAATACATCAAATGGATGTAAAGACAGCATTTTTGAATGGTGAACTAGAAGAAGAAATATACATGAAACAACCTGAAGGTTTCCTAAAATCAGGGAATGAAAGTAAGGTTTGTAGATTACGAAAATCATTGTACGGGCTTAAACAAGTGCCTAAACAATGGCATGAAAAATTTGATGAAAATATGATATCGAATGGATTTCATATAAATGAATGTGACAAATGTGTCTATTCTAAACATACGAATATGGGATATGTCATTATATGCCTATATGTAGATGATTTACTAATATTTGGTAGTAACAAGGAGATAATAAAATCTACAAAAGATACGCTCTCCGCCAGATTTGACATGAAAGATCTAGGAATTGCTGATGTAATACTTGGTGTAAAAATACATAAAACTGACCAAGGATATGTGTTGTCCCTATCACACTATATTGGAAAAATACTTGAAAAATTTAAACAACACAACATAATATCAGCAAAATCACCCGTTGATATGAACCAAAATTGGGTTAAAAATACCGGTGATAGTATTTATCAACTTGAGTATTCTCGCATACTAGGCAGCATTATGTACGTAATGAACTGCACTAGACCTGATATAGCATATGCTGTGAGTAAACTCAGTAGATATACGAGTAATCTAGGAAAGAATCATTGGAAAGCAATAATTCGAGTACTAGGATACCTAAGGTATACACAAGGTCATGGACTACACTATGGTAGGTACCCATCTGTAATAAAAGGGTATTGTGATGCAAACTGGATAACTGGATCAACAGATACAAAATCCACCAGTGGATATGTGTTTACCTTAGCAAATGGGGCAATATCTTGGAGATCTTCTAAACAAACTTGTATAGCAAGATCTACCATGGAATCAGAATTCATTGCCTTAGACAAAGCCGCAGAAGAAGCAGATTGGCTTCGAGGTTTCTTAGACGGTATTCCTAATTGGGAAAAACCTGTACCTCCAATAAGCATACATTGCGACAGCCAATCAGCTATTGGAAGGGCCAATAGTAAGCTTTACAATGGCAAGTCTAGACATATACGTCGAAGACATAAAACAGTAAGACAGCTTCTCTCCAATGGGGTTATCACAATTGAATATGTAAGATCAAATGATAACATTGCGGATCCACTAACAAAAGGTTTACCTAAAGAGAAGGCTAATATCTTATCGATGGGAATGGGGTTACGGCCCATAAACTAAAAGGTTTCTTTAAATGGAAACCCCACCTAGTTGACTGGAGATCCCAAGATCTAGGTTCAAAGGGACAACTAAGTTTAAATAAACTTGCTGGCACTGGTATATATTCAAACCATTCCTAAGATAAGTCAGTGCATTACTCGTCGGAGAATAGGATAAGTTTTTTGAAACTTTTAATGATGTCTATACTTGGTAATATAAAAGGACCAAAGTGGGGTAATATGAATTACTCTTCATAGAATCACTTACGTGAGTGTGAAGGCGCCGCTTCAAGGAGAATTATAAGGCCAAATTCTCTAAGCACTCATGAGACCAGGCAGGTGTTCATGGCAAAAACGAACACAAACAGAGAACAAAGGAATATAAGAAACATTTATTGTGTGCTATCTATTTTAGAATTACACAAATGGCTTACAGTTCAAGGACAATCTTAATTCACTGATTCGCCAGTAATTTAAATAGGTAACCACTAGGAAAGTTCAAGGCCTATGTGCTACTTTTACCGATACAATAAATTGTTTCGTGAAATTAAGAACAAGTACTCATTCATGTGGGGGATTGTTGGAAATAATGAATGAGAAAGAGGCATTTATTGAAGAAAGAGAAATGCAATTATTATGCATTGGGAAGTGTGACTATGAATAGTCCCACATCTTAAAATATAATAAACATTTGGTGTTTATATACTAAGATGTGGACACTATTATAGTTACAATGAGACAAGAAAGACTTGAAAGCTTAGCCATCTTAGCGGGTGGTGCAACGCACCACCCCGCACGCGCGCGCGCGCGCCCGCGCCCGTGCCCGAGCCCGAGCCCGAACCCGAACCCGCACCCGCACCCGCGGCGTGGACGAATGGGCGTTTGAGGCGTATTAGAGGCACTTAGCACTTTGCAATTGGCGGTTGGCTTGGCTTGGTTGGTTGTTCCGATCAGAGCAGTTTTATTTTTGTCCGTTCAAAATATAACGGCTATAAAACGGTCGCGTCTGTTGGTAAAGGGTCGCAACCTTTCCAACAGTCACATCCGTTTCAAGCATCTTCCCGAGCCTATAAATAGGCAGACAGAAAACGAAGTAAAAACTTACTTTTCCTGTCAATCTTCTTCCCCAACAACTCTGTTCTTTTACTGTATTCTCTTTGGTTCGCCGTCGCTCCGCCTGCAAGCACCGCACCGCGGAGTTCGTCCGTTTCATCCTGGGAAATCAAATTGCTCATATCCTTTGGTGCATATAGGGAGCAATATTGTTTCAAGGAAACAGCCACCGCTGCACTCGGACAAACATATTGGTAATCTATTTACTGATTATATTTTAATATTTGATTCTGTTGCAACAGATTAGCAACGCATCTGCAACAGATTAGCAACGCATCTGCTACAGATTAGCAACGCTTTTGCAACACAGATTTGCAACGCTTTTATAGCACTATTTTGAAACGCTTTTGTACTGTTACTAATATCAGATTTGTAACACTTCTGTAACGTTTCAATAACATGTAGGAGCCACGCCATTACCATGGAATTGTGGATGTCCCAAGAAGCAAAGGTTGGATCAGTAGAAGCTGGTTTAGGAATTGAGCCATCAAGGTAGCCAAAACGACCCTTTCCTCGAATGATGAGTTGAACGGACCTGGACCACTGAAGATAATTCCGTCCATTGAGTTTGAAACTTGTGATTTGAAAAGGAAAAGAATTGTTTTCGGTGGCTGTGAGATTGGTGGGAATGAATGTGGGATTTGATTGAGTGGTTTCCAAGGACCCATTAGATGCATCTGTTCTGTTCATTTTAGAAAAAAAAAACAAATTTTCTCAAACAAAAAAAATTGCGTTATTGCTCTGATACCATGAAAGCAATTTAACTGGGAGAAATTTTTTATTATATCCAACCTTAATCAAACGAATAGGTTACAGCCTCATATATAATATATTTACAACAGATAAAATAGGATCTGAACTTATTTCCTAATAAATAGGAACTAATTAATCAGTCCTATGACCCATTATTTTATACGACTAATTTTACAGAATGCTAATTCCTGAATAATTAAAATATTGTTTGTTTGCATTTTGATTAGAAATTTATTTTGTGAACATAAATTACCACTTTGACAATATTACTCTCGATTGTAAAATTAATTGTTCTTTGGTGCAACTACGTTTTGAATAAGTTATAAAAATATCACACGGTTTTGTCATTCTTTTCGTACTTATTTAATATGTTGACTTTTGCGTATGTATTGCAAATTTTGTTTTAGTTTCATTTTAACTTAAATAAATCAGTATTGGTCACCTTGTCGAAATTATTTATTCATACTTTTTCACATCTATGTTGCATATTTTATTTTATTTATTTTTGATCAAAATATATATCATAACAAAAATATTTATTTCATTTTCTTTCTTAAAATAATTTTTAAATTGTTATTTTTTAACTTCAAATTGTAATCAAATGTTACAATATGTTATTGGTTTTTTTTATTTCAGTAGTTTTTAGTATATTTGTTTCCAGTGAGTAGAATCTACAGAGTATAATACTAAAATCAGAACAAATAAAAAAATCACCACAATATAGAAAGAGATGGAATTGAAAACAAAATTGATGTGATATTTGACATTTTCTAATTGTTTGATGTCATAAGAAACTTTATGAAATAAGTGGATTATGATTGAGAACATTAAAAATTTGTGTTATATTTGAATATAACTGTAAAATGTAGTATAATAAGTGATCAACACTAGTAATAAGCACTACAATTTTGGTTATTCATTTCACTTAATAAAAAAGCTTAATGAGAGCACTTATTTGAAAACAAACAAGTTAACAAGCTCTCATCACTTATTGTATTCAGCATTAAACCCTTTTTCTACTAAAACAAACAGAGCCTCACTCTGATCTAATTTAATTGCAATTTTCCCTTGCTCGGTAATTCCGTTCCAGTTCCAACCATAATCAAAACGGAATTCGGTCAAAATTCCAGTTGCGGTTAAAATTCCGGATTTGCTCTTCAAGTATTAAAAATATTAGTAAAAAATTGCAGTAAACAAAGAATACAATAAACATACAAAAAAATGTAAAAAGAAAACAAATTCAACAAGAAAAGAAATAAATGGATAAAAACTAAAATAGTTCCAAAAAAAAGTTGTTATGCTTTTGTTAATTTACATCGGAATCATAATAAAAAATTCAAACTTTTCGAAATTGATCAATATTTACAAAACAGAATCTTAAACTATGATTTTTTTCATTAATGCATATACTTTGTATGTAATGTAAAGAATGTACTAAAAATTTATGATAGTATTGGATTTTTATTAGCGTATTTAACAATTTATACAGAAAAATGTACCACAAATAAAAAACTGGAATTAAAACGAAACTTCCGAAATTTCCGGAATAGATCTGGAATTTTAAAATTGCCAATGACCGGAACGAAAACAGAATTTTAAACCTTGCAAGAACACATTGATCTGAACCGAAAATAGCGATGTTGATAAAGTTTCAATTAATTGAAACAAATAAAATTGATTTGAATTTAAAACCTAAATGTTTATTAGCAGGAGGTTTTTTTGGTTTTATGCTCATTGAAAATAAAGGGGTTAAGGGTTGAAACTCATTTTTCATCATCTTATCATATGTTCTCATTTTCATTTTCACAATGTTGATTATGAACCATGCCCCTTGCCATAAAATTATGCACTCATTTGCTAATCTTTTGTAAATTGATGGCTAATTAGATGTTAAAATTGTTAGATAATTAATTTTTTTTTATCGATGATCTATTATTTTTTATACCATCGTCATGATCGTCACCGTCATATGCGTAGATAAGAATTAAGAAGTTCCCAAGAAAATAAGATCAATAATAGTAAAAAAATTGTAATACGATTTGTTCATAACAAATTTATACTATGACATTATAAGATAGTATAAAGATTGTTACTTGATTATACTGTTTCAATTTAAGATTAAAAGAATATGAATCAAAAGTAGGTCAGTCATATCAAATTTTATATAATGACACTAAGATGATTGAAAGATTGTTATTATTAAAACAATACCCAGTTTCTATTAAATGTTACGTACTTATTTTTGTCTTAAGTGAGAACTGAAAAATATATACGAAAAGTTGTATGAAACAAGAAGACTTCAAGAAATTAGACTAAATAATTACCAAAAAAATGGTTTGGTCATGAATTTTATTTGATAATAGTAAGATGCAATGAATATTATTGTTCGAACAATTTTCAGCTTAGATTTGATATGAAAAGGGAAGAACGGTTGGGTAATTTCAGTTTTTATATTATGATAATATAAGGTTGTTATTAAAGTAGTTTAACCATTTTAATTCAATATTGAAAATTTATTAAAGAACATTTTTTGATCTTTAAAGAAAGTATTCAGAAATGTAAGTTCTTGAAAGTAAACAAAATTTTGAATAAAAAATAATATTTGTAGAATAAATTTTCTTCTCGAGTTAAACATCTCAGCTCTTATATATATGTTAAAATAAAAAGAAATATTGAAGAGCTTTATATACGTAAAATAAAATAAATAAATAGGTGAATGAGGAGAGCATAGAAGATTGTGCCGCAATAGTGACTGAATTCTGATTTCAATTTAAGTAGATATGTATTGGGGCATTATGATTCTATGTTAGATGTAATAAGAGTTTTCCGTAGTATTTGTCAGTTAATTATAATTTTTCATCAACTTGTATACATGATTCTTAACAACTCATTTAATACTTAAACTCTATGGTGCCTCCACAGGTTCCGGAACTCACAGAAGCATTACTACCATTATGTGAGTCTTTTGGGTCAATACCATCCATAACTAATGACAAATTGCCAACTCCTTGCAATGATATATCAACATATGGAATATTTTCATGTGTTTTCCTCATTCTGTTACGTCTGTTGGAATTTTGGAAGCCCCCAAAAGTAAACTGTATAGCGGACAATTCCTATCCTCCAAGGATTCCATTACATCTTGATTATATTATGAAAATCCAAAGAAACCGATATAGTGCTTCATATGCCTCCAATGACCAAAAAAGATATGAAGAAGGCATTGGATCTTTTCCAAAGCTACGAGCTTGGTATCACCAAGCACGAGCTTGCAAAGCCTCTGAGGGAAGCAATGTGCATCAAGTAGCTCACAAGATCCTTAATATGATTTGTTCAAAAATGAAAAATGTAGGACATAACTGCGAAAATTCTTTTAAGGATGATAAAGTCCCTTCCGAATTGTTCGTGGTTTCTGCATGGCAGGTTTTGGAAGCCACTCCTGATGTACTGGGAGCAATTTTATCTGCTTGTGCACATGGAATAATTTCTTCCATAGATTTAACTAGAGGTAAATGATATAATATGTAGTAGTACTCTCTAATAGCTATCGCCTTAGAATTGTGTGGTCTCTAAATGTCGCCAAACTATGATAAGTATGTATATACGTGTTTGTTACAATTTCACTTTAAATAAGATAGGGTTGTTATGGCTTGAGCAAAATTTGAACAACAATATGCACAGTTTAAATCTTAGAATATTCTTATTTTTCACATACAAATAATATATATGCAATGGTTTAATAAACAATCAATGATCCTTTGATTGATCATTGTTGAAATATGATCTGAATTCTTAGTTACTAGGTTTTATTTTTTATTTTTTATTTTTTTGGGTGATGTGATGGAATAGTTTGATGGCTTCTTTATGTAGGCAGAGAGAATACCATTTTTCAAGTAATGTGCATTTATCATTTAAGATGTTCCATCAACGTGTGTGTCATTCGGACTAAATTTTAAAACTTGTGTTCTTTATTTAAAAAATGTGACCGAAGTTTTCTTTCTTTATGTTTTCCTGTTTAAAAAACAATATTTACAATTAGGGAAGGGGGGAAAGGTTGACAATCCCCCTAGGTGGGGGTGTGGAGGCAGCGTCCTACAGACGGTGGTTGACCTGGTCGATCAGGCTGCATGTGTCTAGGGGCAACACCACCTAGCGGGGTATGGAGCAGCGCCCTCTTGAAAAAGGTACATGTTATCAATGTATTTTTTTTTATTTTTACATAAAAATTATATTTACACATTATAAATAATTATAAATTTTTTAAGATACCAATAGTATAAATACTACCTTATTTTTTACAAAACTATGTTTGCTAATTTTTTTAATATTTACTGGAATATAATTATTTTTAGAAATTATAAATAATTTTGGTTATTTCTTATGGAATATAATTATTTTTAGAAATTATAAATAATTTTGGTTATTTCTTATGGAATATAATAAACATTTATTGGCAAATTATTTAAAAACATTGACCTAACGTCTGAAGGACCAAATCCTTGCTTCGTGGGAAAGGAGAAATTTAACATGCTCCATCAACGTGTGTACTTTAAAAACATGGATGTGTTTGACGTGGGAATAGGGTTAAAAAAAGGGTGTGAATGCACTCTTAAACTACGACTACATAGCTTATTTTAATTCATGCTCTATCAAACATTTAAATCCACACTTATCTTATTTCTATGACATTCGAGTCACAATTTAGCATTCAACCACTTGGCTCGTATGGTAGATTTATGATTTAGCTTATATTGAGCAAACTTTTTCACTACCATTATATAATGTTATTGTCATGATAGTTTTATACCACTTAATTTTATATGGCACCTTCTGTCTATTACAATATTATTTTTCTACTTGATATGATCTTTAAGTTAATACAAGTTCAGTAAAGTTCTACTTAATTACTCTTTTGGAATGCAATATTTTTCAACATAAAAATGTTGATATACAAGAACAAGATGTGTGTGCATGCGCGCGCGATGTTAGAAAAGATGGAAAAAAAATAACAAATGACAAATAATAATAAAATATCGGGTGCAGCCAATGACCACTGTCCTAGATAGTAAGACATCTAGCTTGAGTTGTCGCTAGAAGTCTTGGGTTTGAAGCCCTATGCATACATAAAACCAATTTCAAAAAATAAGAATAGAAATAAATAAAATCAAGTTTATAACATCATATTTGAAACTTCAAACCTTCTCTTAGTTAAATGATCTATAATCATCAGTTCGGTGTTAATCAATGTTTAAAATATTGAATCTTGATCTTGTTTTAGATTGTGAATTTTTACCTATGATATCTTGTATCGTAGGTGAGTATAACTTGAGTGCATATTTTGGATTGAAATATTATATTTTAAATTTTATCTTCTACTATCTTGGGATAATTCATGAAGTAAAGTGTCAGAAAACATTAAACAAAAACTTGATAAAATGTTTTTGTAATTCATACTTAAAAAGATATACTGGACCCTAAATTTAAAGAGATAGTTATAATAATTTCAAACTAATACGTATAATCTCAACGAAGACATGATCGACATTTACCAGAGATAAGTGATGCTAATATGCCCGATTGGTACCTTATATTTCTTAACACCTTTATAACAAGGTAAATATGTTTAGTACAATAGTGTTTTTGTCATTCTTTGAAAACAGAAACTGCCATAAAATTATGATAATAATTTTTGGCGGTCTAGTAGTTTTGCAACTAAATTTTTTGAATTGTGGCTGCATAAAAGAATATGAACTTCACATCCATACTTGATACAGTCCACCAATCACAGATTGTTTCTCTAGATAAAAGGAACAAATAGCAAATGTGTATAAAAAAAAAAGAAATCCAACCAACATAATTTGAATTAGATATACATCTACTTCAATCTCTTCAAACCTCTGATAAGTAAACATTTTACTTTCTGCAAATATGTCAGTAATCCTTTGTAGCTTTTCAATAGTCCAATCCCAGATTTCTTTGATGTCCTCCACCATGTATGCAACAATAAACTAATATCTTGTTTAGTACATATTTGAATATACATCGAGTTTCCAACAACTGTGAAATAAGATAATTCTTTTATTTGTTTACATTTCCAAGTATTCACAAGGCATTTCATAATGCTGAATTAACTCCAATACAATGGACCAGAAAATGTGAAACATTATGGTCTATAGAGATTAGTATCTAATTGTATCTTGATTTCCCACAATTCAAGATTTGGATAGAATATCTGAACATTACAACTAAAGCAGATATGAGCAGAAAAAAAAGGAATTAGAATCTTAACAAATCACTAGTTTTTCCACATAAAAATTTGAATTTCAGCATCTAACTTAAAAATGGTGGTTGTTAGAGGGGGAGACATTTTGGATAATGAGAATTGTTAAAATGAAATATTTTGGACAAACTTGAATTGCTAAATTGTGAAACAGAATGTAGTTTCCCTTTGTAAGATGAGTAAAATTTCATGTTTACCCAATTTTTTTTTATATTTAAAATAGAGAGAAAAAATTAAAAACAATAAGATGCAAAAGGTTTCGCTTTTTGAATTTTCGAATGTTTATTAAGTTGTTTCTTGAAAAAAAAAAAGAAGTTTGTTTTTCCTTTGAAGAAATAAAAATTGAGCTTGTTACAATTTGATTTTGCAACTTTAATTTTTTGAATATCTAAAAAAATTGTACACATTTTCATTTTTTTTTCCGTTTTTTTTAGATTCGTTTTTTTTTCCTTTCAAAATTTAGTTTTCTGGATTCTTTTTTTAGTTTGATTCTTTTCTTCTAAATTTGAGTTTTTATATTGAATTTTAGGCTGCAGTTAGTTTACCATTATTAGTTTTGGGTTTTTGTCCATATAAAAGTGCGCATGACGCATGTATATTGTAAAAAACGACCAATTTAAAAATGAAGTTAACATACAAAATAGAAAACAAATTTTATTTTTTATTTTTCGTGTTTTGGAAAATAGCGGAAGCACGATAAACAGTTCATCCTTCCCTCGTCCCTCCATCTCTTCCGTCGTCTCCTCGATTTTCCTTCCATCCCCTCCATCGTCCCTCCATTCTTCTTTAATTTTGTAATTAATGTTGAAAATTCAAAACGCAAAATATAAAATAAACCAAACGGCCCCTTAGTTTTTCAATTTGAGTTTCTGAAAACGTTTTTTCTAAAATTTCAACAATTTAAATTTGAATCTTTAGAATTTTAAAATTTGAACACAAAATAGTCCAAAAGCAAATACTTTTAAAGTCATTTAGTTAATATCTAAAGTCAAAATACTGAACTAAAATACATATCCTCCTCATAATGAATTTTCTATTTTTTTAAACTTTTCCTCCTATCTATTTTTTGTTTATCTAAATCGTTTCTCCCTTTAATAGCCATCTTTAAACTAAAATGCATAGTTTGTGATCATAATGAATTGATAATGTTAACACAGTCAAATATAAAACATAATCTATTTTCTAAAATTGAATCAAACTCATTAGTATACAAATAATAATATATATTGAACATAAATCAACTGAAAACGTATGATAAATTAAAATATTAGGTAATAAGCATATAAATATAAAAGATATGGATGTCCTAACCATTGATTTTCTTAAAAAAGAAATTGAAGAGACATCAAGCTAACTTCTGGAGATGATATTCTTTGGAGTTTCTCTCGTGCATTGGGCTGAAAACAAGTTGTTTTTCACCTTTTTCAATTGGTTCTAAAAAGGCTCAAAACAATTAAAATCTGTTTTGCGTTATGAAATATGTTTCAAAAAACGAGTGTATTGAAAAAAAAAATTATGAAAATTTTTACCAAATATGTTTTCTTTGACTTTTGGAAAACCTCAAAACTCAGATGATGCTCTGAACGATAAATCAAACACCCTTAATTTTGTGCTTTGGGCATTGAGTTGCTTCCAAATGCATTGAATTTTTTTTCCTTTAAGGTGGGATCTCTGGCTCCTCTATTTTTTGCTTCTTTGCAGGCCTTTTATATTGGCTAGATTTGATAAATTGGTGGATATATTTAATGATGATGTAAGAGTGAGAATAATAATAAAGTATGAGAGAATATCAAATATTCACATCAAATCGATGCACTAATTTATCAAATAACCGAATGACTAATGTGAAAGTGCTACAAACGAATTTAAAATAGAGGGGCTATGGATTCCTCCTTTTCTTTCGTATGGAATAGGTTTTTTTTACTAGAGTTGTACTCATCAAATATGAAAATGTTCCAATTTTCAAAAACCAAAGACCACTTCAGATTGTTAATCTTTATATATGTTTAAAACAAAGCACCTCTTTGTTTCAATTAAAAACAAGGGAAGTCTTCACACACACATATATATTGTGTGTTTGTGTCCATGTGTGGGGGTGGGTGGGTCTTTTTTTTGGGGAGGGGGGGGGGGGGGGGGAGGCGGGGTTTGGCAATCATTTTATGACAGTTAACGGCTCAATCAGCATAAGAAACTCGCTAGATTATCAAGGCTATGGTAGCCTTAAACTTGTAAAATTTATTTGTCGTGTACAAAATGTAACGGGACAAAATGATGATAAAAGCGATTGGAATGACAAGTTAACTGTCAACTAAGAGTCCCTTTAGCAACCAAAAGGAAAAGGACAAATTCTTAATATAAGGTACTTAAAAAAGATCATTATCAAAATAGGTTAGTTTCAATAAATGATAACTTCTTAATATAAGCTACTCAAAAAAAGGTTTTTAACAAAATAGGTTGGTTTGCAAACTTATTATCAAAATAAGCTAGTTTCAATCTTGTCACCGATCAACTCAGTGTTTTTGTAACTGTCTGATGTTGGCGATGAAAAACACACTCATATACACGTATAGGAAATAAATAGGTGCAACTCATAGTTATGCTTTTTTTTTAATTTTTGGCGTTACTCATAGTTGTGCAATGCCGAGTTGGTTATCGACTAGGCTGAAACTAGTTTGCTTTAATAATAAGTTTGCAAACTGGTCTATATCGTTTATAACTTTTTTGAGTAGATTATATTAAGAATTTGTCCAATTATTGCTTTGAAAAGTTGAATGGTTAATCAGGCAAAATATTATAAACGATAAAAGATTAGACTAACATCAGTCAAATAGCAATGGCTAAAATTGCTTACAAATTAAGTCAAAAAAGCAACTTTCAAAAATCATGATGTGTTGCTTAGTCAAATTTTTTTTTTAACCTTTTATTTTAAAAGATTAAAAAAAAAGGAATTAATTTTAACTATTCAAAGGACCCATAAATTTTATCAAGTCGCTTACTGAAAGATTTGGAACAAATTCTGTCAAGGGATTGGTCACAGGAGCAATCTATTAACAACAATGATGTACATCAAACTTTTCTTTATTTGATTTGCAAGTTCACTAGGGTAATGTACTATGTTCAACCTTTCTATTTTGATTTTTAACCGTTATGCATTGAAATTCCTGTAGCATTGAAGGATCTTGTGGACTTTTTACCTGCTACTTTTGCCACTATAGATATCTACTTCTCAGAGGAAATCACCCATGGCAAGTGGCCAGCAGTATCAATGAACGGAATCGATTGGCCAAGTCCTGCTGCAAACCTTGCAACAGTCGACTCCGAAGTTAAGTCAGTCCTCAAATCATTTAATATTCACGTTCCTAATTCCTACCCATCTGGAAAAGCCCCACTTCTTCCATTGCCAATGGCAGCCCTGGTGAGCCTCTCAATAACATTCAACTGCGAAAAGAACTTCAAGTACCTCGGTGCAGCAGTTAACCGCGCGTTATCCAACTGTGCTTCCAGATGTCCATTGTCCTCCGCCAAGTCAGTAATCGGAGCCCTTTGGATTCAAAAAGTCTGCAGCTTTCATGACAGCATCATATTCGACTGCTCTAGGTTCCCCATCATGTTCAGCCCTTTCAATACAGTTCCTGAACTCATCCGCAGCTGCTTCTCTTTTTTCCTCAAAAATAAAATCTGCTCAATTAATGCATTACTTGGTGATGCCAGCCCTTCTTCGCTCCCTGTGGCTCCTGGCTATCTCTATCTTCGCACTTGTCACTCTTTTCAAGATACAAATTTTCTCTGTACGGTCATATTAGACCTCGTGGTAGAATGGAGTACAAATGTTCCTTACGAAAATACTAACATAAGAAACAGTAGCAGTTCAATTGCTCGTGTACGAAATGCTGCATCTTTAGGGGCGACCCTTTTGTGTATCACGGGTGGTCATAGTCTGGTGCATGTTCTGTACATGGAAGTACTTCCTGAAGCCCTTATTTCAAAGGTATGCCCTGCATCAATGCTTATAGGATACTCAATGGCATATTTTTCGATACTCTGTGGAGTGTTTGTTTGGGGGTTGGAAGTTCCATCTGGTTCCGAACATGCATTTGTTAAACATATGGATTTTATTGCATTGGTTATGGAAGGTAAATACAAGGGTGGATGTGATGATACTGTGTGGAAAGCTTATGTTTTGTGCTTTGTAGGGCTATTGGTTAGGCTTGTGCCGATGTGGGTTAAGACTGTGAGTAAGAAGACACTGTGTAAGTTGGTGAATGCCTTGAAAGAAATGGATGAGACTGAACTAGCCATGCAGCTTATCGAGCGAGGCGGCTTAGAGATGGTGGCAGCAGCTGCTGAGTTTGTATTTAGATTGTAGAAAATGAGGTTGAGTTGGAAGGTTTTGATGTTGCAGTGCCTGCATTCAGCTCACTGATCCTGATTAGGGCTTCTTTTCTTTCCAAATGAAGTGAAATTTGGAGTTGGGCAGGAATGGTTGAGATTGGCCACTGTTAACATTTTGAACTTAACTCGATTACATCTTCATTTATGATTTATGTAAAATTTATTTTTTTCTCTTTATAACTCGTTCCTCAATGATATTTCAACATAATTCAGGAATGTGGCCTTTTATAGATGTTGATGGATGGAGAAACAATGGTTCATGCTGGAAATTTTATTTATTTTCAACAAAATGACAGAGAGAGGATTTTAAAAAGATAAATGACCTGGTTTCATTGTACATGCAGAAACACACTAGATCCCCTTCCGTACAAATCCCTCTTTTTCATTTTGTGCAAAAAACTATACACCAATGTGGATTTTTGTAGGCATGTATTATTAGTTAGTAAAATCATGTATGACGAAACTTTTAGTCCCTTGAAAATTCTAAGTTGAAATGAACCACTAAAAAAAAAAAATTAAATGTTGATTTGACCTGCAATTTTGAAGGGGATAAAAGTCTCTAAACGATTTTGTACAAATGATCTTGTTAATGAGCATAACATATTTATAAAAAATCACTTTGATTTATAATTTATTTCCACAAAAAGACGAAGGATTTTACGGGAAAAAAATAAGAGGGATGTAGATCCCTCCTGCGTGTACAAGCTTACCATTTTTCATGTTTCACTATTTGAAATTAAATAAAACTTTGAGAATGTTCAATCTACTCTATGAAGATCTTGTCCATGAAATGAGATAATTTCGAAACTTCTAACATGTTGAAAATGTTAAATCGGTAGCGATCATTAAAATATTTATTTTAACCATCGAAATTTGATGATCTTGAGACATGTAAGAACATATCTATAATATTGGTCCAATTACAAATTGTGTAGCTCGAAAAATCATAAAAGTTTAGATTCGGTATTGCAGGATCTTCACTCTCTCTCTCTATACACACGCGCTAGTAGGAAGGTTACAGACGTGTGCAAAATTCTTGATTGTTTCATAAGGTTGACTAATATTAGTATGATTATAAAAATATACCTTATATTCAGAATAAAAGATAACTTTTATTCTACCATTTTTTGCGTATTTTGTTAAAAATAATTTGAAAGACGCTATTTACGCAAATTATGCCATTTATTGCAAACTATTACTTCTGCAATAAAATCTCATACGAAATAAAAGGTGTTTTTATTTATTTTATACTTATTATATTGTGATATATTAATTAAGTAATTAGTTTAAGTATATTAAAATAGAAAATCCTTAAACGATATGTTATGTGATAAAAATTACAAGGAGTTGTAATCATGAGATCATATATAATAATATAATATTTTAAATATTCCTTATCATGTTGTTTTAAAAAAAGGTATTGATACATCCGTTGAAACTAGAGTGCGTAATGCTCTCCAAATATTGGGCAGTATATTACTCATAGCTGCTAGTACACCAAGGGGTTGCATACTTGTAGTTATTGGATAACTATGAAATGACTCGTCCGAGAGTTTCATGTTGGTTAATAACAACTAGGTCAAGCAGTAAATATTAGGATGACGATGTACACAGTTTCCTCCACTTGAGAACATCGTGGAATTTCAACGTGAATACTCTGCTTTGATTATAGTTAAATCATGGAATAACATCCATTGAGCGAATATAGTTGGATCCGAGTTGAAGCATTGAAAGTAAAACACTTTTCAATAGAGAATTTATTTTCTTGTTTATATGAGGTTAGCATCACAGTAAACTGTAGTTAACTCAAAGTAAAAATATATAACCAAAGTACTATGGTTAATGATAAATATTATTATTGAACCAAAAACTTTGTTTATGGACTAACTGAGTTGAATAAGGATGATACTGGAATTTTAACCAAAACCGAATTCATAAATCCTAAAGTGATATATTGTTGATGAGGAGAATGTGTGTAATTATCATTACTAAAAGTTACAGCTTACGAAGATGTGAAATTGGATTTTATCCAAAAGATCTGTAGGCGATTAATTTAACCAAAATGTCACACCACTAATTAAGGTGGCGTATGAACACTAATAGAATTATTCAAAATTAATCGCTGATTGAATTCACACTTCAAAGTTTCACAACAGTATTTGTGAATTCTTCGAAAAACAACACCATTTAATTAATTTATAAATTAATTAAATTAATTAATATTTGTGTAATATTAATTATTATTGATTTAACGACGTTTTTGGGGTTGTTTGTAATTATCTGAATACATGTATAAAAGTCATATTTGTGTGCATCGATATACGATATCAATATATTTTTAAACGGGTTTAAATAAGAGATAATTGTTTGAAAGGCTTTTGGAAATTTCATATAGGTGGAAAATAATGGTTGGCCATATATGCTGAGAGAAGGGTGGAGTGAGAGAAAATTAAGGGGATTAATTAGAGAAATTTTAACTAAAATAATGGAAAAGGTTTCATTCTTTCAACTAAAACAAATCACTAGTTTTATTTCCTTCATTCATTTTTCATTCTCCTCCTTTCTTCAAGCGATGGCTGAAAATTTCTTCATCTTTTCAAAAAAAAAATCAACTCCAAATCAAATCAAAATATCAAATAAAATAAAGAGCTACGTGGTTCATTCATTTCCTGCAAAGATTGAGTGTTGATTTTTAGAAATCTTAGGAGGATTCACAGATCAAAGTGTCACATATTGGCTAGATCCATAAGGTAAAACTTCGTTTTCATATTTATACTTAGTGTATCACTTTATAACGATTATATATATCATTATCTCATCATGATTTATAATTGACGTCATAATCTAAACAATTAATTGGACGATTTGAATTAATTTAATTAATTTATTTAAAATTGAAAATGTTTATATGTGTAAAATTATAATTTCATATATAGATATGATTATATATATATATATATGTATGTATGTATGTATGTAACTTTAATGAGTTAAATAATATTAATTTGATTCATTTTGGAAGATGAAATACATTAGCATCTTGTTTTAAACTTTATTAATATTTAGATTTCATAATATTTTGTAACCAACCATACACTTTACATTAATCAATTTAAGATCAAGGCAACTGACATATACATATAATTGACGAATATATATATACATATATATATATAGTAGATATAAATCACTAACTACACATGTATATATTGACCTTGTTGTTGTTTTGTCGTTATATGTCATGTCAAATATTTAATTATCACATATCATTTTGTATAATGATTGCGTATTGTTTTAATAGAATGTTCACAAAAGTGGAAGGTGTAATCAACACCTATTTATCTCTTTCCTTTTAGACCTTGATATGGTTACTTCGATCTAATAATATGTTCGTTCCCTTTTTTGAAATACTTTTTAGAGATATGAATATATTTGATATATTCATACTTATTCAAACTTTTTACTTAATAAATATAGCTTTAATACTTATTCAAACTTTATACTTAATAAACATAGCATTATGAAATTAAATTGGAAAGTTAAAAAATGTGTTTTATTTAAATTAACTAGATTGGATCTAGTAAAACCCGTTAGACTTCTTAGGCCCACTATGATTTAAATAGGATTTTTTTTGAAATCTATCCATTTCATCCGCTGTAGATCGGGCTAGTTCCTTTAATGGTACTAGAGCATAAATGGTCTATTGTGATGACCGCCCTATACCTCTGGTATCCAAATATAGACTATAGAGTGCTTTGTACGGTATCAAACGATGTCGGAAGATTGTCAAGTGGTGAAATAACAAAATCTCCAAATCACCGAACCCATCGTATATCTCATAGCGCATAGATAAAATATATTAATCAGTCATAGATATAAAACAAACGAGACAGAATTTTAACTATATGAACCATCACAGATCAGAGCACAGGTTCAATATAATTATACAAAGTAGATCACAAAGTTTATACATCAAATAATTATTGCTCAAATGATAAATTATCTCTAATAATATGCAAAGCACTAATAAAGCTCCACAGTGCCGCAAAGTAGAATATAAGAAATAGAAAGTCCAAATATAAGTATATGCGAAAGCGTAGCATCCTACTGGTCCATATGCACACCGCCATGTGCGATCTCATATGTAACGACCCGTATTTTTCGGTAATTTAAATATTAAATTTAATAAGATTTTGAAATATTAATATTGTAAGAAATTAAAATTTATGATTTATAATGATAAAACAATTAGAATGTAATATAGTAATGTTGATTTAATGTAATTGATAACCATTTTAATCCAATTTCAATCAATGGATATAATTGTAAGGTTATTTGGTTATAATTGTAAATAATGAAATAAATTAAATGATGCATTTAATGATGAGATTATATGTAATTTATTGGAATAGGTTAATATAGAATATAAAATCATTTTGTTATAACCCTTGGTTGTAAATGATAAGATAATGGATATGAACTATTATTATAAACGATGATTGTAATTATCTTCTCATTAATTTGTCCATTTGAATATTAAATGGGTAATTAATGGAATTAAGGCAATAGAATTTGGAATTATATGTTGTTAACTGAAATTGAATATAACCAGTGATGTGTAAGTAGTCATAACATTTGTTGTAGATAATAAACTTATAAATATGATTAAATTACTTAAAAGTAACAATTGTTCATTCATCATCTCATTATTTAATATGTTTGGAATTAATTTGAAAATCAAGGAAAATTTATGTAATTAATTAATATGGTAAAAGATGTTAACGGTAAAATAATGAAGTAATAAAATGTAAACTTATGTTAATATAATTCATATGGTATTGTTGATTGAATAATAAGGATGATAACATAGGTTTGAATGTAATTAAATGAGAATTGGATGCGTAGTTAATGGCATTTAACTTTTTAAATATAATAAGGGGAAATAAATTAATATTGCGTTAATTGATATTACATCTTTTAATTAAGATAAAGTGGAACGATCTGTAACTTTTAACAACTTTAAAATGGCAGTATTTTGAATTTAAGTAAAAATTAAATATAAAAAAATTGAATTTGTGACGTTGAGTGTTTTATTTGCCAAATTTAATAGAATAAAATTTTTGTGAAATTTCAAATTTTGGTCAAACTTAGTCAAAGACTGACTTTTGGTTGAAAATTTTAAATTTGAATTTTAAAATTTTATTCTTTTTATATGATACTAGGCTGAATTCTGATCTTCCCTCCATTTTCGTTTTGTCAAAATCAAATTCCTATTGCTCTAAAAATTTGAATTACTGTGAAAAATTAACATGAATTGGTAGTGTTTAGTTGTGTTTTATTTGGCTAAGGCATATTGGGTTTGTTTGGTCTAATGGGCCTTGGTTAACCAATAGACTCTAGTCAGTCATGTGACCATTCCTTTGCCTACGACCTTATGTTTCTTATCTGATAACATCTACGTACATAATTTTTCTCCTAAGAAACTTTCTCTGCACACTTCTTCTTTATCCTCAAAATCTACAGAGAACCCTAGATCTAAAACTCCAAAAACCTCATAAATCAAAACTCTTTTCCTCCTCTCCTTCAACCCTTCCTCCTCCCCTATAGCCGCCGCCCTCTCCATCATCTCCAAGGCCATCTCCTTCCACCTTCCCTCTCCTCTTCTTTCTTCTTTTTCCCTTCTTTTCCCCTTCCTTATTTTCCCTCTTTCTTCCCCTTATTTCCATGGCTTCTATATTCCACTAACTACTCCAAATCAAATAATTTTTTTTTGAAACCGTGTATAATTTCAATGGAAACAACTTTGTTGTTGAACCCTTCTTTCCATTTCGAATATTTCTATATCAAAAACTCCATTTTTCAAGTCCTTTCTCAGGTCCAGTTTTGACCGAAAATACCCCATATTCTATCAATCATATCTCCTATAGGAATGAACCAAATTATGTGATTTGTTTTTCAAACTATTTATTATTCCAGTGGCTTCAACTTTCTTTTAGACCGGTTCTTCAAATTCCTTAATTTACTATGCCAAAAACTCAAATATTTTCGAAGTATTTTTGAACTCGGATTTTCAACTCAGAAAACACCTCTGTTTGTTTTGACCATAACTTTCTCAAGACAGAAGCTATTATAGTGATTCTTTTTCTGAAAGTGGAGAGAAAAGAATTTGTAACAACTTTCTAGTTAGTCACTTTTACAGATTCATTAATATTTTGGTCCGAATATTTTCTTAAAGATGACCTAGTTTCAGGTTTGTCCGTAGTTTGGATCTTGGGTTGTTTGGAAGTTGGAAGTAGTTGAAACTTGTTTATTGATTCGTGTTCGTGTCTAAGATTTGTTAGATTTGCTTTGCATTTGGATCTTTGCTAGGAATCTCCATATCGCTCCATTTTTATCATCACCTTCGTAGCCACGAAAGGTGAGTAAACACTCACAACTACTAGATTTTCTTATGTTAGTTAAATTGAATTTATGATGTGATTAGAAATTGATTGGTTGTTGTTTAGTATATTTTAAATTGTCATTCTAGTTAAATCTGACTTTTATTGAATTTAATTTCCATTTAATTTAATATTGAAATTTAAATTGCCAGTTAAATACCTGTTAATGATAACCAGTAAATTGTTGGTAGTTATTGGTTGATTTCAATGATGATTGTGATGTATGTTCAATTGTTGATATTTGGGTAATTGGATGGATGTTATTGGTTGACATTTTGGATGATTGGATATTATTTATGTCTATATCTCTGTTATTCCTATGGGTTGAAATGATATATACCCGAACGATCTTATAGATTAGGGAAAAATCATTATGGGTTGAAATGATAAATCTGAGCGGTTTTCATTGATTTGGAAATGTTGATTTTTGATACTGGTTGAAATGACATATACCCATATAATTTCTTAAATTTTGGATTTTATTTGAAATTGAATTATTTGAAGGTTTTAAGTTAATTCAAACTTCAGATTTGTTTTAATTAAATGATTAAGATTGATATTTCGAATTATTTGAAACTCTTTAAATAATTATATTCACGTTGTACACTTGATATGAGATGAAAATCCCGTAACATCTATAAAACCATTGCACTAATATTTCTATTTTACTTATTTTGATCTGACTTACATAAGACCTTTTAGTTCTGACTCGAGTGATTTGTCTTTTCATTACGCTCGGGTCGGTTTGAGCTTTTTCAGTGTATTGAAGACTATTTTCTGGAGGACGAAGACGAAGATTCAGTATATTATTGCTATTTATTATTCCACTGCATTCTGTGTTCAGCTGCATTATTTGTTTATTTATGATGTATGTATAACTCTGATTTGAATTGTAAAAGTGTAATCAAATGTTATTTGTAAAACAGCTTCATGAACTGTTTATTTGATTATTATATTTTGTCGTTTCACTGTGAGATTCTGTGTTTTGTTTTCCCTTTTCTTTTCTTATTTACCCCATTAACAATCCTCCCTTTTGAATGGTTTGAGTCTGACATGTGTGGTTTATTGTCGATTTGAACCATCCAAAAAGGTGGGTCGTTACAGTTGGTATCAGAGCGAGGTTTAGATATACCTTAGCCTGTTGGGGTTAACTCATTAGAGATAGGGTAGTAATATCCTAGAATGAGTTGTCTGAGTGTATATACGAGAGCACGTATTTGTTAGTGTTATAAAATGTTTATATAAGTTTTGAAATGAAATAATTTTTCCTAATATTATATGTTATATATAAAGGATTTTTTTTATAACTATTATAGTTATTTGTAATGTGTTTGATTTGTGAAATGGTAATATTTAATTATTATCATTTATTGTTGATTTGTTGTATTTAGTCAGTTAATAAGCATTAGCTAATTATTGTTGATTTAATTTATGGACTAAACACTAGTTTAGTAATGGTGCATTAAAGAGAATAAAATGAATAATTAGGATATTTGGTTATGAAAATGAAATGTTTGGTTGTGAATATTGTTGTTTGTTGATTGGTAGTTTCAACTATTGAAATAAAATGGAATATTTGGATATTTTGGATAGTCGAAACTTCTAAATTAATATATAAATTGAAATGTAGAAATTTTGTTGAATTATGCAGTTGAATTTGGTAACCTTAAATTGAAAGCAAGTGAAACAAGGTTAAATTTGTTATATCTATGTTAGTAAATGAATAGAATTGTTGTATACATTATTGACATGTAATTTAATAATATACAAGTGTGAACTTTAAGCCTTGGCATGTTTAAATCGAAATTGTGATTAAGGAAAAGCGGTATATGAGATTTAAAAAAAAGTGTTATGAACTTAATTAATTTATGAAATGTGGCATAAATAAATTTGAAAAGTAAGTGAAAACTAATTGGATAAACGAATATGAATTAAAAGTGAAATAATTTTAAATAAAGTCACAACTTGTAAATTGTTTATGAAATAAATGGATGTTGCAATAAATGTAGTATTAAATGAGAAATATTACATGTGAAATTGAATTTAATTTAAAAATGAAGAGAAATACAAGCAATGTTATGAGAATGAATATATTAATGTGTTATATTAAACGGAGAAATTCTGTGAAACAAATATTAAAGTATGAAGTGATATTTGTGTTAATCAATGAGATTAATAATGAATTTAAATCAAAATGTAATGGTGATGAAAAAAATTGGAATAAGTATATAAGTTGTATGTATATTGCTTTATTCGCATAATTAATTTGATCCAGATTTGAGTACACAAGTTCGAGGTGAATTACAACATTTCGTATTAGGATTTTTCATTCGATTCTTGATGGCGAATATTTGATATGGATTTTTGATTTAATTCTAAAATTCTCTATCATAGTATATGGCTATGCAAAGAGAATGATGGTTTCTAGTCAAGAAACCTTATCGAAGTCCGCATTAGGGAAGTCGAATGAACAATACTAGTTCGAAAGTGAACTTGTGTGATCAAGCGAGCGATCGAGTGTGATTTTGCGAAATGATGACATATGCACATCTTGTGTTTTAATATTATTGATATGCTTTGACGTTGAAATTGAAAGTTGTTGGGTTAGATATTCTTTGTAATTTAAATTGGAATTTTTCTTTCATGCAAAACTACTATTAATTTAAAATCATTTTACAAAACTATTTTCTTTTATTTTTCTTACAAACTAGTTTATTCTATTTTATTTAAAAAACTATTTTACAAACTATTTTATTTGCAAACTATTTTAAAAACTATTTTATTTACAAACTATTTTATTTACAAACTATTTTACAAACTATTTTATTTACAAACTATTTTTCAAACTATTTTATATACAAACTATTCTATACAAAACTATTCTAAATTCAAAACCTTTTATAAAGCAAAGATGTTCAATCCCATATGGCTCTTCATACAGCGAAATTGATTTTGGGAAAATTTGATTCTTATATAAGATGGACTTTATATAAGTATATGGTGATTTGGAAGACTGATGATTTTGGAGGGTACTCGATCTGAAGAGATAAATATTATATACAACGGAATTTATATAAGAATGATTTGATATATTCGAAACTATTGACTTTGGAAGGTACTCTATCTGAATGAAATCTTATATATAATGGAATTTATATAAGTGTGATAGTTGAAGTTATGATTTTGAAAGAGAACTATATATGGTATGTTATTATTTTGAAGTAAAAGGAATGAGGAAGTACCCTCAGCAAAGAACTATAATATGATATGCTTCGACCCAGATGGACTTGGGGAATCCAGGAATGGGTTCGACCGATAAACCCTAATATACTTGGGTGAATTCAGAAATGGATTCGAACCGATATGGTTGTCCGGACTTAAACTCATGAATTTCTCGATTTTTTTTTCAAGGTAGATGGTTCTTTAGTTTACCCAATGGAGGCGCTTTCGATCCTGGGATCTGTTGTTTATGGATCTTTCGGGAAGGAAGTGCATCCTTTGCGTAAATCATTGAATCAGCAGTTACCACTGCAGCAGGGTCGATGGTCCCTTGTTTACGAAATGGCTACGATATTTTTCTGGAATCCGGAAGGTGGAAGGATCTTCTGGAAAGTTTTGTTTCCATTGCGTAAACACTGGATCAGCAGCGGGCCACTCCTATCATAACATCATCATTTAACATCAGATTTTGAGTGGTAATTCTCATACCTGTTTTTAAGTATTTTAACTGGGTGTTGAAACAGGTCTACTAAGTACTTGGAGATTTTTAGTCTTACACCTGATCAACGTACGACCAGAGTCCGCAAGAACGAGGATAAACCTGTTAAAACATCGAGGTATACAAGTATTTTGATAAGTATTATATAAAAGATATTTTGGTCATTTTTTCCATTTCTAAATACTTTAAAATGTTTAAAATATTGTTTATTTATGCACAACATGGTTTAATAGTAAATTATTAGTGTTGTAGATATTGCGAGAAGTTATTAATTAAATAAAACTTATTTAAAGTTAATGATTATTGATTTATTAATGATGTTTAAAAGTATTTTGAGATTTAAAACTAATAAAATTTATAAATAATGGATTTAAGGTTTTCAATAATTTCTTTTTAAATATAAGTAATGATGTAAATAATTGTTTTCAAATAGTTTACATATATTTATAAAGATGTTATTTAAAAAAATTATGTGGTACTTATAAATGAAGCAAGAAATTTTTCTGTAAAGTATTAAAGTATTAAAGATGATTGATTTGCAAATGAAGTTTTCAAATGAATATTTCAAGTAAAATTTATATAAGTTTCTTTGAATGTATAATTTAAAGATATTATATATATATGAAAAAAATGATTTGCGAAGTTTTATTTATAGTAATATACTTGACCAATAAATTTGAATCTCTATTTTGGAACTATGGTTTGAAATATTTACTTGATTTCGAAACACTAACAGTAAATTTATAGGTTTATTCAATATTTAAATTTTTGTTTTAAACTATAATAAATGTTTTTCCATGATTTGAATATTCATTTTAAACAAGTGTGTAAAATTAATTATAAAGATATGAAAGTTTATACATTGATTTGGATATTTAATGTAAGATTTGAGTATACTATTAGTTTCAGTTTAATAATCTAGAGTTATACCTATTTTAAAATAATGAGTCTAATAAATTATTGGATTTAAGGAACTTTATTAAAAAAAAGGGCTTGTCCTAATGTTTTGATATAAACTTCTAACATTGTTTAAACTTTTTGGAAATTCTTGCATAATGCTGTGAAGATGTTTTAAATATATCTTATATTCTTACTAAGTGAATGAGGTTAAATGTTTTAATTGAATTTTTAGATATATTGAAATATTTCTTTTCTCTTCAAGGGCGAATACCAAAAACTTGTGTAACATTCAATTACATTCCTAAAATATATATATATAACTTACCAGAAATGTTTAATAAGTTGCAATGTTAATAGAATATGTAATGGAATATTATACAAGTAAAACTTAAGTAATGGAAGTGTTCAATGAAATTATTTCTAAATAAGAATTTCGATGTACAAGAAATGTTATGAATGTAAGTACATGAAAGAAAGAAATCGATATGAATGAAAAAAAGAAAAAGAAAAAAGGTAAATAATGATGTGAAAAGAAACAAATTAAATAAACTTAAATAATGTGTGGAAATTCTTGGCTGTTTTGGCTTATGAGATGTTTGAAAAGGATACTTCTAATTGTTTAAGTTTGTATGGATAGTCTATTGAGTAATTTCCAAAGGCTTTTGAGCGTAGGATACACTTGATAGTTTATTCGTCACCCTTGTATGATTAAAAGTTTCTGAACTAAACTAACCGTTGATATTGGTTGCTATAAATGTATGATGGATTCTGTGCTTGCATATAATGGTTGTATTGTTTATTTGTATATGTTTTATAGTGATTTGCTTTTGTTGCAAATTGAAAAACTTAAATATTTCTCTTTTTGCATAATTATTAACCTATTTTGGATTATATAAGTGAAATACAGGTTTATGGAAGCAATAACTACTGCTTTTGGTTTCATAAATAAGCGTTGTTTGCCCGACAAATAGGTTTTCGGATTACGGTTTTCTAGTGATATTATATTGTTTTCCCATGATTGGGATATTTTATTTTCAAATATGATACATATATGGTTATTATTGATATTATTATTATTTTTCGGACCTCTCCGTACAAAGGAGACTCTGCGGAAATTTTCCGTGAATTTTAGACTTAGAAAATTTTTGTGGAAGTGAAAATATTTTTTCAAACTTTAGTAAACTTGAATATGAAGATTTGATTGTTTATTAATTAGTATATTTTATTTAAAATACTTAATTATGTAAATTAATTATTTATAAATTGTATACTTTGAATAAAATATATTAATCTCTTAGTTCCTCCTTTTCGCTTTTTGAGGACGAAAAGTTTTGACTGGGAGAGAGTGTAAGATCCATATTTTTCGATAGTTAAAATATTAATTTTAATAAGATTTTGAAATATTAATATTGAGACTTTCTTGAGAACAATATCTCCCTCTTGTAACTCTTGGGGCTTCACCTTAGATTTGTATTGTTTTTCCACTTTCCGTCTATGTGCGGCGGTCTTGAGAGCAGTGTTATTCCTTCTTTCTTCAATCAGGTCTAAGGACATGTTGAGAAGCTTCTCGTTTTCTTCTGGATTATAATGTGTCCTACGATGTGAAGGGACAACTGTTCCGACAGGAAGCATGGCCTCAGCCCCGCATGGTTAGAGCAAATAAAATATGTCACGTTGCTGTGTAGGAGGCTTGGTAGGCCTACAATGTCGTGGGTAGTTCATTAAGTCACACTCCTTTGGATTTATCTAGTTTTTCCTTAATTAGTGTTTGCAAGGCTTTGTTGACAGCTTCAACCTGCCCATTGGCCTAGGGCAACTCCTGTCATGAGTCAATCCACGCTAGGCTTCGAATGCATTTATTATTTGAGTTACCCAAGCTAGATTTGTGCTCGAATGCCTGACTGATATGTCATTGCCAGGGAAAGGGGCGGTCGTTGGTAGTGAACTGCCCAGGCTAGCGCCGTTAGTCATAACTATCTTATTTTCAATGCTGCCAACACAAGCTTGTGATCTGGGTTGCTATTCACAAAAGAAGTAGTGGTTATAACAACATAAGTGTTAAGTGAATATAACTACATATGTGTTAAGTGAATGCATTAGTCTCTTGTCTCGGTCAAATTGAAAGAGTAGTTTAGACCAAACCTGCCGCTTCGAAAGAAGCGCAAAGTACCAGGTTATGTAGTATGCCTGGTTTAAGATGTTCTCTTGGGTAGGAAGTCTCGCTTGGTATTTTTGTAAGACTCTGTGGAACCTAGGAGCCGATGGCATTGTCCTGAAATGACAACAAACGAGTTAGATAAAAACGAAAGAAGAGGTTTGTTATGGTACCTCCTTTGCATGACCATCTATTGTCATGCGTATGACATGTTTATGCGAGCATATTGTGTGATCGGAGAGCTCCTCATAAGGATTTTCTGCAAGTACTCTATTTGATAACAGGAGTTTAACTAGGCCAAGATTCTTGTTTGGCATTTTAGTGCTGCCTCTTAGCAGTCATTGGTCTAGTCATTTTGTTAAGTTGACTCTGGCTAGTTTGGTGGACTTATAGTGGATGTCCCCAGTGTGCATCCTACTACCCTTAGTTCTTAATCAATTTGAATTGTGTTTTTTGATTATTAGATCATGATGGAGTGGTGAAGCTAGTATCTTGATTGGTGACTGCAATGTCCTAGCGGTTTACTATATATATTGCAGATTCGTGTTGAATTGTGATACGAAGAGTAGTGGTGGTGGTTTTGGATATCTCTTGCCTTTCTGCTGCAGGCAAAATACGTTGGAATTGCTGGAGCTCCGTCTTTCAAAACCTTTATGTATAAACTATTATGTTATCCAAGTTCTCGGCAGATGTTGTTTCCATCGCGTCCTCTTCTTATCCTTTAAGGTAACACCATGCTCAAATGGATGGCTTCTCTCTGATCATTGATCATTCGAGCTCTAGAGGCAGAGAGTTGTATCTCTTCCATTTTGTTATAGCATTTGCGCTGCAAGCTGTGCTAGCGTCCCTAGGTCACCATCTATCTGAACTCCTGACAGTGATGTTTTCTCATCTTTATGTGCCTTTCTGACCCAAAGGAGAGGTCATGCATAGTTGTAGGGGCTAGTTAGATTTTTTGTCTTTACATCGTGTAGCGTGTAAGCGCCCTTGGGTCGATCAACACATGCAACGGATTTACGAATCCTTCGTTCACCTTTTTCTAAGGATGGAGATCCAAGAGTAGATGGTAGAGCCCTGCAATAGCTTAAGATTGATTAGAATGAAAGAAAAGTAATTATATAGTACCTCCTTTGTGCCCCCCCATTTATCAGCAAGTGTGGAGATCTTGGCAAGTGTCTAGGGGGCTAGGTTAGCCCCTTATAAAGGTTTGTAATAGGCACTCAAAAGTTTTTTGTTTTCCTGGAGGGTGGGCTAGTAACTCTTGGTCTTATCTCCTTCTATTTTCATATTTATTTAACATATCCCTAGGTAAGGAGAGCTATTGACATTATTTGAATCATGTCCGTTACGCGTTGGATTGGTGATGCCTTCGTGCATGATAGGAGTGACGAAGTGTCATGCTTGTCATATCTAGACTTTGAGTATTCAATCATTATAACTTCGGTCTTCAAGTTGTGATATTTCAATCCATCAGTGAGATCCCAATTGTAGTACTTTGATTTGATGCTGGATGGAAAAAAGGATGTGCTTGGGGTTCATTTGGTTATGTGGAATGCCCCTTGTGTTCTCTAGACTGGGACTTCCCTTGTATTATGACGTTGAGGTCGAATACTTCTGTCTGCCCCAAGCATGTCAAGAGTTTATCCACCAAAGCTTTATGTTAAGCAGTGAAGTGTTTACTGATTTCAATCCCAACCATGTCGAATTTACGTCCGATAATTTTTAGCACCAAGAGGTTATTAGACTAGTCTTCCTGCTTTTTCACATCCGAATATTTGTTGCATTCTTTGCAGCGGAGTTCTCTCACTTTAGGCGAAATACCGGGAAGTTGTTCTCCTTCTCTTCCTTGAGAGTTTGTACTTTTCGAGAGAGATAATTTAATTTTCGGAAAGGATTGGGATGTTTTGTAGCTTTGAAGGGTTGATGGTCTAACTCTTAAAATAAAGAGAGAATCTTGAGATAGGAGGTATAGCTTCTTAATCCGAGGAACGGTGATTACAAACTTGAAAAAAGAAAAAGAGAAAAACTCTAATTTCAAAGAGACAATGACTTTAGATCAGGAGAAATGATTTCGAGTTTAGAGGGAGAAAAGGATTTTCTTAGAACCGTAATTTTATATTTTACTAGGGGAATAGATTCCTCTTATACAAAAGAGGAAGATAGTTTTGTTATGTTAAAGAAGCAATGCTTCCGGATGGAAAGAGAATAAGATCTATAATGATTTTAGATCTAAAAAATGACTAAGTATTTCTTTTGGTCAAAAATAATGTTTTTTGATCTGAAATGAGAAAAAGAAGATATAACGATTTCAGATCTAAGAAATGAATACATGTTTCTTTTTGTTTAAGAAACAGCGTTTGCGGATCTGAAAGGAGATACGATGATTTCAGATCTAAGAAGTGAGTACATGTTTCTTGTTGGTTAAGGAAAAGCGTTTGTAGATCTAAAAAAAAGAGAAAAGAAAGACATAATATATTTTTATCTTTAAGGAATAGTGATTGCAGATTCTAAAAGAGAAATAGATTATCCTAAAGTAACGGATTTAGATCTGGGAGATATAGAGTATTGTAATCCAAGAAACAGTGATCTCAAACTGGGAAAGTGAGAAAAAGAGAATCTCTCATTCCAAGGAGACAGTGACTTTAGATTTGAAAAGAAAAAGTTATAGATTCTACTAAAAATGCAATTTCAGATCTTAAGACTAGAAACAGGTTTTCTTTTGTGAAAGAAAATAATGATCCAGATCTAAACAGAGGGAAAAAGGGGTTTCTTATGCCAAGAAACCATGTTTTTGGATTTCAAATGAAAAAAGAGAGGTGGCTTGATTTCAGATCCAAAGAATGAGTGCATGTTTCTTTTGGTTAAGGGACATGTGTTTGTGGATCCGAAATAGTTAAAGGAATATCTAAGGATTTCAGATCTAAGAGATGAAATTTTTTTTGCTAATAAACAGTGTCCGTGGATAGTAAAAGTAAGATCTAAAAAGTAGACAAGAGAATTTCTCTATGTAGTAAAATGGATGTTCAGATCTGAAGAGAAAAGGAGGAGTTTTTGTTTTATGTAAAATAGTCATGGTAGTTCTGAAAAGAAACATAGATTTCAGATCTTAGAAAAGGGGAGAGTGGTTCTTAAGAGAAGAAACGACGATCTCAAGTCATAAGATTAAAAGTAGTGGGTTTCAAAATAAAAAGAAAAGTAAGAAAGAGAGAATATCCTTTTGAAAAAGGAAAGTTTAGTTCCTAGTGAAAGCACCAAAATGTTTGCACAAAAAATGGGCAAACACTCAGATCGTTGTTGCAAAGCTGTAAATATAGTTTGTAGTATATAGCTATTGTTTAATGAAAATCACTTGTGGATGTTTAAGGTAGAAAATCAGTAATTTGCAATAAAGAATATGCAAAGGACTTAAATGTAAAAAGACATAGATTTTATAGTGGTTCGGCCTGAATGTGCCTACGTCCACTGTTCATCTTTTATTATCCCTTTCATTTCTGATTACAAGTACAAGCTTTGAATACGAGTAAACATGCTATTAGAAGTAAGATTTTTCCCTCTTGAAGTTGTTTGCCATTGTTGCTGAAAGCTTCGCTCTTAAGCATCCTCCCTTTTTTTATGATGCCATGTGCTTGGTATTTATAGAATGAAGATATGAGGAGAGGCAGCTAAGTATATAGTATTTGGAATTTGGTTCGTCCTTCTTTCCTCCAATATTTGGTTCAACCTTCCTTACATGATTGTCAAGCTATTCCACTTGTGACGACCGCCATACACCTCCAAGAACCCTGGAGCGCGTCATGAAGAAATCCCCGAAGTATAGTCGTGCCATGATGAAAATTTTCAACTTTTTTTTAGATCAATTATACCCGGGTTGAGCCCCAAGCAAACCTTCACCCGACTCCAAGCAGCATTACTCCCAGCTGACTCCAAGTAAACCCTTAAATTTCTCATGCCTGGTTCCAAGAAAACGCCGAAAAAATGTTTTAGTTCGGTCATCGGACCGACTCCAAGCAGACTCGAGATTTTCAAGGTCTGACTCCAAGCAAGCGCCAAACCTATAGATTTGGTTCAGTAATCCAACCGACTCCAAGCAGACTCCAGATTTTCAAGGCCCGACTCCAAGCAAGTGCCGAGAAGATTAAAAGTAGTAGGTTTCAAAATAAAAAGCAAAGTAAGAAAGAGAGAATTTCCTTTTGAAAAAGGAAAGTTTAGTTCCTAGTGAAAGCACCAAAATGTTTGCACAAAAAATGGGCAAACACTCAGATCGTTGTTGCAAAGCTGTAAATATTGTTTGTAGTATATAGCTATTGTTTGATGAAAATCAATTGCAGATGTTTAAGGTAGAAAATCAGTAATTTGCAATAAAGAATATGCAAAGGACTTAAATGTAAAAAGACATAGATTTTATAGTGGTTCGGCCTGAATGTGCCTACGTCCACTGTTCATCTTTTATTATCCCTTTCATTTCTGATTACAAGTACAAGCTTTGAATACAAGTAAACATGCTATTAGAACTAAGAATTTTCCCTCTTAAAGTTGTCTGCCATTGTTGCTGAAAGCTTCGCTCTTAAGCATCCTCCCTTTTTTTATGATGCTATCTGCTTGGTATTTATAGAATGAAGATATGAGGAGAGGCAGCTGAGTATATAGTATTTGGAATTTGGTTCGTCCTTCTTTCCTCCAATATTTGGTTCAACCTTCCTTACATGATTGTCAAGCTATTCCACTTGTGACGACCGCCATACACCTCCAAGAACCCCGGAACGCGTCATGAAGAAATCCCCGAAGTATCGTCGTGCCATGATGAAAATTTTCAACTTTTTTTAGATCAATTATACCCGGGTTGAGCCCCAAGCAAACCTTCACCCGACTCCAAGCAGCATTACTCCCAGCTAACTCCAAGTAAACCCTTAAATTTCTCATGCCTGGTTCCAAGAAAATGCCGAAAAAATGTTTTAGTTCGGTCATCGGACCGACTCCAAGCAGACTCGAGATTTTCAAGGCCCGACTCCAAGCAAGCGCCAAACCTATAGATTTGGTTCGGTAATCCAACCGACTCCAAGCAGACTCCAGATTTTCAAGGCCCGACTCCAAGCAAGTGTCGAACCAAAGTTTTGGTTCGGTCATCGCGCCAACTCCAAGCAGACTCGAGATTTTCAAGCCCTAACTCCAAGCAAGCGCCGAACCAAAGTTTTGGTTTGGTAATCCAACCGACTCCAAGTAGACGCAAGCGCCGAACCAAAGTTTTATTTTGGTCATCGGACCGGGGATCCTGACTTGCTGTTGGATTGTCGACCTTGAATGGTGGTAAAGCATCTCAGTATCGGCCCCACGAGACGGTGGTGGACAAATCTTAAGACGATCATACCTCTCAATCCGTAGCTCGGATTGAGACGCGATTTCGACTTATGTCCATATCTTGATCTCAAGAATACCTCCAAAGTAGTTTGAGTCTGTTCCAGAACAATGATGATTTTGCCCCTGACTCCTCATATTCACCATGTAGTGGGCGAAAATGCCTACAACACGAAGCAAAGGATAGAAGTCTTCTTCATCAGTTTATTAAGCTCCCTTTAATCGACGCAGAGTTTAAGAGAACCATCCGCCTTGGTGGTAAAGACGACTAGCGCTCCCTACTTAGAAATGCTCCTCCTAATATAGCCCTTCTCCAACAAATTATTAACCTGGTTATTCAACTCGCGTCTTTCCTTTGGAGCCATATGCCTTAGCGATAAGGCGACAGGTCTAGCATTCTTTACTAGGTAGATCCTAAACTTGATCTCTCTTTGGGGCGGAAGACCAGTAATCTCAGCAAAAACATCAGGGAAATCTCTAACTATAGACACTCCACTAAGTTCATCATGTGATAGGTCTAAGGAATAAAGATAGTTCAACATAACTGATCCTCGCTGATCACAGAAAACCTCTAAACTACGCCCACTACAAGTGCCCAACTCAACAACCTTCTTATCACAGTCCAAAATAGCCCCATACGTATACATCCAATCCATGCCTAAAATCAACCCAAACCTAGAAAATCCGAGTACATAGGCATTACAATCAAACTCACTCCCTAATATCATCAACCTCAAACCTCGACATATCATGGACAAATAGGCTGATCCTCCTACGGGATTTGGCAACTATAAGGTCTGTCACGATACTAGTGCCTAGGTGTAAATCATCAACAAGTCTACTAAAGATAAAGGATGGGAAGCCCTAATACCAAATAAAGTACGAATAGAAAGACCGGAAAGAGATAACACACCTTCAATCACTACCTTTTTCCTTTTATCCAGTGTTGGCTACACACTGGAACTATGGACTGTCTAAAGAGCATAAGTCGGAACTACCTGAGTCAGAGCCTCAGAAGAAGCTCTGAGTAGTCCTGGACAAGCTTGCTTCATATGCTCAAACTGATCACAATTATAACACTTCATCTTAGAATGATCTCTACCACACTCCTTGGCAAATGTCCATGCTTCCCACACTTATAGCACTTCAAGTCCTTCTTCTAAATCTTCTCCTTCAGCCCAAATCCTCCCTTCTTTTTGCCCTTCCAGAATCCTTTCTATGCAACCTTTGGACTCTCTTCCTTTACCTCTTTCTTATCAACAGAAGTAAGCATAGCCAGTTCAACAAGTCCCTCGAATGTACCTCCCATCAGAATATGATTCACTGTTAAACCCTGAAGTGGCTAATTCAAACCCTTGGCAAACTTGACAGCTTTCTTATGCGGTGTACTGATCAACTCCATACCAAACCTTGCAAGCTCTTTAAACTGGATTACATACTCCTTAACTGACATATCACCCTGCTTGAGATTGATAAACTTCTCCAACTGAACGCCCTCCTCAGCCTGTGATAGAAACTTACCCTCAAACCTCCTATGGACTCTTCCCAAGTCATATCACCACCATTCATATCTGCCTCCAAAACCTCCTACCAGCTCAAAGCCTCACCCTACAGCTTCTAGGTAGCAAGCTGCCTCCTAGATCCATTAGTCAATCCCATAAGACCAAATATCCTCTTGCAATTGCGGATCCATGCTCTGGAATCCTTGTAAGACACTGTTCTCAAGTAAGGCTTACCTCCCAAACTAGAAAAGTCCTTGCATAGCTTTGCAAAGTAAAGAGCGATAGGTGGGCGGGCAGGGGTCTCACCTGTCACGACATTCATAGGTTCTCTAACTGGTAGTTGTTCAGCCTATCCCCTAGCCTGTATGTACCAACAGAATCATATGATTATGTTCACACCTGGAATTTCAGGAACATCGGCAGAGCCTAATCCTACAGGATCAGCCCTCTCTATATGTGAATAGTAAAGATTCAATTAATAACTCCCAAAGATAGCTTAAAATGAGGTTAAGAGAGAAGAGATAATACAGGCAGGAATTGAAATGAGCATAAGCATAATATAAGGGATTTTGATAAACTTTGGAAAATATTTTTGAAAATACTTATATATATACATATATACTTTTGAAAATACTTATATATATATACATATATACTTTAAAAATCCATTTTCGGAAACAACTTTTTTGAAAATCATTTCTTTTATCAAAAATCGTATACATATATATATATATAAATATATAAATATATATATATATTCATATGTATCCCATATGATCCTAACCCTAGGAATATTGAACCTAAGCTCTGATACCAGTTGTTACAACCCGCACTTTTCGATATGCCCAAAAACCGTCGCATCGAGAAATGTAGATCATCTGGCTTAAATAAACTAGCATCATAGAGACTAAGAGAAAAATATGAAGAATAAGCTACCTCCTCCAAACGTATCACAACGAAAGCAATATAACAGATACATATAATCTTAGAAAAAAAATATAAGCAGTCTTAAAAATATCATATCATATCATAGTCTCAGAAAATATCAGTACATAAGTCAAAATCAGAGTACATCATAAACATATCCCTCAAAAACTGAAACAAAGAGATAAATGTACTGATAAGTAATACATGATGAAGGACAAGAGTAGTAAGCTAGGCTCCAAGCTAAGCACGACTATCTGAAAGCAAGAATGGGCCAGTCACCTGCTTCCCTGTCCATCTGAGGTGGAGAAAAAGGAAAAATGGAATGGTTCATACAAAAGTCTGGTGAATGAGAACATGACTAATAAGATAATTAAGTGCAATTAAATCTAAATCTACTCTAAGTGATATAGAGTGCATCTACAATGTTTGTGCAATCCTAAGGTCATATACCTAAGGATACTTGTCTAATACACTGGGTCAATCTACAAATCGAACCTCACACAAACGATCGGTCAGTTCAGGATCTACTCCCCTTTCTACTCACACTATGCCCGAAGAGGGAGAACACCATAATGAAAATTCTCAAGGTGACTCATTGTACGCACTCGTGTTCATCTCTCAATCGTAGTGGAAAAATTCCTCTTATTGTACTGCTCTGGTATCGCCGTTTGTGAACCTTCGTTAGTACCGAGCCTCATCTCATGTAGCCACTTATCATCCAGTACCGATGCCCACTGTATGTGAACTTCTATTAGGACCAGGCTCCTCTCTACCAATCGTCTTCCTATTGCCAATTATTGTCTAGCGTCGGCGTCCACCCGTACCACGTTGCGCAAGAACATGTGCAATACCTGAATCTATCGTTAGGACCGAGCTTCTCAGATAGTGTTCTCATCACTGCCGTGCCCACCCGATCGTAACACTTCTAAGTCTAACGCAAAATAAATCACCCACATCTATTTATAGCTATTCACGTCCAGCCTTGATATCTGCCTAACAATTATCATACCGTTTACGAAATTTCTAGATCGTCTTTGTTTAATCATCATCGCGAACTAAATCGTCCCAAATATTCTGACAGGGAATTAACATTCCTATTTCCTCATGCATATAACATGACCCAAAACAGTTCAATTTCCAGTTCATTAACTATCCAACTTTCATTCATTTAATTGGGCTAAGGTCAAGGTTCAAATCACCCATTTTTGCTACCTACGGTCGACATAGACCTTCCCCAGGTCGACCGCTACCAGTCGACTTGGGCTACTCCAGGGTCGACCACTACCAGTCGACCTGGGCTACTCCAGGTTCGACCTTACCCTTTTATTTTTTTATGTGCGATTTGATCGTTAATTATTTACTTAATTCCAGTCCATTAATTTCTATTTCTGCCTTAAATTTTCAAATCAACAGATTTGTAGTATTAACCCTAACAGTTCCAAGCAATTCTAAGGTTTACAGTTTACAATAACATATGTCAGGTAAACAGTTATAAGATCTAATTTAAATGTAAATTATAGGGTTTACATTTTATCAATTCAATTCCAATTTAATAAATTAATTAGGGTTTTAAGCAGTCTAATCAATTAAAATAGATTTAAATTTAATTTGGATAATCAAATCATTAGATCTATACCCACTCACCTTATAGCCTTAGCTCCAGATCTAAAAAGTAGCCTCCAAATGATATCACTTCTCTAAATCCCTAATTGCTTGCCTCTCCTCTTAATCTCGATCTTGGTTTGATTTACTTTTGGGTTTAATTTGGAGTTTAGATTTTGATTTGAGAATTGAGGAAGAAATTAGGGTTTCGGTGGAAATTTTGGCATCACCAGGTTATTATCATCTCAGAATAAAGATTAGAGTTTTGGGTTAACATCTAATTTATAGAACTAATTCGCTAATTAAGGCCATTAGATTAACTCAACAATCATCTCACTAGGTCATTGTTTACTTCGCTCCCATGCAATCAATCTTGGGATTAAATCTCAGATCCAATGAGCAAACAACGCACGCAAATTTCATTTCATGGGTCGACCACCTCGGAGCCTGGGTTGACCGCTATCGGTCGACCTGGGACCCCTTTGGTCAACCCAACTATACATTTTTAATGAATCTATTTTAATTTCTGATTAATCTTTCCGACACTCGTATCTCTCTCACACTAACTCGGATTATGAAGTGTTAAATATGAACATTGTCTGGAAAATCACTATGGACAAAATGGTGCAAGTCTTGCAGCCAAATTCGAATGTTTATGAAAATTTACTTTTAAGTCCTTGTTTTAATTTAATTCACTTTCCTTATTAAATTTTCGTTTAAATTCCTATTATATTCTTTTTAAATTTTCGTAAATTCTGGGGTATTACATCTGGGTTCTTCTGTCTCTGGGAGAACAGTTCATTCCGTCGATCGATTCCTACATTCTCTACATGATGGGTTAGCAGCAGCCGTTTGTGCGCTACCACTCTAGTCACCAATAATAGAACCACCATCAGCATCAGTATCATTTTTCAATTCATCGTAAACATCATTACTCATGATTCGAAGGGCGGGATCGGTACCAAGTTATAGTGGTAGTTTGGTGCCGAGTTATGCCCTACCAACCTGATTTTTTGCAATTCCAAACTTCGAAGTCCCAACCACCTTCCTCTTCATTTTAACTATCCATATCTGTGTTTTTTTCCAATAAGGAGGAACTATCTTCTTCTGACTCGGAAGGTGTAACTCCTTTCTATTCCTCATAGGGATTTGGGATTGCAGAGTCATCAAATCCATATTTTCTTTCATTTGCTTCATCATAGTGTTTTGGCTGTCCATTAACTTCTCGTTCATTTCCATCATCATCCTATCCAAATCAACCCTGGTAACAATTTTCGATGCATTATGAATTTCTGCGGTACTAGGATGATTGATTTCCTCTCTATATTAAGACTCATCATTCTCTTCATCGTTAGTAGGTTTGGAGGTAGTAAGCTTTTCCATGGAATTCCTAGTTGCCATTGCTTTTGTAGATCCTATGATAGATTTTAGGAAAATCTAAATAATCATGGACCTTCTAAGAAGAATGTTTAGATCTAATTCATGAGTTATAGCAATCCAATGGTTGAAGATATATCCAAATAATAAGAAATTCGAGTATTCTCAGTGAAAGCACCAAAATGTTTCACTAAAAGTTGGACAAACACCATATCATATTTAAGTAGAGAATAAATAAAGAAATTAAATGGAAAATGAAGTAAACAACACACAACAATTATAGTGGGTTGACTAAATGTCGGCTATGTCCACTTGAACTTTGTTGATAATTTTCAAAGATTTTACAAACATTGTTCTTATAACTCAGTGCTTATAACTCGGTGAGAATTCAGTAGAGTGAGCAAGTAAAATCAAGAAGTTCGGAAAGTAGAAAATGGATCTTGAATTATTGCTTCTCTCCTCATATTTATAGATGTAAATCAATGAAAGAGGCTCTGATATTTGCTATCCATGTTCTCCACATTAAGGAAGAGGTTCAAAAAGAAGATCATGGCCACGTTCACAAGTTGATAGTCAACTCGGTACCGATTCACAAATCGATGCCAAGTTGTCACTTATGTCATTTTTGAACTTCAAATCTTATAATTCTTGTCTTCTTGGATAATGTGCTTATGGCTAACCTTCCTTCAACTCCAAGTTGTATGCATTCTTTGGTTTTCTCTTTGACCAACCTTAAGCTGGTTGTTTAGTTGCATATAGGGTTCGGTATAAGTTGAATAGCTCAACTCAATATTGAGTTGGCACTTTGCCTACTTTTATTTGATTTTCCACTATGTCACTTAGTTCTTCTAAAAAATGGTTAGCTTCTCTCAAGTTATAAGCAAGACTCTATATCGATCTTTGAATTTTGGTTAAATTCTAACTTTTCAGGTTATAGCCCTGGATTTCTGGTTTACTATCTAGCCATTTGATGATCCTAAATTACCTAGATATGGCTTGGTTCAAAGGTAGGATAACAGGTGGCTATAGAAAATTTCTATTGTTTAGATAAAATTATTGGTTTGTTGATCTAGTTGTTTTGGTTATGCTATAGGTTATGATTGCTTGGCTTTTGATTTTCCAGCTATGTTTTGATTTATGTAAGTATCTAATTTGTGACATACTGCATTGGATAATAGTTGCATACATATAGAGATTATATGTTTGTTATCCCACTTTTGAACTCTAGCGATATCTTGATGGATCAGAACCATTAAATGCTCATAAGACGAACCAGAAATCAGGAAGGCAGGTCTAATACTAAAATTCAGGTGAAGTCCCAAGGGTTGGTGATGATCCTTGTTTACTATGAGAAGCTACATAGTCATTCTTCAGACAAGTCAAGTGTTGAGTAGAAAAAGCTGAAATTACACGTCAACTTCACAACTCGGCACCGACTCTTTTGATTTATGATGAGTCAGCAAAGCAGTTTACTAAGATATGGGAGCCAAAGAAAGAATAAAGCACAACAAACAAAGGTCACATAACTTGGTGCCGAGTTACACCACCACTCGGTACTGAGTTATCATATTTCATGATTTGGCCACAATCACTTGTTTGATGCTTCATGCCGGAGGGGGAGAACATGGGAAGCTAATTTCAGCAACTTTCATGATGGTTTCATCTATAAATAGGGATAGAGATGCAAAGGAAAGAGGAATATTTTTTGAATCTTCTCTTCTATTACTGTATTATCTGATTTTACCTCAAAACTCTATTGAATCCTAACCCGAGTTGTAGGAAACCGAGTTGTAAGATCATCATTGTAAAAGAAAGTTATAATCAAATAACAAAGTAGACAATGGATGTAGGCTATTGATTTTGGCCAAACCACTATAAATCTTATATGTTCTTACCCTATTTTAATTTCTTAAATTCTTTAATTTTTCGTTTATTATTCGATTGGGTGTTTGTCTCACTTTGGTGAAAATATTTTGG
Organism: Allium fistulosum; assembly: GCA_030737815.1. Classification (NCBI taxonomy): domain Eukaryota; kingdom Viridiplantae; phylum Streptophyta; class Magnoliopsida; order Asparagales; family Amaryllidaceae; genus Allium; species Allium fistulosum. The sequence continues at coordinate 1,171,607,926 of CM060902.1, read as the reverse complement.
TTCTTTCACTTAGAAGTTCGAGATTCTCAGTTGTAGATCTATCTTAGAAATTTTCATTTGAACTATCCATAAGTTAGATCTAGAGCTTTGGTGTTGGAAGATCTGTGGTTACATAAATTTGGAAGAAAGTCTATCATTGGATCCAGAAGTATTGGCACCTAGGAAGGATAAAGAGAAGTCAACTACCTCAAGACCCATCAATGAAGTAGAGAACGAGGACTCTTAACACGGAGAGGAAATGAATCAGCCTACTCTTGTTGAAATCCCAAGTGCACCAGAGGTAGTGATAAGGATGGAGTTGGATCAAATGATGTTTGAAATGCATAAGAAGATGTTAGAGAGTAAAAATGCTATCTTGAATTAGATGGAGAGAAGTTTTGCTATGATGACTCAACTCCCCCAAAAGATGGAAGAAGAGCCATAGAGGTCATCATCTTTTGACTCAGAAGAAGAAAGTTCTTCTTCGTAAGATAGGAATCAAAAGGATTGAAAGCAGAAGATGAAAAAAGGAGAAGCTAGGACATAAAAAATAAGACTTGGAAAAGCCTAGGTTGAGAAATTACAACTCGATACCGAACCATCGCGACTCGGTACTGAGTTATCAGGGAGAATGTTTATTGGTGATTCTAATGATGAACTTCATAAAAAGGTTAGTATTGGTCTTGATAAAGTTACCGATGGTCAAAGTGGTGGTGTTCAGATGAATTTTGTAGATCCATCAAAGAAAAAACAATAACAACGAGGGATCGGACGAACGACACTTCTAGTGACAAGGGATCCCAAATGTCATGGAACTAACCGAGAGCATTTGCGGAGTCAAGCACTCAGAGTTATCCATGGCGATTGTCGTCCAGAAAACCATAATAGTCTAAAGTATATAGCTAATATGGCGAGAAGGCCGCTGAATGAGAATTAGCATAAAAGTAACGAAATTGGGGTTCATTGCCTAATAGGACCTCATTCACTAATGGTATATCACAGGAAAATTATCCCAGGAAGTTTGTTATGCCCACGATACTGTTTTACAATGGAACAACGGACCCAAGATAACATCTTTTGGATTATGAATAGCACATGGATGGTACAACAGCTATGGACACAGTAAGATGTAGGTGCTTCCCTATATTTCTAAAAGGGGCGGCTACATTTGGTTCACTCGGCTCACGCCGAGGTCCATATCTTCCTTTGACCAATCAGCAAGAAAGTTCGTAGAATAGTTCAGGCTCCACGCAGCTCGACCCAAAGATGTGATATCCTTATCAAATATTCATCAGAGCTCTGGTGTGACTCTAAAAGATTTCCTAAAGCAATTTCACGATGTTGTGATTGAAGTAAGCAATCCAAAAGAAGATATTGTTCTGATGGCTTTGATTCGGGGCATTCACCCTTATATGGAATTTGGTAGGTGGCTAAAAAGAAAGAAGCAACCTACAATGGAGGAGTTTTACCGTAAAGCATCCCAGTTTCTTTGCTTAAAAGAGGAAGACTTGGCCGCTGGACTGGTTGGTGGTAGAATATCGAAGGATGTAGTACAAAGCAACGTCGTAATTAAGCAAATTGGTGAAAAGTTATTATGAATGTTTAGAATAGTAATCCAAAGTGGATGAACCAGGGCGTTAGTGGGAAGAAGCCAGAAATCAAGAAGCGTCCGAGGTAAATAAGACCTGAAGACTATACTCTGTTAAACAATTCCAATGAAAACATTTACCTTGCTATGCAAGGGACCGAAAATTATAGGAAGCCACCTTGGAGGGAGGCAATCGAACAAGAAAGGAGCTCAGGGATGTTTCTTACACAACCTTTCTACTCTTTGACCTAGGACATGTTGATGTTTCTCATTAACTTATATCTTATATGATTTCGCAAACTATGTTGCATATTCTTATAGAGAGTAGTTAATTCAACATCATTCATCGTCAATCGTACTTTGTCCAACAAAGTCTGATTACTCCTTATTAATATATCGTTATGTATCATAAATAGAAGTGACTTTGAGATTGAATTTTATTCATTTTTAGGTACATACTCACCTATTCAATTAAATTGAATTATTTTATTTTCTATGCATGTTTTGTTTTTCTACTTTCATTTTATATTCTATGAACTTATCAAAGATATACTACTTGTGTATCAAATACTCATGTTCATGTCTATGAAAATTCATCAGTGAATTTAACAAAGCAAGTGTATCCGGTTTGGTATCATTAGACCATGGACTACATACATCTATATGTATCAATCCTGAGAGTTCATCAACTCTTTTATCACTCCCACTGTGAGTGCTTTACCCTTAATCGCTTGAGATATAATTCACTAGTGTCATTTGATTCATAATCGTATGATAGAGAATTGTTCCTCAAAGATATGATTTAGCCTATAATTCCAAAAAAATGATTAAAATTTTAGATACTTCTGTATTTTCTATCGCTAATGCATCACTGATGTTATTTAAACAAATACCATTACAGATTTATTTTAGAACGAATATTAATAATATCCATATAAAATAAAGCTATATTTATTTTCAATCAATACTAAAAAATAGTTATTATTTCATAAATAATATTTGGCACATATATGAAAATAATCATTTTGTAATAACCCCGTTTTTTTATAGTTTGAAATAATGAAATAAATTAATTAATTTTTCCCAAAGGGCAAAATCGTCGTTTTTCAAACTTTTAAATTTTAAATGAAACGAACACAATTATGACCATCTTATTTTTTTGACGTGCATCATATATTTTTTGTCCAAATTGGAGTCCGGATAATGGAGATGTCATCGTTTTTATGTTCTAAAAATTGAATTTAAAATGGGTTGAGCCCAACTTAACTTGAACAAACACTTCTCTTTGCTATAAGTAGTAGGACTGATCACGGGTTTGAATTTAAAATTCACTTTCTTAAATACGTGTCTACTTCTTCTTTTAACTCAAAAAACAATAAGCCCCTCTTTCACTTCAAACATCAAATTTTATCTAAAACCCTAAATTCAACAATTCAAATACTGTATCAAAGAGAGAGTCGAGGCCTACACTCTAATACCAATTAGAGTCGCATATTCATGGATTTGGAGGTGAATCAAATTACGGACGGTGAGAAATGTGGAGCACTTGGGTTCTATGTGAGTGGCTTTCGCTTAAATTATTACATAACTAGTCAATCTCTCTTAATTCCAGGATAATTATGTCTTAAGATTAGAGATTTGAGGTTAATTTATGATAATTACTGATTTTAGATAGTAATTATATTAATATATATCTAAAATAAAATGGTTAATTGATTTTATAATAAATAACAATGATGATTTGTTGATAATGACCAAACTAGTGAACAAACAATGGATATTTAGGCAAATTGTTGAAATTCATACATGGATGAATGCATATGGAAACTAAAGTTAATGATGGTAAATTATATTTACCAAAGAATAAATTTCAAAAATAATGTAATTTATACACATATATTTTATATAAAAAGACACGGATGAAGAAAATGGTTGAAATGCATACATTGAGACATATGTACGCAAAATGCATGATAAATACTACAGTAAATCATAGAAAAATGTTTTGAAATGATTGCAGGAGTAATATGATATATTTTAGAGATTAAATATTATTTCTATATGAATGTTAAATGATATATATGAATGATTTAGTGAGAAATGGAAATTAATGTTTCTGAACTATGAAATGAATTATACTGAAATAAATATATAAAAATTGTATAAAAATTAAATAAAAATATTTGTAAAGTGCCAAATGATATTCAGGTCATACCATGATTTTATTTCAAATTTGTGATGATTTACAGGTATTTTGAGATATACATGTGCAAAGATTATATTTTTATTTTCTGAAAACTAGTTTTGAAAACACTGATTTCCACAGCATTTTTGAAATGATTTCGATGCAAAAAATTTCAAAACAATACAAGTAGAAACATAGTAAAGAAACATATCTACATTACAAAAAAGGGATCGAGAATCAGATCAAAAACAAGTAAGTAAGAAGCAAAACAAATACTGGAAATAAATAAATAACATGTTGTCAACAGGTGTAGGCTGCCCATATCCAGCAAGCCACCATAGCTGCACCGATGGGTCAACCAGTGGTGCCATCGGTGGGCACCTTTTGGGTCAGGTTTCTTGACCCAACAGGCCCAAATCGATGGAGTTTTGGTCGGGAGTTCTTCCTAGGTGTTCAGGCAATGCTTAAGCTACATTTTTGACTTAGATTGCATGTTTGATTGAATGAATGTATAGTAGTGATATATAAGTAGAAATGTTTATATGGATTTACATATATTGATGTAATTTCCCAACTTGATTGAATGGAATGTTTGGACATATAAATATTGTGATGTATGTATATGTGTGTGTGTGTATGGATATACGTATCGATAGTCGATTTCTTTTAGTGATTTGTTTGACCATTGATTTTGAGACATCTATGGGTTATCATGGTAACATGATCACTCAGTATGTGTAAAAAAGCTATGGTGCATGTTGTTGTATGGAAATGGGTCCGTAGGCCACATATGGAACCGTGTTCTTTTGGTGATTTAGCCATATGTCAATTCAATAGCAGGCCTAGCCTTTCAGTAAAGCAAACAAAGCATTCACTCTGGGCCTCATCAAAAACTAGGGCACCACTCTCAACAAGTGCATGTAAAAAAAATCGTGAAACTCCAAATCGACGACAAGGGGAAAATTAGATGCGGCAACTCCAGACTCTAGTAGGCAGTAGGCGCCGCTGCCAACTCTAGAATGAGGACATGACAGGTGATTGGTGCTCCGTGCTTCAATCTGACTTCGATGGGGCAGGCGGGGCCGTAGGTAGTAGTGCATTATAGTAGTTTTCAATTGACCATCTTGAGGTAGTTTCCATCAACTTCTTTATTACGACTATTATGCTTAAGTCATGCAATGGAAAGTTCTGATATTTATGTAATTATGAAATTTGTATTAAGTTAGGATGATATTTTTTACAACCTATTGCAATTAAGAATCAAATTTATATTACAAGCAATTTAAAATGAGCTTTTATGTGATTTGAAGATTACAGATTATTGGGATTTAGCCATTTAAGGACAAAATTTATTTTTTTGAGTTGCGTTTACGATGACTTTTAATTTAGAAGGATCTTTGTAGTTATTATGCTTTAGTTTGTTTGATTTTTTATGGTATTTTTTTCTTATTGATTTTGCTTAATTGATTTATCTTACTAGATAGTGGATTACTGTACAGATCGTGCTAATGTATTCGAACAAGCTAATTCATAGTGGTTAAACCATCTTCTATGGTACATAATCGGTTGAAAAAACATATGACCAATTTGTTAAAGATATGATAAAATCCTATCTTGATGCTATTGCAAAAAAATTTAAATATACTTTCATTGTCTTTGAAGTTCAGTTGTCATGGCTTGATGTTAAATAAAGGCTTTTTTATTTTAGTAAACTGGCTTTTCTTTATAATTTTTTTATGGAGTCCCCTTTAGATATCATATATGCTTTTATTTTTTAATAAATAAATAAATATTAGCAACAACCAATCAAATGTATTACTATTTGCATGTTGTGTTTGTGTGCATAACTATACATAAAATGTTTCTTTTAGTTCTCTGTCTTATGCAGAACAATTTATCAACTATGATCTGCATTTTTTCATTATAGATTGTATTTTTTCCTCTTTCGTTATGGTCTTATTGTTTGAATTCCTGATATTTCTATAAATGTATGATTGCTATAAATTTATATATTCATATATCGCATGTTCATAAATTTGATCAAACTAGTGGTCTTGAATCATCTTCATCTTCTTCGTGGACCGTGGGGGACCGATTTTGATGATTTAGTTAATGATAATAGGATTAGGTTTTTTACAAGGGCCTTGGTTTTGCAATTGGCTTTAGGTACCAAAACTCCTAGGACTGGTCTATGCGATAAGGTGGGCTTGGCCTTGTATATTTGTTAGACCATATCATTAACCATTGTAAATCTATTAGATTGAGACCTTGCTTTATGAACTTACCCATGTGTCATTATATTGTTTGACTAACTTGTTCGATGCATGTGAAATAAAATTAAGGTATGATTGATTACCATAATTTTTTTGATATTATTTGGTAATGACTAGTGTATGTATTAAAGTAGATGTACATTACTCGCCAAACTATAGTCCAACCCTCTCTATATGTTTTTCCCTTTTATTTCATCATTAGTTTGATGGAAATCGGTGTGTTGTACCGAATGATGCTGGATAGTGTAGATGACGAAGACGTTACTTATATATATATATATATATATATATCTGTATATAAATAATCACCTAACATTGATTGTATGTATGTGTTGGATTTGGATTGGATTCAGGTGTACTTGATTATGTATACATTAAATCAATTAATTGGAAATAAAGTGATGTTTAATTATATTATATGTCGTTACCTTCCGCTATAAGTTCGGAAAGAGATAGATGGATTAGATTATCTTCTTTTGTCTTTTGTTATCTTAACTGAACAATACTTCATTTTCGGTTTTCAGGATTAACATAACATAGCCGTGTCAAATTAGAAGATCGAAAATGGCAGGTTGTTATGCTTTCGTATCTAGATGCATCCACTAAGAAGTGCTATATGGTAAGCTCCCCCTATTTCCGCCATTACTATAATAGAGCATGAAATAAGAAGCTCCATTAACCACTTATTATGAGATATTTATTTCGTCCACTATAGCTAGTTTACAGTCGAGAGTTTTAGATCTAACATCTTGAACTCATGGAAATATCTGTTATAGAAAACAATTTTCTATAATAAAATATATTTAGAATGGAAACACATTTCTCATTCCATATCAAGTATCTTATTGGTTTTATACAAATCTTGCATCTGATGTCTCTTTATGAAGCAGAGGTGACGATTCACTCACTTCATCCCAACTATGCCCATTTTACATCTACTCTCAAACATTCTCTTTCATTTCAAAATAGTCAAACCATCCAAAGGAAATTTTATAAGAAGACCGCACAAAATTCTTTACATAAGTGCTTTCGGGCACCTTAATATTTAAGGATGTCGAATAAGTTGCATTTAAGTAAATTAATCGAAACTGACATTTCAGTGATCAAATTCCTAGGTTAGTCTTTGGACCTTGGTCTTTTGTTGTTTTCAACACAACAAAAATCCATTTTATTCAATCGCGTCGAACACATAATCTTGCACCATTGTTTATTTGCTCATTTTGAACGAACCAATTTCATCGAGATTTCGTTTATTATGAACACGACTGCTCACCATACAATTTTTGTATGTATTTGAAAGCGGATCAAATATTTGTGTTCTTGTATTGTGTTTGTACCAAAATTGGGCATAACACTCTTCGGAAGTTTTTGAAGAGATAAAATGAAGAAATTAAATGGAAAACGAGGATTATCTAACAAAAAATCCAAAAACAGATAATGAAAGTAATAAGAACGCACAGAAACACAAGAATTTAGAGTGGTTCGGCGTGTTGCCTACGTCCACTATGAAGTTGATTGCTTTATTGATGTTTCTTTGATGATTACAGTTGATTTCAGCAAGTTACAGCAGATAATAATAATTTACAGCAGTGAAATTCGTTAATGGCAACAGCAATGGAGTTTAGAACTGGATCCGGCAGAGTCTGGGCGTTGGAGAATTCAAAGAAGAAGAAGATCCCTTTTCTATTGGCTCTGGGGGTCTATTTATAGGTGTGGGAGGCGGATATCTCGCTCAGATCTCGGGAGACTACTTCTGGCACGTGAGTAGGCCCGTGCGACCAAGCCCGTGAAGTTTCGGCCCGATCCATGATCGATACGAACGGATTTCGTACCGATCAAGATTGCGTCTGATGGAGTCGAAATTTGGCGTGGACATTCTTTAGCATGCACGTAAGCTTCTGTGAAAATTTCATAGCATTTGGACTTATGGACCTTGAGTTATGATCGATACGAAATGAAGACTTTCGGCAGGATGTTTGGTTCGTATCGATTGGAACTACGCTATTCGTATCGATCAAAACTGTGTTATTCATATCGATCGGAACTACGTTGTTCGTATCGATTGTCTTGCTCTGTTCGTGTCGACGATGGTGGTGTAGTTTGAATCGATGGAGGTTTGCTTGCTTGTATCGATGGAAGCACTTCAACTCGATGGATACGAACAGTGGTTCATCGATGGATGCGAAGTTGACACTGGCTGATCGATACGAAGTGTGCTGTCCCTTGATGTATACGAAGCAACCGGTCTTGAAGGATATGAACATTGATCCACTGATGGATGCGAAATAGACTCTGGTGATCAATGCGACACTGATGGATTCGAAGTAGGCTATGGTGATCGATGCGGAGCTGATCGAGTCGAAGTAGGCCCTAGTGATTGATGCGGAGCTGATCGAGTCGAAGTAAGCTTCCCCGATGGATTCGAACTCGATCGATTCGAACAGTGGCTAGTTTTCATCCAATCTTGCATCGATCGTAACTTGAGCATATGAACTCGGATTAACTTAAAATTTGGAACGTTGACTTTTATGGCTTCCCTCGTCGTGTCTTGTCGATTGTAGCTCGATCCAGACTCGGACAAAATTCACCGATATCCATGGTGAACCTACGTATAACCGATCTCTAGGACGAATAGTCATTGGTTTCTAGTTAAGTTCTTGGTGTCACGGCCTTGCCAAAAGGCAGGATAACATTTGCCCCCCAAAGTACGTCTTGTGGAAACATGATGTGCTTTGAAATGCTGCAATCTTCATTCAGAATAGTTATCGTCTTTTCGATGAAAGCTGTAATCTTTGATTGATTTTCTCGATAATGTAAACTGTTGACTGTCAAATGCTGTACCCCGTATTGTTGCAAGTAATTGTTGTATGCTAGTGATTAGCCGTTTTTTGTTGTAATCGTTATCAAATGAGTTTCCAATTCCTATAAATCTGGAATATTGAAGATTAGTTCGACATATATGCATATATGTTAATCTGACTCTCGTTGACGTTTGTACGTTCACGAGTCATTGTCAGTTTATCCCGTATCGAATTCTATATCGATCCTCTTCTGAACCGATGTGAGATTCGAATTGTAATAACGCTCGATGGTCGTTTTTGAATGTTCCTTCGTATCGATCCTCTCCTGAATCGGTGTAGAAGGTTAAAACATTGTTTTTGCATCGGTATACGTCGTTTTGATGGATACGAAATGGATATTTCGCATTGATGGATGTGAGGTTCGATGGATACGAAACGTTCGTTCGTATCGATGCACTGGGGATGGAGTTGAAAATGATCGTTACGAACAAGGATTTCGTATCGATGGGTTTGGTGACGACTTCGAGTCAATACAGACTCGAGTTCATGAATTCGAGTAGCTGTTTCGAATCGATTCTGTGCCGGACCCATTGCGACCGGTCGTGTTTACCGGTAGACGAAACGCCTTTCCCTCACACTCGCATCCATATAAATATTCTGGACTTAGGAATTTTTCACTTTTTACCTTTTACTTCGTCTTTGCTTTTATATCGCTCTAGAGACTAAGAGAAAAAACTGCTCTTCGCCTTCGAATTGAAACAGAACCTTTAATCCCTTCAACCAGTTATCGAGAATAAGGTAATCAGCTGAACAACCTCAGTCCCAAAAAGATGAGACTCAAATTCTCATGCCATTCCATTCGAATTCATGTCCAAACGTTGTCTGGGGATGTAGATTTTGTGTGAGGTCGAGGAAGGAGAAAAATGGAGTTTGAATCGATCTGGGAAAGAAAAAGTGTGGAGGAGGATGGCTTGATCTTCTTTTCGTGTCGATCTGCAATGATTGTTGCGTGGACTCATCCTGTACGATCGATACGAAATTCTATCTCCAACGATTGATGCGAAAACTAGGTCAGTGATCGAGTCGAAGTCCTTGGCTTCAGATCGATTCGAAAAATACTCCTTCGTATCGATACGAAATGCATCGAGTGAATGTGATCGAGTCGAAGTCCTTTGGCTTCAGATCGATTCGAAAAATACTCCTTCGTATCGATACGAAATGCATCGAGTGGATGTGATCAAGTCGAAGTCGGGGCTCCCCTGGCTGATACGAACCCAATCATCCATGATCGATTTGAAGCCTCTGACCTCGATTGATACGAAACCAGACACTGACGATCGATTCGAAGAAAATTCCTGACGACTGATACAAACCCTGATCTTGATGGATACGAAACCTTGAATAACCGATAGCATGATTTCCGACGAGCTTTATTTTTGCATATTTGGACTTAACTATTACCCTGCATATTTAACTGCCCGCCGAAGCTCGTCGATGGAACCGTAACTTAACAAAACTTTAACAAACTCTGACTTGGATCGATCGCTAATAACTGGATGGCACGGTTTCAACGGTTAGCGATGACAGTCATTCCGACTGAATTTTGAAGTCTTATTGTTCACAAGCTTTCTTTAAATCCGTAGAACTTGTCAAGTGATATACAGCACTGCACTGCACAACATATTCACACACTTCACACTGCAGGATGCACGGGTTTATTATCTGTTTAACGATGATTTTTCATAAGTTAGTTAGTCATGGAACCTTCAAGTTCACAGCAGCAGGAACTCCCGAGTTCAATTCCTTCAACCATCGAGATACCGGTCATCGAAACTGAATTCATAGATCCAGCTCCGGACGAGTTTCCAAACGCCCGATTCATCTGCAATCCACAAGATTCTGTGCCGTCCGGCATCTCCGAAGATATGATGGGACGGATTTGTTTAAGGCATGGCTTGTCGCTTGACGACGTATTACTACCAGGGCCAAATGATAGACCACATGCTCCCCCGGAAGGGTTTACTGCTTTCAACCGTCACACTTGCACAGCGGGGATGCTTCCTCCTTTCAATCAATATATAAGGGAGATGTTATCATTCCTTGGAATAGCTCCATCCCAGCTACACCCCAACGGATACGCCTTGCCGAATAGCACATTCATTCTGTTTATGGAAATTCTCTTTTGACCGCCACAGCCGATTGAGATCAGATATCTATTTAACATTAAGAGTCATGGAGACAGCCCTTCTTCACCTTCTTGGAAGCAGTTAGGAACTGTCAAATAGTAACTGGGCCCTGGGGAAGGCCGAGTTACTTTAAAACTGAATGGTTCTACGTTCGGTGCCTCCCTGGATTTGCTAGGCGATGGTTGGATAGACATAAGCGTTGCAATCTTTCTCATGAATTATCGGGGTAATAGTGATCGTTTTCAAAACTGACATTCTTCTCTTCTTTTACAGCCGCAATCTCACGACCCGATGGCGGATATTTCAGAGAGTTAGTTCGGATCCTCCAAGCGGTTCCGGGTGAAGAGAGGCACAATGACTTGGTTCTAACTGACTGAAACTTGAGGAGTGTCGGGCTGATTGAACGGAGACAAAGCATAAGGCTGGAAGGGACACTTAGAGCAGTCTTGAAGAAGCGGGTGAAACGCAAGGCGCCCGGAGTCATAATAGCTGAAGAAGTTGACCCGGAGAGAACGCCTATCGATAACGAGCTCCAAGCTGGGCCTTCTTCTGATGTCCATAATTCAGGAGGAAGGAGAAAAGGCAAGGCAGTTGCTCACAAGCGTTCTAAATCCATGAGACTGAAATCCGTGGTTATGTCTTTGCCTGTTCAGGGGATTAGAATTTCGAAGGCTCCTCCCCCGCAAGTAGAGAATCCTTTCGAAGGGCTTGCTGATATTTCGATTTCGGATTATGTGTCGTTTCAACACGACACCGGGATGGAGGAGCTTGATAATGCTCTTGGACCGAGCGGGTCGCTTGCTATGAGTGCGGCTGACATTTCCGGTTGGTCGGGGGGTTGCACATGCATACACTTCACTGCACTACATGATTCATAACTGTAAATCGTCCAACCCCAGAGATCACTAACTTTTCTTTCGTTTCTCATTTTCAAGTACGATGTCCGGAAGAGGATCAATGCTAGGGAATCTTCGCTCGGCTCGAAAATCTTCTACCTATTATGATTCCCGCAGGATAGACTCGGATAGAGACCGCGATCGCGGGTACTCTAATCAAGAGAGGTACGAGCGGGACAGGGACAGAGAATACACACACCGATCTAGATCTCGCTCTCCTCCTCTTAGACTTCCGTCTCCACCTCCTGTTCTTGTTCCACACCCACTAGAGCCTCCACGTCACAGGCCATCTTCTCAAACTTCAAGGTCTGAAACTCAGCACCAGCGAGTTGAAACAGTGCCCCCCATAATTGTAGAGAGCAGGCCATCACTGAGCCCACGGGGGAAGGGGCTATTAAAATTGCTCAGTTGAGGAAGGAGTTTCTGAACATATGCTTTGACGGCTACGTCTTTCCACCTCACTTAAAGAGAATCCCATCTGGTGTGGAAAACACGATGCATGACTACATTCATGATGTCTACACCCAGTATAGAGAGTGGGTAAAAGCTGCAGAGAAAGCTTCCAAGTTGGCCTTCAAGCGAGCCAGAGCTATTGAGAAGATGGAGTCCGAATTCTCCAAAAAGGACCGAATCATCCAGGTGCTCAACACTGAGGCCGAGTCTTCTCGGATATCTGAAATTGAGGCCACTAAAAAAGCCGACGAAGCGACCGTGGCGATGGAGAGGTTGAGGCAGACACACGTCGCCTTGGTGGAGGAGATGGGCCATCGGAACACCACAGTCACTGCCGAACGGGATGCGGCGGTTGAGGAACTTAACGAGCTTAAGGCCAAATTCGCTGACATGGCTAAGGAAAGGGATGATGCGAACAACGCGGCCCAGGAGGCGTGCGAGCAGGCTGTCTTGCTCCGGGGTGAAAGGGACGCGGCCGTGGCTAAGGTCCGCGTGGTGGAGACTGAGGTTGAGGTGAAAGTGAAGTCGGCCGAGTCCAGGCTAGAGGCTGATATCGAAGACCTTCTTGTTGTTTACAACGCTAACGTGCTGAGGCACAGGGGGCTAGCCTGGCTCGATGATTATCCGGCGCATCTATACAACACCTGGGGCCGATTAGTTGAAGAGGAGAAGGAGGCGCATCTGGGTGAGTCTATGGATGAGTTTGAACTCGAGAATCGCATTCTGAATGAAGATGAAAGGAAGATTCTTCACAAGTCAATGATTTTGCATGAAAAGGAAAGACTCGGCGCCCAGCACTTCGAAGTAGGAGAGGGTTCAGGGGTTGACCATCATGAGGCGATTCTTGAAGTTCCAGCGTCAACCCAGCCCGAATCATTGTCTGCGGTCGACCCCCAAGCTGTTCCTGCCTACAATCCGGATCAGCCGCAGATGTCTCTGGCCACAGTGCAAGTTACTGAAGCCGTTATGCCACCTACAAATCAAACTGAGGAAGGTATTCTGAACATTCCGCACATCTACCTTAAGTCGGAATCTTTATTTGAATTAAATTCTGACAGTTCTCTTATTCTTTGTCCAGTGATCGATGTTGCAACTGTCGGGCCTCCTGTTACTCAAGAATCATATCAGACGCAGGAGGCTATTGTTACCGAAGTGATCATTGTAACTACAACTGCCCCACTTGACGATACGCAGGGAAGAACGCTTGTGTTTGATGAGCAGCTGATGGAAGAACTCTTTCGCCGTCATGGAGATCCTCTTGCCGACTTGCCATTTGTTATGGGTGGAGGCACTCCTGCTACAAGTTCTTCAATGCCAACTACTGATGCCCCCAGCGAGGCTCGAGCGGTTACTGAAGAGGAGATGTTCACACAAATCGATGCTGAAATGGAAGCAGTGGCCCATGGTGGCAGTTTTGGAGGTAGGATGGCGGCGCCTGGTCCAGCTCCGCTCAGAATGATATCTCATGGTGGTACAGTTTTCATCACCAGCGTGCCCATTCCACCTTCTGTACTTGATCATGTTCCTTCGACTCCGCCCGCAGGAAGCATTCCTATTCATACGAGCTCGGAGGAGGATGTTGAGATCATGCCCCCGCCTGGAGACCGACCACCGAAAAGCAAAGGCTCAAAGAGGAAGGGTAGTGGCGGCTCTAGCGGGTCTACACCAAAAAGGAAGCCGAGGAAGAAGAAAGATTAGACACGCTTCTTCGGTTTATTTTGATTTTCATTTTGCTGGCCGTGTATAGATGCGGGTTCGGCCCCTGCTAGTAGGAATTTTTTGGGGCAAACTTGTACATGAATTTCTCTCATAAATAGTAGAAATGAAACTTTTCTTTTTTAGCTTCTTGCGTATTTGCTTAAGTGTTTCAATATCTGAAGTGCACTTGTGAAGTTTCATGTTCCGAGTCAAGTTTGTCTTTTTTCACCAAGTCCGGAAACTGCGGACATGGTTCGCGATTGGGAAGCGAGTTGAATTTTGACGTCGCACCGCTTCAGTCAATGGTCGATGCTTAAGTCCTGCCCCCCAGTCTTGGGGATGAGTTGTAGAACATCAGTCAGCTATTGCTTCTCACTTATAACATGTTGAGTCCAGTGCCACTGAATGGATGTCTGAGACAAGCGGAGATTGAGCAGTTTATTCACGCTTGTCCGATTGTCAACGATCATATCCGCACTCCGGGGATTCTCATTTGTTTATTGGGGGTTGGTCATGCCGGCTTAAGTTTAAATCATACATCCGTGCTCTGGGGACTCGGAATCGACATTTATACTCCGACTCGCACTCTGGGAGTTCGGAGTTGATATTTATACTTCAATTCACGCTCTGGGAACTTGAAGTTGACGTTTATACTCCGTTTCGCACTCTGGGAATCCAGAGTTGATGCTTATACTCCGTTTCGCACTCTGGGAATCCGGAGTTGATGTTTATACTCCGACTCACACTCTGGGAGTTCAGAGTTGTTGTTTATACTCCGTTTCACACTCTGGGAATTCGGAGTTGATGTTTATACTCCGACTCACACTCCCGGAGTTCGAAGTTGGTGTTTATACTCCATTTCACACTGGGAATTCGGAGTTGATGTTTATACTCCGACTCGCACTCCGGGAGTTCGGAGTTGGTAAGCAGACGGTCAGTCACATCTGCTGTATGTTTTTAGATTTCGCTCGCACTTTGGGAACGAAAGGTGTATCAGGATCATGGATGGTTGGATCACATCCACCCTGAGTTAACAAGTGAGGTCGTTAGACGGACGGGTCCACCCTACTCAAACTTGGTTCAGATATGGACGAAGTCGTTAGGCGGACGGATCCACCCTCTTCGTAGACGTATTTTAATACTCCAGTTCGTACTCTGGGAACAGGGAGTTAAGTGAGGGATTGTCGTGTATCAATCCGCCTTTGACTTTGATGTGATGGCTTATCCCTGAGCTCGGGTTTCACTTAGCGAGTGACCGGTTACATCACAGTCACTCCCTATTTGAATAAATTCCACCGTATGGTGAAACTTAGCTCTCTGTGCATAGTGATGATCATATGAAGCATTTCAAGTAAATCACAGCTCTGGCTCGAACAGATTGCATTTTATTGCTGAAATAAGAAAATATGGCAAAGTCAGTTGCCTTATTACAAATTCTAATTTCGAAATGCAGAAACAAATTGCAAAATGGAAGATAAACTAAATGAATAAACATAGCCTGTCATGTGTAGTAGCGACGAAGACTCTCTCTATTCCAGGCTCTTGGTAGAGTAAGACCGTCAACGGTCGATAATTTGAATGTGCCATCTCCGAGCCTTCGTTCAATAACATACGGTCCTTCCCATGTTGGCTTCATATGCGAAGGAACCAGATAGATTCTTTTCAAGACGAGATTGCCTAGTTCAAAGGTTCGCGGGCGGACCTTGGCGTTGTACAATCGGGCAACTCGACTTCGATGCGCGGCTGCCCTCAAATCAGCCTCTTCACGCTTCTCATCTAGTAGATCGAGAGATTCAGCAAGTAATATAGCATTTGTTTTTGGATCATAGTATGTCACACGATGAGAAGGTACTTCTAGCTCAACTGGAATAACGGCTTCTGAACCATAAGAGAGAGAGAATGGAGTGTGACCGGTCGTGGACTTGTGGGTTGTCCGGTAAGCCCATAAAGCCATAGGAAGTTCATCGACCCACTTGCCCCCGACCTTTTCCAGTCGTTTTTTCAGAACGGACTTTATAACTTTATTAACCGCTTCGACTTGTCCGTTCGCCTGAGGGTGTGCAACTGCAGAGAATTTCTTTTGGATGTGAAATCGTTTACAGAAATCTTTAAATTCAGCACTGTCGAATTGGGTTCCGTTGTCCGTAACGATGGTGTGTGGGAGACCGAATCGAAAAATGATGTTGCGGACTACAAAGTTGATTACTTTCTTCGTCGTTATGGTAGCAAGAGCTTCAGCTTCAGCCCACTTTGTAAAGTATACAACTGCGACGATGGCGTATTTCGCACCACCTTTTGCCAGAGGTAGAGTACCAATGATGTCGATGCCCCACATTGCAAACGACCATGGGCTGACCATTTGCGTTATCTTGGTAGGAGGGGCTCTAGGAATTAGAGCGTGCTTCTGACATTTATCACACTTCTTTGCATAATCCGACGCGTCGCGATTCACTGTAGGCCAGTAATATCCGTATCGAAGTATTTTCTTGGCAAGTGCTTGCCCTCCGGTGTGATCGCCACATTCTCCCTCGTGTACATCGTGCAATACTCGTTTAACTTCATCATGAGCGATACACCAGAGTAAAGAAACAGAGTACCCTCTTCTGTACATGATTTCGTTCTGGATGGTGAATCGTGAGGCCTTCCGAAGGACTTGTCTCTTCTCACTCCTGCGTTCCGGCAGGGTTCCGTGCTCAATGTAATTTCTGAGTGGAGTCATCCATGAATCCTTTTCGGGGACGGTTTCGCATACCCAATCTATTTATGCCCGGTCAATGCTTGGAGAGGATAACGTCTCTACGGGAACGAGTCCCATTAGCTGAGCTTCACCTATGCTGGCTAGCTTTGCCAATGAATCGGCTTTTCGGTTGCGTTCTCGAGGTATACGATAGATGGCATAATAATCAAACTGATTCAGTATTTCCTGAACTCGAGCTATGTAAGCAGCCAGCCTTCGATCTCTCGCTTGATATTCTCCCCGTACTTGACACACAACTAACACAATAAATTTCCGCAGCGATAATTCTCAAATCTCTAGCAAGTTTCAAACCAACTAAGAGGGCTTCATATTCAGCTTCATTGTTGGTCGCATGAAAATCGAACTTCAAAGCATAACATATAGATCGGCCTTCGGGAGTTTCAAGTACAACACCAGCTCCCGAACACCGGTCGTTTGATGCACCGTCGGTATAAAGTTTCCAGACATATTCGGGAGATTCACTTGTTTCGGGCAAGTCCTCTGGAACGGTAAATTCAGCTATAAAATCGGCCAGGACTTGTCCTTGAATGGCTCGACTTGGAGTGTAAGTAATATCAAACTGGCTCAGTTCGATGTTCTACTTGAGTAACCTACCAGACGTCTCAGGCCGCGTAAGGACCTGTCGTAACGGCTGGTCGGTGTAAACAATAATAGGATGTGCCTGGAAATATGGTCGGAGTTTTCTTGATGCAATTACAAGGCAATAAGCCAACTTCTCTAGCTTCGATAATTTCTCTCAGCTCTAGTCAATCGTTTGCTGACGTAGTACACTGGCTTCTATATCCTGTCTTCTTCTCGAATTAAAGTAGCGCTGATAGCATTTTCTGATATCGCCAAGTATATGTACAACTTCTCATGATCAATAGGCTTTGATAGGATAGGTGGTGTGGATAGATGCTGAACTAGCGCTTGGAAAGCGCCCTCACACTCTGTGGTCCATTCAAAGTTTCATTTTCCTTTTCGGATCAGAACGAAGAAGGGAATGCATTTGTCAGTGGACTTTGAAATGAACCTGCTCAATGCTGCTACTTTCCCATTGAGACTCTGGACTTGCTTTATAGTTTTTGGAGTTTCAAGATTTCTGATTGCCCAGATCTTTCCAGGATTAGCTTCGATTCCTCGAGCATTGACGATAAACCTAAGGAATTTTCCGGATGCAACTCCAAAATGACATTACAGTGGATTGAGCTTCATTTTGTATTCTCGAAGTATGTTGAACATAGTTTCCAGGTCTTTAATATGGTCAGCGGAAAATCATGACTTCACAAGCATGTCGTCTACATATACTTCCATTTTTTTCCCGATTTGACTGGCAAACATCCGATTGACCAATCGTTGATAAGTAGCCCCGGCATTCTTGAGTCCGAGTGGCATAACTTTGTAACAATAAAGTCCCAGATTGGTTACGAAGCTGGTATGTTCTTGATCAGGTAAATGCATTGGTATCTGATTGTAGCCAGAATACGCGTCCATGAAGGATAAGAGCTCATGCCCAGCTGTTGAGTCTACTAGCTGATTAATTCTAGGAAGCGGGAAACTGTCTTTGGGACAAGCTTTATTTAGATCGGAGTAATCGACATAAGTTCTCCATTTTCCGTTCGGCTTTCGGACGAGCATGGGATTTGACACCCATTCAGGATATAGCGCATCTCGAATGAACCCGTTCGCTTTAAGCTTTTCTACTTCTTCTTTAAGGGCGGCAGATCTCTCTGGATCCATACCACGCCTTTTTTGTTTGACCGGGACATGCCACGGGTCAATGTTTAGAGTGTGGCTCGCGATGTCCGGCGAGATCCCACACATATCAGAATGCATCCAGGCGAATACATCAAGATTCGCCCGTATAAAGTCAACCAATTCCTCTTGAGTTTGATGGCTTAGCCGAGACCCAATCTTTATCATTTTCAAGCCATCGTCAATTGGGACATCAATCGTTAGTTCGGCCGGGGACGCTTGACTTTCTTTAGATTCTCCTTCGTCTTCGGTTTCTCTTGGGTCAAGATCCCTTTGGAATTGGCTGGGGTGCCCGGGCCTAGGCCCAGGCGTTAATTGTCAATTATCAGCAAAGAGGACGCAGAGAGATTCCTCTACGCCCTTTCCTGTCTCCTTTCGCTGTGCCTCCCGTAGCTCCGCAACATAACAGGCTCTTCCAGCAGCCTGATCTCCCTGAATGATTCCAACTCCACGATCAGTGGGAAATTTTAAAGTCAAACACCATGGGGCAATGGCTGCCCTGAATTCAGCGAGGGCCGATCGGCCCAAGAAAGCATTATAAGGGCAGTCTATGTCCAACACAACGAACTGTAACATCCGTACTCTCCGACGTTCTCCAACTCCCAACTCCACTGGCAGTTCCACCACTCCAGTGGGTATAGTAGCACTTCCGTTGAAACCATGGATTCGAGATTGACAAGGTTTCAAGTCCTTTGCTTCCATTCTCATTTGATCACAAGCTCGTTTAAACATGATATTCACAGAGCTTCCACTGTCAACTAAGATCCTCTTCATCCAAGCAGGACCTACTTGAGCTGAGATGACCAGTGGATCGATAGTGGGGGCTTCGACTTTATCAGCGTCTTTGTTCCTGAACACGATGTCATCTGTCATCGTCTTCTGTTGCTTGGCCAGAGCCCCTTCATCAAAACTACTAAAACACTCGAAGTCTGCATGCCTGATAGAGCTGGCATACGACTCCATTTCCTTCCAGCTTCGGTTTGCTGGATGAGGACCACAACTTATTGTATTAATAACCAACCTCCCGCCAGTGCGAGCGGGTTCCTCCTGCCTTTCCTGATTTGGCGCACGATTCTGATTCGATGGGCCCGCACCACCTGACTGCGGCACCCGCACATACTGATCCAACTTCCGTTCACGTATCAGTTTCTCAATGAGATCTTGTAAATGACGACACTCATTTGTATTATGGCCATAACTCTCATGGAATCTACAAAACTTCCCTGTCTGGACTTGTCTTTCCGTTGACGGCTTCGGGGCAGGTTTCTTATATTACATGGTGTTACAAGTCTACAAATACACATTTTCCAACGACGTGTTCAATGGAGTGTAATTATCGTACATGGGGGCTCTACGTCGTGGACCACGATTCTGATCTCGTTTTTTGCTTTGATTTCCATTATCCCTCTGCTGATTCTGTTTATTTTGTACGTCCAACTGAACTTTTCCAGAACTCTCCCCGGATTGTTTAACGGCGATGTTACTCTGAATTCCTTCGATGTTGGGCCCTGCGTCATCCTGCTTCCTAGACTGTTTCGCATCCTCCCTTCTCAAGAATTGGGCTGCCTTGGAATAGAAACGGTCCAATGACGCAGGTGGTTTTCCAGCTAACCAATTTTCGAACTCGGAATCAGGATCAATCCCCTTAGTCAATGCCATCAGGATAGAGTTATCATTGGGATTGCTTATTTCTGCACATGCAGCATGGAATCGCTCCAAATAACGTCTAAGTGTTTCACCGGGAACTTGAGTAACACTAGACAAAGTGTTAACGTCTTTAGGCCTCGCTACATGCATACAGAATTGTTCAACAAACTTGGTGGCCATATGGTCAAAATTAGAAATAGATCGCGATGGCAAACGAGTAAACCACATAGTTGCAATGCCCCCTAGGGAAATGGGGAAACTTCGGTATTTTACTGCATCATCAGCTCTCGCAGCATTCATCAGCCATTCGTATTTCGGGATATGCTGATTGGGATCAGAACTTCCTTCATATACTGGCAAAGTTGACATCCTGAAGCGCCGAGGTGGTTCAGCATTCAATATGTTATCAGTGAAAGGGGTATGACTCTGGGAGATTCCCCAGTCTTCATTAGTGAGACCCTGACTTTCACGGATCATTTGACGAATCATTGTTGGTATATCCAGCATCCGGATATTAGGAGCATGCTGCGCCAAGGTGTGGTCGGGTTCCACAGCGCGAGTCTAGACCAGACGCGATCGACGGTCCGTGTCTCGCCTCCTTGGTTCAATATTTTCTGGGACATAAGGCTCTGGAGTCTACTCTCGTTGGTTACGATGAGGATCAGCTTGATTTCTAGCATCACCTCCTTGTTCGGTAGTGGTGGTGGTAGCTAGGTTGCCTGTGACATGATAAGGAGCAATACCTCCTCGGGATGAAGGTCCTGTACGGTGACTAGTGGATAGTCCAGTTCTGGGTTGTCCAAGATTCGAAGCAGGTTGGTGTCCTGTGGCCTGGGTGTAGCTTATATCCAGCCGTGGGCATGTGGATCGATGATGACCATCAGATGAGGCAGAACTCTCCGTGGAAGAATAAGAACCTTGATCTCTTCTGGATCTTCTGCGCCTTTGGTGATTCAGCTGGTTGGTCAGCTCTGTGTTGGCGCGCAGTTGTTCAGTTAGCTGTTGCCGACTCTGGGTCAACTCTTGAAGCAGTATCTGAAACTCTTTTCTGGTAACCGGGCCCGATGGATCTGAAGGTCCGGTGGCATCTTGATTTGATGGAGGTAATTGCACAGGATTCTGCCTGTCCCGTCCTCCCTGATCAGTAGTTGTGGAGGTAGTTCGTGTACTTACCATGGTGAATTAATGAAAGTCCTTTCCTAGATCTGATGCAAATCTGAATAGAATGGAAGGGCTCCAAAGTCCGAGATCTGGATCTTCTTCTTGGATTTATGCAATCCGGTATCGATAGGAGATCCAAGGAGCAGGAGAAAAATTGGGTTTGCTCTCAGTGAAAGCACCAAAGTGTTTGTACCAAAATTGGGCACAACACTCTTCGGAAGTTTTTGAAGAGATAAAATGAAGAAATTAAATGGAAAACGAGGATTATCTAACAAAAACTCCAAAAACAGATAATGAAAGTAATAAGAACGCACAGAAACACAAGAATTTAGAATGGTTCGACGTGTTGCCTACGTCCACTATGAAGTTGATTGCTTTATTGATGTTTCTTTGATGATTATAGTTGATTTCAGCGAGTTACAGTAGATAATAATGATTTACAGCTGTGAAATTCATTAATGGCAGCAGCAATGGAGTTTAGAACTGGATCCGGCAGAGTCTGGGCTTTGGAGAATTCAAAGAAGAAGAAGATCCCTTTTCTGTTGGCTCTGGGGGTCTATTTATAGGTGTGGGAGGCGGATATCTCGCTCAGATCTCGGGAGACTGCTTCTGGCACGTGAGTAGGCCCGCGCGACCAAGCCCGTGAAGTTTCGGCCTGATCCGCGATCGATACGAACGGATTTCGTATCGATCAAGATTGCGTCCGATGGAGTCGAAATTTGGCGTGGACATTCTTTAGCATGCACGTAAGTTTCTGTGAAAATTTCATAGCATTTGGACTTGTGGATCTCGAGTTATGATCGATACGAAATGGAGACTTTCGGCAGGCTATTTGGTTCGTATCGATTGGAACTACGCTATTCATATCGATCAAAACTGTGTTATTTGTATCGATCGGAACTACATTGTTCGTATCGATAGTCTTGCTCTGTTCATGTCGACGATGGTGGTGTAGTTTGAATCGATGGAGGTTTGCTTGCTCGTATCGATGGAAGCACTTCAACTCGATGGATACGAACAGTGGTTCGTCGATGGATGTTGTTAGCACCAAAATTGGTCACTAACCTCGTTCAGAAAGATTGTGTAGAGATATAAGTGATGAAAGTAAATTAAACAGAGAAGACAATGCTAATTTAAATGCAGAAAGTAAGAACACCAAGTTTATAGTGGTTCAGCGTAATTGCCTACGTCCACTTTGTTCAACTTTATTGATTTCCTTTATAGTTGATTACAAATACAATTCGTGAATCAAATGCTTGAGTGAAGTTGTTAAGTAGAGAAGATGAGTCTTGAAAATGGCAGAGTCTCCCCGGTGTTTTCTCTCCAAAAAAGGATCCCTCTTCACTGTGACCCTGCCCCTCTATTTATAGACAAAGATGGGCTGGACTTCCCAGGTGGGCTCGGTAGCCGAACACCCTAGCCCAAGCATAGTGGTCGCTGCATGCCGAACCAGATATTCCGAACACCATAATGCCGAACGATCCTTTCTATGCCGAACGGTATGTTTGATGTGCGGGAAGTGCATAATGGTTGTCAGTCGAGGCCGAACGTGCCTCTGGATGCCGAGTACTACTATCGCCGAGTTCTACTTGATGTCGAGCACTACGCCGAGTACTCCTGTCGCCGAGTTCTACTGGATGTCGAGTACTACGCCGAGTACTCCTATCGCCGAGTTCTACTGGATGTCGAGTACTACGCCGAGTACTCCTGTCGCCGAGTTCTACTGGGCGCCGAGTACTACCTGATGCCGAGTGCTACCCGATGCCGAGCACTACCTGATGCCGAGCACTAGTTGATGCCGAGTGCTACCTAATGCCGAGAACTACTTGATGCCGAGCACTAGTTGATGCCGAGTGCTACCTAATGCCGAGCACTACCTGATGCCGAGCACTAGTTGCCTGGTCAAATCTCCAGGAAACACTTGCCCCCCAAAGTGTATTACGTGACTGCACGTAATACGCTTTGAACTATGCATCCTCCATGTCTCGTTTCAAATCCTTGAATAAATTCTAATGGAGATGCCTTCTTGAGAATATCAGTGGTCATCCGTGTCTGATTCTGCAGAGCTATTAGGCTTCGGCTATCTGATCTAGTCTTCTCTTAATAACCCTTAGTGAGAATTCAATTTCTGTTGATTTCAAGAAGTCGTACTTTTTCGGACGTACACATGCACGTTCGGGTACATGTTCTTGCCATTGGCTCTCGGATGCGTATAAGTCGTCGCCAACTCCATCTAGTTTAATTGCAATTCAATCGCGATTCCTTGTTTGTATTTTCTGTGAAATAAGGGTTGCAATCAGCCACTTGAGGAGTTTTCCAAACCTCTCTTCAGTACAAACTCTATGATTTTGTTCACAGCTTCGACCTGTCCATTTGCAGTTATAATGGATCATGGAAGGTCATAAGGACAGATGACGTTACGGATAAAGAAGTTGATTATTTTCTTCATCTTCGTCGTGGTTAAGAGTTCTTCATCTGCCCATTTGGTGACGTAATCAACTGCTATGATGGTGTATTTCGCACCACCTTTAGTATCAACAAGAAGATGATTTTAGTGCCCCCAAGTGGCAAACGGCTATGAACTAGCCATTTGACTAATTTCCATCGGCGGGGTTCCCGGACTTTTTGCAAACATCTTGCACTCGTCACATTGTCTAGCATGATCAACCGCATCTGGGTTGATGGTTGGCCAGTAATACCTGTAGCAAAGTATCTTCTTTATCATGGTTTTCCCCCTGATGTTATTACCGCATTCTACTTCATAGACTTTGCTCAAGATATCATTATGGGCGATATGCCGAAGCATGGGGATGGATAAACTCCTTTTGACACATGAATTATTCTTAGATGATTTGGCGTGAAGCTTTGAGGAGGATCTGTCATTTTCCATTCCTCCGTTCAGTAAGAATTCCTCATTGTAGATAGTCTTTGATAGGAGTCAACCATGACACCTTTTCATTTTGTTTGCTGAGTACGTGTGTAATGATGTAATATGTGAAGTCGGTTAGTAGCTCTTGGACTTGGCCGAGATAAGGAGCAAGACAATGCCCCCTAGTAAGATCAACTTCCTTAAATTTGTATACTACCAATCAAGAATCACAAAAGATATGTAAAGTTTTCACTTCAAATCCTCTAGCAAGTTTGAGGCTGACAGTCAAGGCTTCATACTAAGCATCGTTGTTTGTTACAGGTAAATCGAGTTTTAGGACGTAGCAGATTGATCGTTCCTCAGGAGTCATTATCAAGCCATAACACTGATCATTGGATGCTCCATCCTCGTACATTTTCCATCTTATGGTCGGTTCTCTGCTACTCTTCGAATAGTCATCTGAGGTAGTGAATTTGGGTGTGAGGTCTGCTAATTTCCGTCCTTGGATAGCCCTTCGTGGGAAATAAGTGATATTGAATTAGCTTAGTTCGATATTCTATTTAAGTAGTCTTTCAGACGTCTCAGGTCATTGTGTGCCCTGTCGCAACGGCTGGTAGGCGTAGACGTTGATGGGGTGAGCCTAAAAGTAAGAGTGGATCTTTCATGATGAAATCAATTGAGATTGTGCTAGCTTTTGTAGCTTCGGGTTGATATCCAATGCATGGCTCGCGATAGTTAATGAAATCACATATGCATGTCAGAATGGGTCCAAGGGAAGATATCATCATTTATTCAGAAAAATTCAACTAATTCTTTTATCATCACTGCACTGAGCTGTGATCCGATATTCAACGCCCGGAAAGGGTCGCCATGGCTGGTTGTAATGTCGACCGTCAGATTAGCAGGTGCCATCCCGGATTCTTTGAGTAAAGATGTAACTATCATAACATTCAATGTGAAATATGGTTGGGACGGCCAATGTTGATGGTTACTCTAGTTGAATCCTAGAGTCTTGTCATGAGTTATTGAGCCTAATAGCGAAGGGCTCTGAATGCTCTAATAGATTATCAGCAAATGGCCAAAGATCAGGCTTAAAAGCGCGTTGAAGGAAACGTCGAGTAGGGGCCAGCCTCGAGTTGCGTGCAACTGCATAGCTGGATCTTTCCATGAGTTTGAATTTTCCTGTATATTCGAGTAACGCATTTTCTATTCAATGCATTCATGATCCTTCACTCGCCCTTCGGGTTGGAGTGACAGTCAGTTGCCCACAAGCTTTGGCATTGATTTAATGATTCTATCTCTAGGCATCCTTTCGGTCGTTGCCTTGAGTAGCTGTAAGCACTATACACAAGTTTTAATACTGAGCTATCGTAGCCAATTTTTGGATGACCATGCGTCTTCTCCCAGTCTCGGGTTGATAAATGTACTGCATGGACGGTTGAGTCTCGTCCTAGCTATGTATATGTTTTCACCTAAACTCCAAAGACATAGAGGTGATTGGTGAAAAGTCGGTTCACATTCATCTTGCTCGTGCCCCCAGGTCTGGGGCATATACTGATAAGTAGGAAGGCCAACCACGCCCACTTTAGCTTTACTCTCTTTCCCGTTGAATCGTGGGATCATGTCAGTCGATGGGAGACTAGGTCTCGCCTATCTTAGATTTTATCGTGGTTTTTCATTCCAAGAGGAATACTTCGATGCCACGTAAGTTTCATGGCGTAATTTGGACAGTGGATGGTCATCCACGTCCACTTTGGTTCATGCTCTGTAATTAGATCTCGAGGTAAAGTTGGCTACAAATGCAGTTGAGTTATGCTCATCCAGTTTCATACTCCTCCTGACGAATCGAACGAGGGTGCTGGAGAATTTTTGACCAAGTATTCGTGGTTTACCCTTCTTTCCATACTCTGGGGGTTATAGTTTTTCAACAAACATTTGAGTCACATTCGTATGTGCTTGGTGCGGATCGGCATTGACCCTTGGTCTGAGGTATGATATAGTGGGTTGCTCATAGCTTTGGATGCTGTTTCAATTGGTTCTGTATTGAGGCCTCCCTGCAGTCGCTGCCTCAAGTTATAAAGAACGCCACGCTAGAGCTATAGTAAGCTGTCGTATTCGGCTTTTTAGTGTTTTGTACCCCTGCCCCCGGCATTGATTTGGCCAGGTCACTAGTTGGATGGTCGAACTCCATCCTCAGCGGGTTAATAATCCTCATGTCGATTCCAGGCTGAAGTTTGCGGAATAGAAAATGGTCGGCATCCACTCGTTTATTTATCGATGTTTATACACCACTCTGCATTCTGGTGACTTAGTGTTATTCTCCCTCCGGTTGACTCGCGCCCAATTTGTGTTCATGCTTCGGTCCACACTCCGAGGACCTAGAGATTTGTCGAACGGTTTATGCTTTAGTCCACAGTTCGAGACGCAGAGATTTTCGTCAACTCGTTTATACTCTAGTTCGCACTGTGGGAACTTAGAGTAATTTGGTCCGCTTCTGGGATTTAGGGATTTTTATGAAGTCGTCTATAATCTAGTCCATGCTTTGGGGACTGAGAGTACTGTAGTCCGCACTCTGGGGACGTAGAGATTTTTGAGTCATTTATACTCTAGTCCGCACTCAGGGACTTAGAGTACTTTAGTCCGCATTCTGTCTCCCGTTCTAGAGGGTGAGACCCCCCGGATGGCTGAGAGTTTGCCTAAACCTGGTAGATAATCCTTCTCTTTAAGATTCTCTTTGAGATTTCGAAAGTCTTTATTCTTTATGCAGGACTATTGCATTCCAATGCTTATTTTCCACGATTTTGTGCAGGCCGTTCTGACCCCGAGCCCACTCCGAGGAGCGATGTCGCCAAGGAAGTGGAGGAGAAAACAAGTGAAGCCACTCACGTAGGGGGGGCTTCTGGTCCAGACGCTCAGGTGATCGGAGCGCTTGATGAAGACAAGCCTGAAACCTCCTCTCCTACTGATGGGGGTTATGAAGTAGAAATTACAGGCGCCTTTGAGCACACATCCGAATTGAGCATGGAGGAGCGGCTCGAGAAAGAGAAGGAGGAGACGGTCAAGGTCATAGTAGAGCCCCGAGTTGTGGACTTGGACGATCCTTTGAACAAGCCGTTGAAGGTCATCCTTCCTGGCGGGTCCAAGCCCATTGAAGGCCCCCGTACTCCTTCAGTTGCTACCCCTCTATCAAAGAAGAGTACCAAGGGTAAATGCTCTAGAGAGGAGCCGTCTGGAAAGAAGTTGAAGAAGCACAAGAAGTGATTACTATCCTCGTTCAACAAGAGTTAGTTTAAGTCATGTAATTATTTTCATCTATTTCCATAGTCCTTGTAAATAGAATGTCGACCCTGAACTTTGGAGGGGTTGTAATAGAAACTCATTTCTGAATAAGATTTAGTTTCTTTTTCTGTCTTACAAAAGACTCTTATTGTTCAGTTTTCTTTGTGATTGTGATTTTAATCCAAGCAGTTGTGAGTAACATAGACTTCTTAGTCCATCTTCATATAACTCGGAAACTCTTCGGGAGTCGTTGAACTTCCATTTTGTGCTTCGAGCACTTAGAATACTTTCTAGCCCATATATCAGGGATTTGACAAATTCAAGTTATTTGTGTCATAGTTCATATTCAGGGAACTTGGAGATCCGATTCGCTTATATTTGAGTCCGCACTCTGGGGAGTTAGAGTACTCCAGTCCGCATTCTGGGGACTTGGAGGTTTAAGTCATTTATACTCCAGTCCGCGCTCTGGGGACTTAGAGTACTCTAGTCCGCGCTCTGAGGACTTGGAGGTTTAAGTCGTTTATACTCTAGTCCGCGCTCTGGGGACTTAGAGTACTCCAGTCCGCACTCTGGGGACTTGGAGGTTTTAGTCGTTTATACTCCAGTCCGCGCTCTGGGGACTTAGAGTACTCTAGTCCGCGCTCTGAGGACTTGGAGGTTTAAGTCGTTTATACTCTAGTCCGCGCTCTGGGGACTTAGAGTACTCCAGTCCGCACTCTGGAGACTTGGAGATTTTAGTCGTTTATACTCTAGTCCGCGCTCTGGGGACTTAGAGTACTCCAGTCCGCGCTCTGGGGACTTGGAGGTTTAAGTCGTTTATACTCTAGTCCGCGTTCTGGGGACTTAGAGTACTCCAGTCCGCGCTCTGGGGACTTGGAGGTTTAAGTCGTTTATACTCTAGTCCGCGCTCTGGGGACTTAGAGTACTCCAGTCCGCGCTCTGGGGACTTGGAGATTTATGTCGTTTATACTCTAGTCCGCGCTCTGGGGACTTAGAGTACTCCAGTCCGCACTCTGGGGACTTGGAGGTTTTAGTCATTTATACTCTAGTCCACGCTCTGGGGACTTAGAGTACTCCAGTCTGCGCTCTGGGGACTTGGAGGTTTAAGTCATTTATACTCTAGTCCGCGTTCTGGGGACTTAGAGTACTCCAGTCCGCGCTCTGGGGACTTGGAGGTTTAAGTCGTTTATACTCTAGTCCGCGCTCTGGGGACTTAGAGTACTCCAGTCCGCACTCTGGGGACTTGGAGGTTTTAAGTTGAGAGCAGTCGTATTTCCATTCTTTAATTTGTATTCGTCTACTGTATCGAGGCTAATGTCGTCGAATGAACAATCGAACCACGTTTGCTCACGGAATGAGATTCTACCCCCAGGATGAGGGACGAAATTTGAAAAATGGACGATCGATTCTCGTCCGCTTGGTGATTATAGCTCTTCCAATCAAGTCAAGGAAGGAGGTATATGACAGATGGTTGAATCACATCCATGTTGGGTTAGATAGCCAAATCTCTTACAATTTGCTCCGTATCTCCTTCTAGAAAATAAGGATAATAGATTGTTGAGTAGACAAAGTAAGTTGCATATGTTCCAAGGTGCAGTCGTGTCCATATATTGACAGTGATGGTTAGCGAGTACGCAGTCTACCATAGCTACTTCAAGTTGGGCTTTCGAACAACCTTTCGTGTTCACGGAAGGATTTGATGTGTAGATGATCAAATCACGTCCACTTTTGACGGATCCCGGCGTCACTGAGCTTCATGAGGTGTATCTGTATTTTGTCGAACTTTGTTCTATGACTCGATTGGAGTGGATGATCGGACCATATTCATTCCAAGCAGTTTAGGTCTCCAAGTCAAATGTGGAGGTTGATGGATGGATGGTCGGTTGTTCGAATCGATCATAAGTTGAGCATACGAACTCGGATCGTCTTGAAACTTGGAACATTGGCTTCCTTGGCTTTGGTTGTTATGTCTTGTTAATCGTGGCTCGATCCAGACTCGGACAAAATCCATCGATATCCATAGTGAGCCTTTGTGTAACCGATCTCCAAGACGAACTGTCACTGGTTTCTAATCAAGTTCTTGGTGTCACGGCCTTGCCAAAAGGCGGGATAACATTTGCCCCCCAAAGGACGTCTTGTGTAAACATGACGTGCTTTGAAAAATAGTAGTCTTTCTTGCTGAATATTTCCGTTCAGTTGATTGCTTGACAGTCGTCTCTTAATCGTTTCGTTGCAACCTTCTTTTAGACAAATGTTCAACTAGCATGCTTTGCTTTGGTTCTGCCCCCAGTTTCGGGGATGAGTATAGAGTTGATGTATGTTTATACTCCGTCACGCACTCTGGGAGTACGGAGTTGAGTAGATGTTTATACTCCGTCTTGCACTCTGGAAATACGGAGTTGATTAATGTTTATACTCCGTCTCGCACTCTGGGAGTACGGAGTCAAGCGAATGTTTATACTCCGTCTCACACTCTGGGAGTACGGGGTTGATTAATGTTTATACTCCGTCTCGCACTTTGGGAGTACGGAGTTGATTAATGTTTATACTCCGTCTCACACTCTGGGAGTACGGAGTTAAGTAGATGTTTATACTCCGTCTCGCACTCTGGGAGTACGGAGTTGTGCGAAGGATCATCGTGTATCAACCCATTTTTAGCCTTGATGTGATGGCTTGCCCCCGAGCTCGAGTTTCACTTAGCGAGTGGCTGGTCGTATCGCAGCCGCTCTCTACTTGAATAAATTCCACTTGCAGGATGGAATTCAACTCTCCGTGCATCGTGATGTTGTACATTGTATTTAATCCATAGCCCCAAATCAAAGGCATATGGTTGATGATGAGCAATAGAATTATTCTCGTCCAGATGTAACTCCACACGTCCGATCATGGTCTGCGTAGATTGGTTGGCAACCAAATCTGAGTACCTGGACACCTGCATCGTTTTGAAAGTAGTTTAGTTCAAGCTAGTCATAGTTCATAGAACAATTGAAATAGAGATGGAAATGGAAATTATTCAAAGAAGATTATGGTAAATCTCATTGATATGTGAAGCACCATCGTGTGCTCGCTATTCGACTCCGCCCCTGGCTCCTTTCAAAGGGATGTTGGCCGTCAACCGTCCAATTGATAATCATAGCCCTTTATTAATAGGCATCAGATATTCGCTGCCCGCCATTCTGCAGGACTTGTACATACTATTGAAGCTTTCCTTTCCAGGTCATCTTTTCGATCACACCTCGGAGGTGTTTGTAATCGCTCGTGTTAGGATCAGTGAGCATCTGGGAATATACAACATTCCCCTGATTTTGAGGTTGTCAATTGAATCTTTCAAAGAGCATATGAACTGAATTCTGAAGTCTTGTTTCGGCTACTGGGATCTACATCCTTAGCCAACGGGCCTTCATTGTTATCGTTCTTAGTCTGCTCCACTCCTCCTCACTTTAGTTCTGATTCATTTTGTAGAAGAAACGATCCATAGTCGTAGGAGGCTCTTTAGCTAACTAGCTGCCAAAATATATCTGGAGGTCGACTTTCCTCAAACGCGATCAGTTTGATACCCTTGTTAGTATTTGGAATAAATTGCTTAGAGCAGTGGTTTTCTTGGGGTCATTAAATTCGAAGTGCTGGGTCAGCGAAGAATGGTGCTTGGAGTCATCTTGGCATTTGCTAGAGTCATATCATCTATGTTCTCCAACCTTTGGGAGTACCATTTGAATAGCGGTTGCTTGTCTGTTCCCTTGATGTCGTTCATAAGCTGCCGCTAGATCCTCTATGCCCTGGTCGATCATGGGATGTCAGGGAAGTGGATAGAATGTTCCTTTACTAAGTTGAGTTTTGAACTCATTATCCGGAGGCACTACGCTGCGGCTAGGGTTCGGGGGGCCCGATCCATATATTTTTTGTATATGGACTAGTCAGATTGTTTTTTGAGAGAGAGATCGGTATACAGTGCATGGATCGGTCTGGATACTTCGTTCGGCACAGAAGTACCGTTCGGTCATACAGAAGTACCGTTCGGCATTGGGGCGTTCGGTGTTGGCACGTGGCTCAGCCAAAGCTATTCGGCACAAGGCTGTTCGGCAGAGTGGATCAGCCTGGAGTGGTTCGGCCAAAGCTGTTCGGCCAAGGTTGTTTGTCCAAAGTGAATCGTCCAGAAGTGGTTCGGCCAAAGCTGTTCGGCATCCACACTGTTCGGCACAACCGAGTCGTTCGGCATACAATACCATTCGGCATTAGGGCGTTCGGTGTAGAGGTATGGTCGGCCTAGAAGAATGTTCGGCCCAGAGGTATGTTCGGCCTGGAAGAGCGTTCGGCCCAGAGGTATGTTCGGCCTGGAAGAGCGTTCGGCCTACGCCTTTTCTGGAGCGTTCGGCATATGCCTTTTCTGGAGCGTTCGACATACGCCTTTTCAGGAGCGTTCGGCCTACGCCTTTTCTAGAGCGTTCGGCATACGCCTTTTCTGGAGCGTTCGGCCTACGCCTTTTCTGGAGCGTTCGGCCTACGCCTTTTCTGGAGCGTTCGGCCTACGCCTTTTCTGGAGCGTTCGGCATGCGCCTTTTCTGGAGCGTTCGGCATACGCCTTTTCTGGAGCGTTCGGCCTACGCCTTTTCTGGAGAGTTCTGATGGTCTGGGCCTCCAGCCTCCATTTGTACTCCTGTCCTGAAGTTTCCAGCTCTTGCTTGGTCACGGTCTCCAGCTGTTTGAACAGCAGCTTCAGTCTTGCGGCGTCTGCGCCTGGGAGGTTCATCAGAGGAAGTAGAGCTGTCAGATGAGGAATAAGGAGCGGGATTGCCCCCTAGCATTCTGTTGCTGCTGTTGAGTGAGTTGTGCCATCAGGTTGGCGTTAGCTTGCATCTGCTCTCCTAGTTGTCTCCTGCTTTCCCTGAGCTCTCTCATCAAGTCGTTGAACTCTATTCTGGCGACAACTGGAGTTTGGTCATGGGCGGCAATTCCTTCACCCAGAATTGCTGGTTGATTGCTAGGTCCTGCTTGTTGCACACTAGCTGTCTCGCGGGAATCCGCATTATGAGAAGCTGACCTGGTACGTGGTCCTGCCATTGTAGAGTTATCGGTATGAACTCTGAGTAGAATCAACGAATGTCCTATCAGTGAGTCGGATCTTCTTTGGGGGATTTATTCAATCCAGTAGCTTCAAAGCAGATCCTTGAGGTCTGAGAATTCAATTCTCAGTGAAAGCACCAAAGTGTTAGCACCAAAATTGGTCACTAACCTCGTTCAGAAAGATTGTGTAGAGATATAAGTGATGAAAGTAAATTAAACAGAGAAGACAATGCTAATTTAAATGCAGAAAGTAAGAACACCAAGTTTATAGTGGTTCAGCGTAATTGCCTACGTCCACTTTGTTCAACTTTATTGATTTCCTTTATAGTTGATTACAAATACAATTCGTGAATCAAATGCTTGAGTGAAGTTGTTAAGTAGAGAAGATGAGTCTTGAAAATGGCAGAGTCTCCCCGGTGTTTTCTCTCCAAAAAAGGATCCCTCTTCACTGTGACCCTGCCCCTCTATTTATAGACAAAGATGGGCTGGACTTCCCAGGTGGGCTCGGTAGCCGAACACCCTAGCCCAAGCATAGTGGTCGCTGCATGCCGAACCAGATATGCCGAACACCATAATGCCGAACGATCCTTTCTATGCCGAACGGTATGTTTGATGTGCGGGAAGTGCATAATGGTTGTCAGTCGAGGCCGAACGTGGCTCTGGATGCCGAGTACTACTATCGCCGAGTTCTACTTGATGTCGAGCACTACGCCGAGTACTCCTGTCGCCGAGTTCTACTGGATGTCGAGTACTACGCCGAGTACTCCTATCGCCGAGTTCTACTGGATGTCGAGTACTACGCCGAGTACTCCTGTCGCCGAGTTCTACTGGGCGCCGAGTACTACCTGATGCCGAGTGCTACCCGATGCCGAGCACTACCTGATGCCGAGCACTAGTTGATGCCGAGTGCTACCTAATGCCGAGCACTACCTGATGCCGAGCACTAGTTGATGCCGAGTGCTACCTAATGCCGAGCACTACCTGATGCCGAGCACTAGTTGCCTGGTCAAATCTCCAGGAAACAGATGCGAAGTTGACACTGGCTGATCGATATGAAGTGTGCTATCCCTTGATGGATACGAAGCAACCGATCTTGAAGGATATGAACAGTGATCCACTGATGGATGCGAAATAGACTCTGGTGATCGATGCGGCACTCATGGATTCGAAGTAGGCTATGGTGATCAATGCGGAGCTGATCGAGTCGAAGTAGGCCCTGGTGATCGATGCAGAGCTGATCGAGTCGAAGTAAGCTTCCCTGATGGATTCGAACTCGATCGATTCGAACAGTGGCTAGTTTTCATCCAATCTTGCATCGATCGTAACTTGAGCATACGAACTCGGATTGACTTGAAATTTGGAACGTTGACTTTTATGGCTTCCCTCGTCGTGTCTTGTCGATTGTAGCTCGATTCGGACTCGGACAAAATTCACCGATATCCATGGTGAACCTGCGTATAACCGATCTCTAGGACGAATAGTCATTGGTGTCAAGTTCTTGGTGTCATGGCCTTGCCAAAAGGCGGGATAACATATTGCTTTTGAGTTCAAAACTCATAAAAGACAATAATAGTCTCAGGAAAATAACATTTAAGTGAACCGAGGTGTGAAGCTATTTATTAGTTGTATTATTTGGCTCTTGTGTGGGTCTTGAAGTGACAACATGCCAAAGGATTTAATGGTAAGTATATTTTATATTTCTTTGTCAATCCTTACTTAGTTCAGTTGTATATTTTTTTATATATATATTATTAATTAAAATAGTTGCACGAATTTATCGAAGTATATTCTTTTAACTTTGTATAATATATGCTTTTACAATGCTAGAATTTTTGAATGATATCATTTTATTATTCTAATAAGGTTCCTACTAGATTTTTTTATTTTTCAATACCCTAAGAGAAAAATAGAAATTTTTTGATTTTTCTACTGAGTATTTGAACTCACTTGCCTTGGGATTTTAATTTTGAGTTTTCTCGACGAATCATAAACCCATAAGCGATAGACAACTCTTTGTCGGTTGTATCATATACAACTCCTAATAATGGTCTTTGCCCTAATCTCGACATCAACCTTGAGTTCGCTAAACAAATCGAAAGAGCTAATTTTTTCGTATCTATCTATTCACGATGACCTAATTATGCTAACATGCCTTGAGTTTGCTCAACAAATACATGCATGTATCTTACCTCATCTAGGCAATATATTAATAATACTACACATAACAGCTCTAGCTTGAGTTTGCTCAACAACTAGTGCGTATGCAAGTAATCTATCAATATATAAATGATAGAGTGCAACTTATATTAAAGATTCATAATATTTTAATATATTTGAAGTGATATCAAATTAAGGAATAATGTATTTCTTATGAAATACCCTCGTGGTTTGAGTGTCAAACACATCTGAAATCACGGTATACGTACTTCACGCATGTATTTATTCTAAAAGACTACTTTGGGTTTATTTCAGTTCCACTTAAATTATGTTTATACATATACAGTTATATAAATTTAATTCATTTATAACTATTATAATTTAGTTCAACCTATATAATGTATGCATGTATCATATTAATTAAATCATATTTATTAATTTTAATTATTATTAGTTAAATCATATTTAATTAATTTTAATTCATATTAATTAAACCATATTGAATTAATTTTGGTTTTTAATAATTAAATCGCATTTAATTAACTGCTATTGGTGAACAAATTACTTTATTCCTTTGTTCCTTGGTTTACAACAAATTATACTGAACAATATATTTCCGTAATAGAAAGAGATTATAAACTTTCAAATGGAAGTTTGCTTAAGGTAATATATCCTCCTCAACAATCTTTTCAAATAGAAAAAATGGTAAGTACTTAAGTTTTAATTAATTTTCTAAAATATTAGAAAATGATACATTATAAATTACTATAAAACAAATAAACCAAATATTTGAACCATAAAACTATTCAAATCTTTATTTAGCTGTTATTGGTGAACAAATTACTCCATTACATAATAAAATAGAAAAAATATTTCCTGCTATTAATAATATAAAACCCATTGTTTCAATCACAACTGAAGAAGTAAGTAAAGTAATTGCAACTTCAAGTCTTCAACCTCCCCCAGAAATTAGAGGCTTTAAGTTAAAAACAAAATTAGAATTAGAAAAGGTTTTCAAATTGAGGTCAAAATCTGACTTAGAAAAATTTCTGAAAGAAAGAATGGATAATCTCAGATTAAATACCCTTGAAGAAGAATCTTCTCAACAAAATAGTATTAACCAAACAGTTCAATATGAAATAAATCAGCTTGAAAAATATGTATATAAGTCTTCTCAAAAATTAGTTTATTATAGAAGACCTTCTCCTATGGATACTTTACCAGAAGAACCAGATTTTATTAGCAATAATAGCTACAATGGGAAAAGTATATATGAATGGAATATTGACACATTTAGTGAAAAACAAATATTTAATGTAGCTCATCGTATGCTAATGTATAGTACAGTTTGCAAAAATAATGGTAATAATGATGTTATTGTTACAAGAATGATAGTCGTTGGTTTTACTGGCCAACTTAAAGGTTGGTGGGATAATTATCTTCCTACATCCCATAAAAATGAAATTTACAACACGGTAAAACAAGAAGATGGACAAATGGTCCAAAATGCTATATATACTTTAATAGTTACCTTTCTAGAACGTTTTACTGGAAGAGTATCAGATAATAACGAAAGTGTTCGTACACTTTCACAGAATTGAAGATGTAAAACATTAACAAATTTCAGATGGTACAAAGATACATTTTTAAATAGAGTAATGGAATTACCAGAGAGTAATAGATCTCATTGGAAATCAAAATTTATTGATGGACTCCCCTCCTTATTTGCAGAGAGGGTAAGAAAGTCTTTAATAAAGGATAAAATAAATATTCCTTATGAAATTTATACTTATGGTAAACTTATTGAAATATGTATCCAATAAGGTTTATCATTATGTAATGAAATAAAATTAAATCAACAAATAAAATGCCCAAATTTGATTGAAAGAAATCAATTAGGACAGTTTTGCAGTCAATTTGGAACAGATGTTCCAAACATTAAAAAATCTCATAGAAAAGATAATAAAGTTAAGGAATCTTTTTGTAAAAAGAAGAAATTTTATTCTCATAAAAAGTTAGAGCAAAAGGATCAAAGAAAAGAGGAAAGATTAAATAAAAAGAAAAATAAAATCATCCACTGTTATAAATGTGGAAAAGTTGGAAATTAAACTAATAGATGTAAATTAAAAAAGAAAATTAATAACTTACAAGTTGATAATTAATTAAAAGAAACATTATCAAAACTTCTATTAAACTCTAGTTCTGAAAATGATTTAGAAATAGAATCTGAAAATGATTCAGGTTATTTAGTTACTTCTGAAAAACTTAAGGTTCTTGATGAAGAATCATCAGAATCTGATGAATGTTGTGAACCTTGTACGCAGGGAAAACCCAGTCTGAACCCAATAATAAGTAGTGAAGATGAAAAGGACGAATTTTATAAAATCCTCTCACAATGTCAAGATTAAAATATAAATGTATTAACTAATAATAATATTATAGAATTTTTAAAATTAGTTAAAGATACGGAATTAAGATCAAACATGATAGATCAAATGGAAGATATTCCAGAAACAAGCAAAAATAATGAAACAATAAACGAGACATTTCAAAATATTGGTGGTTCTAAAAATCCATATTATATGAATGATGTTCACAAACTTTTAAAAGAAAGACAAAGGATTGAATATCCTACTACTATCGAAGATCTTAATAATGAAATCCAAAACCTTAAAAAGGAAATTCAGATCATAAAAAATGAAAATAGAAATCTTGATTATAGACTTTCTTTTCTAGAACAATCAAAACAAATTATCCCCATTGAAAATAATCA
Organism: Allium fistulosum; assembly: GCA_030737815.1. Lineage (NCBI taxonomy): Eukaryota > Viridiplantae > Streptophyta > Magnoliopsida > Asparagales > Amaryllidaceae > Allium > Allium fistulosum. The sequence goes on along the minus strand of CM060902.1, from coordinate 1,171,570,428 downwards.
AATAAATTGTTCTCAAATAAAAATTCCAGAACAAGAAGAATTTCTTTCAAAATTAGATATTGTTATATCTCAAAAATGGTTTATCAAAATAATTTTTTTAATTGATAATCATTTTAAAAAGGAATTAATTGCGTTTGTAGATAATGGTGCAGATATGAATGTAATTCAAGAAGGAATAATTCCAACTAGGTATTTTCATAAAACTACTAATTCATTGAGTCATGCAGGTGGAGGAAAACTTAATATTAAGTTTAAATTACCACATACCTATATATGTAAAAATAAAACCTGTATTCCTACATGCGTTTTATTAGTAAAAAATATCACTAATCAAATCATGCTTGGAACACCATTTATAGATAAAATTTATCCTATAGCAAATATTGATAAAAATGGAATAGCAGGTATATATGAAAACAACCTATTACTTTTGAATTTATAACTAAACCTTTTACAAGGTTTTACATGAAATAAAAGATCTTTTGACCTAAAAGACCTATCATTTAAATTTTCTAAAACAATAAGTTATTTCTCTTATTATAGAGGAAAAACTCCAAAATCCAAAATTACAGAAAAACTTAAAATGATTCATAATAAATTTTCTATGGAAATTTGGAATGATCATCTAAATGCCTTTTAGGATAGAAAGAAGCATATTGTTAATCTTCCATACGAAGGAAATTTTGATGAAAAGAAAAACCATACTAAAGCGAGACCATGTCAAATGAATTCTGAATATTTAAAATTGTGCAAAAAGGAAATTGAATTATTATTACAAAAAGGTTTATAAAACCATCTCAATCACCTTGGTCATGTACTGCATTTTATGCAAATAAACATTGTGAACAAGAAAGAGGGGTACCCAAATTAGTAATAAATTACAAACCTCTTAATAAGGTCCTGAAATGGATTAGACATCCAATTCCTAATAAAAAGGGTTTACTGGATAGACTATATGATTACATCATATTTTCTAAGTTTGATTTAAAATCTGGCTACTGGCAGATCCAAATCTCAAAATCTGATCGATACAAAATTGCTTTTAATGTCCCAATTGGACATAATGAATGAACAGTAATGCCTTTTGGTTTAAAAAATGCTCCCTCGAAATTTCAGAAAATAATAAATGACATTTTTATTCCATATAGTGAATTCATTATGAAAGAGAGTGTGGATCATACAATATGGATATACGATAATACAAAGTATAGTGATGATAGCTATACAGTAAATAGTGTGGAATATAAAAGCAGTATAATTAAAATAACACCAAAGATTTTTATACTGGTTCGAACTTCCCATTCTACGTCCAGTCCCAGACTCCTTCTGGAATTTCACTAAAAAAACAACCCTCACTTAACCCGGAGGAACAGGTCTATACAACCCCTGAGCAGCCGAACAGGGACCTGAGCAACAGAACAGGATTTCGCCTCAGCAGCCGAAGAGGACTTCACAATGCCTGAACAGTAGAACAGGACTTCTACTAGTATATAAAATTGACTGACTAATGTGTTCTTGATAACACAGATATGTCAATGTGTGTACACCCTTCCTATAATCAAATCCTCAAGTATATGAGTGTGTGTGAAGATATGAAAGGAAGATTATCGCTATGAATCAAAGACTATGAATATGAATTCAAGGATTCAAGCAATGAAGATGGTTTGATTGCTTTTGAATGCAGAGAATATAGAGAGTAAGTAAGATCAGTAAATTATTCAAGAATCGGTTATTTCTAAAATGATTTTGATGTGTTTATATAGTGCATAGATAGATACAACCTTTTTCTAAGAGATTCAATCAATAGATGCAGCCATTACTCTTCGAATTGGATTAAAAATCTTCGTGAGAGGAAGCATCCATTCAGAAAATATAGCCGTTATACGCCGGTCAGTCGACTGAGTTCAGAAGCTCAGTTGACGGAAATTCAAATTTGCATATATATTCTCTGTTCACTGTGCATTTTAAACCAGGTCAGTCGATTGTAATCAGTCAACTGACCTGTGCAATTTTGCACAGTGAATTTCAATGCATATACAAACAGAAAAAAAAAATTGTGTGCAAGTGTAACTACTTGAGGAATGATTTTAACAGTATCTAAACATATCAAAGACTCAAAAACATAATAAATAATCATACGAAAACTAGTTTTGAAGTCTCTTCTCTTTGTAGTTTATACCATGTATATGTTACTCTCTTTTTGTTGCTATCGCCATATAGTCTTTGTTAATGCTCCTTGTTATGAATCAAAACTCATGACTCAACATTCTTCCCCTTTTTGATTGATGACAACCCGTAACTGACGAATTGATATACAGTAGAAATTATATAACAAAAGTTATATATATTTCTCCCCCTGAATGTGTGGCGATAATGTAATCTGCATAAAACTTGTTAGTAGACATTTTTCTCCCCCTTTGTCATCGACAAAAAGGAGCAGACATAACCAGTAAAGCATAGAATAAGCATAACTAACATAACAAACCAAGATGTAGCTACATAATGTATTATAGGAAAAAGCAAATAAAGTTCCATAAACCAAAATAACACAAGGCTACTTATGTACAAGCCTTGATAGAAATGAAAGAGAGTGTGGATCGAAATAAATCCATGTGTAGTAATTCAAGTGGTTGTAATGTAGAAATAACTTTCTTAGATTTAAAAGATGATTTAGTTAACTTTCCTAATTGACATGCATCACAAATATGATCAACTGTAAAGTTCATTTTTGGTAATCCTTTGACTAAATCATTTTTAGAAAGTTTGTTTATAGCTTTGAAGTTAACATGACAGAATATCTTGTGCCATAACCAAGGATCATTCTCTTTGGCTACTAAGCACATATCTGAATTATGATTAATTTTCATATTCAGAACGTATATGTTTCTATCTCTATTACCTTCAAAGATAAGATTTTCATTATGATCATAAATGCTACACTTGTCCTCAGAAAATGAGATTTTGAATCCTTTGTCACACAATTGGCTAATACTTAACAAATTATGCTTCAAGTTTTTGACAAGTAAAACATTGGAAATGAGAGGTAAATTAGATATACAGTAATTGCTCACATCGCCTTTGCCGATGATATAACCTTTGGAATTGTCTCCAAATGTGACAGAGCCTCCATCTGAATATGTGATATTTGATAGCATATTTTTGTCTCCTATCATGTGTTTTGAGAAGCCACTGTCGAGTATCCATTTTCCTCTTTTCTTAAGTGGGACCTGCAAAAAATAAAAGAATAACATTGGTACCCACTTTTTAATAGGGTCCTAAGAGTTAAGTCTTAGGAAACCAAACCCAAGAGGGTTCGGTATTCCCTTTATATAAATAATTTTTATTTTTATGAACATTTTTCAAAAAGGACTCAATATATTTATTCCTAATCAAACTGTTGTTTGTTTTAGGAACCCATATTTTTATGGTTTTTGAGTTTTGATCCCTTTTTGGTTGAACTATGGTAGAATTAGGTTTAGAAATATTTCTCTTATTCTGCTTAATTTTTGGTGGAGCAACTGATTTCTTAGTATAACCTGGTCCTTTCTTATTTGAGACAAACTGAGAAGTTTCAATAATTTTAGATAAGTTTTCTCTGCCTTTATTAAAGTTAGACACATTTCTAGTCACATCGCCTAACTTAGTTTTGAGACCAGTGTTATCTAATTCGGTCATTTTAACTTTTGATTTTAGCTCATGATTTTCAGAAACTAGAGCATCATTCTTTTATTTTTGAGTCTCAATTTCTTGACTCAATAAGGTAAGTTGAGAATTAACATTAGAAAATGAATCTTGAATTTTCTCAAGTTCTTCTTCCAATATTATCTTCTCATCTTTAAGCATATCTCTTTCGAATTTTGCTCTATTTTGATTTTCGAGAGCTTCTTTATATTTTCTTTTGAGATTTTTCAAAGTATCTAATAATTCAAAATTTATTTCAATCATGTCATCAAAAGTAAGATCATTTACCTCATTATCAGTAGCCATAAAGCAGACATTTGCTTGTTCATTTTCACTATCACTACTACTATCAGAAAACGAAGAATCTGAGTCATCCCATGTCACCGAAAATGCCTTCTTTTTGAATTTGTCCTTTCTATATTTATTTTGTTTTCCCTTCCTTTGTTCTGGACAATCTTTTTGTATATGACCCTTCTTATGGCAATTGAAGCATTCTAGTACTGAGGCTGATGACTTATTGTTGAAGTTTCTTTTGCCATTATTTCGATTTCCTTTTCTGTACTTTAAAATTTTCTTAAATTTTTTAGCTATGAAAACTAAATCTTCATCCTCTGAATCTGATTCCTCTTGTTCTGCATGAAATGCCATATTTTTCTTGTTTTGTGCTTGAACTCTTTTTGCCTGTAAATTTACTTCATAGGACATTAAATTTCCTATTAACTCTTCCGGTTTCATGGTGGAAAGGTCGTTTGCTTCTTCAATAGCTAAGACTTTTCTTTCCCATTCATCGGTTAAAGAGTTTAGGATTTTGGACACGATATCAAAGTAAGAATACTTTTCTCCTAGTCCTATTAGAGAATGATAAATATCTTGAAATCAGGAGTACATATCATTTATGGACTCATCTTGCTTCATTCTGGAATTTTGAAATTGACCCTTGAGCATAGATATTTTGCTTTGTTTAACTTTGCTAGTTCCTTCATGAGTAACTTTAAGTGTTTGCCATATTTGATATGTAGTGTTACATATGCTAACTCGGTTAAATTCATTTTTATCCAATGCACAAAACAACATATTCATTGCTTTAGCATTAGCAGTAGCATCTTGTTTTTGTGTAGCTGTCCATGTAGAATATTCAGTAGTAGGTGCAGTATATTCTGCTTGTGTAACATTCCATGCATCAAAACCATTGGCTTGCATATAAATACGCATTCGTGTTGCCAATAGTTGTAATTCATGCCATTGAATAGTGGAGGTCGTGCAGTAGATTGACCTTCAATAAAACTAGTGTTAGTGACAGTGCTTGTGCTAGTGTTGTTTTCCATATTAGCAAAATATCAAATAACTGTGTAACGGTTATAAGATGCCTTGCTCTGATATCAAATAACTGTGTAACGGTTATAAGATGGTTTGATTGCTTTTGAATGCAGAGAATATAGAGAGTAAGTAAGATCAGTAAATTATTCAAGAATCGGTTATTTGGAAAATGATTTTGATGTGTTTATATAGTGCATAGATAGATACAACCTTTTGCTAAGAGATTCAATCAATAGATGTAGCCAGTACTCTTCGAATTGGATTGAAACTCTTCGCGAGAGGAAGCATCCGTTCAAAAAATATAGCCGTTATACGCCGATCAGTCGACTGAGTTCAGAAGCTCAGTTGACTGAAATTCAAATTTGTATATATATTCTCTGTTCACTGTGCATTTTGCACCAGGTCAGTCGACTGACCTGTGCGATTTTGCACAGTGAATTTCAATGCATATACAAACGAAAAAAATTTGTTCTGTGTGCAAGTGTAACTACTTGAGGAATGATTTTAACAGTATCTAAACATATCTAAGACTCAAAAACATAATAAATAATCATACGAAAACTAGTTTTGAAGTCTCTTCTCTTTGTAGTTTATACCATGTATATGTTACTCTCTTTTTGTTGCTATCGCCATATAGTCTTTGTTAATGCTCCTTGTCATGAATCAAAACTCATGACTCAACACATTATAGTTTATATTAATGCTATTCTAGTATTTTCTAAAGATATTGGAACACATTTTAAAAAAACACCGAGATATTTTTAGAAAAATCATTATTCAAAACGGCTTAGTAATATCAAGAGCAAAAATGTCTTTATTTCAAAGAAATGTGAGATTTTTAGGCCATAATATTGAAAAAGGAAAAATAATTTCTAAAAATAGAAGTATAGAATTTGCTTCAAAATTTCCTGTAATACCTGATAAAACATAGTTACAAAGGTTTTTGGGTAGCGTAAATTATATATGCCCTTATTATATTAATTTAGCCACAGATGCTACTATCTTATATGATAGATTAAAAAAGAATCCAGGTCCATGGACAGAACAACATACTCAAGCTGTTAAACTAATAAAAGAAAAGGTAAAAAATTTGCCTTGTTTAATGCTTTCAAATCAAAACTGGGAGACAGATGCGTCAGATGTAGGATTAGGCGGAATTTTAAAACAGGTATGTCCAAAAACAAAATAAGAATATCTTGTTAGGTTTCACTCGGGTAAATGGACTAATAGTCAAAAGAACTATGCGACCATAGCCAAAGAAATTCTTGCTATAGTTAAATGTGTTTAAAAAATTCAAGATGATTTATATAATCAAAAATTTATTATAAAAAATGATTGTAAATAAGCTAAATATATGTTTAATAAAGATTTTAAACATGATGTATCAAAACAGATGTTTGCCAGATAGCAAGCTCATCTAGCACCTTTTGATTTTGAAATCCTTTATAAAAAAGGTGAAGAAAATAGTCTTCCTGATTTTTTAACTCATGAATTTTTACAGGACAATGATCCTCAGAGGAAGGAGTAAGTCCTCCTACAAAGGAAGAGGCAGAGGAAATATCCTGGCTCAACATGGTAATAAAAGGCTAGCAGCCGAAAATCTTAGTAATTGAGTGAGTAATAACTTTACTGATCTTTTATACAAAGAATTTCTAGAATTCAAGGGGCAAATAGTCAGATAGTTAATAACCAAATAGCATCATCTTCATACGCTAGCATAACTGGCAATGAAGAAAATAAGGAGAATATAACCACATATGCAGAAAATCCTCATAAAGAAGTTATACTTCTTTTAGAATTCAATGATCTGAAAAGGGAAAATGATCCCTGGAATCTGATGCAAAGATAGCTGGATACGGCATCATTTACTGTCACAGCTTAGAAATAAAGAAGATACTATGAGGCAATGATAAAAGCATCCGAAACTTGTGAAATAAAACATTTTAATGCAGGAGATCCAAATGTTTATAGCTTTAGCAAAATAATCATAAAAAGGCTAATATTGCCAGAAGAATGGGGATTATCAACCCTTAAAGAAAAGAAGATGTTCTTGCCTGATAAAAGAACTACTATCAGGTATAATTACTGGGATTATGTTGATGTATTAAATAAAATGCTCCTTTATGAAAATAATAAGAAGAAACATTCATGGTTCATCAAGATATGTTCGGAAGTTTATAAACGTCCTATACCAAATTGGTTTTATGAATGGTGGACAAATTATGGACCACTTATTGATATTCTTCCTGAAAAATAAAAGAATTATATTCTGATTGGGTTGTTGCTTCACCCAAAATAAATGAACTGGACCAATACCTAATGATAAAGGGATCAGGTCCAATATATTTCTTTATTGAATTTTCCATTCCCTGGATATGGAACTGGAAACCAAAAATTGGTTATACCAAAAAAGAAATTCTTTGTTTATATAGGTTTTTTATATCAAATTCTGGGATAAATTGACCAGAGTTGATAGTAGCATAGGTCAAATATTTGGCCAAGAAATGATCGTAGAGATAAGTACGAAAATAAAAGATTATCAGGAACAAGAGAACATGAAACAACAAAAAGAAGCTCTTAGTCCATTCCAACACATTGCTAGGAAACTAAAAATGCAAAAGGATGTGGTCACTAAAGAAGATATTCTCCATGCATATATTGAAGAGATGAAGAAAGATCTGATAAAGAATCTGGGAAATGAAGATGCAAAATCTGACACATCGATGGCATCTTCAAAAGTAAAAAATATAGCTGAAGATGATCAATTTTCAGACATGGATGATGAAGATTTTGCCGAAATGTTCGACAAGATTGAAAGGGAGGCCCACAATGTGGGACAAGATAAGGGGAAAATAGACACGTTGCTTTAATAAAGAAAAAAGATTCTCCATTTAGGTTTAACAGATGGCCTAACCTATAAAGATTCTCCATTTAGGTTTAACAAATGGCCTAACATATATCAGCTTTAATAAAGTTAGGAAAAAATTATCGGATTTGAAGACTCTGAAGTGCAGAGAAAAACTAATTTGAATTCTCAGCTCACATCTGGCCTCAGCTATATATAGGAAGGCACTTCATTTGAAGAAGGCAGACTTCATTTTCATCCATTCTCTTCTCTACTCCAAAACCTTCTGCCATTATAATATATATATATATATCTGTGTGTGTGTGTTTAAAGTGTGTGAAATAAGGAAGAATCTACTACTTCCACTTGTGTTGATATCTGAAGACTGCTTCTGATATCTTTTGTATTTTAAATTTGTAATAATATATTGAGTATAGCCTGAATGGCAGACTAAATTAATTATGTGCTGAATTACTTATGTTCAGTATGTATGTTTTCATGTGTTCATATGTTTAAGGAATACGTAGTAAACTGAAAATATCATTCATGGTTAAAAACAATATCAGAGGACAATAATTTCTGTCTATCTTCTAAGTCGTGTAAACTTATGTCCATTTCAAAGCCATGATAAGGCGTTTTTCGGACTTTCTTTACACTAGCTTATTAACCAGAAATTATTGTCAGATCAATACTTGACTTGTAAAATGTCCCTATATTTGTTTTAGTAATTTCAATTTAATATGTAAGATCCTAAAAACACCATAGCAAAATTTGTATTGTAGCAGTACTGCAGCAGCATGCTAAAACAACCTTTTACTTCGTAATTTTTCTTAATATATTGCATTCTGAATTTTGCCAGCATTTTTATGAAATGGTATCATCTTTAGCCAACTATAACATCTATAGTTTTGTTTATATATACACACATCAATATATACACACACAAATATATATATATATTAACCATTAATTGATTATTTATTCAATAGATCCTATAATTTAATTAAAAAAATAAATAAGATATTTTAATTAATTTAATTTTTTAAATTTATTAATCTTAAACAATTTTAGGATAAGCATACAACTATAAAAATTATAGTTACATACATATATCAATATATATATTTTTAATTAATTCAATCTTAATAAGTTATTTAATTGAATTAATTATTAATTAATTGTATTAAAATTTCAAAATTAATTATTTAATTTCTCAAAACAAGTTTGAAAATTTTAAATTTATTTTATAACTTTTATAAAAATCCTTTTATATTTTAAACCTAAATTTAGATATAATATTTTACTTTTAAATTTTAATTTGACATTAGCCTAAGGCCCACATAACTCTAGGCCTTATATTTAGGCCAACCATTTGGATTTATTCTACCCCTTAGGCCAGACTGATAGACAGAGAGGAGAGAATACTTGATTATCAACCCTAAGCCTAAATACTACTTTTCTATGCACTCGTTGGATATATAAGTTTAATAAGTTAACCCTAAAGTTGACTAATTAGACCGCGTAGACTATTTGGCTCTGATACCATTAAAGAAATCTAGCCTGTTTCATAACGGGTGAAATAGATAAATTTCAAACTTTTTTCCCTAATTGGATCTTAGTGGACCTATGATATCTAATGTTTGATACTCATCATTTTCGGTGACACATAAAATGATAATTTCATTTATTACTTTCTAGTTTCAAAGAAAAAATATAAAGAAAATTATCAGTTTCAATAACATGAAAAATATATTTTTATTTGTCATTTTGCGGTTAAATGGTAATTTGTATTATCTTTTATTTTTGTGGCTAAAAGTAATTATTTGATGCCAAAAGTTGATTCCTTCAGATGGCTAATTACTCCCCTATAAAACCACATTTCTTTGCTCCATTTTCCCTCAATGCCCATCCCTCATCTTCTTCACCTTCACTCCATCTCCAAAAAAAATGGCCGAATCATACGATGAAGGTGATCATTTAGATTCTGGAGCCGAAGATTTGACTGATACACAAGCTATTAGGAGAATTAGAACACTGTAGAAAGCTACAGTGGACCAAATTCATACTTCTGAATATAAAGGAATTCCTTGGGTTAATGATATACTGTGCGGTCATGCATAATGTTATCAACAAAACTTCTGAATGAAAAGACATTGCTTTTTCGATGTTGTGTGAGCGTTGGAAGGTTGCAGTTTGAAGTTAACGCCTGATATGTGCATTATGGAAATGGTAGTGATTTTCTGTATATAATAGCTTTAGCTCTTCTAATAGATAGGTTGCCAAAAGGTTTCAACTATCAAATAACATGGTTTGTATTTATTTTCACGAAGTTTTGAAAATTATTGAGTTAATATCTAAGGATATTATTAGACCGGTAGACCCTTAATAATATAATAGAGTCCCAAACAAATTAGGACATCAAACAGATATTACCGATTCTTTAAAAAATGTATTGGCATTTGATTGTATAAGTGTAGTTGCACATGTGTCTGCTGCTGAGATGCAATGATATGTTGAACGTAAAGACTGTGCTATGCAGAATATAATGGATGTATTGCTCGTCTAATTTAACATTTATGTTTGTAAGGGCAGGGTGGGAATAAACTACACACAACGCTATAGTTTTCCATTCATTTTTAAACAGTAGGAATTTGAATTTTCCCCATCCACCACCAAAATAATATTATTTAGTTGACTCAAGGTATCCACTAATGGATAGACACTTATCTCCATACACAATGTTGGATACCATATTCCATATTTTAATGAAACGTAGATCCAACCAAGGAACGAAAATGAAATTTTCAACCACCACCATTTGAGTTTACGTACGACAATCGAAAGATCTTTGGAACCTGAAGAAAAAATTTACAATCTTCCATAATATGCCGACATACAGATATAAAGTTCAAGTAAAGGTTGCAAATGCTACAATGACTATTCACAACTTCATATGAAGATACAATGAGGAGACCCTGAATTTATCGTATATGACGATGATCTCGATCTAGTTATGGAAGAATATCTGAAAGAGTACTATAATATTCGAATGTCTAGGGATAACGATCATAGACCAGTTGAAAAAATAAAACAAATTTCATGGTAATCATTCGAGACAACATACGAAAAAAACTAGTTACTGCTGGACTATGTTAGAAACTATTTGCATAACACTGGTACTTTGTATTTTATAACTACACTTGTATCGTAAATGTATCTATAATTCGAAATTGTTGTACTAGTTTAACTGTACTTATACCATTGTTGTAGTTGAATTGTCTAATTTTCGAATTTAGTTACATTCTCAAAATACATCTATTTTAAAATAATACGGATACATTACCAATACAATTAATAATAACAAAATTAATTATCTCATTTCATGCTTATTCCAAATGCCTCTTTCAAATATCATTTTCAAATACCAATTTTGTAACACATGGACGCATTCTCCATTTGTTAAACAATATCCTTTTCGTGTCCCTTTCAAGTACCCTTTTCCTATGGCCGTTTGGAGTGGCCAAGGAATAAAATGCATCCTTGTAAGATTATTTTCTACGAGATACTATGCAACGCAAACACTACTTGCATCTTACGTAAACATCTTTATTTGGCCAATTCTGTTTACATCCTAAGATTCTTTTTCCACACCCCTTTTTCTTTAAAAATAAATTATATTTTTATACATGTTTTGTTCATTTAGGCTAATGGTTAAATTAACCAAAATCGAGCCTAGAAATTAAAAAAAAGTTTCAACCACCCTCGCTCGTCGTTAGCATGTGCGCCAGTACCCCCGTCCGTAGTGGGCGTGGGTGGTAACAACACGCCGCCCGTAGTGAGCATGTGTGACAACACCACCTTCATTTGTCGTCAGCGAGGGTGTTTTATTTTAAAAAATTGCGTTGGGTCCAAACGAGGGTATTATTAACACACACGTCCATAGTCGACGTGGTTTTCTTTGATACCCAAATCCGAGTCGGGCGAGGATGTTGTTATGACCCAAACTTCCATCGAGGTTGGTGGAATAAAATAAAAATAAATAGAAAAATAGTAGAAAAAATGGTCAAAATGGTAAAATGGTGGGGTCAAAATGGTAAAATGGTAAAAATGGGATAAGAATTTAGAAAATTTTCTGGGTTGGGAGAGGAAAATCTTTGGTGCAAATAGCCTATGCCCTTTTATTTGTTCCTTTGGCAGTTTTCATTGTAATTGCAAATTCAAGTTGGTAGAAAAACCATTATTTTGTGCTTATAGCTCCAAAAAGTCTCCAATCCAAAACGTTTGAAAACCTTAGGGCTTCGTTTGAGAAATTTGTAGTACCGGTTATGAGAGGTTTTGATAGTACTGGTTTTGATCCTAAATTATCATCGCGGTTTTGATTGATTGACATGAAGTATTGTTATAACCGATCAATACATGCTTGAGACTTTAACATGCATCGGTTTTAAGATTTTTCTATCAAAGTGATATTACATGTATATCCTTATATTTATTCTCTAATTTTGTGAAGATTAATTTTCCAATATGATTAGTATGAGTACAAATGGAAAAAAAAAGTTAGAACCCCTCAAAACAATCCAATTTGATGGATTGAGAATTGCCATTAAGATTACACCAGCTCGGTTTTATAAGCAACAATGTCTTGTGAAAATAATTTACCAACAAGGTTATCAATACGTCTGAAACACGAATCGGTCCAAAACCTGTCAAAACAGGCTAAAACAAAACTCCCATATGTTTCTGATGTCTAATCCACAACTTCTCCGCCACCTCTAGTCCAGCATAGAGGCGCAGAAGCAGGACCTCCAAACCCTACTCTTGGTCAATCAGCGGCTAGTTGCCGCCTACGTGGCACTCAAGTAAGACCTTGCTACCACGCACGCTAATATCCAGATCTTTGCTAATGCCGCATCGAAAACTAGAGCAAAAAGGGATGCAGAAATTAGGAATTTTATCGAGGTGTTGACCCAAAAAATGGACCAACACCCTGGTTTGAATTTGAAAGCACCAGCCCTGTTCAGACAGAGCAATATCACAGATAATAGATATAGAAAAAGAATAGTAAAAGAAAGAAGACGGAGAATTTTTATAGTGGTTCGGCTGTTAATGAAGCATACGTCCACTTTATAGTTTTATTAAAGACTGATTGCTGTTACAAGAGATGTTTGATTACAAAGCTTTGATTATCTTTTGCTAGATTGAATTCTCAGTGTTGGAATCCATTGGAGAATTATAGTGAATTTCTTTTGAGATTGTTATGCGGGAGGTAGAGAGTGAAGAATAATTCCAACAGAGCTTCAGCAACCAATCCGGAGTAGATCATGTTTATGTTGTAGGCAGGATGTTATTTACACTCCATCATCTACTCGCAGGTAAGTAGGGAAAGACCCAGAGTTGGCTTGTTTTGCGAGCCAATGTCTTTGCCTTTCCTTCATTGCATCCATAGGTAGTTTACTGTTGGATCAGAAAGATGTTTGGGTTGCCGATGATCTGAGCACTTAGGATTTTTCTGGAGTTCGAAATTGGAGATGTTTCCATAGTCATCATGATTTCATTTTAATGACAATTTACTAGTTGTTTGCGCTCAGCCATTGATTGGGCTAAAAGAATGCTGATCTCTTGGTTTTGGTTGATCCTAGTCGTTGCCTTGGTTATATAGCTTTTTCGGTTAAGTTCTGAACCATCATGTTTACACGAGGTTGTTCTGTTTCCTATTGGTTCCTGCTGAGTTAAAAACTCGAATAACATTTGCCCCCATAGTACGTCTTCGTTGTAAACAAGGCATGCTCTAGAAGTAATCGCTCTCAATATCCATCGGTCGATTTCCATGTGATGGCACTAGAGTTTTATGAAGACATAGCAAGTCATGATGTGGTCGTCTAGCTTTGTTTCTGACTGCTATTCCTTATCACAATGGATCAAATTTCTTCCCATAATTCCCCGGCATGCCTCGGAATGATGAATAGGCCTAGGAGATCGAGTTCAAGGAAAATAGGTGTAGCCTCTTCCTTTTTTGCATCGCTAGCGATCCATGTGGGATGGGTCGCTAGCGACCTTACTTTGTGAAGGTGGGTCATCAGCGATCCATGGTGGATCGCGTGCAACCCAACTACTTAGCAAATTTTTTTGCTTTCTTTTGCTTGCCTATTAATATACGAACCGACCCAGTCCATTCATCTGACCCAACTACTCTTGCTTCTTCACGTGATCAAACCTCTGTGCGATTTAATTCCAGGAGATCCAAGCCCTTGCTCGATCCGATTCATCACTTCACTTGAATTCATTCGCTGTTGATTTGATTCAAGCACTTTCCTCTTTCATGAAACTCTAGCCGACCCATTATTTCGCCATTGATTCATTCGTTTGAATCTAAACCCTAGCTCGCTTTTGAACTGTTTCTGATCCATCTTCCAGCTCGCCACTACCTTGAGTCGCCACCGATCTAATCAACTCGCCATCGATCTTACTTCGTTGCCGACCAATCATCAGCTCGCCACCGATCCATTCCGTAGCTCGTTAAGTTTGATCTTTGACTCTTCATGTGCCTTTGAATTTAGTTAGAGGTGCATTTTAATTGGTTTGATCTCAATTGGTGTTTGTGTAATGATTTGACGACAAGTTTCCATTTGAAATGTTGATTGTAAGAAGTTTGAGTTGATTACGGTTTAATGGAGGAGGATAGTAAATCGAGTCTCGAGTTGTTTCCCAGAACGACATTCGGGCTTTGGCCTAGTGCTTGACACGCTTTTCTATCTTCGTCCATTAGACCAGAATTGGCATGTGTCTAGTTTCGTAGCTGTTACTGTACACCACATCACCAGTCGATCACGACTCTTTTGCAGAATTTGGACTTATCCTGCTTGCTTTTGCACACTCGGCGTTCCTGTAGTGAGAAGAGTTTTCCTCATCGTTTCGAACAACGAATCCATTATCGATCATGGATCGATAACGGGTAAGTGTAAGGAAGTAGAAATAAAAGTAGAAAACGAAGTGACACGGGAAGTTCTTTTCTTCCTCCACTACGAGTGAACTATCAACATGGGATAAGGCGTCTGTAGTTTATCGAGCATCGAGTTTATCCCATATAGATAGCACACTTCACTGGCCCCGGTCCGCACTTGAAATCCGATGTGGTGATTACAAGTTAATGTTTCTTTGGAATTCAAGTGTGGCGGTGGGAGCTATTAGTTTAGGATAGATTTACCTGACCATTTTCAGATGCGAGTTCTATTATTTAGAATGAAGCAGCCATCCACTCGTCGTAAGTCAATCAGAGGAAGCCCGGTGCTCTTAGAAGCCAAGTCACCATCCACTTCACAAGCTCAATACGACCAGTTAGTCCCAGTTGGGCCAATCCTGGATCGTATGCCTCCCAACTTAAGAGTTCTTCTTAATCCGCCTAAGAGAGCTTCATTGTTTGTTTCCGCCATGGTCCTTCGTAACATTTGTGTGCAATACGGAATCCCCAAAGAGGATGTTCGTCTGCCAAAGAAGGACGAATTCGCTCATATGCCTCCCTTGGGGTACACCGCTTGCCACCGATACATGTGTTTGAATGGAGTTGTGCCTCCCTTCAATGACTTTCTGCATGAGACTCTCTCAAACTTGGGTATTGCCCCCATTTCAGCTTCATCCGAGTGGCTATGCCGTCCTGACTTGCTTGCATGTTCTTTTCATGCAGGCGTTCAACCGCACTCCAAGCTTTGATGAGTTGCGGTACTTTCTGGCATTTAAGAGGAGAGATGATTGTCCCTCCTTGATTATAATCGAAGCCCGGAGAAATTGGAAAATCATCCAGCACTTGCGAAACAACTTATCGCAATTCAAGATGCAATATTTCTTTGTCAGATGTCCCGAGGGGTTCAATCGTCGGTGGACGACAGGGGGTAAGCTTCTTTTAATTCATCGAGCTTTTGATGCATTGCCATGGAGTTCCTAACCAACCATATGTCTCTTGCAGTTATTCCAAGGCCGAACAAAGACGCGGCACTCAATGAAGTTTGTGAGACTTTAAAGGCAATTGATGTCGAGGAGAGAAGCGTTAAAGTATTACTGACTGATGAAAACTTGAGTCGCTATGGACTACTGGCTCCGGGTAGATCTGCCATTCAATTTGAAATTCCATCTCCTGCTCGATCCAGGGTTCATACGAGATATGTTTCCTCCTCCCACGATTCTGAAGAAGGCGCCTCTCAAGAGAGAGAAAGCCTGTCCGGAGGATCCATCGACGAAACTAGTGAGGGGGAAGAGACTGTTGCGACTAGTTTAAGTGGCCTAGGTAGAATGCCTCCAATCCCAAAGGAAGCAGAAGGGGAGTTCAAACAAAGAAAGGGCAAGGCCACGATGGATTCGGAAAAGGAAGAGGGAGAGTTTGAAAGTAGTAGTGATGAGTCCACTGCCAGTGATTACTTCTCGTCTGAATTCGACGGTGGGGAGAGTCTTGTGATGAAACTCCGGGAATGAGTCTCGTTCTCCCGATTTCACCTCTTCTCGATGCAAGTGGTGAAGGCAAAGCCCCTGAAACTGGAAGCCATCAAGATTCTCCGAATAGGGATGTTGGAGAGATTTCAACGATGTATTTGTCGACTTTGACGCGCTCATGAAAGGAGACTTTAAATTTGACACGAGGCTTCCTAGTTTGGGTAATATTGCTCCAGCAGTTAGTCTGGTTCCACTCACAATAACCGAAGTCAGTCCGATCCCTTCTACTATGACTGTTCATTCCGGTTCGTGACGCCGTTTTAGGCCCATATTAGAAACACACTACACGTTGCATTAGGATCACACTCACTTCCATTCATCTTTTCATATTTGTTCCGTTACACTCACTTTCATGCTTCTAAGACCTTTTATATATACCTCATTTCAGGTATGACGAGGGGACGAGGCTTTTATGATGACTTCGAAGACTTCACCAATTCACAGCGGTATTCCAAGCGCTCCTCCTCCAGCCATCAAGTCCGAGAGACGGAGGAGGAATACAGGCGGAGAAAAGAGCTCAAAGCTGAAACCTGTCGCCAAGAAGAAAGAGACCGAGCTTGATTATATAAAGGCGGGTATGAGAAGAGAAGATCTCTTAAGGAAAGAGATGTGCCGTCAAAAAAGTCAAAGTTTGAACATCGCCCTCATTCTTCGAAGCTCGCTTCAAAACACTCTTCCATGGGCTAAGAAATTCCTATCGCTTCTGCTTTGATTCTACCTTCAACTCATGTATCATCATCTTCTATTGTCACTACTGCCCCCGGTGCTTCTTGCCCCTACTGAAGACCTGCCTACGTCCTTCCTTCGGTTCCCCTTAAACTTGAGGCAGCGCTTCCTGGTTGGTTCTTAAAGGGGGTCAAGTTTGACCTGGATCTCCACCCCGTTCGCAGGGATTCCTTCATGCCGCATCTCCAAACTATCCAGAGTGACCTAGAATAGACCGAACGATGGTAGAAGCTCTATAAACAGTTAGTGGATATAAACAAAAATAATTATCAGGAGATCCTATCCTTCGAATTGGAGAAAGATGACTTTGAAAAGGTGTTGGCCGAGCGTGACGCCAAGATTAAGCGATTAGAGGAAGAGAAAGCGGCGGCACTACAGTATAGCAAAAGAAATGCCGACACACTAAAAGAAGTGAGAGAAGCCCACAGCCGAATAGAAATCGTCTACAAAGACGAGATTAAAAAGGCTCACGCGGAGGAGGAGAAGTTAAAGAAAGAAGGGAATGCTTGCCATGTAATGATTGAGGCTCAATGAAAGATTATTGCTGATCATGACCTCATCGTTGAAGGGCACAACAAAACTATTTCCGACCAAGCCGAGATTATTGCCAAGTTACAGGCCCAGGTCGCATAGCTCAGTGCCGATAAGACAGTTGCTAAAGTTGAGAAGGCTGCCATGCGAGTGGATTACTTGGACCTCCAAAGTGCTTTCGAAAGGAAAATGGAGAAGTTGGATGTGATTATTTTAAATTTCTATGTCAACTCTCTATTGCATCAAGGAAGTCTCAGCTATCTTGGCCCGAAGTTTCCATGCACTCTCGCTCTTGTTTGGGAGGAAACCTTGTCTCGTTTTGTCGATAGCGGCGACGTTTATTCCGATCGAGAGTTGCGAGATGCCTATCTCAACGATGAATCCAAGAAGGCGTTACTTAAGGACCAGGAAATTCTCCGAGTTGAAAGAGAGAAGGAGGCCACTGATGCTACCTTAACGACCGCTACCGACGTGTTTGCCAAGCCTTCTATTTCCGACGTGGGCGAATTATCAGAGCAGATCCTGTTTGGAAATCAAATCTACGGTTTCGATAACAACAACTATACAATGGAAATCGAATATGCATATATATTTCTATTTATAGGTAACTGCTAAAGTAACATCACTAGAGAGACAAGAACAAGGCTCGAAGAACGTATCAAGAGGCTACAAGTCGATAGAATCAGAAGAGCGACAACACAGATACAAGAAAAGCAACATGCACAAGATCAGACGTCTGGGTGCACTAGCCAGACGTCTGAATAAATCTTCTGGATTACAAACCAGACAAAATCAGACGTCTGGTTAATGTACTCAGATGTCTGAAAGTCTACTATATACAAAAAAATATAGAGAGCCAGGCGTCTAAGACATATTCCAGATGTCTGAAACTGAACTCGGCTGATAACATTCAAATTACAACTACCGCAATTGAAAAGACACCTTCGCTTCTCTTCGCTGCAACTCTTCATCACCATCAGAAGCGACTATAGAACACTTGTTAATGGATACAACTACACAAGGAATCTCTCTACCACTATAAATATCATCAAGAATCCAAGAGAAGATCTTACCTGACTTACTTGCGCTCTTTACTCTTATACTCTAATATATTCTTGATCTCTAGCAATCTATACTTGTATTCTACTCTTCCAAATATACAGTTCCTCATAGACAATACTCTCTAGATATATATTGGAAGCATTTGTACTATATAGTCAAAATTCGTGTAATAGAGAACACACAGTTGACAAAGAAACTCTGCTATTGTAAACCTGTTCCTCTGGGTGAAGTGAGGGTTATTCGGTGAAAGGAAATTCCAAAGAGGAGCTTCGGGACTGGACGTAGGACGGGAGGTCCGGACCAGTATAAAATCCCTGGTGTGATTATTCTTATTTACATACTTTACTATCGTTACACTATAGTTTAAATTAGTCATATACTTGTCATTTGTATAATCGATCCACCATACTATAGACTTTCAACTGGTATCAGAGCAAGGTTTGATCAAAGTACAGTAACACGTTTTTGAATCATTTTAAAATGGAAAGTATTTCTCAAGAAGGACAATCCACAGCACGACCCCCTACTTTTTAATGGCTTTAACTATGCATATTGGTCAACACGTATGAGAATTTTTATGGAAGCTAATGGTCTAGAAATTTGGTCAGCTACTCAAGATAAATATGAAGCACCTACTACTGCTATGAACACATGGACCGATGCACAAAAGACCTTAGCATCAAACAATGCTAAAGCTATGAACGTTTTATTTTGCTCTCTAGATAAAAATGATTTTTCACGTGTCATGTTATGCACAACTGCATTTGACATTTGGCGTACCTTACAAATTACACACGAAGGTACAACAAAGGTCAAACAAACTAAGATTTCAATTTTGCAAAACCAATTCTCATCATTTAAAATGAAGCAAAATGAAACTATTGTTGACATGTATTCTAGATTTCAAACTATCCAACATGATCTTATGGCATTAGGAGTTAAGTTTACTGATTTTGATTTAGTTTCTCGAATACTCAACTCTTTAACATCAGATTGGGAAAGGAAGGTATTAGCTATTGAAGAAGCTAATGATCTCTCTACTCTCAAAACTGAAGAGTTGATAGGAAATTTAATGTCCTATGAAGCTAATTTGCAGGCACGAAAAGAACTAAATTCGAAAAAGAAGAACATAGCATTCCCAGCAACAAAAAATGATGACTCTGATTTAGATGAAGAAGTGATAGTCTTCATTGCCAAGAATTATAACAGATTCAAGAAATTTAGAAAGATGACCAAATTCCAAAAAGAAGGGAAGTCCAACACAACAAACCTATCTCAAATCAAATGCTATGAATGTGATCAATACGGACATATGAAGAAGGACTGCCCTAAACTCAATAATGATAAAAGGAAGAACAAATTTGAAAAACTCAAAAAGAAGAAGGCTTTCAAAGTAACATGGGATGACTCGGAGTCTTCATCATCTAAAAGTGATAGTGATAGTGACGGAGAACAAGCTAATGTGTGTTTTATGGCACAAACTAATGAGGTATGTCCGGAACTTAGTTATGACGAATTATTAGAACTTAGCATGGAAGTAGATGATAAATTTAGACAAATTAAAAAATTGAACAAAGAATATATAGCCAAAATAAATAGATTAGAACTTGAAGTAGGAATGTTAAAAGATGAAAAAATTATCTTAGAAGAAGAACTAGAATTATCTCAAGAAAAAATTAAAAATAATTTGATAGAAAGTAAGGCTATTACTATTGATTTTGAAAACACCAAAATAGTGAAGGATAATTTGCTAAAATAAAATGTCAACTTGAAAAGCAATATTGAAATATTGAAAATTGAAAATTTAGAATTAAAAGAAAAATTAGATAAAATTACAAATAATGTGTCAAAATTCAATAAAGGAAAACAAGATTTGGAAAATCTTATCAAAACTTCAAAACCATCAGGCAATAGAAATGGAATAGGATTCTAAACAAAAAGGAAATGATGCAAAAAAAATTAGGTATAAAAAAACTAAAAGTTTACCTACGTTTAATATGAATACCAAAACTATGAAAATTTGGATTCCTAAGAAAAATAATAATTTGATTAAACAAAAACATATTAATAATTTCTTAGAGAATGTAGTCTATAATAAAAATTATATTTATAAAGGTACCAAACCATCTTGGGTATGGCTACCTTCTCCTAACAATTAGTACCCTAACAAAAGTATATGGGTACCAATTAAAACATCTTTTATTTTGCAGGTATGCAAAATAAAACATAAGGAGAAATGGATACTAGATAGCGGATGCTCCAAGCATATGACCGGAAATTCAAAAATGTTATCAAATATAACATACATCGATGGTGGAACGGTAACCTTTGGAGATAATTCAAAAGGATACGTCGTGGGCACTGGAGAAGTCATCAACTCTGGTATTTCTAATTCTCCTATTATTACAAATGTTTTATTAGTAGAAAATCTAAAACACAATCTACTAAGTATTAGTCAATTATGCGACAAAGGTTTTCAAATAAATTTCGAAAAAGATAGATGTAATATTTTAGATAATAACAAACAACTTATATTCGAAGGTTTTATAAACAAAAATATCTATGTATTAAACATGAATATAAATAAAAATTCAAATTTATGTTTAACCGCCAAACATAATGATCCATGGTTATGGCATAAACGATTTTGTCATATCAATTTGAAAATTATTAATAAGTTGGCAAAATATGAGTTAGTTAGAGGTTTACCTAAAATAAATTACAAAGTAGAAAATTTATGTGACAACTGTCAAATTGGAAAACTAAAGAAAAGCTCTT
Organism: Allium fistulosum; assembly: GCA_030737815.1. Classification (NCBI taxonomy): domain Eukaryota; kingdom Viridiplantae; phylum Streptophyta; class Magnoliopsida; order Asparagales; family Amaryllidaceae; genus Allium; species Allium fistulosum. The sequence goes on along the minus strand of CM060902.1, from coordinate 1,171,549,007 downwards.
TTAAATCTAAAAATAATGTTTCTACAAAACAACCATTAGAATTATTACATTTATATTTAAGTGGTCCAACACAAATATGATCTATAAATCACAACAAATATGTTTTCGTAATAGTTGATGATTTTTCGAGATATACATGGACCTGGTTTTTAAAACATAAAAGCGATACTTTTGGTATGTTTAAAATATTTGCTAAAAGAATTAAAACACAAATGGACTTGAAAATTAAAAATATTCGAAGTGATCACGGAGGAGAATTCGAAAACGATCTTTTTACTAATTTCTGCAATAAGAAAGGAATAAGTCATAATTTTTCTTTTCCTCACACACCTCAACAAAATGGTGTAGTAGAAAGAAAAAATCGTACATTACAAGAATGTGCACGAACACTACTAAATAGTAGTAGTTTACCAAAACACTTTTGGGCAGAAGCTATTGCCACAGCTTGTTACGTGTTAAATCGAGTAACCATACGTCCTATGACTAAACAAACTTGTTTTGAAATATTTTTTGGAAGAAAACCTAAAGTATCATACTTTAAAACTTTCGGTTCAAAATGTTTTATATTAAATACAAAAGATAACTTAGGAAAATTTGACCCGAAGGCCGATGAAGGTATCTTTGTTGGATATTCGGATCGTAGCAAAGCATATAGAATTTTTAATAAACGAAATAATACTATTGAAGAAAGTTTACATATTTCGTTCGATGAAAATCTATTTAACCATCATAATAATGATGAAGAAGAAATTATTCCAATAACAAATTCAAAAAATTCTATTAATAATGAAACAAATGTGCAAAATAACACTTTAATATCATCCCCTAGAATTCTTAAGGATCATCCAAAATATAATATCATTGGAGATCTCAATTCTAGAGTAACTAGAAATCAACTTAATCAAATAAGCCATGTAGCATTTGTGGCAAATTTTGAACCAAAAAATTATAAAGAAGCTTCAAATGATAACTTTTGGAAAATGGCTATGCAAGAAGAATTGAATCAATTTGAACGTAATAATGTTTGGGAACTAGTACCAAGACCTGAAGACCAATCGGTTATAGGAACAAAATGGGTATTTAAAAACAAAGCAGACGAGAATGGAAATATTGTTAGAAATAAAGCACACTTAGTTGCTCAAGGTTATAATCAAGAAGAAGGTATCGACTACGACGAAACTTTTGCTCCAGTAGCAAGACTCGAGGCCATATGAACATTACTCACTTTTGCAAATCATCACAATTTTAAACTATTTCAAATGGATGTCAAAAGTGCCTTCTTAAATGGTTTTATCAAAGAAAACGTATATGTTGAACAACCTCCATTATTTACTCACGAAAAATATCCCGATCATGTTTTTAAATTACAAAAAGCTTTATATGGTTTAAAACAAGCTCCCCGAGCTTGGTACGAACGACTTAAAAATCACTTAATTACATTTGGTTTCCAAATTGGTAAAATCAATACAACTTTATTTATTAAACGAGAAAATAACAATATTTTAGTTGTGCAAATTTACGTAGACGATATTATTTTTGGTTCAACTAATGAAAATCTCTGTAATAATTTCTCAAATATTATGACCAATGAATTTGAAATGTCTCACATGGGAGAATTAAATTTCTTCTTGGGTTTACAAATAAAACAACTTGAAAATGGTATTTTTATTCATCAAGAAAAATATTGTAATGATCTATTACGACGCTTTAGAATGGATAAAATTTCAAGCAAACCAACACCGATGAGTACTATTGTTCACTTAGAAAAGGATGATAACAGAAAAGATTTTGATGTAAAAATTATATCGTAGCATGATTGGTTCTTTACTCTATTTGATGGCTAGTCGACCCGATATTATGATGAGTGTATGTCTTTGTGCTCGATTTCAAGCAAAACCTAAAGAATCTCATCTAAGAGCTGTTGAGCGTATTTTACGTTATCTATCTAGTACTAGAGATTATGGTTTGTTTTACCCTAAAGGATCATCGTTTGAACTAGTTTCATATAGTGATGCGGATTTCGGTGGATGTAGAATAGATCGTAAGAGTACTAGTGGAACATGTCACTTTATCGGACAATCATTAGTTTCATGGTTTAGCAAAAAGCAAAATTGTGTTTCTTTATCTACTTGCGAAGCCGAATATATCTCAGCAGCTCTAGCATGTGCACAAGTAATATACATGCAACAAACACTTACGGACTTCGGCAAAATTATCAATAAATCTCCAATATATTGTGATAACACGAGTGCAATAAATTTATCAAAAAACCCTGTCAATCACTCACGAACTAAGCATATAGATATACGACATCATTTTCTACGAGACAATGTTGAAAAAGGAAATATCTCATTAGAATACGTAAATACCGAAAATCAAATAGCAGACATCTTTACAAAACCACTAAATGAACAAACTTTTATTAAACTCCGACGTGATTTAGGGATTTGCTCTCTTCATGATCTCCTTACTTAATAATCACTACTTCATCTAGGCTATATTTAGTCATTTGTTCTTCTATCCACAAATTATAATTAATAATTTGTGCACCCTTTGTTTTTTAGATAGTTAGTTTTTCTATAAATAATTTTTTAACTTATATATAAACAGTTATACTTCAAGAAAAATTATATATACACAATTCATATTTTTCTCAAGAAACAAAATATAGCCATGTCTTCTGATAACTCTTATATTTCCATCTCGATGTCTACGCCGGATAGCTCGGTTGATACACCACAACGGCTTCCTACACCCACACCAATTCAGGAACCAACGCATAGGTGGTCCTCATATCACATGGGATTTACTCCCGATAGCAAGAAGACTAAAAGATCTCTATTTGTCTCTCCTAATACAAAGGAGAAAATTGATGAAATTCATCACTATCAGAAACAACAAATAGATCTTCAACGAAAACTATATTTTGAACAAAAAGTTACAACACGTCGGCTAAGCTTTTTGGAACAAGTAGCGATGAAGTTTTGTACGTCACAGAAGAAAGATGTCCATGAACCGCTTCCAAAGCCTTGCAGTTCTTTAGATCCCTCATCTTCATATCGTACCCCTTCGAATTCTTCACTAAGACGATTTTCTGGTTCTCCAAGAACCCACGAATGTGGTAATATATGGTCTCCACTTAAACCATGGAAGGATAACAAGTCAGGAGATCGTAAAACTCCATCGCCTTCTAAATAAATTATTTTATTTTTGTTATTGTATGTATCTATGTTTGTTTGTTATTTTATAAAAAATAAAACTACATTTTATTTTTTTAGAGAATCAAGAAATAAGCAAAACCATCAAATTTTAGGCTATTTTTAGAAAAATTGCCTAAATCAGACGTCTGGATGTAGACCTCGGACGTCTGACACTATGATATACGTCTATTTTTTCCACTGTGCATATATCAGACGTCTGTTATTCCTCCCAGATGTCTGAAAATTTGCTCTGTCTACTCGAATTTAAAAATCAGAAGCTTTCAAACGTCTGAAATTTGTTTCCAGACGTCTGGTAAAACTCTTCGATTATCAAATTTTACACAATCGATCAAACAAGACGTCTAACTCATAAACCAGACGTCTGAACTTATATACTGTGTTCAATTTAGGGCAAACCAGACTTCTGATTTAACATCCAGACGTCTGAAATTCAATCGACTCTTTAAATTAACCCAGATAACGTCATTTTTTACTTTCATCTCAAACTTTTCATTTGCGATTTCACCATTGACGATTTTTCTCTCAAAAATTTCCTTTTTACGCGAGCTCAAATCACAATGCCTCCTAGAACTAAAAATCTCAAGACATCAAAATGAAAACAATACCAACCAACATCATCTTCAAACCCTCAAGTTTGTTCGGATAATCAAATTGAAAAATGGATGAATAGAGCACCACATTCAATCAAGAGATATGAAGATATACAAAAGAAAAAACTTCACACAGGTCCTTTCTATAATCTACTTAAATTTCCAATGTACAATTTAGATGAAATGTGTGAGAATGCCGGACTAGAAACATTAATTTCGTTCACTCCTAATGACGTCCAAATCGATCAATTGGCAATATTTCTTTTCTATGCAAACTTGGATAGCACTTCAGTATGGAACACTGAAGACGAAGATAACTGGCTATGGTCTAGCGTGTATGGCAACACGATTAGACTAACTCCTGGCATAATAGGTAGAACCCTAGGATGTTCTGACACGGGCGAAGATTTATACAACATTCCTGAAATATCTACGTCCAAAAGTATAATAGGTATAACGCATCAAATTTGGGAAGATGAAATGCCAAAGTTTGCCTCTAAATATCTACGTCCAAAAGCACGACTCCTAACTCGAATGATAATCAATACCATCATTCCACGTATGGGAAGCCATGAGCAAATAACCGAGTTAGAGCACAAAGCCTTATATGCTCTATTTAGTGGAACAAGGGTGAATTGGGCCAAATTCATCTTTGACGAGCTCAAACAATTTTGGACTCGATCACGGCCATCAATCATTGACCCGACATATATTATAAGACTTCTTCGTGCACATAACATCCCATCCTACCTATCTACTTTCGAAGAAATCTCACCAAAATATGCTTCCACCAAATTTTTCTCCCTTATGCACTTACCCGAGATTCCCCCAGAATTTATATCCTTCGAAGATTGGACGCACAATCGTCAAACTAGACAAGTTGAGCCTCCACCTCAACCACACACTGCACCATCTAAAGAGGAGGAACACCATCGAGAAGCAACCCCACCTCCTCCTGCACCATTTGATTACCCAGGACATGATGAGATTATGGAGACTCGAACGGATACAAATCCAAATGAAAGTGTTTGAGATCTTACACTTAGAAATCAACATATATTATCTCAAAATCAAAAACTTTTGGCAAAGTGGATTGACCAATTCGAAACATCATTTGCTACATGCCTAGCAACAGTTGAAGAATCTCTTTCGACTGTCTTACCGGTTCTCAAAGAAGTACTCCAACGGGTCCGCGGTCCAACACCACCTTCTGAAGATTGGCCAACCCCGGTACCTTCTCCTCCCGCAAAACATTCCAAACTTTCTAAGGACGAACCTCTCAATCAAGCTTTGACATCTCCTACAAAGCCTAGCACTTCTGAAAAAGAAGGAACAGGGGATGATCAAGACAAAGCTTCTCCAAAGAAATCATAGATTTTAGAATTTTAGGATGTTAACTTTCGTAAAACTGACAAAATCTATGAATGTAATCAATGTCGAATTATTTATGAAATTTTCCTTTTGTGTTTTATCTTTGACAATTGGCTTAAAATTTTTAATTCTTTTTTGATAATGCCAAAGGGGGAGAAATATAAGTATAATTATAAAACATTAAAAGTAAGCACATATTCAGGGGGAGATTAATAAATTATATATAAGTACATTGTATAGTTGTCATCATCAAAAAGGGGGAGATTGTTAGGAAATCAAATCTACGGTTTCGATAACAACAACTATACAATGGAAATCGAATATGCATATATATTTCTATTTATAGGTAACTGCTAAAGTAACATCACTAGAGAGACAAGAACAAGGCTCGAAGAATGTATCAAGAGGCTACAAGTCGATAGAATCAGAAGAGCGACAACAAAGATACAAGAAAAACAACATGCACAAGATCAGACGTCTGGGTGCACTAGCCAGACGTCTGAATAAATCTTCTGGATTACAAACCAGACAAAATCAGACGTCTGGTTAATGTACTCAGACATCTGAAAGTCTACTATATACAAAAAATATAGAGAGCCAGACGTCTGAGACATATTCCAGACGTCTGAAACTGAACTCGGCTGATAACATTCAAATTACAACTATCGCAATTGAAAAGACACCTTCGCTTCTCTTCGCTGCAACTCTTCATCACCATCAGAAGCGACCATAGAACACTTGTTAATGGATACAACTACTTAAGGAATCTCTCTACCACTATAAATAGCATCAAGAATCCAAGATAAGATCTTACCTGACTTACTTGCGCTCTTTACTCTTATACTCTGATATATTCTTGATCTCTAGCAATCTATACTTGTATTCTACTCTTCCAAATATACAGTTCCTCATAGACAATACTCTCTAGATATATATTGGAAGCATTTGTACTATATAGTCAAAATCCGTGTAATAGAGAACACACAGTTGACAAAGAAACTCTGCTATTGTAAACATGTTCCTCCGGGTGAAGTGAGGGTTATTCGGTGAAAGGAAATTCCGAAGAGGAGCTTCGGGACTGGACGTAGGACGGGAGGTCCGAACCAGTATAAAATCCCTGGTGTGATTATTCTTATTTACATACTTTACTATTGTTACACTATAGTTTAAATTAGTCATATACTTGTCATTTGTATAATCGATCCACCATACTATAGACTTTCAGATCCACGACCAGCCAACAAGTTCAGGACTTGAAATTATTACTCAGGTGGTGGAGCCATCAAATGAGGGCGAAGGTGGTGAGTACGAAGTAGACATACTCGAGCATCCCTCTGGCGTAGGTAATGTCCATGCCTCCTCCGAATTTGGGATTTTCTAGCTTACGCCAAAGAGCAAGAGGAGTTTAGTGCTTTTATTTTTGATCTTATAGGTCCATCTACCTTCCCCGTGGACGTGTCAGCTACTTTGGCGTCTGTGCCTGCTGCCATCTCCACATCTTCTGTGCTTTGTTTTTGTTCCTGCTCCGGTTTCTACATCCGAGTCTGGTTCACAACCAGGGCCAGAAGTTGAAAAGATAGCTGCACTTCATGGCCTGGACGACCTTCTATGTCATTGGAAGGCGACGTAATAGTAGCAGAGGCCAAGGAGCAGGAGACTCAGACGGAGCCACTGCAGAAGACTCAACACGAGCTGGTTACTATCAAGAGGGAAAAGGTCGAAGCGATCTAGGCCTCCAAAAGCTCCCGCAAATCTCAAAGGCGAAAGACGAAGGGAGAGGCTTCTAAGAAGGCTTCGGAGGAAGATGAGGACATTGCCACCGAGCTATTCGTTGACATTACCGGCAGTGACACCACTCCTGAGAAGAAGCAAAAGCTGTCGATCAAGCGTGGAAAGGGGAGCGGTGAGAAGAAACATTGAGCGGCTTGTGTGAAGGTTAACTTGATTTTGGTTAACAACTTGCAGGAAGATTGACTTATTTTTGTTTCTTTTTGAGTCATTCTGTTCAAGTGCAGAGTCCGCAGTTTGCGTCTTCACTGTAGAGTCTGTATTTTATTTTTGTTGGCCGGTGTTGTGAGGGTACGGCCCCCACATTCTGACCCTGTGTACAGAAATTATAATCAATATATTGATATTCTAATTGTACTCTTATCTGTCAGTTCATCTATGTTCTGTGTACTTGTTTTATTTCATACTTTTCTAGTTCTATGATTATAACTAAATCCCTTCGTTCGAAGCAACAAAGCTTAGAAATTAACAACACTTTGGAAGTTGATAGAACCTTTAGAAATTACCAGAACTTAGAAAAATTTTGTTTAGAAATTCATAGAACTTCAGAAAGTAACAGAACTTGGAAAATATTTGTTTAGAGATTCTTAGAACTTTAGAAATTAACGGAACTTAGAAAAAAAAATTAGAAATTCTTTGTTAACTTCTTTGTTTAGAAATTCTTTGGAAACTCTTTGTTTAGAGTAACATAACTTGTGAACTTATTGTTTTCACGCGTTTCTTTCCAAGTACCGGTGTATGCCCCCTAGTTCACAAGTTTGTTTACTTTAATTAATTTTCAGATAATCAGTAACTTGGGGTTTACATAATCTTTATTGAAAATTTAGCTAAGTTATGACTCGATTCTCCTTTTTTGGAAGTTTTTCAACTTTAGCATGCAATCCAAGCTTCTTTCGATATTTCAACAAGTATGCCATACAAGCGTATTTTAGAGGTGCACGGTGCATAGGTTAATTGGGGGCAGTTTTATCCCTTAAGTGTCTAGAGTTGAGGCTTTTCATTTGGTTTGTGGCATTCCAATCTTGTTGGAGTTGTGCTCATTACTCCCGAGCATGGGAGCAGCTGGCGCTGGTTATGAGATGCGTGGTTTTTGGAATCCTTTGGCGTTGCCTATCTTTGGGCCATGCGAGGAGCATGTGTTTTAGTTCTCCCCAATGCTGCCTATCCTCGGGCAGGATGAGGAGTTTAAATTTTAAGAATCAATGCGTGATTTTTCATGCTCCTCGGAGTTGCCTATCTTCGGGCAATGTGAGGAGCTAGTGTTTTGGAATTTAGTGTGTGGTTTATGGAGTGCGCGGCTTTTCGTTTTTCCTCGGTGTTGCCTATCTTCGGGCTACGTGAGGAGTTATTATATTAGTGCGCAACTTATGGGATGTGCGACCTTTTGTTTTTCCTCGATGTTGCCTATCCTCGGGCAACGTGAGGAGTTATATTTTAGTGCACGACCTTTTGTTTTTCCTCGCTGTAGCCTATCTTCGGGCAATGTGAGCAATTATTATTTTAGTGCCTGGCTTATGGGATGCGCGGCTTTTGGCACTTCTCGGTGTTGCCTATCTTCGGGCAACGTGAGGAGTAGTGATTTTAGCCTTCTCGATGTTTTCGGAGCAACATCATTTTTTGGAAGGCCAAGATCGGGTTCCGCCGATCTAACGGTTTGGGTCGATTTGCTTCCGTCGACTCGGCGGGTTATTATTATGAACACGGTTTTTTGGTTCAAGAAGCAAACTTTATTAAGGAAAGCAGGGCATTTTTGCCTATATACAATGCCCCCGATGTCTCGGGATGGCTTATTTGCTAGAAAATAAAAAAAGTACATAAGATAGTTTTCAGACAAAGTAACGGAGAAGAGATTCGCTATTCCATGCCCTGGGAACTTGAGCTCCATCGACGGTTGCTAGCTTGAAAGTCCTGTCTCTTAGCTTTTGATTAATGACATATGGTCCCTACCAGTTTGGTCCGAAGGCCCCCGGAACGGGGTAAACTCGCTTGAGCACAAGATCTCCCACTTCGAAGGTTTGATTGTGAACTCTAGAGTTGAAGAACCGTGCGACCCTTTTTTGGTGGGCGGTGATTCTCAGCTCTACTTCTCTCTTTTTTCATCAACCATATCCAGCGATTCGATAGGAGCTGCTCGTTTTGCTTTTGGTTGAAATTCTGCCTTCAGTGTGAGGGGACTTCTAATTCAACAGGAATCATTAATTCTAAACCATATGCTAGGGCGAATGGAGTGTGGCCGATTGCCGCTTTATGAGTAGTTATGTAGGCCCATAGTGCGAGTGGAAGTTCATCAACCCAGTTTCCTTTGGCTTTTGTTAGTGGATTTTTGATAGTGGACTTGATGATCTTGTTGATTGCCTCCACTTGCCCGTTTGCTTGCGGATGAGCCACTACGGAGAAGCTTTTTTCGATTCGGAAGCGCCTACAGAAGTCTTTGAACTTGGCACTTTTGAATTGAGTTCCATTGCCAGTGATGATTTTTTGCGGCACACCAAACCTACAAATGATGTTTTTAGTAACAAAGTTAATAACTTTCTTTGTGGTTATAATGGCTAGCGGTTCTGCTTCGGCCCACTTTGTGAAATAATCTACGGAAACTATTGCATATTTGACCCCTCCTTTTGCTATTGGCAAGATGCCAATCAAGTTGATCCCTCATATTGCGAACGGCCGTGGACTGACCATCTGCGTTAGCTCCGTTGAGGGAACTCTCTTAATTTTGCCAAACCTTTGGCAGTGATCGCATCTCCTGGCATGATCTGTTGCATCGCGATTTATCGTTGGCCAGAAATACCCATATCGAAGGACTTTCTTTGCAAGGTTCTGCCCTCCAGTGTAGTATCCACATTCACCTTCATGTACCTCCTTTAGGATTCTTCAGGCTTCATCATCGGTCACCCACCTAAGGAGAGGGGTCGTGAATCCCCTTCGATAGTGTATCCCATCCTGTATTATGAACCGTGACGCCTTCTGGAGGATCTTCTTCCGTTGATTTTGGTCAGTTGGGAGGGTTCCTGCAAGTAGATAGTCCTTTATCTGGGTTATCCATGTATCTGGTTCGGCGTTGGTCTCGAGAATCTAGTCTACGTCCATTTCGTCTATGCTTGGGTTAGTTAGAGTTTCAACCGGGACCAACCCTAACGAATGAGCTTATTCAGAACTTGCCAGCTTAGCCAAATAATCTGCCTTGGTGTTTTGCTCCCGTGGGATGTGAGTATAGTGTAGTGCTCAATGTCGCTTAGCAGTTCCTGTACTTCGGACAGGTCTGGGGCAAGATTTTCTCCAAGCGCTTGGTACTCTCCTTTCACTTGACAAACAACCAGCTGAGAGTTGTTGTATATGTGAAATGATTTTATCTTGAGTTCCTTCACAACCTTCAGTCCAGTGATTAGTGTTTCATATTCTGCTTCGTTATTTGTTGTTGGGAATTCCAATCGCAAAGCATAGCTAATGACTCGCCTCTAGGGGTTTCAAGCACTACCCCCGCTCCCGAACAGAAATTGTTGGATGCACCGTCAACGAAGAGTTTCCATTGGGTACTTACTTCTAACTGGACTTCTTCCTCGTCATCTCCTATAGAAAATTCAGCCATGAAGTCGGCCAATGCCTGCCCGTTGATGGCTTTCCTAGGGTGATATGCGATGTCATATTGGCTTAGCTCTATATTCCATTTGAGTAGTCGTCCGGAAGTTTCTGGTCGGTATAAAACTTGCTTTAGGGGTTAGTCAGTGAATACTTTAATTTGATGAGCCTGGAAGTATGGTCGTAATTTTCGGGACGCGATCAAAAGGCAATACGCTAGCTTCTCTAGTTTTGGGTAATTCTTCTCAGCTCCGGTGAATCGTTTAATAATGTAGTACACAGGTCGCTGGATTCTCCCATCTTCCCGCACGAGAGAGGTGCTCAGTGCGTGCAGGGAAACTGCTAAATAAACGAATAGGTCTTCTCCATCCACTGGCTTTGATATGATTGGGGGAGCTTCCATGTGTCATAGCAATTCCTCGAAAGCAGCCTGACAAGTTTCACTCCATTCAAAGTTTTTCTTTCCCTTCTTCAGTGCGTCAAAGAACGGTATGCACTTGTCTGTAGCTTTTGAGATGAACCGACTCAATGCTGCGACTTTTCCATTCAAGCTTTGAAGTTCTTTCTTATTTATAGGGGCTTGGACTTCCCCTAATGTTGTTATTTGCTCCGGATTCGCTTCGATGCCCCGGGCACTTACTATGAACCCCAAGAATTTCCCGGAGGCTACTCCGAAGTGACATTTGAGCGGGTTGAGATTCATCCTGTATTTTTGGAGTATCTCAAACATTTCAGTGAGGTTGTCTAGATGGTTAGTAGCTGCTTGTGATTTGACCAACATGTCGTCCACGTAAACTTCCATAGTCTTTCCAATCTGGCATTTGAACATAGTATTCACTAGCCTTTGATACGTTGTCCCTGCATTTTTCAAGCCGAATGGCATTACCCTATAGCAGTATAATCCAAATCGATGATGAAGGTAGTGTTCTCTTGGTCATGCAAATGAATCAGGATCTGACTGTAGCCCAAGTACGCATCCATGAATGACAGCAGTTCATGTCCCGTCGTTCCGTCCATAAGCTGGTCAATTCTAGGGAGCGGGAAGCTATCCTTCGGACAAGCCTTGTTTAGGTCCGAGAAATCAATACAAGTTTGCCATTTCCCATTAGACTTCTTGACTAAAACTGGGTTCGATACCCATTTAGGGTACGTTGCATCCCGAATGAAGCCATTAGCCATCAACTTGTCAACCTCCTCTCTCAATGCCTTGGACCGTTTGGGGCCCGTGCTGCGCCTTTTTTGCTTTACCGGTGTGAATTTGGGGTCATTATTGAGAGTGTGGCAAGCAATTTCAGATGACACCCCACACATATCTGAGTGTGTCCAAGCAAATACGTACAGATTGTCGCGAAGGAATTTGGTTAGTTCTGACCGAATCTTGTTTCCAGGCCGCGACCCAATTTTCAGGACCCGTATTGGGTCATCCATACAAGCTGGGACGGACATCGTCAATTCTGTCGGTGCTGCCCGATCCTCCCCTGAGCCCTTCTTTCTAGGGTCTAAAGCCTTATCGAATCAGCTATGGTCCCAAAGGCAGGGGAGGTTCTGTAGTTGCTATTCGGAGGGTTCACGGATGTGGAGGGTTTTCCCCACATCCTTTCCTTTCTTCTTGACTCACGAAATTCTGCACTGTAGCATTCTCGGGCGGCGCTTTGGTCTCCTTTCACAATTCCGACTCCATGTTCTATAGGGAACTTCATTGTAAGACACCATTGGGCTAGTGCTATTCTAAAGTCAGCTAATGCGGGCCGTCCAAAGAAGGCGTTGTATGCTGACATTTCATCCACGATCATAAAAGTCTGAATGAGGGTGACCCTTCGCTTACCCTCTCCGAGCTCCACGGATAGGTCAACTGTTACCACCGGTTGTTTGGGTTCACCAGTAAACCCTTGAAACTTTGTTTGGCACACGGACACATGTTTCATGCCAATCTTCATTTGATCGAAAGTGCGTTTGAAGAGAATGTTAACGGAGCTGCCACTGTCAACCAACACCCGCCGAACTACAGCAAATCTAATTCCTACCGTCACCACCATCAGATCAAGAGTTGGAGCTTCGAACCCTTGGGTATCTTGATTTCGGAACACAATATTGTCATTCAAGATCCTTTGCATCTTAACTGGAGTTTTGTCTTCCATAGCCAAACATGATTCCTTCGGAGCATGCTTCAACAAACTTGCATATCACTCCATTTCTCCCAAATTTCTTTGTGCGGGATGTGGTCCCCCGGATATTGTTCCAATAATTAGCCTTTGGTCAGCTCGTTTCAACCCTTCTTCGCTGGTTCTAGCTTGATTCCTTCGTTCTCTTAGGTGCCGTGGAGTCGCAGATTGATCGAGGTTTTGTGGCTGTTTTACGTACTACTGGAGTTTGTTATTCTAGATCAGTTCCTCAATGAGATTCTTTAGGTGGTGGCATTCGTTCGTATTATGGCCGTGTGTCTCGTGGAAGCGATAGAACTTCCTTGAGTTCTTTTGCTGCTCGGTCGCCTCCTTTCTGGGTGGCTTTTTGCATTCCTCGGTTCATTGAATTGTGATAAAAATGTTTTCCAGTGGGTCGCTCAGGGGAGTGTAGCCTTCAGGCCTAAACCCTTTGAGCTTTTTATTACTGCCATTACCATTCTTCTTGTTGGAGTTTTGACCCTTTCTCTTTGAATTCCCGTCTTTCCTAGTGGTTCCTTCAGCAGTTCGAGAAGTGTGCGCATTTTGATTCATTGCTACATCGCTTTGCCCGACGTTCGCCTGTTGTACATTAGTAGACTTACTTTCCAATTCATGTGCTTCCTCCAACCTCAGGTACTGACTTGCTTTAGGATTGAAATCTTTCCTGGTGGTAGGTTGCTTCATCTTAATCCACTTTCCAAGATCAGTTTCCGGGTGAATGGCATGGACTAATGCCATAAAAACCATGTCTTTATTGGGGTTGCTTACTTCCGTCACTGCAATGTTAAACCTGTTAACGAAAGATTTCAGTGATTCGTTACGCCCTTGGAACAACCCTGATAGGGACATGACATCTTGTGGCTGCGCAGTATGGAGTCTGAACTGATCAAGGAACCTTGTAGCCAGTTGGTCAAAAGTAGAAATAGATCTTGGTGGAAGCCTCGTGAACCACATTGATGGAACCCCTTTGAGAAAGATAGGAAAGCATCTGCATCGAACAACTTCAGAGGCATTTGCTCCGTCTATATACCAACTGTATTTGTACAAGTGAGGTGCCGGGTCCTTTGTCCCATCATAGGACGAAATAGTTGGCATTGTGAATTTTTCTGGATATCTCTCATTCAAGATTTCATCGATGAAGGGAGTCCGACTTGGTGCAGATCCCCATTCATCATCTCTTCTATCCTTACTCTCCTCCATTAATCATTTAACCATATCCGCTATGTATGCCTCTGATGTCCGGTAGTCCTGAGGAAAGCAATCAGTCGCAGCGCCAAGTGTTTGACTTTGCAAACGGTCTTGGTGAGTTGGCTGAGACCTATGCTCTCTTGTCTTTGGTAGAGCTACTCCTGCAGGGTCCCATTGGCTTGCGGTTGGTCTAACTGGAGCTGTTTGGGTATTCCTCGCATTATCAAATGCATTGGCATTTTCTTTTAATTTGTTGTCTGGCTCTCCGTCCTCTGAGTCGGAAAGATCCATAGCTATGTCTTCCACGGGGATCTTTGCCCCTTGACTCAAATTCAGAATAGGTTGCTTTGTGGCAAACAGAGTACTTGCATTTCCATCCACGTTAAGTCATGTTTTCACCCTTTTTTTGTGGTTGTTTTCCGTTTCTTCTATGTAGACCAGAAATGGAGGAATTCTCTTGTTCCATAGCAACTGCGGGTTCGGGCATAGTTCTTGGAGCAGGATTTGACTGTAGGGTTAGGAAAGCGTTAAGCGTATCCATTATAATCTTTTGGCTATTCTCCATTTTTTGGTTGATCTCATCAACCATTTTATTTAACTCATCCCTAGTAACAACTTCATGCTGACTGGAGGAGGCTGGTGCCCGATTCCCCGAGTTAGCGCCATTCACTTCGGTTGGTTGGGGATTAACATCTTCTCCAGCTACTACTACCCCTATGGACCTTCCAAAGGCAGTTCTTCTTCTTCCAAGCGCCATTGATTCCAAATAGTGGATTCTTCAAGCAAAGATTATGGATCTAACTTCTGGACCTATGGGATCCAAAGTAGATAGCTAGATCTGGGTCCTGAGTTGGAGTTCTTAGTGAAAGCAACAAAATGTTGACCCAAAAAATAGACCAACACCCTGGTTTGAATTTGAAAGCACCAGCCCTATTCAGATAGAGAAATATCACAGATAACAAATATAGAAAAGGAACAGTAAAAGAAAGAAGAAAGAGAATTTTTATAGTGGTTCGGCTGTTAATGAAGCCTGCATCCACTTTATAGTTTTATTAAAGACTGATTGCTATTACAAGAGATGTTTGATTACAAAGCTTTGATTATCTTTTGCTAGATTGAATCCTCAGAGTTGGAATCCACTGGAGAATCATAGTGAATTCCTTTTGAGATTGTTGTGAGGGAGGTAGAGAGTGAAGAATAATTCCAGCAGAGTTTCAACAACCGGTCCGGAGAAGATCCTGTTTATGTTGCAGGCAGGATGGTATTTATATGGATCGGAGAGCTTCTGGGCCAAGCCACTCCATCATCTGCTCACATGTAAGTAGGGAACGGCCCAGGGATGGTTTGGCTCGCAAACCGAAGCAAAACCATGGGTCGTTGGCGAACCATGGTCTATGAGTCGCTTTTGCGACCCATAGACTTGGCTCGTTTTACGAGCCAATGTCTTGGCCTTCCCTTCATTGCATCCTTAGGTAGTTTGCTATTGGATTAGAAAGATGTTTGGGTTTCTAGATGATCTGAGCACTTAGGATTATTCTAGAGTTCGGAATTGGAGATGTTTCCATAGTCGTCGTGATTCTGTTTTAATGACAATTTACTAGCTGTTTGCGCTTAGCCACTGATTGGGCTAAAAGAATGCTGATCTCTCGATTTTGGTTGATCCCAGTCGTTGCCTTAGTTATATAGCTTTTCCAGTTAAGTCTAAATTGCCTTAGTCATATAGCTTTTCCGGTTAAGTTCTAAACCATCATGTTTACACGAGGTTGTTTTGTTTCTATTTGTTCATGTTGGGTTAAAAACCCGGATAACACGAGGGATTGAAGAGAAGGGAGGAAGATGAGAGAGAAGTGGGGGCTTTGAAGAAGGAATTAGAGAGGGTAAGAATGGAAGTGGAGAAGTTTGAGAAGTCGGAAATGGAAGAGAGAGCTGGGAAGTTGAAGGAGGTGACGACGGTGACTGCCGAGACTGGGAAGATTGAAGAGGTCGGGTGGGAGATTGAATATATGCGGCATGAGGTTGACGGGGGAAAGTAAGATTTTTTTTTTCTTCTTTCTTTCCTTTCCTTTCTTTCTTTCAATAGGTTAAGATATTGCAATAAGAAACCCAATTAAAATTGATGTTATTTGTTTCACTTCAGAATAATTAGTGTACAAACTGATAAATTAATCATAATAGAAGCTAAGATAATTTGGAGAATACATACTTAGGTTTGCTTGTTACTAGAATAAAGCAGGGTAGGTATTGTAATGAAAATTCTACTACTATACTATTTTCACTCTCTTTGTGATATTGCATAAGAAAAGCAAATATATACTCAGATATCAGGTTGTCTTTATAACATGTGTGGTTATATAAAATGATTAGGAGATTTGCATTTATGTTAATGCATTTATGTTAATACATTTATGTTTTACAGAGCCAAAGCAAAGGCTTTGTAGATCTTTGGGTTGGCTGTCTTAGGCAAGAGCACCCAAAAAAACATTAAAAAAAGGAAGAAAAAGAAAAGGTGAAGAAAAAAAGAGGGGAAAAAACTAACAAGAGAAGAAGGTATCGTAATTAATTGAAAATTACAATTTTTATGCGTGTTCTCCATAATTTTGTGTTGTTTGCCATAATTTTTTTTCCATGGCACTATATTATATATATAATATTATGGAATTATACATACATATATAATATATACATACATACATATAATATAAACACGCGAGCGTGCATGCACACACATATATATGCATGCATACATACAAACATGACCTATATGAGTTCGTGTACAACACAGAAACTTAACTGTGTTATTATGTCAAACTTTACATATTTGTCCATGGGTTTTTTTTAATCCAAATAGAATGCAAGGCAAAAATGTAATATACTACACGATTACCGTGTTAATTGTCTGTGTCATACACAGATTCATTTCTCTACGTGCGTACACACACACGTGTCTATATATATATATATATGTGTGTGTGTGTGTATGTATATATGTATGCATGTGTGCATGCATGTGTATATATATGTATATGTATATGTATATGTATGTATTACAGCAAGCGAAAGACGAGAAAAATGACAAAGTCATTGCCTCGCTTAATGGCATTGAAGCGTTGCTTAATTTTCAAAAGGTTAAGAACTTAATATTTATGCATTCAGATTGTTGTATGATTTTGTAGTACAATATATACTATTATGATACTTTTCTAGTCTAATGAGAGAACTAATATGCGTACTTGATTTTTTGTATATAGAAACTAAAAACAAGGAGGAATCTGAAAACATTCTACTAAATTTAACAAATTTATTTTCCTACAAAGTTAAAAATTACAAAAAATAGCCGTAATGAATTATATTTTTTCTAATTTTTCCCCAAAAATAATGTATATCTATTGTTGTATGTGTAGCAATCAAAACCGACATTTTTCCTTCTTTTTGCGAGCTTTTAGTGGTTGAATATTTTTGTACACTTGAGCACTTTTCACTAATTGGAATCAAAATCCAAAAAACAAGCATTAAATTTTGTTAGGTTCGGCCCACATTATGTAATGAACGAGTACGTTGATTGGACTTGCGAGTTTGGGCTCAGAGTGTTCGATAAATAAACGGAACTCGGAATCATGAAATTTTGTCTCAAAAAATTCCCTTTAATTTGCTTCCAGATTAAGGCACTAAATTGTTCGGGACGAGATTCCCTCGGGAAACCAAGATTTAGTGAATGCGAGAAATTCCCTTGGAAAAACAGACCGCGATGCGAATCGTAATTTGCTGTTCAATCGAATCGGCCTTTTTTCCTAAGCGTCCTAGGGAATAGACTCACATCACTGGAAATATGAAATAAAGTGTGGTATATATGATTGGTAGCACGTAACAGTTGAAAATTCCTTTTGTTATGATGAAGTGTTGTTAAGACCAAATATACGTCTGCTATTAGGTGATGTAGGGATGTTCTATGGGGACGTCAAGACATTGGAATCTTTGTTAAGTGGTCTTTCGGTGGTTTCTACACGAAATGAAGCACATATACATGGAGGGCGCTTTGGATGTTGAAATTTAACAAATAGAAGCTCCATTCGACGGTCTTTCGATGGTTTTTACACTAAATTAAACATTGACTTAAATGGAGGACGCGTTGCGTGCTTAAACTTAACATGCTCAAACTATTGAAAGAGGATGTTGAAGACTTAGTATCTCTAAGGTGACTTGAGCAAAAAATATTGAAAGTGCAGTGGCAGTGAAAGAAGATGCATTGGGTGCTGAAACCTATGTTGTTCGAGGCGGAGCGGAGCGCCAGATGCTAAGATTTGCTTCAGAGTCTAGGCGAAGTTTAGGCAGAGTTTGGATGAAAATAGACGTTCGTCGTATACATTTTGCATAAACAATATTAGCATTAAATAATTACAAAAAATAATTAACTATTAATTTAACTGTATTGATGCTGATGAGATGATCACTAATTATTAACTTACTATAAATGATATATATATATATATATATATATATATATATATATATTTGTGTGTATATGTGTGTATGTATATACATGTAAATGTTTCGTCAATAAATTTAAAATGAATCAAGTACTTTTATAATTTATAGAAGGAACAATATATTAGTAAATTTTATGTCATGACAATAATTGAATATTTGTATGGCTATATTTATTCATACACCAATAATCTCTTTACATACATCATAAAATGTAATAAACTACTATACACAGAAATTACTTTGCATACATCATCTCTTTCATAAAATTATCCTTATTTTCATCTTTGTCACCTTCCCTCTTCAAAATTTTAAACTTATTTACAAAAATAAGAAATTCCTAGCACTAAATTAAGTTAATATATAAAAAGATGAACTTTAATTTTTAATATAGTGTAACTTCTTTATTTTATTAAAAAAATTCTTTGTTTTTAGCAAAAACAGCTCTAATTTTAGAAAAAAATAAAAAGTTTTAAATTAGAGCAGTTAGTTGTAGAAGCTGTCTTACTGATATTTTATGTTTCACGTTAATAAATTAATTTACTCTATAAAAAATGAATATATTTTTGATCAATATTGTTAATTTTAATGTTTTAATTTGATGGGTTATAAGAAAATAAATAAAAATGAAATAGGGAAGAAGGGTAATTTAGTAATAGATTTGCTTAAAAAAATAATGGTGTAAGTTAGGTGATTTTTGGTGTATGGATATAATTTGCTTATTTGTAAACCAAATAATTTTATAAAACTCAAGTACAATATTAGTGAATAATATAAATTTCAATTTATAGTTAGTTATTTATGTTTATTAATAAATTATTATAAAATAACTTTTAAAAGGCTAACCAATTAAGATAAAAAATTAAGAAATCGGTAAAGCCAAATTTCAAAGAAGTGAGAAATTAAAGAGTAACTTTTATTCTCAAATATAAAGAAGAATTGTTGTTATTTATCAACTAACTTTTTGTATATTTTAAAAAGGATATAGAATAACGATTCAAGCATTGGAATACAAAGATCTAGAATAAATATACAGGTAACCGGATTATTTTATTGTACATGTATTTAAGTTAGTCAAGTAAAAAAAATTATATTAAAAACGCATATTTTTAGTACCCCAAGAAAAGCTCAGCGCTTAGACGACGGCTTAGACAAAAGGCATAATAAAGCGTTATAATAAAAAGGTGGAACGTTAAAATCGCAAAGTAGCACCTAATTGGCGCTTAGAAGTGCCTCGGCGGCGCCCTTGACAACATAGGCTGAAACTTAACAAACTTTTTCTTAATGGTTGATTGCGCATTTCATAACACATACACACGCACACTCTATTTTACTACAAATAAAAGGAAGCTACTGTTGTCCAAACTTTTGACCAAGCATTATTCGAACAGACTTAAACAATCGAATCAGACGAGCGAATGGTGGAGAAATGACCCAAGGACTTTGGTAATATCATAAAAAGGCAAGAAAAATGGAATATAAAAAAGGAGCGAAAAAAGTTGTAAATTTGAAAGTTCAATTTTTTGGAAGAACGGATTCGAAACAAACCCACAAAATCCTCAGTTCAGACTCGAAGCAGAATAGACTTGAGAATTCCCCGAGACGGACTCGAAGCAATCCATAAAAAACCCCAAGCGCGACCCAGAGTGGACTCGGTACCGACCCCTGCACTTGACTCGGTACCGACCCCTAGTGACTTGGAGCAAACACTCAACAATCTCGGGTCTGACTCCAAGCAGATAAAGGAAAACTCAGAACACGAAAATCTCAAGTCAAGCCCAAGTAAACACTCGAATTTCTCGGGTCGGACTCCAAGCAAGCGCGTCTCAAGCCAAGACGAACCCGAAACTGCCCAAGTTAAGGATTGGTAACGAACCAACTCTATGGGTCGGTACTGACTTCCAATTCCATCTTGGGTGGGCCCCATCTTTTGCCTACATGCCTAACTCATTTCTAAAAGCTTATTTCCAAGGCCGCTTTGTGGAGTCAATGCAATTATCCATCGATCTACACGAACACTTGAAGCTGCAACCCTACTCTTCCACAACTCTGTCATTTAGACTTGGAAACAAGCTATTATTGATACAAACAACTATGGAATCACGAAACTAACCACAACATGAACCAATGTGGAAGGTTGAAGGCAGCCCTTTTGGCCATTTTAGGGGTCAGTACCGACCCCTACCTTAGTGTCGTACCGACCCATCCAACCTGATGACGTGACACTCTATTTCCATGGAGAATTGGTCTAAATCTTGGAGAACGAATTGGAGATATTTTAGGCTCCCTACCTCTATAAATAGAGAGGCAGGCTCAGGATGTTTTGGCTCTAGTTCTATTCTAAGCTATATTCTTGTGATTCTAAAAATCTAAGTGCTGGAGTTGTACCGACTCCTAAGAACTTTTGCCTCCAAGTCATCAGCAATAAAGTATTAAAGTGCACATATGCCTTGTTTTGCCGAACCACTATAAACCCCATGTGTTCATTATTTACTTATTTCTCGCTCATTTTTCATTTAATTCTTCACTTTTATTCTCTATTTAAATCTTTGGGTGTTTGTGTCTTTTTTGGTTCAAACATTTTGGTGCTTTCACTGAGAGGCCGACTCTCGGGCTATTTGGATCCATGTCTACTATTGGATTGCCTAAAATCCAGGGAAGAGATCTAGTTTCTTCTCAACTAGTTTCCATACTACTCAAATTTGAACAAAGTCTATAGGAAGCTGTCTTCAATAGTCTCAGGAAAGACAAAACTGTTGCCTCCTCAAGAGCAACTAATGAAATAGAGAATGCTAACCTTCACATCCTGGATGAAGATGCATAGCAAGAAGCTGTTAATGTCCAGAATCCTTCAGATGCTATCACTAGGATTGATTTTGAGCATATGATGAAAGAGCTATAGGATAGCTATGCAAAGTTGAACTGGCAAATCCAAGGGACAAAAACTTGATGACTCAACTAAATACCCATCGTAGGAAGACTAGGAGAGAACCATCTCTTCCATACTCAGAATTAGGCAGTTCCTCATCATCTGACCACCTTCGGAGAAACAAAAGGCCAAAGAAGGAGGCATATGAAGTAGAAACCTCTATGTGGGAAAATGCAACCGACCCTCGCCTAGGCATAAGGGTCGGTACCGATCGCCTCTATAGGGGTCGGTACCGAACCCATTCACCAAGGAGCAGAACTTCAAGCTGGAATTGGAACGCAATCCGGACGCACTGTGACTGACCAAGGCACCGGAGATCAAGATTTTATTGCTGAATTGCCCTCAAGAATGAACGCAGAGCTGTCGAGCAAACAATTCTTCCAAAGTTAGGAGAACCTAGGCGACAAGACACGAATCAGGATCATTTACCGAGCCAAGCACAAGGAATGGATTACGATTACCATAACTCCACAGGTACCCAGGAGCTGAACTTGGCTGAGATAGTAAGGTAACTTATGAGAGAAAGTCAAGGCCGAACTAACGATGACTGGGACACTTCCCTAGTCAAAATCTCTTCGCTGAAGCAATCTTACGCAAAGAGTATCCACAGAGATTCAACATGCCGACGATGCCGTCAAACTTAGGGAAGACTGAACCTAGACAACATCTCATGCAATACGAGTGACATATGGACTCTGCTAGAGAGTCAGATGCAATCAAGTGTAGGTGCTTTCCAATCTTCCTAGAAGGAGTGGAGACTATGTGGTTTACTCGACTACCACCAAGGTCCATCTCTTCTTTTGATCAACTGGCAAGGAAAATCATTGAGCAAATCAGAATGCACATGACTCGCCGTAAGTATGTTATGTCATTGTCTAACTTATTCCAAGAACCGAGGGAATCGCTTAAGGACTTTTTGCAAAGATTTAATACTGCTTTGACCGAGATGAGCAACCCTCAGGAAAACATAACCTTGATGGATTTGATCAGGGGGATCCACTCCGATACAGACTTTGGTGAATGGTTATCGAGAAAACTCTTGCTACTCTGGATCGTTTTTACGAGGCGACCCAGTACTTGCACAAGGAGGTTACACTGACTAGGAGAGGCAATGATACAAGCCATCGGGCCGAAGTAGTGCGAAGCAACGTTGCTGTGAGATAGCTCAGAGCGAGTTCCGGGAACATAGTTGTGAATGTACAGAATAAGAACAGTCGTCGGAGTAAGGGACGTAGCTGAGCCCCAGACGAAAACCTGGATTCTAGGAGACGACCAAGAATCCCAAGATTTGACATATACAACCCCCCTTAATGAATTAACTGAAACTATTTACTTGGCTACTCACGACTCGAAGCGGTATAGGAACACAGCCCCGAGAGAGTCAACTGAAGAGCAGAGGAAGTCTGCAAAATTCGGTAGATTTCATGTAACACATGGTCATGACACAAACGAGCGTAGACATCTTCATGATATGGTCAAAGAATTGATCCGAAAGAAAAGGCTCCAATAGTTTGTGAAAAACCCGCAGGATAGTGGACAAGTAACATCCGACTCCCAACGAGAACAGACCGCTCCTAGTGCTGACGAACCTAGGCGGCCTGAAAGAAGATGGATTATAAACTAGACCGATGATGGTCATCTTCCAGCTATGAAGGGCTGAAGCAGAATGGAATAGCGAGCATCTACGACGCTATTTCGCTTGAGAATAAAACTTATTCCTATTTTCTTTGAATTATTTCATAAGACACTATGTTATTTTTCGATAAAATGGCTTTCCAGCCATGTAACTTTACCTTTACGCAATTTTGCTGTGAACCACGACCAATTCGAATGAAACTACATATGAATAATGCAGGTGTGCAGGTACCCAAAGTGAGGTGCTACCAAATCTCCATAGCCCATGATTGGACATGTGGAGCTCTACCGAGGCGAGCGTGACTCGATCGCTCATCAGCCAACTTTTTCCCCTGACTTGGGGGCAAGGCCGTGATCCAAAAGTGGATGCGACTCGACCATCCACTCTCAAGCTCGTACCCGATGTTTCCAGAACACTAACGCCTTGCTTGGACCTCGGAAGACTCAGAATCCATTCTAATGTGAACGTGACATGACCGTCCACACACTAACTCTTGCCCTCGGCATGGGGCCCAAAACATAAACCAAATGGATGTGACTGGTCATCCATCAACTTAAATCTATCCCTTGACCCGATAGGGGGAGTTCAAACCAAAATGGATGTGACTGGCCATCCATCAACTTAACTCTTTCCCTTGATCCGACAGGGGAGCTTAAACAATAAACGAGCGAATGTGACCGATCATTCGTTTGCTAACTCTTTTCATTGACCCGATAGGGGGAGTTTAAATACAAAAGGATGTGATCCGACTGTCCATCGCCGAACGTATTGCGGATGTGACCTGATCATTCAGCTCCTAGCTCTTTTCCTTGACTCGATTGGAAGAGCACAAATCATAAAGCGGACGTAACTCGACTGTTCGATCCTAGATGCATGTGATCTAACCATCCATCAGCCTACTCTCTCCCTTGATCCGATGAGAGGAGTATGAAATTAGAATGGATGTGACATGACCGTCCATTCGTCAACTTTTACCATCTAAACAAAGGTGGGCGAGACTTGACCATTTATTCACCAGCTTCTGTCCTTGACACGGAAGCAGCACAGCCCGAGATGGATGTGATCAAACCATCCAACAGTTGACTCTATGTACGATCTGGATATTCGCCAACTCCTACCTTTGATCCGACAGGGGGAGTACCAGCTGAGGATGGATGTGACTTGACAACCCGTTCGCTAATTCGGACCTTAGACCCGACGGGGGGAGTATAACTTTATAAGGATGAGGTTCGACCATCCATGCACTAACTCCGCTAACCCAAGACTGGAGGCAGGAGTACAATCGCCCAAAAGCTAAATACGACAGCTTAACACTACAGCTCGTGCTTAGTATTAAAAAAACATAACAAAACAACATGTGATTATAATTTTATGGAACTTAGCAACGACCTATATGCATATGAACGTACTTGGGAGCCAATGGAAAAAGTATGTGCATGGATGTATGAGCGCGTATAAGTACTGGACATGCAATTTCCTAAATCGATGGAAATTGAATTCTTACCTGGGACTTTCAGGATAGAAACTAGTTCAAATAACTAAGGTCAACTAGTTCAGTCAACTAGCTCAATGGTATCGAGCATAGATAATTACCGAGAGAATACATTCTAGTTTCACAATGTTAGATATCGACCAAGCATCGCAACAGATAGTTAGAGATACGACTCTTCATGAAAGCCACTTGACGGAAGGATAACGACAATTCGATGTACTGGGTGAAATCCATTCCAGCAATCCCAACTTGTCTCGATTCAAAGCACATCATGTTTGCAACAAGATGTACTTAGGGCAAATGTTATCCAACCTTTTGAGCAGGTAATATTCGAACACTTAAATAATCAAATCAGACGAACGAACGATGGAGAAATGACCCAAGGACTTTGGGAATATCATACAAATGCAAGAAAAAATATATAAAAAAGGAGCGGAAAAGTTGAAAATTCAAGTTTTTGAAAGAACGGACTCGAAGCAAACCCACAAAATCCTCAGGTCAGACTCAAAGCAGAATAGACTTGAGAATTCCCCGAGTCAGACCCGAAGCAATCCATAAAAAACTCCAAGCGTGAACCAGAGTGGACTCGGTACCGACCCCTGGACTTGACTCGGTACCGACCCCTTATGACTCGGAGCAAACACTCAAAAATCTTGGGTCTGACTCCAAACAGACGAAGGAAAGCTAAGAACACGAAAATTTAAGAAAATCACATGTCAAGCTCCAAGTAAACACTCGAATTTCTTGGGTCGAACTCCAAGCAAACATGTCTCAAGCCAAGATGAACCCAAAATTACCCAAGTTTGGGATCGATACCGAACTCACTCCATGGGTCGGTACCGACTCCCAATTCCACCTTGGGTGGACCCCATCATCTGTCTACATACCTAACTCGATGCTAAAAGCTTATTTTCAAAGTCGCTTTGTGGAATCAATGCAATTATCCATCGATCTCCACGAGCACTTGAAGTTGCAACTCTATTCTTCCACAACTACGTCATTTGGATTTGGAAACGAGCTATTATTGATACAAACAACCAATGATTTCAATATGGGATTCAAATCGTAAATCATAAAGTTTAAATTTTGGATCGAAACGGGATTCGAATCATGGATCGTAGATCCAAATGAGTTTCAAGTCGTAAATCGTAAAACACAAGTTTTGGATCGAAACAGAATTCAAATTATAAATCGTATGTTTTTCCTATGATTATATATATATATATTACATGCATGTAATATATATTTGTTTTTTTCAATGAAAATATGCTAACGTATTTTTTTTCCACTTGTAGGTCACTAATGATATCGTAAGATTGTGCGCATGCATGCGTATATTTTTTATATTGTGTACTTAATGATGTAATAAATTATTGTTCATGATTATTTTCTATTCTTTTGTATGTTGCATTATGTAACCAGTAGTTTTTTTTGCGAATATTAATAATCATATTTCTTGTTAATTAATTGCTTTAGTAAATAAAATAGATTCATATTGAATACTTAGTATGAAATGAAATGCATAGCACAAAATACGGATATAAAGCAAGTCAAAACAACAAAATAAACCACAAATTCTACTCATAGTCATCCTCATTTCTAGCTCTTCCTTCAGCATTATTTCCATCTTCATTTCCAACATCCATTTCATCAAGTTCATCATCACTTGAGTAAGCATAGTCGGATTCTTCCTCATCATCTTCTTCGACTAACATCGCCTTTCCCTTTTCTTTTCCCTTCATATCGCTACCTTTATATTAAGTGTTTCTTGGACCTAATAAATAGTAAATGCAATAAAATATTTCTTAAAACAAATTGTAAACTTAACTAAGAAGTTATATGGTTCTGGTATTTTTAATTTCAAATTACCGCCTTTCCTTTTCTTTGGAACTTTTCGACTTGCCACTCCTTCTTGAGTTTTAAAAAATTCATATATATCCATCCAATTAGCATCTATGGGTAGTTCAGATCGTCTTGTTCGCATCTCCATTCGTCATCACTATCTAAATCAGAAAGGCATATAGGATCAAGTCCATCTTTTGTCTTTCTTTTTTCATGTCTAAGCTCAAGTTGAAGATTGTACTTTACAAAACCAAAGCATTAAGTCTTATTTGCTCTAAACGGTTGCGTCTTTTAGTATGAAACTGTAGTTGCACTTCAATACTAGAATATTAAGATGACCGATAACTAAATTATATAACATCAGTTATATGTATATACCTGATCAAATGTACTCCAATTACGCTCACAACCATTAGAACTACATGTCAAACTCAAAATTCTTATAGCAACCTTTTGCAACTCGAGGCACTCACCACCATAGCTCTCCCACCGTAAAGCTATTGATTTGGATCATTTATAAAGGTTAGACACATATTGCAAGTCATATAAAAAAGTTTATATGTTATACAATAAATATATTTGAAAAAATAATTGAGCATAAATCTTACCAGGTTGTTTGGTTGTGCGACTAGCAACGGCCATTGCCCTTCCAAACTCGCCTTCTCCAAAGGAATAAATATCAAGTTGTCGGTCAATGGTAGCTCTTTCATTTTTGCTTTGAACCATTCTTTCAATTGTGTCATATAATCCTTTTTTCACATCCATATCCAAGGAATATCTATCATCATATCGATACTTCGGATTCGAAAACATACCGGCCGCATGCAAAGGTATATGAAGTTGCGCATTCCATCTTTTGTCTATTATATCCCACAAATCCTTATATCTAGACTCAACATTATCAAAATTTTGTACAATTTTTCTTTGGCTTGGTCCGTAGCTTCAAAAATATAACCCATTGCGGGTTTTGCATCTCCATCTACTAATTGAAGTACTTTAACCAATGGAACATTATTTTTCAAGCAATGTTTTATGCCATCCCAAAATTCCTTTCTGGCTAAAATAATATCTTGAACCTTAATTCCCTCCATCTTTCTAGCAAATTGACAACCCTCCCATTTACTAGAAGTAAACATTATTCGCACACCTCTACGGTTTTCCAACACACTTTTCAAAGTTAAATATTGTGTTGCAAATCTAATAACCGCTGGCCTTGTTAAGTCTCTCCCTTTTGTGTATTTTCTCATAAGGTTTAGAAGCCAATTATGCTTATAAATAAATTGTGTCATTTTTTTGCATAATTCACAATTTCAAGATGAGTGGGCAACTCACCAATATCCATTAATATTAAATCTAGGCAATGAGTGGCACATATATACCAAAATAACTGTTTTTTCTCCTTTATCAACATTTCTCCTGCTTTTACATAGGCGGTCGCACTATCAATGACCACTTGAACCATGTTTTATTCTCAACTTCTTCAACCACAGACTTGAGCATGTCAAAAATGTTTTCAGCATTTTTAACAATTGATGAAGTGTCAATAGACTTCAAAAATACGGTTCTTTTAGGACCATTCACTAAGAAATTAGTGATGCTTCTATACTTTTTATTGGTCCATTCATCCGATATAATTGTGCATCCTATAAAAAAAATATAGCAATATAACATTATAGATTATAGAATGAAAAAAGAAATATTTTTTGATATATTTTAAACACAAACATTACCCGTCCTTTTCCATTCTATTTTGTATTTCTCTAACTTCTTTTTCACATTTTCCACTTCTTTCATCAAGTATATATTCTGAATCTCATGATAGCTAGGAAGTTTTAATGCCCTTTCATAGGATACAATGCTATCAACCATGCTACTAAAGTAGGGACTATTTACTATGGATAAGGTAATGCCTTTGCATAAATTAGGCGATAAATTTTCAAACAAACATCCTCTCTATCTTCCTTCTTCCACATAGCATTAAATGTTTTTTGCTTTTTTAAACTAATATTAGGCAACGCTCTTCCTCTTTTCTTTAATTCATTATGATCACAAGCTTTATTTTCATCTCCGTCAAGTTCATCCGCCTTATCTTCATCATTTAGTCTACTCTTTTTTAGCAAATTCTTAAAAATTATGGCTGCTTCCTCCGGCACATTAGTACATGCTTTCACATTATCGGATGTTTGAGCTAAGTAATGCTTAACTCTAAAAACACCACTGCTTATCTCCTTTGAATAGTAATTGCATCTATTAACTCTTTTGTTTCTTTTATTAATCGGTTTACAATGATCCCATGTAGTAATTTCTACTTCTCTAGGCATCTACAAACAATAAGGGAAAAAATGTAAGCACATAAAAGTGAAAAATGAGTGCACTAAACATATACTCAATACTGTCTTGAAAATAACACAACCAAATCATGTAAAACTAATGTAGATAATTTAATCTAAGATTTTAAAAGTTTGCACTTGCAGTGTATCGGTAGTTTTTCCATTTTAAATAAAGTATAGAATTATAGAAACATAACATGCTCACTACATTACCTATTTCAAATAAAGTACAAAAACATATTGTAGAACCTGATCACTTATGGTACACCAGTAGTTTAAACTAATATATGTTAACTACCTACAATACATTACCCACAATCCCACACTACATTACATATATATGAAATAGTACAGTAGAATTGCTTAAATCGTGAAACTACATATACAGTACTAGTACTTTTGCAGTTTTTGTTCAAACATGACTCTATGTTTAGGATAGTCATAATAAAATAAAAAAAACAAAGCTGAAGATAGAAGTCAAAAGCTATAATAGCTAGATAGCAGTATTGTAGTACTTTGTTACTGTAGCATCAATTCATACATTATCTGTCTTATGCCTAGAAAATGCAAAAAGAAAAGAAAAAAAGTTAAAATAGATGTAGAAGCTAGAAAGAAGAAGAGAGCAGAAAAAGAATACGAAAAATATAATTACCTCTCTCTGATGCTTGCATCGAGTTCTAATGCTTCCATCGAGTTCGCTATGCTTTATCTTTCTTTTTTTCTATCTTGGAAATTTTTGTTGGATGCTAGTTTGTGATCGATCATTTTTATAATGCTCGAAATGGGTTTGTTGGAGATTCTTCTCAAATTTCGAATAGGTGCGATGCTTCATCTTCAAAGGAATAATGATTCTTTTCCAATTTCAAAAAAATAACTTTTTGATTTTTCACAAAATATTCAGTTCGAAGTTTAAACTGAAATCGCGATGTGGTTTAAGTCATCGATATTTTCGATCTAATAATGGATCGTACGATTTTTACTAACTGTGATCCAAATTGAATATTGGATCGATAAGGTTGCGATTTGATTCGGATCACGATTTGGATCGTATGATTTTTGAAATCACTGCAAACAACTATGGAATAATTAAGCTAACCACGAGACGAACTAAGGTGGAAAGTTGAAGGGAGCCATTTTGGCTATTTTAAGGGTAGGTGCCGACCCCTACCCTTGGAGTCGTACTGCCCCATCCAACCTGATGGCATGGCACTTTATTTCCGTGGAGAATTTGTCTAAATCTTGGGGAATGGCTTGGAGATACTTAAGATGAGATTTCAGGTTCCCAACCTCGATAAATAGAGAGGTAGAGCACATTTTTCAAGATCTTTTGGCTCCAGTTCTATTCTAAGTTATATTCTTGTAATTCTGAAAATCTAAGTTCTGGAATTATACCGACTTTTAAAACCTTCTGCCTCCAAGTCAGAAATCAGCAATAAAGTATTAAAGTGGACGTAGGCCTTGCTTTGCCGAACCACTATAAACTTCGTGTGTTCATTATTTACTTGGTTCTCGTTTATTTTTCATTTAATTCTTCACTTTTATTTTCTAATTAAATCTTTAGATGTTTGTGCCATTTTTGGTTCAAACAGCTACATATCCGAACTTTTGTCAGGTTGATGTCGAATAAGTCAGAGAACTATAAGTGTCCCCACACTCACCACCCTTCCTTTTATTTTTTTCAAAAAAGTAGCATCCTTAAAACTTGAAATTTAAATAATTTATATTTTTGGAAACTTCAGATATTATAATTATGAAAATTCTATTCTCAACTATTTCAAAATATCAAATTTATTTCTGAAAATCTAATTTTCAGAATTTACATTTTCTTTGAATTTGTTGTTAAATGACTAGTGTATTACTTTATATAACATATATATTTTTAGCTTGAAGTATGATTTTATTTATGGTAGATAGATGAGGCATTGATGTACTTTCATTTTCTCTCTTATTTCTTTCTTTCATCGTCCCTTGATTAAATGGTTCCAACTTGTTTGAGGCCCTAAATGAGCATCTTATCTTCTATATTATTGTCACTAGAAATTAATAGTTCTTCTTTTCTATTGTATTAAGCCTCCATTAATACTACATTTCAATCTCTTGTAAAACTCCATCTAAAAAGTAACAAAACATTCCTTTGTGCAAAGTAAACAGACACTATCACATCGATAGTGGACCAGTATAAATATCTATATCTTTTTTCCTGTTATTCATATATTTATTGAATGTGATCATACAT
The DNA here is from genome assembly GCA_030737815.1 of Allium fistulosum. NCBI lineage: Eukaryota > Viridiplantae > Streptophyta > Magnoliopsida > Asparagales > Amaryllidaceae > Allium > Allium fistulosum. The sequence continues at coordinate 1,171,518,161 of CM060902.1, read as the reverse complement.
TGTGAAGATTGTTTAGTTTGGGGCATTTGAAATTATTTGGTATGATATTGGTTTGTTTCGTTGTGCCTATGCCGATCTTATAGACTTATGTTGTGCGAGGATAATTAATTTGAATAATTCCATTATTAGTTTGGAATTAGGGCTGTAAGGTTTGATATTGGAGCACTCGGTGCATAAAAGGAGCTTGATATAATGGTAGGTCCAAAGGATAACTCATTGAGGACCAATTTTGGTTCTATAGTTGCACCTTTTGTTAGGGACTCCTATGAAACATTTGTTTACAACTAGTGATAGAGAAGTGGAATGGAGATAATAGTTTTAAGAAGCGATGAAAAAATTTAAAAGTGATATTGATCAAAAATTGTGTTCATCTAGCGGTATTTGATACTGATCAGATGCCAACTTATATTTCATTGTTTGAGAAGGAGAGGGTAGAAGAGTGGGTCTTTACTACACTCTATCTTTAGGATAAAATTTAATCTTTGAAATTTGTTGTGAGACATCGCTAAATACATTTGGGATAGTTGGAGGAGCTCCAAGTGAAGAAGTTGCTAACCAACTATTTGATCTTATTGAAAACAAATCTCACCTACAAAATGAAAACGAGCTAAGCACATCTGAATTTATTCGATGATTTGCTGATGAAGAAGAAAGCTAGTGACTTGAAGATTGATGAAGAGCATAAGGTTATGATTCTACTATTTTCACTTCTGGAGTGATACATTGAATTTGCCAATAGTCTTATTTATGGCAGGTATACCCTGACATCGGCGGATGTTAAAACCAGTCTTCTCACAAAGGATTTGCATGATCGAATGAAGAAGTTGTGTGATATTAGTGGAGGAAGTAGTAATAATTAAGGCTTATTTGTTGAAAGTGGTAAAAGCGAGAAGAAGAGGATGAACTTTAGGGGATGTTATAATTGTAGGAAGCCAAAAAATGGATGGCAAACTAAGTCTAGAAATGTAAAGTGTCATCATTGTAATAAACCAAACTATTGGACAAATGATTGTCCATGCTTGAGTAAAAAGGAAGCAAATGGGTCGTTATCGATTATGATGGAGAATGATGTTATTGATGATGTGTCAAAGGTGGCAGTATTTGATGTTTCAAACCATTTGGTTCTTGATTCTAGAGTATAATTCCATATGATGCCTAATGATAACTGCTCTAATCCTATGCTAACAAGGGAGGAACTATAACTCTTATGGTTATCAATGCTACATTCAAATCCTTGGGAATTGGTTTAGTGCAAATTCATATGCATGACGGTGTGATCAGTAACCTAACGAATATTCACTATATTCGAGGTCTTCTTAAATCTTTAAAATTTCTAGCTAATTAGCATTATTAGGATGCATGGTAACTATCTAGAAAGATAGCTTGAAGGTTTCTCATTAAGCATATTTTTTTATGAAGGGTGTTACAATCCGAAGTTTATATCTTCTTAAAGGCACGACTGTTCATGGAGAACTTGTATTGGTTTTGACAGTTCATGTGACTCGGATGTAAAACAATTTTGGTATTAAAGATTGATTCAAATTCTTTTGAAAGGTCTTGAAGTTTCTTAAGAGGAGAAAAAAGATCATGGGATAAAGCTTCAACAAATCGAATTTAAGTAAGGATGATTACTGGGGAAGCAGACTAAAGTATCTTTTGATGGTTAGCGTGCATAATTCCACGAAGGTACTTGATTATGTTTGCAGCGATAATTGGATATCAACATTTATAACTTCTCTTAAGGGTTTTTAGTTTTTTGTACCCTTCATTGATGATTACTCTCGAAAAATGTGGGTATATGTCATGAAAGCCAGTTTAGAGATGGTGATGAAATTCAAAGCTTTGTTGGCACTCCTAGAAAACCATATTGGAAACTTAAGATTATGAGGTTTGATTAAAGCGATGAACATGCCTCTAAGAAGTTCCAGAATTAGCAAACAACGTGACATTATACGACATGTACTATATTTTAGGATCCATGGTCCAATAGGGTTGTAGAGAGAATGAATAGAACTCTACTTCAAAAAGGTCACTGCTTGAGAATTGAGATCAACTGTGGTATTGTTTAGAAGCTTTTGGGAAAAAGCTTCGTCAATTGTAGATCACACTATAAATTAAATTCCATGCTTAGTCATCAAAAGGATAATTCCAAAGGAAGTGTGGAGAGGTAAATCTGTAAACTTGAGTTATTTTCGTATATTCAGTTGTCATGTATATATTCACCATACAGATGATAATTTGGAGGTTAGAGCCTACATAAATGCATGTTATTGGATATATTGATGGCATTAAAGGATACTGCATTTGAAACCTAGATACTAAGAAAATTATGCACCCAAGGAAAGTTACCTTTTAGGGTCAACTATGTTCAAGAAAAATGAAGACTTATATGGTGTACCAAAATCAGATGGTGAGATGCCTAAGGAGATGGAGATTATTCTCGGTTTTCATTCTAAAAGTAGATTTGTTAATTGATGATATAGAAAATGTGGTTGATGCTGCATCACATGATATTCTAAATAGCACTTTCAATGGCAGAAGGTCTTAGAGAAGATTTAGTTCAAGGTGGAGATGATGGTGTTCTAGGTGATTTTAGGGCCACTCAAACTAGTTGTCGCACTAGGAAACGGCCTTAGAGGTATGGAGACAGTCACTATTCAAAACTTAGCATAGTGAGCAATCTGACTATATACTATGGAGCATGGTGATGTTTTGACGTTAAGTGATAGCTTGAAATGCATTTACGCTATGGAAGAGGAGTTGTAGTATTTTTATAAGAACAAGACTTAGGATATGGTACCACTACTTGAAAATTGAGCTAGAAGTTGTTACAAAGTCAGATTGGTTACAATATGATTTTCATAGGGAAAAGGGTAAGAGTAAGATTTCCCTTATAGTTCAGCATATTCCACCAGAATTTTGCTATCTATTATTGTCATGCATGACATAGAGTTGGAGCAACTTGATGTGAAGATAAAATTTTGGCATGGAGATTTGGAGGAGAGTTTTTATATGAAGCAGCCAAATAGATTTGTTATAGATGATAAGTTTGATTGTGTTGGGAAGTTGAAGAAGATACTTGGCTTAAAGTAATTGTCGGTTGTTCAAGAGGTTCAATTATTTTATGTTTAGCATTGGTTTTGATATAAGCTTCAAAGATGTTTATGTTTATTTCAAACGTTTGAAAAATAAAATTTTGGGTGTACTTACTCTTTTATGTGGATGATATGCTCTTTGCTTCTAAAAATAAAGAGGAATTCATCAAGTTGAATTTTTTTTAAGTTGAAATTCAATTTAATGGATCTTAATGAAGCGATAAAATATTAAGCATGACAATTGTTAAAGTATAAGCTTGGATTTGTAATTGACTCAAAAGGCTTACTTGGTTTAGATTGATAAGGCAAAGGCCATTTGTATACCAGTGCCTTCGCGTATAAAGCTTAAATAGAAAGGCATTCCAAATCTCAAATGAAGATAAAAATGAGATGAAAAAGGCACCCTATGTTAGTGCATTTGGTAGTTTGGTCATGCTATGGTTTGTACCAGACCTGATATTGCACATGTAGTGGAGTGGGTAGTTGATATATGGCTAATTTTGGAAAATCCCATTGGAAAGTTGTTAACTTTATTTTGAGGACTCTCAGAGAAACTCTAGATTATGGATATTTTTTGTGCTAGTGAAATGGATAGTAGTTTTGTTGGTTACTGCAATTCAAATTATGTTGGTGATAGAGATTGGAAAAAATCGACCTTTGGTACGTGTTTAGGCTTGGTGGTACGCTTATTAGTTGACAAAAGAGGCTACAGTCTATAATTATATTGTCTACTGCAAAAACTGAGTTGATAATTGTTGTTAAAGCAACTAAGGAGATACTCTGCTTGAAGCATATGTTTTTACAACGTCAATAGTTTGATTTGAAGGGATGTCGCGCGAGAGCATGGCTACTATTTTTTGAATAATTTTGCTTGAAGCATATGTTATGTGGCTTGGGTTTATTCAAGATAGTAACATTGTAAATTGTGATAGCTAAAGTGCAATTTATTTGGCTAAAAGATTTGACTTTCAGCTCGAGAACAAAACATACTGAGGTACAAGAATCTTTTCAAGTTGCTATGAATGAGAAACGTTGGTTTACCTCCATAAGATTCACATTAAGTACAGTGTAGCATATATGATTACCTAATCATTGCCTATTGCTAACTTCATGCATTGCTTGAACTTGATTTGCTTATTGAAGTGCTAGGTGCCACATGGCGGCACAATAGGAGAAACAATATCTTGCGAAGCTCGTTAGCGAAGTGCAATGGGTAATGGTCATGCTGAAACTCATTGGGAATGTATTCTTGTTTTTGTTACCTTGGATTGTAGAAGGTGGAGTTGGTCATAGGTTTTGAAGATATATTATATCAAAGTTGAGTGTTGAACCATGGGATCTAAGGAATGAAAGATACGAAGGTTTGAAATTTTTAATCTACGTGTGTGGGTAGGGTAACACATATGAGCTCTTAACCGTAGTAGGATGCCTAGAGCAAGCTCAATCGACTAAAAGTGGGGCATCAGCTGACTTGAGTAGCTAAAGCGGGAGAAAAGTGGAGATGTTAACAAAACCATATTGTTTCGTTTTGAAGGCATCTCAGTTGACTGAACTTCCTGCCCTAGTCGACTAAGATGCATGTCAACCAAGTGGCACCGTAGAGCCAATCAACTGGCATTGTCAAATCCATAACAGATGATTTTGAAACGTTATATCTTAATGGTTGATCTTCATACAATTTGTGATTAGACGATTGCGACTTGTTTGACTCACACAAGCATCTTATTTTCCCTTGCTTTATCATTGAAAAATGTTGATTCTCTCTTGTTTTAAGCTCCAATAAAATTATTTTATAAATCTCATGTTAAACTCTCTCTGAGAAGTAATAAAATATTTCTCATCTCAATTAACGTCGATAATCTAATCACTATAAACCTTAATATCTATTTAATCCTCTATTTATCATTTATCTCAAGGGATTATTCAGTGTAAAGATTGTTGTGTTGAATTCATTTGGAGTCGGCTATTATATAATCTGTTTATTATACCGATCCTACGGTTGCAGTTGTGTAGGAATGATTAATTTTAATACTTTCTCCACCAAAATGTCTCATTAAGATTTCAAACCTCCTATACACTTGATTTTAATTATGGACCATTTATCATTAAAAAAAAATCTTGATTCACGTTAATTTCATTCAATGGTGAAATTAAATAGTCGGTTCAACTTAATTACGTACAGAATGACGTATTTAGAAGATATAATATAATTTCCAAATTATAGTTCATTGATGGAAAAGCTTAATCTAAAAACAAATATAAGATAGAAACTAATTGCTTGCAAATATCATGGAATAGGAGCACTTTTTGCTATCCAATAACTAAGAGAAACGAAGACATTCGGATACTATTTTGCAGGTTATAATATCACAATACCTCAAGCACTGCAGAGAACATTCCACATTGAAATTTAATTTGTTGACATATACATACATGATTTCAAGTTATAGCCCGAAATAATTATATTTTAGCATCATCTTCTGTAAGATCAATATCTCTATCTTCGTATCAGCATCTTCAACATAATGGCTATAGTTGTCGATCATATGCTGCATTATAAAACGAGAAAATGTCATGGATGCAAAACTAGCAAAGATGAAACATAAGAAATTTATATGCACTATTTGTCAAGTGCACCAACAATTTCTATGCATATCTGAGGTATACAATGCTTATGCACAAAGAGATGTAGTCGCCCAAGACTCCTTTCTTTTTCCTTCTTATTTCTTTTTCATTATTTTTTTTCTTTTTTCTTTTTTTTTTCTTTTGTTTTTTTTTGGGGAAGGAGGAAAATACAATAACAGTAATTGATATTCAACATTTGTAAAGTGTACCAACAATTTTTATGGATATCCCAAGTACACGATGTTTATGCACAAAGTGATGTAGTCGCTAGAGCATTTGCTTTTTTGCGAAAAGGAAAAGAATAGTAAAAGTAACTGATATTCAAATCATGCTTTTTCACAAGACAAGGAAAAATCCAAATAAAAATGAGCTGAATATGTCCATTCTCAGCATTTATTTACCTTTATTTATTTTATTTAATTGTTTCAATCCTTAACTGAGGTAATATCTTTTTTTATTTAAGATAATTTTGCAAGCATATGTACTGCTTTTTGTATTTATGTAAATGCGACCAATCTTATTATTTAAGTTTTATGTCATAAATGATGGAGTAGTAGTAGTTGTAGTCATGATGATGATGATGTAGTAGTAGTCATGATGATGATGACGACGATGATATAGTGGTAGTCATGATGATGATGATGATGTAGTAATAGTCATGATGATGATGATGTAGTGGTAGTCATGATGATGATGATGTAGTGGTAGTCATGATGATGATGATGTAGTAATAGTCATGATGATGATGATATAGTGGTAGTCATGATGATGATGATGTAGTAATAGTCATGATGATGATGATGATGATGAGAAGTCCATGATCCATTTATGGTAAGCTGTAGGTCTATTACTATTGCTATTACTATTACATTATAATTATATTATATAATATTAGTTGTAGTAGTACTGCTTACCATAAATGGATCATGGATGTTACCAGAGCTTAGTCCTTGTTCAAACCAATACGATGAACCGTTCCAGTATTTGTTGAGATTTTAACCGACAATACAACAAAAAAAGTTATATTGTTTGTTTATTGTCCAGATCATTAAATAAATAGTTCTCTAGTGTATAACCTTTAGCAAGTAGCACCATGGTTTACTATTGTATAGGATAATAGATGGGTTATTGATATCCAGTAAAGGAGGATAGTTTCTGTAAGAATATTTCATGTGCACATTAGCATTTAAAATCATGTAAACCAATCTTTTTGCCCGTTATTTTATTTTTATTATCTTGTATAGTAAAGTTCAACCTATCATGATAGTGACATAGAACTTAGAAGCACACAAATTTATTACCATTTAGATCCATGATGTCAAGCTATTGACTGATATGTTCATATTCAATCCTCGTCCTCTGGTGGATCAAAATCCCTTATCTTCACATCAGCATCTTCACCATACTGGATACAAGTGTCAATCATCGACAAAACGTATTGTATGCTGCATCAAAAAGAGAAAATGTTATGGAAAAAATATTGCAAAATTTTAGAAAAATATCTGCACCATCTGCAAAATGCATCAAACAATTATTATGGATCGTCCACATGTACACTACATCAGTGCACACAATGAAACTGAATCCTAGTTGCTCGTGTATTTAACTTTTTGCTGTACAAGGAAAATCCAAATATATGGATTTCTTTCATAACAGATATGTGTGTGTATCAATCAATTTTTAACTCACTAATGAAAACCTACATAATATTAAATCCTTTCCAAAAAATACTTTCTGCGTCTAAATTGTGAATTTACAAGAGAGTTATTTAGTCTAGAACTTTAACTTTGAAGTAAATGTCGCTGTTTTAAAACTTGTCTAAGATCTCATTTTTACACTCGAGGAAGACAATCTATACAATTCAAAGTTATATTTTCTCCTTTTTAAGTTTTTTTAAAAAAAATTATATTTATATATATATATATATATATATATATATATATATATATATACTTAAAAAATTTGATCATATCGTTAACATTTCACTCTGGTGAATCATAATAGAAGACTTGGATTTCTACCGAATTTGAAATTAAAAAAAACTTATCTCATCACTACCAAATCGGTTACTTAACTGCCGCCATCCAATTAATATACTCTTTCTAGTCCAACAACTATTTTCTGGTGCAAATAAGCATGTTTTTCTTTTACATAACTCGGCAGTGATTGGATAAATATTTTTATTTGAACATTGATAAAAAAAACAAAGTTTTGTTATCACTTTTCAATTATTATGATTTTACTTTTTACTTGGGCGAGTTATAATGAAAGACTTCGTATTTTTTTAACCAAAATATTAATAAATAAATAAAAACAACCCATACGAAATCAGTTATTTAACTATCACTAGTCTAAATATACCGTTTCCAGTTTAACAACCATCTTCTTATGGGTACGTTACAATTTTTAGTTCTGTTTTTTAGATGCTAAATTACTAATCATTAACAAAATTATATTTGAATTATCTAGAGAACCAAGCGTAGATTGTAAACTCTAGAGAAGTACGTCTCTGCCAAATACACACTTCAAGCACTTGTAATATGGCTGTTAGTTTCGGCGATGGAACTCAAGACAATTAATCTCATAGTCTGAACCATCAATCAATTAAGACAACCTTGTTGGGAATTATCAATAAACCATTAAATGTTAATTTTAGATACAAGTTGCTCTAAGATTGTCAAAAGTCATACTCTAAGGTCTCATATGTTCACCAAATATAAACTCATCTCGGCCAATATTTCATCTGATATGTGATATCGCATGCGAAAATCTCAAGATGTGACTGAAATTCAAAGTTTTAAACATTGGAATAGTTAAATGAATTATGTTTACAGAGAGACTCGTTTTAGAAAGAATTTTATTTCAAACAATAACCAAATCAGATCCAAAGTCAAGATGTTCATATAGGATTAACATCAATAATGATTTGCATATATATAGCATTTGTTTGCAAAATATTGACAATATTTTATCATGTGATATGATCAAAACACCATATTGTTGTAAAATATTGATTGTTCAATAAAATATCCTCAAAAACTGAAAATAATAAGATACTTGTAAATGGTGACTTGTCATGCTATTTATTAAAAAAAATTGAATCTATTTTTTAAAACGACATAGCTACGACATTCAAGCCTAAAGATATTAATCAAAGCCTAGCTAAATATTTGTATTTTCCACATTTAGTTATTGTTTATTACTTTTCATTTAATGGTTTAAATCCTTAGTTGAAGGTACCAACATTCCACAAGAGAAGTTTTTATTATTTTCAGCATTGGTACTACTTTTAAAGTTACATGATAGCTACGATAATTCTAATTTTAATTTTTTTTTTGTCATTAATTAATTAATTTGTAGTCCTTTGTTTACCAACTTTATAGCTTGCATGTTCAAGTAATGGCAATATTATTATTATTACACACAATATATAGTATAGTTGTATAATTAATAGAAATATACCAATTCTCATGACTTATGAATTTATTTTAGTCTAATTATAATAGATACAACTTGCATAATCTATTGAATTAGCTTGAACACATTGGTGTATAGTAAATTGATATATTTATTTTTGTATTACAGTATTACTGTATTTATTAATAATTTATTATTTATGGTTTGTATATCTTTTGACATGCTAATGTGTTTGTGGTGGTTTTCCATTATTTATTTTATGACTTATAGCACGTTTAACGTCATTATTTGATGTTTTTCAAACAATATCATGTCCAAATTTTTGAGAATTTTGTAATTTTCCTTGCTAATTTGATGATACTACTCTTTTAATTCCGTAGGTAGCCGAACCAATTCCAGTTAGCTACCTTTAAAACAGAAACAGAAATAAGTTAAATGTATTCTTAGAAATGAAGTTAAATGGATGAGAACCGAAAATGCTAAGGGAATTTATTGAAATTACAAGAAAAAAATAAAGTTACAAATGAAAGAATGAGAATAAAACTACAAGCAACACCTACATATGATAAAAATTCGGAAGTAAATATAGATGATATGAACACATATAATAAGAACAACATTGCACAAGTGAGAAGAGAAAATAATAAAGATTTGACTCAAGTTTAAAAAATATGAAAAGGTAAGGTTCATGTTTAACGTAACGATCCGGAATTTCGACCACTTCGTATTTAAATATTTGAATTATTAAATACTTGTATCTTTGATTTAATGTGAATAAATATGATTTTATAACCTTGCTAATCCCTTTTTAAATAATAGCTGATGATAAAAAATTCATTTTATCGATAAACGACTTTTTGCTAAACAAAAGTTATTTGAACTTCTCGAACACGTCTTAAAAACAAATGAACACATAAACGAGTTAAAATACTCAAGTTAACAACTAATTAGGAAAAGTAAACATGCTTCTAGAAGATAACATAAAAGAGGGTTTTAAGGCATGATTTAAGAAGTGATTTAAGGAAGGTATAGTGTGTGTAAGAAGCATGGTTTGAGGTTTTGGCCGGAACCTCGAAATTCCGGTCATCTTGATTCTCCGACCGTCACCGAGATGAAATACGATGGAGAATCCGGTTTCGGTCGAAATGATTGATTTCTATAGTGAAATTCACAATTTTATTTTAGAAAATGAAAGGAAAAAAATAGAATTTAGAAGAAAGAAACCGAATCAAAAACATAAAAAATCATTCAATTCGAAGTAGTATGAATGGAAATAATAAAACATACCTGGAACCAAATCTGAGAACCCTAATTTCATCTTTCGATCCTGCACTTTCTTCTTACTTTTATTCAATAATTTTGTTAATCGAATAAGTGTTCTTGTCGATTTAATTATTGAGATATTTTGCCCTAACATATTTGTGTTGCGTATTGCAGCTGTGAAGTAAGATGTAAATGGGATTTATGGTTTACAGTTGAGATAATGGGTTGCACTGATTCAGTTTAAAATTGAGAAAATAGGCTGCACTGTTTCAGTTTAAAATTGAGAAAATAGGTTGTGCTATTCTGAGCTTGGTAAAGTAAGTTCAACAACTCTTATTAATCTATACTTGTAACGGGCCTGTGTATAATATGTGGTGCGTTGCAAACTGTTGTACTAATAATATGTGTGCAACAAATATATTTTTAGAGGATAAAGTTATACTTTATCAATCTACTGACTTATTTTATATATAATTGTATCAAAATCCGAAACCGAAATCAAAACCGAAACCATCGAAATTTCCAAAATTGAACGAAATTACTAAGGCCCTGTTTGGTTTGCAATTTTTAGTTTTGTATTTTCGTCCAAACAAAAAAACGCGTTGCATTTTTAGTTTTTTATTTTCGTCCAAACAAAAAAGCGTACGATGCATATATTTTTAAAAAACAACCTATTTGAAAAATGATGTTAACATGCAAAATGGAAAACATATTTATTTTGTTTTTCATGTTTTAAAAAAATAACAAAAGCACGAAAAACAATCCATCCCTCTGTCGTCCCTTTATCTCTTTCGTCATCCCTCCATCTCTTCCCCCGTCCCACCACCCCCTCCGTTGTCCCTTCATCATCGTCATCATAACTTGAAATTTTAAATATTTTCCTCCCCTCTTTCCGTATTTTGTAATGAATTTTGAAAAAGCAAAACACAAAATGAAACCAAACGGACTCTAAAATTTTGAAAGACCGAAACCGAGATCTGAAACCTTGGTAAGAAGCATGGTGTGTTTGTACCAAAGCATGGAGGGGGGGCATTTGAGGTCATTTGGCTTGTCTTTTCTAGTCTATAAATACACGCTCACCTCTCTTCATTTGGATTGCAAACATATGAACTAAAACATGTCTTCATCCTTCCTTTCTCCGCTCTAACTTTCTCAAAACAATATCAAACATTCTCTGATCTCCTTCAAACTTTCACCAAGATCTTAAAACATCATTAGAACACAGTTTAGCATCCAAGAAGTTGAAGAATGATGAAGCAAAGGAGGGGAGCAATCTAGGCCGTGAGCTATTATGGGTGTGAGGAGATATGGTTTTGTGTTTTTGAGCATGAAGGTGGTAGCTTTGGGCTTTGGGTGATGGTAGGAAGTTGTTTTTGGGTTCTTGAGCTTTGTGATGGTTGTTAGCTTGGTTTTTAGATGAGTTATTTCACCATCTTGCAAGTATATGTCGTGTTATAATTGTTTGATTGTTGAAATATAAAATGTTAAATGAAAATAATGCAAGTTATAACTTTTTGGACCCTTCTTGCTTTTGAAAGCAAATGACAACATATATGTATTATTATTTCTCTTATAATCCCTCTAAATTTTGTAACGTGACCATGACTTGATGTTTACATGTTTGAATATGTTGTATGTGATGTAAAAGCATGTATGTGAATGTTTGAAGCAAGAAAGTCACTATGAAAGCATTTTGAGATCTCTTAACTTCAACTTGTGTTATTTGGTGATTTACGAACATATTTTTATATAACTTGTTTAAGTTGTTCTCTATACTTTTATAAGTGTTTTGGACAGCAAAGAATTGGTTTGGAAAGTGGTGGAAATTGTATATCAAAGTGGCAAAAGTTATAACGAAGTAGTCGTTATATGAACACTTTGTAAAAGATACTGTTTTGGAAATTTTAAACAACATTTAGAAAGAAATCCTTAAGGGTTTCTTTGTGGTTTTAATAAGTACAATATAGTTACTTATAATGTAAAAATATCAAGTTTTAAAAAGGTTTAAAAATAGTCAATCAAAGTAAAGAAAGTTTGAAGTAAAAAGGTTGCTATATGAGCTGTTCGATAAAATAACTTGTTTTCTTTAAAAGTTGGATAATCATGTTTAAAAATATGTATTTCTCCTAATTCTTTTTGGAAGTAATTTCAAGTTAAAATGTATTTTTAATAATTAGTTATAAATTTTCAAAGTTAAGGCTTTTAAGTAAAACATGTATTTTTTGTTTTTGTTAAATTTCAAAACTTAGTATTTTTACATGGTATTTTCTATAGGTTTCTAAAACATAATTATAAATATTTTTAAAGGCGTTTCTACACACACACTTTAAAAAGTAAGTTAAGTATTTTATAAATAAATATAATAAAGAAAGTTTGGATTTTAACACTTAAGTTAAAATAAATAGTTTTGTGAAATTAATTAAAAGTGTATTACCTTAATTAACAAGTGTGGATATGCTTTGATCTTTAAAAAAAATGTTTTAAAGTTAATGATAAGTATAGAAAAGGTTTTGGGTTGTAGTAAACAATATTTTAGTAACATTTATTTTTAACCCTTATTATTAATTATACTTATGAATATTATTAGATATTTAATAATGAATATTTTAATGATAACTATAAGTAAAAGGTTTTGGATTATAGTAGACATTGTTTAAGCAATAATTGTCTTTAACCCTTCAATGTAATTAAATCTCTAAAGGCAAGTTTTAATAACGTAGTTAGGTGTGAAATAGTTTTGCGTTGTGACAATGTTTAAATCAAGGTTTGAGAATTCGGTTTCGGTCATTTAAAATTTTGTTGATTTCAAATATTTCTAAAATTTCGGTTTTGTTTAGGTTTCGAGAGTCATTGGAGCCAGATGACATCCCCATTGAGATGTGCAGATGCCTTGGAGATATAGGGATAACCTGGTTAACTAAGTTGTTCAATAATATTTTTAAATCAAACAAGATGTCAGATGAGTGGATATGAGTGGAGGAGAAGCATATTAGTTTCAATTTTTAAGAATAAAGGAGATATTCAAAGTTGCACAAACTACAGAGGAATTAAGCTTATGAGTCATACAATGAAGCTTTGGAAGAGAATCCTTGAACATCGATTAAGAAGGATGACAAGTGTTTCAAAAAACCAATTTAGTTTCATGCCTGGGAGGTCGACCACAGAGGCGATTTTCTTGATAAGACAACTTATGAAGAGGTTTAGGGAGCAAAAGAAAGATCTATACATGTTATTTATTGATTTGGAGAAAACTTATAAAAAAGTACCTAAAAAGATTATATAGTGGGCTCTGAAAAAGAAAATAGTCCCAACAAAGTACATTATTATTATCAAGGATATGTACGATTATGTTATGATTAGTGTCAGAGCATGCGAGGGTGAAACCAAGGACTTTCCCATTAACATAGGATTACATCAAGGATCAGCTTTAAGCCCTTACATTTTTGCCTTAATGATGGACGAGGTTACAAAGGGTATACAAGGTGGGATTTCTTGATGCATGCTCTTTGCTGACGACGTTGTGCTAATTGACGAAAGTAGGATTGGGGTTGATAGACAACTGGAGCTGTGGAGGCAGACTTTAAAATCAAGGGGTTTTAGGTTTAGCAGAACTAAAACAGAGTATATGAAGTGCAAATTCAGCGGTGTCAGGTCATAAGATGTCACTCTGGCCGGACAAGTGGTGCTCAAAAAAGAATCCTTTCGATATTTAGAATCAATGTTGCAGATGATGAGATTGATAAAGATGGTAGTTTTAGAATTTGAGCGGAATGGATGAAATAACGACAAGCGTTTGGCATTCTCTGTGACAGGAAAGTCTCACAGAAGCTTAAAGGAAAGTTCTACAGAACGACAATCAGGTCTGCGATGTTGTATGGTGTAGAATGTTGGCCTACTAAAAGCCAACACGTCCAGAAGATAAGTATAGCAGAGATATGTATGCTGCGATGAAGCTGCGGTTAAACAAGAAGAAACCGAATTAGAAATGTTGATATATGTGTTAAGCTTGGAGTAGCATCAATTGAAGAGAAGCTAGTCCAACACCGCTTAAGATGGTTTGGACATCTCCAATGGAGATCTCCTGAGGCACCTGTGCGCGTTGGAATTATAGTCCGCGTCAAAATGCTCAAAGAGAGGTAGAGGTCGACCAAGGTTGACATGGGAGGAAGTAGTAAAAAGGGACTTAAAGGATTGGAATATACCCGAAGAGCTGATGTCGGACAAGAGCGCGTAGAAGTTAGTGATCCACGTACCGAAACGATGAGCTATGAGTTATTTTTATTGCGCTTAGGGTTGGTTTAGGGGTAGTGTTATAAGTTTTAGATTATAGGATTCGTGAATAGAAGCCTAAGACGTAGTTTTGATTTTCGGTCAATATTACTATTAGTACCATTTTTACTACTACTATTATTATTATTATTATAATCATAGATTTTCTTTTTAAAATATTTTAATTTTTAATTTTTTAATTTTAATTTTTATTTTACTTAGCTATTATTATTATTATTTGTTTACTTATTTTACTATTATTATCATGATTTTTATTATTGTTGTTGTTATTATTATTATGACTTTTAAATTGCCTTTGTCGTTTAGTTTTGGGTTCCATCTCTAGCCGATCCCAACTTGTTTGAGAATAATGGCTTTGTTGTTGTTGTTTCGGTTCAAATTTTGGTTTTCAATGATTTGTTAATAAACTTGTAATAACGATCTTTGTAAATAAAATTGAATTTAACTTAACACCATACAAGCTTAACACTATATAAGCCAAATTAACACTAAATTATACTTAAGAATAATATACTAATATACATGAAGTATAGCCCAAAACAAGTTCTTACTGCCTTGACAAAATAAGCTACGTTAGATTAGGTACACTAATATTTATAAAGCCCAAAGTAAAATAAAGCCCAAAACAAAAAGGCTAACTTTAAGTCACTAGCAAATCTCATCATTTCATTTGTTGCCGCACAATCACAAAACTAGGGCGCATAGATCAAACAAAAAAAAGCCGAAGACGGAAAAAAAATTCACTGTTGCCGATTTCGACTTTTAGAAAGAAAAAAAAAATTGAAGAGGGAAATACTTCACTACTGTCGTCGTTTTGACTTTCGACTTCACTCTGTCAATTTCGACTTCCAATCCATCATCGTTGCACAAAGTCGAGGCTGCAGTAATGCTGAAGACGAAGGTACTGCTGTTTTGCTGTCGATTCCTTTAATTTAGGGTTCGGTGACTATACGCTTTTTTTACCTTAAGCGAAACCGGTTTTTGAAGCCAATTTCGGCTCGCTCTAGGTCGGCACTGGTACGGTACTCTTGAAATCTCGGGGTGCCGACCAATACCTGATACCATGGTTTAAAACACTTGCCTTTAACCCTTAAGAAAATACCTAGATCTTTAATAATGAATTTTTAAAGATAGTAACAAGTATGAAATCTTTTTATATAAAGATAGAAAAGTAAATGTTAAAAAAGAAGAGGTTTATAGTAATGATGTTCAAGTAACATATGTATTTAACCTTTTTTTATTATATTTTAAAGGAAGTGTTTCCTCGAGATTTGACCAGGCAACTGAGTGCTCGGCATTGGCCACTACTCGGCACGAAGGACTGGTCGGCATCCAGGAGGACTCGGCGTAGTACTCGGCATCCAGTGGAACTCGGCATCAGAGAGTGTCCGGCTTCAGAGAGTACCCGGCATCCAGGAGTGTTCGGCGAGGGACTTAGCATCCAGTAGTGTTCGGCATCAACTGGCACTCGGCTACAAGAGTACTCGGCATCCCAAGGTACGCGACGTCAAGTAGTGTTCGGCATCAACTGGCACTCGGCTACAAAAGCGCTCGGCGTCCCATGGCACTCGACATCCCATGGCACTCGGCGCCCAGAGGTACTCGGCGTAGTACTCGGCAACAGGAGTACTCGGCATCCCAAGGTACTCGACATCAGTAGAACTCGGCGATAGTATAACTCGGCAACGAGAGCGCTCGGCATTCAGAAGGCATTCAGTATGCACAACTTCACAAGGACCGTTCGGCATGGAAAGCATCGTTCAGCATGGGAAGGGCTGTTCGGCATCAGAGCGTTCGGCATACCAGGACCGGCATGCAGCGACCACTGTACTGAGGCTTGACCGTTCGGCTATCCAGCCCACTTGGAAAGTCCAGCCCATGTTTGCCTATAAATAGAGGGGCAAGGTCACAGTGAAAGGGATCCTTTTTTGGAGAGAAAACACCGGGGAGACTGCCATTTTCAAGACTCATCTTCTCTACTTAACAACTTCACTCAAGCATTTGATTCACGAATTATATTTGTAATCAACTATAAAGGAAATCAATAAAGTTGAACAAAGTGGACGTAGGCAATTACGTTGAACCACTATAAATTTGGTGTTCTTACTTTCTGCATTTAAATTAGCATTGTCTTCTCTGTTTAATTTACTTTCATCACTTATATCTCCACACAATCTTTCTGAACGAGGTTAGTGACCAATTTTGATGCTAACACTTTGGTGCTTTCACTGAGAATCGAATTCTCATACCTCAAGGATCTGCTTTGAAGCTACTGGATTGAACAAATCCCCCAAAGAAGATCCGACTCACTGATAGGACATCCGTTGATTCTACTCAGAGTTCATACCAATAACTCTACAATGGCAAGACCACGTACCAGGTCAGCTTTTCATAATGCGGATGCCCGCGAGACTGCTAGCGTGCAACAAGCAGGACCTAGCAATCAACCAGCGATCCCGAGCGCAGGGATTGCCGCTCAAGAACAGACTCCAGTTGTCACAAGAGTAGAGTTCAATGACTTGATGAGAGAACTTAGGGAAAGCAGGAGACAACTGGGAGAACAGATGCAAGCTAATGCCAACCTGATGGCACAACTCACTCAACAGCAGCAACAGAATGCTGGGGGCAATCCCGCTGCTTACTCCTCATCTGACAGCTCAACTTCCTCTGATGAACCTCCCAGGCGTAGACGCCGTAAGACTGATGCTGCGCGAGCAGATGCTGCTGTTCGAACAGCTGGAGACCGCGACCAAGCAAGAGCTGGAAGCTTCAGGACCGGGATACAGATGGAAGATAGAGGCCCAGATCATCAAAATGCTAACGATGTCGAACCTCAGGATGCACGATTGGCAGATCGCCAAGAGAGGAGGCATCAGCATGGACAGACGCGTAGAACGGACTCCAACCTTCCGCCTTCCATACAAACACCCGATCTGACAGCCATGATCAGGCAATTGATGAAAGAGAATCAGGGCTTATCGAATGATGACTGGGGAGTGTCAAGAAGTCATACTCCGTTCACGGATGTTGTGTTGCAAGCGGCGTACCCCAAGAAGTTTAGTATGCCTACTATTCCTGCATATGAAGGAAAGACTGACCCAAGGCAACATGTCATGAGGTACGAATGGATGATGGATTCAGCCAGAGCGAATGATGCCACAAAGTGTAGGTGCTTTCTGATTACTCTATCTGGGATCGCTACTATGTGGTTCACGCGACTTCCTCCGCGATCCGTATCAAATTTCGAGGAGTTGGCAAAGAAGTTTATTGAGCAGTTCAGCATACACACTACGCGCCCAAAGGACGTGATGTCTCTGTCAAGTGTAATCCAAAATCCTGGGGAATCGTTGAAGGAATATTTGCAAAGATTCCACGTGGCAGCAACTGAAGTCAATAATCCCAATGACCATGCAATTTTGATGGCTGTAATGAGAGGTGTGGATCCAGACTCTGAGTTTGGAGACTGGCTGGCAGGAAAACCTCCAGCTACGCTAGAGCGTTTCTACTCTAAGGCACACCAGTTCATAAGAAGAGAGGAAGCTAGGTGGGTACGACGAGATAAGGCGCCAGGGCCTGTCCAAGAGTCAATAAAGATCAACATCGTTGTGAAGCAATCGGGAGACAGCTCGGGAAAGGTCCAAGTCAGCGTCCAGAACAAACCTGTGCAACCCAAGGAGTCCGGAGGAAGGAGTCAAGGGAAAAGAAAAGAAGCAGGAAAGTGGAAGTCGAGAATTCCAAGCTACAGCGAGTACACTCCGCTAAACGCCCCACTTGAGAACATTTACCTATCCACATGCAATACTTTTCAGTACAGAAAACCACGTCCAAAAGAATCAACTGAAGAACAGAAGCGGACCGGGAAATATTGTCGCTTCCATGAGACTTATGGACACAATACGAAAGAATGTAGACACTTGCACGACGCTATCGAAAAGTTGATCAGGCAGAAGAAATTGCAGGAATTTGTGAAGGATCCACAAGAAGGAGGACAGGGGACGTCCAACCCAGATCGTGCACCAGCTCCACGTCATCCCGAGGAGCCTGCTCGGACCGTGGGTAGACTGGTCATAAATACAATTATCGACGGGCCTCACCCCGCGGATAAGAATTGGCAGGAGATGGAGCGATATGCAAGTTCCTTGAAGCATGCAGATTTTGAGTGTTGTTCGAACATGGAGGACGGAGCCCCTGCTAAGCAGCAGCGCATAATGACAGACGATATTGTGTTCAGAAGCAGAGACGCTGATCAGGTAGAGGCTCCAACCATCGACCCCATGGTCATATCTGCAACGATCGGACCAGCATACGTAAAAAGAATTCTGATTGATTCTGGAAGTTCAGTCAACATCATCTTCAAGAAGGCCTACGATCAAATGAAGCTAGAAACGAAAGACTTAAAACCATCTAAAGCTCGTATCCACGGCTTTAACGGCGCTCCAACTGATGCAGTGGGATTAGGGATGGCAATGGGGCGGGTCTAGGGTCCAAACCCGGTCGACCCGCCCCTGTTTTGGCCCGTCAAGACCTGCCCCATTGGGTCATTGGGGCGGGTAGACCCGTGACCCGTTCTTGAGTACTCCGGGTCTAGGGTCGGGTCGGGGCTTGGCCGACCCGCCCCAACCCGACCCGCACTACTAACATCTTATGAAACCGCTTTATTACTATAATGATTTATTAATCTTTTTAGATATAAGTGATTCTAGAATGGATATTAAAATGTCCCAGTCAATATATATAAAAAAAATTAGAGTATTAAGTTGCGTCATTGATAATTATACAATAACATATGTATATATTTTCTGAATTATTATTGTAGACATCATTTTTATTAACTTCCCATAGACACATTGTTATTTGTATTTCATGTATATTTGGTGATAACGAGTATAAACAAATAAATATATGCACGTTGCTACATAATTTTGAATCAATGCATAGAGACCCATCGGGTCTTGGGGCGGGTCGGGTCTACCCTGACCCGTACGGGTCTCGGGTACGGGGCAAAATTCCAGACCCGCACCGGGTCTACGGGGCGGGTCTGGGGCAAGGTCTAAAAAATCCGGGTCGGGTATGGGGCACTAAAAACCCGTCCCAACCCGCCCCATTGCCATTCCTAAGTGGGATATGTCGAGTTACCAGTCGAGCTGGGACAAGGCGAGCGTCGGAGAGTGCGAATTCTACCCTTTGTAGTGTTGGATGTGGACTCTCCGTATAACGTTTTCTTGGGCCGGCCAGCCCTGGCGGAGTTTAGGGCAGCGTTAGCCCCGTGGTGTTTAACTTTGAAGTTCCCGACTGACAAAGGAGTAGGCGTTGTTCACGGCGATCAAGCAACTGGTCGTTCCTGTTATGTGGCCGAGCTCCGAGAGGCCCACCGGAGGGAGAAAGGAAAGGTTGCGGACAATCCCGTCCGCATCCTCAATGCGGATAATTGACAAGTAGCGCCCGAGCCCTGGCTCGGGCATAGTTCTCGGATCTACGGAGATATAGATCCGAGAGACGACGATGAGAAACCCAGGGAAGAGAAGGCGGCACCGGCTGAATTAACAGTTGACATTTCAGTTAGCCGTGACGACCCTTCGCGAATACTGAAGATCGGATCACAGTTAGGCCCCGCAATGACTGAAGACCTTAGCGACTTCCTCCGGGCAAACCTTGATGTTTTCGCCTGGACGCATTCTGATATGTGCGGGATTTCTCCCGCCATCACGAGTCATATGTTGAACATAGACCCGAAATACGTCCCAGTCAAGCAAAAAAGGAGAGGAATGGATCCGGAGAGATCCGCCGCTCTTGGAGAGGAGGTGGACAAACTCAAAAGCAAATGGGTTCGTCCGCGACGCCCTACCCGGAATGGGTCTCCAACCCCGTGCTAGTAAAGAAGGCGAATGAGAAATGGAGGACTTGCGTAGATTATTCCGACTTGAACAAAGCATGCCCTAAGGACAGTTTCCCGTTGCCTAGGATCGATCAGTTAGTCGATTCCACCGCAGGACACGAGTTACTGTCATTCATGGATGCATACTCAGGATACAACCAAATCCCAATGCATATTCCGGACCAAGAACACACCAGCTTCGTTACAAATGTCGGGCTGTATTGCTATGTAGTGATGCCCTTTGGATTGAAGAATGCTGGAGCAACTTACCAACGTCTGGTGAATCGAATGTTTAAGGACCAGCTGGGTAGAACCATGGAAGTCTATGTGGATGACATGCTCGTAAAGTCACGACGGTCAAACGACCACATTCAAGACTTGGCTGAAATGTTCGACATACTCAGATTTTACGGCATGAAGATCAACCCGTTGAAGTGTTCTTTCGGCGTTGCATCAGGGAAGTTTTTGGGATTCATCGTCAACGCTAGAGGAATCGAAGCCAACCCAGAAAAGATCCAAGCTATTCGAGATGTACAAGCGCCCAGGACTATAAAGCAGGTACAGAGCTTGAACGGAAAAGTAGCTGCGCTGAGTCGATTTATATCCAAGGCAACTGACAAGTGCATCCCGTTCTTTGACATAATAAAGAAAGAAAAGAGAAATTTTGAATGGACGTCTAGCTGCGAGGAAGCATTCCGGAATCTGGTAAGGCATCTGGAGAGCCCACCATGCTATCTAAACCAGTTGACCATGAGATGCTGTACGTTTACTTGGCTATATCCCCTCATGCGATAAGCGCAGCTTTGGTTCGTGAGGAGGATCGAGTCCAGAAGCCGGTGTATTATGTTAGCAAGCGTTTAACGGGGGCAGAAAGGAATTACCCTAAAATCGAGAAATTGGCTTATTGCTTGGTGATTGCATTACGCAAGCTACGCCCATACTTTCAAGCGCATTCAATGGATGTTTATTCCGATCAACCCCTGAGGCAGGTACTCCAACGACCGGAAACTTCTGGAAGATTGCTAAAATGGAACATCGAGTTGAGCCAATTCGATATCGCGTACTTACCACGGAGAGCCATCCGAGGGCAAGCGTTAGCAAACTTCATCGCTGAATTTACCATACCCATCAAACCGAACGATCACGACATCATTCCCCCCGTTCGATGAAAATTATACACTGACGGTGCATCAAACGACCGTTGCTCCGGCGCGGGCGTAGTTCTTGTAACTCCGGAAAACCGATCGATCTGTTATGCCCTGAAGCTCGATTTCCCGGCTACAAATAACGAAGCCGAATATGAAGCACTGATCGCTGGCTTGAAACTCGTCGGGGAACTTGGGATCGAATCAGTCGAAATCTTTTGTGACTCGCAGTTGGTGGTTTACCAAGTACGAGGAGACTACCAAGCAAAGAGACGGAAGCTTGCTCCGTACCTCATTCAGGTCCAAGAACTACTATCAAATCTTGAGCGTTATGACATCTCACATATCCCGCGCGAACAGAACAAAGAAACCGACTTATTGGCCAAGTTCGCAAGTACCGACGATACGCAACAAATGGGATTGTATCCCGTCGAAGTCTTGCATGCCCCGAGCATAGACGAAATGAAAGTCGATCGCGTGTTGGGAACAGAAATCGAGAAGGAATCATGGATAACCCCGTTTAAACTGTACCTAACGACCGGGGCCTTACCGGGAAAAAGAAGCGAAAGACGGCAGGTCCTTCGAAAGGCCGCGCGATACATAATACAGGATGGATCAATGTATCGAAAAGGATTCTCAGTCCCATTATTGCGGCGCATCGCTCATGATGAAACAAAGCGAGTCTTGAGAGAAGTTCACGAAGGGGAATGCGGCGACCATACTGGAGGGCAAACGCTAGCAAAGAAGATCCTCCGCTATGGATATTACTGGCCCACCGTAAACCGGGATGCCGCGGACTACGCAAGAAAATGCGACAAGTGTCAAAGATATGCAAAAATCCCGAGGGCTCCATCAACGGAACTCACACAAATGATCAGTCCCTGGCCATTTGCGATCTGGGGAATCGACATAATCGGCTCTCTGCCTCTATCCAAAGGTGGTGCGAAATACGCAATAGTTGCAGTCGACTATTTCACGAAATGGGCTGAGGCAGAACCTTTGGCCACTATCACCTCTAAGAAGGTCATTAACTTCGTTGTACGAAACATTATATGCCGTTTTGGCCTTCCACGCACCATCATTACAGACAACGGAACGCAATTCGAAAGTAGAGAGTTCAAAGAGTTCTGTTTAAAGTACGGCATCGAGAAAAAGTTCGCCGCCGTTGCACACCCAAAAGCTAACGGACAAGTCGAGGCCGTTAACAAAATAATCAAGTCCATACTAAAGAAGCGTCTGGAGAAGGTTGGAGGCAAGTGGGTAGATGAACTCCCGACAGCATTATGGGCGTATAGAATTACCCACAAGTCCGCGACCGGCCACACTCCGTTCGCCTTGGCATACGGCTCTGAAGCCGTTATACCCGTGGAACTTGAAGTTCCATCGCACCGAGTGACATACTATGACCCCAAGACGAACCAAAACCTCTTGCTGGAATCACTGGACTGCATCGACGAAAAGCGTGAAGAAGCTGAATTAAGGGCGGCGGCGCACAGACATCGAGTCAAGCGTTACTACGACGGCAGAGTCCGCCCAAGGATCTTTGATGTGGGTGATCTCATTCTGAAACGAGTCTTCCCGGTACCATCACGCATGAATCCCAGCTGGGAAGGTCCATACGCCATTGAACGGAAACTTGGAGAAGGAACATTCAAGCTAGCGACCATTGATGGCGCGACACTCCCCCGAGCATGGAACAGTGAACATTTGCGGCACTATTACATTTAGCATGTTTTCCTTTCTTGTTGTAGGCACTGTTATTTCCTGCATGTTTCCATTCAACAATGACTTAGTTTCCTTGTGAAAGTTGTAATCAAGCAATTCAGTTGATTTTCGTTAATAAAGGCTTGAAGCCATATTTTCTATAAAGTTTCTATATCTCTTAATTGGATGATAAATTACGTTATCATTCACGACATGCAGACTCGTACGAACGATTTCAAATCTCCGAATCCCCAGAGTGCGGAGCGGAGTACTCTAAGTCCCCAGAGCGCGGACTAGAGTATAAACGATTTCAAATCTCTGAATCCCCAGAGTGCGGAGCGGAGTACTCTAAGTCCCCAGAGCGCGGACTAGAGTATAAACGATTTCAAATCTCTGAATCCCCAGAGTGCGGAGCGGAGTACTCTAAGTCCCCAGAGCGCGGACTAGAGTATAAACGATTTCAAATCTCCGAATCCCCAGAGTGCGGAGCGGAGTACTCTAAGTCCCCAGAGCGCGGACTAGAGTATAAACGATTTCCAATCTCCGAATCCCCAAAGTGCGGAGCGGAGTACTCTAAGTCCCCAGAGCGCGGACTAGAGTATAAACGATTTCCAATCTCCGAATCCCCAGAGTGCGGAGCGGAGTACTCTAAGTCCCCAGAGCGCGGACTAGAGTATAAACGATTTCCAATCTCCGAATCCCCAGAGTGCGGAGCGGAGTACTCTAAGTCCCCAGAGCGCGGACTAGAGTATAAACGATTTCCAATCTCCGGATCCCAGAGTGCGGAGCGGAGTACTCTAAGTCCCCAGAGCGCGGACTAGAGCATGAACAGTCTCAAGTCTCCGAGTCCTCGGAGCACAGTGGCAGCAAACCAAATAAAGACAAGAGAATCATTCAAACAAAAAGAAACTAAAATTTTATTCGATAAGTCCAAAATGGGGATACAAGATCACTCCTACAAAATTCAGGCCTATACAAACTACAAGTAGTGGAAGATAAAAACAATTACAAAACTTAAACAGGGAACTTGTTGAACAAGTGCATCGATTATTTCTTCGACTTCTTCTTCTTGTCCTCCTTTAGTGTTTCCGACGACTCCTCTCCCTCATGCTTTTTCTTGGACTTTTTGCTTGCTAGAGAAACAGAGTCAGGAGTAGGAGACGGAACATCTAGTGGTTTGGACCTGCCCGGGAGAATGATTTTCAAAGGTCTGTTCCGCGGGTCAGTGAGTTCCAGTATTTCAGACTCGACTTTGACTTTGACTTTTCTCTTCTCCTCGTCGGCAAGACGGTCCTTCATGCTCATCTCTGAAGTATGCTCAGAGGCGCCAGTGATTTTAATTTCATCGCTTCCTTCGGCAGGAGACGAAGTATCAAGTTTGTCATCATCCAGCGCCCCGATCACTTGAGCGTCTGGACCGGGAGTTACTCCTGCATGAGCAACGTCGCTTGTTTTCTCTGCTTCCTCCTTGGCGTCATCGCTCCTCGGAGTTGGCTCGACGTCAGAACGACCTACATAAAAATATAAGAAATGGGCATTAGAACAAATAACCATTGCTGAAAAATGACGGGATCTCTTCGACTTCTAGAGAAAGAAGAATTTCCTACCAGGATCCGGTTGGCTATCGGTGGCGCGCGGGGTTTCACCCTCCAGGATAGGTGACAGCACATGAACGCCAAGTCCGGGATCTTCGGGATCATAACTGGCATGCTGCTCGAATGGATCAAGCGTCGACCGACCAGCCGATTGAGCAGCATAAGGAGCGGCGATGTGAGTAGTAGCGTCGGCCTCTGACGGGCCGGCTTCGTCGTTCTTCTCTTCCGAAGGGGAAGAGCCTTTGCCATAAAGAGCCAATGCTGCGGATAAATCCGATGGCTCATTCCCCCTCAGGAACTCCTTCACCAATGCATCCTCGTCGACCTCTTCGGAGCCTGACTCGACTTTCCTGATCTTTATCAGAGTTACCCATGCCTCAGCCAGGGATTCGAGGTAGCCGTCGCCCAAGAATGTTAAGTCACGGTGCATAAGGACGCGGGCTCCGTACTCGGCGATCAACGGGTCAAACATACTTTTGACCTCTTCCCTGCCGGCCTCTGCGGCCGCCTCAAGGCGAGAATCAAGCTCCTCCACAGCCATTCTTTTGCCCTCCTCACGGGCCTCATCCTTCATTTTCTCGACCCCGGCAAGTTCATCGTCGAGCTTTGTCTTCAGGAGTCGGGTAGCAACAATCTCATCACAATACCGCTGTGATTCTTCCTGAGCAGCTATTTTGTCTTCTTTCTCCTTGGAGAGTAGCTCTTTCAGCTCTTTGACTTGAGTAGCGAGCGCGTCCCTTTCTTTTTGGACAGAGTCTTTTTCTAGGGCAAGGGCGCCGCTGCGCTGGACTGCTTCGTCAAGCTCCTTTTTGTGAGCCACCTCTAAACGAGTAACTGCCTCAGCAGTATCTTTTGCACCTTGTTCAGCGGCTTCTAGCTTTGACTTATACGTAGCGAGCTCTTCGTCTTGGAGTTTGATGATTTTCTTATCGCTGTCAGCCTCCAGATTCAGACGGTCAATCTCGTGTTGACGCTCGACAGATACTTCCGAGATCTTCTCCACCAAGTGCACGAATGCGTCGTGTTGAACATAGACGTCATTGTTGCAGGCAATGGCACTTTGCTTCACATGCCCAGGAATGTGATGGATGGCTAGGAGGAATTTCAAGCCGTCAAAACAGATTTTCGAAAACTTGGCCTTAAGGTCGACCATCTTTTCCGCAACGGTTGGGTCCACGGCGGGAATAGGAGGAGGAGGCTTAGAGAATTCCGTTCTTTTACGTTGCTCTCGAACTTGCCTCGTACTCGATGAACTGGAATGTTGTTCTCGAGCAGCATCAGACTGATAACCCTTCTGCAAAGACTTCTCTTTATCCGGCTCAGTTGGAGGAGGAAGATCGCGGGACTGGGAAGATTGAGAGTGTGCTTTCTTGCGGTGAGACGACTCGCGAGGACGATTGTCCCTATCTTCATAATCACCTCGGTCCCTGCGCCTGCCTGAACCGGAATCCCGTCCGGAGTGATGGAATATAAAAGACCCCTGAAGGCGATCAAGTCCGTGAGAGCGGCCCATATCACCTGCAAAGAATGGAGATAACAACGAGTTAAGGAGAATTCACGAATCAAAAAGACTTGAAGTATATTATGGAATACGCATGTGCGTGTGTGTCCTAGTGTTCCCCCCGACGGACCCGTTCGTTTATCTTTGCTAATCGAAGTATTGTCTCCTTGAGCCGGGAGTTGAGCTCCTGCGTTGCCCCTCGCGGGCGAAGAGAATTTGAGGGTTAAAGGATCATCGAACCCATAATTAAGCAAATCATCGGGGATGGACAGGTTGGACAGACCCCTCAGAGAACTTTCCAGGTGCTGCGAAGAAGCCTCTTTCTCAGGAAGGATAGGCGTAACTTTTGAGGTGCCACCAACTTTCTCCTTTTGAACCATATATTTCAACTTCTTCTTCCCCTTCGAAGGGGAGGATGATGTCTCAATATCCTGAACTTCGATTGCCGGATTCCAAGCGGGACCCACGTTCTCGCCCTGAGTTTCGAGGGCATCATCCTCTTTGCGCTCGCCTTATTCGTGCGTGTCGGGAGCCCGACGCGACGACGGTCCGGCAAGTTTTTTCCCTTTACCAGATGGAGGTTTGGGAATTGTAACACCTTCTGGGAGGCTGATCCGACGACCAGGGGCTAGCAAGCCGAACCCCGACAGCGATTCATTTGAAATGATAGTCCGGATGTCTCGATCCTCAGCAGGAAGAGCTCTAATGGCTTCAACAGCCTCAGAATATCCTCGGCCTTCCGGACGCGGGTTGATACCTGAAAAGATGAAATGAAGAGTTAGGAAAAGCATGACTCCAATTAAATACGAATAACGATTCAGCAGAGAGACTTACTGCCTTCAACCCATCTCCTAGCAAAACCAGACGGGCAGCGCACATAGAACCATTCCTGTTTGTACAGGGCGAATTTGCTACATGCCCCTGTCAAGATCTGGCACTTGTGGTATGGCTCGAGAAACATAAAGGAAGGACTGTCTTTCCGTCTCTTGAACATATAAATGTATCTGATATCACAAGAGGTTGGAGGTCTGGAGAAGACAGCCATGAAAAGTAGATAAGTCCCATACAGAAATGCATGGCCGTTCGGGTGCAGCTGCGACGGAGCTATGTCTATGTACTGCAGTACATCCTAGAGAAATAAGTTGAATGGAGGCACGCTGCTCATCCAACACATAAACTTGTTGCAGGTAGTGTACCCGACTGGGGGCAGATGAGGGCGATCGTGTCTTGAAGGAACTAACACATCGGCAAAAGGAATCCCGTGAATAGAACATATCCGTCGCAGAGCAGCTTCGTTGATCTTCGAGGCTTGAGAATCGATCGGATTGTCTAGTAAGATGGTTGCCTCCAGAGCGTCAGGCGCCAAGTTATGAGCAGGAGAAGTTGACGGGTTAGAAGTATCAGCGGCTCCTTGCCTTGCTGACGGCCCAGGCCTGTCAGATATGGTGGCAGAACTAGATTTTCTCGACATCCCGAATAAATAATGAACCTGGCTAAATGCTTGAGAAAGCTATACTTAAAAAACGTTGAACGTTAGAATTAGCAACACGATTTTTCCCCCCATGTGATGTGTGAACTAGTGCAAGCAATTGTGTGCAGGCAATAAGAATCTAAAGGTTCTAAAGATTTAATAATTAGCTTCGAATCATCGCCTTCGAAGACCGTCATCGCTGACCGTCTCAGAAAGCTCGCCTTGAGGTGATTACAGTCCCAGATTCAGAAGACATGATTTCTAAAGTAACCGGCTTAAGTGTAGTTAGACATTTATACTGTTCGGCATTTTTAATGTTGTTCGGCATTTGTATTGTCCGGCAATTGCTTTGTTTGACTAAGGTACTGGTTCGACCTAAGGGTTGTTCGGCTAAAGTCATCGTTCGGCATGTCAATTGTATTGTTCGGCTAAAGTCAGTGTTCGGCATGTCAATTGTATTGTTCGGCTAAAGTCAATGTTCGGCGTGTCAATTGTATTGTTCGGCTAAAGTCATCGTTCGGCTAAGTTATTGCTCTACATTTTAGTAATTGTTCAGCATTGATACCGTTCGGCATTCAAGACTGTTCGGTTTGGGTTATCGTTCGGCTAAAAGTGGTGCTCCACCACGGTTTCAACTCCACCCTACACCTTCTCCATCTACGCCGAACGACAGAGACGGATCGCCCGGCAAAGACTACGCCGTTCAACACCCCATCTTCCTTTCTATCGTTCGGCACGGAGGAGCTAGCCCCAACTAGACAACTCCAAATGTGCGAGCCGTTTCTGCTCAACACATATTATACGATCACAGAAGTGTCCCATTTCCCGCGAAAACAACCTAAGTCTGGTGTTGAAGTAATCTAATCACTGAAGGAATGATACCTAGTTCGAAAGTCGAAGTTGAGGAAGGATCAATTAGGTCTCAAATCTGATAAGGTAGCAAGAAGTGCAAGTCTCTAGGAATGACAGAAAAGAAGGCGTAAAAGGAAAAGAGACGGGAATGGCCCGGTTATATAGAGGGAGGTAGAAGTTGAAGAGGCTATACCCGGTAGAACCGGTCAACACCGAAGGGTTCGGCATCGTAGCGGAGAGACGTTCGACACGCGAGGTACGTTCGGCTTCGAACGTATCGTTCGGCATCCCAACCTTGTTCGTCTTGCACCTCCTTCGCTAACATTCTCGAGAAGGTACCTCCGAGGTAAATCGTACCAGAGTCAAAGCGCATCACGTTCGGCCACGCGATACACTTTGAGGGGCAAGTGTTTCCTGGAGATTTGACCAGGCAACTGAGTGCTCGGCATTGGCCACTACTCGGCACGAAGGACTGGTCGGCATCCAGGAGGACTCGGCGTAGTACTCGGCATCCAGTGGAACTCGGCATCAGAGAGTGTCCGGCTTCAGAGAGTACCCGACATCCAGGAGTGTTCGGCGAGGGACTTAGCATCCAGTAGTGTTCGGCATCAACTGGCACTCGGCTACAAGAGTACTCGGCATCCCAAGGTACGCGACGTCAAGTAGTGTTCGGCATCAACTGGCACTCGGCTACAAGAGCGCTCGGCGTCCCATGGCACTCGGCATCCCATGGCACTCGGCGCCCAGAGGTACTCGGCGTAGTACTCGGCAACAGGAGTACTCGGCATCCCAAGGTACTCGACATCAGTAGAACTCGGCGATAGGATAACTCGGCAACGAGAGCGCTCGGCATTCAGAAGGCATTCAGTATGCACAACTTCACAAGGACCGTTCGGCATGGAAAGCATCGTTCGGCATGGGAAGGGCTGTTCGGCATCAGAGCGTTCGGCATACCAGGACCGGCATGCAGCGACCACTGTACTGAGGCTTGACCGTTCGGCTATCCAGCCCACTTGGGAAGTCCAGCCCATGTTTGCCTATAAATAGAGGGGCAGGGTCACAGTGAAAGGGATCCTTTTTTGGAGAGAAAACACCGGGGAGACTCTGCCATTTTCAAGACTCATCTTCTCTACTTAACAACTTCACTCAAGCATTTGATTCACGAATTGTATTTGTAATCAACTATAAAGGAAATCAATAAAGTTGAACAAAGTGGACGTAGGCAATTACGCTGAACCACTATAAATTTGGTGTTCTTACTTTCTGCATTTAAATTAGCATTGTCTTCTCAGTTTAATTTACTTTCATCACTTATATCTCCACACAATCTTTCTGAACGAGGTTAGTGACCAATTTTGGTGCTAACAGGAAGTAAATTTTGTCAATAATTTGTTAATATACTTATACCATTTGAGATAAGTATATGAATGCTTTTGAAGTATAGAAAAGAGTATAAATGAAAAGTGGAATACAAAAATATATCATTTATAAAGGAAAATTAAATCTATATACTAATTTAATAAGTTAAGTTTTAATTTATAAGAAGTTTAATTAAATAAGTGAAGTTTAATTAATAATGGAGTTTAATTAAATAAGTTTTAATTTATAACAAGTTTTATTAGATAAAAGAAGTTTAATTAAATGAAAGAAGTTTTATATTAGATAAAAGAAGTTTTACTAATAAAAGAGGTTTTAATTAATGAAAGATTAATTAAATAAAAAAGATTAAAAGTCATTCATGTGACTTGATCGTCTTTGTGTGTGTTAATCGTGCTTTGTGTGATTACTTGTATATAGAAAACATTTAGTCATGTACTTAGTAATAAAAGCCAACTAAGTAGACTTGTTTCTATATATGAGAGTTAAGATTGATGTTCAAGTAAGAATGGAGGGATAGTGCTCTAACTTATTGACTTCCCTCTTGACCGTGGGATGGTAGAAGTTGAAAATGTTGAAAACGTGATAAGTATATGAGACTTGGTTTCCATATGTGATCGTTTCATTGTTGTTTAATATGACCAATTAACTTAAGAAATAACAAAAAGCTTCACAGCTTTATATGCTTTGAGAATCCTCAAGGAGGAGCATTTGAATGTCTCTAGCTTTCACTTACTTTTTAAGGAACCGGAATTGAGTTAACTGGAAATACGTCGATTCAGTCTTGAAGAGACGAAGATCGATGAGTGTTCTACTTATCGAAAACTACTTCAAGACTGAGATATGTGTTCTATCTGTTAGGAGTAGATATGTTCGAAATGTTGGAATCCATTTGGGGATTTGTGATCTAAACGAGTGATGATGACTCGTGTGAAGATGTCGTATGTAGCCTCGACATCGGAAAATGACTAAAGACATAGTATACTGCACAATCCCAGGTTTAGCTAACCTAAGAAGATAGGCGATCAACTCCATATCAAGAGTATGTTTATCGATATGTTGCGCGCAGGGAGTTGATAGTACTTGGTTCATGTTGTTCATGAAAGTATTCGAATGTTGGGCCAGTTGTGTTTTCCTTATGATATATTTTATCTGAAGATATACAACGCTTGAAAGGTTATTTCTAATCTTTATCATAAGAGATCGGTCACAGATTTACTTACGAGTTTTATTGAGGATGTCTCCGTGGAAAAGTCATTATGCGAACGTGACTTTGCGGTTTTCTTTGTATACCTATAAATATGTTGTTGAATGTAATTAATGTAACCATTCCGGTTATGTTATATATTTATATTCTTCAACCTAGACATTATCCATTATATCACCCTATGTATTTATTAGATGGTGGTTCTTTTGATGAGATAACTGTTATGGCATTCCATGCGGTCTCAAAAGTATTGTTATATGCTAACTTCGTATTTCTTGAGTTTCTCGCATCAGACTTATGTCTAACCTATGGTTTTATATTTTTCTTATTTCCATGAATGCTCAATCGAGTAGTCTGAGAAAAGCAGGTTTTTGTTGATGTTCAATGAGCTCTTGGCGAGGAGCTGAATGTTTTACATATCGTAGCATTTATTTCCACTGCACTACTTTATATATATACATCGGCAATTGTAATGACAGGTTGTTATAACTGTCCAAGCTGATGATGATACTATGATTAGTAACTCCAAGTGTTATGTATATTAGAGTTGCTCTGTGCATTATCTTTGATATTATAGGTTATCATTCCATTATGAGATTCTGATGTTTTTGTTCTCCTCTTTATTGTTCATTTTCTTTTCTTCTTTTTTCTTTACCTTAACGTTCTGTCTTTCCGACACTTGGGTGATCGACACGTGAATATCGTGGATGTACTAGTATCGACATTCAGGGATCGAAAAGACATTTCGTTACATTTAACCTCAGTCATTTGGAGGAAAGGCATGGATAATGTTATGAATCCAACAAATCAAGGTGTGTGTATTGCATATTAGTTTCGGGTCCCCGCTTTATGATTGAAATGAAAAAGCACAGAGCTAGAAACCATGAAAAGCGCAAAATCAAAACTAAAAAAAATTCATCGAACAAATTTTTATACTTCTCTTGCAATTTGGGTTTGACTTGTCCTTTTAGAAAAAAATGCAAAATGAAAATGTAGTGGGGATGATTTGGGTCAATCTCTCTTTGATTTGGGTCTCTTCAAAACCTTTGATTCTTTTAGAACGTAAAAGTGAAAAGAAAGGGTTCTTATTTTTTAACAAAAGATGTCTTGGATTGAGTTTGTCAGTAATATGTCTATGAATTTTTTAATATTGATCTGTTGGTACTGGTAGAATTTTGCCGTAACCAGGATTTTGGTAGAATTTTGTTCTGATCTGCTTGGAATCTCAAAGTACCAACCGAAACCTTACAATTTGTTGAAATCATGATTTAAAGTTTCGACCGGAATCCCAAGATTCCAGCCATTTAGTTCCGTTTCCAGCCAGAGATGGAACGAAATCTAGCTAGAACCCTGGTTTCGACCATGAACCTAAGAAAAAACATGCCTCTGAAGTTATTTACAAAGAGAGTAGATGGACTGAAAATCAAAAGAAACCCTACAAATTAAAGATGAAGACAGAAAATTAAACAAAAGAAACATCAAAAACAAAATTTAAACTTATCTCCCATCACAACATATTTTTTCTCGATAGTCAATCAATTTCGACTGCATACACTCACCTCCAATATTAT
The DNA here is from genome assembly GCA_030737815.1 of Allium fistulosum. Lineage (NCBI taxonomy): Eukaryota > Viridiplantae > Streptophyta > Magnoliopsida > Asparagales > Amaryllidaceae > Allium > Allium fistulosum. The sequence continues at coordinate 1,171,485,173 of CM060902.1, read as the reverse complement.
TTTTTGAAGATGCAACTTGATTTTCTGAATCTGACTGAATGATTTTTTTAAATTTGAAGTTTAGTGATGAGGACGATGTTTTTTAGGGTTTTCTAGATTTCGTCGACCTTATAAAATGGGTGGGTTGTGAAGTTATTTGGGCCGAGTACTTCATAGTTGAGCAATTAAACTGCTTAGCAATTCCATAGCAGGGGAGGTACAAAAAACTATAACGAGGATAAAGAGGGAATATAACGGAAAATAACGGAGGTGTGAAAAGCTATATTGGAGAAAATCAATTTCTAAAATGGATTTATCTGTCTCACTTCATTAGTGTAAGAAAAAGAATATCGTGATCAATGCAGTTCGGACTAGGATGCTAGAAATATAGTTACAACTTATTTGAGCATTTGGGCCTTAAAGTTAAGTTTATATCCTAATATTGTTGATTTTAAACAACAAAGGAATTGGTTAGATTAACTATTTATATTAAACAGCAATATCAGATGCTAAAAAGATTCTTATCTAGCAGGTTTTGTGGTAAACTGAGAGGCTTTAGGTGGATTCACTGTTTAATAACGCTAAATTATAAAAGCCTAGCGATCGAAGAGCGTTGAGCATTTAGACAGGGATTTAGCTAGCCTTTAGCGAGACTTTAACTACATAACTTCATAGTACTAGTTATATTTAATTAGATCTAGATTGAGTTATGTCCAATTTATTCACAAGGTTGTATTATGTTACATATTTTAGTCAATAAAGCAGAAAAATCATTAAAAGAAAATATAAAAATAGATATAGGTGAGGTTTTGATAAATCTAGGTTATATGCATTTTTAATTGAAAAAAAAACATAAAATTGAAATCGAAATCGAAAATAAAACCACTATTTCCGAAATTTTTGAATTTGCCAAAATTTGACGTCCAAAACTGAGATCTCAAACCTTGATTGATATACAACATCTAGCAATTTACTGTAGATCCAACATGTGAATTGAGCAATCACCTTGTATTGGAATATACTGAGTAATTGATGTTTTCATACAGCTGAGTCAGTGTTATAAAGTAAATAACTTGCATCATATCATTGATTCATTATAGAATAATCAAACGATATGACTAACAGATATACCTGCTTTCCTTCCTCAAGTCAAGTGGAACAAAGTTGACCATGCTAAACTGATCCACCTACCGGATTGCGTAACAAAAAAAAATGGAATATAAAATCTGGGATGTAAATAAGAAAGGATGAGAAATTAAACCAGATAACCAAGAGAAAATTTCATAAAAAATCAAATGCAGTTAACTCGTAAGTGGTAAAATAATCAAATGGTCATAACATTTACATAGGTTCTATCGCAAATCTGAAAATTTGAAGTCGTTTTGCATGGTAACTATTTTTTATGTGTATAACAGAAAAGAAATGACATACCAATTCAGCCAAAGCTTTATTCAGCTTGGCATAGGGAGCCGGCATATTACGATTAAGCATCGGCAATAAATTTCTTGCTTCTGGATTTAAAAAACTAAAACAAAATACAAAATGAGTACAGGTTGCACCTTATTAATGTGAGAATACTAAACATGAATGGTTATAAGCAGAACTCACTCTTCAATATCCTTTTTGTTTTTCACAAGGTCCATTTTTGAAAGAATATTAACATGGGGCAGTTCAAGTTGAATCATTGCAGAAAGTGAAGCCATGCAACCACTTATATACTTGGTTACATCTGTTATGAACTGAAAGGAAATAGCATTCATAAGAAACTATGAAAAATGTGGTGATCGGTTGATGTTTGCAAGAAAATGAAACTGACATCTAAACGCGTATTATTTCAAATGTAAGAACCTGTGAATCAAGCAAGTAAACGCAGCAAACTTTGAAGTTCTTTTGCTGCAGATGCTCAACAAAATTCCGCAAGACAGGAACATGTGAAAATAGCTCAATTTGACCTGATAGAAGTAAAAGATTGGAAGAAACATCAATGAGGCAGTCAATGATAAGTTGCACTAAAAAACAGTCCGCTAAGGTATAAGGATACACTACTAATGCATGACACTCATACAGGATGTATGTTGAAGTTTATGACTAGTGTCTTCGCGGAATAGGAACGTAGAACAGCTATATGCATATTAAATTGTAACAATTGGTGGTAGCCTAAATCTTGGATGTTTACAGGAGGCTGCTTGAAATAGAAGCAAAAATTACTAAATACTAACTGGCATGACTGGCAAATTACAGTGTCCAGAGGCCTAGCTAAACCCTATAAGATTGATATGAAAAATGATCCAGACAGGGGTGATGACTAATGAAAGCCAGAAAATTTTGCCAAGGAGGCAAATGTTCATTGATATCATGTACAGGCACAACCTTCAAGCACAACAATCAGTCTATTATGCCTTTCCACGGTGCCTACATATATGTAAATCTCAAGCACACCACTTTGTCTATCATGTCTTTCAACAGTGCCTATATATGCACAAACCTCAATCACGCCTATTTGTCTAGATACGTACAATGATCGGTCATATTTACTGACTTGAATAGACTTCAGTTGTTACAGGAGAATTGAGAAATTATGTTTATTGTACACTTATACTGAAGTTACTCTTCATCCTTTGTTTATCACCTTGTTGATAGCATACGATCGTGTGTGTATGTTTAGATAACCAAACGAAACATAATATGTTCTAATTGACATCTAAAAATTATAGTAGTAGTATTTCTAGCAACCGCATTGAATTATTAGTGTCACTAACACTGTCATTTCATTATACAAACATATACCCCCCCCCCCCCCAAAAAAAACACACACACACGCAAGTCTATGTGAATTTGTTATCCACCTCCATCTTTAGTGCATTTTTTTCAAATCTATGTGAATTTCGTAGGCATGATCTATATGTTATCAAGATCATCTATGCAAGATATTAAAGCATTTCAAAACTTTTAATCCATTCAAAACCGCAAGTCGATACGAAGCATTGAAATATATTTATTTGAACCATTGATTAGAAAACTAAGAGTGAAGGGGTTATACATTTTAAAATGATTCAAATTTCGCACATATGCGACAACAAAAAGAAAATTTCTACAAAATTTCATCTAGATCCATAAAAAAATGCACTAAAAGACGGCGGGGATCTTCGTCCCCCTCCCCCCCCTACACACACATGTGTGACAAATTTTAGATATAGGCTCCTCAAAAAAAATTGTTGCAAAAATAGGCATCGTTAAAAATTTATTATGAAAATAGGCATAGTTCAACAAACCAGCTTTTTGTATGTACATACTTTAAAAGTGTGCGTGTACAATTTTTTTTGTAAATGTGCATGTGCGCTTTCAATATACGCATGTACAAAATGCAAATTTGTATATGCATACTTTAAAAGTGAGCATGCACAAATTTTGACTTGTCCAAAACCAAGTCTATTTTTATAACAAGTTTTCAACGGTTCGCAGTAAGTATTTAAAGGAGCTTATATTTAAAATTTATACATTGTGTTCTAGTTCCGGTGAAGGTCGACCGCTTGCCTTTGATTAGTAATGGCTGAATGTTGACTCGGTGAAGGGGGTTGCAAACTAGTTCAAGTCGAGGATAATTGCAAGGCTGCTTGTTCTTTTGGGAGTTCGCATTTTCATCACCTTTAAAAAACCAAGTGTGTGGTGCACCACAAGCACGCGCACGCACACGTGTGTGTGTGTGTGTGTGAGAAAAATCACAATAGTGGATGGAAGGTTACTAATCACAAACAAGCATGCAAGCCCAAAAAAATAACTATGAAACAAATCACTGGTTCAAATCAACTGCAATATTGCTGCCAGTAGTTATACATCATTTGTCATTATTAGATGCAAAATTTCAGCATACATGATAGTTGAGTCTATTCACAAACAATTTTAAAAAATGTACATTCATTGTCATGAGCTGTCAAGACAAAAAACAAAGAATACCTGGACAATCAAATACAAGATAATCATCATCCAAATAATTATCTAGCTCTTCTTCCAGCCAATCATCCATGTTATCCTGAAGGTGTCTGACAGTTGCTAAGGAAAATAATTTGTGTATAAACTTTTTAAAAGGCACTGTAGAACTCATAATGATGGGTATTGCAACTAGCATACATCTATTAAATTTATTCTATTGGTTGATGAAGTGAGTCAAATATCTGTCAACTTGTGGCATATTTGTCTAGCCTTCAGATGAACATAGAAGTAAAAAAAAATGGGTTATTGGTATGTCATGGGTTAGACTTTCAAGACAAACTGAAATGAAAGCAAGAGATGTAATAATAGTATTGATACAAAAAAGAAAGACTGTATGGAAGGAAAAAATTGTAGCATCTTAAACTTACTAGTTTATAGTGGTAAAATATGAGATAAACATAGGCTATAATAACCAACTCCAACTCAAGAACATGTTTCACGTATTCCTGACTGCATAGCCATATTTAATAACCATAAACCAAAACAATAACATAGTGAGATTTTCCAATTGTATCCAAAAGTGACTTGTGCGGTTGTGCTCACTATTCTCATTAAAATGTTCAAGCTACTCAGGTAAAATAAAGTACCTAGTGGTCATCGTTTCTTAAGCTAATTTGAAACCATCAAGTAGAGGATACTCCATAGGTTACAAGTTATAGTGAGAAATCAAGAAAAAGGATTTAAGTAAAAAAAAGAACAAAAGTTAATCAAAGGATACTCCATACAATATATAAGACCACCATTTGGTCCAAGTCCAAGATCTTCCATAACATCTTCCAAAGATATGAGTTCCCTAATATCTGAAAATTTTAGTGATGCGTCAACTATAACTTGAACAATCACATAACATAAAAAATTTAAAAATAATAATAGAATAACATTCATAGTTTCATACCCATAGCTACAGGGTAGTTGAAATTTTCAGCAGCCGGATCGAGGTTCACTATATTAATAGTTCTTCGAGCAGTTTCACAGTGTTGAAACAAGCTAGAGCAGTATGTGGACTGCATTTACAAATGAAGCATTCAGAACAAATCAAAAATAGTTGCAAGATCACCACACACGATTTTTATGCATTAACCAGCTTAACTTATTGTAGCTATTGATATCACATGCAATTTTTTTTTCCTTTATTCGTTTAATTTTTCTTTAAGAGGACAACAAATAAGACTACATTTGCCTTCTGTGCGTGAACATTAAAATATGTGTGCATTATATTATTGTATATACTATATATAGTAGCAAAGCAAAAGAAAACTCTCTCCTCCCCTTGACTCTCTAATCAATATTTTCATTCAAGTCTTTCAACCACCAAATTTCTACTCGATTTTCCTAATCCTCACTTGTAACGACCCGTATTTTCACGGATCAAAACATCGTAAAACAGTTGACATTTGGTCGCATTTGTGATAAGTCGTCCTGAGTTTAAGTCCTAGGTCGTATGGAAGTTTTGGAGCGACTTAAGGAAGATACGAGTTAAGGCAGTTAAGTCGTATAGGAATTAAGTCGTGGTAGCTTAGGTCGTAGGGTGTTGGAGCGACCTAAGGTAGTGGACGACTTAAGGTGTGGTGGTTTAGGTCGTTTGATAGTGTTGGGCAGAATTTTTGTTCAAGTCATAAGTCGTGACCGACTTAAGGAATAGGGGCGACTTAAGAAAACTGGTCGAGTTAAGAAATCGGCGAGTTAAGAGTTAGGTCGGTTGGACGAGTTAGCGAGTTAAGTAATCGAGCGACCTCAGTGTTGACGACTTATAGAAGTTAGCAGGTTAGCGACCTAGTGGTTAGCGAAGTTAGGTCGTTAGACGACTTAAGGAAGTTAGATCGTAGCATAGTGAGTCGTAGAGTTGCTAAGTTGTTAAGTCGTGAGCGACTTAGGGGTTAAGCCGCTAAGTCGTAAGTCGTATCTCCTGTTAGGTCGCGCATATTAGTTAAGTCGTAGGTCGGCTTAGTAGTTAGGTCGTATGCGCATGTGTTAGGCGGAGCAGCTGTTAAGTCGTATGAGTTGTTAGGTCGAAGACTTAGGTCGGTGGGGGTCTTAGGTCGTAGGTCGGAGACGACTTAACTCCGAGGTAACGACTTAGGGAGATTTCAACCTATAAATAGAAGGGTTTTTCTCACTTTTTGGGATCCGGATTTCGAAGTGACGAAGTGTTGCCATTTTGAGAGCTCGACTTCTACACTTCTTCATTTCTTTTCTCCACTTTAATCTAGTGATTCCTTCCATCCATATTGAAGATCAAATCGAAGATCGAAGAGCTTAGATTGAAGATCTACATTCTTCGAAGAGAGATTTCATCGTTTGAAGCGGATTGGTGATAGATCAAGTTAGATCCTTCGCTGTCCAGATCTGAAGCGTATTGCTTTTGGGTTGTTTAGGTGATTTGGTGAGTGGTGATTATCTCTCACACGGATCCAAAGGAGTATATCGGATCGTTGACTTGATTTGGTGTTAAAATAGTGATTTCCATGCATTTTCCTAATCACATGTGTAAATCCGTATAGATTCATTGTTCATGATGATTTGACAACCATTTTACTACATGTTAACCTATGCAAGTTCATTCATCAAGATTATAGAGACATTGCTCATGTTTTCATGCTTATTTGACTTTCGACTCTTTAATTACGAAATTGCCATTATTGTTAAAATTGTCTACTTAGATCATAATTGAATGCTTGATTGCTTGGATTAATGTTTGACTTGGTTGATTGCTATGAATTAGATGATTGATGATTTGATTTAGACCGAAGATGATTCAAAAGCTAAGGGAAAGCTCTTGAATTGGAAAAGCTGCTTGTGGCATATGTAACGGATGGTGAAGCTCTTATGCATAGATCCGATGATGATGATGTTGAGATGAAGCTTTGCGAGGATGTGATGAAGCGAGGCATGATATGAGATAGTCTTGGTCTAATCCAGACGGGATCATTCCAAGCATGTTGATAACTCGATGATATGGTTCGAGTTGGAGGATAATGGATGCTCGAGAGGCGCTTGAGCTAGTATGGAAATAGTCGTCGAGGAGGATGACTAGAAGGCTGAGATCTCATCGTTGTTGAAGGTTCTAGCATGCTCAAAGCAAGAGTACGTTGGGCAGATTCGATAGTCCTTGAAGGCTACGGATTGGTAGTCAAGTACTCTGGGCAGATTCGATAGTCCTAGGCACGGGTCACGATGACGTGCGGGAGTTATGTCTAGAACCGGGGTTTCCATTAGCCCTTGACGGACGGCTGAAAGAATGTGCCGGTCATTCAATTAACGGTGATATTGAAGCAATGATAACAGTGATAGCCAGAGTCATGGATGTTTGGTTGTATCGTCATTCGGTCTCAAGAGCAGTGTTTTCCGGGTGCTTATCTGATCTTGGTTTAGGCCTTGGGGGTTTGTGCTTGGAAAACATCGCCCTTGACTCGAGTGATAATTTCTTTACTTTACATTATATGCTCTGCTATGTTTGCTTCTACTTAGTGTGTGTCTGGGGCTATCACTGTAGAAAGAGGTTGGAGTGGGAGGATTGTATTCCTATTCCTTTTCCTTTATGCTCTTTTGGTATGTTGTTAGTTAATTTACTGCTCACTAAGACTGTTGTCTGACTCAAGGCTTTATGTTTTAACTCTTATTGCCTTGGGCTGTTCGTCCATTTTGGGACGGGCAGACTAGGTAGCAGGTGACAGGTGCTGATCATGCTTTTCACGATGCTGATATCGAAGACGAACTGGAGGATTGCATATTATCTTCTTATTATATGTACTGGATGTTCCGCTGCTTTGTATTCTCTGAGTGATATGTAGTGAGGCTTGTTGTATTGACTATTCAGATGTTTGTATTCAACTATTACGAAGTTTTATTGATGAGATTCTATTCTGTGAAGCTTCACTATATATATGTTCTATTGTATTTTGTCCATGCGCTGTGAGTAATACGATAGATTCTGTTGTTTTAATTTACCTTGACAATCGTCCATGGCTGTCTGGCACACTTTACAGCGCACTTTCTCTAGGTTCAGTGCAGGGGTTATGGGCGGTCGTCACATCACTCATATTTCACTAAAGGTATTCATACTTCGAAAAATTTCAAGCACTTCATTTAACACCATATTAACTTAATTTCTGTATATTTTTGGAAGTATCGCTCACATTAATACAAACTTTCCAGTTTGATCTTTCCACTGTTTATCTCAACAAACTTATTTTGTATCAAGCAGCAAACCCAAAATTCATCTAAATAGATAAAGGGATTGTTAAAGGAACTCCACATTTGGATAAGGGGGGTTTTCAGGCGCTGGGGGAGGGGGGCACCGAATTTGGGCCTGTTTTTCGGCAGGAAGTTGCTGAATTTAGTGTAAAAATATTTATTTACTTTTCGGTGAGGGTTGGCCGAATTTTTTGACAACCACCCCCCCCCCCAATCCAAATGTGGAGTCCCTTTATCAATCCCCAAAAATAGTTATTCCAACAAAAAATAACAGACTAAAATACTTAAATCAATTTTTTTAAATCAAATAATTAATTATCTCAATAGAAAAATAACAAATTTCAACATTTTCATTGAATAAAAACTATTGATTGCTTGTTATTTACTCACAAACAAATAACAAATTCTGTAAACAAAAATGAATAAATTACCAAGTCTATCTTAATAAAAAGTTGCATATAAAAACGAATGAATCACATAACAGGAACAATCTCTAAATGAAATGTTTAATATTATTTCTACCGTGTGCAACATATGGGTTGAGCACTGGTAAAGTGGTAATAGCATTGCATTACACAGTCAATTCAAAAAAGTACAAGGCACAAGACTTGAGTCTCAAGCTTTTTTGCACCTTGCGCCTAGGCGCATGCATTTTTGTGTACAACGAATGTTAATTTGTTGTGTTTATTTGTTGATTTCATCATGGCTGATCAAAGTTTGATGTTTTTTTGTTGATTTTGTTTAATGATTTCTCCAAGCAGGTCAAGTTTTCAAACCTAAAGTTATACTATAATAAAGTAATAACATTTTAAACCGGTACAAAATCTAGAATTTCATTACAATACATTAATAACATTCTAAAAGGAAAATTAAAATAGTATGGAAAAATGTTGAAAAACCAGAAATTAATAAGTTGGAAATAAAATGAAATAAATCATTCCTCCAATCAATTTTAGCTTCATATTGAAGCATTTTAACAAATCTGGACAGTTCAATGACAAAGAGTGAATTTGCTTTAATCATAAAGGAGAAGATTCTGAAAAAACAACGATAGAAGAATAAAACGAAAAAGAATATAAGAAAATTGAAAAGAATAACAATAATATGATCGCATTATTCTTAAGGCGCAAAAAGGGCACAAGTCGTGGTCTTTTCAACTCTGCAAAAACATGTTTTTATGTGCCTTTATTGACACCTTGGCTTTTGGAGGTAGAAAATTGCAAGGATCACACCTTGAGCCTTTTTGAGCCAAGCGCGCATCTTGACAACTATAATTAAAGTGAACATTACCATGTTAAACCATCCCTTCCATCCGACTATAATAAATAAATACTTGGGGAAAATTTATTGATAAATATATAAATAAACATTCGCAAAATTTAGTGTGGATGGTATATCACTACTAATTATTTGAAGATAATAAATGTTAGTGTGAAAGTTGTGCAAAAATTCATAGGAAAAGTGAATAAAAATAGGAGCAAGGTTTTAAATATCGGATTTCGGTCACGTTTCGTCTCGAAATTTTTACACAAGTTATCTCGTATCGGGGGAGATCTCGGACGAGATGAGTACATATCGGGTGTACATCTCGGATTGACATCTCGGATCTTATAATGCATCTAGGGAATATCTCGGATGTACTTATGTGTCTAAAATTGATGTGTCAAAAATTTATTTAACGGTTATAGCTTTCTTAGTAAAATTAAAAATGGTTACATACTTGATTTACATGGAAAAAGGAATATTTTTAGAAGAGTAGTAGCTTGATTAGCTTAATTGATTTGGTAATGATTGAATAATATCCTTTTATTTGAACATAATAAAGAAGTGAAACCTTCAGCTATGACTCAGTAAGATAAAAAGTAAAGAATAAGTTCAAGAAGTTGGTAAATTATAATTGGATTGAGTAGTTTCTTTTGAATCAACATTAAAAAAAATATTATGCAAAATAAAAAAATGTATAATTTCGGGTGAGGTCTCGGACTGAGATTTTGATCCATATTTCGGGTGAGATTTGAATATCTCGGACAAGATAAGTGTCGAGGTAGATATGGAGGAGATATGATGTCTCGTCTCGTTTAAGTGTGAAAAGGAGATCTCGAAGGAAATCTCGGGCGATATATAGAAGATTTAAAACCATGAATAGGAGCAAATAAATTTACCAAAAGAGAAATTATCAGTAAGCACATTTAACTTATCAATGCATCTTTGGCATTTTGTTTTTGAGATCTTGGTATAAAAAGAAGCAACGCAAAACTATTATTAGTGCATTTAAACGGTGGTTAATGACACCTTATCTCATTTAAGGACGATAAAATATATAACTAATCCATTTCTACTTGATTTATTCTGTTTTTGATATAAAAGTTTTATATTGGCTGACAGAAGTTTGTGATATGAGAAGATTAGTTTCAAAAAATAGAAGTGAACTAGATTTAGAGACCAAGGACCGCGATGTATAGTTTGATGGAAAATGCAAATATAATATTTGGCATGCAAGATAAAACAGTATGCACTTATAATATATATATGCACTCAACATTTAAACTAACAATTTTTGTTTGGAGACTCGTTAATTAAAAGGTATTGTAATGACAATTTAATTAAATTTGTTAATGATTCATTGATAGCTATGTAGTTGAAACTAAATCACCTCATGTGTGGTTCGATCGATCTGGTTTGTGGAACAAATATTGAAACGTGAAACATTAAATACACGAAACACATTATGTTAGGGGTATAGATTGATCGAATTGTTTGCTCGGAAAAAAATACATTTAATCAAAATGTTGAATGTTTTTTTTCATATATGATTATATACAAATATATAAAATATTCTTAACTGCTACAAATAGTTGTATGCATAACATGAATGAAAACATTCTACTAAACAAAAAAGTACCATTAACATACAGTTCCAATTAGTTATAGCTAATAACCAATAGCACTATAAAGAAAACAAAGTTTTAAAACATTCAAAATTGCAGGCTAACGTCCGTGTTTCAATTCTTTTACTAGTGAGCCTTTTACTAGTTTAAGTCGTTGAAAGTTATGACAAAGTTACACTGTCATTTTGCCTTTATCCATTTTAGATGATTACCTTATTGCATGAACCTTAAAGTTTCATACTCGTAAGTACTTCAAATTATTTCCTCGTTATTCACTTATTTTCTCCTTAGAAATAGTATATTACTAATACTGATGCATATTAATCTCAAGTATTTTTCAAATCGTCAAAATCAATGCTCCGGGTCCATCAAAAACAAAGTTTTAAATCATCAAAAGCAACCATTTTGAATCATCAAAAACAATATTTTGGATTGTTGAACATTTTAGATTGTCAAAGTCAACATTTTAAATCGTGTGCATCCCGCATTTCGTGTTGGTAGTGTGTTGCAACTGGAAACAAACATAACAAATTAAAATAGGATAACGGAAGTGTGAATCGTGGTAACATAAAGTTTGCATTATTTAGAAATCGAACCTTGAAATATACAGTATATTGTACAATTTCATGGAAAATGTTGTTCTAAGAATGAATATATAATCCAAAAAGACAAATGATGTATTTTTAATGCTTGCACTTAAACACTTCAGCTTTATAGCTCATATTTTGAAGGAAAAACGATTAATAATTGGAAAATATATTTCAATTTACTGCAAAATTTTGAGGTTTTTTAGTTGAACTTTGAAATATGAAATGTAAAGTATGATTTCAAGGGTTTATGATTTTTAATTTGTTTAATTGGTTAATGCTATTTTTTAACGTAAAATACAAATTTAAAGTATAAATATTGTAAGTCAATTGTACATTATCATTCTTGAAACATTGGGATATGCAAATCAAGAAGCACTTGCATTCGCAAAAAACACTAAGCATGACTGCATGTTACAAAGAAGTGAAACACTACGTTTGAAATTTTGTCTCATCCAAATGCACAAAAGCGATCTCAAAGGAGATCTCGGACGAGATTCAACTCTGCATCGGTTCTTGAAGTACATCTCATGACTATTTTAAGCTTATGTGTCTAAAATCAACATTTTCAAAGATTTTTTAGTAACGGTGAAATCAAAAACAGGAAATAGATATTGTAACATACAAAAATTTCATAAGAAACAAATTGCTATGTTAAAAAGAGTGTATTATAATTTTCTTTTTTTTGTAAAGAGATTGATGCATTAGTTGATTCAGTAGCAAGGTAGTTAAGGCGCTAAGGCGCAAAAAAGCGCCAACCTGGAGCCTAGGGCTTTTTTGCGTCTAGGGCTTTTTTGGGAGCTTTAAGCATGAGGCGGCGAGCAGTCTGAACGGCTCTCGAAGTTCGAACTAGGTTACGTATTTTAATTTGATCGATTTGATTTTGAGTTGGGGCTGGGCACGAATTTGTTTTTGAACTGGATGATTTAACTGGGTGTGGATAAATTGAAGGGAAGTTATGTGTTTGGGCTCATATTGGACCCAAAAAAAATTCTCCAACAAAGCAGCCCAAGGCGCGCTTTTATAGCGCCTCAAAAGCCAACGCCTTGGGGCTTTTTCGACGCCTCGTGCATCCATGGCGCCTTAGAAGTCAAAAAAGCCCCAGCTTGGAGCCTAGGGCTTTTTGGAGCCTAAGCGTGCCTAGGCAAGGGCTTTGATAACACTGTTCAGTAGTGACTAGATTTTTCTTGTTTAAATATTGAAAAATAAGAGGTCGGTTGTGGGCCACCAAATTAAAAGGTACAATTAAATCACAATGTCAATAAACAAAAATAGTATTACATAAGTTCTTTCGAGCTGGTATAAAAAAGCATACATAAAGAAAAATTAACTGAGATTTAAAATTGAGGTCTCTGTATAAATATCAATTGACATTTTATCATCTCAAAGAAAATGTTCGTAAAATGTCCGTCAAACTAGATTTGATGTTTTGTCTCAAGTGCGACATTTAGAACATATATGACAATATCAACAAAATTTCAAACAATGCACATATGTAAATATACATATAAATATATTCTGATTTGGTACCAAAACCAAAACTTTTGTTAAAGTGACGGCAGAGAGGAATTTTTGAACAATAAACTTTTTAACATGGGAAAAATGCTAGGTCAGTTATGATGTTTTTATATTATCAATTTATTTATTGATCAACATATCTTTATAACATTTTACTTTATGCTATTTTGACAAAAATGAAACATTTAATTTTAAAGAAAAGTAAATATTCAAAGTTAAAAGTTTTTTAAAAAATCAAGTTTTAACATTTACAAGTTCCGAGTTTCAAAATATAGAATATTCAAAAAAAAAATTAAAGAGTACTTTTTATTTGATTTTTTTGAACCTTTCAAATTTTTTAAAAGGAACGAATCATATTGAAAACTATTTATTCATTTATAACGGTAAAAATGTTATTTAAATTGTTTTACTAAGAAACTAGACATACTTCGTTCTTTTCCATTATGAACTTAATTTTTTTCCTACAAAATTAATTTAATGATGTCATTTATCAAAAATGTTTTCCTCTTTAACAATCCTCAAATTCATCAAAAAAAAAATTATATTCATGAGTTATCTAATGATGCTGGGCATTATATCATTAACTTTTTGAAAAAGAAATAAAAAAAAACATTACAAGCAATTGTTTGGTAGTGCTTGTCTTATTTATTTCTCATATTCTTGAGCTATAAATATGATTCCATGGAAGGTGCTTTGATAGAGTTATCACCTAAAACTTTACTAATCCAAAATTTATCATTGCAAATGCATTGAATGCAACATTACTATAGGTTTTTTGTTTATCTGTCACGCTAAAGGTGATACAGGCTGCATAATTAAAAGCGTCACTTTGGAATTACATTCTAAGATCCTAAAATAACAATTCACCAAACAGAAAACAGAAATCTGGCAAACTTATGGCATCGGTTTAACATGGCTCGTTTTAAACGTTTAATTTATGAACTAATCTATGTGGGGTTCAAGCTCAAAACTAAATCTGTAATATATCGCTGAGTAAATAACTGGTAAATAAAGAGCACATGTAGCTGACCTTGCCACTTCCAGCAGGACCAATGACAAGCTGAGCGTAACCCATCAAAAAGGCTTCCAAAAATCCCAAATTTTTTACTCTTTAACTTCCACAGAAAACGAATCAATACTAAGCAAGCTGAAACGCGACCACGACTGCTGAAACAACGTAAGAAAATATCCAATTACTTCAGCAAACGATGTGTTTATGATCTGGATCGGTGACATGCAGTTTAGGGAATCGGGAAATCGAAAGTTTCCCAATTCAACAATACTCCAGAAGCCCGACCTAAAATCCCTTAAACCCTAAACCATGTGACGAAAGTGCCTGTGATGCAGCACGATGTAGATAGGTGCGGAAACGAAAAGTAAAAAGGTTACCTTGGTCGGGTCGAGTAAAGTTTGACGTCGTGAGTTAATCCGGCACCTGGGTATTGTGTAATCCCTGAAGCAGTATTGAATGATGAGAGGAATAGGAAAAAAGAATTAAAGTGTAGGGAATGGGTGGTGGGCTAAATTGGGTTTTGGACTTAAAAATAGCTTGATGAAGTATCCGAGTGTACCATATTGTCCGTAATTTAGGTGGAAATTCATCGATCGAAGTTTTGTCTGATTCCAAGTTAGTATGAAGAAGTTATTGCAGTATAAACAAAAAATAATAGCGGCTTCTGCGCTAGGCGGAGTTCAAATATGGAGAACTACAGTGGGCATTGAAGTGGAAATATAGCATATTATTTTTTAAGTACAACTGTTAATCACCATGGAGAACTACGGTATATGTTCATAAGCTGAAGTATCTGAGTGTTCTATATTGTCCGTAATTTAGGTGGGAGTCCATCGATCGTAGTTTCGCCCGATTCTGAGTTGGTATGAAGAAGTTATTGCAGTGAACAAAAAAAATAGCGGCTTCTGCCTAGGTGGAGTTCAAATACAGGGATGTAGTCTGTTATTTTCCAAGTACAACTGTTAGTCACCATGGAGAACTATGATATACGTTCATTATATGAAGTATTCGAGTGTATTATATTGTCCGTAATTTTGTTGGGAATTCATCGGTCGAAGTTTAGCTTGATTCTGAATTAGTATGAAGAAGTTATTGCAGTCTGAAGAAAAAAATAGCGGCTTCTGCCTAGGCGGAGTTCAAATATGAGGATGTAGTTTGTTATTTTCTAAGTACAACTATTAGTCACCATGGAGAACTACTGTGAGCGTTGAAGTGATGATATAACCTGTTATTTTCTAAGTACAACTGTTAATCACCATGGAGAACTATGATATACGTTCATAAGCTGAAGTATCTGAGTGTTCTATATTGTCCGTAATTTAGGTGAGAGTTCATCGGTCGTAGTTTTGTCCGGTTCCGAGTTAGTATGAAGAAGTTATTGCAGTATGAACCAAAAAAATAGCGGTTTCTGCCTGGGCGGAGTTCAAATACGGAGACGTAGCCTGTTATTTTCTAAGTACAACTGTTAGTCACGTGGAGAACTACAATATACGTTCACTAAATAAAGTATCCAAGTGTTCCTTATTGTCTGTAATTTAGATGGGAGTTCATCGATTGAAGTCTCATCTGATTCCGAGTTAGTATGAAGAAGTTATTGCAGTCTGAACAAAAAAAATAGCAGCTTCTACCTAGACGGAGTTCAAATATGGGGATGCTACTATCAAATCTACTTTCACGGGTACGACTAAAAATACATCCATGTTGTGATTAAATGAAGGCCCACCTGGACGTGCATATGTACTTGTATATATAGGAGAAAAGGGGTTAAAGTGTAGGAATGGGTGGTGGGCTTAATTGGGTTTTTGGACTTAAAAATAGATTCACTTTCGACCGCTTCATGATGGGATCCTCTTATAGCTTTTATTATATGTGTGTGTGTGTGTGTTTTCCTCTTGCATCATCAAATTGGCTAGTCAAATCCGTTGTTGATACTGCAGGGTTATGAAGGGGCTAAAGTAGTTCGGCACGACAGTAGCAAGGACTACAAGCTCGCTCCACATATGAAGGAAGACCCGCTCCTCCCAAAGATACTCACTAGCTCCGCTGCTAACGCTAACGTCTACAAAATTGAAGCATTATTTTTAGACTGGGGCCGTATTCGATCATGAACAAGTGTGCAGTAGGAAGAAGTCGACCACATCAGCTGATACCGGTTGCCACGGTAAAGTTATAGTCACTTACTTAACACAATACATACCTGAGTTATGCAATGCTAAAGGTATTGATTTTTCGAATCTTAAAGTCTTATGCTTCTATATAAAGTTTAAAATTCAACCCTTGGTATCCTTTTCTCACAATTCATTTCAGTCGAAATATTAGATTCTCATTATTTGAAGGGTCAATTTTTCTCCCAGCCACTAAAGAAGATATGCATTCGTTAATCGGTTTTTTTGACCAAGCAAATTTCAAATGGAAGTAAAAGGTCGAGACGAGAACGAAACAACCCACAAACTTGAAAAAACACTCAAAAGGGGACGAAAACGGCATTCAACAAGTTTCCAACAAAACGGGGCTAAGTGGACCTCAGTACCGAGAGGTATTTCTTCCACTTAGCACCCTCCAAACTTTTCGTACTTGATGCACAGCCTCAAGCAATCATCATGGAGCACTTTTCTCAAGGATAGACAAGTAGCTCGAAGGATTTTTGAGAAAAAAGCAAAGAAAGGAGGAAAGAACAAGTAGTGGCAAGGAAGTTATAGAAAGGAACTAAATTATCAAGGAAAAGTGATTGGAGCACAACAGAACCGAGATAGGAAGGCAAAACAAATTAGAAGGAAGGGATTACTCCTCAAAAAAACCAGTTGGTGCCGAGAGGTTTTTATTGGTGAATGAGTCGGCTGGACTTTGGACTTCGTGGGCGTCCGGTTCTACTAGCAAATTTTCCTATAAATACAAACCCTATGTCAACTAAGAAAGGACTTTTGGGACACTTGATTTCTCTTCTATCTTCTTCTGCAAATACTCACTACTAGAAATGGCTAAAATAGCAACGGACATCTCTGACAGCTCTGTCATGACTCTTTCGACGGCTTTCGACGGTTAGCTATTTTAAGAATTTTAATTTATCACATTATTATAACATATTAATTATAGAAATTTGAAATTTGGTTAAAAATACTAATTTAATTCCTAAAAATTAAAGAAGGTATTTTTATTCAATTCTTCAATTTTAGGACGGTTTATTATTAATTAAATTAGTATTTTCGATAATCTTTTATTGTGTAATTCGATATTTAATTTTATTGAAAATCAAACCCACACAAAACAATATATGTAACTTTCAGTCCGTTTATTATACAACTTTGGTGAAATTTACGACGCTTCGTGGATTTAAATATAATTTTTAACAATTGTGTAACTAATTATGAATTTTTAAATGTATTTTAACATTAAAAATTCGTATTAAAGAAAATATTCGACAAAAAAATAAAAATTTTGAATCTTATGTCGATCCAAAGTATTTTGGACTTACTTTCAAAATATGATAAAAAAAAAAAATTAGGATGCCGATCTTGATTCTCAAATTTATAGTTGTTCATCAATATTCTAACTAAAAACCTTTCTTTCGAAGGCCAAACGAGACGAAATTTGAGTCACGTATACTGTATAATGTACTTATCCAATCCGCATGGCTAGTATCGAAAAGAAGAAGGAAAAAAAGTAGACTCAAAATATATCATTTTCCAAGGAGTTGTATAACACTTAATATATATTGTTAGGACAACTTTTATGAAAACGACCTATTTTAAGTCTAAATTTTTTTCTCTGTTTTTTTAAATCCAACCGTATGGATTAGATAAATACATAATATATAATATAGTATATATAGTTTGAATGTCACATCGTTTGAACATCGTTCGACCTTCGAACGAAAGGTTTAAGTCTGAATGTCGACGAACGACTACAAATTTGAAAATCATGATTGATACCTTAAACTTGTTTATTTTTCTTTCATATTTTAACTGTATGCCCAAAATACCTTGGATCGACGTAAGATTCAACAAATTTATTTTTTTACCAAATTTTTATTTTATATCAATTTATTATGTTAAGTACATTTAAAATTCACAATTAATAATCAAATCGTAAGAAAGTATTGTATAACAAATAAAAATAACCTTTTTAATATTTAGAAACAAAAGTGTGTTATTATAAACTTTTTAAAATTTTAACTACAAATTAAAATTTAATAACAAATTAAATTAAACTAAACTTATTTTAAATGGAGAGAAAATTTAATTTAATATAATAAATAGCTGTCGAAAAATAACCCTCGATGGCCGTTGGTAGTCGTTGGAATATCACGAATATGACTTCAGCAGAGCAAGATTTTCTCATTTCATCCTCTTCCAAAACCTTCAAACCCACTAATTTACCCCCAAATCCGTCCCAAATCGTCCCTAGCTGCCGTAATCTATCAAAATCTGTCTAGTCTTCATAAAATTGGAATTTCCAAGCTTCTATGTTTTCAATCATCAAAAATGAGGTATATCTTCCCCTAAACTAATTATTTCGAATCGTGACATAATTAGTGTAATTTATGCTTATATTTATTGACAGTAGTCCATTGATTGGTTATAATTGTATATTAGTTGATTTGAAAATGTTAATTAAGGTTATTAGTGTTTAAATCTGAAAAGTGTATAATTAAGGCTAATTTGGGTTGATTAGTGTATGTGGTTATTAGTTTTAACATAATTTAGTGTATGTGTTAGCTAGAATGTCGACAAAAACAACTACTTTACAAAATTCAAATTAGTGTTAGCTAAAATGTTGAAAAAATAATTTTTTATTAATTGTTAATTGTTAACGAATTCAAATAAGTTTGAAATGTTGACATAAACAAATTAGTGTTTGAAGTAATTTGAAGTACTTTTTTTTAATCTTTTAGATTTTTTGGCCTTGTCTGACAAGTATTATATATGATCATTATATAGATATTCGTTTTTACTACAAAATGGACATCAATATTCATTTGATACAGTATTTGTTGGATTTGTCCCTGTATTGGAAAGTGACAAACACAACAGTAATTGTATTTTGCAAATCATTTCATCATAAACGATTCAACAAAATTTCGATAACACTTCCTTTTCGTTCCCTGTATGTGCGCATTTGTGTACGATACGAGAAACAAAGGGGAAGTGTTTACTCGTACCCACGTCATCAAGCATGTCAATGAAGATGCTCAAGAACATACACATGGCATGACATGAAATCATAAAAAACCATGATAAGCATATTTTAAATTGTAAGTTATTAGTAACCACTTTAAATTATAAGTTATAAATAATTAAAATAATGTAATATGAATTTTAATTGTAATTCTATTTTTAATGGGGGATAAATTCATTAAAGAACGAGAGAAACTGCTCGAGGGAACAGATCGGGACAAGCCGAGAGCTGAGGAGGAGGACCAGATTTTTGATGCTGTCATGGAACCGCCAATGCGGAATATGCGCTATGGTTTTGGAAAGCAAGAGGTAATGTTTATGTATAATATATTTGTGAATAATGTATAACACATTGATTTGACTAATCACACTATGTGAAACACATACACTTTGGTAAACAATGTCACAGGCTAGATGAAGGCAAGACAACTATAGAAAAGCTCGGGATGATCAGAAGATTGCAGAGTTGAAAGCTCGAATTGCTGATTTGGAGGAACGAGACATGCGTCGGTATATGGAGATGTACCATATGTTGGATGAGCGCATTGTTGCATATATGCAACAACATAGTACATTTTCTTCATCAACGGGATCTTGAGGCGATGAGGATCACTAGGTATGATTTTTTATTATGTTGGGACATTGTATATATATGCACTTTGATGTTGTGAGGTCGTTTGAAAGTTATATATGTACTTTGAATGGGTGAGGTTGATGTTATTTGATATTTATGATACATTTTGAGGTATTGTTGGATGGATGAGGTTGATTTGACATGATGTTCGATATATTTTGAGATCTTGACGGATATTTATCATTTGTGGTATATTGATGAATGTTTGAGTTTGATTTATTGATGTTTTTTAGTATTAATGCGATATATTTTGTGATATGTGTGATATATGTGATTTGAGCTTTGATATATATAATCTATATGTGTGAAATTGGGTTATGATATATATTGTTATACATGTGTTGTTTGATGCATGAAGTGCTGCTGCAATAATTTTTTTCTTCAGATTTTCAACGGCTAGCGACGACCTACTGATGTCAAGGTTTTCAACGGCTAGCGGAAGCTAGCGATAGCAAATTGGTAATTGCTTGACTGGCCACGTGTGCTCGACGGGGTGACGAAAGCCGTCGAAAAGTCGAAGAAAGCCGTTGAAAAGTTGTTGATGGAACCGTCGAAAAGTCAGTCGAAGAATAATTCCTCGACGGACCATATTTCGATTGCTATTTTCATCGGCTTTCGACGGCCACCGATGAGCATGTTACAAGAACGTGCTCTTGATTTGTACGAGCCATTCACTGTCGAGCTCGACGAGTCTACTCTTACATGGACTCAGTTTTGGGAACGATTCGAGCTTAAGTTCGTTCCTGAGTCTGAGAAAGCATCTCTTGCCCGTCGCTTCCTCGAGCTAAAGCAAGGGAAATCTTCTGTTTCTGATTATGTGTCTTCTTTCGAGGCTCTTTCTAAGTATGACCTTGAGTATATTAACTATAGATGGTCGCTCCTATCCAGCTCTATTCTCTGTATTAGCAGACGATATTATCTTGTAATACTATTTGCTAATGTGGATCTCGGAGTGGGGCATTACAGCTTGGTATCAGAGCCGTCGAAATTACTGTTGTTTCTTGTAGTGACTCTAAATACCACCAAATCCGAGATCTACTAAATTGTGATCGAATTTGAGTTATAATCATTGTATTAAAGAGAAAATCAATTAACAATAAAGATTAAAGTGAACGTAGGTCATAGTATTTGTTGAACCATTATAAAAATAAGAAAAGAGTCACATGTCCATGTTTTTGATGTTGTTATACAAAAAGTCCCTGCAGAAATGAATTTGTAAATTTGGTCCCTATTTTTCAAAAATAAAAAAAACGCAAAGCGTCTTGCACTTTTCTGACAGAAAATGCAAAATAACTTGCACTTTTCTAATTTTGAAATATTTTTCGAAATTTTCGAAATTTTCTAAAATTTTGAAAAGCGCAAGTTAACTTGCACTTTCTATCAGGAAAGTGCAAGCTAGTTTGCGCTTTCTAATTTTGAAAATTTTTTGAAAATTTTAAAAAATTTAAAATTTTTGAAAAGCGCAAGATAACTTGCGCTTTCTATTAGAAAAACGCAAGCTGGTTTGCGCTTTCTGATTTTGAAATTTTAAAAAGCGCAAGCTAACTTGCGTTTTCTGCTTAGAAAAAACATGGACTAAATTTACATACTTATTTCTACAGGGACTTTTCTTATAACACCATCAAAAATAGGGACCTTTCGTGCAAAGCCCCTTATAAAAATTATGTCGTTTCTATTGCTTTTGCGTTTATTTTATTAGATGCACATGTTTTTTATGCTTTAAATTGCTTCAGAGGCGTTTGAGACATATTTTTGTTGTAAACCATATTGCTCCATGCCCGACATTAAATATTAACATTAAGGCCATGTTCATCTCTTCGTTTGCCGCTAGCTCTTCTCTACACTCTTTTGTTTTTAGCGTTAAAGCTAAACAACGTTAATAGTTAAAACCCTAGGGTTTGCAAACATATCTCTTTCCTGTTCATCTTATACCAAATTAAATGTTCACAAGATGTTCAAAGAAGAAGCAAGATCTTAGCTTTAATCTCAACCGCGCAACAATAGTGTTTGTTAAAATGAAACGATTAAAATTTGATTATGTGTGATCCTGTTACGCTCAGGTATTTTCTCGAACACCTGCCATGCAACAGCCTGATGGGTCATTTCAACAAACACTTGTACATAACATACTCCCCAGAACATCTACCCTAGCTGCAAAGACCAAGGGGCTTCCTGATGACTTAGAGATGATACAAGTACAAGACAATATGGATAAAGGCTGGAGACAACCTTGGGGAGCTAAATGAAAGAGTGTGCATGTTGTGCACGTGCACAGTGTATTTGTGCACATCTGAAAATGTGTTTGTGAAATATAGTTTGATAATGAATTGTAATGAGCTGTCATAGGACTTGGTCAGTTGAATGATTCCTCGTTTGTCAGTATATATATGTGAAGAGGAAAATGAAGAATGATATGTATGAAATGATAAATAAAAATGAAATCAGTTTCTTTACCTGTGTCTTCCCTTATTTCTTCATTTCTGTTTAATCTCTAACTTCATTCAGTTCTTGCGTTATTTCTTATTTGCTTTTCCATCTTCTTCTTTTAATTCAAACTTCATTCCTCCTCTGCTAATCCTCTGCACTGCTCTTCTTCCTGCACATCATCTTCCTGTTTACCTGTCACAACTTATAATATCATGACTAACACTATATCTCAGATTGCTAGGAACAAAGATCCTCACAATTTGGTATCAGAGCCTGTTGGTGAGCAAGATTCAGACCCTCACCATGAAGAACCTTCAACAGTTGGCAACAATGAAGAACCTGAGACGTCTTCACTCGTTGGCTCGATTACTCTTGATCAACTGCCTCAATCAGATAGGTGGCATAATCAAGATCTTATCAACAACAGAAATACACTATCTCTTAAGAAATTGGAAAGGGTTACTCAAGAATTGTCTTCCACAACCACAACCTTGTCCAAGAACAGTCAAGAAGTCAATACTAAGCTGGACAAAATGCAAGAAATGATGAGTAAACTTTTTTCTGAGTTAAAGGATATCAAGAATCAACAGACACCAGATGTTAGATCTGATATCAACAGATCCAATTCTTTTCCACACAATACCAGATCCAATGTTTACATCCCTCCTAATCACAGATCACCAATTCTGCCCAGACCAGATAACATTACATTGGACAGAGACCAGCAACTACCTTGGAGAAACTCTGAACATCACAACAGAGACTCTCCAAAACTCAACATCAAAATAGAATTTCCTACATTCACTGGTGAGGACAGAGTTATTGATTGGTTGAGACAAGCTGAGCAATTCTTTGCTTACAACAACACTGATATACATGAATGGGTTCATATATGCTCTTTTCACCTCAAGAAAGAAGCTCTGCAGTGGTTTTACAGATACTCCCATCAGGTACTCGATTATGAAAACTGGTCTACATTTCACAAGGCTATTCAGGTACGATTTAAACCAAATGAATTAGAGAGGCCTTATGATACATTTTCTTCATTAAAACAAACAACTTCTATTATGCAATATGTTAATCAATTTGAACAATTAGAAGGAATGATAGAACAAATCACCCCTACACATCTTTTACAAAAAAATTTGGGAGGTTTAAAAGAAGAAATTAAATTTGATGTTATTGCTGCCAACCCTCCTGATTTTGATTCAGCAGTTGTTCTTGCGAAAACTTATGAAACAAAGTGGTTAGCAGCAAATAAATTTTGTAAAACTACTTCTTTTAAAGTTAATTCATTCCCCAATACAAAATCATATCCCTCTAAGGCTTCTGGTCCAAATTATGCAGACAAACAGTCAAAATTAAAAAGTTTGACACCAGAAGAAATTTTAGATAAGAAAAGAAAAAATCTTTGCTTTGGATGCAATGAGAGATATCATTCTGGTCACAAATGTAAAACCAAACAAGTATACATTTTAGAAGGAATTATTAATTTAGATGACTCATCAGATCAAGATGATTCATCTGATAATTTGTTGGACCTGCATGAATCAAATAATCAAGATTCAGAAAATACACTGCTGTCTATTTCTATAAATGCACTACTAGGAATTCCAACTTTACATACTATTAAAATTAGAGGGAAAATCAATAATAAAACTGTTATTTTTCTTATTGACTTTGGTTCGACTCACAGTTTTATTGATAGCACATTAGCTCAGAAATTAAACTTGAAGAAAGATCTGACAAAAACTTATGAAGTACAGGTTGCCAATGGCCAAAAGCTTCAAGGTAATGAACTTTACTCTCAAATTTTATTAACATGTCAAGGTTGTAAAATGCCTGTAGATCTGCTAGTTCTACCTATGGAAGGTTGTGATATTGTTTTGGGTACACAATGGATGAGAGAACTTGATGAAATTTGTTTTAATTTCAAAAAGCTTCAGGTTCGATTTTATTACAATGGCAAAGAATATAATTGGCAAGGTCTTACAAGTTCTGATATACAACATTTTAATGAAGATAAAATTTCTAAGGAATTAAACTCAGCACAGTTAAAATTCATGCTTCTTTCCTCATCCACTTCCACACTGTCACACACAAATATTCACACGGATATTCAACAATTATTAGAAGAATTTCCCTCTGTCACTAGCTCACTAACTACATTGCCACCAAAAAGGGACTGTGACCACAAAATACCACTTTTACATGGTTCAAAGCCAATTTGTTTAAAGCCATATAGACATTCACATCATATAAAAAATGAACTCGAAAAATTAATTAAGGAAATGCTAGACTCTGGTATTATCAGAAACAGTCACAGTGCTTTTGCAGCCCCTGTTGTAATGGTTAAAAAGAAAGATGGTTCTTGGCGATTTTGTATTGATTATAGAGGTTTAAACAAAATTACGATTAAAGATAGATTTCCCATTCCTCTTATAGATGATTTATTAGATGAACTTCATGGTTCAAAATATTTTACTAAGCTTGATCTCAATATTTGTCTTTCCAGGTAATTTGAAGTTTTCTGTAACATGGGATTTTGATGCTCTGATATCGGATCACGCAATCCGTAAAGTTTTGATTTCCTATCAACTAGAGATTTGTGTGGAAAAAATCCTGTAAAATAAAACACAGTGTATGCAATCACTTTGTTATTTTTTTCCCTTTCCTTTTTTAGATTTTGATAATTGATTTGGATTTGAATATAAGAGGATATGTTACGGGGCTTTATAGTTTTGTTACATTTTTAAGACTCGATCGATTCGGAAATAATCCATGGTCTTGAATCTACCTGATATTAGTTGTTGAATGGAGTAAAGTTAGGAATGGGTTTTAGATAAATTCAGTTATTAGTTGTGTAGCTAACTCATGTAAAAAAAGCTGTTGCTCCGTACTCATGTAATATTTTTGTGAACTACATTTATATAATATTTATGTTCTAAACTGAAAATTGTGGAATCTTCAACAACCCTTAATAAACCTAGACCTGATAAGAAAAAGACAACAAAACAAAAATGGCTAAAATTATAGATATTTCATATGGTAATTGCTCACTTTGTCTAATTCCTCCTTTGGTATGTCATGATTTCCTTGTTTATCAAGGAAGCAATCAAACATTACCATATTTTTCCAATTTTTTATTTATTTGATAGTTTATATAGTGCCTTTGGTTAATGCATATTAGACACAATGTAGTTTTGAATCCATGCTGTAGGTATTGAATTCAATGAAACATACACAACTATGTTACAATGATGACCATGGTTCATTAGAAATCAGTTTGCGAGAAGAAATGCATGATGGTTATTGAAGTATTTCAAAGATCTCAGGTATACTTCAGGTAAATAAGTGCATTTTTGCAATTTGTACTCCCGAGTTACATGAAATAATCACTTTTTGTAACACCATTGAATTAGTACCTTTGAATACCAAAGAACTCTATACCTCAAATAAACCAAGTTTCAGGTTATAATGTATTGAACATTTTTGTATCCTATTTGTAATCGCAGTTCTATCAACGAGCATTAGGGCGCGTTAGGGTACGCGCGTGAATTGTTTTTCTGCAAATTGTATATGTTTAATACATTCAGAAGAAAATGATTTATAGAAATATTTAACCATATTTTTGTGTTGAAATTATTTGTTGTTTGTTTAAATTTTATTTATAAGTTGCAACATCTATTTTTTTAAGTTTGAATTTTTATTTATATTACTAATTAATAATTTATTTATTATTATTATTTTTTCACAAAACCAGATATTTTATAAAAAAGAGAAACAAGCCTTTCTCCAACGGCTCACAAAATACGGCAAGGCATACGAAATATGTCTCCCACAAACCCGGAAAAAAAATCAGTAAAAAACCAAAGAAAGGAAAAGCTAAGCTGACAGCAGCACCATAAGACAAAGCTTAAAATAGAAGTAATAAACAACCGCTCAACCATCAACCCCGCTACACCAAAAAGGTGTAGGCCAGTCCACCAGCTAGAAAACCACCCACCGACAAAGGGAGATAGTACCCATAGAGATCCGCAAGCCAAAACACGCTAATCCTAGAGACCCATAACATGCTGCCTCAAGTAAACCCAACCAGCCAAACAGCAAGACTAGATGAGCTCCGAAGTCCAACAGCCGAAAAAAAGAACGGAAAACTGAAGTGCAACCAGTGGAAACACTTCCAGGCAAAGATAAAGACGAAAACTCCCTACAAAACCTGAACCTGAAAAACTAGCAACCACATCAAAACAAAAAAGGGGGGAGATGGGAGAGTCAAGACCGTCGGTTGAAGACCAACGCCCCGACTGGATCACTCAACCAACGCCAGTTCTAGCGGAACTCGGCGCACAAGTAATAGACAGAAGACCCACTAGATGATGGATACTGGGGCTCATGCGTCCCCTGAAAGGCCGACCTCGAAAAGCAAGGAATACGTCATTCCTGACTCGCCGAATAATGGCCACGGGTTCCATAGGAGAACTGTCGAAGATAGCCTTGTTCCGAGCACACCAAATGTGCCAGCAAAGGAGACAAGGAATCAAGCGATGAATGATCGAACGAAGAGATTTTCTGGAGTTCCCAGACCACCAGGATGTTGGTAGATCGTTAACAGATCTGGTAATTCCTCGGACACCTACCAAATTTTCGAAGAAGTTCCAGCAAGATCTGGCTGTGGAACCAGCGAAGAATAAATGGTTCAAGGATTCCGATTCCCCGCTGTCGCAGCAACTGCAACGGGAAACTAAGGGGATGCCTATCCGCTGGAGATTCTCGTCTAATGGAAGGCCATCATGTAGGATACGCCACATTAGGGTCGAAACTTTTGGAGGAGAGCGAGAATCCCAGATGAAGGAAAACAAAGGACGGACGGGGTAAGGAATTCTAATCGAAGTCCAAGCTCTGAGGATGTAAAACGGGGCACCATCCCAGCCTAAAAGACCGCCATGGGAATCAGATAAAGATTTCACTGACTGTATGTGCTTCCAAGTCTCGCTAGCATAGGACGGAGAACCCGTATAATTAGAGCCCGCTAGCCTATGGTATTTAGCGTGAAGGAACGAGGACCATAAAGAGTCGTTAGTACCAAATCTGTACCACAGTTGCAAGCAAAAGCAGAGCAAATATCCTTGGGGTTGCGCAGCCCCAATCCGCCCTCGTTCTTGGGGCGACAAACCGTGTCCCACGAGATCCAGTGATGGCGGCGATCGTCTTCCTTGTTGCCCCAGAAAAAGGAAGAGGCCAAAGAACGATACGTCCGAAAGAAAGAGGAGGTAGGGGTCATAGTCGCAAAGACATGAGTTCCCATCGAATCTAACACAGACTTTATTAGAACCAGTCTGCCAGCCTGAGATAGAAGAGCCGCATTCCAACGAATGATCTTACCCCTCACCTTGTCAGCTAAAGGGTCAAAATAAGCGTTAAGCTTCCTACCTCGGTACAGAACTATACCCAGGTAGGGTAATGGAAGCGAGGTTTCGTTGAAACCAGAAAGTGTCTCAATCCAAGAAGATCGAGAGGAGGAGCAATCCTTCGCACGGACGAAACAACTTTTAGAAGCGTTAACGAGCTGACCGGAGGATCTCTCGTATAGATGAATGAAACTAAGGAGCCTCTGAATAGAGGAGCGACTACCGTTAGAGAAGATAACAATGTCATCAGCAAACGACAGAGACGAAATGAGAGGACAGCCCCTAGGAATCCCGAAACGCTGAATCTGACCATATATCGTTAAGGTATGAAGGCCGCGAATGAATGCCTCAGCCGCGATCACAAAAAGCGAAGGCGAGAGCGGGTCTCCTTGGCGCAGACCTCTCCCTGCCCTGAAATACCCATTAGCCGAACCATTAATGAGCACAGAGAACCAGCAGTTGGAGATTAGCCTCCAAACAAGGTCAATGAAGGTTTCCGGGAAACTGAAAGTTCTCAAAACCTTTATGACGAAAAACCACGACATACGATCGTAAGCCTTAGCCATGTCCAGTTTGAAAACAACATTAGAGCCCCGCACTTTCCTGTCAATCTGGGAAATAAGTTCCTGAGCCAACAGCACATTGTCGGAAATTAAGCGCCCTTTAACAAAACCCGCTTGAGACGAAGAGATAATACGCTTAAGGAAAGGGGCCAAACGGCTAGCCAAAATCTTGGAAATAACCTTATTTGAAAAGTTGCAAAGGCTAATGGGCCGAAAGTCGCCATAGGCTCGCGGCAGGTCGCACTTAGGGATGAGAAAAAGGTTGGTGGAAGACCAGCTAGAGGGGAGGAAACTACGAAAAACGACTGGACAGCAAGACAGAAGTCAGCCTGAATAATTGGCCAACAGCAACGGTAGAAGGTACCGTTGAACCCATCTGGGCCGCTAGCACTATCCTTACTAAGAGCGAAAACACTCGCTCGGATTTCCTCAGGCGATGGAAATTCCGCAAGGATATCACTTTCTGGCGAGCGAACCAACCTGGGAATGAAAGCTAAAAGAGAAGGGTCGGTTTCGGCAACCGATGGCGAACCTAGGAAGGATTGGAAGTGAGTCACAATTGTATCTTTGACTTCCTCAGGCGAGGATGCTAAAGATAGATCAGGGCGCAAGATCTCCCGAATGGAAAGAAGGTTGTTTTTCTTCCGAATAAAAGAGTGGAAGAACTTGGAGTTCGCGTCGTCGTCGACCACCCACTTGACCCTCGCCTTTTGGCGAAGGAAGTCATTCTCAATACGAAGTTCCGAAGCAAAGAAGGATTGAGCAGAAGCCCACGCCTCCTTGTTGGCTAATGACGGAGACTCATCTACCAAAGATTCAGCAACAATAAGAGATTCTTCGGCAAACCGCACACGATCGAATATGTTCTTGAAAACGTTCGTGTTCCAAGCCTTAAGACAGCACTTGAGGCGCTTCAGCTTGTGACTGAAAACAGAACAGGGAGGACCAACGATGGGAACGGACCAAGAATCAGCTACCACTTGATGAAAAGTATGGTGAGATCTCCACATACTTTGGAAGCGAAAAGATGAGGGCCCAGACAGCGAGAAAGGAGAACATCGGACTAACAGAGGGGAATGGTCAGAGAAGGTCCGATGAAGATGAACAACCGAGAAGGAGAAAGGTAAGCGAAACCAATCCTCCGAGCCGAACACCCGGTCTAGCCTGGATAGAATACGACTAGGGCCTACTTGGTTATTAGACCAGGTGAACGCCGATCCCACGAACGGGAGCTCAGAGAGACCAGATCCGACAATGAACGAGTTAAAATCCACCATTGCAAGACGGTTGATGGCAGCTCCATCCCGTTTCTCTGCCTGGCATGCGACGATATTGAAATCGCCGCCAATCACGGAGGAAGAAAAGCCCAGAGAACCGAGACCTAAAATGTCCGTCCAAAGAGTTAGCCTCTCCGAACGAACACATTTGGCATACACAGCCGAAAACAGAAAAGGTGAATCAAAATAAGAAGAAGAGCAGGATACCGAGAAGAGTTGAGAAGAGTCAAAAATAGAGTGGACCGAATAGGATTTGGACCATAAAATCCAAATCTTACCCGAGACGTTGGCAGACCCTCCGCCAAAACCTAAAGATAAAACGGTACTGTTTATGCCCACCGGATCTAGAAGAGGTTCCAGAATAGCAAGCATACCCACCGAATGTTTCCGGACAATGCGTTTTAGCCTAGCCAAAGATGCATCGTTTCCAATACCGTGAACATTCCAGAAGAGAAAGTTCGACATGACGAAAAATCAGAAAAAGGAAAATGCAGACCACAACAAGCAGGATGACCGAGCGAGCTAAGACAAGATACAGTGAGTATCGAGTAGATCTGTCGACCTGCTCGGACGCCGCTATAGAGCGTGTATGGATGGTGCGAGGAGTAGAAGGAGCTCTACGCAATCTACGACGGGACGGACGAATAGAAGAAACCGCGGGCTCAAAAGAAGCCACAGAGGACTCCTCACTATCAGTCGAGGCTGACCGAGAAGCCCCAGCAACCTCCGTAAAAGAGTTCCTGGACAGACAGTCAAGGCGCTCATTCAGTAGCGCAATTTCTGCCTTACTCATCATCGGAATGGTAATGGACAGAGAGCATGAAGAAGAGGGGAGGGAGCAATCTGCTGAGCAGAACGCTGAAGATGGACTCGAAGGAACAGAAGGAGCATAAGTAGCAGAAGAAAATCGTAAGCAAAAGGGAAGGCGAATAAGGCGAGCTGCTCACTGCCACCTGATCCGATCAGTAGCGGGGCAGATAGGAGCTGCTAAAAAGCGAAAGAAGGAGGAGGGTGGGATAACAGAATCTGATACCCCCGTCTCAACTAACTGCTGGGAAAGATCAGGGTAATGACGTAAAGGAATAGCGACACGGGGGAGACAGAAATAATACCGGTCAGGTGTAAGGGAGCAATCCAGATGCGTCCCATCTTGCTGTGGGAATCTTACCAAAACGAGACTGTCACTAAAAGTACAGCCCCGCATCGTAGGTAAGATTCGCGATAGTACTTGTTGATGGACATTTTGAATTTGTAAAGAAAAAATTTATTCGTTAGATCCTATTTTTAAGTGATATTAAAATTTGATAATTGTAGCAAGACGTTTTGAATTTGTAAAAGAAATTCAAGTATTAGATTCTATTTTCAAGTGATATTAAAATTTGCTATTAGGGGCATTTTTGGTAGTTTATGCTGACACAAAAAAAGTGAGACACCAAAGGTATTACAACTATTAATAAAGATATATTCCCTCTGGATACAGTTACGGTGGAAATACAGGTTGGAATTCAATTTTTGGTAACCAAATGACCAACACACCTAGGTACATTCTAGCTATCATTTCCATAAGCATAAACTTACAAGCACTCTTTATTTGACATGAACTCAGTAACATATGACTTTGGCCAATGTTAGGATTCTTGAGGAGTTGTAGAGGTAAGTTGTGACTGAAACTGTAATTATGAATAACCTTGATAAATATGCAATTTACCTTGTTTCAGAAATGCGCACGAATTGACTGCTTTACTACTTCTCAATTCTGTATTTGTTGAAGATGATTGTTCCTTTTCTGAAGTTTGAATTTTACTCTGTTCTTTATTTTTTGCAACTAATAAATATTTTTGTTTTTGTTTTTGTTTTCACTTAAATATTTGTTGTTGTGCCGACATTGTATTTAAAAATAAATAGGCAGGTCTCTTCTTTTTTGCTGACAATTTCAGACCCTATTAAGCGTCGTTTCCTTAGTTGATTTCTTTTTGTACCATTTAATCAGTTGTTTTATATAGAAATACTTTTTCTGGAAACACTAGATAAATAATTCTATTGTCCTGAAATTTTGGAAGATACTATTTTTGACTTCTCTCACCCATTATCTCCTTTCAAGAAAAGAGTCACAGGTCCCTGTTTTTGATGTTGTTATAGAAAAAGTCCCTGCAGAAATGAATATGTAAATTTGGTCCCTATTTTTCAAAAATAAAAAAACGCAAAGTGTCTTGCACTTTTCTGACAGAAAATGCAAGATAACTTGCACTTTTCTAATTTTGAAATATTTTTCGAAAATTTTGAAAAGCGCGAGTTAAATTGCACTTTCTATCATGAAAACGCAAGCTAGTTTGCGCTTTCTAATTTTGAAAATTTTGAAATTTTTAAAAAGCGCAAGGTAACTTGCGCTTTCTATCAGGAAATCGCAAGCTAGTTTGCCTTTTTTTATTTTGAAAATTTAAAAAGCGCAAGCTAACTTGCGTTTTCTGATTTAGAAAAAACAAGGACCTAATTTACATACTTATTTCTACAGGGACTTTTCTTGTAACACCATCAGAAATAGGAACATTTCGTGCAAAGCCCCATCTCCTTCAATTTGAAGTTTCCAAAGAAGAAAACTAAAAATTTGCATTTCCTTTGGATTTATAGTTTTTCCTTTACAAATTAATTAATATTGCATATTAATTTGCTATTGTATTAAAAAAATAAAGCTATCAAATTGTAAAAAAGAAATTTATGGTTCCCAGCAAAATTAATTTTAATAGCCTTACCATAAATACAGTCAAAATTTTATCTTCTTATTTGACAATACTTTTTTCTTAATCAACCAAACACTATACTTCACTAAACCAATTAAATCAACAAGTGTTAGCCTCTTCACTTGGTAGAGGGTTAAAATTAAGACTCATTAATTAAATGTGAATTTATTTGGTAATAACTTAAAAATCAATTTTTGTGAATGATTGTTGATGAAATATTGGCTTTAATTATATGACCATTTACGGCATATTCGTTTTGGATATTGGTTATTCTTCACTTTTACATCAAGCTATAGATTCATACATTACAATATTTACTTTTTTAATTTGCCTTATATAAAAAAAAAGTATGTTGCTCGTTTTCTACATACTTTGATGCAATTTTCACTTTTTTGCACTAAATGTGTGATAAAAGAGATTATCCCAATTGGTAACATTTGATAATTAGAGAGAGAAGCGGAATTTTTTTACCAAGAGTGGAAGGAAATAATTAGCGTTATCTGAGAATTACTTAAGGTAAACCGGGTAGTGGTATGAAAAGTGATCTCTTAGTATTTATGTAGAGCCTATTATATCTTTTTTGAAGATACAAGACTATTCTGAACAACATCATATTTCATATATAGTTTCCATGTTAATGTCTTCAAACATTATCTTCTGCATAATTAAATCGTGGTTTGTTTGAAATCGATTTTCAAGGAAAATATAAGAGCAAAAATTACTCTAAAAAGCAAAAATACATTATTCTAAGGAAATAAGTCAACTCTACAAATTTCTCTGTTCTCACCTTTTCTTCATTTTGCTTTGAAGTTAGAAAGTTGTCTTTGAGAAGTTGGATCAAAAAAAATTCATATGGTTTGGACTTCACTCAAAAGATTCAAAAGTTGGAAACATGAAACCACATCGATAACACATTTGAAATATGGTTAGTTTCTAATTGTGTTTGACGCTCCGTGTTTAATGATTTCTTCAATATTATTGTTTGACGCTCAGTGTTTAAACTTTCGCAGTACAAAACAATTCAAAGAATACACCAACCATCTATTATTATTAGGGTTCGTTTTAAAAATAGGCTTCCGCAAAAAACTTATTCTAATAATAAGCTCATCAAGAACTTACTATGAAAATATGTTTGTTTTTCATTTTTGTGCATGCGCATTTTTGTACAAAATCAAAATTTCTACATGCGTTTCTGAAAATGCACATGTACAAAAATGAAAATGAGGCATATTTTCATAATAAGTTTCCATTGAGGCCTATTATTGAAATAAGTTTTTTTCAAAGGCTTACTTTTGTAATTGTCTCTTATTATTATTATTATTATTTTGATAACAAAAGTGATACTCATATAATATGACAAATACGACTATCATATAATATTTTACAAACGGGTAGCTTAATTCAGCATTGATGGGGATATTTCTAACCTATTGTAAGAGTGTGTTCGTGGACATTTTTAATTAGAGGTTGATGTATATTGTTTACTTTTTTTTGCACAAATTATTAATTAAATTATATTAATATTTAATTAACAATAATTTAAATTCAAATTAATAAACAATTTCAAATACAAACTCAAACAACTACTGCAATTCAGACAAAAAAATACAACTAACTAATATATAATAGGAATTACATCTGACTTATCTAATATAAATCGGATGTAATTAATACATTCTGTTGGAACGCTACATGTTCAAGAGACCAAATGCGGACCATTGGACCATTAAACCGCCGACGTATCAATTACGTCCGACTTATCCGAGATAAATCAGACGTAATTTTCGCTAACCGCTTTTTGGTTAGCGTTTGCAGTGTCCGTGAACGGGGCTTGAGCTTCATTTAAAAACTTAAGCCAAAATTCACATATCAGCGTGTGATTTAATTGTCTTCTCCTATTCGGGCATTCACTCTATCTTCAATCATATTACATGTTATAAATTGATGGTGACATATCAAATTCACAAATTAGAGTTGTCTATACATTGGATGCATAATTATCGAATAGTTTTGTGTACACAAGCATTAAGTTAACAACAACTATCATTAAATTTTATGGCACAGGTAATCTAATTATGTTGTTTTGGTGTAGGAAAATTATAGTTTTAAAGTCGTACTAATTCTTTATTGCAACAACAGGATGTGTAGTGTGTAGGGATTTTATTCTAATATAAGGAAAATACAATAGCAAGATTAAACATGAATAATTGTTTTGTTAGTTTACAAAGGTGGCTTAATGATGTTTAATTTGTTTTGCACTAGGTATAGGGTAATCATTGTTTGTGTTTATAAATTTTCCTTCTATTGATTTAGTGTTTTTTCTTCGATATAGAATTATTTTGCATATTCATCTGCATATAGACTATAAGTATGAGTAATAGAGTTTTTTTATTCGCTTGGATAGTTCTGTTTGTTGCTTTTTCCATGCCAATATATTGATCTCAAAGGACTAATAGTCATTTCAGTGTTTGTTATTTCCTCTCTAAATTTCATAATAGGCAATAGGTTCATCATGTTAATCTTGGAAACATTTGTTTTTCACATAGCAACCTATTTTAGAATTGAAAAAAAAATACATTACCAGCATAGTTAGGTAGAGTTTTTCTTTAAGATCCAGTGCTTGCGAATGCATTGAAAACGATATGCAAGTTACATATAAAGCTTTTGATTTTCATCCATGGAGTGAAATATAAAGGATGGTCTAAATTATTAGAACAAGCTGATGAGTAATTTATTCCTGTAGTCTTTTGTTAATTTTGTAAAATCTATAATTGCTACAGAATTAATTGCATGGTGTTTACTTCATGTATTATGGTATTATTTAACACATTTTATTGTTATGTTTACATTATTTTACATTCCATCCAAAGAGTTTGAAAATTGTTATTTCAACTTCTCAAACCATCTATAAAATCTGATCCCTCATTCTCCAATAGGCTATCAATTTTGATTCTTTTCCATTGCACAAATTTAGTGTTCAATAGCTCTCAACATCATGTTATTTTGTGTGTACCTATGAATGCAGATATTCATTACCAAGCATTGAGTGATTAAAATTCATCTCTCATTGGAATGGTTATTAGATTTACAAGCGCATTTATACACTATTAAAAATGTGAAAATATAACCCACCTTTCAAGCATATGAGAAGTAATAAAAGGAACCGATGAAGTGAATGGAATACTTGATACAAGGGATTATATAAAAAATGGTAGACCGCAACCAATGATGAGGAGTTTGAACCACTAGAAATTATCGAGTACAAGTTTTCTACTGTTGAAGGGGACGAAGCCAGTGTAGTTACTGAAAGAGAAATGACCAATTGGGATAAGCACCATTGTCCCAGTGGTTAAGCGATTCGGCTTTGGTGCGAGAGGTCACAAGTTCGAAACTTGCATAGCGTGGTTCGAACATATATTGACATGTGATTTGCGTTATGTTGTCCCAGTGACATGTTGTGTCTAAGTACCATTTCAATAAATAAATAAATAAATAAATAAATAAAAAGGCCAATTTGTGATTGAATTTGTGTTATAGACAGGAAATTCAAAATCAGAAGTACAAAAGATAGCAAAGGACATCTTAATCACTTATAACTAGACATGCAAATCTATCATGCTTTATTGAATCCAATCATATGTAGTGAAAAAAATTGTTTTTTTTCCACTATTGCGGAATAATCTAACGCAAGTTCTAGATTTTCCGATTAAACACCTTTTAATCCAATAGCAATTATTTACTACTCAACAATAAATAAACAAAACAGAAAATAAATGGAAACGATAAAATTTAACGTGGTTCAGTCTAATTGACCTATCTTCACGGATTCAACAACTCACTATAATTTGAATAGCGCAAGAGATTTTCTTATTACAAGATTATAGCTACCAAAGTGGAGCAAAAAAACTATAATCTTTGTAAAAACTAAAAGAGAATTTTTTTTGATGATGATAGAATGGTTCAGATTCCATTGCATTTATATAGATGCCGACGAAGCATGTATTTCGGATGTTCAAACTTCTTCCAAAGCAAAATATGTGGCTGCTTTTGATTTTGATTGGATTACCATTTCCAATATATCTTCACATCACAAGCTTTTGATATATCCAATATTAGCTTTGACTTTGTATGCAGCGACAACTTTGAAATAAATAAATAAACTTATTTATTTCAAAACGCTAATTTGCTTGTAACTTTCACATGTGAATTCCTTTTTGAAAACCGTCTTCTTCATCGCGTCCCACATCATCTCCTCATCAAAATGAGTACAATATTGTATCGCTTATTTTCAACACTCCACCTTGATACAATATTGCTGTATCTCTTTTTATTTTGAATCAACTAGTGACTACTAGTTGTTGGGTTAGCGCTCCATGGCATTAAGTAGGTGTACACAA
Source organism: Allium fistulosum (assembly GCA_030737815.1). NCBI lineage: Eukaryota > Viridiplantae > Streptophyta > Magnoliopsida > Asparagales > Amaryllidaceae > Allium > Allium fistulosum. Next base: position 1,171,448,384 of record CM060902.1, on the reverse strand, counting down.
ACCAATTAAGTTTGAGCAATGCTCAAACTTATCTTTAGGAAGTGACTTCGTCGTCATATCTGAAGGATTATCCATAGTACTCACTTTCACTAACTTGATCTTTCTTCGTTCTTCCTTTAGCATAAGAAAGAATTCTCTGACATCAATGTGCTTCGTTCGAGAACTACAGCCTTGATTTTCTACAAGATGAATCGCACTCTAACTGTCTGAAAATAACTCTACTGTCCGCTACACCACCGAAAGATCGTCCAACAACTGAAGTAAATACAATTCCTCCTTAGTCGCTTCCACAATCAATATCAATTCGGCTTCGGTAGTCGACAAATCTACTATAGATTGCAGCTTTGATCTCCGCGAAATCAAGCCTATACCAAGAGTAAACACATAGCCCGACACCGACTTCCGTCCGTCTCTATCTCCACCATAATCTGAATCACAGTAGCCTCTAAAAGAGATATCATCATCTATTCCCTATACAACAAGCCAACCGAAGAAGTGCCACGAAGATGTCTGAGAATACACTTCGCTTCTTGCCAATGCTTTTTGCCTGGGTTAGACATATATCGACTCACAACACCCACTGCATTTGCCCAATCTAGTCTCATGCACACCATAACATACATGAGACTACAAACAGTACTAGAATAAGGTATATCAGCCATATACCTCTTGTCTTCATCCGATGAAGGAGATAAGTCTTTCTACAACTTAAAATGAGAGTCTAATGGAGTGCCAATCGGTTTAGCATTCTCCATACCAAATCGAGCGAGGACCTTCTCGATGTACTGCGATTGAGTGAGTCTCAACTCTCTCCGCTTCCTATATCTGAATATCTCCATTTCCAAAATTCTTTTTGTTTTTCCCAAATCCTTCATATCAAACTCCTTACTGAGCTCCGCTTTCAACTTCTTAATTCTGACCATACTCCGAGATGCAATCAACATATCATCAACAAATAACAAAAGATATATCATATCTCCATCACACCTCCTGATATAAACACACGGGTCTTTGAAGCTTCTAAAATATCTCTGTGAAAGCATAAACTTATCAAATCTCTTATATCATAGTTTAGGAGACTGTTTCAGTCCATATAGAGATTTGTTAAGTTTAAACATAATCTGGCAAGTTACTATCAATGAACCCCTATAGCTGCTTCAATGAATCTCCCCATCCAGATCACCATGCAAGAATGCAGTTTTGACATCTAATTTCTCAAGTTTCATATCATAATGAGCAACTAATGCTAAGAGAATACGAATGGAAATATGCCTAACAACTGGAGAAAAAATATCATGATACTCTACCCCATTCTTCTGGGCATATCCTTTACTACTAACCTTGCTTTATATCTGAAATCTCCATTACCGTCGTTTTTCACTCTATAGATCCACTTACATTCAATAGCTCTCTTGTCGTTGGGAAGAGGCACCAAATCCCAAGTATGATTTTTCAACAAAGATTCAATCTCCTCCTCCATAACAACTAACCAACTGGAACTGTCAACTAATGCAATAGCTTCTTTATAATCACTGGGTTCATCATTGACAACATTCAATGCATATGTTGCAATGTCATCGAAGTCAATGTCTTTGATGCTCAATCCAACAAATTCATCAAGCCACTTAGGCTTCTTTCTCTGTCTAACATGCCTAGTCTCTGATCGAGCTCCACCTCGAGTCTGATCCTCTGTACTAACATCGATACTATCATCATCAACCTTGGTGCCATCGAAAACACCATCTGAACCTCTATGAAAAGAATCCGAGGATGACTTGCCTTGTGTTTGGTATTCTGAATATGTCCTTACATTGTCATCGGACGAGGAAGGCTCCATCTTCAACATAACATTCTCATCAAAAGTTACATGCCTACTGATAATAATCTTCTTGCTGATAGGACACCACAACCTATTTCCTTCACTCCACTTTTATAACGTAGAAAGATACACTTGCGAGCTCTAGGCTTCAACTTTCCTCTGCTCTCATGTAGATAAGCTAGACATCCAAACACTATGAGAAATGAATAGCTAACATGCTCTCATTTCCTTACCTTTTCAGGAATTTTCATATCTATGGCAGTAGAAGGTGTGCGGTTGATGACGAAAGCCGCTATAGATAAGGCTTTAGCTCAAAATTCCTTCTTCCACTTAGCAGTCAATCTGAGGCAATGAGTTCTCTCCAACAATGTCTGATTCATCCTTTTAGCAACTCCATTAGAATGAGGGTCGTCAAGTGTGGTGTATTGCCTCTTAATGTCTTCAGACTCATAATAATCGATGAATTCTTGTGATACAAATTCACCGTCATTATCCGAATGGAGAACTTTCAACTTCTTTTCTGGCTGCATCTTAACCATAGATTTCCACTTTCGAAACCTGGTAAAGGTTTCACTCTTAGACTGTAGGAAATATACTCATACTTTGCGAGAGAAATCATCTATAAATGAAATGAAATACCTGGCTCCACCTAAGTATGGACAAGGGAAGGGCCCCAGACATCTATGTGAACATATTCGAAGACAGCCTTTGCTTTATGCTCTCCCGTACCAAAAGAAATCTTTGTCTGCTTTCCAAGAACACACTCTTCACAAAAGCCAAGCTTTGAATGCTGTACTCCGTCAATCAAACCTCGCTTTTTCAAATCATCCAAACTGCGTTCGCCGATGTTACCAATCCGCAAGTGCCACAATCTGGAAGAATCTAAATCAACAGAAGTAATTGAAGCCGATTCACCAACTACAGTAGTGCCCTTTAATAGATAAAGATTTCCTGCCCTCGCCCCTTTCATAAAAATCATGGAACCCTTCGATATTTTCATTTTCTCTCCCTCAACTACAATCTTCAAACCAAGCCTACTCCAAGCCCAACAGAAATCAAGCTCCTCAAATCAGGTACATGCCTAACATCAGTAATAGTACGAATAACACCGTCAAACATCCTGATCTTCACACTAGTAACACCAACCATACGGTAAAAAGGATCATTGCCCATCAGAACTTATCCTCCATCAATCTCACGGTTAGTGATAAAACAGTTTCTATCAGGTGTCATATGATAGGATACGCTATAATCAATCAGCCATAAGTTGCTCTTCCCTAAAGAGCCAAAAGCTGTAAATACATTGGTATCACTTTCTGTCTCTGATTTCTCTGCAGTAGATGCTGAAGCTTGCTTTGGGTCTTTTCTTCTTCCTTCGAACTTGGGACATTGAGCTATAAAGTGCCCCGACTTCTACAATAATGGCAAGTCAATCGCTTATATCTTGAATTACTTTGACCTCCACCATTCTTTGACTTGCTTTGGCTTCTACCTCTCTCTACAGATAAGCCATCTGTATCTCTATCCAAACTAATGCTCGCCAATCTACCTCTCAACACTTCATTATGAAGACCAACCTTTACATCAGATAGGCTAATCTTACTGTGACCATATGTCATAGACTTAACAAAAGCAATATACTCCTTAGGCAAGGAACATAAGAGGATCACTGCTTGAGCCTCATCAGTAATATCAACTGCCGTTGCCTTCAGGTTCATAATCAAAGTGGTCAAATCATCTACATGGTCCATAAGATCGACTCCAGGCTTCATCTTAAACAAAAAGAGTTGTTGCTGAAGAATAATCTGATTAGTGAGAGACTTGTCTTGATACGCATCAGATAATGCATCCCATAATTCCTTCGTCGTCTTCTTATGAGAGAATTTTCTTATAACTTCATCTGGAACTAGAAGACTCAACTGGATGGTTGTAAGAGCTTCTTCTTCCACCTTTTTCAAAACATTCCGTTATAGATCTTTCAGCTTATATAGCTCGGAAATAATCTTAAAAGTCTTCTCCTTTTTTAGTAAGATCTCCATCTTCATCTTCCATGTGCCAAAATCTCCTTTTCCATCAAAACAAGTAACAGTGTAATCTACCTATCTTCCCTGAAGCCATAGATGCTCAAATCCAAAACAAATCGACTAGCCCCGATACCAATCTATAGTGAAAAAATTCGTTTTTTTTCGCTAATGCGGAATAATCTAATGCGAAGATCTAGATTTGTCGATTAAATAACTCTCAGTCCAATAGCAATCATTTACAACTCAACAATAAATAAAGGTGGAACCCAGTGCACGAGGCTCCCGCACGATAGCGGACTCTAAGGAGGTAGATAATGTACGCAGCCTTTCCCTCGCAGTGCGAAGAGGCTATTTCTGGATCAATAATGAATAAATAAAATAGAAAATAAAGCGAGACGATAAAATTTAACATGGTTCGGTCTAATTGACCTACATCCACGGATCTAACAATTCACTATAATTTGAAGAGAGTACAAGAGATTTTCTTATTACAAGATTATAGCTACCAAAGTGGAGCAAAAAAAACTATAATCTTTGTACAAACTAAAAGAGATAATTTTTTGATGATGATAGAATGGTTAAGATTCCACTGCTTTTATATAGGTGCTGATGGAGCATATATTTCAGATGTTCAAACTTCTTCCAAAGCAAAATATGTAGCTGCTTTTGATTTTGATTGGATTACCATTTCCAATATATCTCCACATCACAAGCTTTTGATATATCCAATATTAGCTTTGACTTTGTATGCAGCGACAACTTTTGAAATAAATAAATTTATTTATTTATTTATTTCAAAACACTAATTTCCTTGTAACTTTCACATATGAACTCATTTTTGCAAACCGTCTTCTTCTTCGCGTCCCCCATTATCTCCTCATCAAAATGAGTATAATATTGTATTGCTTATTTTCAACACTCCACCTCGACACAATATTACTGTATCTCTTTTTATCTCGAATTAACTAGTGACTGCTAGTTGTTGGGTCAGCGCACCATAGCATTAAGTAGGTGTATACAAACTAATTAAGTTTGAGCAATGCTCAAACTTATCTTTAGGAAGTGATTTCGTCATCATATCCGAAAGATTATCCATAGTACCCACTTTCACAAACTTGATCTTCCTTCGTTCTTCCTCTAGCATAAGAAAGAATCCTCTAACATTAATGTGATCCGTTCAAGAACTATAGGCTTGATTTTCTACAAGATGAATCACGCTCCGACTGTCTGAAAATAGCTCCACTGTTCGCTGCACCACCGAAACATCATCCAACAACTGAAGTAAATACAATTCCTCCTTAGTCGCTTTTACAATCGATATCAACTCGGCTTTGGTAGTCGATAAAACCACTATAGATTGCAACTTTCATCTCCAAGAAATCGAGCCTATGCCAAGTGTAAACACATAGCCCGACATTGACTTTCGTCCGTCTCTATCTCCAGCATAATCTGAATCACAGTAGCCTCTAAAAGAGATATCACCATCTACTCCACTATACAATAAGCCTCTAAAAATTTACAGTACTTGCACTTTTCTACTTTGGCTAAGATATTGTATACAAGAAAAACAATTGATGCCATTGGATTTTGTAATGACCCGCCTTTTTGGATAGAATCTCACAGTGGAATGACAAAATATAATAATCAAATAAACAGTTCATGAAGCTGTTTTACAAATAACATTTGATTATACATTTACAATACAGAATCAGAGTACATACAGCAGTAATAATTAAATAATGCAGCGGAACAACATGATGCAGTGGTATGAATACTATAAATAATAATAATACAAATCTTCGTCTTCGTCCTTCAAAAAAGCAGTCTTCGATACACTGAAAAGCTCAGACTGACCCGAGCGAATTGAAAAGACAAAACACTCGAGTCAAAACTAAAAGATCTTATGTAAGTTAAATCAACAATAAATAAATATGAGTGTAACGGCGTCAGAGATGTTTACGGGGTTTGACATCTCCTATCCAGTGTCTAACATGAGTGCAATAACTTAAGAGATGTTCGGGATTTCCATCTCCTAAGGATCTGTTAAACTATCTACATACATAGTACAATACGCTATTATAATAGTGTCTACAGTAAAGTAAAGTATTAAAATAGCGTTAAGGCGTTACCCATATCCCCCTTAACACATTTTTATATATTCTCATAGTCTATACAGTACCGTAATTCCTCCGTAAACTGGAGGGCTATCAGAGGGCACTCCATAGGTATGGTACAAACCAAACTCGTAGAAGGCGTGATAGGGCATGTGAACACGACACTCGAGGCAATGCCAGGGTAGATATATGGATTGCGGATCCGGACTGGTGGTAACGCATAGCAGCTACTACCGCCCACCTCGAAACACACTCCCATAATCAAAATCAAGGGGTGACCACCAAATCATCACAAAGTCATAATATGGTATCGAAGGAGCATGTCCGATAGGAGGAATGACCTCACTTGGCCCGGCGTGGCTCCTGTTTTAGTCACATCTAAGCTGACTCACGGGAGTCAGGATCACGTAAATATCTCATACAGAATCATTCGCCAAACCATCCTACTTTATTTCTGGAATCTCCACCACGTACACAGTTGTTAAAGTAGTTTTTGGTATTGGCAGAGAGTATGACAATATCTGATCCCGGTCTCTTTAACAACCAAGCGCTTATTACACACCGGATGGTTCTTTTATATTTTTAAAACCATTTCATATCGATATCAAAATATCATATTCAATTCACACCATATCACTTTCGAAGTCATAATTTCAAAATAGGTTAAACCCTTTTTTCAAAATCATCATATTTACTCAAAATATATTATTTAGATCCCAACTTAGGTTATTACATCATTTAATCATATTTGCTTTTATAATCAAGGATTTAAATAAATACTTACACTTTACACAATCTGAAAATTTGAAAATAGTCTAGATAGTTATAAATAGTATAAAAGGTTTAATAGTTTAAAATTGTTAAAATACTTTAAAATGGTTTAAAAATAGCTTAACGTAGTTTAGGTGGATTTAAGATAGTTTAAATTAAATTTAAAATAGATTAAATAGATTTAAAATAGATTTAATAGATTTAAAATAGATTAAATAGCTTTAAAATAGATTAAATAGATTAAATAAATTTTAAAATAGATTAAATAGATTTCAAAGTAATTTTCGAACATTCAAATCCTTTAACAATTCATTAAATCAATTCCAATTTCAACATTAACGCTTGGATTTTCGAAAATAATTTAGTTAATATAAATCAAATTCTATTTCAAAATATCATTTAACTGAATTCAAAATTTAAAGATTTAAAATCAATTAATTTAACCAATCCGGTGTCCGTATATAATTTTCTATCCTATGGTCAAGTGATACAGATATTTATCATTTCAATCCGCAATTATTTTTATTTTTAAGGGTATATATCATTTCAACCCGCAATACTAAATTAACTTCAGATGCATGAAATCGCTTGAGTCTATCATTTCAACTCATAACGATTTCCTTAAATCTATCAGATCGTTCGGGTATGTATCAATTCAACCCATAGGGAACTTGCAGTGTTATAACAATATAAAATATAACATCCAGTCATGGAGCATCAATAATCAAACAACCATCACAACCATTATCCAAATCAACCAATAAACATTAATAGACAACTGATTATCATTAACAGGTATTAAATGAACAATTAAATTCAATATTAAATTAAACGATGATTAAATGCAACAAAGGTCATATTTAACTGGAATGACAATTTAAACATACCAAACATCAGCCAATCAATTTCTAGTCACATCATAAATTTAATTTAACTAACATAAGATAATTTAGTAATTATGAGTGGGTTAAAACACTCACTTATGGATTTCCCTTTTCTAGTCGGATTTGGATCCGCTACTACTACCTCCTTTTGATTTGTTTTCTTGCTATCTTAATCTTCTATTTTTTATGGAAATTTTTGGAAGAGACAGAGAAGTTTGTATAGATCTGGATTTGAAAAAAGGATTTGGAAAAAGAAGAATGTTTGGAAAAGAAGAAGAAAATTTAAAGAAGATGAAGAATTGAAAAAGAAAAGGAAGCTTTGAAAAAGAAGAAGAAGATTTGAAGAATAAGAATAAGAAAAGGGAAGCTTTGAAAAAGAAGAAGAAGAAGGAGATTTGAGGAAGAAAAAGAAAAAAAATGAAGGAGGAGGAAATTGAAGAGAGAGAAAAATGAGATGGAAGTTTGTTTGGAGGAATGAAGCTACATAAGATGAGATTTGAAAAATGAAATGAGGCTACAGGGATAAAGATGGAAACAAATGAAAAGTTAATAAAGTATATGTAAACAAAATAGTAATTGAAATAAAGTAAGAATATGAACAGCCTTAAAATTGTAGTATTGAAAGAGGTAAAGTAAAGGAATAAATATATGAATAAAGATAAAAATAAATCTTCCATTCTTTAATATGAAGCTTCAGAAAAAAGAGTTGCTAATGAAAGAAAACTACAAGAATTATTAACGCATGAACAAAATAAATTTCAGAAACGGAGAATAGTAAATGCTAATTAGATGGCATGAAAATTAATTTGGATGTTCACATTAAGAACGGAAAATGAAAAAGGAAAAAAAACTTCCGGTAAAGCACTTGAAAGGAGCAAACGAATAAATGAGAAACAAATGAAAATAATAAGACAATTATTAATTAATAAGAAATGAATGAGTAGTCTAATAATTAAATGGATGTTCAAATGAAACCTACACGGAGAACTAAATGAAAAGAAAGAGAATATGGATGTGATAATAAATGCAAAGTAAATGAAGAGACCACTTATATACTATAAACAAACCTTTGGGATCCAAATTCCAAAACTTACTCCTATTAATTCACTTCAACAAACCCAAATATACACATATTTATCATTTAATTCTTTATTAAAACATTCGTTTACGTTAATATATGTGCACACTCCATTAGCACAGTCAATCAATTAACAATCAATCAATTAACCAACCAATCAATCTATTCATTTATTTATGTTACTCAAACCAATTTTATTAATTAATGAATATATATCTATCTATGCATTATAAAATGATTTACTTTACTTTTTTAATTATCGTAACGGTCACATTAATGCAACAAATTTACAAGTTTTAACCATATATGAAATGGAAAAATAAATATACGTGAACATGTGTAATTAACGTACAATTGTTAATTAAAGGTAATTCAAATTGATTCCACAACATTTACACAACCATAAACCCTCTGATATATTTAAAATTTTGGATATTAATGTATGTGTGTGTGTATTATCCTAAAATTCAATTTTTTTCCAAAACCATACTTATTCAAAATGAAAGTTTTATTTTTATACATCTCAAAACATGCAATTATCTTAATTAAAATGTTCATTCCATATTGATACGAAATGCAAGTTCCTATATTAACTCATTCATTACAATTTCATTTATGTTTCCTTTTAATTGAAACATTTCAATTAATTTAATTCCAATTCATTTCATTACTAATTTCAACAAATTCTAATTACTTTTTTTTCATTTATACCAATTCAAACATGTTTTATAAAATTTCATGTACAACAAAATTTATACACTATTTACAAAGTAAATGTTTTTATCTTATTGAAAATCAACTTCTCCAAGATGCATTTCAAATAACAAATTATGTTATTCTTTCATTAAAACATTCACTCCATCCTTTATTCAAATTGAACATTTGTTATTCCGGTTAGAAGCAAACATATAATTTATTCTTTTCAAGTCAAAGCTTAAATTTCATTAAAATCTTTATCTTAATTTAATTTAAAATGTAAGTTCTTATGTTGAACTTATTAATTACAATGCACGTGTCTTTTTTCCAACAGCTATTATTGCAGTTTATATTCAATATTAGATTTCAAATGAATTCTCATTATAACACAACTATTTATTGTTCTTTTCATATTCCAACATTTATTTCTTAAATTATTCCATTTTTATATTAACATCTATTATTACAATCAATCATTACCCTATGGGCATAGTTAGCATTGGTTTATATCTTATTCCATTAATATTCTACAATTTCATCTTAACGTAATATTTAATTACATTTAGTCGCAATTTATTCCAAATTAAATTCAACAGATTGATTAAATAGGTAACATATAACAATTGTCACATTTTCTTACTTTAATCACACTTCTAAGTTTATTATCTTCAAATAAATGTTATAACTTGTGACGACCGCCCATGACCCCTGCACTGAACATGGAAATAGTGCGCTGAAAGGTGTGCCAGGCAGCCATGGACGATCATCAGAGGTAAAATTAAAACAGTAGAATCTATCGTATTACTCACAGCGCATGGATAAAATACAATAGAGAATATATATAGTGAAGCTTCACAAAATAAAATCTCATCAATCAAGCTTCATAATAGTTGGATACAAACATCTTAATAGTCAATACATCAAGCCTCACTACATATCACTCAGAGAATTATACAAGCAGCGGAACATCCAGTACATATAGAAAGAAAATAATATGCAAGCCTCCAGCTCGTCTTCGTCATCAGCATCGTTGGAAACTAAGAACAGCACCTGTCACCTGCTACCTAGTCTGTCCATCCCAAAATGGATGAACAGCCCAAGGTAATAAGAGTTGAACATAAAACCTTGAGTCAGACAACAGTCTTAGTGAGCGGTAAATTAACTAACAACATACCAAAAGAGCATAAAGGTAAAAGGAATAGGAATCCAACCCTCCCACTCCACCTCTTTCTACAGTGATAGCCCCCAGACACACTAAGCAGAAGTAAACATAGTAAGGCAAACATTTAAAGTAAAGCAATTATCACTCGAGTCAAGGTCGATGTTTTCCAAGCACAAACCCCCAAGGCCTAAACCAAGATCAGATAAGCACCTAGAAAATATCGCTCTTGAGACCGAATGACGATACAACCAAACATCCATGACTCTGGCTATCACTGTTATCATTGCTTCGATACCACCGTTAATTGAATGACCGACACATTCTTTCAGCCGTCCGTCAAGGGCCAATGGTAACCCCGGTTCTAGACAGAACTCCGCACGTCGTTGCAGCCCGTGCCTAGGACTATCGAATCTGCCCAGAGTACTCGACCACCAACTGTAGTCTTTTGGGACTATCGAATCTGCCCAGCGTACTCTTGCTTTGAGCCTGCTAGAACCTTCAACAACGATGAAATCTCAGCCTTCTAGTCATCCTCCTCGACGACTATTCTCATACTAGCTCAAGCGCCTCTCGAGCCAACCATTATCCTCAATCTCGAACCCTTTCACCGAGTTATCAACATGCTTGGAATGATCCCGTCTGGATTTAACCAAGGCTATCTCACATCATGCCTCGCTTCATCTCATCATAGCAAAGCCTCATCTCAACACCATCATCAAATCTATCCATATGAGCTTTATCATTCGCGTCATATGCCACGAGCAGCTTTTCTCATTCAAGAGCCTTTCCCTTAGCTTTTGAATCATCTTCGACCATCTTGTCTGAATCTAACAACTAATCAACTAATTTATAACAATCAATCAAATCAACCATTAATCCAAGTAATCAATCATGCAAACAAGATCTAAAAGCAATTATAACTAGAATGGCAATTTTGTAAATAAAGAGTCCAAATCTAACAAGCATGAAACATGGGTAATATCTCTACAGCTTGATGAATGAATTTGCATAGATTAACATGTAGTAAAATGGATGTCAAATCATCATGAACAATGGATCTATACTTAAGTTTACGAAAATGCATGGAAATCACTATTTTAACACCAAATCAAGCCATCAATCCGATATACTCCTTTGGATCCGTGTGAGAGATAACCACCACTCACCAAATCACCTAAACATTTCAAAAGCAACACACTTCAGATCTGGACAGCGAAGGATCTAACTTGATTCTCCAAAATTCCGCTTCAAACGATGAAATCTCTCTTCGATGGATGTAGATCTTCAATCTAAGCTCTTGGATCTTCGATTTGCTCTTCGATTTGGATGGAAGGAATCACAAGATTAGAGTGGAGAAAAGAAGTGAAGAAGTGCAGCACTCGAGCTCTCAAAATGGCAGGACTTCGTCGCTTCAAAATCCGGATCCCAAAAAGTGAAGAAAAACCCCGTATTTATAGGCTGTAAATTCCTTAAGTCGTCCGCCCCTTAAGTCGTCCACGACTTAAGAAAACCCACGACCTACGACTTACAACTCAGCAAATCCTACGACTTAACAAACCTCTCCGACCTACGACTTAACAAACCTCACGACTTACGACTTAGCAGATCCTACGACTTAACCATACACGCGACCTAACGACTTATCATAAGTCACGACCTAACTGGACACGGCCTAACGACCTAACACTAAGCCAAGTCCCAACGACTTATGACCTAACACACACGATCCAACGACTTAAGTCCTTATGCGACCTAACGACTCAACTGGGATACGCCTTAACGACTTAACACACTGACTCAACGACTCATCATCTTAACGACTCAACGAAGGTCGCGACCTAACTACTAAACTGCTAAACTTAGGTCGCTCACGACCTAACTAAGCACAACACCCCATAGGTCGCTCACGACCTAACTACAACAACTCTTTAAGTCGCTCGAACGACCCAAACTCCCTAGGTCGTTAACCCGCTTAGTTCCTTAGGTCGCTAACTAACTTAAGCCGTTAACTCTTAAGTCGTTCACTTCTACTACTAACTTCCATAGGTCGCTCACTAACTTAGGTCGCTGTCTTTCCTTAAGTCGCTCCAATCCTTAAGTCGTCTACACCTTAAGTCGGTCAAATCCTGTAGGTTGCTCCAATCTCTTAGGTCGTTCACCCGACCTAACCTACCCCACGACCTAAGCTACCACACGACCCAACTCCCAGACGACCTAAGCTACAACACGGCTTAACTTCTAGACGACCTAACTTCTACACGACTTAAGCTCTAGTCGACTTAACAACACTAACAATCTAATAACAACTGTTTTTAAAATCTTTTGATCCGTAAAAATACGGGTCGTTACATAACTACGTACACCACCCTGATTTTTCTCAATTACAATGAATTGCATATTATTTCACCAATTAATTATACCATTTAATTTATTCCCGTATTTACCATTTATAACTAATTAAATTTCAATGGATTAATTAACCATTGTTACAATTTGTCAATTCAAACACATTTCCAAGTTTATTGTTAACTAACAAAACAAATAACTTCACATTGATTTTATATTCTTATTTACAATTTCTAACCAATGTAACTTTACAATTTATTACAATTATTTGAGATTTCATTCAATTAGTCATTTATTATATTAAATTTACATTATTAAACCCTATTTCTTTATTTACTACCTATAACCAATTTTAACTTTACCATCATTTTAATTAATTGGACATACATTAAAGTATTTATCAATTGCCTTGAATTAACATTTTTAACATTACATTCTAGTTATTTCTTATTAATAAACCACAAATTTTAATTTCTTCCAATATTAAATTACAAAATCTTATTGAATTCAATATTTTAATTATCGAAAATTATGGGTCGTTACAGATTTAAAAGTATTGTTTATCGTTGGATACCTTTGTGTTTTATATATTCTTGTTTATTAGTAATTACTTTTTATTGAAAACATGTAAAAGAAAGATTATCTAAAGTGCCAAAAAAATATACAATGCATCTACAAAGAGTTTCACTTTCAATTAACAAATAACCAAGCAACAGTTACAAACATTTAAAATGAAATCCGTGTACGTAGCACGGGTTCGCACACATCTAAATGAATTACTCAATCAAATGACTCATAAAGGACGTAAATCATCTTAGATTAAATCACTATAAATATCGTATAAATTTATTTCCTTGCAAGCTTTATCTTTGTTATTATAATACCTTCGATTATTGAAACCAAAACCAAGTAATTTCATTCAAGGCTATTTGGTCCTCATATCGTTTATAGAAAATTTTGATATGGATCTTCTTGCCAACAGACATAGTAATAAACACAAACTTTAGCACAATGATACATTCATTAGATACTTATGAAGCACTTAGATGGTTAGCTTATTCTTCTTTTTAAATTTGAAGCCTCTCTTCTTTTGTTAAATGGTTGTCTCTCTTAATTCTTCTTTTGGTCCAAGGCATTAAAGTTTGGAATGAAGGAACTTTATAGCAAGTGGTTCGCTATATGGGTTTAGGATCATTTACAAATCAATTTGGGTAAGTTAACCAAATTCTTTCTTTATTCAATTTCAATCTCATCCCCTTAGTTACTCATACTTAGGTTTAATTAATTCTTCTAAATGCAAAACAATACTTATTTAATTAAATTTCCCTTCGAGTAATTTATCTCATATAACTCTATTAATTAGTGTTTATATTGAATAATATTAATTATTTTCATGTAATGACACTCCAATATATTGTTACAAGCTATCCTCCTCATAGGAATTTCATCTCTAAAATTCAAGTAAGGTACTATAGTGATCACATCATCATCACAAACAAGCACACATTGGTGCATACAACACAATAACATACTACTAGTGCAAAACATCAAACATAATGTCCTAACACAACTATTAGCACATAACAACAAGATCAAATGCACCGATGTCGTTATTAGTACATAACAAGAAATAAAACAAAAAGCATCCAACTAACATCTAATCATATGTCAAAGATTCGAGAATATACTTTTTTTCTTATCATTAAATTCCCAAGTATAATCATCCTTATCGACATCTCACTAGACTCGCATAAACCTCACGACCTTATTTCTCAACTCTATTCATATTACAACCTGCTGTACATTTTGGTCACATCAAATAAGTCATGTCGATATCTATAGTCAAATCATCTATAGTCCTTAATTCAACAACAATGAGGTCGTACACACATATTCTTAAATGTGAAATGAGGAACACATTATGCACGCCTGTCGAACTATTCAGTAACTCGACTTGATAAACGAGTTTACCGATCCTCTTTAAGGTAACAAATGGTCCTACATGTTTATATACTAACTTTCCCACCTTTCTAAGATGCATTACACCTTCTATAGGTGAAATCCTAATGAATGCATGATCACTAACAACAAATTATGGCTCCTTCTGTCTCATATCGGCATAACTTTTCTACCTTGATTGTGTTATCTTCATTCTTACTAATCAACTCTATTTTCTTGGTTGTATCTCTAATAAAATCTGGACCAAGTGTACCTCATATGTCAAACTTGTTGGATCTGGACCAGCATACAATGGGGGAATGGGTAGATTTCAAAAAAAATATTCCATTTAGGTCTTGTTAGTCTTATGAAGTTTAAATTTATTTAGATCTTATCTATATTTATTTTAATAAAATCAGTATTTTATTTTATTTATAATAAAGTTTTATATTAATGCTATATTTATAATTTATAATATAATATGTGTATCATATACTCATGTGTGTACGTGCACGTGCAACATAAATAGTGTATATGGTTTAACATGTTCGTGTACAAGTGTTGGGATTTACACTGCAATGGACATATTAGCTCCTCTATAAATATGCGTGCTGTCTAATAAATATGTACATAATATATATATATACATATAGTTTTATACATAATAGTATTTATAAATGTAAATGTCTATATAAATTCATTTATGTATGTAGATATGTAGTTACATTACAATATAAAATAATTGTAAATTTTGATGTAAATAACTATGGTTTCAAAATAAAATTTTAAATTTTAGATCTAGATCCACATAATCTCAAATTCAAATTAATATATTAACTTTTAAATAAATGTATACATATTAAATATACTTCGAATTATAAAACAAAATTAAAACATATATGTATAATATACATACATACATACATACATATACATATATATATATATTAGAATAATATATAAAAGTACTATATAGTATATCATATATATATATATGATATGTTTTGATGTAAATTAATAATTAAATACACACACACATTCAGCTATAAAAAAATTATTTTTTCATACGGTTTTAAATTTTGTTTTAAAAATTCTTTTTTTATTAATTTCCATACGGAAATCAAGACATTTTTTATTTTTGAAAACAATTCTAAATATATACTTATTATATTAAATATTTGCATACATATATTTTATGATATATATATATATTATGATTAAATACAATATTTAAAATGAATAATATATATATATATATTACATTTGAATTTTAATATATATAATCCATCTTTTTATTTCTGAAAATTTTATATATATTTATTAGTAAATATAAAACACACCTTATTTAATTATGTTTGTATTAAGATCACTTTTTATTTTGAAATCATTTTAATAATATTATTTTTGAATTAATATTTTTGGCTGTGAACAATATATATATATACACACATAGAAACACACACACGCACATATATATCTGTATGTGTGTGTATGTGTAATATATATTTTTAATATATATATACACATATACAATTACATCCGATGAAGATGGCACAAACATATATAGATTCGTGATAATCATATATTATCTAAACATACATATAACATAATGAACGTACACACACACGTAATGTAAATAAAGGATTTACCATGTCCAAAGCCACCTTGAATGCTAATTGAATAACTCCTTGAATCAGTATCCAAGATCTAGCAAGAGCTACCAATCTGAATGCAGCAACCACCGATCTTCTATTTTTTATTTAAATTGTGATTTAATGGCTTGAAAAATCGAAGGAGGAGGGTAATAAGGTGGCCGGCCTTATGTGGGAGAGAAGAGGCAAAAATCAAGTAGCAAAATGATGAGGTTCTGAGTGTTTAAATAACAGAAGAGGATAGGAACTAAAAGTAGATCTGGATCCACTTATCTCTATCGCTTTCAAACTCAATTTAAATGATACAACCTCTCCTTTCTACCCTAGTGTGGCCGACCATGCTTGCCCTATATAGGCCTCCAAATTGCTTCAAGGCCGATCAGATAAATATGCATTTAAATCTAATTTAAACGCACACTGATATCATATATCGATACTTGTGTACACAACTTCTATATACACACTATTTTAATATTGATCAAAAAAAATCAAACAAAATTTTATAATTAATATTTCATAAATATTTATTAATTTAATTAACTTATAACAATTATAATCAATTAAATTAGGTGGTGTAGTAGTATTTAGTGAATCAGTTGTGTGACTCTTAAGGGTACATTCGATTAGTGATTAATATCGAACAATTCGAATATTAACGTTCACACATCACCTTAGCTAGTGGCATGACATTATGGACAAATTTATCGCTTACATAAATTCAGTAATATCTAATTTTACTTATTTAAGTGTTACCCGATAGTGATAATTATTTACACTAATT
Source organism: Allium fistulosum (assembly GCA_030737815.1). Taxonomy (NCBI): domain Eukaryota; kingdom Viridiplantae; phylum Streptophyta; class Magnoliopsida; order Asparagales; family Amaryllidaceae; genus Allium; species Allium fistulosum. Next base: position 1,171,431,119 of record CM060902.1, on the reverse strand, counting down.
CTCTGTATTAAAACTATATCACATTAGGACTTATAGAATTTGGTAATGGTAAAATTTCCAAAATCATCCATATTCAACTCTATAGTCTAAACACAAAATCCTTAGTTCAATAATAACAATTATTATTAACCGACCTACTCTGGCCAGAGATTTTGACTTTGGGTTGACTTCAGTTGACTTTAGTTGACCATGATATTAACCTCATTTAACCGAGAAGACGAATTCTCTATTGAATAGTGTTTTACTTCCAATGCTTCCACTTGATCCAACTATAGCCATTCAATAGATGTCATGCCACGGTTTAACTATAATCAAAGCAGACCTTCCATGTTGAAGATTAATAATATTTTTAAATCAAAAAAACTTTGTAATATTATCACATCGATATTTCCTGTTTGACTTTAGTTATATTAACCAATAGAAAACTATCGAGTAAGTCATTCCATGGTTATCTAATAACTATCAGTACATAACCTCAAGGTGCCCCTAGTAGTCATGAGTAATACACCGCCCAACATTTGGAGAGCGTTATGTACTCTAGCCTCAACGAATGCATTGATATCCAGTCTTTATACATCTTGACTGAGAATATTTAAAATGATGTGTTTATTAAATTATGATAAAATACCCATGATTACAACAATTGTAATTACTATTACAAAACACACCATTTATATATTTGTGTTAAATATACTTAAATTAAATAATTAATTAATTATAACACATTAAAACAAGCATGTAATAGAAAGAAAATGTTAATGCCAATAATGGATCAACAACCAAGGATTGTAAGGAACCTATAAGACCTAGATCTAGCAGATAACAGTTGAAATAAGAGGAAAATAGCAGATATAAAGTAGAGACACAAGATTTTATAGTGGTTCGGCAATCAATGGCCTATGTCCACTTTCTACCTTTGTTGCTTATAGGTTTGATGTAATTTGTTTGAGATTAGAAGAGATTTGATAGAGAATAAGTCACAAGTACAGGGTTTAGATAGATTCTAAGTCCTAGAATTGCCTAGAGTAACTGCCTTGGTGACTATTATGTAGAGGAAAGAGATGAAGAAGAGAAAGAGCTTCCATGTAGTGACGGTAGAAACCCGATCCTATTTTGGTTGCTTCTAGGGAGGTCCAAATATCTGCCCGAAGTAGTACGAAAAATTTGGGGGGCACACGATTTAAGACTATAACTCGGTATCAAGTTATCCCTTTAAAGGGAAACTTATTGTTTTCTTTTAGATCATGCTTCTTACTTCATTTTGGAAAGCCCCTTGTGTTTTCATAGGTCGATGACTTATTTTGATTATCGTTGCTTCATAACTTGGTTTGTTATGCAGTTCACTGAAGCTAACTCTTCAACTCTTGAGATAGGTCATCCAGAACTCTATGAAATCTCTTGAGTATGCATAGAAGGGCAAGCGAACAACTCTTATAAAGTTTGAGATTGTGGTGGTGAAGCATTATAACTCGATACCAAGTTATATGGATAACTCGACTTTGAGTTATGTACTTCACATATTTTAACTTCAATCTTTCCCGAGCTATTTCCTTTGTCCATCTAAGTGTGTCTGCTAAGTTTCAAGTCGTTTCTTCTTCGTCTCGACATTCCGACTTCCATTGACTTCTACTTGGATAAAAACCCAGTTAACATTTTCCCTCTAGGTATGCTTTCTTTGAAACAAAGTGTGCTCTAGAACGAGATAAGTCCTAAATTGCTATCTTGTAAATTTTGGCTGGTAGTTTGAATAACGTCTCGAGATGCTATTTTCACTTGGCCGATTTCTCGCTAACCATTCGTTCTAGTTTCAGTTAGAATTCTAATTCTCCGCGCCGACAATATAATCTATACTTCGAATATCACGTAATGCTTTAGTTTGACATGTAGGTTCTCTTGCACCAATTTGGAGCCAATTTGGGCGGATAGGTATAACTCGGTACTGAGTTATTGGCTTGGAGAAATTTCTAAAATTTTCCTACTTAAGCAAGTTTCCCTTAGCCTTCTCTTCAATTTTCTTTGTCATCCCCGAGTCTTCTAGATCATCACCCGAGCTAACCAAGGCTTCACCGAGTCAACTTGATCTCCACCGAACTCCAACCATCTTTAGGCGTAGCCACCTCATAACCGACGCCACCTGATATATTCACCGACCCCTTGCCGAGTTGCCAACACCAAAGCCGCCACTCAGAAAACTTGGACCCGAATTAATTCCAAATCCTAAGACCCGATTTGATTTTCGACTTAAATTGAAGGTTGGAGTTGGTGAATCTTTGCTTAGGCGATGATGGTGATGATGATTTGGATTTGGTCAATTTCAATTTGGATGGAGATAGTTGATTTTGGGCGTATTGGATTAGTGGTGAAGTTAGGGTTTGGCCCCGATCGAATATGCCTGGTTCCGGGGACAAGTTGTGTTCTCTGGCATCAACCGTCTTCCATCGTGAAATTAGCTAAGCTTCGATCGTCGATTATCCTCCAATATGACAATTTGTATTGAACTCGGGCATATTGGATTATCTATCGCATTGTCTTTCCATTTCTGCACTTCTGGTGATTGTGAAAAAAGCTTTCCGCATTGCTCCGGACAGTGGATCCATTATCGATTGTTAATCGATAACGGGTAAGTACCAAAAGATAATCTCAAAGTACTATACATATTGTTTTTTTGATGCGAGCATGCTATCTACACAGGATGGTCCGTTCATCGTGTACCTGACATTAGACTCACTTTGCATAGATTTTACAATGCACTTGCCCCGGTCAACACTTAGAATCCGATTGGTCCACACACATCGACTTCCTTTGGATTCCAGGTGTTGGTCGCATAGAAATTTTATTCTAAGTAAACATACATGACTGTTTTGAATGCCAAGTTTCCCTTTCAGAATGACTCGTCGGTCTCCTCGTTTTAAGCCCGTTGAAGGAACTTCTCTCCTCCGGAAGTTGGATCGTCTACAGCTCTGGCTTCGCCTTCCATTCCAGCCGGATCAAGCCAGCCCATGGCTTCTGGGCCTCAAGGTCAGTTGGTTCCAATTAGTCCAGTAATTCGTCGAACCTCTATTACTGAGAATCATAAGTGACCTACCGGAGTAGGTACCTTCGAACTTATCGACCAAGGTGCTTTGAAACATTTGTATTCAACATAGATCCCTATAGATGATATTCATTTGCTGACAAGAGATGGGCTTACTCACAATCCCCCTGAAGGCTTCACGGCTTGTAATCGCTATATGTGTCTTGGTGGTGCCGTCCCACCGTTCAACTCATTTCTAAGCCATTTCTTGTAAGAGATTAGACTTGTCCCGTTCCATGTCCATCCGAATGCATATTCATTATTGAGCTCAGTGTACGTTCTTTTCGTGGATAGATTTGAGCGACCGACGTTCAGCGAGCTGACATACCTCTTGAAATTCAAGAGAAGGCGGGATTGCCCATCTTACATAATTATAGAGGCCTGAAGAGGTTGTAAAGTCATCAAAGGATTGCACAACAAACGCTCGTATTTTAGGAACGAATATTTCTATGTGCGTTGCCCGAAGGGATTCGATCACTTATGGCTTACTGGAAGTAAGATCTTTTTCCTTTTGTCTATCCCATGCCAGAAATTCGAAGTTGCTAACTTAATGTGTGTCTCTTTGCAGTTTTGTTAAGACGTGACAATAGGAAAGAGCATAAGAGAATGCTTGATGATTTAAAGGCCATGGTAGAGAGTCGGTAGACTGTCGAATTCCTTCTGATAGATGACAACTTGCGGGAATTTGTGCTACTTCATTCTGGGAGATCTGTTGATGCTAAGTCTCCAATGCCAAGCGGCTCTAGGACAAATACTCGTTCCACTCCCCATCTCATAGCTCCGACGAGAACCTTTGGGGTGAAGCAAAAGGTGCATCCGGTGAAGAGCATATGGATAAAACCACCGATAGAGAGGCTGATAAGCCTATAGGAGATGATGCCCCTAACGATGGGGTCGATGTCACCAGAATACCCACGATCCCAAAGGAAGACGTGGGGTTTATGAGAAGAGAGGGAAAACAATCGATGGTCGTAGAGGAGGAGGAAGAGGCTGGGGATGATGACGATGATAGTGATTTTCGTGCCACCAAGGAAGGGGATGAATCCTACGGCGAATCACCAGAAATGAGCCCCGATCTTCCCCACTCGCCTCCTCCAAAACAACTAATTACTGAAACACTAGTCCCGAGCTTCCTATCTCGCCTCCTTCAGAGTAGTTAATCGTCGAGATTTCTCAACTAGCTGGAGGTCAAGTTACGGACACTCTGGTGGGAGATACGATGCATTCGCGCCCTCTAAGAGACGTCTCCTTTAATTTAAGCAAATTCTAGGACTTCATAATTAATGAGATGGTAGGCAAGATTGGTTTAGACATCACCCTATCTCCGAGCGTTTTCATAAGCGAAGGTGGAGAAACTCCGACTTTAAGATCGTGCCAACATGTTCGGTAGAATGCATAGGAGGTCACGACACTACACACTCCACTTTAGGATCTGGCTCAGGATCTGGCTCAACGCCCTTACCGTGAAACTGAAGAGGAGAGTAGCAAAAGGAAAGATAGAGAAGCCGAGGATGAAGCTCGCCATGCAGAGAGAGACTGAGAGAGGGGGAGAAGAGAAGAAGGGACAGTGAAGGTGATGCCCCCAGTGATTCTCACAAGCGCCACAAGGATTTCCATAATCGCCATGGAACTACATCATCCATTATTCCTCCCGCACCGAGGCTAAAACTGGTGAGGAATTCCCATCCTCCGGGCCATAACCACTGCTGCTCTTATTTCTTCCAAGGGTGGTGAGAAGTGCATACTTCTACCAGGTCCATCTCAGCTTCAGGCTGCTTACCCATATCTCTTCTTGCGTAGGGTTAAGTTTGATCAGAATATAAAACCTACGAACAAAGTTGACTCACTACGAAATCTTGAGGCAATCCGCGAGGACTTGGAATTTGGGTTTGAGTGGCAACGTCTATTTCGAGCTCTTTTTGACGTGAATCGAGCTAACTGCCAGCAAATTCTTTCTTTTGAGGCAAAAAAGCATGATCACGACCGAATGCTCAAGGATCATGATAGTGAAATAGCTCGGTTGAAGACTGATAGAGACGCAGCCTTGAAGGAAAGACCGCAAGTGACAAATTGCTGAAGGAAATGACCTGTGCATATAAAAGAGCGCTTCTTGTAATTAAAGACCAGCTTAAAGACGCTCATGAGGAGTCATTCAAGTTGAAAGAGAGAATCACCGAGGGAGAAAATTCTATCATAGCCCGAGATCAGACTATCGCCGAGCAGGCCGTAGAACTTACTCGACTCCGCAAGGAGAATGCAAAACTGGCCAAGGAGAAAGAAAAGATTGAATCTGATAAGTTGGCAGTCAAATCACTTGGTCACTCGGTCGGAACTTTTGAATCTTTAGAAAGAACATGACGAAATGACAACCCATATGGACACTACCATGCTACATTTCTATGCTTGCACCATCATGAACAAGGGAAATTTATGGTGGCTAGGAGACAACTACCCCCGAACTGTCGCCACTGTTTGGGAAGAAGTGTTGATCTGGTCAGGGCAAGTCGTAGACGTGCGCTCTGAGGAGGAATTAATGGCTGCCTACCTTAGTTTCGAAGACATAGATTTTCTCGCAGCTAGCAGGGGAGATTCAGAAGGAAGAGAGGGATAATGCCACTATTGAAGCCGCTACTAAGGCTTATGCCAGCCCAAGCTCTTCGGGTCAGGGTGAAACATCCACTCCTAAATCTCAAGAGCTAGTTGGGACCGTTCCCGTGTCTACATGGGTTAGCTCTGCAACCGCCTGCATCCTTCCAACTTCTGAAGTCTTGCATGAGCCGTATCTTCCCCTAGTTATCGAGCGACCCATTGAAACAGAAATTGGCAAAGGGGCTTCGAAGTTCAATCATGATCAAACTCCTAGTTCAGGCATTTCTTTCATTTCTTCGGTGCTCCACAAGCTTCAATTCACTCTGGATTCCATTACTAAACTATACAACTGTGTTTCCCAACAGTAGGCCAACTGCTCTCCCGCCTCCTCCTCCAACTATGTAGGGGTCGGGAGCCACTGCCATTTTTACTACTTCCACCATTGTCTCCACAGTGGTTTCGGGTTCAAATACTGTTTTGAGCTCCGAACCTGGACCCGACTCTGAGTAGATAGGAGCGTTACAAAATTTGGAAGACCTCTCCATGTCCCAAGAAGTAGATGTGATAATCACAAGTGGGTCAGACCCGACTGGTAAGAAGATGATGGCGAAGCGGATACAGAAAGAGACCAAAGAGAAGATGAAGTTGAAGATGGAACCAGATGTCACCAAGCCTAAAGTTCTCCCATTTACAATCAAGACCAGCAAGCTAAAATCTAGAGATGTGGCCACCGGTGGATCTACAGAGCTTGATTTTGGTGCCGGAAGGGGGTATACTCATTTCAAAGGCCAAATTCCTTTCGAAAAGAAGAAAGGAGAAAAGAAAAAGAAGATTATCCCTCAATGTGGTGGTAAGAAGCGATGTGTGAAAGTGCTCTGATACCAAATGAAATTGCTCTGATACCAAATGTGAGTGACTGTGCTATAGGATCGTGTAATATGGATGAATTTATAAACAACTTCTGCGGAAAAAGTAAATAAAAAATTAAAGCAGTAAAGTAAATGACACCAGAAATTTTTATACTGGTTCGAACTCCCGTTCTACGTCCAGTCCCAGACTCCTTCTGGAATTAAACTAGCAACCCTCACTTAACCCGGAGGAATAGGTTTACACCACCTGAGCAACCGAACATTACTTCTACCGCCTAAGCAACCGAATAGGACTTCTACCGTCTGAGCAACCGAACAGGACTTCTTTACAAATAACAAAAGTATCCGACTGTAGTATGCTCTTTAAATAACACCGATAAGTCAATTAAGTACAATCTTCCTATAATCTTCTCCTTTATGATATATAGTGTAATGTGCTTGAGAATTGTGGAAGATAGAGTGATCGACAATCGGAGAATGTAAGCAGTTTGAGTGCAGTTTGAAAATAGAGAATAAAAGATAAGAATTCAAGAAAATTAAAATCAATTGTTGTGTTTTTTTGTTGAGTTCTGAAATCTATTTATAGAGATTAAAAAGTTGAAACCATTGATGAAAGGCAACGTTGAAAAGAACAGGTGCAACTGTTGGTTTGAAGATGTTTCTCTTCAATGAAGAGAAGTGTCTTTTCACAAAAAATAGTTGTTGAAAATATTTAGCCTGCTGAAAATATTTATTCAGCCTTCTGAATTTGATAAAATCGTAAACAGCAAGAAAATATGCAATTTTTGGCCTAATTCAGCCGGCTGAATGAAACCATTCAGCCGGCTGAAACTGCATAAAAATTTATGCTTTGTTTCAGCATTCAGCTGTCTGAATGATATTATTCAGCCGGCTGAATTCTGCTAATAAGCAAAAGTTACCATAGCTCATTTGGTTAGAGCACTTGCCTTCTAAACTAGTGACCCGGGTTCGATCCCTACTCCATGCAATTTTTGAAAACTTGATTTTTCATATAAAATATAAATGTATATGTGTGTATACCATTTTGAGAAGATTTTAACATTTGTAAACTCTAGACACGACACTCAATGACTAATAATACTTTGTTTGCCACCTTCGTCTTGTCTCTATCGAGTATATCTCTTCTTGTATCTCCATATACATACTTTCATCCTTTTTTGGACTGTGTATCTTCATTTTGAACATATTTGTTTGTCTCTTTTTGATGCTCATGTACCTGTAAATTAGCTTATAGATTCTTTGGCATAATTGTATAGTTGTTGTCATTAAAATCCAACAATAGAGGTTCTAACATTCTCACCCTTTTTGATGATGACAACTATACAATTTTTAAAAAATATATTCATTCTATATATAAAATAATATTAATATGTTTAAAGCTCCCCCTAAGTATAATATCTCCATCTATCAATATGCATATGAATTTCTCCCCTTTGTCATTATAAAAAAGAATAAGGGAATATAATAAATTTTATAAAATATCTTGTAAATAGCGGGATAAACTTAATATTAATTATGGAGAAAATTAAATAGATTTTACCATATTTGCTGAAGTCCATATTTCATTGTAAGCACGTAATTCTATTAAACGTATGGAACATCCTTTAAAATTCCAAAATCTTTCCTTTTGTTTCTCCGAGTACCTGCAATAAATAAAAATCATTTTTGGTACCCACTTACTTATGTTAGGGTCCGGGGGGTTAGGTCTTTGGAAACCATACCCATTTGGGTGTGGTTTAACCTTTATAAATATAATTTTCATTATTATCTACCATATCAAAATAATCATTAATGTATTTTTCTCTATTTTTCCAATTAACAGGAACCCAAATACTTAGATAATTTTTATTCATATTTCCCGTCAATGATTTTGTACTTTTAGAGAAATTATAAACATTATTGGTCATAGCAGTATTTGAATTTCTATAAAAATTGGATTTAGACTTTATTCGAAATCTAGTACTAGCACTAACGTTTTTACTATACATGAAAGCGTATCTAGTGCTATTTCTACGATAAGTTTTATTATATCCTAAACCAGTTTTATCATGTAAAGGTCTAGAACTAGATAAAATCATGTTTAAATCATTTTGACCTTTATTAGATTTTGTGACTTCAGTGTTAAGTTTATCAAATTTAGCTTTAAAGTCATAATTATTATTTTCAAAAGAAATATTACGGTTTTTCAAAATATCAATTTGCTTGTTTAATTCAGAATTCTCGTTTTTTAACGTACAGTTCTCATTTTTGAGAAGAAAATTTTGAGATTCTGAATTATCTAAAGAGGATTGTGATAAATCATTTTGTCTTTTCAAATCAAAATTTCTTTTAAAATTTTTTCTCTCATTTTCAAATATGGTGTTTTGTTCATCTAGAAAATCTTTAATAGTTATAAATTTATTCTTTACAACACCAAGTTGATTTTCTAAATTTAACTTCTCATTTTTCAATTTCTCATTTTCAAGTTCAACCGATTTCATCTTTTCTAAAATAATAAAATTAAGCTTTGAAATCTTATCGGTTATACTAACTAATTCATTATTATCTTTTACTGAAATTTGTAAATCTGAAAGTACCTTTTTGTAGTCCTCATTGGTGGCTTTGATAGGGATTTTGCTTGTTGTGTTTCGATTGGATCTTTTTCTAGCCATTATTCTATGATGTTGTGACGATCGATAGAATTCCAGGCTCTAATACCAAATGAAAGTGCTCTAATACCAAATGAAAATTCTCTGATACCAAATGAAAGTGCTCTGATACCAAATGAGAGTGACTGTGCTATAGGATCGTGTAATATGAATGAATTTATAAACAACTTCTGCGGAAAAAGCAAAAAAAAATTAAAGCAGTAAAGTAAATGACACCAAAGATATTTATACTGGTTCGAACTCCCGTTCTACGTCCAGTCCCAGACTCCTTCTGGAATTAAACTAGCAACCCTCATTTAACCCGGAGGAATAGGTTTACACCGCCTGAGCAACCAAATAGGACTTCTACCGCCTAAGCAACCGAATAGGACTTCTACCGCTGAGCAACCGAACATGACTTCTTTATAAATAACAAAAGTACCTGACTGTAGTCTGCTCTTTAAATAGCACTGATAAGTCAATTAAGTACAATCTTCCTATAATCTTCTCCTTTATGATATATAGTGTAATGTGCTTGAGAATTGTGGAAGATAGAGTGATCGACGATCAGAGAATGTAAGCAGTTTGAGTGCAGTTTGAAAATAGAGAATAAGATATAAGAATTCAAGAATATTAAAATCAATTATTGTGTTTGTTTGTTGAATTCTGAAATCTATTTATAGAGATTAAAAACAACCATTGATGAAAGGCAATGTTGAAAAGAACAGGTGCAACTGTTGGTTTGAAGATGTTTCTCTTCGATGAAGAGAAGTGTCTTTTCATAAAAAATAGCTGTTGAAAATATTCAGCCAGCTGAAAATATTTATTCAGCCTTCTGAATTTGATAAAATCATAAACAGCAAGAAAATAGGCAATTTTTGGTCTAATTCAGCCGGTTGAAACTGCATAAAAATTTATGCTTTGTTTCAGCATTCAGCCGTCTGAATGATATTATTCAGCCGGTTGAATTCTATTGATAAGCAAAAGTTATCATAGCTCATTTGGTTAGAGCACTTGCCTTCTAAACTAGTGGCCCGGGTTCGATCCCCGATCCATGCAATTTTTGAAAACTTGAATTTTCATTTAATATATGAATGTATATGTGTGTATACCATTTTGAGAAGATTTTAACATTTGTAAACTCTAAACTTGACACTCTATGACTAATAATACTTTGTTTGTCACCTTCGTCTTGTCTCTATCGAGTATATCTCTTCTTGTATCTCCATATACGTACTTTCATCCTTTTTTGTACTGTGTATCTTCATTTTGAACGTACTTGTTTGTCTCTTTTTGATGCTCATGTACCTGTAAATTACCTTAGAGATTCTTTGAAATAATTGTATAGTTGTTGTTATTAAAATCCAACAATAGAGGTTCTAACAATGTGGTCAAGTGTTGGTGGAGTGAAGCACTTGTGGTTTTTAGTATGTTTTTGGTGTCGATCAAGTCTATACTTTTTTCTTTTATTTTGAGTCTTAAACTGGCCGATATTGTGCGAGAACGTCCCCCACTGTTTGTCATGTACATAAATGATATAAGTAAAGAAAGATTGGCATTTCTGTTGTAATCTCTCCTATGTACTTTTCCTATATATGTACTGTGCCTGTTTGTGTACCACTGCATGTGTATACAATACGATTGCTAGTTCTGCAATTTTCATATTATTTACTGCTGTTTTCTGCGATGTGATGTGTGTATTTATCACAACTTTGTGCATGTAAATAGTGTAACTTGTACTTATTTATCATACTACTCCACTTAGTTCTGTTGTGATTGCCAAAATACTCCGTTCGGCATAACATAACTGTGGTGTATTTCGAGGTTGTTTTTAAACTCGGCATTAATATATATGCCCCCACTCCACTTAGTTCCCTTGCTGTTTATACTCAGGGAAATTTCGCTTGATATGTCCCTCCTTACCACATAGGTAGCACTTGAAAGCTCCTCCCTTCAATTCTGGGCACCTTGGTTTGATATGTCCTTCTTTTCCACAATGATGACATGTTATTTTTCTCTTTGTATCTGTGGTCTTAGTATCATTGGTTTTCTTGCTTTCTGTCTCCTCCTTCTTTTTGTCATAGGGGTGATATCTTCCCTTATTTTTCTTGTTGTTGTTGTTCTTAAAACTCTTATACTTCTCCCTTTCCTTGTCATGTTGCTCGAATTTTAAGGCCAGATCAATGACTTGATCAAAAGTTTTATCTGCATATGGCAACATAGCCCTACTAAGTCCTGGGTTTAAACCCTTGATTATACCTATCATTCTTTGATGCCTCATCAGCCACAAGCATAGCTCCATACTTAGACAAGCCATAAAACCTATGAGTATATTCAGTCACATTAAAAGTTCCCTACCTAAGCCTGATGAATTCTTCAAGCAATAGAGTTTTGGCTGATGCTGGAACAAATCTAGCTTCCAACATCTCCTTGAATTGATTCCAAGTGATTTCATTCTCAATCCTCCCAGCTATGACTACCTCCCACCAGCTTAAAGCCACACCTTTCAGTTGTCTTGAGGCCACTTGCCTCTTCCTTTGATCATCCAATTGCATGTCATTTATCCAGTGTTCTCAACCATGCTTGAATTTCCATCACATTTTCAGTCCCTTCAAAGCTCTTGCCTCCTAAATTGGTATAAGTCTTTAATAGTTTGGAAAGTTCCTCATGTGGATTCTCAAGTCTCTGCCCTACTCCATCCCTTAAAGCCCTCATAAAGTCTTGCATATCAAGCATTTGTGGTGTACTTGATCCTGCATTGTGATGAGATCCTCTTCTTACCATGATTGGATAACTAGAGTATGGATAGATAGGGTTAGTTTATCATGAGTATATTTTTTTTAACTTTCTATCTGTATTATTATTATTTTACTCAAACAAACAGTACATACATATGGTTATAGTACTTCAATCAATCAATACAATCATTCTTAGCTATGAATAGTTTTAACATAGCTCTGATACCAAATGAAATGACCCTAGTTATTTTACCTAATTTTTACTAGGATTTTTTTTACATCAATAACTTCCTAGAGTCATTTAGCCTTTCTACTAAATTATCCAGGATCCTAATTTTTCTACTAATATATTTATATCAGTTCATTAATACATATATTCACATACATATGAAGATGTATGTGACCCTCTTGCTTGGATCAGAGTGTTGTCTAGCAAGAGTGCATCCTGATTGGATTTGAATTTCTAATCAACCAGTACATAGCTCATTTTCCATGCCTTTTGATATTTGAGTTAGGGTAATGAATCCCATAATCATATGCAATCTATACTTAGTAATTTTTTACCATTCCTATAGTGATTGTCTGTTAGTTTGAGATAGCAAAGTGATCTCATATTATATAGCAAGCCATCATAATTTTAGTTTAATTATTTGGTATTTGATCAAAGCCAGAAAGGAAAATGATATACTCATTTATCATTTTCAACACAAGTGATTTTATCACAAATTTCTTTACTTATAACCAAGTCAATTGAGTAATTCGTTCACAAGCTGTATAGTTGTATTTTTCTGAACCAAATTTATTCCCTGAATCCCTGAGTTACCTCAGCTTGCATCTAATTTACAGGTTGCTTTACTGGATTTAGAGGATCCAGATTTTATGGTCATAAAGCATGGGTGGTGTCTATGTGGTTTGTGTATATATCAGATGTGTTGGGCTATCTGAACCAAGAATGCTACTCAACAATACAAGTGAATTGCTTAAATAGTTAGTCTTATCTTTATACATACATTTGCAAAGAAAGCTTCAGATTTTTTTTACAAATGCATTTTCTTCCTTTACACCCAAAAACTCTGGTCATCTTGATCAACCCAGACCTCACTATTTTTGAAGTGGGTTAACCTCATGACTAGATCATCAAAACATTAGTGCCTGGCTATTGCAATGTGAATTCGGATTTAAGACACTTGGAAAATTTCTTAGAACATGTACACCTCTTTATAAAATGCACAACTATATATATATTTTCTTCTTTTATCAAAACACTTCTGCATATTATTACTAAATTCTTGAAACATTACTTCTAGCTAAAAATTCAGATTTTTAACCTTCAAACTTAAAGTTTTAAGTAACTTGAAATTAACTAATATAGTATATGTATATACATATCCATTTCTCAAATACAGGCATATATCATTTACAGATTTCCACCATAATACTCAAATATTTTTTTTTTTGCATAGATTCAACTAAGTCTTTGGTTAATCCCAAACTTAATACATTACTAGATTCATTTAAAACAACTAAATAAATCCAAACTTTCAAGATCATTACATAACAACCAAAGCAGAGCTATAAAAACTTCCCAGATTACATGCAAATAATTCATTCTAAGTTCTTATTTAATTCTAAATTTAGCATGCTTATCCAATCATTCTCATTAGCCATAGCAGCTTCCTATTTAGAACCAGCATTCCCTGAAAGATCATTAGAGGCTGCCCCATTTAAAATGAGACACCCCAGATGCCATAAGCAAACAAGGGTAGATACAAGATCTGGTATGAGCAATATAAAAAATTCCATGATATTAAGTAAATAAGTGAGACATAAACATTTTGTATAGGTTGGCATAGCTTCTTTGATCAATTTGCTTGACTTGTTTATGATATATTGTGCATATATGATCAGTATTTAAGACTAATTATGTACACACATTCAACTATGCAAACATACATTTCAAATAGAAATACTCAGGAACTATCATAGCTCTAGTCCAACCAACCTAGGAATAACACAAGTTCCTACTTCATCAATTTGAGGTTGCATTTACCAAATTTCTTCCTAGCCTCATCTGCCATAAGGAATCACGGGGACACATTGCAATAAAATAATTCACAATATTGCACAAAGATCTCAGGGCTTAAACAAACCATGTGCCAACTTGCATACTTTAAATACAACAAGCATTCCAGCAGTCCTCTTGGCTCACAATCCTTAGTTTATTTACTAAGTGTTCATGTTTGATCCTATCATGAGATAGCTAGGTGACTAAATCCCAGTATACATGAAACATTACATATAGCTTACAAGCATAATTCAAGAACAAGCTAACATTCATGTCCAGGGAAATCATATTTTCAAATATTCTAGCTCAAAGAAAATACAAGAATAATTACAACTGGAAATGAAGACTAGGCATGTGGGTTATTATTGTTTCATAAGCAACCATGTTTGAACTAAATTCAAGATCTAGCTTAAACAAGATTTCAGGCTCATGGGTTTCTATTTGATCAAGGGTTCAGCACTTTTGGATATTTCCATTGCAACCTTGAGTCTTTCATTTGAGCCTCAGCACTTACACAAGTGTAATGCAACTCATATACATTTTGATTTCTATATTTTTCATGCCATATCTGAACCAGTTACAAGTATTCTCTATTTACTTTCATAATTTCATACTTTAACATTTTTGGGTATAACCAAACAGAGCAAAATACTCAACTATCAAAGCAATCAAAAGCATTCAGAAACACCCATTAAAACATCCATTAAAACCATAGTAATAAAATCAAAAATATGTAGAAAAATAACATAAGCTTGGCTGCCTCATAACAGGACTTAATGCCATGGGTTTAGTGAGATTACTCACAGAAAAATGCTTCTCTTGCTTAATCCAGAAAAGAAACCTTTTAAAACTTGCTTTTCTGCTTGCAATATTTTCTTCTTTGTTTTCTTAAATGTCTTGGGTAGCAAATGATTTTTCTGGTTTATACTTGGATTTATAAGAGAGGTTTTTCTAGGGTTTTATCATTGTAAAATCCCATTCCTACCCTGGCCAAGACTCATGCATTCTGCATTTCAGATTTGCTTATTTTTCACCCTTAATACCCTGGCCATATGTGATGCTTACCTTCCCTTTTTACTTTTCCAAAATATCATATTCTTATCAAGTCATGATAATTATGTGACATTGTCACTTGTTTATTTTCTAAAAATCCTCCTTTCTATTTTCTGCCTAAAGCAATTATTTTGCTTGCAATTGGTCTTTTGCTATTTTAGTGTTACACTTTCCCTTGCTTATTTCTTTTTAATATTTTCAGTACTTACAGAAATGTACATATGCATACATATCTTATCTAGGCTTATTTAACTCCTCCTTAATTTCAGAAAGATATGCACCTATATGTGCATACAGGTTTTCAAATCCTTGTAACATATTTTTTTTTCCTTTTGGGTTTTAAATAAAATCTGTTTACTGATTCAAAACAAAACCTACTTTTCTTATTTTCTGGGATGATTCATATAATTCCAGAAATCAAATATCCATATCACAAAATCATGTTTGTAATGCTTTTTAATTCTTGTTTTAATTTCAGGAGATTTGGAGTACTTCCTTGTGCCATATCAGTGTGCACGTGCACAGATGCACACACACTTGCACACAATTAATTCCATATATTCCTATACAAATAAATTCATATATTTTCAAAATTCAACCAAAATAAGATTCCATGAATTTCTAGGGCATTACAATCACCCCACCTTTTTAGGAATTGTGTCCTCCCAATTTTCTCATTTTTACTTTTAGTATTTCCAGATTTTTATAAAATCTATCAAACATTGCATAAGCAAACAATTCACTCAACACAACCATACATATTAAAACTTTTTAGGAATTTAGATTTTACCTTCCACTGCAAAAAGCTTAGGGTAATCCATCTTTATTTTATCCTCTAACTCCCATGTACAATCATTAGGGTCTAGGCTCCATTGAACCTTTACCAATTTCAGAGTTTTGCTCCTCAGTTTCTTGTCCTCTTTAGCTAAAATCCCCACTGGTTCTTTCTCATAGACCAAATCAGGATTTATTTGAACTTGAGTGGGTTTCTCTAGAATTTCCTCTTTATCATGCACCTATCTCCTAAGTTGTGATACATGAAATACATTGTGCATTGCACTCATCTCTTCTGGTAGCTCCAACTTGTATGCTAATAAGCCCACTCTTTCCAAAATCTTGTAAGGTCCAACATACCTTGGGGTAAGTTTTCCCTGCTTGCCAAACCTCAACACCTTCTTCATAGGTGAAACTTTGATGAAAACATAATCACCAACTTCATATTCTACCTGCTTCCTCCTTTCATCTGCAAACTTCTTTTGCCTATCATGAGCTGCTGCCATTCTTCTCCTTACCAGTTCAATTTTCTCTGTAGTCTCTTTAACATACTCAGGCCCTAAGACAACCTTTTCTCCTGCTTCAACCCAACATATTGGTGGCAAACATGGTTTGCCATACAAGGCTTCAAATGGTGCCATGCCTATAGTGCTTTGATAACTATTGTTATATGTAAATTCAGCCAAATGGAGGTGATCTTCCCAATTACCTCCAAAGTCCAATGTGCATGCCCTCAACAAATCCTCCAAAACTTTATTTATTACTTCAGTTTGACCATCTGATTGGGGGTGGTATGCAGTACTCAAGCATAATTCACTCCCCATGGCTTCTTGAAAGCTCTTCCAAAATCTGGAGGTAAAGATTGTGTTCCTATCACTCACTATAGTTTTAGGGATTCCATGCAACCTTACTACTTTTCTCATGAATATTTGAGCTAGTTTAGGTGCATTTCTTTCTGCCTTCACTGGTATAAAGTGTGGCACTTTAGTCAATCTATCTACTACTACCCAAATGTTGTATTTCCTCTCTTTGATCTAGGCAGACCATCTATGAAATCCATAGATATATCTTCCCACTTCTACTGTGGTATGCTTAGAGGTTGTAATAGGCCTGAGGGTCTTTGGGTTTCTGCTTTGACTTGTTGGAAAGTCATACACTTTGCAACATGTTTGGCCACATCAGTTTTCATCCCTTTCCACCAATAATCCCTCTTCAAATTTTGGTACATCTTGGTGCTGCCTGGATGTATAGAATATTTGCTCCTATGGTATTCATTAAGTATCTCTTCCTTCAATCCTATATCCTTTGGAACACATATCCTACCTTTATTCCTTAAGTAACCATTCTTATCAATGTGGTAGTTTACTTCTTCCTCTCCTTTTTCTATTAGAGTTTTCTTTTCTAATAAATCTGGATCTTTCTCTTGCATTTTCCCCACTTTCAAAATTAAATCTGATTGCAAAGTTATCAAACTTAATTTTTCCTTTACTCCCTTCTTCAATCATCTCCATGTTTACCTTATTATTTTCCAATTTCCAAATCAGTAAGTAGAGATAAATTTCTAAACTCTTCTATCATTACCATGGCTACTTTTGCATGCTGCCTGCTCAAAGCATCTACAACCTTATTAGCTTTTCCTGGAGTATAAAGTATGTCTAAATCATATGCTGCTAGAAACTCAACTTATCTATGTTGCCTCATATTCAAATCTTTTTGTGAAAAGAGATATTTCAATGCCTTATGGTCAGTGTATAAAATAAACTTAGCACCTAGAAGATAATGTCTCCAGAGCTTTAGTGCATACACTACTGCTGCCAACTCAAGATCATGGGTTGCATACTTTGATTCATGTGGCTTCAATTGTCTTGATGCATAGGCTACAACTTGATCTTGCTGCATCAATACAGCTCCTAGCCCAGAACCACTTGCATTAGTATAAACAATTAAATCCTCATTTCCTTCTGGTACTTTCAACACCGGTGCATTGACTAAGGCCTCCTTGATTCTACTAAAGGCTTGTTCACATTTCTCAGTCCATATAAAGGGTTGGTTCTTTCTAGTTAGGTTGGTAAGAGGTGATGACATCTTAGAAAAATCTTTTATAAATCTTCTATAATACCCTGCCATTCCCATAAATGACCTAACTTCTCCTACTGTGCTTGGCCTTTTCCATGCTTGGATAGCCACAATTTTATTGGGGTTCACTGAAATGCCTTTGGCAGATATAATATGCCCAAGGAAATGCACTTCTTCTTTCCAAAATGCACACTTATAAAATTTTGCTTTTAAATCTTTTTCTCTTAATCTTGACAAAACAATGTGTAAGTGATTTTCATGTTCCTCTACTGTTTTAGAATAAATCAAAATATCATCAATAAAAATCAATACAAACTTGTCTAAATAATCCCTGAATATCCTATTCATTAAGTCTACAAAGTATGATGGGGCATTTGTCAACCCAAATGGCATGACAAGAAACTCATATAAACCATACCTAGTGTTAAAGGCTGTATACTTAACACTTGAGTTCTCAACCTTCATCTGATGGAATCCAGATGCTAGGTCTAACCTAGAAAATATTTTTGCTCCACTAAGTTGATCAAAAAGATCATCAATTCTGGGTAAGGGGTACTTGTTTTTGATAGTGACTTTGTTTAGCTCCCTGTAATCTATGCACATTCTTAAAGTACCATCATGTTTCCTTACAAACACTACTGGAGCACCCCAGCATGAATTACTTGGTCTTATAAATCCTTTGCTTTCCAATTCTTCTAACTATTTCTTTAATTCCTTCAACTCACTTGGCCCCATCCTAGTGGGTTTCTTAATAATTGGACTTGCTCCTGGTATCAGACTAATCTGAAATTCCACTGGTCTGGGGTGTGGAACACCCTCAACTTCTCCAAACACATCCAAGTATTTGTTAATTATGGGGATTTCTTCAATAGAAGGCTCACTGGAATCCTTATGTAAGTCAATCAAGTGATATAATTTCCTTTCTTTGGCTATTTCACACAAAATTGTGATTCTTTGACCTCTAGAATTTTGTAATGATATGGTGGATGAGTCTAGATTAATTATGGCTTTGTATTGCCTTAACCAGTCGACACCCAATATAACACCTATATTCGGGTAATTTAAAACATATAAATTGGAAATAAAAACATTTCCTCCTATGTTTAATTCCACATCCACACAAATCATGTTTAAAACACTAGAACTTCCCAATGGGCTTTGCACTAACAAAGGGGTTTCAACCAGTATGCAATTTAATTTAAGCAATGCAACTAATTCATGGGAAATCAGAGAATGTGTTGCCCCTGTATCATATACTACTGATATAGGTAGGGTACAAATAAATAAGGTACCTTCCACTTGACCATGGTTTTCTGCAATAGCCTCTACTGTGGATTTGCTTTTTCTCTCCAAACTTGCTAGCTTCCCTTGCTGTTTATACTCAGGGCAATTTCTCTTGATATGTCCCTCCTTACCACATAGGTAGCACTTGAAAGCTCCTCCCTTCAATTCTGGGCACCTTGGTTTGATATGTCCTTCTTTTCCACAATGATGACATGTTATTTTTCTCTTTGTATCTGTGGTCTTAGTATCATTGGTTTTCTTGCTTTCTGTCTCCTCCTTCTTTTTGTCATAGGGGTTATATCTTCCCTTATTTTTCTTGTTGTTGTTGTTCTTAAAACTCTTATACTTCTCCCTTTCCTTGTCATGTTGCTCGAATTTTAAGGCCAGATCAATGACTTGATCAAAAATTTTATCTGCATATGGCAACATAGCCCTACTAAGTCCTGGGTTTAAACCCTTGATATACGTATCATTCTTTGATGCCTCATCAGCCACAAGCATAGCTCCATACTTAGACAAGCCCTAAAACCTATGAGTATATTCAGTCACATTAAAAGTTCCCTGCCTAAGCCTGATGAATTCTTCAAGCAATAGAGTTTTGGCTGATGCTGGAACAAATCTAGCTTCCAACATCTCCTTGAATTGATTCCAAGTGATTTCATTCTCAATCCTCCCAGCTATGACTACCTCCCACCAGCTTAAAGCCACATCTTTCAGTTGTCTTGAGGCCACTTGCCTCTTCCTTTGATCATCCAATTGCATGTCATTGAAAATTCTATCCAGTGTTCTCAACCATGCTTGAATTTCCATCACATTTTCAATCCCTTCAAAGCTCTTGCCTCCTAAATTGGTATAAGTCTTTAATAGTTTGGAAAGTTCCTCACGTGGGTTCTCAAGTCTCTGCCCTACTCCATCCCTTAAAGCCCTCATAAAGTTTGCATATCAAGCATTTGTGGTGTACTTGATCCTGCATTGTGATGAGATCCTCTTCTTACCATGATTGGATAACTAGAGTATGGGTAGATAGGGTTAGTTTATCATGAGTATATATTTTTTAACTTTCTATCTGTATTATTATTATTTTACTCAAACAAACAGTACATACATATGGTTATAGTACTTCAATCAATCAATACAATCATTCTTAGCTATGAATAGTTTTAACATAGCTCTGATACCAAATGAAATGACCCTAGTTATTTTACCTAATTTTTACTAGGATTTTTTTTACATCAATAACTTCCTAGAGTCATTTAGCCTTTCTACTAAATTATCCAGGATCCTAATTTTTCTACTAATATATTTATATCAGTTCATTAATACATATATTCACATACATATGAAGATGTATGTGACCCTCTTGCTTGGATCAGAGTGTTGTCTAGCAAGAGTGCATCATGATTGAATTTGAATTTCTAATCAACCAGTACATAGCTCATTTTCCATGCCTTTTGATATTTGAGTCAGGGTAATGAATCCCATAATCATATGCAATCTATACTTAGTAATTTTTGACCATTTCTATAGTGATTGTCTGTTAGTTTGAGATAGCAAAGTGATCTCAGATTATATAGCAAGCCATCATAATTTTAGTTTAATTATTTGGTATTTGATCAAAGCCAGAAAGGAAAATGATATACTCATTTATCATTTTCAACACAAGTGATTTTATCACAAATTTCTTTACTTATAACCAAGTCAATTGAGTAATTCGTTCACAAGCTGTATAGTTGTATTTTTCTGAACCAAATTTATTCCCTGAATCCCTGAGTTACCTCAGCTTGCATCTAAATTACAGGTTGCTTTACTGGATTTAGAGGATCCAGATTTTATGGTCATAAAGCATGGGTGGTGTATATGTGGTTTGTGTATATATCAGATGTGTTGGGCTATCTGAACCAAGAATGCTACTCAACAATACAAGTGAATTGCTTAAATAGTTAGTCTTATCTTTATACATACATTTGCAAAGAAAGCTTCAGATTTTTTTTTACAAATGCATTTTCTTCCTTTACACCCAAAAACTCTGGTCATCTTGATCAACCCAGACCTCACTATTTTTGAAGTGGGTTAACCTCATGACTAGATCATCAAAACATTAGTGCCTGGCTATTGCAATGTGAATTCGGATTTAAGACACTTGGAAAATTTCTTAGAACATGTACACCTCTTTATAAAATGCACAACTATATATATATTTTCTTCTTTTATCAAAACACTTCTGCATATTATTACTAAATTCTTGAAACATTACTTCTAGCTAAAAATTCAAATTTTTAACCTTCAAACTTAAAGTTTTAAGTAACTTGAAATTAACTAATATAGTATATGTAAATACATATCCATTTCTCAAATACAGGCATATATCATTTACAGATTTCCACCATAATATTCAAATATATATTTTCTTGCATAGATTCAACTAAGTCTTTGGTTAATCCCAAACTTAATACATTACTAGATTCATTTAAAACAACTAAATAAATCCAAACTTTCAAGATCATTACATAACAACCAAAGCAGAGCTATAAAAACTTCCCAGATTACATGCAAATAATTCATTCTAAGTTCTTATTTAATTCAAAATTTAGCATGCTTATCCAATCATTCTCATTAGCCATAGCAGCTTCCTATTTAGAACCAGCATTCCCTGAAAGATCATTAGAGGCTGCCCCATTTTAAATGAGACACCCCAGATGCCATAAGCAAACAAGGGTTAGATACAAGATCTGGTATGAGCAATATAAAAAATTCCATGATATTAAGTAAATAAGTGAGACATAAACATTTTGTATAGGTTGGCATAGCTTCTTTGATCAATTTGCCTGACTTGTTTATGATATATTGTGCATATATGATCAGTATTTAAGACTAATTATGTACACACATTCAACTATGCAAACATACATTTCAAATAGAAATACTCAGGAACTATCATAGCTCCAGTCCAACCAACCTAGGAATAACACAAGTTCCTACTTCATCAATTTGAGGTTGCATTTACCAAATTTCTTCCTAGCCTCATCTGCCATAAGGAATCACGGGGACACATTGCAATAAAATAATTCACAATATTGCACAAAGATCTCAGGGCTTAAACAAACCATGTGCCAACTTGCATACTTTAAATACAACAAGCATTCCAGCAGTCCTCTTGGCTCACAATCCTTAGTTTATTTACTAAGTGTTCATGTTTGATCCTATCATGAGATAGCTAGGTGACTAAATCCCAATATACATGAAACATTACATAGAGCTTACAAGCATAATTCAAGAACAAGCTAACATTCATGTCTAGGGAAATCATATTTTCAAATATTCTAGCTCAAAGAAAATACAAGAATAATTACAACTGGAAATGAAGACTAGGCATGTGGGTTATTATTGTTTCATAAGCAACCATGTTTGAACTAAATTCAAGATCTAGCTTAAACAAGATTTCTGGCTCATGGGTTTCTATTTGATCAAGGGTTCAGCACTTTTGGATATTTCCATTGCAACCTTGAGTCTTTCATTTGAGCCTCAGCACTTACACAAGTGTAATGCAACTCATATACATTTTGATTTCTATATTTTTCATGCCATATCTGAACCAGTTACAAGTATTCTCTATTTACTTTCATAATTTCATACTTTAACATTTCTGGGTATAACCAAACAGAGCAAAATACTCAACTATCAAAGCAATCAAAAGCATTTAGAAACACCCATTAAAACATCCATTAAAACCATAGTAATAAAATCAAAAATATGTAGAAAAATAACATAAGCTTGGCTGCCTCATAACAGGACTTAATGCCATGGGTTTAGTGAGATTACTCACAGAAAAATGCTTCTCTTGCTTAATCCAGAAAAGAAACCTTTTAAAACTTGCTTTTCTGCTTGCAATATTTTCTTCTTTGTTTTCTTAAATGTCTTGGGTAGCAAATGATTTTTCTGGTTTATACTTGGATTTATAAGAGAGGTTTTTCTAGGGTTTTATCATTGTAAAATCCCATTCCTACCCTGGTCAAGACTCATGCATTCTGCATTTCAGATTTGCTTATTTTTCACCCTTAATACCCTGGCCATATGTGATGCTTACCTTCCCTTTTTACTTTTCCAAAATATCATATTCTTATCAAGTCATGATAATTATGTGACATTGTCACTTGTTTATTTTCTAAAAATCCTCCTTTCTATTTTCTGCCTAAAGCAATTATTTTGCTTGCAATTTGTCTTTTGCTATTTTAGTGTAACACTTTCCCTTGCTTATTTCTTTTTAATATTTTCAGTACTTACAGAAATGTACATATGCATACATATCTTATCTATGCTTATTTATCTCCTCCTTAATTTCAGAAAGATATGCACCTATATGTGCATACAGGTTTTCAAATCCTTGTAACATATTTTTTTTCCTTTTGGGTTTTAAATAAAATCTGTTTACTGATTCAAAACAAAACCTACTTTTCTTATTTTCTGGGATGATTAATATAATTCCAGAAATCAAATATCCATATCACAAAATCATGTTTGTAATGCTTTTTAATTCTTGTTTTAATTTCAGGAGATTTGGAGTTCTTCCTTGTGCCATATCAGTGTGCACGTGCACACATGCACACATGCACACACACGCACACAATTAATTCCATATATTCCTATACAAATAAATTCATATATTTTCAAAATTCAACCAAAATAAGATTCCATGAATTTTTAGGGCATTACAATCACCCCACCTTTTTAGGAATTGTGTCCTCCCAATTTTCTCATTTTTACTTTAAGTATTTCCAGATATTTATAAAATCTATCAAACATTGCATAAGCAAACAATTCAGTCAAAACAACCATACATATTAAAACTTTTTAGGAATTTAGATTTTACCTTCCACTGCAAAAAGCTTAGGGTAATCCATCTTTATTTTATCCTCTAACTCCCATGTACAATCATTAGGGTCTAGGCTCCATTGAACCTTTACCAATTTCAGAGTTTTGCTCCTCAGTTTCTTGTCCTCTTTAGCTAAAATCCCCACTGGTTCTTTCTCATAGACCAAATCAGGATTTATTTGAACTTGAGTGGGTTTCTCTAGAATTTCCTCTTTATCATGCACCTATCTCCTAAGTTGTGATACATGAAATACATTGTGCATTGCACTCATCTCTTCTGGTAGCTCCAACTTGTATGCTAATAAGCCCACTCTTTCCAAAATCTTGTAAGGTCCAACATACCTTGGGGTAAGTTTTCCCTGCTTGCCAAACCTCAACACCTTCTTCATAGGTGAAACTTTGATGAAAACATAATCACCAACTTCATATTCTACCTGCTTCCTCCTTTCATCTGCAAACTTCTTTTGCCTATCTTGAGCTGCTGCCATTCTTCTCCTTACCAGTTCAATTTTCTCTGTAGTCTCTTTAACATACTCAGGCCCTAAGACAACCTGTAAAGACCCAAAAGTTGGCCTTCGAAAATCGGCACCCGTACTTTACATCGTACTCGAATGCCGTAGATTCAAATGCCAAATCTGGTTCTCCGGAGCTTATAACACAATTAAGTAAATAACACAGCGGAACAAAAGAATAATACATTGATATATAATATCTGATACAACAGAGTGATACAATGAATATCAATATACATCAGAGATATGATACAAGAAATAGCAGCGGAAAAGAAAATGATAACATCAGCAGCAGATAGAATATCTCCAATAGAATGCTCCAAGATAAGCAACGTCAGTCCATGAACTCCAAGAACTGAACTAGCTCCAGATAATCTACTAAACCTGAATATCTGAAAAACCCAACTCTAGACTGCTCGTGTGGAAAATTATGAGCACCCAGAGTTTAGGAAGGGAACAATAAACTCCGGATGCTCATAATTTTCCACACGAGCAGTCTAGAGTTGGGTTTTTCAGATATTCAGGTTTAGTAGATTATCTGGAGCTAGTTCAGTTCTTGGAGTTCATGGACTGACGTTGCTTATCTTGGAGCATTCTATTGGAGATATTCTATCTGCTGCTGATGTTATCATTTTCTTTTCCGCTGCTATTTCTTGTATCATATCTCTGATGTATATTGATATTCATTGTATCACTCTGTTGTATCAGATATTATATATCAATGTATTATTCTTTTGTTCCGCTGTGTTATTTACTTAATTGTGTTATAAGCTCCGGAGAACCAGATTTGGCATTTGAATCTACGGCATTCGAGTACGATGTAAAGTACGGGTGCCGATTTTCGAAGGCCAACTTTTGGGTCTTTACAAGTGGTATCAGAGCTAAGGTAGAACTTTAGCTCAGGAGTATAACACGTTAAGTAGCTCATTAGAGATGGGGTGAAGTATACCCTAGAATGAGTAAGTCTCAGATATCCGTCTGAATGCCTCAGTAAATTCTCTTGCTATCCACTGATAGTGAGTATGAGTGCAAGAAGAAGACGAGATAGGGGACGAGGGAATACGACTATAAATGGCCAATATCCTGCAACAGTGGAAACAATCTTTCTTATCAATTTTCTTTGATTCGTTTCCAAATTCTTTTGATTCATATCAAATTTAGTTAAATTAACTTAATTAATTACTTAAGAAATAAACCATTTTATCCTGCTTAGTTAATCACTAATTAATCAATTTATTAATTATTACTTAATTACTCACTTAATTAATTAATTCTTAATTATTAATTAATAACTTTAATTATTAATTAATAAAACTCAATTACCCATTTAATTAACCATTTATTCTAAATTAATTACTTAATTAGTTAACTACTATTTATTTATTAATTAACTTTAAATAGTTAAATAAATTCTTAAGTTCAAATTGATTAAACACAAGATTATTAATATCAATCTTTAATTACAAATTTATTTAACCTTAAACTACTTAGTTAATTACCATTAAAAATTGACTCACTCTTTAAATTAATTAAACATCTTACACTTGCAACCCTCCTTAATAAATTTTAAAGTCAAATCTTAACTTACAACTTGTTACCACTATTTATTTTATTAATATTAAACTTAGTATAACAAAATAATTTTAAAGTATTTAGGCAGTTCCTACCCGAGGTTAACCATACGTTCACTCGAGTAAAACTCGAGTCCCCCTCTACTCTTTCCCGAGTTCCCCTCTCTTCTCACCAACTTCTTCTTCTACTTAATCTTTCTTCTTCTTCTTTTTTTTAGTTAATTACTGAAGTGTTTAAAACATACTCGCGTTCACACCAGGAACCCGAAGCATCCTCCCATTCCACTCGAGTGTCACTCGAGACGTCCCCAAACCCAAAGCTGCTACACCGTACGCCACCGTGCACGTGCACGGTTTATTCCGACGCCGATGATCACCACCAGCGATGTCAACAAATCAACCATCACTTCAACATCAACTTCCGATCATCCAATCGCGTATACAAGACTCAATTCAAAAATCGAGCAACTCATATAAATTTAAACTCAGAACCATCACCAGAGAAAACACTGGAACCCTCGATTCCGACCACCTGAACGCCTGAACTCTGGTCCTCATCTCCACAACACTTCCACTCAGCCATCACCAAACCCTGATGCAACTCGATCCATCCTAGAATCCATACTACTCTCGTTACTAGACCTGACATAAATTAGGGCTAGAAATCTAAATCCATCGCCGAAATCGCCACGATGATCTGACACCTTTTCTCACATTTTTCCTGGCCTCACAGCACAGTCCTCCACCTCTAGATGAAACGCCAAGGCTCCATTCTCCATTGATCACTTGAATTTGATCAAAATGCCCCAAACGAACATCTCCAAACTGCTCACAAAACTCACCACTAAAAATCACCAAATTCACTTTAAATATCATGACTTCAAGCAAGTATTCAAGCTATATATTCGAATCGGGATTTTATTAAATTCGAAAATTTCAAAATTTTGAGTATTCTCTGTAAAAATTTAAATTTTTCTTCCTGTATACGTTTTTACTTCATGGAATTATTTTTAGATCAAAGTCCTAACTTAAATACACCTTTTTACTTTAAACATCAAAGCTTGAAAGTGAATAGAAATAGAGGAATCAAATTTTCAGATATTGGTTTCATTCTAAACCATGAACAGAGAAGAACCTGTCTCTGTATTGTTAAAACAGATTTACATTCATAGTGATAAAGAAGGAATCCAACCCATATTGACATACATCATCCACCGATCGTCTTCGAACATAAGTTTGATATTAAGTTTACTCACAAGCATCAAGATATCAAGCAAACTAAGCTTCTAAAAAATAGGAGTTTGCTCACAAGCATCAAAAAAATAGATTCAGGTGGGAAGTTTTGTTCACAGTTGATTTTACTGTAATTCATAGGTTTTGAGTTAAATCCTAAATATATATATCTTTGAACCTATTTTTAAAATTTGCATTGCATTGTTAGAAACCTTTTTTATTTACATACTCAAGCTAAAAATCAAATGTAAATGAAGATAAGGAAATTTTTTTTTTCTATCAACCCTTAAGCCTGAACAAAGGACAGAGACATATCTACATTTATCTACAGGCACATACAGGCATACTACTACATATATATACATGCAGGGACAAACATTCAAGCATATACACATCATAGCTTCCAATACAAATCCAAACATCAAGATAAAAATCAGGGTCAAGAGATTTGCTCACATTGCTTTGATGAAAACAGAGAACTGGGATTTTAAAGTCTGGAAAAGGATTTGCTCTTTTTGGAAGCCTGGATTTTTAATCTCTCTAAGCTCGATCTGAATCTTGTTTGTAGAGTTGTTTTAAAATGAAGTTTTGTTTAAGTTTCCTTTCCAGAAGTGGATGAACAAAACTGAAGTGAGGAGGAGATATAAAGAAATGAGTTTACAGAGTAATATTTTCTTGTACAAATTGATATAATTTGGTTGTACAAAATGTAGGCAGGGATATTTCTCTGTTTGTAGGCTGATGAGAAGAGAATTTGGGTGCTGCATTTATTATGTTGTACCCTTATGTCTTCGGCTGAGGTGATAGCCTCAAGTACATATGTTTCTTCATTTTGCTTTGTTTTATCACTTTACTTGTTTCATACTTATATTTTTACATTGTGTCTTGCATTACTACTTTGTTTGTCTCGGCCGAAGTGATTTTGTTTATACATAGATACTTCCATGAATATAGATATAGATATAAAGTAGTTTTAGTTATGTTATGTATATGTACATAAATGTTTTGTTTTATATTTGCTTGTACAGTTTGTTTATGCTTTATGCATATAGATATAAAGTTATTATTATCTTCTTTCTTCTTTTGTCATCTTGTTGTTTGAATTATTGTAGTGTAATCACTTTATATTTTTACTTATTTTGAATGTAAGTTGTTTTCTTTTTGTTTTGTTTTGTTTTGATTACTTTTTAAAATACAAGTGAACTTCAAATTTTTATTAAATCTTTCTTTATTATTTTTATTTGTTTTATACACTTTCATTTTTATAAAACTATATAATTTATCTTATATATTTCGATTCTATTTATAACCTAATATCTATTATTATCATTTATTATTATTATTAAACCATTCATTTACAAATTCAAATCAAATTTGTATATATATTTATAAGTAATTTGGAATGACAATTTCTATTTAAAAATATCAATTCATTTGTAAAGACATTCTATTATTATTTAACTCTATATTTATTTTTAAAACCATTTACTTACACTTTAAATTCAAGTCAAAATATATATCTATATATTTACAATATTTTAAATTGAAATGATTCATACAGAATATACTTGAATCCGGGGAAACTCGCTCCATTTTATCAATTTAATTTTACAATTTTTATTCAAAAATTCAATAAATTATCGATTTAAATGAATTTAAATATGGGGTCGTTACACAACCTTTTCTCCTGCTTCAACCCAACATATTGGTGGCAAACATGGTTTGCCATATAAGGCTTCAAATGGTGCCATGCCTATAGTGCTTTGATAACTATTGTTATATGTAAATTCAGCTAAATGGAGGTGATCTTCCCAATTACCTCCAAAGTCCAATGCGCATGCCCTCAACAAATCCTCCAAAATTTTATTTATTACTTCAGTTTGGCCATCTGATTGGGGGTGGTATGCAGTACTCAAGCATAATTCACTCCCCATGGCTTCTTGAAAGCTCTTCCAAAATCTGGAGGTAAAGATTGTGTCCCTATCACTCACTATAGTTTTAGGGATTCCATGCAACCTTACTACTTTTCTCATGAATATTTGAGCTAGTTTAGGTGCATTTCTTTCTGCCTTCACTAGTATAAAGTGTGGCACTTTAGTCAATCTATCTACTACTACCCAAATGCTTGTATTTCCTCTCTTTGATCTAGGCAGACCATCTATGAAATCCATAGATATATCTTCCCACTTCCACTGTGGTATGCTTAGAGGTTGTAATAGGCCTGAGGGTCTTTGGGTTTCTGCTTTGACTTGTTGGCAAGTCATACACTTTGCAACATGTTTGGCCACATCAGTTTTCATCCCTTTCCACCAATAATCCCTCTTCAAATTTTGGTACATCTTGGTGCTGCCTGGATGTATAGAATATTTGCTCCTATGATATTCATTAAGTATCTCTTCCTTCAATCCTATATCCTTTGGAACACATATCCTACCTTTATTCCTTAAGTAACCATTCTTATCAATGTGGTAGTTTACTTCTTCCTCTCCTTTTTCTATTAGAGTTTTCTTTTCTAATAAATCTGGATCTTTCTCTTGCATTTTCCCCACTTTCAAAATTAAATCTGATTGCAAAGTTATCAAACTTAATTTTCCTTTACTCCCTTCTTCAATCATCTCCATGTTTACCTTATTATTTTCCTCAATTTCCAAATCAGTAAGTAGAGATAAATTTCTAAACTCTTCTATCATTACCATGGCTACTTTTGCATGCTGCCTGCTCAAAGCATCTACAACCTTATTAGCTTTTCCTGGAGTATAAAGTATGTCTAAATCATATGCTGCTAGAAACTCAACCCATCTATGTTGCCTCATATTCAAATCTTTTTGTGAAAAGAGATATTTCAATGCCTTATGGTCAGTATATAATATAAACCTAGCACCTAGAAGATAATGTCTCCAGAGCTTTAGTGCATACACTACTGCTGCCAACTCAAGATCATGGGTTGCATACTTTGATTCATGTGGCTTCAATAGTCTTGATGCATAGGCTATAACTTGATCTTGCCGCATCAATACAGCTCCTAGCCCAGAACCACTTGCATTAGTATAAACAATTAAATTGTCATTTCTTTCTGGTACTTTCAACACTGGTGCATTGACTAAGGCCTCCTTGATTCTACTAAAGGCTTGTTCACATTTCTCAGTCCATATAAAGGGTTGGTTCTTTCTAGTTAGGTTGGTAAGAGGTGATGACATCTTAGAAAAATCTTTTATAAATCTTCTATAATACCCTGCCATTCCCATAAATGACCTAACTTCTCCTACTGTGCTTGGCCTTTTCCATGCTTGGATAGCCACAATTTTATTGGGGTTCACTGAAATGCCTTTGGCAGATATAACATGCCCAAGGAAATGCACTTCTTCTTTCCAAAATGCACACTTATAAAATTTTGCTTTTAAATCTTTTTCTCTTAATCTTGACAAAACAAGGTGTAAGTGATTTTCATGTTCCTCTACTGTTTTAGAATAAATCAAAATATCATCAATAAAAATCAATACAAACTTGTCTAAATAATCCCTGAATATCCTATTCATTAAGTCTACAAAGTATGATGGGGCATTTGTCAACCCAAATGGCATCACAAGAAACTCATATAAACCATACCTAGTGTTAAAGGCTGTATACTTAACACTTGAGTTCTCAACCTTCATCTGATGGAATCCAGATGCCAGGTCTAACCTAGAAAATATTTTTGCTCCACTAAGTTGATCAAAAAGATCATCAATTCTGGGTAAGGGGTACTTGTTTTTGATAGTGACTTTGTTTAGCTCCCTGTAATCTATGCACATTCTTAAAGTACCATCATGTTTCCTTACAAACACTACTGGAGCACCCCAGCATGAATTACTTGGTCTTATAAATCCTTTGCTTTCCAATTCTTCTAACTATTTCTTTAATTCCTTCAACTCACTTGGCCCCATCCTAGTGGGTTTCTTAATAATTGGACTTGCTCCTGGTATCAGACTAATCTGAAATTCCACTGGTCTGGGGTGTGGAACACCCTCAACTTCTCCAAACACATCCAAGTATTTGTTAATTATGGGGATTTCTTCAATAGAAGGCTCACTGGAATCCTTATTTAAGTCAATCAAGTGATATAATTTCCTTTCTTTGGCTATTTCACACAAAATTGTGATTCTTTGACCTCTAGAATTTTGTAATGATATGGTGGATGAGTCTAGATTAATTATGGCTTTGTATTGCCTTAACCAGTCGACACCCAATATAACACCTATATTCGGGTAATTTAAAACATATAAATTGGAAATAAAAACATTTCCTCCTATGTTTAATTCCACATCCACACAAATCATGTTTAAAACACTAGAACTTCCCAATGGGCTTTGCACTAACAAAGGGGTTTCAACCAGTATGCAATTTAATTTAAGCAATGCAACTAATTCATGGGAAATCAGAGAATGTGTTGCCCCTGTATCATATACTACTGATATAGGTAGGGTACAAATAAATAAGGTACCTTCCACTTGACCATGGTTTTCTGCAATAGCCTCTACTGTGGATTTGCTTTTTCTCTCCAAACTTGCTAGCTTCCCTTGCTGTTTATACTCAGGGCAATTTCTCTTGATATGTCCCTCCTTACCACATAGGTAGCACTTGAAAGCTCCTCCCTTCAATTCTGGGCACCTTGGTTTGATATGTCCTTCTTTTCCACAATGATGACATGTTATTTTTCTCTTTGTATCTGTGGTCTTAGTATCATTGGTTTTCTTGCTTTCTGTCTCCTCCTTCTTTTTGTCATAGGGGTGATATCTTCCATTATTTTTCTTGTTGTTGTTCTTAAAACTCTTATACTTCTCCCTTTCCTTGTCATGTTGCTCGAATTTTAAGGCCAGATCAATGACTTGATCAAAATTTTTATCTGCATATGGCAACATAGCCCTACTAAGTCCTGGGTTTAAACCCTTGATATACGTATCATTCTTTGATGCCTCATCAGCCACAAGCATAGCTCCATACTTAGACAAGCCCTAAAACCTATGAGTATATTCAGTCACATTAAAAGTTCCCTGCCTAAGCCTGATGAATTCTTCAAGCAATAGAGTTTTGGCTGATGCTGGAACAAATCTAGCTTCCAACATCTCCTTGAATTGATTCCAAGTGATTTCATTCTCAATCCTCCCAGCTATGACTACCTCCCACCAGCTTAAAGCCACACCTTTCAGTTGTCTTGAGGCCACTTGCCTCTTCCTTTGATCATCCAATTGCATGTCATTGAAAATTCTATCCAGTGTTCTCAACCATGCTTGAATTTCCATCACATTTTCAGTCCCTTCAAAGCTCTTGCCTCCTAAATTGGTATAAGTCTTTAATAGTTTGGAAAGTTCCTCACGTGGGTTCTCAAGTCTCTGCCCTACTCCATCCCTTAAAGCCCTCATAAAGTCTTGCATATCAAGCATTTGTGGTGTACTTGATCCTGCATTGTGATGAGATCCTCTTCTTACCATGATTGGATAACTAGAGTATGGGTAGATAGGGTTAGTTTATCATGAGTATATATTTTTTAACTTTCTATCTGTATTATTATTATTTTACTCAAACAAACAGTACATACATATGGTTATAGTACTTCAATCAATCAATACAATCATTCTTAGCTATGAATAGTTTTAACATAGCTCTGATACCAAATGAAATGACCCTAGTTATTTTACCTAATTTTTACTAGGATTTTTTTTACATCAATAACTTCCTAGAGTCATTTAGCCTTTCTACTAAATTATCCAGGATCCTAATTTTTCTACTAATATATTTATATCAGTTCATTAATACATATATTCACATACATATGAAGATGTATGTGACCCTCTTGCTTGGATCAGAGTGTTGTCTAGCAAGAGTGCATCATGATTGAATTTGAATTTCTAATCAATCAGTACATAGCTCATTTTCCATGCCTTTTGATATTTGAGTCAAGGTAATGAATCCCATAATCATATGCAATCTATACTTAGTAATTTTTGACCATTCCTATAGTGATTGTCTGTTAGTTTGAGATAGCAAAGTGATCTCAGATTATATAGCAAGCCATCATAATTTTAGTTTAATTATTTGGTATTTGATCAAAGCCAGAAAAGAAAATGATATACTCATTTATCATTTTCAACACAAGTGATTTTATCACAAATTTCTTTACTTATAACCAAGTCAATTGTGTAATTCGTTCACAAGCTGTATAGTTGTATTTTTCTGAACCAAATTTATTCCCTGAATCCCTGAGTTACCTCAGCTTGCATCTAATTTACAGGTTGCTTTACTGGATTTAGAGGATCCAGATTTTATGGTCATAAAGCATGGGTGGTGTATATGTGGTTTGTGTATATATCAGATGTGTTGGGCTATCTAAACCAAGAATGCTACTCAACATTACAAGTGAATTGCTTAAATAGTTAGTCTTATCTTTATACATACATTTGCAAAGAAAGCTTCAGATTTTTTTTTACAAATGCATTTTCTTCCTTTACACCCAAAAACTCTGGTCATCTTGATCAACCCAGACCTCACTATTTTTGAAGTGGGTTAACCTCATGACTAGATCATCAAAACATTAGTGCCTGGCTATTGCAATATGAATTCGGATTTAAGACACTTGGAAAATTTCTTAGAACATGTACACCTCTTTATAAAATGCACAACTATATATATATTTTCTTCTTTTATCAAAACACTTCTGCATATTATTACTAAATTCTTGAAACATTACTTCTAGCTAAAAATTCAGATTTTTAACCTTCAAACTTAAAGTTTTAAGTAACTTGAAATTAACTAATATAGTATATGTAAATACATATCCATTTCTCAAATACAGGCATATATCATTTACAGATTTCCACCATAATACTCAAATATATATTTTCTTGCATAGATTCAACTAAGTCTTTGGTTAATCCCAAACTTAATACATTACTAGATTCATTTAAAACAACTAAATAAATCCAAACTTTCAAGATCATTACATAACAACCAAAGCAGAGCTATAAAAACTTCCCAGATTACATGCAAATAATTCATTCTAAGTTCTTATTTAATTCAAAATTTAGCATGCTTATCCAATCATTCTCATTAGCCATAGCAGCTTCCTATTTAGAACCAGCATTCCCTGAAAGATCATTAGAGGCTGCCCCATTTTAAATGAGACACCCCAGATGCCATAAGCAAACAAGGGTCAGATACAAGATCTGGTATGAGCAATATAAAAAATTCCATGATATTAAGTAAATAAGTGAGACATAAACATTTTGTATAGGTTGACATAGCTTCTTTGATCAATTTGCCTGACTTGTTTATGATATATTGTGCATATATGATCAGTATTTAAGACTAATTATGTACACACATTCAACTATGCAAACATACATTTCAAATAGAAATACTCAGGAACTATCATAGCTCCAGTCCAACCAACCTAGGAATAACACAAGTTCCTACTTCATCAATTTGAGGTTGCATTTACCAAATTTCTTCCTAGCCTCATCTGCCATAAGGAATCACGGGGACACATTGCAATAAAATAATTCACAATATTGCACAAAGATCTCAGGGCTTAAACAAACCATGTGCCAACTTGCATACTTTAAATACAACAAGCATTCCAGCAGTCCTCTTGGCTCACAATCCTTAGTTTATTTACTAAGTGTTCATGTTTGATCCTATCATGAGATAGCTAGGTGACTAAATCCCAGTATACATGAAACATTACATAGAGCTTACAAGCATAATTCAAGTACAAGCTAACATTCATGTCCAGGGAAATCATATTTTCAAATATTCTAGCTCAAAGAAAATACAAGAATAATTACAACTGGAAATGAAGACTAGGCATGTGGGTTATTATTGTTTCATAAGCAACCATGTTTGAACTAAATTCAAGATCTAGCTTAAACAAGATTTCTGGCTCATGGGTTTCTATTTGATCAAGGGTTCAACACTTTTGGATATTTCCATTGCAACCTTGAGTCTTTCATTTGAGCCTCAGCACTTACACAAGTGTAATGCAACTCATATACATTTTGATTTCTATATTTTTCATGCCATATCTGAACCAGTTACAAGTATTCTCTATTTACTTTCATAATTTCATACTTTAACATTTCTGGGTATAACCAAACAGAGCAAAATACTCAACTATCAAAGCAATCAAAAGCATTCAGAAACACCCATTAAAACATCCATTAAAACCATAGTAATAAAATCAAAAATATGTAGAAAAATAACATAAGCTTGGCTGCCTCATAACAGGACTTAATGCCATGGGTTTAGTGAGATTACTCACAGAAAAATGCTTCTCTTGCTTAATCCAGAAAAGAAACCTTTTAAAACTTTCTTTTCTGCTTGCAATATTTTCTTCTTTGTTTTCTTAAATGTCTTGGGTAGCAAATGATTTTTCTGGTTTATACTTGGATTTATAAGAGAGGTTTTTCTAGGGTTTTATCATTGTAAAATCCCATTCCTACCCTGGCCAAGACTCATGCATTCTGCATTTCAGATTTGCTTATTTTTCACCCTTAATACCCCGGCCATATGTGATGCTTACCTTCCCTTTTTACTTTTCCAAAATATCATATTATTATCAAGTCATGATAATTGTGTGACATTGTCACTTGTTTATTTTCTAAAAATCCTCCTTTCTATTTTCTGCCTAAAGCAATTATTTTGCTTGCAATTTGTCTTTTGCTATTTTAGTGTTACACTTTCCCTTGCTTATTTCTTTTTAATATTTTCAGTACTTACAGAAATGTACATATGCATACATATCTTATCTAGGCTTATTTAACTCCTCCTTAATTTCAGAAAGATATGCACCTATATGTGCATACAGGTTTTCAAATCCTTGTAACATATTTTTTTTTTCTCTTCTGGGTTTTAAATAAAATCTGTTTACTGATTCAAAACAAAACCTACTTTTCTTATTTTCCGGGATGATTCATATAATTCCAGAAATCAAATATCCATATCACAAAATCATGTTTGTAATGCTTTTTAATTCTTGTTTTAATTTCAGGAGATTTGGAGTTCTTCCTTGTGCCATATCAGTGTGCACGTGCACACATGCACATATGCACACACACGCACACAATTAATTCCATATATTCCTATACAAATAAATTCATATATTTTCAAAATTCAACCAAAATAAGATTCCATGAATTTCTAGGGCATTACAATCACCCCACCTTTTTAGGAATTGTGTCCTCACAATTTTCTCATTTTTACTTTAAGTATTTCCAGATTTTTATAAAATCTATCAAACATTGCATAAGCAAACAATTCAGTCAAAACAACCATACATATTAAAACTTTTTAGGAATTTAGATTTTACCTTCCACTGCAAAAGGCTTAGGGTAATCCATCTTTATTTTATCCTCTAACTCCCATGTACAATCATTAGGGTCTAGGCTCCATTGAACCTTTACCAATTTCAGAGTTTTGCTCCTCAGTTTCTTGTCCTCTTTAGCTAAAATCCCCACTGGTTCTTTCTCATAGACCAAATCAGGATTTATTTGAACTTGAGTGGGTTTCTCTAGAATTTCCTCTTTATCATGCACCCATCTCCTAAGTTGTGATACATGAAATACACTGTGCATTGCACTCATCTCTTCTGGTAGCTCCAACTTGTATGCTAATAAGCCCACTCTTTCCAAAATCTTGTAAGGTCCAACATACCTTGGGGTAAGTTTTCCCTGCTTGCCAAACCTCAACACCTTCTTCATAGGTGAAACTTTGATGAAAACATAATCACCAACTTCATATTCTACCTGCTTCTTCCTTTCATCTGCAAACTTCTTTTGCCTATCTTGAGCTGCTGCCATTCTTCTCCTTACCAGTTCAATTTTCTCTGTAGTCTCTTTAACATACTCAGGCCCTAAGATAGCCTTTTCTCCTGCTTCAACCCAACATATTGGTGACAAACATGGTTTGCCATACAAGGCTTCAAATGGTGCCATGCCTATGGTGCTTTGATAACTATTGTTAAATGTAAATTCAGCCAAATGGAGGTGATCTTCCCAATTACCTCCAAAGTCCAATGCGCATGCCCTCAACAAATCCTCCAAAACTTTATTTATTACTTCAGTTTGACCATCTGATTGGGGGTGGTATGCAGTACTCAAGCATAATTCACTCCCCATGGCTTCTTGAAAGCTCTTCCAAAATCTGGAGGTAAAGATTGTGTCCCTATCACTCACTATAGTTTTAGGGATTCCATGCAACCTTACTACTTTTCTCATGAATATTTGAGCTAGTTTAGGTGCATTTCTTTCTGCCTTCACTGGTATAAAGTGTGGCACTTTAGTCAATCTATCTACTACTACCCAAATGCTTGTATTTCCTCTCTTTGATCTAGGCAGACCATCTATGAAATCCATAGATATATCTTCCCACTTCCACTGTGGTATGCTTAGAGGTTGTAATAGGCCTGAGGGTCTTTGGGTTTCTGCTTTGACTTGTTGGCAAGTCATACACTTTGCAACATGTTTGGCCACATCAGTTTTCATCCCTTTCCACCAATAATCCCTCTTCAAATTTTGGTACATCTTGGTGCTGCCTGGATGTATAGAATATTTGCTCCTATGATATTCATTAAGTATCTCTTCCTTCAATCCTATATCCTTTGGAACACATATCCTACCTTTATTCCTTAAGTAACCATTCTTATCAATGTGGTAGTTTACTTCTTCCTCTCCTTTTTCTATTAGAGTTTTCTTTTCTAATAAATCTGGATCTTTCTCTTGCATTTTCCCCACTTTCAAAATTAAATCTGATTGCAAAGTTATCAAACTTAATTTTCCTTTACTCCCTTCTTCAATCATCTCCATGTTTACCTTATTATTTTCCTCAATTTCCAAATCAGTAAGTAGAGATAAATTTCTAAACTCTTCTATCATTACCATGGCTACTTTTGCATGCTGCCTGCTCAAAGCATCTGCAACCTTATTAGCTTTTCCTGGAGTATAAAGTATGTCTAAATCATATGCTGCTAGAAACTCAACCCATCTATGTTGCCTCATATTCAAATCTTTTTGTGAAAAGAGATATTTCAATGCCTTATGGTCAGTGTATAAAATAAACTTAGCACCTAGAAGATAATGTCTCCAGAGCTTTAGTGCATACACTACTGCTGCCAACTCAAGATCATGGGTTGCATACTTTGATTCATGTGGCTTCAATTGTCTTGATGCATAGGCTACAACTTGATCTTGCTGCATCAATACAGCTCCTAGCCCAGAACCACTTGCATTAGTATAAACAATTAAATCCTCATTTCCTTCTGGTACTTTCAACACTAGTGCATTGACTAACGCCTCCTTGATTCTACTAAAGGCTTGTTCACATTTCTCAGTCCATATAAAGGGTTGGTTCTTTCTAGTTAGGTTGGTAAGAGGTGATGACATCTTAGAAAAATCTTTTATAAATCTTCTATAATACCCTGCCATTCCCATAAATGACCTAACTTCTCCTACTGTGCTTGGCCATTTCCATGCTTGGATAGCCACAATTTTATTGGGGTTCACTGAAATGCCTTTGGCAGATATAACATGCCCAAGGAAATGCACTTCTTCTTTCCAAAATGCACACTCATAAAATTTTTCTTTTAAATCTTTTTCTCTTAATCTTGACAATACAAGGTGTAAGTGATTTTCATGTTCCTCTACTGTTTTAGAATAAATCAAAATATCATCAATAAAAATCAATACAAACTTGTCTAAATAATCCCTGAATATCCTATTCATTAAGTCTACAAAGTATGATGGGGCATTTGTCAACCCAAATGGCATGACAAGAAACTCATATAAACCATACCTAGTGTTAAAGGCTGTATACCTAACACTTGAGTTCTCAACCTTCATCTGATGGAATCCAGATGCCAGGTCTAACCTAGAAAATATTTTTGCTCCACTAAGTTGATCAAAAAGATCATCAATTCTGGGTAAGGGGTACTTGTTTTTGATAGTGACTTTGTTTAGCTCCCTGTAATCTATGCACATTCTTAAAGTACCATCATGTTTCCTTACAAACACTACTGGAGCACCCCAGCATGAATTACTTGGTCTTATAATTCCTTTGCTTTCCAATTCTTCTAACTATTTCTTTAATTCCTTCAACTCACTTGGCCCCATCCTAGTGGGTTTCTTAATAATTGGACTTGCTCTTGGTATCAGACTAATCTGAAATTCCACTGGTCTGGGGTGTGGAACACCCTCAACTTCTCCAAACACATCCAAGTATTTGTTAATTATGGGGATTTCTTCAATAGAAGGCTCACTGGAATCCTTATTTAAGTCAATCAAGTGATATAATTTCCTTTCTTTGGCTATTTCACACAAAATTGTGATTCTTTGACCTCTAGAATTTTGTAATGATATGGTGGATGAGTCTAAATTAATTATGGCTTTGTATTGCCTTAACCAGTCGACACCTAATATAACACCTATATTCGGGTAATTTAAAACATATAAATTGGAAATAAAAACATTTCCTCCTATGTTTAATTCCACATCCACACAAATCATGTTTAAAACACTAGAACTTCCCAATGGGCTTTGCACTAACAAAGGGGTTTAAACCAGTATGCAATTTAATTTAAGCAATGCAACTAATTCAAGGGAAATCAGAGAATGTGTTGCCCCTGTATCATATACTACTGATATAGGTAGGGTACAAATAAATAAGGTACCTTCCACTTGACCATGGTTTTCTGCAATAGCCTCTACTGTGGATTTGCTTTTGCTCTCCAAACTTGCTAGCTTCCCTTGCTGTTTATACTCAGGGCAATTTCTCTTGATATGTCCCTCCTTACCACATAGGTAGCACTTGAAAGCTCCTCCCTTCAATTCTGGGCACCTTGGTTTGATATGTCCTTCTTTTCCACAATGATGACATGTTATTTTTCTCTTTGTATCTGTGGTCTTAGTATCATTGCTTTTCTTGCTTTCTGTCTCCTCCTTCTTTTTGTCTTAGGGGTGATATCTTCCCTTATTTTTCTTGTTGTTGTTGTTCTTAAAACTCTTATACTTCTCCCTTTCCTTGTCATGTTGCTCGAATTTTAAGGCCAGATCAATGACTTGATCAAAAGTTTTATCTGCATATGGCAACATAGCCCTACTAAGTCCTGGGTTTAAACCCTTGATATACCTATCATTCTTTGATGCCTCATCATCCACAAGCATAGCTCCATACTTAGACAAGCCCTAAAACCTATGAGTATATTCAGTCACATTAAAAGTTCCCTGCCTAAGCCTGATGAATTCTTCAAGCAATAGAGTTTTGGCTGATGCTGGAACAAATCTAGCTTCCAACATCTCCTTGAATTGATTCCAAGTGATTTCATTCTCAATCCTCCCAGCTATGACTACCTCCCACCAGCTTAAAGCCACACCTTTCAGTTGTCTTGAGGCCACTTGCCTCTTCCTTTGATCATCCAATTGCATGTCATTGAAAATTCTATCCAGTGTTCTCAACCATGCTTGAATTTCCATCACATTTTCAGTCCCTTCAAATCTCTTGCCTCCTAAATTGGTATAAGTCTTTAATAGTTTGGAAAGTTCCTCATGTGGGTTCTCAAGTCTCTGCCCTACTCCATCCCTTAAAGCCCTCATAAAGTCTTGCATATCAAGCATTTGTGGTGTACTTGATCCTGCATTGTGATGAGATCCTCTTCTTACCATGATTGGATAACTAGAGTATGGGTAGATAGGGTTAGTTTATCATGAGTATATATTTTTTAACTTTCTATCTGTATTATTATTATTTTACTCAAACAAACAGTACATACATATGGTTATAGTACTTCAATCAATCAGTACAATCATTCTTAGCTATGAATAGTTTTAACATAGCTCTGATACCAAATGAAATGACCCTAGTTATTTTACCTAATATTTACTAGGATTTTTTTTACATCAATAACTTCCTAGAGTCATTTAGCCTTTCTACTAAATTATCCAGGATCCTAATTTTTCTACTAATATATTTATATCAGTTCATTAATACATATATTCACATACATATGAAGATGTATGTGACCCTCTTGCTTGGATCAGAGTGTTGTCTAGCAAGAGTGCATCCTGATTGGATTTGAATTTCTAATCAACCAGTACATAGCTCATTTTCCATGCCTTTTGATATTTGAGTCAGGGTAATGAATCCCATAATAATATGCAATCTATACTTAGTAATTTTTGACCATTCCTATAGTGATTGTCTGTTAGTTTGAGATAGCAAAGTGATCTCATATTATATAGCAAGCCATCATAATTTTAGTTTAATTATTTGGTATTTGATCAAAGCCAGAAAGGAAAATGATATACTCATTTATCATTTTCAACACAAGTGATTTTATCACAAATTTCTTTACTTATAACCAAGTCAATTGAGTAATTCGTTCACAAGCTGTATAGTTGTATTTTTCTGAACCAAATTTATTCCCTGAATCCCTGAGTTACCTCAGCTTGCATCTAATTTACAGGTTGCTTTACTGGATTTAGAGGATCCAGATTTTATGGTCATAAAGCATGGGTGGTGTCTATGTGGTTTGTGTATATATCAGATGTGTTGGGCTATCTGAACCAAGAATGCTACTCAACAATACAAGTGAATTGCTTAAATAGTTAGTCTTATCTTTATACATACATTTGCAAAGAAAGCTTCAGATATTTTTTTACAAATGCATTTTCTTCCTTTACACCCAAAAACTCTGGTCATCTTGATCAACCCAGACCTCACTATTTTTGAAGTGGGTTAACCTCATGACTAGATCATCAAAACATTAGTGCCTGGCTATTGCAATGTGAATTCGGATTTAAGACACTTGGAAAATTTCTTAGAACATGTACACCTCTTTATAAAATGCACAACTATATATATATATTTTCTTCTTTTATCAAAACACTTCTGCATATTATTACTAAATTCTTGAAACATTACTTCTAGCTAAAAATTCAGATTTTTAACCTTCAAACTTAAAGTTTTAAGTAACTTGAAATTAACTAATATAGTATATGTATATACATATCCATTTCTCAAATACAGGCATATATCATTTACAGATTTCCACCATAATACTCAAATATATATTTTCTTGCATAGATTCAACTAAGTCTTTGGTTAATCCCAAACTTAATACATTACTAGATTCATTTAAAACAACTAAATAAATCCAAACTTTCAAGATCATTACATAACAACCAAAGCAGAGCTATAAAAACTTCCCAGATTACATGCAAATAATTCATTCTAAGTTCTTATTTAATTCAAAATTTAGCATGCTTATCCAATCATTCTCATTAGCCATAGCAGCTTCCTATTTAGAACCAGCATTCCCTGAAAGATCATTAGAGGCTGCCCCATTTTAAATGAGACACCCCAGATGCCATAAGCAAACAAGGGTCAGATACAAGATCTGGTATGAGCAATATAAATAATTCCATGATATTAAGTAAATAAGTGAGACATAAACATTTTGTATAAGTTGGCATAGCTTCTTTGATCAATTTGCCTGACTTGTTTATGATATATTGTGCATATATGATCAGTATTTAAGACTAATTATGTACACACATTCAACTATGCAAACATACATTTCAAATAGAAATACTCAGGAACTATCATAGCTCCAGTCCAACCAACCTAGGAATAACACAAGTTCCTACTTCATCAATTTGAGGTTGCATTTACCAAATTTCTTCCTAGCCTCATCTGCCATAAGGAATCACGGGGACACATTGCAATAAAATAATTCACAATATTGCACAAAGATCTCAGGGCTTAAACAAACCATGTGCCAACTTGCATACTTTAAATACAACAAGCATTCCAGCAGTCCTCTTGGCTCACAATCCTTAGTTTATTTACTAAGTGTTCATGTTTGATCCTATCATGAGATAGCTAGGTGACTAAATCCCAGTATACATGAAACATTACATAGAGCTTACAAGCATAATTCAAGAACAAGCTAACATTCATGTCCAGGGAAATCATATTTTCAAATATTCTAGCTCAAAGAAAATATAAGAATAATTACAACTGGAAATGAAGACTAGGCATGTGGGTTATTATTGTTTCATAAGCAACCATGTTTGAACTAAATTCAAGATCTAGCTTAAACAAGATTTCTGGCTCATGGGTTTCTATTTGATCAAGGGTTCAGCACTTTTGGATATTTCCATTGCAACCTTGAGTCTTTCATTTGAGCCTCAGCACTTACACAAGTGTAATGCAACTCATATACATTTTGATTTCTATATTTTTCATGCCATATCTGAACCAGTTACAAGTATTCTCTATTTACTTTCATAATTTCATACTTTAACATTTTTGGGTATAACCAAACAGAGCAAAATACTCAACTATCAAAGCAATCAAAAGCATTTAGAAACACCCATTAAAACATCCATTAAAACCATAGTAATAAAATCAAAAATATGTAGAAAAATAACATAAGCTTGGCTGCCTCATAACAGGACTTAATGCCATGGGTTTAGTGAGATTACTCACAGAAAAATGCTTCTCTTGCTTAATCCAAAAAAGAAACCTTTTAAAACTTGCTTTTCTGCTTGCAATATTTTCTTCTTTGTTTTCTTAAATGTCTTGGGTAGCAAATGATTTTTCTGGTTTATACTTGGATTTATAAGAGAGGTTTTTCTAGGGTTTTATCATTGTAAAATCCCATTCCTACCCTGGCCAAGACTCATGCATTCTGCATTTCAGATTTGCTTATTTTTCACCCTTAATACCCCGGCCATATGTGATGCTTACCTTCCCTTTTTACTTTTCCAAAATATCATATTCTTATCAAGTCATGATAATTGTGTGACATTGTCACTTGTTTATTTTCTAAAAATCCTCCTTTCTATTTTCTGCCTAAAGCAATTATTTTGCTTGCAATTTGTCTTTTGCTATTTTAGTGTTACACTTTCCCTTGCTTATTTCTTTTTAATATTTTCAGTACTTCTAGAAATGTACATATGCATACATATCTTATCTAGGCTTATTTAACTCCTCCTTAATTTCAGAAAGATATGCACCTATATGTGCATACAGGTTTTCAAATCCTTGTAACATATTTTTTTTCTTCTAGGTTTTAAATAAAATCTGTTTACTGATTCAAAACAAAACCTACTTTTCTTATTTTCTGGGATGATTCATATAATTCCAGAAATCAAATATCCATATCACAAAATCATGTTTGTAATGCTTTTTAATTCTTGTTTTAATTTTAGGAGATTTGGAGTTCTTCCTTGTGCCATATCAGTGTGCACGTGCACACATGCACACACACTTGCACACAATTAATTCCATATATTCCTATACAAATAAATTCATATATTTTCAAAATTCAACCAAAATAAGATTCCATGAATTTCTGGGGCATTACACGTTGCTATCTCCAGAAACTTGCACACGAA
Source organism: Allium fistulosum (assembly GCA_030737815.1). Lineage (NCBI taxonomy): Eukaryota > Viridiplantae > Streptophyta > Magnoliopsida > Asparagales > Amaryllidaceae > Allium > Allium fistulosum. The sequence continues at coordinate 1,171,386,342 of CM060902.1, read as the reverse complement.
CAGCACGTGTCCTTGGATTTCCTTTCGACGTTGCCTCGACGGTTTTGAATCTTCATGACACTGTCAGAGCAATGTTGGTTCATGGAAAGCTAGGATTGATTTTCTATCATGTAATCGAATACTTTCCCGGTGTTGCCGGGGCAACGTTGGCACTTAGAAAATTTTACAGTCTCTCGATTACCGGAGTAACACTGATAAATAGAAAATGGAAAAGTTACTCAGTGCTGCCAGGGTAACATTGGTACTCAGGCAGTTGGGATCAATTTTCCCTATCGATCCAGCGGTTTGAGTCGATTTTCCCCATTGACTCGGCGGTTTTGGAAGTCCAAACTTCTTATCCAGAAATTAAGAAGTATTTTCTGTGTCATGTGGCTTACTTGGTGGCATACAAGGAGATGTCTTACAAGAACGCGGTTCCATCGGTTCAAGAAGTGACGTGCGGCTTATTGTGTGGTGCATAGGAAGGTTGCTTACAAGAATGTGGTTCCATTAGTTCAAGAAGCGACGTCCTGCTTATTGTGTGATGCATAGGGAGATGGGCCCTCCCAACGTTATCGGAGCAACGCCAGTTCTTAGAAGGCATGGATCAATTTTCCCCATTGACCCGGCGGTTTTAAACCTTCCTGATGTTACCGGAGCAACACCGGTTCTCAGAAGTTTTGGATCGAATTTCCCCATCGATCCATTGGTTTGCTTACAGGAACGAGGTTCCAGTGGTTCAAGAAGCTAGCTTTATTGAAGAAGTAGAAGGAAAAAGGCAAGTTCTGCCTATTTGCAATGCCCCTAGTGTCCTTAGATGGCTTATAGGCAAAAATAGGAAATACATAGATAGATATCAAATGTAGTAGTGCTGCAGCGAGTCGCTGTTCCAAGCATGTGAAATCGGGGTTCCATCGACTGTTGCTAGCTTGAATGTTCTGTCTCCAAGTTTTTGGTCGATTACATATGGTCCTTCCTAGTTCGGACCAAGCACTCCTGTACTAGGGAAGATTCATTTCGGTATGAGATATCCCACTTTAAAGGTGCGATTGCGAACCTTGGCATTGAAATGTCGTGCCACTCTCTTATGGTAAGCAGCGGTCCCAGTTCAGCTTCCTCCTTCTTCTCATCAATCTGGTCGAGTGACTTGAGAAGTAGCTGCTCATTCTCTCTTTGATTGAAATGCCTACTGCGATGAGAGGGGACTTCTGTTCCATTGGTATCATAGCTTCCGAACCATATGACAGAGCGAACGGTGAGTGTCCAGTCGTAGATTTATGTGTCGTTCTGTAAGCCCATAGTACAAGCGGAAGCTCGTCAACCCAATTTCCTTTAGCTTTCGTCGGCCTCTTTTTTATGGTGGATTTGATGATTTTGTTCACTGCCTTTACTTATTCATTTACGTGCAGATGCACTACCACGGAAAAGCTCTTCTTGATCCGGTAACATTTGTAGAAGTTCTTGAACTCAGTGCTCTCAAATTAAGTTCCGTTGTCTGTGATGATTTTATGCGGTACTCCAAACCCGCAAATGATATTTTTCATTAAAAAGTTAATGACTTTTTTAGTAGTAATCATGGAAAGTGGTTCTGCTTTAGCCTATTTTGCAAAATAATCAACTGCAACAATAGCATATTTAGCTCCTTCTTTTGCTATTGGTAGTACTCCGATAAAATCAATTCCCCATATCGCAAACTGCAAGGGCTAACCATTTGCGTAAGTTCTAAAGACGAGGCTCTCAAGATCTTCGTAAACCTCTGGCACCGATCACACTGTCTGGTGTAATTTGCTGCATCTTTGTTTATTGTCGGCTAGAAATATCCATTGCGGAGAGCCTTTTTTCGCCAGCGTTTGCCCCTCGGTGTATCACTGCAGCTGCCTTCGTGAATTTCCATGAGGATCTTTCTAGGTTCATCTTGGTTACACACCTGAGCAAAGGGGCGGAGAACCCTCTCCGGTAAAACACTCCGTCCTGCATTACGAATCATGGTGACTTCCAAAGAAGCTTCTTTTGTTCATTCTAGTCCCTAGGGAGCATTCTTCCGAGTAGGTAGTCCTTGATTGGCATCATCCACAGTTCTTCTTCTTCCACGCTCTCCAAAACCCAATCGACATCCATTTGATCTATGCTGGGATCATATAATAATTTCACTGAAACCAGTCCCAGTAACTACGTGTCTCCGGAACTAGCCAGTTTGGCTAAATAATCGGCCTTCATGTTTTATTCTCTGGGAATATGAGTTATTGTGTAGTGTTCAATTTCATTGAGCAGTTCCCATGCTTTCAACAGATAAGGGGAGAGATTTTCTCCTTTAGCTTGATATTCTCTCTTCACCTGACAGACGACTAGCTGAGAGTAGTTGTAGATTTGCAAAACTTTTATTCCTGGTTCCTTCACAATCATTAATCCTTTTATTAGCGCCTCATACTCCGCCTCATTGTTAGTAGCAGGAAATTCTAGCCTTAGAGCGTAACAAATTGATCGTCCTTCAGGAGTTTCAAGCATAACCCCCGCTCCTAAGCAGAAATTGTTTGATACACCGTCGACAAACAACTTCCATTTTGATGCTACAACCGTAGTGTCCTACTCCTCATCGTCCTAAATTGTGAACCTAGCAATGAAGTCAGCAAGTGCCTATCCGTTAATTGCTCTTTGGGATGATAAGTTACATCGTATTGACTCAACTCAATGTTCCATTTCAGAAGTCGTCCCAAAGTCTCTGGTCGGTAGAGTACTTGTTTCAAGGGTTGATCCATCAACACCTTGATTGGATGAGCTTGGAAGTACGACCACAACTTCCTTGATGCTATCGATAAGCAATACGCTAGTTTTTCCAACTTCGGGTAATTTTGTTTGACTCTGGTGAACTGTTTGCTGATATATTAAACTGATCGCTAAATCTGGGCTTCCTCATGCACAAGCGCTACACTCAGTGCATGTGTAGACACCGCCAGTAAATGAATAGATCTTCTCCATCCGCTGGTTTGGATAGGATCGATGGTGTCTCTATATGTTGAAGTAATTCCTCGAAAGTTGTTTGGCAGTCTTGATTCCATTCAAAATTCTTCTTACCTTTCCTTAATGCATCTAAATATGCACTTGTCCGTCGCTCTAGAGATGAATCGGCTCAATGCTGTGATCTTTTCATTTAAGCTTTGTAACTCCTTCGTTGTGGGGGCAGTGACATTCCGCAAGGCGGCAATCTTCTCTGGATTGACCTCGATGCCCTTTGCATTTACTATAAAACCAAGAAATCTTCCAAAAGCAAAGCCGAAAGAACACTTCAGTAAGTTCAACCTCATTCCATACTTTCAGAGGATCTCAAACATCTCCGAGAGATCATCCAGGTGATTTCTAGATACTTAAGACTTTATGACCATGTCATCCATATACACTTCCATCGTTCGTCCGATCTGATCCTTAAACATTGTGTTTACCAATCTTTGGAAAGTAGCTTCGGCTTTTTTCAAACCGAACGACATTACACGATAACAGTACAGCCTTAAGTATGTGACGAAGCTAGTATTCTCCTGATCGGCTCATGCATCATAATTTGACTGTATCCTAAGTAGGCACCCATAAATGAGAGTAGTTCATGCCCCGAAGCTCCATCAAAGAGCTGACCGATTCTAAGTAGCGGAAAGCTATCCTTCGAGCAAGCTTTGGTCAGATCAGAGTAGTCCACTCAAGTTTGCCACTTCCCATTTGATTTTCAGACCAGCATGGGGTTCGACACCCACTCAGGATATGTCGCATCACGGATGAAGCCATTGGCCAACAGTTTATCCACTTCCTCCTTTAATGCAGCGGATTGCTCCAGACCCAAACCGCGTCACTTCTGCCTTACTGGTGTGAACTTGGGAGTGACGTTAAATGCATGACATGCTACCTCCAGCGATATCCCGCACATATCAGAATGCGTCTAAGCGAACACATCCAGGTTGGTACGAAGAAATTTATCAATTCGTTTTACATCTTGATTCCAAACTACGACCTTATCTTCAATACCCAGTTTGGATCGCCCATGTTTGCAGGGACAACCATTGTAAACTCTACCGACGCTGCCCGTTCCTCCCCTGAACTCTTCTTCCTAGGGTCCATAGCTTTATCAAAGTGACTATGCTCCCCGAGCCAAGGGCGGTTCTGTAATTGCTATGCTTGCGGTTTATGAATGTGGAGAGATTTCCCTACATTCTTCCCCTTCTCACATGGTTTGGCTTTGCGTAATTTAGCAACATAACATTCTTTTGTAGCACTTTGATCCCCTCTTACTACTCCAACCCCATTCTCCATTGGGAATTTCATTATGAGACACCTTGGAGCCAAAGCGATTCTAAAGTCAGCGAGGGTCGGTCGGCCCAAGAAAGCATTATAACAGAGAATTCATCAACTATCATAAATGTTTGGATGAGTACCACCCTTCGTATCCTTCTCCGAGCTCCATAGGTAAATCAATTGCTCCAACGGGTTGTTTTAGCTCACCAGTAAACCCTTGGATCTTCATCATGTAGGTGGTCACATCCTTCATGCTAATCTTATTTGATTGAACGTTTTTAGAAATAGGATATTAACCGGCTTCCATTGTCAACTAACACTCGACGCACAACAACTGGCCTGATTAAACAGCTATTACCATTGGGTCAAGAGTTGGCGCTTCTGTACTTCAGTATCCCGATTCCGAAATACAATGTCATCAGTTATCATTTTCTATTACTTGGTCGAAGCTTTTCTTCAATGGCGCAACAACTTTCTTTGGGAGCATGCTTTAAAGAACTCGCATATTGCTCCACCTTGCGTTGCGTAGGGTGAGGTCCTCCAGTTATGGAACTTATCATTGGTCTTTGGTCTGTTCATCAGGGCCCATCTCTGCTGGGTCCAGATTGATTTCCTTAAGCATTCGACATTTGTTGTCTAGCAAGTTGACCAGGGTTTTGTGTTTTCTTCATGTACTGCTGGAGCCTATTGTTCCTTATTAATTCCTCAATCAAATCTTTTAGGTGCCGACACTCATTTATGTTATGCCCGTGAGTCTTGTGGAAGCGGCAAAACTTCCCTGATCGTTTTTATTGCTCGGATGCTTCCCACTTGGGCGGTTTGTTGTATCGCTTAGTTCCCAGAGTGGCAAGGTAGATGTTTTAAAAACTATCATTCAATGGTGTATAGTCTTCAGACCTTAGATTCCTCAAACGTTTTTCATTCCTGCCACGCCTACCGCAATTCTGGTTCCTCTTTCTCTGATTTGCATTCTTTCCTGCATCTCCTCCAACTATTGTAGAGTCGTTTCCATCCTGTTTAACTGCAACATTACTCTGGATCACTTCCTTCGGTTGCACATCGACGGTTCTGCCTTCGATCATACTTGCTTCTTCCAGCCTTAGAAACTAGTTTGCCTTTCAGTGAAATTCTTCCATTGTAGTTGGTTGTTTCATCTTAATCCATTTACCAAAATCCATGTTCGGATGCATAGCACATGCCAGAGCCATAATTATCATCTCTTCCTTTGGATTGCTCACCTCAGTATCCGCGACATTAGACCGGTTCAAGAAAGCTTTCAGTGATTCATTGGGCCCTTGAGAAAATCCAGATAAGGCATCATGTCCTTTGGTCGGGCAGCGTGAAGCCTAAACTGCTCTAGAAACTTTCATGCCAACTCATCAAAAGTAGAAATAGGCTTTGGTGCGAATCTCGTAAACCACATGGAAGCGACTCCTTCCTAGAAGATAGGGAAACACCTACAACAAACGACATCTGTAGCTCTAACTCCATCCATATGCCATTCGTATTTAAACAAGTGTTGTTTAGGGTCCATCGTTCCATTATATGATGGCATAGTTGACATGGTAAATCTTTGAGGATATTCTTCTCTCAGAACATTTGCGGTAAAGAGGGTTTGGCTCGATGTAGAACCCCGGTCTTCATTTTTCCTACTGTTGCTTTCCTCCATTAATTGTTTGACCATGTCAATGATGTATTCTTTACTGGCGTGGTTATCTGCAAGTCGGATGTCAAGGGCCACCCCAAGTGTTTGACTCTACAAACGATCTTGGTTGGACAACTAAAACCTAAGTTCTCCATTCTTCGGGAGAACCACTCCTGCAGCGGTCCATTGGTGTGCAGTTGGCCTTGCCATGACTATTTGAGCTCCAACTCTAGCGTTTTTTCCGTTAACACCAATGTTCAATCCCAAGTCTCCATCATCAAGCTGCATATCGTCTTTGAAGTCTGAAACGAGCATGGTATCGCCTTCCGGAGGAGTGTTCACCTCAAAGTTTGGGTCGGCCCCAAGTTGTTTAGGATCAGCGCCGTCCTGTCTCCATGCAGGGAGAACCCTCCAACTTCCTCCTGCAACGTCCCCCACAGCTTCGGCTATTACTTCCTTCTGTCTTTGCTTTCCATCCCTCCGATTTAGACATGAAATGGAGGAATTTTCTTGTTCTATTGCAGGAGAAGTTTCCCTTCCAGTTCTTCTTGTTATTAGCAGTTTCAAAATTAGCAACGCATCCATCTTATCCATAAGATCTTTCTGACTATCAATAAATTTCCGGTTAAGATCGTTGATAATCTGATTAAGCTCTTCTTCAGTAACAACTTCCTATGGAGCAGAAGATCCAAGTAGCGAATTTCTATTGTTCACTTCTGTTTGGTGGGTATCTGCTTCATCACTACCAATTGTTGCACATATAGATCTTCCAGATGTAGATTTTCCTTTCCTTGGAGCCACTGGAATATCAAATCTTCAATTTCTCCCAGCAAATCTTCTGAATCTAACTTTTGGATCTTATGCAATCCAAAATAGAGAGCTAGATCAAAGTCTAGGTGTAATTCTCAGTGAAAGCACTAAAATGTTAATGCCAAAAATGGATCAACACCCAAGAATAGATTGTAGGGAATCTATGAGACCTAAATCTAGTAGATAACAGTTGAAATAAGAGGAAAATAGCAGAAATGAAGCAGAGACACAAGATTTTATTATGGTTCGGCAATCTATGGCCTACATCAACTTTATAGCTTTGTTTCTTGTAGATTTGATGTAATTTGTTCAAGATTACAAGAGATTTGATAGAGAACAAGTCATAGATACATAGGTTAGATTCTGAGTCCTAGAATTGCCAAGATTAGCTACCTTGATGACTGTTGTATAGAGGAAAGAGATGAAGAAGAGGCAAAGCTTCCACGCAGTGAAGGCAAAAACCCGATCTTATTTTGGTTGCTCTGTGGTTTGTATTTATAGGGCTTGCAATCATATTGGATCAGAAGCCCGCTTCTAGGGTGGTCCAGATATCAGCCCAAAGTAGTACGACATACGAGTTAAGACTATAACTCGGTACTGAGTTATCCCCTTAAGGGGGAAATCATTGTTTCCTTTTAGATCATGCTTCTTATTTAATTTTGGGATAGCTCTTGTGTTTTCATAGATCGATGAATTGTTTTGATGATCGTTCCTTCATAACTTGGTTTGTTCTGCAGTTCACTAAAGCTAACTTTTCAACCCTCGAGATAGGTTATTCAGAACTCTATAAAATCTCATTAACATGCATAGAAGAGCGAGTGAACAACTCTTGTGAAGTTGAGATTGTGGTGGTGAAACATTATAACTCGGTATCGAGTTATATAGATAACTCGACGTCCAATCTTTCTCGAGCTATTTCCTTAGTCCATCTGAGTGTGCCTACAAAATTTGAAGTTGCCTCGTCTTCGTCTCAACGTTCTGACTTCCGTTGACTTCTGCTTAGATAAAAACCCAGTTAATAAAAAAGATCTTTTATTATGAAAGAGATTTTATTATAGAGTTATTAATTTATAATAAATTATAGAATTGCTCCTAAGGCATACCCCTAACTCTATCAATCTTCCACCTACACTTGGGGCCAATTATGAAATCTCAATCTCATCCCTTCGATCAGTTTGACAAGAATCGATTAAGCTAGACTCCTCGTGAATGGATCTGCCATATTGTCTGTAATGACCTGTATTCTATGTATTAGAGGATCGTAGAATATTAGTATTATTTTCATATGAGGTCGTATAATTCTAAAAATTTGGAAAATAGCTCTTAGGGACATTTGCCACATCTTTGATTTTTATGGGATTTCTATGTGACCATTTTGACCTTAAGAATCCTGTATGGCCTATAACTTTTGATAGGAGCCGAATTGGGGTATGAAACCACTTCCTTTATATTGGGATGATGGTTTCCCTTTCCGTAGAATGATCATAATAAGAAAAGACTTACTGCTAGGGAGATATGGTTGTTTGAAGTTCCACATGATTTTAGGCAGCTTAATGGGTAATTAACAAGTTAATGGATATGCCTAAAGCCTATTTCTGGATTATGATGGGATTAGGGCTGATGAGACTCTCTCTTATCATTTCACTCTTTCTAGAAACAGAGAAAATCCCCCATTAACAATCTTCTTAGCCTAAAAATTACCTAAACCCTTACTTAAATTAGCCTAAATGTAGTGCTGTCATTAGATACTCGAAAAATCCGAAATCCGTCCGCATTCGCATCTGAAAAGCGGATAAATATCCGATATCCGAAAAACGAATACGGATGCAGATACGATGACATCCGTCTCTGATGTTTTTTGGCCTTCTTTTTTCCATCACGTGAATTTTTACGTTAAAACGGGATCACCGTTGCTGGTCTTCGATTTACCTTCCCTGGAGAGCGGTTCACTATGGTACTGTTCCATTTCAAATCCCTGCACCCACTTTTAAAAGTCGAATGGCGCTGTTTCGGCTTTTTGGACGAGTGTTGCACCTTGCACAGCGAATGTTGCACCCTGTGGATATCGATTCTTCGGACGGCCATAACTGTTGTCTCGTTTAGAGTTACGGGAGCCATAACCAGTCAAAACGAAGCTCTCGGTGATTTCTACGGCCTTGACTTTAAGCCGTCAATGGATAGTTTCAAACCCAAAAAAGGCTATCCGAACCTCCCCAATTAGACGTTTAATGATGTTTTTAAATGATTTTTGAACTCTAAAACACATTTTAAACCCTTTTAAACAACATGTATAAATTTCAAGTAATTTGGATAAGTTTTGAAAATTTGTGTTCTTAGGGATACTACCCTTAGATTTAGAACTCATATTGACGTATTTGCTTGTATGCTTGTTCATATAGATAATTTGTGATGATTGCTTAATTTTGTGATGTTTGAATGGTTGAAAACGCTGAACAAATGGCTACTTAGACTACGCCATAAATGACCTTCTGCAACATTTTTGCAAGGTGTTGCTAGCTAAAATGTTGCGATAGCTATAAAATTTTGGTCCTACTGCAACGTTATATTTTTGGTGTTACCTTAGCCATAAAAATGTGTTGCTCTAGCTAAACAAGTGTAACACGATGCAACATTTTTATATAGTGTTGCCATAGATATATTCTAATTAAAAAAATTAAAAAAAAATTACACCTCAGCGATCCACACCACCATTTAAAACAAAATCTCAACCGTCGATTCACACCATCGATCCACACCTTACCAATTTCCATTTCCCGCTTTACTTTTCACTCATCCGCTTTCGTTTCTCACCCCCAATTTTCCAATCCCTAATGACGTCGCCTCTCCTCTTATCCCGCCGCCGCCTCTTCCTCCTCGCTGCTGGCAGCATCTCCGCTGTCTCCATCTATAAGCTCTACACGAAACGACGAATCATCGCCGATTTCCTCCAAACCCTAGCTTCCATCTCCGAGTCCCTAGCCCTAGTCTCATCCGACCTCAATCACTTCCTCAAATCGGATTCTGATGACATCCCTAATAGTCTCATTCAAATTTTGAAACTTTTGAAGTCGGACGAAGTTTTTCAGGCCGTTTCTAGGTTTTTGGAAGCTTTGACTGTTGGTATTTTTAAAGGCTCGGTTGCAAGCGGTAGTTCAAGTAGTACTGATAATAAATTAATCGATCGGGTTCTTGAGAAACTGTTTTCAGAATCGGGATCCGGGTTTGCTTCAGTTGTCGTAGGGAGTTTCGCTAGAAACCTTGTGGTTGGATACAAGGAGAGTGGATCCAGAGATGGTGGGTCGGATTGGGGTTGGATCTACTTATTGGTTGGTGATGAAAAGTGCAAGGAGTTGTTTGGGAAATGCATTGAGGTATTCGTGAAGACGACAGTTGCTGTTGAGACTTTTGGTTACGGTCTGTAATGGTGCTGTTGAGACTTTGGTTAGAACGTCACATCAAGTATTAAATAATTCAAGTTTAGGAGAAGGTTCAAGTGATTCAGTGAATGGTTTTGATTTAATGAGGAGAATCGGGAAATATGATGTGGGAAATGAGAAGAATGGTTGGTTTGATCAAGGGCAATCAACATGGGCAGTTCCTAGCAACAGGAGATTTGTTTTGGATGTTACTGGTAGAGTGACATTTGAAACAGTTAGGTCTTTTCTTGAATTTGCAATGAGGAAGTTGTATGATGGTGCAAGGAGAAGTGTACATGCGGTTAACGAAGGTGTTTTGGAAAGGGGATTGGAGGTGGTGAGGTATTGTAGTGCAAAGACAATGCTTGTTATCACAATATGTCTTGCTTTGTGCATGAGAGTTAAGGCTGGGACATGCGTTTTGATGCCTGCTTGAGGTGAGTATGATTTTCTTTGCACCAAGGTTTATTAAGCCTTTATACTTAATATAATGTTCATAATTTTAGTTCACAGCTGAGGGCCGAATTCATGTCTTTTTAACTTTACATGATTTTTTCTCTTTTAAATGGACAAATTTATTACAATCGCTTATCGGCCAGAGATGCTTTATTCTTAGGGAAGAAGCTTGAAATCACCGTAGTATGATGGGTATGAATTATAATTGAATTGAATTGAATTTGTATGAATTGTAATGCTTGAGTAAACGAGTTTGGTTTTTCTTTTGTAGGCTAATGATGGTCCAAATCTGAAGATATATAGCTTGGTGCTTTGAACTAATGGTCCAAATCTAGTTTGTTGGTGAGGCAATTAGAGGATGGAGGCTGGTGGTTTAGAAGTATGTGTGCTGCATCATTTTACGTCGTTTCAAAGAAGGCTCGATCTTCCGAAATCGGATGAATCGGGCGATGCCCACCGGGACTGCGGTGCCCCGGACCCCCGCCGACGCTGCGCCCAGACCCGCTTCTCGGCTCGCCTTCGGCTCGGCACTCGGCTCGCCTTCGGCTCGGCACTCGGCTCGCCTTCGGCTCGTCATATATTTGTTAGTGTCGGTGTCTGTATAAATTGAAACTGCATATGTAATGAGTGAACTGAGTGATGTAGTGAGGAATATCTGTATATGTCAATATCAGTGTTATATATCATTGAATTGTAAAATAGTGGAGTCAGGAATTTGTACTATTTCAAATGTTGAAATGAAATATTTATTTAAATAAATTACTGTTTGAATATCAAATTCTGTGCAATAGCATTTTATTAAATAAAAATTTATTTTTATTAAAAAATCAAATATGCTCTACATTGTGGGCCCCACAAATTCAGAAAGTTAATATCTATAGCAACATTTTGGAATGTTGCTACAGATACCTATGGGTGTTGCCATAGACCCAAATACGGTTCTATTGCAACAATATTACTTATGTTGCCTTAGATAGTCAAAATGTTGCCTTTGAGGTCTAAGGCAACGGCAAAAATTGCATCACCCTAAAAGTGTTGCCATAGACCTATGGCAACATTTTTCGGGCCTGAGCCAACATTTTTTTTGTGTTGCAGAAGGCCATTTATGGTGTAGTGTTAGTTTTAGGAACAACTCAAGGATCGATAATAGGGATCGGTACCGATTGTTAGTTCCTGAGATGATGGTTTTGATGACAACAACCTTAGGACTTGTTATAAAATATAAATACTAATATCTTTGTCTAGATATATATGTATATGCATGATATATATATATATGCAGGTACTGAGAATGAAGACTGTACAGTATAGAGATTCAAGACTGACAAATTCAAGATTGAGTAAATCAAGACTGAAGACTCGTGAGTATCAAGAGTTCAATAGTTTAAGATATCAAGATAAGTAATAGAGTCTAGATTTATGTTAAAACTTCATAATAGCACTAAAATCTTTATTTCGATTTTAATTGTGGAATGGAATCCACCTTCTCGCTTTAATAGTGGGATGGAACCCACGACCTCTTTAGTGGGATGAAACCCATGACCTTCTCTAGTGGAATGGAATCCACGAAATATTCAAAATAATTTATTTTAACTATTTTTCCAAAAACTATCTTTTTAAAAGTCATCTCTATCAATTTAAATATTTTAGCCTTAATTCAAAAACTATTCTTATCATCTTTTAATATTTTAATCTCAAAATTATCTCTTGTTTTTTAAACTATCTCTTGACTTTAATATTTTAGCTTTAAGTCTCAAAAATATATTTTAAAGAAGTCTATACTTAGTTTTTAATATTACTTTTATATTATAGATTATATATTTTAAGATTACTTTCTAAAACTCCTTTATAAGTTTAAACTATATTCAAAATGGTTCACAAAGTTTAGAAATTGTTTTGACAAGTTTTAGAATAGAAATCATTTTAATGAAAATCAAAAATAAAATAGGCATGTCGACATCCCTATACCCTCCATGTCGACATGGTAGCCGTAGATTTCAAATTTCAAATTTTCAAAAGAAGTGTCTATTCATCATAACCTTTCACAAATGGACATGACCGTTGTTCTCCTATATATACCAGTTGTTTTCAACGAATTTTAAGTTAGTTTTTCTTCATTCCTTCTTCTCCACTCAAATATTCTCTTATATTAAAAATGCTTTAACAAAATTCTACCGAAATCCTAAGTGAATCAAACTCCATCGTCTCTAGTTTGATTCTCTGTCACTCTCTCTCAAAGATCTCAGTGCTATTCAGAGTTATAGGATCATTTGTAATCAAAGATCAAAAGATTAAAGTGTATCGAGTCTCTCTCTACCAAAGTGTGATTGGAAACGATGTGATTGTGGCCCGTAAATCAATTGGGTGTGATTGTAGCCCGTAAATCAATTAGGTGATCTTGTAGCCTGCTTAAATCAAGAGAGTTTGCCCTGGACTTGGAGATAGGAGGGTGTATCTTGTGGCCTTGAAATCGAGGTCGTAATATCGACATTATATTTGAAAAGAAATCTGCACAAGAAATTGTGTGGGACTGGATGTAGGTTAACTCCAAACCAGTATAAAATTCCGGTGTGTTCTTTCCTTTACTGCTTTTATTTACTATTTGCATCTGTGTCTGGTTCTAATATTGTCTCTGTGTTTGTGAATCACATCTGTTTGGGTTTAATTTGAAAAGATTTCAAAAAGATTCATAAAATTAATTAAACACTATCCACCCCCTCTAGAGTTAATTCTGCCATAATATCCGTAATCTGCATTTCTTACATTTGGTATCATAGCATTGGTTTTCATAGTTATCATAATTTGAATTTTGAAAAAGCTTGAAATGGCAATTTTTGGAGATTCTGTTAACACTAGTTCAAAACTGTCCATATCATCATTGTATTATAAGTCTGCATATTATTATTATAGAAAAATCAAGTTATCTACCGAATTGGTGTGTTGTGCAGGAAAAGAAGTGTTATATGGCTTTTGAAGAATCAACACTCAATGGTCAAATGGCGCAAATCAAGAAAAAAATGGATACCTTATAGTGGATGTTCAAGACACATGACTGGTAATCCAAAGATAATGAATGACATAATTTATGAAGATGGAGGACTGATCAACTTTGGAGACAATTCAAAAGGATATATGATTGGCATCGGCAATATCGGTAACTCTAAAACTCCTACTATTTCTGATGTTATGTTAGTTAGGAATCTAAAACATAACTTACTTAGCATAAGTCAACTATGTGACAAGGGCCAGTATCCGTCCAGTTTTTGTCAAGATTATAGTTCAAATTATGCGTATTTTAGTGCAGTGAAAGATATTTGTTTATTATTTTTTTAAGTTAGTAGTTTATATTATATGCACTTAATGCTTTTTAACTGCTCAGAACTATTTATCATCATCATATTTGTCTAGTTTTAACACTTTTATAATCAATGGGGTTGAAAAATATTTATGTTAAACTAAAATTTTCTTTTTATAATTCGTGATTTATCAGTCGTTAGTGGATAGGATAATTATTCGATATCCGTCCGTATCCGCGGATGCGGATATTCGATATTCGAAAATGATTTCGGATGCGGATATGGCACTATCCACATCCGAAAGCATCCATTGATAGACCTACCTAAACATGTAATTAGAAGGAGATTAGTAAGATTAGCATCTTGGATTGAAAATTTGCTATTGGAGATCACCTTGGAGCTGCTGTTCATCCTTGGATTTCATGCCATTTGGAGTTGCTTTGGATTGCTTAGTATTTAGGTGAGTGGTTTTAAGCCTCTACTTACCAGATGTTTTATGCTTTCAAAAGGATGGTGCCGACACCATCATGTTTTCTCCAATATTTTTATATGATAAAGGATGGTTTCGAAAGAGACGCTTTCGCCTATATTCACTTTGACCCAAATAATATTTTTAAGTATAAACCCAATGCTTACGAAAGTGGGACTTTAAATGATTTCATAAGGGTTACTTCCAATGGTTTCGAAAGGGGTACTTTCAACTGGTTTCGAAGCTATGCTTCTATATGATTAATTACTAATGCTTTAATACATTCAAAAGGTTTTGAAAGAAAGTTTTAAAGTGTTCGAATGGCAGGGGCCTAATGTTTTGAAAATATATTTTTATGCTTTCAAAGGAGGGTATCCAAGGAAGTCGAAAGCAAGGTTTCGAAAGGCTTTGTAACCCAAACTCATTTTTAAAGGGAAAAAAACCATAGCTAAATTAAAGGAGTTTTGAAATGATTTTAAGAAGAAGCTTTCCTTGATAAAATTATAAGTTAAAGGGATTAACCATGTTTCATATGAAAAGTATATCAAGGACATTAAACCCACAGGAGTGGTATTGTTTTGTAATTATGTTTGCTTCTTCAAATATAAATATATTCACATTATAATGGACCCATAACTGCATTTTGGGGATAATGGATAGAAGAATCAGCTAGGTTAACCCATAAGTGAATATAAATTGATTAAACTCCTAGATGAGTAGAATTGCATCCAAGAGGTCAGGGAGACTAGAATATAGGATGCCTACAAATGGAAGTTGTCAGGGAGACAAGTTCATAGTGCACCCATGAAAACTATAATTAGGAAGTTATTGGAGTTACCAATAGGTACATAGTGATTCCATGAAAACTATGTTATAAAGAGTGGTTGGCAGGGACCAATTGGTTCATAGTGATCCCATGAAAACTGTATTTGGATTAAGTTATTAACATATGTCAATAGGTTCCTAGTTAACCCATGAAAACTAGGATAAGTAGAAAAGTTATTGATAGTTGTCAATAGGTTCCTAGTCAACCCAAGAAAACTAGGATAAGAGATAAGTTATTGGAGTCAACAATAGGTTCAGGGGAACCCATGAATTAATTAAGTTAATTGGCAGGGGCCAATAGGTTCATAGTGCACCCATGAAAACTATGAAATAGGACAGGTAGTCCATATAATATGAAAAGGTTATTAGTGAGCTCATGAAAACTAATAGGTTAATAGTGACCCTAAAAACTATAAATATGATAGGGAGTCAATTAATCAGGGGAAGAGAAATTCAGAATGTTTTATCTTGTTTGCATATCATCATAATATTTTTAAATGAGTACGTTTTAACCATTGTGGATGTAGGAGCACAGTATATGGTTTTATAAAGGTTTTAGGATACTGGTGAGGGGCGAACCCGTTTCGCTAAGCGGCGTGGTCTCACTAGATATCTAAATGATTTGAGATGGTAGATTATTATTCATACCAGGCTTTATGTCTGACTCGAAGTTTATGTTTTCCCCTTAAACTCTTAGGTACTCAATTGATTTTGAGTAGTTTGAGAGTTGAGGTTTTCAAGTACCTCATTAGATGAATAAAGCTTCCGGAGACATGCATGAGGCATGATAGCTATATAGAGTTTTTTTTATTTGATTCCGCTGTGTTGTTTGTAATGTCAAAGTTGTTATATTTCCTGTATATACTCTGATCATCCAAGGGGGAATCTTAATATGCCGCTCTTGGCATATGTTGTAATAAGTATATTTTCACTAAGCGTGGTTTACGATGGTGGGATTATGTAATGAAATTGAATAAATGGAATGTGATTGTGTTTGATGTTTAATTTTTTTTCCATTTTCACGTATTTCTGTGTATCAATGAATCTAACACCGCCATATTTGGTCATCGAAGATTAATAACTATGGATGACTGCAGCATCCGTAGCCGTTAGTTTTGGGCCTCCAAGTAGGGGGATGTTACATTTTAAGAATATGCTTTCGAAGGGGTCAAAACCCCGCTGCCACATGTTACCTTTCGAAGCAATGCTTCGAAATGGTTCTTTCGCTTTAAACCCTGAGCCGCTTCTCCAATGCTTTCGAAGGGGTTGGTTTCGACACCATCCACTTCTTTTATTTAGTAAAATGCTTTCGAAAGAGCTGCTTCCGTTACAATTGTTTTAAGACCCTTTTTATATTTTGAAAGTTAAACCCAACGGTTTCGAAAGGAATGGTTTTAAAGGTTTCGAAACTATGTTCCACAAACTTATACTTGATCCCAATGCTTTCGAAAGTTTTGTTTTAAGCAAAGGACTTTAAGACTTTTGAAAGGTATATGATAAAGGTTCCGAAGGGGTGACTTCCAATGTTTTCAAAAGGTTTACCTTTAGTAAATGGATGGAAGGTTTCCAATGTTTTTGAAAGACAAATTTGAAGTGTTTTAAATCAGGATATCTAAGGTTTTATAAAGCTTTCGAAAGGACACTTTCAATTGTTACGAAAGGTATGTTTTTACCTTTCGGCCTAGAGTTCAAAGTAAAGTAGTTAACTGATTTCGAAAGGGGTACTTTCAAGGGTTTCGAAAGAGATTGTTTAAAGGTTTTAAACAAAGGTTTCGAGGGTTTTCATCAACAATGTTTTGAGTAAATCATATTCATGGCAAAGAGATTTGAGTAAAGCAAATAGTATGTTTTCCTTGTTTAAATATGATTTAAAGGGTTAAACCAATTTGAAAAGGTTTTCAAGGAAAATTTGATTGGTAGTTAACCCTAAGTAAATGACTCAAATATTTGTATACCAGATGGGACATGTATACGGTCGCGCCCTATACATTAGCTATAGCCCCTAGCTAAATTAGTCCAAAATTATAGTGTGTAGGGCTAGTCATAGGTAAGACTTAAATAATGTTACACACAGAAATGAATATACAGAGAAGGAGGATAGGTTATTGGTGAGCCCGCAAAACCACTAGGATCAGGTGACCCTGAGAGAAGTAAGTTAAGGACAGACCGTCAAGAAGTTTTTCTAACAGATGTTAGATTATTTATTTTGTCTGGTAGGCCCGAGTCAGCCAAACAAAACTATATTGTTCGGATAGATGGTCCATTTATTACCTGATTTATGAGCATATATGATATTGCTACTATTGTTTTAATTAGTTTAATTGCAGGATTCTGATTTGAAAAAAGATATGTTTAAAAGGGATATTAGTAAGGGAAAACCCGTTCACTAAGTGGCATGGTCTCACTTAATATCAGTAAACCGAGATGTAATAGTATTATTCACACCAGGCTTTATGTCTGACTCGAAATTTATGTTTCCCCTTAAACTCTCGGTTGCTCAAAATTAATTCGAGTAGATCTAGAGTTAAGGTTTTCAGGTTAAGTAGGTTGGACTAATAAAGCTTCCGAAGACGTGTAGGAGGCAAGGCTAGCTATATAGGAGTTATTTAATTTCATTTCCGCTATGATGTTTTAAGACCTATGTGTCTATTTAGTACTCTGATCATCCAAGGGGTCATCTTTACATGTCGCTTGGCGTATTTTGTAATAATTATATTTGATCAAAACCTGGAAATCGTTTTGGGATTATGTGTCTGAAAATGAAATATTGATTTGAAATGTAATCAGAAAAGTTGTTTTAACCCGTGTTCATTTTATTTCATATTCATGTCCTTCTGATATTATGGATACCATTAACATTACCGTATTTTGTCACCGAAAGTTAATACTATGGACAACCACATCATCTGTAGCGCTTAGCTTCGAGCCTCAAGATAGGGTATGTTACACAAAGTCATTAAAACGTGGCATTATATTGCCGATAAAAAATGCAGCTTCATTAAGGCCAAAGTGATGACTTCGAAAGTATGGGGTCGACGACGTTATCTAAAATAAGTGGCATAATAAAGTGCGGCATCAACCACTTCGAAGACTTGATGACCATATCGTTTCTTATCGACCAAGCCAATACATTCCGTATCATCCAAAGTGATACCTTATGCATTGTTCCTGGGTGTCGAAATCCATAAGGGAGGAATGACCTAGTGCGTCATCATGACCTTTGGAGTGGCATTATCGTTAATAAGGAGAAAACTGTTTTATTACCATTAAAAGCAATTTCTTTTCACATAACCTTAATTATTTGTCAAATTATTATTTGAAAACACTTTCTTTACCAAAATCTTTTCAAGAACTGTCAAGGCGCAAATTTTATCGTTTCCAAAGTACTTAGCAAATTATATAATTTATGTTAATATCTTAATAATTAATTAAGCCTTTCTAGCTTAAATAATTCATATTAAATCATAAACAATTGGGAAAAATCCCTAAAAATCATAATAAATTAAATTAATCATAATTTCCAGCATAGAAAAATTTCGGGACCAGAAAATTTATTTAGTTATTTTAATAATTAGTACCCATAATAACTTATTTTCTATACTTATAAAATTCATACTTGCTTGAAAATTAGAAATTAAAAACTCACTTCTAAAACATCATACTAAAATTTTAAGTCATTTGGGTGTCATATGATAGGTTTTCCAACTCAAACATATCACTGAATTTCATAAATAAATTCTAAAAAGTAAACCAAAAAGCATATAACCCTTCAAACTATCATAGCATGACGTAATACAAACAAAAGATTCAGATATATACTTAAAACCGAAAGTAACATCTAAAACATGAGATAAATAACTATTATTCATCTTGAATGGATTAAGAAGGTTGAGATTTGTTTTTAATTTGATTCCCCTAAGCTTTGCTCTTGTTTTCCTAGCTTATTTTCCCTTTGAAACCCTTGTTAATGGCCGACCCTTTCTCTTTTAATTTCATTTGTATTGGATGGAATGAATAAGGGAATGGGAATGAGGTATATGTTTAAGGAAGCATCTTTTCCATTTTGCCCTCCTCATATATTCTTTTATCTTATTAATATTCTAATTAGTTCTATTAGTTCATTAATTAGGCTTGACCCACATAATTACTAATCTTAATCTCCTTCTCTTCAACATTATTTTATTTTATTTACCGAATTAAATTTCTAAATAATGTTAATCAAAATTAGGATTGTTACAGTTTAACTTAGGTTTGGGTATGAGATTCCTTAAACTTGAGACAAACCAAGTACTTAGCCAAATATAGCTAAGTACTGGGATCGACACCGAATCCTAGGTTCGATAGTGTTTCCCATAATGATGATGCATAGTTTGGCGATGATGACCGCATGATGGAAGTGATGGCTTCGATGATGGATGGTTGTACTTCAAGATGCAAAGTAGTGGACTGTTAGTCGTATTGATGGGACTATTGGAGGAATGTTATGGGGAATATGATGAGATTCTATGACTAATGATGGTTATCTAGAGTAGTTTCCGACTACAGTGACTTCATGACGGGAGCCATAGGAACAATTCCAGGATAAGCTCTGTTATTAATGATGTGTGCAAAGGGATCGATGATATTTGAAGTTTCAGAGAATACTCGTAAAGCAGGGGTAATGTATGGTACCTATTTGAGACAAGAAGGGCCCTGATCTCCATGACAGACGATCTTTAACCCTGGATCAGCCATGACGGGCGTTCTAATTTCCTGGCCTATAGAGTGGCATGGATTCATGTATAGAGGAACCGAGATGTGAGTATTCCTTGACCATGATGGGTCGTTCGATCCAACGCATTGGGTGAGTGAATGTGAGGATGGATAATGGATGTTATGTTTGTTTGGTTGTTTATCACCTTATCACCCTAGGGTTGCCACACGCGGCTGGTATTATTGACGTAGATATCTAGACACCCCTTATTATTTTGCTGTACATTACACCCGTGATG
Source organism: Allium fistulosum (assembly GCA_030737815.1). Classification (NCBI taxonomy): domain Eukaryota; kingdom Viridiplantae; phylum Streptophyta; class Magnoliopsida; order Asparagales; family Amaryllidaceae; genus Allium; species Allium fistulosum. The sequence continues at coordinate 1,171,366,180 of CM060902.1, read as the reverse complement.
ATTATGATCTAGAGTAGCATATATTTGTATATGTGCTAACCTTCTGAACGTAGGGACATGTCAGGTATGATTCTTTATATCATTTTCCTATTATAGTGGTATATTAGTATTTAGAGATTTAATATATCTCACACTAGACTATTTCTAACCTAGGGTTTTATTCTTTGCTTCTTAACACTCTAGATACTCTTAATTGAGTAGATTGGGGAGATCAAGACTGGTGAGCAGGTGGAGCCAGGGAGGTGGCAAGTAATGTAACGACCCGTATTTTTAATGATAGGATATTTAAATAATTTATTTAAATATTGAATCTTTAATTAATTAATGGTCTCAAAAATGTGATTTTTCACATATGATCAAATCATGACTTGAGACCACTTCCGTTGAGTTCTTATCGAAGTTGTGGATTAAAATAAGTATATGGATCACTATATTTTGAGATCGCACGATCCGATGGTCAATATGGTCTTGAAAAGCACAAAATTATCATCCCGAAGTGCAACCTTGGATAGCGATGAAATTTATTCCATCGGAACCGAAAAAATGAGGTAATGTACGCAGACGAGTTTTGTGACGATCGGATGCACCGTTTGGTCGTACGAGCTCAAAATGCACACCGTTTTATTTGGAGAATTCAAATAAAAGTAATATTATATTATTATTTAAATACCCAAAACCCTTCTCTTTTATTGGCCGTTCACTGTTCCATCCATCTCCAGTAAACAATGGCTACTTCCTCATTCCTCTCTTCAAAAATTAATATCCACCAGTCCGCTTAACTAAAAATCACGAGTCGGTTTCATTAAATCCATATAGAAGAGATCTTTGTTTTGGCCGTGGCAGAATTTGGTATAGTGGTGTTTGGCTGAGATCGACATTCATGGCAGTGATTAGGGTTTCACTTGGTCTGAGATTTAAGCGACGAGAGGCAAACCAGATAGCGCGGTTGAGTTTCTCTTGGCAAAGTGCATTTCCCCCCAAAGTTTGGAGATCTCTGGTGCAATGAGGCAAAATGCAACATCACGAAATCACATGTGGCACCATCAGTTTGGAACCAAGAGAAGATGGTTGGGCTTCGAATCATTGTGTCTGTCGCAAAGAGAATACAAAATGGAGCTCATTGGCGAAAACGTCGTCAAGAATCGTCGATGAATGAAGTTTCACGTTTTGGGTGTAAATATTTTATGCACATACATGCAATTCTTAGCATTTGGGGAAGAAAGATTAAGTGGGGGGATTAATCTAATTAAGGTAATTAGTGTTTCTATTAGTGAATTAATCGGTTAAATAATCTGATAACTTATATATTGCATATCTTTTGCATACGAGGTCCATTTTGGATGCGGTTTCTTGCGTTGCACTCATGATGGAGAGCTATACGAGTTGGCGATGGTTTGGTCAGATTTGGTTGAGATGAGTGATATTGTCTCTCACCATAGTATGATTGTTAGTATAGTATAACGATGTTTTGAAATGTTTTCTAAATTTAGAATGTGATGTCTAAAATACTTAACCTATATCTTATTTTATAAAAGGAATTAAAAGTGTTTTAAAATGGTTTTAAATTAATTATCACATTTTTTCTATTGACGCACTATTTTGACGATATTGATATATTTAGGCTATTTTTGACATTTACCGCACATTGGTTGCTTGGATGTATTGTTGTGTATTGTATTATTATAGATGTATGTAGGCTATTATAGATGTTATTATACTTGTTGGTTTTATGTATGTGTTAGCGCCAAAATTGGTCGCTAACACCCAAATCCAAGCGAAAGCACCAAATACCAGTCACAGCTCACAGATAGAATATATGTGGTGAATATTAATATGGAGAACAACTAGAATTAAAATGAAAGCAGTAAAGGACAATAGATTTTATAGTGGTTAGGCTAACTTCGGCCTATGTCCACTCCCAAAAGTTTCCTTTTTATTGATGTTAGAATGATTACAGTTACAAAATGGCCGAGTTGCCTTAGCTTTAGGAAAGAAAAAGTAAGAGAGTCGAAAGGAAGCTCCCTTTTCTGAAGACCTACATGCTGTATTTATAGGCAAATCCCCGAGTTACTGGGCTTCCTGAGTAGTCCAGGCCCATCAGGACCATAACCGAGCCAATATCCTTCATCATGACCGACCCACACTGCCATGCCGACCGACCTATGCCGATCCACTCCATACTTTAGTATGCCGATCCACACCACCAGTGACCGAGCCATACCACCACGTCGTCCACACCACCAAGTCACCAAGCGGCACTTGCCGAACCAACCACGCCGAGCCACATCCCACGAAGTCGACCCGAAGCAACAACTTCTTGGACACGAGGCTGCCGAACGATGTCATGTCGACCCTGTGACGACCCGAAATTTTGGACATTTGAAATTGGAATATTTAATTGATTTTAAATATTTAAAAGTTAGTTTCTAACTTGGATTTCAAATGCCGCTATTTATTGAGTGATTTAATTATTTAATTAAATAATTGGAAATTGGGTAAAATGTTGAATCTAGAATTCTAAGCCTGTTAAAAATATTTCAAGGGATTATAAAATTTATATTGATAATACTCGAGGTAATAGAACTTTTAAAATTGAATTTAAAACTGTTTTGTTCAGTTTTAAAAATATATCGTTTAAATCGATATTTAAAAATAGCCTTTCGAGGCACAGTCTCTGATTTCGACGGAACCAGTTCCATTGGATCCGTAATAGTGTATTATTATCAGATTTCAATTTTTGTAGTGTTTGGAGTTGTCATGTGATCCTACGATATATAAACGCGCTGAAATCTATATCGAAAATTCAATATAATAACTGGGTTCAAAAAGCTATTTTCTCCATACGATCGAATTAGGACTCGAAACCTTTTCCATTGCGTTCGGAATAGGGGTTAAACATGCCTAACGGCACGCCTTGATAGGATATCAAGGTTTTGAGTTACGTATTTTGAAACGATTTAAAAAATTGAATTTAAATTAGAAAATATAATATATATATATATATATATATATGTATTTCCTTAAATTCACTATATCACTCTTTCCAACAACTGTACAATGAAAGTAGCATTTCTCCATTTGTAAGCTAAAGGGGACCTTGGTCTACAAGTGTCAAAAGAAATTTAATAATTTTCTTCATTTAAAATATTAAATATAACCATGGCCGAGCAAAATCAAGGAGGCAACTGTATATTCTTTTTCTTCCATTCCTCTGAAATTCAAATCGATTCGTCCCTAAATAAAAAAAACTCAGAAGAATAAAATAAAATCAATGGCCGATGCTTCGAATCGAAGTCGAACTCCAGGCAAATGACGATGGCGTATCGATTGTGGATTGCGGTGAGGTTCGAGCTACATCATGGTGGCCGCGGAGGCAGGTAGAGGTGTGTCTCGAGCTTGGTGGCGATAAGGCAGCGGGATTCGAATCGCGTAAGTGGTCGGAGCAAGCTAGAGTCGAACGACGGCATGCATCTGGCAATTAGGCGAAGTCAGTTTTGGGGCTCGCATGTAGTCAAGGAGTAGTTTGGCGATGGTCAAAAAGTAGCGGGTTCGATCTTGGAAGCTTTCAAAGTCCCGACTTGGGGTTTTCGTGCTCGTTTTTCTGTCAGGTTCGGTTGTTTTGTTCTATGGTGCTTTCGCGACCAGGAGAGATGGTGGCTGTTGGGGTCAAAAATTTCAGAGAGGCAAGCCGGTTTGGAGTGAATTGCAAACAAAAAACCAAAGGTGAGTTAATCTCACTCATTTGGAATGCCTTTTAAATTTAAATAGTTAAATTTAAATTATTGGCTGAATGATTGAATTGAGTGGATGTGATATATAATAGTATATATATATTGGAGTGATTGATTTCCCGCATTATATAGCGGATGAGACCCTATGCGCCGCATAATAGCAGATGATATTATATAAACCCATATACCGCGATATTCCACCTTGAAGTGGAATTGGTATTGTGCTAACATCTGTGGATGCAGGGAAACAGGTTGGAGGGATCCAACTGGATTCCTCAAAACATTGAAATTATTTTATATTCAGCGATGTGATTTATGTGATAATCTGTAATGATTATATTGATTTTATTGGTGATTGAAATTATTGAATGCTATGGTTTGGCTGAATATATTTGGATATAGTGAAGATATGAAAAATATAAAAGATTTGATTTTGAAAAGAGATATAAGAGAGAAATATTAAGTAAAATAATTCTAGATAAATATAAAAATGAATTCGGAAAGAATAAAGGTTTGATTTTAAATTCTATTAAATAAATGCTGGGTAAGGAAAAGAAAAATATAGAGATTTTAAATAAAAGAAATTAAAGGAGTTTTGGAGACTTAAGTGATATTGCTTAAGAATTAAAGGATTTTATTTTAAATTTTAAATTTTAAAATGATTGAAAAGAATTAAAAGGGAGAATTTTGAATAAAGAACGAAATGAATATTTTCAGTTTAAAATAAGATTTTGAATCATAAATAAAGAAGTGAGTTTGGAATTAATAGATTTGAAATAAATTTAAATGGAGTAAATTTTGGAAATCGATTGGAAATTGGTTGTGTTTGAAAATGTGTTTTAAAAGGAAAATGAGACTATGGAATTTATAAACTGGATTTATAAAGTAAAATAAGATATCAGTGGATATTTGAAAGTATAAATTCATGATGGGAATTTATATAGGAATGGGTAATTTGTTTTAAAATATAAAATAGTGGTTTATTTTTAAAAGAGTGGAAAGGAAAGTGTATTTCCCTGGGAAGCCAAGTATATTATCAAAGAAAGATTTCCAAGTATAAGTTAGAGTTTTAAAAGTGGTTTTAAAAGAATGTTTTAGAGAAATTTTAGTGTTTTAAATTGTTTTATAATTTTAAAGTAGATATTTATTTAAATTAATTATAGTAGTAATTATTTTAAAGGTTTAAATAGTATTATGTTTTTAAAGATAATTATTTAATATTTATACCCTATAGAATAACTTTTATTTTAAAAAAATCAATTTTGGCTTAAGTTTACATAAGAAGTTATTATAAAGTTTCATAACTAGTATTTTAAATAAAGTGTTTTAAGTAGTTTTTATATTAAATGTTTTAAAGTATATATTTTGGATAAAGTGATTTAAATTATTTTAAAATCTAAGTATTTAGACTTGGTGAATTTCAGTGGAAATAAACAATATTTGGAAATTTATTTCATGAGAGAAAAGTGATTTGAAAACTGTTTTCAAAAGGGTTGAAGTGTAGAAAAATACCTTGTGAAGATATTTTGAAATAAATAATAATTTGGAAAATTATTAATGTCTGATGGATGTTTGTGAATGTTGTTTGATAGTTAAATAACCGACTATCGATATTGGCTAATGCGCTGATTGTTTCGAAGAGACCAAGATCGGGATTTATTTCCCGAAAACCACTTCAATCCGGTTTGAACGTTTCGTGAGGAAGACAAGAGCTTGGAGTCGAAGATGGAGCAGTGAAGTGTAAGGGCTAATCGCTACTAATCCTGAGGGTGATTCCAAAATGGATGTAGTAGGAGAGGTGCCTTCGGTTCCGTTCGAACCCGGAACGGACTTGTATGGATGAATGCTATCAGTACGTCGTCAGGGGGACGATGAGTATTCTAAGTGAGATGTGTTCTAAAAAGGTAACGCTTAGCCTCGAAGCTCATCAACCGGGAATGACTGAAAATCAGGGGTTATGCAGCAAGGCTAAGTGGGTAGCACCCAATTAGGGTAAGGTCATCCCTGTCTAGATGTTCCTTTTTATTCGGCTTAGTGGGCGGTTGCTGATCCCAACCGCGAGGTGATCTTATTCAGGCTATCCAGTAAGGGGTAGTCCGGTCTTGTGTTGCAGGGGAACGGAGGGGTCCTCGGTACATTGATCTAGACCAGGTACTGTGATAGGTGGTACCCCAGTGCCTAGTCATTAGTTGGAAATCCATTCTCCCTACGTGCCTTTACGGTTTTGTTTGTATACCTATTATGCTGGAATTTAATTAATGTAACAATTTCGGCTATATGAATAAGTATTTGTATATAGACACTACTATAATATCAGAGGATTTTATAAGAAATGTTTTGGTTATCGTAAGGTAAAAACCCGACATGTTTATTTGTGGCGTGGTCTTACGAGATACCTTTGATTTCAAAGGATTTTGAAAACTTTAATAATCCAATTGAGTGTGTTTTCTCACGCTGGTTTTCCAGACTGACTCGGGTATTGTTTTATTATAATGCTCGGGTCAAACCGAGTATTATAGAGTACAGATTTTGGATGGACTGCTGTGGAGCTCAGGAGACGAGCTGGATGGCGAGACGTATCACTCGTATTTGAAGTATATTCCGCTGTGTAGTATGAGCTGTATAGTCAGCTTTTGTGAGGACAAGTTAACATAACTATCCAGTATTTGTTTTGATTGTGTTGTACTCTAATGATGTAATGTATAAAACAGATATAGTTTCTTTTTTGTAAAGATCAGTCATTTATATATTATATATTATTCCGCTGCGTTGGTAAGATTCTGATGTTGTTTTTGATTTCTCTTCTTCTACCTCCTTCTTCTTTAACCCTAATGGTTCGTATTTCCATTCACTTTGAGTTGATATGATGGAGAATAGTGTTGACTCAAGGGGTACGGGTATCAGAGCTTAGGCTGGCGATAACCTTGGCTCTGGTGGGAATTACTCATTAGAAATAGAGTCCATAGTACTCTAAAATGAGGTTGAGTGTATTAATAGATAGAGCACGTATTTGTTAGTGAATATAAAATTGTTTTATATTGTGTTGATTGGTTTGTTGAGTGGCTTATGGATTCTGGTCAATACGAGTAATTAACGTTATTGATAGGGATCTCTAAACACTTAAATAGAACAATTCGACACAGTATTGTTTTAAAATAGAGTGAATGAAATAATTTTGCCCAAATTATATTTTTTTTATATAAAAGGAAATAATTTTCATAAATTATTATTGTTGCTTGGTTGTTAGGAAGCGATAATATTAAATTATTATCATTGTTGTGTGGAAATTGAAATCATAACTAAAAGCTAAGAAACAAAATTCATATACAGAATGAGATTTGTAAATATGAATTATAAATGTGATTTATAGTCGAAATAAGATAAAATTCCAGGGTAATATTTGGATATAGAATGAAAAGATTTGAAATTTTGAGAAAATTTAATTTCCTTTGAGTTGAAAATGATTTTCAAGGGTTTTGGAGGAATAATAGTGATATTATTTCGGAAATATTTTTGAATTGGATTTGAAATCTGGTGAGATTTGGAATTAAAAATATTTGAAAATGTTTCAAAGAGATAAAAGCACTGAACTCTTTTCGGTCGCTGGAAAATAACTTCGGTGATGACTGCAGCATCATCGATGTTCATTTTCGAGTTTCCTAAGGAGGAATTGCTACCTGAATGTTTTAAATTAGAATTGTTTGCAAAAGTTGGGTTTGAATTTAGAAATGCAAAGGATTTTGGATATAATTGATTTCAACGGTGATTTTGAAATGTTGAAGTTCTGGTTTGGTAAAACCGCTTTGAATTTTGAAATACTTAAAAGATTGTTGAAAACTCTGGAGTTGGTTTAAATGTTTTGGAATGTTTAAGAAATTGTTTAAAATTCTGAAAGTAAATTGAAAATGTTTATTGGATATAAATGAGTTTGATAACTTATAAAATTCGAAATCTATAATATAAAATTTGACTTGAAGAAAGTTAGACAAAAGAAAGTGTGATAATAAAATAGAGTGGCAAGTGAACCTATTTAAATGAAGCAAACTAAAGAGATTAGTGAGTGGAATTTAAGTGAGTGGGAAACTTATAGAAGTTTAAAATTTGAATTAAACTGAAATGTAGAAGGATTAACTTTAAATAAAAGTGAATTTGAGGAAAGTCTAAGTAGACTAGACTAAGTAAAATGGGCATTAAAATAAAATTTATTAAGTTGGGAATAAATTTATGAATGAACAAATTAATTTAAATTGTAAGTAAAGTGGAATTGAAAATATAGTTTGAGTGGATTAAAAGAACAAAGTTCAAAGAATTAAAAATTTATTGGAATTTGAAATAAATTAGTAAGTGAAACTAATTAAAAGAATTGGTTAATTAAGTATGGATTGGGATAAGGTGAATAGAATTCAATATTTAAAAATAAAAGGTAAATTGAATTCAAAATGGAATTGGAACTTAAGTTAAATGGAAATAGGTATAAAGGCTTAAGTGATAAGGTGAGAATGAACATAAGAAATAAATAAAATATTTATATTGAACTTAAGAAGAAATGGTGGAATTCTTAAGAAAATTTGGTATTGGGAAAATATTCTATGTTAAACTGAATAAAGGTTAAGTAAGTTGTGAAATGGTGATTGTGAATAAGTGAATAGGAATCAAGTGTGAATAAAAAAGAGGGTTGATATAACTAATAATTAATTGGAATAAATACGTAGGATGTACGTATATTATTTTATTCACATAACGATTTGATCCAGAATCGAGCACATAATTTCGAGATAGTTATATCGATCCGAGTTGGGATTTTTCACTCGATTTTCGACGGCGAACCCTGGATGTGGATTTTTGGTTGATTATGGAAATTCTCTATCATAGTTTACGGCTATGCAAGGAGAATGACAGTTTCTGATCAAGAAACCTGATCTGAGTCCGCACTAGGAAGTTGGGTGGACGATACTAGTTCGGAAGTGAAATTGTGTGATTGAGTGAGCGATCGAATTTGGTATTTGCGTACGGATGATATAAGTACATTGTACGGATTTGAATGAAATAGATATTGGAACTTTGGTAAAGAAATGTATAAAATGATTTTGAAAGCTATAATTGTACATTATTGCTAGTAGGATATACAGGTGTTTTAAAAGGCAAAAAATAAATTGGGATTTTTGATTTCGAAGATAAAATTTGAATTACTTAACAAAAGGTATGTATTTAAATTTCTGTAAGAAATTTGATGATTTTCTGGTCTAGCCACTTGGCCTTTTGTTTTATTTTGAAATATGGGAGCCGTAGAGGCGTTTTGTAGTAGTACCGAGCTAGCCGCGCAAAGGAGACGCTGACGAAATTTTTCGAAAATTTAGAGAGATAGAAAATTTTTGAGAAAATTTTGATAATTTAAAATTTGGATTTAAATTAAATTTGAAATAGTTGAGTAAGTGATATTGTTTGGAACCTATGGAAGAATTTGGGAAGTTAGTAGAATTGATAGTGCGTCTTTAATAAAAAGATGGTTTTGGAAAGTTGTTAAAAACTGTTTAGTTTGGGAAATAGTGAACGGGTTGTGGACCATTCTTCTTAACAAGTAATTTCGAGGACGAAATTCTTTTAATGGGGGAGGAATGTGACGACCCGCAATTTTGGACATTTGAAATTGGAATATTTAATTGATGTTAAATATTTAAAAGTTAGTTTCTAACTTGGATTTCAAATGCCACTATTTATTGAGTGATTTAATTATTTAATTAAATAATTGGAAATTGGGTAAAATGTTGAATCTAGAATTCTAAGCTTGTTAAAAATATTTCAAGGGCTTATAAAATTTATATTGATAATACTGGAGGTAATAGAACTTTTAAAATTGAATTTAAATATGTTTTGTTCAGTTTTAAAAATAGATTGTTTGAATCGTTATTTAAAAATAGCCTTTCGAGGCATAGTCTCCGATTTCGACGAAACTAATTCCATTGGATCCGTAATAGTGTATTATTATCGGATTTCAATTTTTGTAGTGTTTGGAGTAGTCGTGTGATCGTACGATATATAAACGCGCTGAAATCTATATCGAAAATTCAATATAATAACTGGGTTCAAAAAGCTATTTTCTCCATACGATCGAATTAGGACTCGAAACCTTTTCCATTGCGTTCGGAATAAGGGTTAAACTTTATAAACACCTAGCGGCATTCCTCGATAGGATATCAAGATTTTGAGCAACGTATTTTGAAGCGATTTAAAATTTTGAATTTAAATTTGAAAATATAATATATATATATATTTCCTTAAATTCATTATATCACTCTTTCCAACATCTGTACAATGAAGGCAACATTTCTCCATTTGTAAGCTAAAGTGGACCTTGGTCTACAAGTGTCAAAAGAAATTTAATAATTTTCTTCATTTGAAATATAAAATATAACCATGGCCGAGCAAAATCAAGGAGGCAACCGTATATTCTTTTTATTCCATTCCTCTGAAATTCAAATCGATTCGTCCCTAAATAAAAAAAACTCAGAAGAATAAAAAAAATCAATGGTCGATGCTTCGAATCGAAGTCGAACTCCAGGCGAATGACGATGGCGTATCGATTATGGATTGCGGTGAGGTTCGAGCTACGTCATGGTGGCCGCGGAGGCAGGTAGAGGTGCGTCTCGAGCTTGGTGGCGATAGGGCAGTGGGATTCGAATTGCGTAAGTGGTCGGAGCAAGCTAGAGTCGAACGGTGGCATGCATCTGACAATTAGGCGAAGTCAGTTCTGGGGCTCGCATGTAGTCAAGGAGTAGTTTGGTGATGGTGAATCGGTGACGCAGTGGAAGGTTCAATCTTGGAAGCTTTCGAAGTCGCGACTTGGGGTTTTCGTGATCATTTTTCTGTCAGGTTCAGTTGTTGTGTTCTGTGATGCTTTCGCGACCAGGAGAGATGGTGGCTGTTGGGGTCAAAAATTTCAGAGAGGCAAGCCGGTTTGGAGTGAATTGCAAACAAAAAACCAAAGGTGAGTTAATCTCACTCATTTGGAATGCCTTTTAAATTTAAATAGTTAAATTTAAATTATTGGTTGAATGATTGAATTGACTGGATGTGATATATAATAGTATATATATATATATATATATTGGAGTGATTGATTTCCCGCATTATATAGCGGATGAGACCCTATGCACCGCATAATAGCGGATGATATTATATAAACCCATATACCGCGATATTCCACCTCGAAGTGGAATTGGTATTGTGCTAACATCTGTGGATGCAGGGAAACAGGTTGGAGGGATCCAACTGGATTCCTCAAAACATTGAAATTATTTTATATTCAGCGATGTGATTTATGTGATAATCTATAATGATTATATTGATTTTATTAGTGATTGAAATTATTGAATGCTATGGTTTGGCTGAATATATTTGGATATAGTGAAGATATGAAAAATATAAAAGATTTGATTTTGAAAAGAGATATAAGAGAGAAATATTAAGTAAAATAATTCTAGATAAATATAAAAATGAATTCGGAAAGAATAAAGGTTTGATTCTAAATTCTATTAAATAAATGCTGGATAAGGAAAAGAAAAATATAGAGATTTTAAATAAAAGAAATTAAAGGAGTTTTGGAGACTTAAGTGATATTGCTTAAGAATTAAAGGATTTTATTTTAAAATTTAAAATTTAAAATTTAAAATGATTGAAAAGAATTAAAAGGGAGAATTTTGAATAAAGAACGAAATGAATATTTTCAGTTTAAAATAAGATTTTGAATCATAAATAAAGAAGTGAGTTTGGAATTAATAGATTTGAAATAAATTAAATGGAGTAAATTTTGGAAATCGATTTGGAAATTGGTTTAGTGTTTGGAAATGTGTTTTAAAAGGAAAATGAGACTATGGAATTTATAAACTAGATTTATAAAGTAAAATAAGATATCAGTGGATATTTGAAAGTATAAATTCACGGTGGGAATTTATAAAGGAATGGGTAATTTGTTTTAAAATATAAAATAGTGGTTTATTTTTAAACGAGTGGAAAGGAAAGTGTATTTCCCTGGGAAGCCAAGTATATTTTCAAAGAAAGATTTCCAAGTATAAGTTAGAGTTTTAAAAGTGGTTTTAAAAGAATGTTTTAGAGAAATTTTATTGTTTTAAATTGTTTTAGAATTTTAAAGTAGATATTTATTTAAATTAATTATAGTAGTAATTATTTTAAAGGTTTAACTAGTATTATGTTTTTAAAGATAATTATTTAATATTTATACCTTATAGAATAACTTTTATTTTTTAAAAAAATCACTTTTGGCTTAAGTTTACATAAGAAGTTATTATAAAGTTTCATAACTAGTATTTTAAATAAAGTATTTTAAGTAGTTTTTATATTAAATGTTTTAAAGTATATATTTTGGATAAAGTGATTTAAATTATTTTAAAATCTAAATATTTAGACATGGTGAATTTCAGTGGAAATAAACAATATTTGGAAATTTATTCCGCGAGAGAAAAGTGATTTGAAAACTGTTTTCAAAAGGGTTGAAGTGTAGAAAAATATCTTGTAAAGATATTTTGAAATAAATAATAATTTGGAAAATTATTAATGTGTGATGGATGTTTGTGAATGTTGTTTGATAGTTAAATAACCGACTATCAGTATTGGCCAATGCGCTGATCGTTTCGAAGAGACCGAGATCGGGATTTATTTCCCGAAAACCACTTAAATCCGGTTTGAACGTTTCGTGAGGAAGACAAGAGCTTGGAGTCGAAGATGGAGCAGTGAAGTGCAAGGGCTAATTGCTACTAATCCTGAGGGTGATTCCAAAATGGATGTAGTAGGAGTAGTGCCTTCGGTTCCGTTCGAACCCGGAACGGACTTGTATGCATGAATGCTATCAGAACGTCGTCAGGGGGACGATGAGCATTCTAAGTGAAATGTGTTCTAAAAAGGTAACGCTTAGCCTCGAACCTCATCAACCGGGAATGACTGAAAATAAGGGGTTATGCAGCAAGGCTAAGTGGGTAGCACCCAATTAGGGTAAGGTCATCCCTGTCTAGATGTTCCTTTTTATTCGGCTTAGTGGGAGGTTGCTGATCCCAACCACGGGGTGATCTTATTCGGGCTATCCAGTAAAGGGTAGTCCGGTCTTGTGTTGCAGGGGAACGGAGGGGTCCTCGGTACGCTGATCTAGACCAGGTACCGTGATAGGTGGTACCCCAGTGCCTAGTCATTAGTTGGAAATCCATTCTCCCTACGTGCCTTTACGGTTTTGTTTGTATACCTATTATGCTGGAATTTAATTAATGTAACAATTTAGGCTATTTGAATAAGTATTTGTATATAGACACTACTATAACATCAGAGGATTTTATAAGAAATGTTTTGGTATTCGTAAAGTAAAAACCCGACATGTTTATTTGTGGCGTGGTCTTACGAGATACCTTTGATTTCAAAGGATTTTGAAAACTTTAATAATCCAATTGAGTGTGTTTTCTCACGCTGGTTTTCCATACTAACTCGGGTATTGTTTTATTATAATGCTCGGGTCAGACCGAGTATTATAGAATACAGATTTTGGATGGACTACTGTGGAGCTTAGGAGACGAGCTGGATGGCGAGACGTATCACTCGTATTTGAAGTATATTCCGCTGTGTAGTATGAGCTGTATAGTCAGCTTTTGTGAGGACAAGTTAATATAACTGTAACAACCCGCATATTTATCGATTTTTATATTTAAATATTTTATTTAAATATAGCGTCGTTAGTCAGATTAAAGTCCGAAAAGCTACTTTTTTCAAACAATCGAATTAGGACTTGAGACCCCCTCCATTGAATTCAAAATGCCGTTTGCGACCTTTTTGAGTATAAACTTCGATATGTTTGGAGATAGTAGAATTTTGCTACTTTTTCACTTAGGGCTTTAGTTTGGGTTTCAGCCCTATATCCTAACACAAGCCCCCAACTCCACTCCAACTCTTCATTACTTCATTTCTAAATCCTAATACTCAAGCTTTAGCAATAATGGTGGGAGAGATGGGAAATGGAAATTCCTAAGCCCCAATTTCATTTGCAAATCCAAATTTTATCTCCAAATTCTAGAAGAAGCTATTGGTAAGCATCTCCTTCTTCTTCTCCAACTCATTCTCCTTCCAATTTCAGAAATTCCTAAACCTAACTTTGGGAATGTTCTTCTTTTAAAGCTTGGATTCAAGCTTCTTGAGTTGAGATTAAAGAGGAATTGGTCTATCCTTTGTTTCAAAGCTTCTCTCTTGTGTTTTCGTGTATAAAGGTGAGATTTTTATCTCACATCTTAGTCTATAATTTTCTTCGATTGTTAGGTATGAATTCCTAACACTTATTCTTGTGCAATTGATTTTGGTTTGGATTGATTTGGTGTATATTCCAATTTTTGGTGTTTTGAAATCAAAATCTATGAAAATCCTTTAATGTATATTTGGACATTGATATTTGAGGCGTGTCGAAGAGCCTATAAGGCTGGGTTGTCGCTTGGCGTAAATCCTTAGTCGTTGTCGCTCGATCGATCGCTTCCGGTATTCATTTGGCCATTTTTGGTCTAGGTTCAGGGAATGCCCTGAACCCCAGTTTCAGACGTCTGAAACGTCAGATTCAGACGTCTGAAACGTCAGATTCAGACGTCTGAATGTTATACTGGGAAGATTTTTATTCCCAGATTCAGACGTCTGAATCTATGATTTCAGACGTCTGAATTGGTTCGTTTTGAACCAGAAAGGAAATATGCTAAGAAGTGCCTATTTCAGACGTCTGAAATCAAGGATTCAGACTTCTGAATTCTGTTCTGGAAAATATTTTATTTTCCAGATTCAGACGTCTGAATCCTTGATTTCAGACGTCTGAATCTGCAGTCTTTTGCCTATTTGCCTATTGAGCTTGAATTTCCAACTTTAATCGATTCGTGTTGATTCCCTTTTTGTTGTTATCATTTATTATCGACTTTGATGACATTTTCTTCGTGATTTTTGGGAATATCCATTTTGATGGATTCGGTATCGATTTCTTTGGATTTTATTCACGTCTTCGTATGTGAATTTTGATGTTTGATTGTTTCTACAATCGTTTTTGTGATTTGTCACTTTAAAAATATAAAGGTTTTCTATACTAGTAGTAAATATCAAAACCCTTTCATCAAAACGATTTTTACACTATTTTATTACAAAGCTCGTTTCTTAAACTGTTTTCCAATCTATTAGTATATACAGACCTTTACCTCATTCGTATGAGAAAATCTAATTAAACGGCTTAGCAAAACAAGTGGTATGAAACGCTTGCGTTTACTTCGTCGGTTAATTTATGGACTTGTTCGATTGAAACTCTTGTGACAATTTTCTACTGGAGATCTACAATTTGTTCGCAAATATTTAAGTTAAGCTAGTGGTTATGGGACATGAAGCTAAACTCATATATTTACTAGCTTATTGTAATTGACACTTCTTGATGATCGATGATGATCATTTTATGGTTTAGACTAGCAAGGTGCGATGTCTCTATGTCCACGTGGAGGACTGTTCCTCATTTTATTGAGCTTCGTCTCACTTCTCGCATTGGACGTACCTATCTAGGTGCGTCGATGTTTATTTCTCGCATGGGTCGTACCTATTTAGGTGCGGCAATGTTTATTTACTTCGTGGAGCAATCAACTCAATAAGTCGGGGCATGGGGCGTATCTATTTAGGTGCGTCGATGTTCGTCTATGCATGTGTCGTATCTTTCTATGTGCATCGATGTTCGACTTTGCATGGGGTGCATCTTTCTAGGTGCATCGATGTTAGACTTTGCATGGGGCGTATCTTTCTAGGTGCGTCGATGTCTGTTTATGCATGGGGCGTATCTTTCTAGGTGCGTCGATGCTAGAGCATGGGGCGTATCTCTCTAGGTGCGTCGATGTTCGACTTTGCATGGGGTGCATCTTTCTAGGTGTATCGATGCTAGACTTTACATGGGTCGTATCTTTCTAGGTGCGTCAATGTTCAGTTTATGGGATTGGCCATCCTCTTTCTTGTGTTTTCTGGATTTCTTGTTGATGATTTCTAGAATTTGTGTGTCGTTAACTTTTGTGATTTCTGGATATCGATTTCTGGAATTTATGTTTCACCACCTTCTTCAGTTGGCATTGATATGTATGTCATTTATTGTGGCTTGGTGAATTAAATTAAGAATATGACATTCTTTTTAATCTTTGAGAAGATTCTTGTGATATTGATTAATCTCTGGATTGATTTTCGATTAGATACTTATCACAGTATGACTTTATGGTTATCATACGTTTTTGTCATATCTCTTATTCTATATCACTTTATCTTATATTTATAGCTAGACTGATCCGTTTATTATTTTCTTCTTAAATAATACTCGGGTCAGACTGAGATTTTACAGGTGCTTCCTCATGACTTCTTATCTGGAGCCATCTTCTGACTTTTGGCTAACTACTCTAGTTTAGTAGTTTTTGTTGTATACATTTGAGATTTAGACTCCTTGATGTATACATATTCTTTTGCCTTGCACTTGTATCTATTCTTTTGTGCTATTGTGGATCTTATTTGACCACTACTCTGATGTACCCTTTCATGTGTTATATTCATATCTATTTCCGCCTTTGTGATATGAATTGTCTGTGACTGATTTGTGTTATGTTTATTTCTATATTTGTTTCTGAGGCTCATATAGCCACTGTGTGGTAGCTTTGAGTTTGTATCGGTATGTCGGATTTCCTCTTGAGATGAAAAGTTATATTTTTTTTATCTGGCATATCGGTACTCGCACAAAGCAATTACACAGATATTCTCTCCTCAACAGCCTTATTCTCCATGCTAGTTGACGGCATTACCCCATAGTGTCCTTGGCTAGCGTGGGTATAGAGGTGGGGCGTCACAGCTTGGTATCAGAGCCAAACTTCGGAACTATATAGAATAATCTTACAAGGATCATTGTCCTAAGTCCTACTTAGGAGTCGTGCCATAGGATTTAATTCGGGTCTTCGTACCGTTCTTTCCTATTACTTTTATGATCCCTTGTTTTATCAATCATGATTGTTTGATATTAATTCTGAGAATAACTTTTTCCTCTTCTTTCTTTCTTTCTTAGAAAAAAGAAGAGAAATGGTTAGATCTGGCCGTACCAACGTCGGTCAATCTAGTGCTACTCCTCAGGAGGGAGTATTTATGTCTGCCCAGTAGCTTTTAGATCTTGTACAGAATGCTCAAGCTGTCGGACCCATCTCAGAGCCTACTCATCCTAGATCCGGTTTTGCACGCTTGTGTAGAGATTACACCGATTTGGGTGGAAGGCCATTCCGGGGATCCGAGAGTGTCATTGAAATCCAAGCTTGGCTTAGATCATGCGACCGCATCTTTTCTCGCATGAATCTTGTTGATCTCCACCGAGTCCAAGTGGCTTCTAGCATGCTCCAAGAAAGAGCATTGGATTGGTATGAGCTTCTTATTTCTGAAATCGTTGAAGCGGATCTCACTTGGGAGCAATTCTGGGAAAGATTCTAATTAAAATTTGTGTCGGAGGCTGAAAAAGTAACTTTGGCCCGGCGTTTTATCGATCTTGTTCAAGGTGAATCTTCTGTGACGGACTACGTCGCATCTTTCGAATCTCTTTCTAAATACGGGGTTGAATAAATTAATACCCCACTGAAGAAAAATCAGAGATTTGTTTATGGCTTGAACAAGAATCTCAAGAAGCCATTACTTCTAAAATTGGAAGTTTCTTTCGATCAGCTTATTGATATCGCTCTTCGTCTTGAAGAGGCCGATAATGAAAGTAATGTTGAAGTTGTGGGTGCCAAACAGAACTTCAACAATAACATGAAGAGGCCTATTACGTTTAAAGGTCCCAATCTCGACAAGAAAGAGAAACAAGAAACTTCTGTAGCAAAGACTCCTACCACTAGTCGTGGACGATGCTACAATTGTGATTCTATGGACCACTATGCAAACGAGTGCCCGCAACCCCTCTATTATCGCTATTGCAAAAGTTTGAGTCATCATATATCTGCGTGTCCCATACTTCAAGCAAGAAGGAGGGAAAGCTAAAAGTTGTGTAAGCCTCTACTAGCACTTCTCTTGGTCAAGATATCTATTCTATCCTTGATGACATTTATTTTCTGATTATCTTATTCGAGTTCTTTTTGATATGGATTTCATCTCATTATTTTTATATCAAAAGAACTTGTGATTCTTTTTCTTTAAACATTTCTGGGCTTGATGACTTCTTTGAGGATTGCGAATCCGGATTGGTGGATCCGCAACACTCAATTTGCTTTTTATTGATGTCGAAATTATTTTATGTGATTTTTCTTTCCGAGCCGATTTTTACTTATGCTTCAGAATTAACTTTTGTAAGGATTGGCTTAATTATTACGAAGACATATCCTTTGTCCCGTGTGGACTATTCATCTTCGACATTTTCAATCTGTTAAGCAGATTTCTATTTTTCTTTGTGATTTTGATTCCAATTGGATGGCATCATTAAATTCTTTAAGCCCTCATGATGAGGAAAGTATTATTTCTCTCATTCATGTAGTTTGAGAATTTCCGATATTTTTGAGCTTGTCTTAGGAGTATCGCCTAAGAAATCTTTTGAGTGGTGTTAAGGTCTTTTCAGCTCGACCTTGCCACCGGTTTTCATTTTCTACGAGTTGCGGAAGTTAGCCTTCAACTTACCGCATTCCGTACTCGTTATGATTCTTATGAATGACTATTATGTCATTCAGTTGGTCCAGCTTATTTCATCCATTTTATAAATCGAGTCTTCTATGAGTATCTCGATGACTTCATTTTTGTATTTATTGATTTTGGATGGAAATAGCAACTTAAAATTTTGCAAATCTTTTTCATAAGATTTATTTATAAGTATAATTGGACTTTGTTCTTCAATGAACAAAGAATATTCTTAAAACTTTTAAGAGATATTTTTATCATGTAGAAGATGATTTTGTGATTGTATTGCCCATTGAGTGCTTTAAGAATTCTGGTCGATGCGCTTAATCAACGTTATCGGTAGGAATCTCCTAAATGCTTTGATGAGACAATTTGACACAATAAATTGACTTGTAAAAATGTAAATTTTTCTAGAAAGATTGTTAAATAAAGATAATTGTAATTTTGAAAGTTTTAGCTTTCCGGGAAAGAAGATTATTTGAAAGAATTCTTTTCCGATACTCTTATTCTTGTGATTCCCGAGGGAAACCAAGATTTTATCTTTTGTACCAATGCTAATCATATTGGTTTGGATGCCGTTCTCTTGCGAAAGAGAACGTGCTATCTCTTGTGCTTCTAAATCATTAAAGCCGATTGAGACTAGGTATGTCACTCATGATCTAGTGCTCACGGCTATTGATTTCATTTTTAGAGTTTGGCATCATTGTGTTTGGCGGAGAAATTTGTTCTCCACCTCGATCATAAATCTTTGGAATATTTATTTTCTCATAAGGAACTTAATATTGGCTTGAGTTCCCGACATCTTATGATCTTGATATTCTTTTATTCCCAGAAGGGAAATCGTGTTACCAATGCGCTTAATCGTAAGCAACAGGTGGTTGATTCTTTGATGATGTCTGAATGGAATTATCTTTTTATCAAGTTCATCGGACGTTTTGATATACTTCATTTTATTGAGTTTTATCTCATTTCTTATATGGACTAGCGCCCGATGTTCTTTTATGGTGTTCGGTTCATTGGACGTACCGTTCTTGTACTACGTCGGTGTTCCGAATTATTTGAGTTTCCGTTCACTGGACGTACCGTTATTGTACTACGTCGATGTTCAGAGTTATTCGTGTTTCACCTATGAAAGGTGTTGTGCGTTTCAGTCGATCAGGAAAGTTAGCGCCTCGATATATTGGGCCATTTCCTATCACCGAACGTATTGGTTCCGTGGCTTATCGCCTCTTATTACCGGCTCAATTTTCTGCTATTCATGACGTGTTTCACGTTTCTCAATTACGGAAATGTCTTCGAGATTCCGATACTATTCTTGAGCCCGGTGTTGTGGAAGAAATTGAAGTTTTGCCTAATTTAACTTTTGAGCAACATTCTATTCGCATCATCTCTTTGGGGGTTGAGTGCCTTCGAAATAAAGATGTTCTTTTTGTGAAAGTCCGATGGTTCTCAAGTCCTAAGGATTTCTCTTGGGAATCCAGAGAATTCAATGAGCGAACAAGTTCGGGTTAGCTCTTTCGTGCTCTTTATGGTGAACTTCTTACTTCAATTTTCTTTTGGGTTGATATGCTTCTATGGTTGTTACTCTTTATTTTCTTCTTAAGTATTGCGACGACGCAATTTCTTTAAGGAGAGGAGTCTGTAACAACCCGCATATTTATCGATTTTTATATTTAATTATTTTATTTAAATATAGCGTCGTTAGTCGGATTAAAGTCCGAAAAGCTACTTTTTGCAAACAGTCGAATTAGGACTCGAGACCCCCTCCATTGAGTTCAAAATGCCGTTTGCGACCTTTTTGAGTATAAACTTCGATATGTTTGGAGATAGTAGAATTTTGCTACTTTTTCACTTAGGGCTTTAGTTTGGGTTTCAGCCCTATATCCTAACACAAGCCCCCAACTCCACTCCAACTCTTCATTACTTCATTTCTAAATCCTAATACTCAAGCTTTAGCAATAATGGTGGGAGAGATGGGAAATGGAAATTCCTAAGCCCCAATTTCATTTGCAAATCCAAGTTTTATCTCCAAATTCTAGAAGAAGCTATTGGTAAGCATCTCCTTCTTCTTCTCCAACTCATTCTCATTCCAATTTCAGAAATTCCTAAACCTAACTTTGGGAATGTTCTTCTTTTAAAGCTTGGATTCAAGCTTCTTGAGTTGAGATTGAAGAGGAATTGATCTATCCTTTGTTTCAAAGCTTCTCTCTTGTGTTTTCGTGTATAAAGGTGAGATTTTTATCTCACATCTTAGTCTATAATTATCTTCGATTGTTAGGTATGAATTCCTAACACTTATTCTTGTGCAATTGATTTTGGTTTGGATTGATTTGGTGTATATTCCAATTTTTGGTGTTTTGAAATCAAAATCTATGAAAATCCTTTTATGGATATTTGGACATTGATATTTGAGGCATGTCGAAGAGCCGTTAAGGCTGGGTTGTCGCTTGGCGTAAATCCTTAGTCTTTGTCGCTCGATCGATCGCTTCCGGTATTCATTTAGCCATTTTTGGTCTAGGTTCAGGGAATGCCCTGAACCCCAGTTTTAGACGTCTGAAATGTCAGATTCAGACGTCTGAAACGTCAAATTCAGACGTCTGAATGTTATACTGGGAAGATTTTTATTCCCAGATTCAAACGTCTGAATCTATGATTTCAGACGTCTGAATTGGTTCGTTTTGAACCAGAAAGGAAATAGGCTAAGAAGTGCCTATTTCAGACGTCTGAAATCAAGGATTCAGACGTCTGAATTCAGTTTTGGAAAATATTTTATTTTCCAGATTCAGACGTCTGAATCCTTGATTTCAGACGTTTGAATCTGCAGTCTTTTGCCTATTTGCCTATTGAGCTTGAATTTCCAACTTTAATCGATTCGTGTTGATTCCCTTTTTGTTGTTATCATTTATTATCGGCTTTGATGACATTTTCTTCGTGATTTTTGGGAATATCCATTTTGATGGATTCGGTATCGATTTCTTTGGATTTTATTCACGTCTTCGTATGTGAATTTTGATGTTTGATTGTTTCTACAATCGTTTTTGTGATTTGTCACTTTAAAAATATAAAGGTTTTCTATACTAGTAGTAAATATCAAAACCCTTTCATCAAAATGATTTTTACACTATTTTATTACAAAGCTCGTTTCTTAAACTGTTTTCCAATCTATTAGTATATACAAACCTTTACCTCATTCGTATGAGAAAATCTAATTAAACGGCTTAGCAAAACAAGTGGTATGAAACGCTTGCGTTTACTTCGTCGGTTAATTTATGGACTTGTTCGATTGAAACTCTTGTGATAATTTTCTAGTGGAGATCTCCAATTTGTTCGCAAATATTTAAGTTAAGCTAGTGGTTATGGGACATGAAGCTATACTCATATATTTACCAGCTTATTGTAATTGACACTTCTTGATGATCGATGATGATCATTTTATGGTTTAGACTAGCAAGGTGCGATGTCTCTTTATCCACGTGGAGGACTGTTCCTCGTTTTATTGAGCTTCGTCTCACTTCTCGCATGGGACGTACCTATCTAGGTGCGTAGATGTTTATTTCTCGCATGGGTCGTACCTATTTAGGTGCGGCAATGTTTATTTACTTCGTGGAGCAATCGGCTCAATAAGTCGGGGCATGGGGCGTATCTATTTAGGTGCGTCGATGTTCGTCTATGCATGGGTCGTATCTTTCTAGGTGCATCGATGTTCGACTTTGCATGGGGTGCATCTTTCTAGGTGCATCAATGTTAGACTTTGCATGGGGCGTATCTTTCTAGGTGTGTCGATGTCTATTTATGCATGGGGCGTATCTTTCTAGGTGTGTCGATGCTAGAGCATGGGGCGTATCTCTCTAGGTGCGTCGATGTTCGACTTTGCATGGGGTGCATCTTTCTAGGTGTATCGATGCTAGACTTTACATGGGTCGTATCTTTCTAGGTGCGTCAATGTTCAGTTTATGGGATTGGCCATCCTCTTTCTTGTGTTTTCTGGATTTCTTGTTGATGATTTCTAGAATTTGTGTGTCGTTAACTTTTGTGATTTCTGGATATCGATTTCTGG
Source organism: Allium fistulosum (assembly GCA_030737815.1). Taxonomy (NCBI): domain Eukaryota; kingdom Viridiplantae; phylum Streptophyta; class Magnoliopsida; order Asparagales; family Amaryllidaceae; genus Allium; species Allium fistulosum. Next base: position 1,171,343,719 of record CM060902.1, on the reverse strand, counting down.
AATTTATGTTTCACCACCTTCTTCAGTTGGCATTGATATGTATGTCATTTATTGTGGCTTGGTGAATTAAATTAAGAATATGACATTCTTTTTAATCTTTGAGAAGATTCTTGTGATATTGATTAATCTCTGGATTGATTTTCGATTAGATACTTATCACAGTATGACTTTATGGTTATCATACGTTTTTGTCATATCTCTTATTCTATATCACTTTATCTTATATTTATAGCTAGACTGATCCGTTTATTATTTTCTTCTTAAATAATACTCGGGTCAGACTGAGATTTTACAGGTGCTTCCTCATGACTTCTTATCTGGAGCCATCTTCTGACTTTTGGCTAACTACTCTAGTTTAGTAGTTTTTGTTGTATACATTTGAGATTTAGACTCCTTGATGTATACATATTCTTTTGCCTTGCACTTGTATCTATTCTTTTGTGCTATTGTGGATCTTATTTGACCACTACTCTGATGTACCCTTTCATGTGTTATATTCATATCTATTTCTGCCTTTGTGATATGAATTATCTGTGACTGATTTGTGTTATGTTTATTTCTATATTTGTTTCTGAGGCCCATATAGCCACTGTGTGGTAGCTTTGAGTTTGTATCGGTATGTCGGATTTCCTCTTGAGATGAAAAGTTATATTTTTTTTATCTATCATATCGGTACTCGCATAAAGCAATTACACAGATGGTCACTCCTCAACAGCCTTATTCTCCACGCTAGTTGATGGCATTACCCCGTAGTGTCCTTGGCTAGCGTGGGTATAGAGGTGGGGCGTCACAATAACTCGAAGCTCGACTCCATACGACTCGAAGCAAATCCAGGGCGACTTGCGACTTATCGAAACCCAAGTTTCGAGTATCCAATAACCTTCGTCCATCGACTATGCCGAATCCCGGCTGTAGATCCATGATTATTATCCATGCTTGATCGTCCATCCATCCAGTTAACTAAATCCATCATGAACCAACCTCGACGAACGAGTAGTCAATTTAGTTAAGTCTGCCTATCTACGGCCTTGCCAAAAAGCGGGTTAACAGTATGCTAGTTTGTTTGTTAGTTGGTTGAATGACATTCGAAGGCGATATAGGATTAGAATATATCCTATAGGATATGATTTCTTGCATATAATATTATGCACGTCAACTAATATGAAGATGAAGCACGGTGGAATTTGGAGATATGCTTCGGACTTCAATGAAGATGCCAGACGTTTTCATTTGGTTTGTATTTAACAATTTCCGGTTAAGTACATGGCCAAGGTGGTCGTTATCGACTACTCTGGAATGGTCGATATCTACCACTATTGATGATGGCCAATTTGGCTAATTCTGACATGGACGATGAGGAGGCTACGAGGAGCATGATGCGATGGTTTGTTCATCCGGTCGATGTTCGATTTTGGTGTTACTGCTCTTCAATGAGTAGTTTGGTGATGAAGCGAGGATGTGGCGCGATGATTTCATGATTTAACGATGATGATTCCATGATGGGGAGTAATGACTTCGATGATGGATAACTGTACTTCAAGATGCAGAGCAGGCGACGACGAGTCGGATTGGTGGAACTGTTGGAGGAAGGTTATGGGATGCATGATGACATTCTATGATTGACATTGGCTGCCAAGAATAGTTCCCAAGTCAGGGAACGCATGATGACATTCTATGACCGACGATGGTTGTCTAGAATAGTTCCCAACCGCAATGACTTTAGATGGGAGTTGTAAAGACAGTTCTAAGAAGAACTTTGCTATGAAGGGCATGTACAAAAGGATCATAGATATTCTTAGGTTTTGTAGCGTAATTGTAGAGCAAGGGTGTGGGGACGCTCACTTGGATCACACGATGACTCGATCCATTTATCCTAGACAACTAGGTTGGTAGTCTAGTTCCTGGCCTTCTGAATGGTATGGATTGAGTACGAGAGACTAGGACTTTAAGTATTCCTTGTCCATGGTAGTCATATGAGTATCATATATCCAATGCATTGAGTGAGTGAATGTGAGGATGAATGATGGATGCCATGTTTGTTTGACTGTTTCCATCACCTTAGGGATGTCACACTTTGTCGATATTACCGCAAACATCCTTAGTAATTTGATGTATTGTACACCCATGACGATTATGATATAGAGTAGCATATATCCTATGTTATGTGCTAACTCTGTAGTAGGGACATGTTAGGTATGATTCTCCATATCCTCTGTTCCATATACTATATCGACTTTTATAGTGTTTTGAGGTTATTTATCGCTCACACCGGACCGTTGTCTGACTCGAGGTTTTATGCTTTGCTTCTTATAATCTCGGATGCTCTTAAATGAGTAGACTAGATAGCAGGTGCGAATAGCACTTGGAGCTGTGCAGAAGGACTAACATATGGTGACGTTTTCTCATATTTATATTTTGAGTTATTATTGTTTATTCTACTGTGTAACACTGTGAAGCCTTGACAATGTTGACTTACTATTTATTAGAAATATTTTATCAGTTGAGTTTATTTATCAGTTGTATAATCTCCATTACTGTTTTGTATAACTGTATGAGCCTGTATACTCTGATTATGTGGTTTGTATAGTTATTACCGTCTCGCCTGTTTTATATTTGGGATGACTACTATTTTATGTGATGCACTGTAGGATATACGACTGGTTATGTGATTGTATAATTGTTTTATTTCCTCCTCTTTTCTTCTATTCTCTTCTTTCTTTTCTATTCCTCGTCTTTCTTTCTTTTTTCCCTTGAAAATCATCCTACATCGGCCGGATGCTCTAGCAGCGCACTATTTGGATTATATGAGCATCAGTAGTGTCATCAGTAGTGCACTATTTTCACAAAATAGGTTAACTCTCATTTCAAAATCATAATATTTACTCAAATATGTCATTTCACTAGCAAATATTATTTCAAATCCCAACTTAAGTTATAACATCATTTAACCATATTCACTTTAAAATCAAGGATTTAAATATAAACACTTACACTTTACACAATCTGAAATTTTGAAAATAGTTTAGATAGTTATAAATAGTATAAAAGGTTTAATAGTTTAAAATACTTTAAAATAGTTAAAATAGTTTAAAAATAGCTTAACGTAGTTTAGGTGGATTTAAGATAGTTTAAATTTAATTTAAAATAGATTAAATAGATTTAAAATAGATTAAATAGCTTTAAAATAGATTAAATAGATTAAAAATAGATTAAATAAATTTTAAAATAGATTAAATAGATTTCAAAGTTATATTTGAACATTCTCAATAACTCAATTCCGATAAAATTCATTTATATTAGACAAATCAACTTTGAAATTCCAATTTAAATCCTTTAACAATTCATTAAATCAATTCCAATTTCAACATTAACGCTTGGATTTTCGAAAATAATTCAGTTTATATAAATCAAATTCTATTTCAAAATATCATTTAACTGAATTCAAAATTCAAAATTAATTAATTTAACCAATCCGGTGTCCGTATATAATTTTCTACCCTATGGTTAAGTGATACAGATATTTATCATTTCAATCCGCAATTATTTTAAAATTTAAGGGTATATATCATTTCAACCCGCAATCCCAAATTAACTTCAGATGCATGAAATCGCTTGAGTCTATCATTTCAACTCATAACGATTTCCCTTAATCTATTAGATCGTTCGGGTATGTATCATTTCAACCCATAGGAAACTTGCAGTGTTATAACAATATAAAATATAACATCCAGTCATCCAGCATCAACAATCAAACAACCATCACAACCATTATCCAAATCAACCAATAAACATCAATAGACAACTGATTATCATTAACACGTATTAAATTGACAATTAAATTCAATATTAAATTAAACGATGATTAAATGCAAAAAGATCATATTTAACTAGAATGACAATTTAAACATACCAAACATCAACCAATCAATTTCTAATCACATCATAAATTTAATTTAACAAACATAAGATAATTTACTAATTGTGAGTGGGTTAAAACACTCACCTTATGGATTTCACTTTTCTAGTCAGATTTGGATCCACTACTACTTCCTCCTTTTGATTTATTTCCTTGCTATCTTAATCTTTTATTTTTTTATAGAAAGTTTTGGAAGAGACAAAGAAGTTTGTATAGATCTGGTTTTGAAGAAAAGGATTTGGAAAAAGAAGAATGTTTGGAAAAGAAGAAGAAAATTTAAAGAAGATGAAGAATTGAAAAAGAAAACGAAGCTTTGAAAAAGAAGAAGAAGATTTGAAGAATAAGAATAAGAAAAGGGAAGCTTTGAAAAGAAAGAAAAAGAAGAAGGAGATTTGAGGAAGAAAAAAAATAAAGGAGGAGGAAAATGAAGAGAGAGAGAAAAAATGAGATGGAAGTTTATTTTGAGGAATAAAGCTACAGAAGATGAGATTTGAAAAATGAAATGAGGCTACATGGATGAAGATGGAAACAAATGAAAAGCTAATAAAGTATATGTAAACAAACTAGTAATTGAAATAAAGTAAGAATATGAACAGACTTAAAATGGAAGTATTGAAAGAGGTAAAGCAAAGGAATAAATATATGAATAAAGATAAAAAATAAATCTTTTGTTCTTTAATATGAAGCTTCAGAAGAAAGAGTTGCTAATGAAAGGAAACTACAAGAACTAATAACGCATAAACAAAATAAACTTCAGAAACGAAGAATAGTAAATGCTAATTAGATGGCATGAAAATTAATTTGGATGTTCACATTAAAAAATGGAAAAAGAAAAAGGAAAAAACTTCAGGTAAAGCACTTGAAAGGAGAAAACGAACAAATGAGAAACAAATGAAAAGAATGAGGCAATTATTAATTAATAAGAAATGAATGAGTAGTCTAATAATTAAATGGATGCTCAAATGTAACCTACACGGAGAACTTGAAAATTAAAAGAAAGAGAATGTGGATGTGATAATAAATGCAAAGTAAATGAAGGGACCACTTATATACTTTAAACAAACCTTTGGGATCCAAATTCCAAAACTTACTCCTATTAATTCACTTCAATAACCCAAATATACACATATTTATCATTTAATTCTTTATTAAAACATTCTTTTTACGTTAATATATGTGCACACTCCATTAACGCCAATCAATCAATTAACAATCAATCAATCAATCAACCAATCAATCTATTCATTTATTTATGTTACTCAAACCAATTTTATTAATTAATGAATATATATCAATCTATGCATTATAAAATGATTCATTTTACTATTTTAATTATCGTAACGGTCACATTAATGCAACAAATTTACAAGTTTTAACCATATATGAAATGGAAAAATAAATATACGTGAACATGTGTAATTAATGTACAATTGTTAATTAAAGGTAATTCTAATTGATTTCACAACATTTACACAACCATGAACCCTCTGATATATTTAAAAATTTGGATATTAATGTGTGAGTGTATATTATCCTAAAATTCAATTTTTTTCCCAAAATCATACTTATTCAAAATGAAAGTTTTATTTTTATACATCCCAAAACATGCAATTATCTTAATTAATATGTTCATTCCATAATGACACAAAATGCAAGTTTCTATATTAACTCATTCATTACAATTTCATTTATGTTTCCTTTTAATTGACACATTTCAATCAATCTAATCCCAATTCATTTCATTACTAATTTCAACAAATTCTAATTATAAACACTATTTTCTTTTCATTTATACCAATTCAAACATGTTTTATAAAATTTCATATACAACAAAATTTATACACTATTTACAATGTAAATATTTTTATCTTATTGAAAATCAACTTCTCCAAGATGCATTCCAAATAACAAATTATGTTATTCTTTCATTAGAACATTCACTCCATCCTTTATTCAAATTGAACATTTGTTATTCCGGTTAGAAGCAAACATACAATTTATTCTTTTCAAGTTAAATTTTAAATTTCATTAAAATCTTTATCTTAATTTAATTTAAAATGTAAGTTCTTATGTTGAACTTATTAATTACAATGCACTTGTCTTTTCTTTTCAATTAAAGGATCCCATCAACTATTATTGCAGCTAATATTCAATATTAGATTTCAAACGAATTCTCATTATACCACAACTATTTACTGTCCATTTCATATTTCAACATTTATTTCTTAAATTATTCCATTCTTATATTAACATCTATTATTACAATCAATCATTACCCTATGGGCATAGTTAGCATTGGTTTATATCTTATTACATTAATATTCTCCAATTTCATCTTAATTTAGATTAACGTAATATTTAATTATATATAGTCGTAATTTATTCCAAATTAAATTCAACAGATTGATTAAATAGGTAACATATAACAAACGTCGCCTTTTCTTACTTTAATCACACTTATAAGTTTATTATCTTCAAATAAATGTTATAACTACTTACACCACCCTAATTTTTCACAATTACGATGAATTACATATTATTTCACCAATTAATTATAACATTTAATTTATTCCCTTATTTACCAATTATAACTAATAAATTTCAATGGATTAATTAACCATTGTTATAATTTGCCAATTCAAACACATTTCCAAGTTTATTGTTAACTAACAAAACAAATAACTTCACATTGATTTTATTTTCTTATTTACAATTTCTAACCAATGTAACTTTACAATTTATTACAATTATTTGAGATTTCATTCAATTAGTCATTTATTATATTAAATTTACGTTATTAAACCCTATTTCTTTATTTACAAGCTATAACCAATTTTAACTTTCCAATCATTTCAATTAATTGGACATACATTGAAGTAGTTATCAATTGTCTTGAATTAACATTTTTAACATTACATTCTAGTTATTTCTTATTAATAAACCACAAATTTTAATTTCTTCCAATATTAAATTACAAAATCTTATTGAATTCAATATTTTAATTATCGAAAATTATGGGTCGTTACACTCTCCCCCACTCAAAACTTTTCATCCTCAAAAAGGGAAAAGAATGAATTAAGAAATTAATATATCTTATTCAAAATATTAAATTTATAAACAATTAATTTACATAATTAAATAATTTAAATAAAATATCAACTTATAAACAATTAAACCCTTTTATATTCAAGTTAATAAAAGTTTGAAAAACATTTCACAAAATTTTTCTAAGTCCAAAATTCATAGAAAATTTCGGCAGAGTCTCCTTTGTACGGAGAGGTTTGGGAGAAATAATAATATCAATAATAACAATATATATCATATATATCAAAATAAAATATCCCAAACCACGGGAAAAATAATATAATATCGCTATAAAACCGTAATCCAAAAACGTACCTATTCGTCAGGCAAACAAACTCTTATTTATGAAACCAAAAGCAGTAGCTATTGCTTCAATAAACCTGTATTTTACTTATATAATCCAAAAGAGTTAATAATTATATAAAAGAGAAATATAAGTTGTTTTAACTAATAACAGCAAAACAATCACAACATAACAATAGTCACTTTGCAAACAAACATAAGATCATCACATGAAATTAAAGAAATCAACCATCCATCCATAGCAACCAAACCAAATGGTTTGTTCGGGTTTAGAAACTTTTAATGGTATAGAATAATAAATAAACTACTAAGTATACCATATACTCAATAGTCTTAGATAAGACTTAATATATTATTTATATACCCTAAATAATTTAAAGTATCACTTCCCAATCATCCCATAAGCCAAAACAAATAATGATTTCAGGTATTATTTAAGTTCATTCTTATTAATTTCTTTCCATCTCATTAACTGTTCATTCATTCTTTTCATACAATGATTATTTCTTTAATTTACATTTATTGCTTAAAAATTTCAATTCCCATTCATTCATACAATGCCATTTTCTCTTTTCATTACTTTACATTCATTTGCTTACATAAGTTATTTCCATTTCAATTATTAGAATATCCATTATTATGTAAGTCTCTTTGCTATTTAATTCACCATTAATAGATTATTTCCTTTTAACGTTCATTCTTTTATATATAGTATTATCGAACATTAAATCCATTCCTAAATCATTTCAATGTTTTCTGAAGTTATAATCATTCAATTAATATAGTACTCACTTTAATTATAAATGGCTTCAATATTAACTTAAGTTTATAATCATTTACTTACAGTATTCACCTTTTTATTAATTATAATTACTAGCATTTCAAATTATTAACTTAAGTTATAACATTTTTGTAACATCTGTTCTTATTTATAGGAATAATTCTATTGAACATCTTCATTACCTAATTTTACTTGTATAATATTCTATTACATATTCTTATTAAACATTTCAACTTTTAATATTTGGTAAGTTATACATTATGTCTTTTAGAATGTAATTGAATGTTACACAAGTTTCTCTTATTTATTTAAGCTAACAAAATGTTCAATAGTTACATTTCTTAATTTCCCTATCCTTTGTGTTATCCCGCCTTTTGGTCAAGACCGGGATATCCACAAATTGGCTGTAAAGGATGGATATCAGGAATGGAGATCAATTGGAAACAAGGCTACGATCGATGTCGTCAAAATTTGACCGGGCTTCAATCAAGACAGGATCGATTGGGAATCATGCACAAGGCTAGGAGAGGCTACGTTTCAAATTTCAGGTCAATCGGAGTTCGTATGCTCGAGATATGATCGATGAAAATCAAGCCTCAACTGTTCGTATCCATCAACTGAAAGGTCTTGTTCGTAACCATCAAGCCTCAACTGTTTGTATCCATCAACTGAAAGGTCTTGTTCGTATCCATCAAGCCTCAACTGTTCGTATCCATCAACTGAAAGGTCTTGTTCGTATCCATCAAGCCTCAACTGTTTGTATCCATCAACTGAAAGGTCTTGTTCGTATCCATCAACTGAAAGGTCTTGTTCGTATCCATCAAGCCTCAACTGTTCGTGTCCATCAACTGAAAGGTCTTGTTCGTATCCATCAAGTGGTCGCCATTTTGTATCCATCACGATCGATACGAACAGTGCAATGGTGATCTGTAACGACCCGGGAATTTCGAACCCGAAATTTCCAGATAGTTAGAAGAAAAAGAAAAGAGATAGAAGAAAGAACAGAGCAAAACACAGATTCTCACATTCGCAGCGGATAAAATATAATATCAAATAATATTCTTTACACAAAGAAAATTGTATCAGTCAATTACAATTTAATACATCAGAGTTATAACCATTTATACATGAGCTGGACAGTTATACAACTTGTTCCAGACTACAATCTATACAGACTACACAGTCTCATATACACAGCGGAATACACTCCATACGTTCCTGCCATCCAGCTCGCCTCCTGAGCTCCAGAACGTCCTTACCTGAAATCTGTAATACTCGGTCTGACCCGAGCATTACATCAAAGTAACACCCGGGTCAGGCTGGAACCCAGCGTGAGTAAACTTATCTAACATGGAATTTCAATTCATAGAAATTATTTAAACCCGGGGTAACTCGTACTTTACTATAAGTAAACAACTTATATAGTCAACACTTATTTTCACAGAACACTATCTAAGTATACAACTTAGTTTAAATGATCCATATTATCCCAAACTGGCCTATTTGATTTCACATATCAATCTATAAAGAATTATAGAAGATTTCAAATCGAAGTGGTTTCGGGTATTAACTAATACCCGACTCCTGTCTCTTCAAATCCAATGTCATCTTAACAAAGTTATTCAAATGGAATACAATTCAAACTTTAAATACAGGATGTCACATTTACACAGTAATCCATCATCGATAGATACCCATATTATCACAGTTAAACCAAACATATCATAACATCATATATCAGAGATATTATCCATCTAAGGTATACAATATTATTCAATCATTCATAAGCAATATTTATTTGTCACATTATTTCAAATAAATTTAAATAAATTAATTTAATTACTTTATCACCATTTAAATCCTGCTTACCTAATCATTAATTAATTTCCTTTAATTAATTAACTAATCCTTTAATTACTTAATTATTCTTAAATTAATTACATTAATTAATTAACCATTAATTAATTAATTTAATTAACTATCATTTAATTACTTACCTTAAGTAATTTTAATTACTTTCATTAATTAACTAATCCTTTAGTTAATTACATTAATTTATTAATCATTGCATTAAGTAATTAATTCTCTAATTAATTACATAAATTAATTATTCTTTAACCATTAATAATATTCAACCCTTAATTACTTTCATAAATTAATTATATTATAATTAATTACATTAATTAAATTCCTTAATTAATTACATCAAGTAATTATTCTATAATTACTTACATTAAGTAATTATCTTTTATTTAAACACATTCATTTATTATCCATAAATTAATCACATTCAGTAATTAACTATCCTTTAATTAATTAAGTAATTATTCTTTTTATCAATTACACTAAGTAATTAAACTTTAATTACTTTTATTTAATTATTTCCATTTAGTAATTTCCCTTAATTCATTACATTCAGTAATTTTCCATTTATTACTTACATTAAGTAAATATACTTCATTAATTACATTAAGTAGTTATACTTAAGCTATTCAAAGTGATTATCCTAATTTAATCAATCTAATTAATTAATTCAAATTAATTACATTAATTAAATTCACTTTAATTAATCACATCCATAAATTACTTCATTAAGTAATTATTCTTTTATTCTTAATTAATTAATCTATATTAATTAAGACACCACCCATTCATTTTAACATACCTTCAAAACTGTTCAAGCTTTATATTTAAAATCTGGTAACAATTTACTTCTTATTTACTTGGTTAACATAATTTATTTAAAACTTGCAAAAACCCGAGTAAAACCCAAAGAATTCCCGAAGCAAAACTCGAAGCTACCCACGTTTCGTCCTACTTCGAGTAAAACTCGATTTTTCTCGAACAAACACCCGAGCATTCGCTTTCTTCCCCAAACCCAAGTCTTCCAGATACACGCAACCGTGTACGTGCACGTGCACGCCATTCCTGACCAACTCCGATCCACGCTCCGACCATCAACAAGTCGCTGATCTTCCCCTGAGTCGTCTGACCACTCAAATCAATGATACCCACTGGAAATCGGAAACGAGCACATCGAGTTCTTCCTGGAACCCAAACCCATCAACGACATCACCCGCGCCGCCGCGTACCATCGCCAGAGACCCCACGATCCCGTCCAGAACTGCGTCACTGTCCCACGCATCGATTCCCCTCACTCCGGTCATCTCCATTTCACCCACGTCGTCGCCATCCCCTTAAGAACAACGAAGACCAAAACTGCTCGTTAAACCCTACTTCAACGTCGACTAGCCGCCTCGACGAACTATAAATCCATCCACCATTTTTGCCAAGACCCCTGACCTCCGAACTTCCTTCAGCATTGATCTCGATCTTCCCACAACCTCCCATCGTCAGAATTTGCCATGATTTCACTTTCCGTTCAACCCAAGAATTCTCAAGATTTCCAAACTTAAAAATCTTTATTTTAACATCAAAAATCACTATTTGCCAATTCGAATCGGATTATATAATTAAAACGTGAAATTTTAAACATCAAAAATTATACTTGAATTCATTTTCTCTGTAATTTCCTCTTTTTGAAAAATTTACTTAACGTAAATTCTTGAAACCATTTTTATAAAAGATGTTACACTCTTATAATTATTTTTCATTTAGATATCAAAGCCTAAAATTTATCATATGAAGAGAATTTGAATTTGTTATGTTGATCTGTGTCTGTGATTCAAACAGAGAAGATATATATTCATTTACACAAACATGCACATTCAAATAATCTCATATTATATACATGCAAGCATATTTATATTCATGCAAACATTTATCACAACCTTACTCAAGTATTTTCCTCAAGTATCAAGATTTAAACAGATTTAAAAAAAATTAGTTTACTCACCTTATATAGAACAGAGGCCTGGAACATGTTAAATGCTATTGAGTTCATCTGGAGATTCCGATTCAATCTAGACTTAAATCTGTTACTCGATTTGTTAAATTGAACTTTGATTTAATTTGTTGCTTGGTTCCTGTTGTATCTTTGTTTTACAATTGAGTTGAACTTGAATTGCTTGAATCAGGTTGCAAACTTGAAAAATGTTGTTTTCTCAGATTTTCTTTAATTTGATTTCTCTTTTGAGAAGAAAGAAAAAAAAATGTCTGGTTTGTTAAAAAATTTGAATATCTCTACAGCCTTGTTTTCCAATATGTTAATTAAATTTTCTTTCCAATTAAAAAAAACTAATGCCACTTGTCTTTGCATGTTATCTTTAGCTTACAAATGTTTAATTCATATTATCCTTAGCTTCCACTTGTATTTTACATGCTATATATATTTACACATATTAAAAATTTATTTTTTTTAATATCTCTTATGTGTATTTATATTAATATGTATTATCTATATATATATGTACAAAGTGCATAAATTTCAAATATAAAAGAAAGTGTATTTAAACCCTTGTTAAATCTTATTCTAGGTTATTATATTTTGAACTACTAAATATTTGTTTTTTATTAATCTATGTTGATATAATTTTTTTTTTATATAAATCAAAATTAAAACATATATAAATTTTGCCAAATTGAATATTTATAAAAGAAGGTCATTAAACTAATATTGTCAAATTCAACAATTATATCAGGAGATTATCAAACAAATAATTATCCAGATATTTATTATAGTTCAAATTCACCTATAGACATATCCAGAATTTCATTTATTAAGCCAAATAAAATCAGTATTTCTATTAATTAACCCTAGTTAATTATCCATTAACAGATGTTCCAAAATCCGGGTTATCACATGATCGATACGAACAAGGCAGAGGTGATCGATGCGAAGGAGACAGCCTTTGAAAAAGATGAACTTGCATCGATCATATCTCACAATCTACAAGTCCAAATGCCACCAAATTTTCACAGAAGCTTGCATACAACCTAAAGAATGTTCATGATCGATCTCAACTCGATCGGGCAAGATCTTGATCGATACGAAATTCATTCGTATCGATCACGGATCGAGTCAAAATCGCATGGGATCGATCGCGTGGGCCCGTGCACGTGCCAAAAGAGGTCTTCTGAGATCTGAGCGAGTTATTTGCAGCCTATGCCTATAAATAACATCCCAAAGTCTACAGAAATGGGACTTTTGATTCTTCTACGTCCAGACTTTGCAGGAACTATCATTGTACTCAAAATTTGCTATTGTAATCAGTTGTAACTCGTTGTAGTCAGCAAGCAAACATCAATAAAATCATCAACTTCAAAGTGGATGTAGGCCGGATTGCCAAACCACTATAAACTCTGTGTTCTTTACTGCTTTCCTTTTAATTTTTTGAGTGTTCTTCATTTTTAATTCTCTACATACTTGTTATCTGTAATCTATGATTGTGAACTGGTGCTTTCATCGACAATTGGGTGTTTGTGACCAATTTTGGCGCAAACACTTTGATTTACATATCACAATTTCCCATCTCATATATATTTCATTAATTATTTAGCTTCTAATTTCTTATTTTCCTCATTTCAGAAGTTTCCAATTATTAATATAGTCAAGTTTCATTCATTGCAATAATTGAAAGCTATTAATTATCAAAAAGTTTTAAGAACTAAATCCTGGATTCATTTCAGTCATTTAGAAAATTATATATATATATATATATTTATATACTTTATAGATCAAATCATATTTAGGGATTCAAAATCAAGATTTATTTATCAAAACAAATGTGCAGTAAAACCACTACAATGGTTTTCCCACTTTGAAACTCAAAAATGAACGTCGATGATGCGTGCACTCATCACCGAAATTATTTTCCAGCGACAGAGAGGGGAGTACATAACTTATTTCCTTTAAAAAATTTCTTTTAAAACATTTCTTTCAAATCTTCTTGAAATATTTATATAAGAAAATACTCCTAAATATTACTAATATTATATTTCAAAATCTTTCGAAAGAAATTTTCAAAAATCCCGGAACTTAAGTTCTAAATTACCAATTTATATTAACTTTACTTGTAAATCCTATTTTACAATCAATGTTTATAAAATTTCACTACCTAACAAACAACATATAACATACAACTATATCATTTATAAAAGCTATCCATTTATATACAAAATATAATACTAGGCAAAATTATTTCATTTACCCATATTTCAAAACAATATTGTGTCGGTCTGCCCTATTAAGTGTTTAGAAATTCCTAACGGTGCCACATCGTCCCATGTACCGATCGAAATTTATAAATACAAAACAAAACAAATTAACACAATACAAAAACCCTTTACAACACTAACAAATATACTCTCTCATATATACACTCAACGACTCATTCTAGGGTATTACTACCCTATATCAAATGAGTCAGACCCCACAAAGCTAAGGTTATCGCTAAACCAAAGCTCTGATACCAAATGTAACGACCCGCCTTTTTGGACGGTTTAAATCGATGATAAACCACACACGTCAGACTCAAACCATTCAAAAGGGCAGATTGTTATAGGGTAAATAAGAAAAACAGAGAAAGAAAGAAAACAAACACAGAATCTCACAGTGGAATGACAAAATATAATAATCAAATAAACAGTTCATGAAGCTGTTTTACAAATAACATTTGATTATACTTTTACCATACAGAATCAAAGTTACATGCAACAGAAATAAATAACAATGCAGCGGAATAACATGATGCAGTAGAATAAATATCATAAATAATAATAGTACTAAATCTTCGTCTTCGTCCTCCAAAAGCAATCTTCGATACACTGTAAAGCTCAGACAGACCCAAGTGAATTGAAAAGACAAAACACTCGAGTCAGAACTAAAAGATCTTATGTAAGTTAAATCAACGGTAAATAAATATGAGTGTAACGGCGTCAGAGATGTTTACGGGGTTTGACATCTCCTATCCAGTGTCTAACGTGAGTGCAATAACTTAAGAGATGTTCGAGATTTCCATCTCCTAAGGATCCGTTAAACTATCTACATACATAGTGCAATACGCTATTATAATAGTGTCTACAGTAAATTAAATTATTAAAATAGCATTAAGGCGTTACCCATATCCCCCTTAACACATTTTTATATATTTCCATAGTCTATATAGTACTGTAATTCCTCCGTAAACTGGAGGGCTATCAGAGGGTACTCCATAGGTATGGTACAAACCAAACTCGTAGAAGGCGCAATAGGGCATGTGAACACGGCACTCGAGGCAATGCCAGGGTAGGACTCTACCGTTTTGCAGAACCGAGCTGGTGGTAATGCATAGCAGCTACTACCTCCCATCTCGGAACACATTCCCATAATCAAAATCGAGGGGTGGCCACCAAATCATCACAAAGTCATATTATGGTATCGTAGAAGCATGTCCGATCGGAGGAATGACCTCACTTAGCCAAGGTATAGCTCCTATTTTAGTCACATCTAAGCTGACTTACGGGAGTAAGGGCTACGTAAATACCTCATGCATAATAGTTCGCCAAACCATCCTACTTCATTCTGGAATCTCCACCACGTACATAGTTGTTAAAGTGGTTTTCGGTATTGGCAGAGAGTATGACAATATCCGATCCCGGTCTCTTTAACAACCAAACGCTTATTTCACACCGAATGGTTCTTTTACATTTTAAAAATCAATTCATAATTGATATCAAAATATCATATTCTCAAAACCATATCTCTTCCGAAATCATATTCACTTTCGAAATCATATCACTTTTGAAATCATATTACTTTCGAAATCATATTACTTTCGAAACCATTTTCGCAAAATAGGTTAACTCTCATTTCAAAATCATAATATTTACTCAAATATGTCATTTCACTAGCATATATTATTTCAAATCCCAACTTTAGTTATAACATCAATTAACCATATTCACTTTAAATCAAGGATTTAAATTTAAACACTTACACTTTACACAATTTGAAAATTGAAAATAGTTTAGATAGTTATAAATAGTATAAAAGGTTTAATAGTTTAAAATAGTTAAAATAGTTAAAATACTTTAAAATAGTTTAAAAATAGCTTAACGTAGTTTAGGTGGATTTAAGTTAGTTTAAATTTAATTTAAAGTAGATTAAATAGATTTAAAATAGATTAAATAGCTTAAAAATAGATTAAAAATAGATTAAATAAATTTTAAAATAGATTAAATAGATTTCAAAGTTATATTCGAACATTCTCAATAACTCAATTTCGATAAAATTCATTTATATTAGACAAATCAACTTTGAAATTCCAATTTAAATCCTTTAACAATTCTTTAAATCAATTCCATTTTCAACACTAACGCTTTGATTTTTGAAAATATTTCAGTTTATATAAATCAAATTCTATTTCAAAATATCATTTAACTGAATTCAAAATTTAAAGATTTAAAATCAATTAATTTAACAAATCCGGTGTCCGTATATAATTTTCTACCCTATGGTCAAGTGATACGGATATTTATCATTTCAATCTGCAATTATTTTTAAATTTAAGGGTATATATCATTTCAACCCACAATCCCAAATTAACTTCAGATGCATGAAATTGCTTGAGTCTATCATTTCAACTCATAACGATTTCCTTTAATCTATCAGATCGTTTGGGTATGTATCATTTCAACCCATAGGGAACTTGCAGTGTTACAACAATATAAAATATAACATCCAGTCATCCAACATCAACAATCAAACAACCATCACAACCATAAGCCAAATCAACCAATAAACATCAATAGACAACTGATTATCATTAAAAGGTATTAAATTGACAATTAAATTCAATATTAAATTAAACGATGATTAAATGCAACAAAGGTCATATTTAAATGGAATGACAATTTAAACATACCAAACATCAACCAATCAATTTCTAATCACATCATAAATTTAATTTAACTAACATAAGATAATTTAGTAATTGTGAGTGGGTTAAAACACTCACCTTATGGATTTCCCTTTTCTAGTCAGATTTGGATCCGCTACTACTTCCTCCTTTTGATTTGTTTCCTTGCCATCTTAATCTTCTATTTTTTATAGAAAGTTTTGGAAGAGATAGAGAAGTTTGTATAAATCTGGATTTGAAGAAAAGGATTTGGAAAAAGAAGAATGTTTGGAAAAGAAGAAGAAAATTTAAAGAAGATGAAGAATTGAAAAAGAAAACAAAGCTTTGAAAAAGAAGAAGATTCGAAGAATAAGACTAAGAAAAGGGAAGCTTTGAAAAGAAAGAAAAAAAGAAGAAGGAGATTTGAGGAAGAAAAAAAATGAAGGAGGAGGAAAATGAAGAGAGAGAGAGAGAAAAAAAAATGAGATGAAAGTTTGTTTTGAGGAATGAAGCTACAGAAGATGAGATTTGAAAAATGAAATGAGGCTACAGGGATGAAGATGGAAACAAATGAAAAGCTAATAAAGTATATGTAAACAAACTAGTAATTGAAATAAAGTAAGAATATGAACAGCCTTAAAATGGTAGTATTGAAAGAGGTAAAGGAAAGGAATAAATATATGAATAAAGATAAAAATAAATCTTTTGTTCTTTAATATGAAGCTTCAGAAGAAAGAGTTGCTAATGAAAGGAAACTACAAGAACTAATAACGCATGAACAAAATAAACTTCAGAAATGGAGAATAGTAAATGCTAATTAGATGGCTTGAAAATTAATTTGGATGTTCACATTAAAAAATGGAAAAAGAAAAAGGAAAAAACTTCAGGTAAAGCACTTGAAAGGAGAAAACGAACAAATGAGAAACAAATGAAAAGAATGAGGCAATTATTAATTAATAAGAAACGAATGAGTAGTCTAATAATTAAATGGATGCTCAAATGAAACCTACACGGAGAACTTGAAAATGAAAAGAAAGAGAATGTGGATGTGATAATAAATGCAAAGTAAATGAAGGGACCACTTATATACTTTAAACAAACCTTTGGGATCCAAATTCCAAAACTTACTCCTATTAATTCACTTCAACAAACCCAAATATACACATATTTATCATTTAATTCTTTATTAAAACATTCTTTTTATGTTAATATATGTGCACACTCCATTAGCACCAATCAATCAATTAACAATCAATCATTCAATTAATCAACCAATCAATCTATTCATTTATTTATGTTACTCAAACCAATTTTATTAATTAATGAATATATATCAATCTATGCATTATAAAATGATTCACTTTACTTTTTTAATTACTGCAACGGTCACATTAATGCAACAAATTTACAAGTTTTAACTATTTACTATTCATTTCATATTCCAACATTTATTTCTTAAATTATTCCATTCTTATATTAACATCTATTATTACAATCAATCATTACCCTATGGGCATAGTTAGCATTGGTTTATATCTTATTACATTAATATTCTCAAATTTCATCTTAATTTACATTAACGTAATATTTAGTTACATTTAGTCGCAATTTTTTCCAAATTAAATACAATAGATTTATTAAATAGGTAACATATAACAATTGTCACCTTTTCTTACTTTAATCACACTTATAAGTTTATTATCTTCAAATAAATGTTATAACTACTTACACCACCCTGATTTTTCACAATTACAATGAATTACATATTATTTCACATATTAATTATAACATTTAATTTATTCCCTTATTTACAAAGTATAACTAATTAAATTTCAATGGATTAGTTAACCATTGTTACAATTTGCTAATTCAAACACATTTCCAAGTTTATTGTTAACTAACAAAACAAATAACTTCACATTGATTTTATCTTCTTATTTACAATTTCTAACCAATGTAACTTTAAAATTTATTACAATTATTTGAGACTTCATTCAATTAGTCATTTATTATATTAAATTTACATTATTAAACCCTATTTCTTTATTTACAACCTATAACCAATTTTAACTTTCCAATCATTTCAATTAATTGGACATACATTAAAGTAGTTTTCAATTGTCTTGAATTAACATTTTTAACATTAGATTCTAGTTATTACTTACTAATAAACCACAAATTTTAATTTCTTCCAATATTAAATTAAAAAATCTTATTGAATTCAATATTTTAATTATCGAAAATTATGGGTCGTTTCATTGGGTCAAAGTGAATATAAATGAAAGTATCTCTTTCAAAACCATCCTTTGTCATATAAAAAATTGGGGAAAACATGATGGCGTCGGCACCATCCCTTTCGAAAGCTTCAAATTTTTTAACAAAACATTGAAGGATAACGTTGAAACCCCTTTCGAAGCCATTGCCTTCTAAACCCTTGGACACTTTCAAAAGCATTTAGGAAGTGGCTTAAAACATCTTTAAAAACAAGCAGTACCTTTCGAAACCATTGATGACTTCAATACACTCGAAAGGCTAAAGAACGGCAGCAGACTTCGACTAGGTCGGAACCCCTTCTTTCGAAAGCATTATTTTATAAGTAAAGAAACCCATTTGAAAGCTTACTCTTTAAAACATAAGTTGATGGCAACCCCTTCAAAAGCTTTTAAAAACCTCTTTCGAAAACATATGCTTCCACTCCTTCGAAGGCTTAAATAAAACAAAGGCAGACGCTTCTCTTTTTAAAACAAATAAAGGTATCGACCCCATCGGAAGCCATGCTTTCGACACCAAGCCTTCCGCCTTTCTCGAATCCACTACATACCATCTAAGTGATACCTTGTGTATTGGTTTCAGCTTAGTGGGTTTTGACTTGGCTGAAGGCGGAAGCTCTGAGTCGAAAGGTACTTCTAAAGAAGGCGGAACCAACTTTTCTTGGTAAACCTAATTTAATACTAATTAAAGCTAATAGTTTCTAACTAACCTGCCACGTGTAAACACCAGATTGGTTGCCTTAACTTTTCAAATTCTTTACTAAAATAACTGCCGCTAATTTCAAATCTAAACCGTGGTTAAGTTAACAAATAAGCCCTTTCATTAAGCAAAACCAATATTGCAAAGAAGTCCCTCTTCTAAAATAATTTAATTTGCATAGCAAATCACTTAGGAAAAATCCCCAAAAATTCCAGAAATTCACTTTAATCATGTTATCTAACATATCAAAATTTCAAACCAAAATTCTCAATATATTTTCCAAATAAATTTATAAACCGAATTAAGCATATTTTCCTTTGTAAATTCATAATAATCTTTCCATAGCTTGGAAAATTATCAAAATTAAAACCCAACTCCAAAATCATGTTTTACATAACATAAAATCTTTCCACGGCAATTAAACATCAACATAAATCGGGTTTGCCCTAAAACTGTGTATATTCCTATTTAAACAATCTTGTTTAAATTAACCAAATAATAATTCAAGCATATCATCATCCAATTCATCATAAAAAGGAATTTAACTATAAACCCGAAAACATATGATTATAAAACAAAATAGAGGTGGAATTATCATTCACCTTGATTAAGATAAGAATATTAGATTGAGATTAATTTCCCCTAAGCTTGAATCCCTAGCTTTACTTTGATTTCTCTTCTCTTTGATTATGGCCGACTCCTCTTTACATTTTTATTTTGCGTTTTCAAAATGATGGGAATGAGAAATGAAATGGTAGGAACGAGAATATATAAGGGTAAGGGTTATGTGCGGCAAATTCTTAATATACCCTTATATAAATTAATTAGCTTATAACCCATTCTTAAGCCCATTTAATTATTTAATTGAGAACGACTTTAATTATATTTATTTAGATCTCAACCCCCTTATCTCTTAACAATTACATTATTCTATTTAATTTATCTAATTTAATCTTCTAAATAATGTTATCAAAAATTAGGAGTGTTACAGGCTCCCCTCCTTAAAGAATTTCGTCCTCGAAATTGAGTAAGGACTAAATACTAAACATAGCAATCATCTATAACGACTCCTAACAATCATACTAGTCTACCTGACTAGGAATTATCTATATAAATCTAATATAGACATACCCTCAAAGCAGATCAGGATAAGTATCTCGAATCCTATCCTCTATCTCCTAAGTACAGTCCTTCTTATTGTCGCTCCACCGAACTTTCACCAACATGACTGTCTTGTTCCTTAGTCTTTTCTCATCTTTCGCTACAACCCGAATTGGTTGTCTAACAAAAGTCAAATTAGGCTCTACTACTAGATCTTCCAACCCTATCGGAGGAATAGTAGCCTCCGAATCATGCACATACTTGCGAAGATGAGACACATGAAATACATTATGGACACTTTCCATACTGCTCGGCAACTCTACTCTGTATGCGAACTTTCCAATCCTCTCTATAATCTAGAATGGACCAACATATCTCGGTGCCAGTTTCCCTAACTTCCCGAACTGTACCACACCCTTCATTGGTGATACCTTAATGAAAACCCTGTCTCCTACCGAGAACTCTAGGTCTTTACGCCTCTTATCTGCATAACTCTTTTGCCTAGATTGAGCTTCCTTCATCAGTTCTTGGATCAACTTAATCTTCTCTGACGCCTCTCTAACCAAATTTGGACCTAAGACCAACCTGTCTCCAGTCTCCAACCAACATGCTGGTGATTTGCATGACCTTCCATAGAAACCTTCAAAAGGCGCCATTCCTATACTAGTCTGGTAACTATTATTATAGGAAAGCTCAACCAAATGTAGGTGGTCTTCCCAAGATCCACCAAAATCCAATACACAAGCTCTCAACAAATCCTCGAGTACCTTATTGACTCTCTCTGCCTGCTCATCCGTCTGAGGGTGATATGCAGTACTCATCTTGAGCTTAGTGCCTAACACATCCTGTAGACTCTTCCAGAATTCGCTAGTGAATAAAGCATCTATGTCACTAACTATGCTACTAGGAACTCCATGTAGTCTAACTATGTTCTTCATGAACAACTTAGCCAAAACAGGTGCCGTCCTGATTGACTTTACTGGACTAAAATGGGCACTCTTGGCCAATCTGTCCACTATGACCCATATACTTTCATTTCCTCTGTTTGACCTTGGCAACTCGTCTATAAAATCCATGGATATTGAATCCCATTTACAAACTGGAATCTCTAAAGGCTGAAGCAACCCACCCGGCTTCTGATGTTCGGCTTTCACTTGTTGACAGTTTGCACACTGCCTAACCCACAAGCCAACATCCTTCTTCATACCTTCCCAATAGAAGATCCTCTTCATATCTTGATACATCTTGGTCCCTCCAGGATGAATCGTAAAATTGGATCGATGACATTTCCCAAGAACTTCTTTCCTCAAGTTCTCAACATCTGAAACACATAACCGTTCTTTCTCAACCATCCTCTCTGGTCAAGACAAAAATCTTTCAAATCATCGATCTCAGTTCCAACCTCAAGCCTTCAAATCTTTTCGGCTAATAATGGATCCTCCTTCTACTTAGAAGCAATTCTCTCGATCAACACTGGTCGAACTTCTAAACAGGATATTGTGTCAGCCCTTTGACTAAAACTAGCAGTCGATCTTAACTGAACACCACAACTGGTCAAAGCTTCTAGGTCCTTCCATTCTACCAACATAGCCAACATCATATTCTGTGTCTTCTGCTAAGAGCATCTTCTACTTTATTACCTTTCCCTAGTGTATACTCTATACCAAAATCATAAGCAGCCAAAAACTCCAACCACCTCCGCTGCCTCATATTCAACGTCTTTTGAGAGAATAAGTATCTTAAAGACTTATGATCTGTGTATAGCTCAAATCTCTCCCCTAAGAGATAATGCTTCCAAATCTTCAATGCGAAGATCACCACAACCAACTCCAAATCATGAGTAGGATATCTCACCTCATGCGGTCTAAGCTGTCGTGAAGCGTAGGCAATTACTTTACCCTTCTACATCAACACAGCTCCCAATCCAGTTCCACATACATCAGTATACACCACCAACCCTTGGTTTTCGTCTGGAACTACTAACACTGGTGCGTTAGTCAACAAATGCTTTAACTTAAGGAATACTTCCTCACATTTGTCGGACCAAACAAACTTCACCTCCTTCCTGGTTAGCTTAGTCAAAGGCGCTACTATCCGTAAGAAATCTTTAATGAATCTCCGGTAATTGCCAACAAGTCCAAGAAATCTTCTAATCTCAGTCATCGTCTCTGGTCTCTTCCAATTATTAACAGCTTTGATCTTATCTAGATCGACTGACAACCCTTTATCTGAAACTACATGACCAAGAAACTTAACCTCTTTCTTCCAAAAATGACACTTGGAAAACTTCGCCTTTAGCCAATTCTGCCTCAGTGTCTCTAGCACAACTCTAAGATGATCTTCATGCTCTCTTTTATCCTTAGAGTATACCAAAATTTCATCTATAAACACCAGCACGAATCTATCCAAATACTCTCGGAAGACTCGGTTCATCAAATCCACAAAGAAAGCAGGTGCATTTGTCAACCCGAATGACATTACTAACCACTCGTACGAACCATATCTAGTTCGAAATGCTGTTAAAGGAATGTTGTCCTCTGCCGCTCTTAACGGATGGAAACCTGTCGCCAAATCCAACTGAGAAAACACTCTGGCTCCACTTAACTAATCAAATAGATCATCAATTCTTAGCAAAGGATACTTATTCTTTATCGTCCTTTCGTCCAACTTACGATAGTCGATACACATCCTCAACGATCCATCTGGTTTCTTCATGAATATCGCAGCCGCTCCCTAAGGCGAACTGCTTGGTCTAATGAAATTCCTTCCTTCTAGATCCACTAGCTGCACCTTTAATTCCTTCATTTTGGTAGGTGTCATCCTGCTAGGCGGTCTACTCACAGGTTCAGCTCCTGGCACAAGATCTATCCGAAACTCAACAACTCATTTCGGTGGTAGTCTTGTGACTAGCTCAAAGACATCTGAAAACTCTTTTGCTACTTGATCCTGACTTAGCTCTTCTCCTATGTCCATTGCACTTAACAAAGCACAGCAACTCCGATCAGAATTCTCCATTGAGAATATAATACGGTTATGATTATCAGGGTGTTTTAGTGATATCCCCCCATCCTGGCAAAATACCCTAGCCTCATACCTCCTCAACCAATCCATACCCAAAATGATTTCAAAATTTATGAAATCGAAAACATACAAACTGCATGCAAACATATGACCTAACAAATCAAGTTCTAGCTTGCCACATCTCATCCCCAGAGTTGCATACCCTCCTATTGGATTCGCAACCCTTAAGGAAGTAACAAGGTATGTGGGTTCTAAGCATAACCTATCAACCAAACACTGGGATATAAATGAATGGATGCACCGGTATCAAATAGTATCCTAACTGGTATACTCTGAATCAAAAACATACCTTCCATAACAGTTTTTCCTTTATCAGCTGCAGTTGGCTTAGCTGATGATCCAACAGTAAAGACCTTTCCCTTGTCCGCCCTGACTGGCTCTGGACACTGGTTCTTATAATGCCCAACTGGATTACAGTTGAAGCAATTCACATTCTTCTTGTCTACAGCCTTCTTTCCCTTTTCTGACCGGCACTCATTTGCATAATGACCCTTCTTGTCACACTTATAGCAAACTAAATCAGCCTTTGCCTTCTGGGCAACATCTCCCTTTTGGGCTCCCTTCTTCTTAAAGAATTTCCTTTTCTTCCCCTAAAAACCCTGGGTTTCAACTGGCTTCTCTCTAGCACAAACAACTAGCATATCTTCATGGCGAATTGCCATCTCCACAACCACATTACAAGGATCATGGATATGTGTCATGGTTGCCTTAGCAAGCTCAGGTATCAAACCCCTAATGAACCTCTCATTCCTTCTGATGTCAATGTCAACAATATCATATCCATATCGAGACAGCTCATCAAACCTAGTGGCATATTCGATAACCGACACCTCTCCCTAAACTAGATCCATAAACTTCCTCATCAACGCTGACTTAGAAACCTCAGATAAAAACCTCTGTTCAAATCTTCTTCTAAACTCAGCTCAATTTAACTCCTCCTCCAGGAACTCTGGCAGTAACACTATTCCACCAATGAAGTGCTGACCCCTGCAACTGTCTAGAGGTCAACCGTCTCTTCTGCTCGTCATCTAAACCCAGATCAGCAAAGATACGCTCATAATGCAACAACCAATTCTCTACCTTAATAGCATCCTCCGTTCCCATAGACGGCTTTCCACCCAGACTGGTGTAATCTCTGCATAGCTTAGCATAGTTATTCCCAACTGGAGCCACATAATTAGCTCCTCCAACATTACCAGCAACCCTAGCAGCAACTTCTGCTTGCATCACATTGACGAAGAACTGATACATCACCCCCATATCTACTGGTGGATTTCCAGCACCCACATTGGCATCAACATTTTGGTTAGCATTATCCTGTCGACCTTGGTTCCTCCTGGTATTAGGTCGAGCATTTCCATTAGTTGTGGTGCTTTCTCTATCGAGATTTCCTCTTCCGTTTCCTGCTTCCATATCTTCTTTCTCATAAATCTGCATACGAGCCTTAGTAAGATACATAAGAACAGTCTAAGAGAGAGGGGAACACGTACTTATATATATAACTATATATATCAAATACAAGTACGTTACTATAGCGTTATCCCAAACCCCGATCATATTTCTGATTCATTGGATTATGTTTCAAAAAGCTTTTTGGTTTAATTTTCTTTTAAAGTTTCATAAACCTCGCTCTGATACCAACTTGTAACATCCCCCTACTTGGAGGCCCAAAACTAACGGCTACAGATGCTGCAGTCATCCATAGTTATTAATCCTCGGCGACCAAATACGGCGATGTTAGATTCATTGATACACAGAACACATGAATATGGAAAAAATTTAAAACATCAAACAAGATCACATTCCATTTCAAAACATTTCCAATTCATTATATAATCCCACAATCGTTAACCACGTTCAAAGAAAAATATATATATTACAACATACGCCAAGAGCGAAATACGAAGATGCCCCCTTGGATGATCAGAGTATACATAGGCAATTTAACAACTTTTCCATTACAAACAACACTGCAAAATCAAATAAAAGAGAACTTTAGATATTTAAGGAAAAACATGATGGCGTCGGCACCATCCCTTTCGAAAGCTTCAAATCATTTAACTAAACATTGAAGGATTGTGTCAAAACCCCTTTCGAAGCCATTTCCTTCTAAACCGTTGGACCCTTTCGAAAGCATTTAGGAAGTGGCTTAAAACATCTTTAAAAACAAGCAATACCTTTCGAAAGCATTGATGACTTCAATAAACTGGAAAGGCTAAAGAACGGCAGTAGGACTTCGACTAGATCGGAACCCCATCTTTCGAAAGCATTATTTTATAAGTAAAGAAACCTATTCGAAAGCTTGCTCTTTAAAACATAAGTTGATGGCAACCCCTTCAAAAGCTTTTAAAAACCTTTTCGAAAACATATGCTTCGACTCCTTCGAAGGCTTAAATAAAACAAAGGAAGGCGCTTCTCTTTTTAAAACAAACAAAGGTATCAACCCCATCGGAAGCCATGCTTTCGACACCAAGCCTTCTGCCTTTCTCGAATCCACTACGTACCATCTAAGTGATACCTTGTGTATTGGTTTCGACTTCGTGGGTTTTGACTTGGTTGAAGGCGGAAGCTCTGAGTCGAAAGGTACTTCTAAAGAAGGCGGAACTAATTTTTCTGGGTAAACCTCATTTAATACTAATTAAAGCTAACACTTTCTAACTAACTTACCCCGTGTAAACACTAAATTGGTTGTCTTAACTTTTCAAATTCTTTACTAAAATAACTGCCGCTAATTTCATATCTAAACCATGGTTAAGTTAACAAATAAGCCCTTCCATTAAGAAAAACCAATATTGCAAAGAAGTTCCTCTTCTAAAATAATTTAATTTACATAGGAAATCACTTAGGAAAAATCCCCAAAAATTCCAGAAATTCACTTTAATCGTGTTATCTAACATGTCAAAATTTTAGACCCAAATTCTCAATATATTTTCCGAATAAATTTATAAACCCAATTAACCATATTTTCCTTTGAAAAATTCATAATAATCTTTCCATAGCTTGGAAAATTATCAAAATTAAAACCCAACTCCAAAATCATGTTTTACATAACATAAAATCTTTCCATGGCATTTAAACATCAACATAAATCGGTTTTGCCCTAAAACCGTGTATATTCCTATTTAAACAATCTTGTTTAAATTAAAAAAATAATAATTCAAGCATATCATCATCCAATTCATCAGAAAAATGAATTTAACCTTAAATCCCAAAACATATGATTATAAAACAAAATAGAGATGGAATTACTATTCACCTTGATTAAGATAAGGAGATTCGAGTGAGATTAATTTCCCCTAAGCTTGAATCCCTAGCTTTAGTTTGATTTCTCTTCTCTTTGATTTTGGCCGGCTCTTCTTTACATTTTTATTTTGCGTTTTCAAATTGACATGAATGGGAAATTAAATGGTAGGAACGGGAATATATAAGGGTAAGGGTTATGTGCGGCAAATTCCTAATATACCCTTATGTAAATTAATTAGCATATAACCCATTCTTAAGCCCATTTAATTATTTAACTAAGCACGGCCTTAATTATATTTATTCAAGACTCAAACCCCTTATCTCATAAAATTTACATTATTCTATTTAATTTATCTAATTAAATCTCCTGAATAATGTTGTCAAAAATTAGGAGTGTTACACTTGACCTCTAGACGACTCCAGGGATGAACAATGAAATGGTAGAGTGTCCTTATAGCTTCGATTCTCAAGGATCGTTTTACTTGAGATTAGTTCATAGTTCGCTTTGAAGAAAATTTATCTTGACTTTTCAAAAGTTGGTGTTGTTTAGGAAGTTCGTCGATTTGAAGTAAAGCAATATGTCTGTGTTGGAGTATATGGCCAAATTCGATATTCTGTCAAAGTACAATCCATCATCCATTGATACTCCACTTAGAATGAAGAATTTATCATTGGGTCGAGCGATCATTTTGCGAAGTGATTGATTGGTCATATTGACGAGAGCTTTGAGAAGTTGATCGAAAAAGGCTTTACGATGTGAGGGCCTATACCTAGTATAGAAGGATTATCCCAAATAAGCTGAGTAGGGACAAACCGTAGAAGCATATGTATTGTATGCCGTTCTGCTTTCGTCGAGTGCTCCATCAACGAAAGAGAAGGGAAACGTTGAGAGCATGCTTTCCATTCATGGTGATTCCATACGCGTTTTATTTAACGTCGAGGTTTCATATTCCTTTATATCTAGTGATTTGTAGATAGATTGGAATTGAGACCCGAAATTGTTGACTGACCTTTAAATTATGATGAACCTTGTTGGTGGCTCAACTAGACTATACATGTGTAATGTCCCATATTTTATCATCGAAAAGTAATACTATGGATGATTGCAGCATCTGTAGCACTTAGTTTCGGGCCTTAAAATAGAGGAATATTGCCACATGATTTGTCTAGACTTAGCTATACATGGTTTGTTGATAAAAATTTTCCTTATCGAGTCATGGATATTTTTCTGTTTGTTATTGATTTGTTTTAGGTCTAATTAGGTTCGGTATTATAGTCTAGGAATTGACTGGCTGGAGGGGTACAAAATAGTGGTGGATTGTGAGAGGTCGTTGGTGGCGATAGGGATTGACGATGAGCAGAAGGTAGTGTTCGGCTTCCTATCTGATGATGAGGTGATGGTTAGCTTTCTATATTTTCTCGAAATCATATACAATGAGTTGTCACTTGTACCTATAGCTAGAGAGTGTCCGGACACATTCGATGAGGTGACCGAATTACCACCATATAGGGTAGAGTTCCGTATCGGTCTGGTTCGAAGTGCTTGACCAGTATTTATGCCTTTAAGGCAGATGATGCCCAAAGAGCAGATGAGACTAATGGTGCAAGCAGATGACCTATTGAGGCGAGGGATCATTTGAAGCATACTTGAGTAAGATGCTCCTATAGTATTCGCCACTAGGGCAGATGGCTCTTTGAGATTGTATATTGATTACTGTGAGCTGAGTGAGATGACGAACAAGCATCCACTCCCACTTATTGATGGCTTGTTTGATCAGCTCTATAGCTCGTATGTGTTCTCTTAGTTGGACCTTGCGATGAGGTTTCATCTAGTGAGAGCAACTAGAGAGAGTGTGCCGATCACAACATTTCATACGTTACCTTGATTTTCAATTGGTTGGTTATGCCGTTCGAGCTAACTAATGCGTCGACATGTTTATTGATTTCTTGAGTCATGTTTCGAGATATCACTTAAGTCCGTGTTTGTGCTTGTTGATGATATTTTTGTTTACTCATAGACGAAAGAGCAGCACAAGACATGTTTGATGATTGTATTAGAGGTGTTGAGAAAAACACCGATTGATGGGAAATTTTCTTGGGTTAGCGGGACATTATAGACGCATTACCAAGAGCTTCTTAGAGGCAGCGGCACCATCAACCGATTTGACAAGAAGTATCGGAATTTGATTTGAGATGCGAGGTGTTAGCACGTGTTAGTGAGTTTGATCAAGAGGTTGACGAGTGCACCGATGTTACTCATTTCGAGCGGGAATGAGGAGGCGATAGTATGCATACACCTGTGGTACTTAATTGGGTGTGGTATTGATACCGAAAGGTAAGGTTGTCGCATGTTGACAACCAAAACCGCAAGAGAGGAGATATCCGACTCATGATTTGAGGTCAGCGACTAGCATATTTTCTTTGGGTGGAAGACATACCAGTTTAGGAGCAATATTCCTATAGTGGGCATTGCTCGATTTTGTCACTGGTTATGACTCTAGTACTCGATGTGATCTAGTGCCAAAGATGTTGGCCAGTTTGACTATCAGACCTACTTTGGTTTAGTGGATCGACACTAGTTAAAGGCATGAAGCTAGACTGGTGGAAATTATGGCTAAATTAGACGAATGAGTAATGTCTGTAAAAGTGATGCAGTGTAGAATCAAATGAGACGATTGGCTCCACAATGATGAGATATTGTTTTTTCCCGATGTCGTTGGATTGAGGAATGAGATACTAGCAAAATGTTCTCATTCAAGATTGATTATACATACCAATGACAATAAAATGCACTAAGATACGAGATAGTCATTTTATTGGGAACGGATGAAGAAGGCCATCGGGCATTCATTTCGAAATGAATGGATTGTCAACTAGTAAATGCTGAATAGAAGAAGCCCAAGTGGTCAACCTCTTGAGATTCCCAAATGGGAATGGGAATGATAATTGATTCCATTTTGTGCCGAGAGCATTGTAAGTGGCCAGAACCCATTATTCACTATTGGGTTTTAGGAGAACTTACAAGAGGTGTTTGGGAATTTAGCACCAACTTAATTAGATGATATCAAGACTGAACTAGTAACTCCGAGACCTCGTAGGCCTATTCATATCGATAGACATAATACGAAATGGGTTATGAGGAAAGCAATGGAGTAGTAAAGGTTCAGTGGAGTGAAAGCAAAGGCGATTACATATAGGAGACCAAGAAAAGCGTAAGAACCGCCTGCCCGATGTTATTCGGGTTTTTAACCCAGCAGAAACCAATGAGAAATAGAACAACCTCGTGTAAACCGGATGATTCAGAACTTAACCAGGAACGCTAAGACAAGGGATTGACAAGGGCCAAGCTATATGGCTAAGACAACGACCGAGGTCAACGAAGTCGAGAGATCAGCATTCTTGTAGTCCGATCAGCAGCTGAGCGCAAATAGCTAGTGAATCGCCATTAAAACGTAACTACTACGATAAAAGACTATGGAAAGATCTCCAATTCCAAACTCCAGAAAAATCCTAAGTGCTTGGATCGTCAGCAACCCATACCTCTCCACAAACCTTCCAACAAGGCAGCCAAAGAATACTACGAAAGGAGGCCAAGACCTTGGCTCACAAAAGGAGCCAAGTCTATGGGTCGCCAACGACCCATAGGCCATGGGTCACCAGCGACCCATGGCTTTGCCTCATTTTGCGAGCCAAACTCCCCTTGGGTCGATTACCACCTACCTGCGAGCTAATGAAGACATGGCCTGGCCCAGAAGCTCTCCGACCCATATAAATACCATCCTACCTGCAACATAAACTGGATCTTTTCTGGACTAGTTGCTGAAGCTCTGGTGGTGTTTGCACAAAAAATGGACAAACATCTCAAAGTCGTATGATTTAGTAGATCTTATGTTGTTCTTAGTGATTTTGGAGATTTATGCAAATATATAAAAAGCAGGGGCTAAACTGTAAAAAAGACACATAGATTTATAGTGGTTCAGCCAGAATGTGCCTACGTCCACTTTATATGTTATTTCTCTTCTCTCGTTTTGATTACAAGTACAAAGCTTTGATACAAGTAAAAGAAAGTTATTTGAAAGTTCTCTCCGTGTTTGAGCTCTCAAACTTGTCCCCATTGTTGTACCCCTGCCCCTCTATTTATAGAGTGAGGCTGGGGGTAGGGGTCTAGGATGTGTATAGTTGCTGATGGGCCTGGGCTGACGTGATCTGGCCTGGTACGTCTTGGTTCGGCATCGCTTGGTTCGGAGATGGTTGGAGTGTAGAGTGGACCGGTTGTAGGTGATTCGGTGCTATGTGGTAGTACCTTGGTCCGGTTTGGGGTTGGTCCGGTAGGAGCTTGAGAAGGTTGTTCGGTAGGAACATGAGAAGTGCAGTTTGGACCGGTAGTTGCTTGGACCGGTGGTGGGATGGTGAGGTTGGTCCGGTGTGGTATGTTGAGTAAGGTGCTTGGTTCGGTGGTGAGTGAGCAGCTTGGTCCGGTGGTGAGTGAGCAGCTTGGTTCGGCGAAGCTTGGAGGTGGGTTGGTTCGGCGAAGCCTGGAGATGGTTGGTTCGGCGAAGCTTGGACCGGTGGTGAGAATTCACCCAACATTTGCCCCCCAAAGTGGGGTATATACTGGCATATGGCCTACTTTGTTTCCTTCCATTCGATCGCTGAGTGCCGATCCAACTGGTCCGGCATCCTATATTTGCCTATAAGTAGGGGCTGTATACTTTCATTATTCCCTTCCAACCCAAGACAACCGAACCAGACATTCATACCGAATCGAATCAGGTGATACAGCCTTCTCTCGTCGAATAGCCCTTTTAGACAACCGAACGAATCCGGGTATTTCGAGTGCCGAATGAACTATCGTCCTTGGATTACCGGATGAGTTCGTTGATCCTGAGTACCGAACCAGCATTCTCATCTGGATCACCGAATGAACCCTATAGGGGAATGCCGAATGAACCTCGAGACTCCAAATACCGAATGAGTATTCTCATTTGGATCACCGAATGAACCCTATACGGGGAATGCCGAATGAACCTTGAGACTCTGAATACCGAATGAAATTTAACCTTCACCTTACCGAATGACAATAGGAATTTGAGCATTTTGATTTTATGAGTGAAATTCCACACTGCACACACTCGCTCCTTTACTTTCTTTATTCTAACGACGCACTTCTTTGTGTTTGCAGATAAATGTCTCGAAAAGAAGAAACTCGATCGGATAAAAAGAAGTCCCAGGGCGAAGGAGGATCTTCCGCAGTGCCCCCTGCTCAGCCAGGACTGGAACGTCACAGAACTGCCCCGAGATCACTGGTGGACGGGTACGACCCTCAGGAGCTTCTGAACTCCCCGCCCGATTGCTTTCCCAGCTCCCTCAAGGAGGAGCAGCTTGATGTCATCTCCCGTTCTTTCGAAATCGATAGAACGCGCATGCTGTTGCCAGGGAGAGAAGTTATGCCATACGACCCTCCCGAAGGGTACTTTGCCTATAGCAGATACCACTGTATGTGTGGTGCCATCCCGCCTCTTAATGCTTGGGTAGCCAGCTTCCTTACATATCTAAAGGTGGCCCCATTCCAGCTTCAACCCAACTCCTATGCTATACTGGTGAGCCTCTTCGTCATCTTCCAGAGGAAGTATGGGCGTTCTCCTTCCAACCGGGAGATCCGGTACTTATATAATCTAAGGGGCTATAAGAAGGGGTCCCCATATATCAGCTTGGAGTCAGCTGTAACCTTCAAGCCGGTCTTGGATCTGTATTCTAAGTTCAGCATGTTCAAGAAGGAGTGGTTCTTCGTCAGGGACGACTCTGTTTCTATTCGGCGTTTCACCTCTAGATGTAAGTCGATGCTTTATTTATAATTTCCATTCGGGTTGCGATGCTTCTTCTCATACGTTTCCATTTTTGCTAGCGACAGGTGGCTTTGCGGTTGTGGAGACTGATCGCCTAGTTCAGACGGCGGTTGAGATAGAAGCTATCCCCGGGAGAGATAGATCAGCTGCCTACCTGATCAGAAATGCGACCCTTCTGGAGTATAACTTGATCCTCCCACAGCAGTCAGTAGTCAAGCTGAGGGAAACGGCGGAGGAGAGGGCGGCTGCTCAGGCTAAGGGAGGTGTCACGGTAGAGAGTGGCAAGAGGAAACCTTTCACGAAACCTCCAACTGTCGGAGGTAAGAAACTTAAGAAGTCGGACGGTCCTTCCCCCAGCAATTGTCCACTTACCCAGGGGGAGGAAGACGTAGAGGAGGAAAGAGGTGAGGGTGGAGATGGTCGGGAAGGTGATGATGGTGGCGATGGCATCGGGGCCTTGCTTCCTGGGCAGGCAGGCGAGATTCAGGAGTGGACGGATGATGCATTTCGTCAGGCTTTTGAGGGGCTGGACGGAGAAACGGCTTTGGTAGAGAAATCCGGGAAAGCCGACAAGGCCGGGACCGGTGCAAGCGAATCTTCTCAGACTACTCCAGCCAAGGTGGCTCTGACGACTCAAGGTGAACTTTTGACTCCTGCAGGCTCCATTTATGATAGGGACTTAGGAATATTTTATGATCCGCTCCCGTCCTGGAATGAAATCCAGGACTCATTGCAGTATCCTACTCCTCCCCAGGGTTTGTATAACAGATGTGTTTCCTTTCTTCTTTTAACTTTTAATTTACCACGTTTCTTGAATTATGGATCAATGTAAGCTTGTGACACTTGTTCTTTATATCAGGAGCAGGTAAAACGGCCAAGGCCTCAGATCTTCGGCACAGGCTTGAACAATACAAGCTCTCCAAAGCTTCCGCCAAGCCGAAGACTCCGACCCACCGTTCCGAGGATGTAGTCGACTACCGTCCTCTTCTCGGGGTTTTTGAAGAGGGTATTCAGAAGAGAAAGAGGAGTCATCCCTTATCCGAACCTTCACTCGGTCCCCAGCCCCCAATTTAGCCCCTTCATGATATCACAGAGGAGGATACTGAGTTCGCACTCTCTCCGCACCTGTCTGAAAATCCTACCGTTACGCAGATTGATCGTCCTGGTTTGGCTCGTAATCCATTTGCGGGTCACCCTGATCTGGATCCAGGTTCTCATGATATTACCTTTGACGAGGTTACCGGTGAGCACTTTCTTCCCCGCAATCCCATGGTACGGGTGCTTGATGAGGCTAAGTCCTTAGATCTCGATTTTCTTACCACTCGGGTAATTACCATGGGAGACGAGGCCAAGGCTAATATTGATCGGGTGGCGGAGGAGACTAGGAAGCTGATGGGGAATCATGCCCGGCTGGTTAAGGCTGGAGAGGAGATTGGGAGTGCCAACATCCGACTACGATTGATGGTTTCGGATCAGGCCAAACAGCTTGCTGATCAGGCCATTCAGATTTCTCAGCATGAGGCTGCCTCCGAGCGGTTGAGGAAGACTATGGAGGAGGCTAGTAAGGCGGAATTGCGGAAGATGGAGGCTGCTTGCAAGGAGCATATAAATATGGCCATCTCGACAGTGGACGAGGTTCGCAGGGCGGATCTTGAGCAGGTAGAGGAGCTGTCGGGGAAGCTTGAAGCCGCAGAGCTTACTCAGGTCAGGCTAAAGGAGGAGATGGAGGTGATGAGGAGGTCCCTTCAAGATGACTGGTCGTGATACCGACTGGAAAGGGATGCTGCCATTGCAAGGCTATCGGTTTCTGAGGCCCATATGAGGGAGTTTGAGGAAAATGAGGGGATGATGGACGATATGCTGCAGGACATGTACTTTCGCACTTGGAAGCAGGGCAGCTTATCTTGGATGGACGACTACCCCCGGGTTATGGCTAGGATTTACCTTAGGGCTCTAGAGGAGGCCAAGGCTGAGGTGGATAAGGAGGGTGGAGCGGCTTTTAGGATGGATGTGGTCACCGCTCAGTTTACCAAGGAGGAGAAGACAGCGGTGAAAGAGGGGATGCGGTTGTTCGCTGTTGAGGAGGCAGGTGTGGAAGTAGGGGATGATGACCAAGACGATCGAGGGGAAGTTGCTGGTAATCTCTACTTCATTAGTTTCTTCTTTTGTTAACTCTGTTGCTTATCACTAATGATTTCTTTGTCTGACCGGACAGTTGGGCAACATGACAAGGACAAGACTCCAACGCAGCCGGCTCCCTGATTAGACCTGGAGAATTCTTTTTGTGGATTTGACATGGCAGTATATGTTAGTCTTAAAACAGTAGAGTAACTTTTAGGTTGTAATTCTTGCTACTTGTAATAAATAGCTCTATTCTTGATGTGCAATCCTTTAACTTAAGCTAATCTTGTCGTCTTTTGAATGTTTTTGCTATTTTGACATGTTGCCTAAGAAATATAGCTATGCATATTCTTGTAATTAAATTGTGTTTGGTGTCAGGTTCTTGTTTAAAACATAATTTCATGACTTGCAGTGTTAGCGTGAGGTGTGAACAAATTATAGGCATATATGAAATAAGGAAATACCGCCCCTTATATTTTGCTTGTAGATGGCAACTTTGAATATCCTGTGTGACCGAGTAAGGGATGCGGTCCAGTATTTTGCTGTGAGTATCCGCTTCTATTAGTGAGTGTCTCCTGTTTTGTGTCCTGCACTTCAGGGATTGTTACAGAGGATAGGAGAAAAGTTTCTTAAGTAAAATTAAAATATGTGAAATAGTAAAACTTCCAATCACGGAAGGCCTTCGATGTGCTTAAGTTCATGGCAAACGGGCTTTGTAGTCACTTTCCCTAGCTGTGGGTCTTGGAGACATTTGTCACCCATCTTACGCCTCCGCGGGGAGTTAATTCTTTTTTACCACAGCCGTACTTAAGACACATCGGAGCCGAGATCGCGCACAGTAACTACCCGGGCCATTATGGCCCGTAATCGTGGGTATTATTCGATTTACTGTGGCCGGCTAGCGTGGGTGCCGATCGTCAACCGTGAACTGCCCCTGGCTGGCCACACCTTATGTTGGGGCTTATAATCGGTTCACAGTTGCCGGCGAGCCGAACGCCGTAATGAGCTGCCTCGGCTATAGTCGGCCTTCTCGGTGGCTTATAATCGGCTCATTACAGTTGGCTTTAAGGGCCGTCGCGAGCAATGAGTTAACCCGCAGCAGAGGGATGCTGGAGTGAAAGTGTCTCATTGGCGAGGGCATAGATTCGCATAGTACCTGTTAGGTCTTGTCCAGATGAAGTTGTGCTGTGGAGTTCCTCGAATTGAAATGCTGTATGCACAGGATTTTGTCCAACAGAAAAGGATAAAGTTAACAAGCAGCCAAGATATAAAGGAACAAGTTAAAAAAAAGAGACAAGGTTTTTTAAAGTGGTTCGGCACGAAAATGCCTACGTCCACTGATTCTCTTTGTTAATTCACTTCATATGGGCAATACAAGTTAAGAAAAGTATCGACGGAGGTGTTGGATGTTCCATGCCCTCTGGAACACCTCTCCGTCCACTGTTGACAAAATATAAGCTCCGTTGTGGAGATCTTTATGGATTACATATGGTCCATCCCAGATTGGGTCTAGTGCTCCGGGGCGAGGGAAGATTCGCTTGAGGACAAGATCCCCTTCTTGTAAGGTACGATGCTTGACTTTGGAGTTGTATTGTGCCGCCACTTTCTGTTTGTGGGCTGCTGCTTTAAGGATTGCATCATTTCTTCTCTCCTCAACTAGATCCAAAGACATGTGAAGGAGTTCTTCGTTTTCTTCTGGGTTATAGTGGATCCTACGGTGGGAAGGCACAAAGGTTTCAACTGGGAGCATAGCCTCCGATCCGTATGCCAAAGAGAAAGGAGTGTGCCCCGTCGATGTTCTGAAAGATGTGCGATAGGCCCATAGTGCCGTAGGGAGTTCATCCACCCAAGCGCCCTTTGACTTTTCGAGCTTCTTTTTTATTAGAGTTTTCAGAATTTTGTTGACTGCTTCGACTTGTCCGTTTGCCTGGGGATACGCTACGGATGAGAAGCTTTTGTGAATTCCGTGTTCTTGGCACCAGTTGGCGAATTCCTCGCTGTTAAATTGAAGTCCATTGTCTGATATGATTTTGAGTGGGACTCCGTACCTGCACAGAACATTTTTGATCAAGAAGTTGATAACTTTTGTTGAAGATACTTTATTCAAAGGTTCCGCTTCCGCCCATTTGGTGAAATAGTCGACTGCCACTATAGCATATTTGGCCCCGCCTCGGCCCATTGGCAGTTCGCCGATTAAGTCGATTCCCCATATTGCGAAGGGCCAAGGGCTGGTCATTTGAGTAATTTCAGTTGTTGGTAGCCGCGAAATCTTAGCAAACTTCTGGCATCTGTCACACTTTTTGACGAAATCTAAGGCGTCCTTGCTTAAGGTAGGCCAGAAATATCCATATCGGAGTGTCTTCTTTGCTAAAGTTTGCCCTCCGGTGTGATCTCCGCAGCTTCCCTGATGGATGTTAGATAAGATTTCCTTGGCTTCCCTCCCAGCGACACACCTTAATAACGGGTTAGAGAATCCGCGCCGATAGAGGACGTCTTCTTGTATTGTGTAGCGGGATGCTTTCCTCAAGATTTTCTTGACTTCGTTACGCCCGTTGGGTAGCGTGCCGCTTTGTAGGTAGTCTCGGATGGGAGTCATCCAAGTTGCTTCTTCGGTTGTAGCTATCAGATTCACTTGCTCAAAACCTTGGGGCTAGTTGCTTCGAGATGGTTACTGCCCCGAAGATGGCGATGTCTCTCACACTTGCTTGCTTTGCCAATTCGTCGGCCTCTTGGTTATCTTCCCGAGGGATGCGTTTGACTAGGTAGTGGTCCAATCGGCTGAGAAGTAACTTGGTCTTCTTTAGATATGCTATGAGTCGTTCTTCTCGAGCTTGGAATTCTCCTAGTATCTGGTTAACAATAAGTTGAGAATCGCTATGAAGACACAAAGAATTAGCTCCGATTTCTATGGCAAGTTCTAATCCAGCTATCACCGCTTCATATTCTGCATCGTTGTTGGTGGCAGCGAACTCCAACCTTATAGCATAGTGCAGCTTATTCCCTCTGGGAGTGATTATTACCACACCTGCCCCCGAGCCTTGTTCGTTCGATGCGCCATCCACAAAGAGATTCCACTTGATGTCTTTTGTTATTTCCAATTGCTCCTTATCTTCGTTGGTAGTGAATTCTGCAATGAAATCAGCCATGGCTTGTCCCTTGATGGCGGTGCGAGGGTGATAGGTGATATCATACTGACTTAGTTCAATGCACCATTTAAGTAGTCGCCCAGAAGTGTCAGGACGATGGAGTACCTGCCTCAGTGGTTGATCGGTCAGAACTTTGATGGAATGGGACTGGAAGTAGTGACGCAATTTCCGTGATGTGATTAGTAAACAGTATGCTAGCTTCTCGAGTTTAGGGTATCTGACTTCTGCCCCAGTAAACCTCTTGCTGACGAAGTAAACTGGCCGCTGCATGCGGTTGTCTTCCCTTACCAAGGCAGCGCTTAGGGCGTGAGATGACACAACAAGGTATAGGTATAATTCTTCGCCTTCGCTTGGAGTCGAGATTACCGGTGGTTTCTGGAGGTGTTCGATTAAGTTAAGGAAAGCAGTTAAGCATTCGTCAGTCCATTCGAACTTTCCTTTGTCTTTCTTTAGAACTTCGAAAAAGGGAACGCACTTGTCCGTTGCCTTGGAGATGAATCGGCTTAGGGCGGCCACTTTTCCATTCAAACTTTGCATTTCCTTCCGAGTGGAAGGTATCTTGATATCCCTTAGCGCTCAGACTTGTTCAGGGTTTGCTTCAATCCCTCTGGCATGTACGATGAATCCTAAGAACTTTCCTGATGACACTCCGAAGGAGCACTTTAGTGGATTCAACTTCATTCCATATTGTCGAAGTACTTGGAACATCTCGCCTAGGTGGCTTACGTGATCTTTGGCTTTCCTTGACTTTACCAGCATGTCATCCACATATACTTCCATAGTTTGTCCTATTAGCCCTGCAAACATCTTGTTGACGAGGCGCTGGTAGGTGGCTCCTGCATTTTTAAGTCCGAAAGGCATTACCTTATAGCAGTATAAACCCCGGTCGGTGATGAAACTAGTGTGGTCTTGGTCGGGAGCATGCATAGGAATTTGGTTATATCCTGAGTATGCGTCCATAAAAGATAGGAGCTCGTGCCCGGCTGTGCTGTCTACAAGTTGGTCGATTCGGGGAAGTGGGAAGCAATCCTTTGGGCAGGCGTCGTTTAGGTTGGAAAAGTCAATGCAGGTTCGCCACTTCCCATTAGCCTTCTTTACCAGTACCGGGTTGGCAATCCATTCCGGGTAGATAGCTTCTCGTATGAAGTCATTGGCGAGTAGATTCTTTACTTCTTCATCGAGGGCTGCTGATCATTCTGCCCCCATACTTCTCTTTCTTTGTTTTACGGGCGCCTTGGTAGGATCAATGTTTAATACGTGGCATGCTATGTCGGGGGAGATTCCGGTCATGGCAGCGTGTGACCATGCGAATACATCCAAGTTATGGCGGAGAAAATCGATGAGTTGTTCCTTCAATTCGGCTTTTAGTTGGGACCCAATTTTCAATAGTCTACTTGAGTCGTGCTTGTCTACAGATATAAACTCCATAGCCTCTGCAGGCTCGGCGGTGGCCTCCTCCTCTTTGTCCCTAGGGTCTAATTCATTGAAAGGGTCGCTGGTATATCGAAGAGGAGGGGCTTTCTTTAGTTGCTATGCTTCTAGACTTTTCGTGCAGAGGGCAATCTCTACACCCTTCCCTTTATCCTTCCTGTGGTTGTTGCGAAGTTCAGTCACATAGCAGTCTCGAGCAATGTCCTGGTCTCCTTCTACTTCCCCTATTCCATTGTCCGTTGGAAACTTCATCTTTAGGCACCATGGGGCTAGGACAATTTGGAAGTCAGACAAGGCTGGTCTTCCTAAGAAGGCGTTGTAGGCCGAATGGTTTTCTATTAGCACGAACGTCTGCTTCCGTACAATGGAGCGGGGATGGCTTCCAATCTCAACAAAGAGGTCCAGTTGCCCGAGGGGCATCTTAGCATCCCCAGTGAAACCGTGTAGTGGTTTATCGCAGGGAGATACATCCTTCATTGATAGCTTCATTTTGTCGAATGCGTGTTTGAACAGGATGTTTACTGAGCTTCCAGTGTCTACCAGGATTCGGTAAACTTCGGCAGGACCGAGTCGGGCAGAGATGACCATGGGATCCATGTGAGGGTACTGCCTTCCTTCTAGGTCACGCTTACCGAATGTGATGTCATTACTTTCTTTCCGCTTCGGGTGGCGCTCTTCTATAACCGAATTGACACAGTCTTTATTGTCTCTAAGCGACTTTCCATACCTTTCCATCTCTTTCCAGCTTCTGTCCGCGATGTGCGGTCCTCCTGAGATGGTATGGACCGCTATTTTCTCTTGACTAGAGCTGCTAGCGTGGCGGTTTCCTCTGCCGGTGTCCGGTGAGGGTAGCCTTGGGTTTTCATTGGCAGGAGATGGAGTCCTATCCTGACTTTTTACATAACGTTCCAGTTTCTTCCTTCTGATGTGTTCCTCAATCAGATCCCGGAGATGATGGCATTCATTAGTATCATGCCCGTGAGATTCGTGGAAGCGGCAGAACTTTCCAGATTTCTGCACGTTATCTGATTCCTTTTTGTATGGTGGGCGTTTGTATCTAACTTCGCCTTGGGTGGCAAGGAAGATATTTTCGACGGTCTCGTTCAAAGGAGTGTAAGTGTCGAATCTCGGCCCAGGCCGATATAGGCGCTTTTCTCCCTTCTTGCCCCCAGCATTGTCTCTGGAATCATTTCTTCGAACGTCCCTTGCCACAGCGGGGGCGTTGCTGTGAGTTGCCTTACTTTGCTTTCCTGACTGCCCCTCAACGGCAGCATCCTCAAGCCTCATGTATTTCCCGGCTTCATGGAAGAAATCGGGTAAAGTTGCTAGTTTTTCTTTCGTCAACCTTCTAGCAAATTTAGTGTCCGGATGCACACCACTACAGAGGGCCATTAGGATAAGCTTCTCATCGGCATCTTGGACTGCGGCTGCTGCGGCATTGAATCGGGTTAGGTATTGCTGCAGTTTTTCTCCAGGTTTCTGTTTGACGCTGGATAAGGAATAAGCGTCCTTAGGTTGTTCCACATGGATGCAGAACTGACTGATAAACTTTTCTTTCAACATTTCCCACGAGCTGATGGATCCCTGGGGTAGATGACAGAACCAGGAGGTAGCGAGATCTGCTAAGAAGAGCGGAAAACATTTGCATAGTACTCCCTCTGTTGCTCCACTCATGAGCATATGTTGCATGTACCTCTGTAAGTGTACAACGGGGTCGGAGGTTCCTTTGTAAGGTTCCATTGTCGGCATCTTCCATTCTCGGGGGGTGATAGCAATTTTGATATTGCGGGCGAAAGGGCTGGTTACCCTAGTGCTTATCCCTCGATCTCTTTGCTCTCGTTGGACACACTCTCTGAATAAGCGTGCCATCCTTTCATCAGAATTTGGAGCAGATAGAAATGAGTTTGGTTCTGTTCTGTGGGATTGATTCCGTCCAGATGACCTGTAGGGATGGTATCGTCTATCGTTCCTCATATTTTCCAGCGGCTGCCTTTGATCTTCTGGGAGCATGCTAGGGTCAGCTACAGTTGGCCCTTGCCTTGATCTTCCCCTGCTGGGTTCTGATCTAAGCACTTCCTCGGGTCCAACTTCGGGCTGGACTCTAGCTTGGCCCCGTTCACCAGCGTTTCCGTGGTTAGGCAGTATGACAGGCTCAGCTACAGTTGACC
Organism: Allium fistulosum; assembly: GCA_030737815.1. NCBI lineage: Eukaryota > Viridiplantae > Streptophyta > Magnoliopsida > Asparagales > Amaryllidaceae > Allium > Allium fistulosum. The sequence continues at coordinate 1,171,301,751 of CM060902.1, read as the reverse complement.
TTCGTCCGGTACCTCCCCCGTTGGGTTCGGTACCAAACGTTTCCTCAGGCCTAACTTCGGGCTGTGCTCGGTCTCGGCTCCTACCATGGCTACTTCTGCCGTTAGCTCCTTCGAAGAAGGAAGATCTTTGTTGCCTCTGAGATCCTCCAGACTGGGACTCGCCCCATGTTTTAGTGTTGCGGTTGGATTCTTCAGCATCCCTTAAGCGTGACATGAGATGGTCCACCAAGGCTTCCTGCTGGGACGTGAAGCGGTTAGTTACTTCAACCACAACTCTGTCCAAATCTACCCTAGTAATTGCTGCAGGCTGTTCTGTGGCAGGAGTGGTTGGGTTAGACTGTCCTTCATTTGTTACTGCTGTTGGAGGAGGACGATTTACTTGATTCGTGACAGCTGGATCTGGAAGACTGCTGGATGCGATGTTTTTTCCTTTGTTAACATCTTTTCTCTGTTTGGGAGGCATGTTTTCCAAGTGGCGGACGATGCTGTTAGGAAAACTTGTTAAGTGGATGAAGCTGAAGCTTCGAGCTTCTAGTTCTCAGTGAAAGCACCAAAAATGTTTGCACAAAAAATGGACAAACATCTCAAAGTCGTATGATTTAGTAGATCTTATATTGTTCTTAGTGATTTTGGAGATTTATGCAAATATATGAAAAGCAGGGGCTAAACTGTAAAAAAGACACACAGATTTATAGTGGTTCAGCCAGAATGTGCCTACGTCCACTTTATATGTTATTTCTCTTCTCTCGTTTTGATTACAAGCACAAAGCTTTGATACAAGTAAAAGAAAGTTATTTGAAAGTTATCTCCGTGTTTGAGCTCTCAAACTTGTCCCCATTGTTGTACCCCTACCCCTCTATTTATAGAGTGAGGCTGGGGGTAGGGGTCTAGGATGTGTATAGTTGCTGATGGGCCTGGGCTGACGTGATTTGGCCTGGTACGTCTTGGTTCGGCATCGCTTGGTTCGGAGATGGTTGGAGTGTAGAGTGGACCGGTTGTAGGTGATTCGGTGCTATGTGGTAGTACCTTGGTCCGGTTTGGGGTTGGTCCGGTAGGAGCTTGAGAAGGTTGTTCGGTAGGAACATGAGAAGTGCAGTTTGGACCGGTGGTGGGATGGTGAGGTTGGTCCGGTGTGGTATGTTGAGTAAGGTGCTTGGTTCGGTGGTGAGTGAGCAGCTTGGTCCGGTGGTGAGTGAGCAGCTTGGTTCGGCGAAGCTTGGAGGTGGGTTGGTTCGGCGAAGCCTGGAGATGGTTGGTTCGGCGAAGCTTGGACCGGTGGTGAGAATTCACCCAACACCTGGAATTATTCTTCATTCTCTACCTCCTTCACAACAATCCCCAAAGTAATACACTATGATTCTCCAAGTGGATTCAAACTTTGGAGATTCAATCTAGCTAGAAAACAATCAAAGCCTTGTAATCAAACATCTCTTGTAACAGCAATCGGTCTATAATAAAACTATAAAGTGGACGTAGGCTTCATTAACAGCCGAACCACTATAAAAATTCTCTATCTACTTTCTTTTACTATTCTTTTTCTATATCTGTGATCTGTGATATTGCTCTGTCAGAACATGGCTGGTGCTTTAAAACTCAAACCAGGGTGTTGGTCCATTTTTTGGGTCAACATCCGGAGCTCCTTATTATGTGAGATTTCTATTTTTTGCCAGCTTTCATGTTAGACATCATATTTAATGTTTTATACTAGATAGTTTAATATCCTGCATGCTAGGATAGACATGGTTATTACTTTTGTTGATTGATCTTATATGTGCCTATTGATGTTTGATAGTGTGCATTTGATAGATTACTTATGCTTATATGTTGTTAGGCATGCGGGATAGTTATGGTTTGATATAGCACATTTATTTGAGACAATTGCTATATATATATATGATCTTGTATGCTTATTTACATGATGATGTTACTATTGTGTTTAATCCTCTTTGTTCAGTACTTGATCAGGTACATAGAAGCAAGTATTGGCTATTTGGATGCTTACCCGCTTATATTCGCGTCTAAATGGTACGCCCTTGCTATAAAAGAGGTATGTAACACTTTAGTGTAAATTTGGTGATATATGTTTGGTTGTCCTCGAAAACGAGATGCCTCAGATATGAGATGTATATATGTTTATGTTGTATTGGGATTTTTCCCAGCCTAGCTGCGCAAAGGAAGTGTTGTCAAAATTTTCCATGACATAAGCCAAAATTGAGAGAAAAGTCAATGTATATGATATTAGACATTGCTGATAGTTGAGAGAGTCGGTCGGTAATGTACGATATTTAGTTGACTTACCTTTCGATTAGTGAAACGAAGCTTTTGTTTTCCATTGTCCATTTCTTTGGAAATAAATGCATAACTTAGACGTTTGGCTTAGCAACATTGATTTTGGAACTGATAGTGATTCTACTTAGGGATGAGGATGATCACTCCAGCTGATTCCAAGTCTATTGTCTTTGCTGTGATCGCTTCCCGTGATCATGTTGAGAGTTGATAAGTAATGATTTTTCCTTGTATCGTTGCTTATATGAGGGTGTTGGCTTGTATTGCTTCGTCCTTGGGATGTCGAGCACGAAATCCTTTTAAGGGGGGAGAATGTAATGACCCGTATTTTTAATGATTGGATATTTAAATAATTTATTTAAATATTGAATCGTTAATTAATTGACGGTCCCAAAAATGTGATTTTTCGCATACGATCAAATCAGGATTCGAGACCACTTCCCTTGAGTTCATATCGATGTTGCGGATTAAACTAAGTATATGGATCGCTAAATTTGGAGATCAGACGATCCGATGATCAAAACGGTCTTGAAAAGCGAAAAATTATTATCCTAGAGTGTAGTCTCAGTTTGCAACGAAATTTATACCATCGGGACCGAAAAATGATGTAACGACCCAGTATTTTCAACCATTCGCATCCGCACATGTCGGACTTGAATTGCTCTAAATATCAGATTGTTAATTTATATTTGGCAAAACTCAGCATATACAGTAAATAAATCAAATCACAGACACAGAGTAATGTAACAATAATAGGCAGCGGAATAGATAAATAGTAGTTCATGAAGCTATTATATGAACAACAGAGTTTAAAAATGAAATACAACGGAATATCTCAAATATAGTGAAGTCTTGAATTCAAACAGATGACATCTCTGAACAAATCAACTGGAAAAGCTGAAAGCTGAATAGATGCAGATGGATCTCCAACTGAAGCTCCAAACTCCAAAGGTGAGTCTCAAATGCTGTGTCACTCAGTCTGACTCGAGCGTAAAGCAAAACACAAAACACTCGAGTCAGGATTTAACATTCTTATATCAGTAAATTCAACTAAAGTGAAATATCAACTGAAATATAAGTAACTCAAAGGATGTTTGGGATAACCATCCTCTAAGGATCCGTGGAACTATCTACTATGTAGTAATATATGCTAATACAATATGCCTATAGTAAAGTAAAGGTATTAAAATAGCGTTAAGGCGTTACCAATATCCCCCTTAACACATTTTATATATTCCCGTAGTCTATACAATGTCGTACGCTCCTCCGTAAACTGGAGGTTTACCCAGAGGACATCACATAGGTACGGTATAAAACAAACTCATAGAAGGCGCTCTAGGGCATGTGAACACGGCATACGAGGAGATGCCAGGGTAGATATACCAATTGCACTCCTGGACTGGTGGAAACGCATAGCAGCTACTACCGCCTACCTCAGACACACTCCCATATCAAAAATCGAGGGGTGGCCACCAAAACAATCACAAAAGCAATAGAATAGTATCGAAGAAATGTGCCCGATCGGAGGAATGACCTTACTTGGCCCGGTATAGCTCCTGATTTTAGTCACATCTAAGCTGACTCACGGGAGTCAGGGTAACGTCATACCATATAGAATCGTCTCCAAACCATCCTACTTCATTTCTGGTATCTCCACCACGTACATAGTTGTTAAAGTGGTTTTCGGTATTGGCAGAGAGTATGACAATATCCGATCCCGGTCTCTTTAACAACCAAACGTTATTATAACACCGCGGTCATTTCAAAATAGTTTTCTTCAAAACCAAAATATCATTGCCATTTCAAAACCATATCAATACGATATCATTTCCATTTCAAATATATGCATTTCCAAAATCATAGCAATTCAAAGTAATAACACATTCAAAACCAAAACACTTGGAATTATAACACTTTGGAAATCATAACACTTTGAAATCATAATACTTCCCATTCAAACCATTTAGATATAGGAAAAATAGTATATGTAAAATAAAATAGTTTTAAAATAAAATAGTTTATATAAAAATAATTATAAGTTAAAATGGTTTATATTAAAATAATTGGCATATTAAAATAATTTATATTAAAGATAATTTATATTAAAGATGATTTATATTAAAATAGTTTATATTAAAATAATTGGCATATTAAAATAATTTATATTAAAGATAATTTATATTAAAGATGATTTATATTAAAATAGTTTATATTAAAATAATTTATAGAGTAAAATATAAAATAGTTTTAAATATAATTTAAAAATACTTTATATAATAAAATAGTTTCCTCAAATTTCACAAATCGATTCAAATCAACTCAAATTCCAAAATTCCCATTTAAATCAAATCTCAATTCATCAATTTCAACTCAATTCAGTTTCAATAAACCATTTCAAATTTTATCAATTTCAAATACAGATTTGAACCACAAAATAAACCATTTCAATTTCAATATATTTCAAAGCTTTAAATATTTCATTTAATCACTTTAAATCAAAAATCAAGTTATAAATCACATCTTTAAAATATTAAATTTAATAAGTTTCAAATCGGTTTTATTTAAGAAAAATTCAAAAAAAAATTCAAACTCATTTCTATTTCTCTTTCCAACTTAATTTATTAAAATTATTATAAAATCTATATTAAAAATATAACATCTAAAATCAATATTTATAAAACCACACATATTTCTTTTCAAAGCCTTGGAAATCATTTTCAAATTATATATATATATATATAGACCGACGGTGTTTGTATATAATTTTCTATCCTATGGTCAAGTGATACAGATATTTATCATTTCAATCTGCAATTTAAATATCTACTGGTATATATCTTTTCAACCCGCAATCCCAAATTCAATTCGATGGAAATCGCTTGGGTTATCATTTCAAGCCATAACGATTTTCTCCTATTCTATAGATCATTCAGGTATGTATCATTTCAACCCATATGGAATTCTATACTAACAGGGAACTTGCAGAGTGATCACAGATATGATAATAATATAACAGGCATATATCATCAATAACAAATTAAATAAAATATAAACAATAAGATATGGTGTCATATCCCATAGGTGAACAATACAGATAATAACATATCATATATAACAATTATAAAATTAACAGTTCAATTTAGCAGCATATTTCAATTGTCGTTCCAATTGAAATCAAATTTAATAAATATAAGAACGTTAATCGCGAGTGATTTCTCACCTTTCGAGGTTAGATATATTTTGACAAAGGAATGAGCTACGAATTCCAAAGCAACGCTAGATGGACACGATTCGACGAACGAAGCTGATAAATTGGGATCAAAGGAAAAATCAAAATCAGCTTGATATAACTGAATGAAAGATCCTATATAAAACCAAAATTAAATTTAGAAATACACAAAAACAAAATTTGTAACGACCCGTAAATTTCAACTGTTTTAATAACGTAATTAGTTGAAATTTTGTGAAATTTTAAAACGATAAAATTTTGAAATATAAATTTGATATTTGGAATACGTTTAGTTAAACATAGCAACTGGTAAATTTTCGTCCAAAAATACGAAAGTTTATTTCGCGCGTAAATTTACTTCAATTTAATCAGTTAAAAGCGATGAAAATAAAATGTTTCTAAAACCTAAATATTTTTACATCGAAAAATTCTAAACCATCTTCTGAGCAAGATGTCAGTTTGTCGTTTTTCCAAATTCGGACATCTTTGGCTCCGTCAATCTTATTTTTCAGTGTTTTCTTGCATTTTCCGCTATTAGAAAATTTGAATTTTTATAATTCAATCGCATCACTGATATCTGTATACCATTTTGATTGTCTCGTCGTGCTGGTCTCCGTAGTATATTCGTTTGTCAATTTCGCAGTCCGGACGACGGTGGAATCAATGGAACGATTTCAGTATCGGTTCCCCAAAAAAAAATTGGCTTTTGGGTTTCCCGTGACCATTAAATTTTCAGCGTGCAAACCAACAGCCTTTGGGCATTATTATTCCCACTTTCCAACATCTACCTTTTGTTATTCCCAAAGATTTTGACATTTTTCTTTGTTATTCTCTGGCTTCAAACTTTAATCTCTGATTTGCGGATTCATTGTAGCTCCATCTTCTCCATACCATAGAAACCACACCTCCACGTGAATGTCTCATCCAACAAAATCCCTCGTCTCTTCCCCATATTTGCCACATCCTCCACTTACCCGCACCCTCTGCTGTCACTTCCCACATGCCATGCAAACTTCCGCCACGTAAGGAGTCTTCACCCATGCCCAGCTCCACCCGAAGCCACATCTCCTCACACCGCCCACCACCGAATGCCGCCGCTGGTAATCATGGCGTGGACCCACTTTGCCTCCGCCGCTCCTCCTTTTCAAAGGCCGAGCTCATCACCCCGTCGACCACTCCGCCTCCCAATCCAACAACACACAACCGCCTGCTTCCCAGTCTCGCCTCCAGTGCTTCCAAAGCCATAGCCCTACCTCCACCTCGTGCTCGCATAGCACCACCACGGCGTGGCTCAGCATCTCGCCACCTTTCCACCTTGAGATCTCATTCCTGATGCATGCCTTTCTTTCACATGGTGGCGTGGCTGTTGTTTCACCATTAAAGGTCCCAATCCAATATTGTTTTCAACTAAATTTATATATGATATGTATTTATGTCTATATATATATAAATAGCTAAAGTTAGATTTATTGGTTTAAATGTTATATATATGTAGTATAATATTTTGGGTCTGTTTCTTATCAAAATTTAAGTATGGATGTGTCATAGTTTCCTGTTTATAAATATAGGCTACGGGGTATAGGTGCTAGCTCCTGATCTGTTTGGTTATGTTATAAATCATCACCGGATTTTTGTTCACAAGTTAGATATATAAGATTGGGTTTTAAAATAGTGTGATACATCTATTGCTGTATATAGGCTGTTATATATATATTAGTACTTGAGAGTTCTTTTGTTATGTTGTTTCGAATATAAAATACATGTTGTTTCAAGTTATATAATATAATTCAAAACCTTTCAGTTCTGTAAGTCTATAAATTTTATAATAAATCGTTATATAGTTGGTTATATACAGTCTGTTAGCATATTTTATTTGTTATGTGATGCATAGTTTACATTTGTTACGTATATAATATTATATAATTATTTGTTATATTGTAAGTTATACGTTATAATATAGTATGTGACATTTACTTTTATGATATAAATATTGTTTTAAAATATAATGTATATATGGTTTATATTCATTCTGTATCCTAAATACCTATCACTCTACTTTGTGTTTTGACTAAGCCTGCTTGGTCATTATGTGTTATATGTTGCCGATTATTATACTTTTATCGCCTAGGTTGCCTAGTAGTATATATGCTTGTATATGTATGTTATCGATTTTGTTTATATACATACGAGTATATTGGCTTCCAAAAGATACACATATATTTTATATACGTAAAACCTTATTCACCTATAGCATATGTTAAAGCTTTACTATTACATCTATTGAAGTGTATAAAGTTATATTGATTTGGATTATATAAGCACTGAACCCTAAAAAAAAAGAAAAAAAGAAAAAAAAGAAGAGCTTATATATATAACATACATTCATGTAATTTTAGTAAGTCTACATATATATGAGTTATGCAAGTTTTATATTCACGTCAGTTGCATATATATATATATATATATTTTGTTATATATATATATATATATATATATCTGACTTATATTTTGTCTATGTTGTTTTATATGTATTTTAATAAAAACAGCGATTTTGAGGTACGTATATGGATATATATGTTTTGAATATGTATTTTAGTTGATTTTGAAACATATATATATATATATATATTATTCTGTATATGCTTAAATATAAAATATGATTTTATGTATATAGTTATATGTAAGTCCACTTATATCCATTTTATTCATCGATCCAGTTCTGATTTGATTTCGTCCATTTCTATTTATCAGTTTTGTTCGTCAATTCATGTCAATCCTGCTTTACTTTGGAATTCATAGCTTGTTCTGTTGTCAAACTTCTCTAGCCTCGAAAGGTGACCACTCACTCACGGTTAACGTTCTTTTATTTATTAAATTTGATTTCAATTGAAACAACAATTGAAATATGCTGCTGTTAGTTAATTACACTGTTATATATGCTATTACCTGTATCAGTTCACCTATGACATCTGACACCATTATCTGTTAATTATACGATGATAATCCAGTTTGGTTGATGATTGATTTATTGTTTGTTGTTTATATTGGATGTAAAATTGAAATGTATAAAGTGATAAATGATATTCAATTGAATTGTTATATGATAGTTAACCATTTAAATTTGAATCGACATATGTGTTGAATTTGGTTAGTTAAATTTGTTAATATGACCCCTTAAATGTTTAATCATTTGACACGTAGAAAATAGTGTTAACTACACCTTGAACCATCAATTGTATGTTGTTTAAACTGATGATGTATGAAATTATAAATAGATGACAAGTGAAAAACCATAATGTAATAATCTTTAATCTACATGAAATGATAGTGTAGATTCTAGAAATAATTATATTAATTCGTACAAATAACAATGCGAATTAATACGGTTATTTCGGGATTATTTGAATTGATTATTGGATTGTTATTGATTGTTGTTATTGCTTGTTTATTTACTTTGACACCATCCCAGTTATCACACTGCAAGTTCCCTTTGTTATGCTTTGATTTTTGAATTGAATTGGAATCGGGTTGAAATGATAAATACCCAAATTAAACTTTGACCTAGGATAGAGAATTAAAAAAAACCCGATTGGTCAATAATTTGATTTAAAAATAAAACGAAGATTTTATTTGAATAAATAATATGATTTTGAAATGAAGTTGTAATTTGAATTTTTAATGAAAGGAAAATGTTAATATTTAAAAATCTGAAACAAAATATTAAAAATGAAATTGATGGAAGAACGATGTTTAATTTGAGAAATGATTGAATTAAGTTTGAAATGATTAAATAATTAAGTTTGAAATTATAATTAAGTTTGAAATTTTTAAACTTTGAAATTATTTAATAATTAAGTTTTGAATTATTTATTAATTAAATAAGATCGAATTATTTAATAATTAAATAAATTGAATTCTTTAATAAGTGGAATTGAACTTCTTGAATAATTGAAATTGATTTTCTTTATTAATTAAGTTTTGGAAAATTATTTAAGTAAGTAAATAAGTAAAATTGAATTTCTTTAACAAGAAATAAAATGTGATTTATTGAAATTAATGTAAGACTTGAAATTTAAAGAATTTGATTTGATGAATTTAATTTAATTCAATTTGTAAGTTTGATATAAGGAAGTTGAACTTAAGTAATCGATTTAATGAATTGGGAATTAAATAGAAATTGTTTTGAATGACAAATTTACTTAATGAATATTGAATGAAATCAATTAATGAAGTTAAATTGTTTTGAATGTTAAATTAAATTAATTTAAATGATTTCGAAATGAAACTTATATACGAATTTAAACCGATATTTGAATTGTTTAAATAAAGATTGAAATTGAATTATAAAATTTTGAAATGATAATTTGGAAGTTTTGAAACGTAAATTATGGAAATTGATTTCGAAAGAGAAATGAAATGTTGATTTACAAATTTTAATTAAAATTGAATTTGATTTGGTTTTGAAAGTTTATTAAATGACCATCGGTGTAATAATGCGTAGTTATTAAAGAGACCGGGATCAGATATGGACATACTCTCTGTCGATACCGAAAACCACTTTAATAACTAATATACGCGGAGTGTTGATCCAGAATGAAGTGGATGGTTTTGATGAATGCGTTGACTGAAGAAAGAGAACGATTTTGGATGACCCCTGACATGACTAAAACAAGAGCCGCGCCGGGCCATTGAGGTTCGCCACCTCTAGCGGACACACTTCTTCGTTACCATATCTATTACTTTTGTGATTCGATTTGGGTGCACCCCTCGATTATGGGAGTGTTGTTTCGCGGTGTTGGGGTAGTAGCTGCTATGCCCAACATCAGTCCGGATCACGCAACTACTAGTATCCTAGTTGGTATTGCCTCATGTACCTTGTCATACTGATTATCCTATTCGCGACCTCTACGATTTTGGTTTGTACCTTTAGTATATGGATTGCCCTCTGGTGACTTCCGGTTTTGGGGAAACTACGGTCTTGTATATGCTCTTGGGAATAAAAATGTGTTAAGGGTGGAATGGGCCATGACTTAACGTTATTTTGATATCGTACTTTACTGATTAGACATTATCTACTTAGCGTACACTACTACATAGTAGATAGTTTAACGGATCCTTAAGGGATGGTTATTCCAAACATCCTTTGAGTTACTTGTATTTCTGTTGCTATTTCACTTGAGTTGGATTTATTGATATAAGAATGTTAATCCTGACTCGAGTGTTTTGTGTTTTTCTTTACGCTCGGGTCAGACTGAGTGTACCAGTATTCGAGACTCACCTTTGGAGTTGGAGCTTTGCTTGAAGATCCAGCCATCTTTTCTGCTTCCAGTATTCGATGATTCCAGTGATGTATTCTGATTTGTATCTGATGTATCGTATTACTCTTCCGTTGTATCTGGTTTAACTCTAATGTATCTTATACATTTATATAGTAGCTTCATGAACTACTATTTCTTTTATTTCCGCTGCATTTTTTACTCTGTGTCTGTGATCTGTGATTATTTTATTTACTGTATATGTTCAGTTTTGCCAAATTTAAATTAACAACGCGGTATTTTGAGCAATTCAATTCCGGCATGAGTGTCTACCTATACACTTATAATGGATGCGAATGGTCCCAAAATAGCGGGTCGTTATAATTGGTATCAGAGCTTTGGTAGCTCTAGGCAAAACTTAGCATATAGGGTAAATGTATTTACAGAATCACTCTCATTCGAGTTTCAATCTCTTTCTTTTGGCTCGATTCCTTTGAATTTTGGAACGTTCCATACGGTTCCAAATTTCATTCGTGTCCCTCACTATTCGTCTTCTTCCAATTCTGGAGTATCCCATAACTCCACTTCGAATGACCCTTATAATGAATCGGCGGTCTCGCCAAACTTCGAATGATTTGTAAAGGGGTGAAACTCCTTTACAATAGGCATTGATTTACCGGAGATTTCTGTATCCTCGGTTTACGATGCTATCTATCTCCTGCTATACCTGAATTTTATTTCTTGAGATCGAATATCGATTTACCTCGGAATTCTACAACGATCTTATTCTTGAAGTCACGGTCGATCCGGTTAAGGTTGCCCGCGATTTATATAAACTTATCAATCTTCCTACTTTGCTATTAATCATCATATCTTGTTTCGAACTTATCTTCGAATCAAATTTCTTTTTGATTTAAGTCTATCAAAATTTGAAACCCTATCCTTATCTTGAAAATTCATTTCTGTATCGTCAAGCAAAGAAATGTAATTGTAAACTAATATATAAATGTTTTAATATATGCTGTGTTGTTTGAGTTGTTGATGTGATTTGGATTTTCGATCGATTCGTCTGATCAACGCTACCGATAGGATTTCCAAAACACTTGAGCAGAGCAAGCTGACACAATGTTGTTTTCAAATTTGGAAAATAAAATAAAGTTTGTATGATTTTACTATATATATAAGTATGAAATTTTCTTTAACCAAACTGTAATAAATTAATTGTTGGAGTGATAATATTTGATTATCATTTATTGTTTTGTAAACAATTGACTATTGCAATATAAATAATTGAAGTTATAAACTTGGCTATAATGCAAATTTGAAATGTATTTAAATCAAGAATTTGAGAATTTAAATTTTTGGGTGATTTCAATTTGGTTTTTAAGTTTTAAAGTGTATAGTATTTAAAATATTTTCAAGTAGAAATCGTTTTCAAAGAATTTTAAAATGTTGAAATCAGTGCTCTTCTCTTTGTCGCTGGAAAATAATTTCGGTGATGGCGGCCGCATCATCGACATTCATTTTCGAGTTTCGAAGTGGAGAAACCATTCTGTAGCTTTGCTACGGTTTTGTTTTGAGAAAAAAAAATATTTTGATTTGAATTTCTTCAGTATATTTTGATTTGCATATATATAGGTATCTTATTTTAAAAATTTAACTTGATTTGATATAAATATATTATATATATCTCTAAATTGTTTAAAGTTAATCGAAAATCTAATTCTTAAATTCTGTTAAAGGATGATTCCAATTATAAATAAGACCAAAATTTTGGATAAATATTTAAACTTGAATAATTGAATTGGGAAAATTTTATTTGTATATTGTTCAACTGCATTCTAATACAACTTACCTAAATCATTCAGAAGTTGAATATGTAATTGGATAATATATAAGATAAATTGAATTTATAAATAAAATTTGAGTGTTTATAATAAATGTTATACACTAAATTTTGATTATAAAGATGTTAATAGAGTTAGATAGGATAATTAGTAAACTCAGTTAATAATGAAATAAATTTGTTTTGAAAGAATTAATAAATTGAAATTTGATCAACATATGAAAATACCTTGAATTTAAAAGCAATTAGTAGATGTAAATTAATTTAAATCGAAACTTTTATGGTTTAAATTAATTTATATGGGTTAAATATATGTGATAAGATATATTAAGTAGAATAAATTTAACAGTAATTTGGAATAAAGGAGAATTTAAATTGTTGAAAAAAAAATATGATTATAATAAAAGACTATTCAAATTTATGATTTAGAAATTGTAAATTGAGGATGACTAGATAGTAAGATAATGAATTTAGAAATAGATAGATTGATTTAACTTAAGTGAAACCAAGTGGATTAAACCAAATTGTTAAATATTAATTAGTTTAATTTGAAATTATATGGTTTAAATTAATTTTTTTATCTTGTCTTTTAATCTATTTTCTTTCTAGTTGTTTTTATTCTCCTACCTCCTTCCTTTTCGGGGACGAAAATTTTCGAGTGGGGGAGAGTGTAACGACCCGTAAATTTCAACTGTTTTAATAACGTAATTAGTTGAAATTTTAAAACGATAAAATTTTGAAATATAAATTTGATATTTGGAATACGTTTAGTTAAACATAGCAACTGGTAAATTTTCGTCCGAAAATACGAAAGTTTATTTCGCGCGTAAATTTACTTCAATTTAATCAGTTAAAAGCGATGAAAATAAAATGTTTCCGAAACCTAAATATTTTTACATCGAAAAATTCTAAACCATCTTCTGAGCAAGATGTCAGTTTGTCGTTTTTCCAAATTCGGACATCTTTGGCTCCGTCAATCTTATTTTTCAGTGTTTTTCTTGCATTTTCCGCTATTAGAAAATTCGAATTTTTATAATTCAATCGCATCACTGATATCTGTATACCGTTTTGATCGTCTCGTCATGCTGGTCTCCGTAGTATATTCGTTTGTCAATTTCGCAGTCCGGACGACGGTGGAATCAATGGAACGATTTCAGTATCGGTTCCCCAAAAAAAATTTGGCTTTTGGGTTTCCCGGGACCATTCAATTTTCAGCGTGCAAACCAACAGCCTTTGGGCATTATTATTCCCACTTTCCAACGTCTACCTTTTGTTATTCCCAAAGATTTTGACATTTTTCTTTGTTATTCTCTAGCTTCAAACTTTAATCTCTGATTTGCGGATTCATTGTAGCTCCATCTTCTCCATACCATAGAAACCACACCTCCACGTGAATGTCTCATCCAACAAAATCCCTCATCTCTTCCCCATATTTGCCGCATCCTCCACTTACCCGCACCCTCTGCTGTCACTTCCCACATGCCATGCAAACTTCCGCCATGTCAGGAGTCTTTACCCATGCCCAGCTCCACCCGAAGCCACATCTCCTCACATCGCCCACCACCGAATGCCGCCGCTGGTAATCATGGCGTGGACCCACTTTGCCTCCGCCGCTACTCCTTGTCAAAGGCCGAGCTCATCACCCCGTCGACCACTCCGCCTCCCAATCCAACAACACACAACCGCCTGCTTCCCAGTCTCGCCTCCAGTGCTTCCAAAGCCATAGCCCTGCCTCCACCTCGTGCTCGCATAGCACCACCACGGCGTGGCTCAGCATCTCGCCACCTTTCCACCTTGAGATCTCATTCCTGATGCATGCCTTTCTTTCACATGGTGGCGTGGCTGTTGTTTCACCATTAAAGGTCCCAATCCAATATTGTTTTCAACTAAATTTATATATGATATGTATTTACGTCTATATATATATATAAATAGCTAAAGTTAGATTTATTGGTTTAAATGTTATATATATGCAGTATAATATTTTGGGTCTGTTTCTTATCAAAATTTAAGTATGGATGTGTCATAGTTTCCTATTTATAAATATAGGCTACGGGGTATAGGTGCTAGCTCCTGATCTGGTTGGTTATGTTATAAATCATCACCGGATTTTTGTTCACAAGTTAGATATATAAGATTGGGTTTTAAAATAGTGTGATACATCTATTGCTGTATATAGGCTGTTATATATATATTAGTACTTGAGAGTTCTTTTGATATGTTGTTTCGAATATAAAATACATGTTGTTTCAAGTTATATAATATAATTCAAAACCTTTCAGTTCTGTAAGTCTATAAATTTTATAATAAATCGTTATATAGTTGGTTATATACAGTCTGTTAGCATATTTTATTTATTATGTGATGCATAGTTTACATTTGTTACGTATATAATATTATATAATTATTTGTTATATTGTAAGTTATACGTTATAATATAGTATGTGACATTTACTTTTATGATATAAATATTGTTTTAAAATATAATGTATATATGGTTTATATTCATTCTGTATCCTAAATACATATCACTCTACTTTGTGTTTTGACTAAGCCTGCTTGGTCATTACGTGTTATATGTTGCCGATTATTATACTTTTATCGCCTAGGTTGCCTAGTAGTATATATGCTTGTATATGTATGTTATCGATTTTGTTTATATACATACGAGTATATTGGCTTCCAAAAGGTACACATATATTTTATATACGTAAAACCTTATTCACCTATAGCATATATTAAAGCTTTACTGTTACATCTATTGAAGTGTATAAAGTTATATTGATTTGGATTATATAAGCACTGATCCCCAAAAAAAGAAAGAAAAAGAAAAAAAAAGAGCTTATATATATAACATACATTCATGTAATTTTAGTAAGTCTACATATATATGAGTTATGCAAGTTTTATATTCACGTCAGTTGCACACACACATATATATATATATATATATATTGTTATATATATATATATATCTAAGTTATATTTTGTTTATGTTGTTTTATATGTATTTTAATAAAAACAGCGATTTTGAGGTACGTATATGGATATATATGTTTTGAATATGTATTTAGTTGATTTTGAAACATATATATATATATATATATTATTCTGTATATGCTTAAATATAAAATATGATTTTATGTATATAGTTATATGTAAGTCCACTTATATCCATTTTATTCATCGATCCAGTTCTGATTTGATTTCGTCCATTTCTATTTATCAGTTTTGTTCGTCAATTCATGTCAATCCTGCTTTACTTTGGAATTCGTAGCTTGTTCTGTTGTCAAACTTCTCTAGCCTCGAAAGGTGAGCACTCACTCACGATTAACGTTCTTTTATTTATTAAATTTGATTTCAATTGAAACGACAATTGAAATATGCTGCTATTAGTTAATTACACTGTTATATATGCTATTACCTGTATCAGTTCACCTATGACATCTGACACCATTATCTGTTAATTATACGATGATAATCCAGTTTGGTTGATGATTCATTTATTGTTTGTTGTTTATATTGGATGTAAAATTGAAATGTATAAAGTGATAAATGATATGCAATTGAATTTTTATATGATAGTTAACCATTTAAATTTGAATCGACATATGTGTTGAATTTGGTTAGTTAAATTTGTTAATATGACCCCTTAAATGTTTAATCATTTGACACGTAGAAAATAGTGTTAACTACACCTTGAACCATCAATTATATGTTGTTTAAACTGATGTTGTATGAAATTGTAAATAGATGACAAGTGAAAAACCGTAATGTAATAATCTTTAATCTACATGAAATGATAGTGTAGATTCTAGAAATAATTATATTAATTCGTACAAATAACAATGCGAATTAATACGGTTATTTCGGGATTATTTGAATTGATTATTGGATTGTTATTGATTGTTGTTATTGCTTGTTTATTTACTTTGACACCATCCCAGTTATCACACTGCAAGTTCCCTTTGTTATGCTTTGATTTTTGAATTGAATTGGAATCGGGTTGAAATGATAAATACCCAAATTAAACTTTGACCTAAGGTAGAGAATTAAATAAAACCCGATTGGTCAATAATTTGATTTAAAAATAAAACGAAGATTTTATTTGAATAAATAATATGGTTTTGAAATGAAGTTGAAATTTGAATTTTTAATGAAAGGAAAATGTTAATATTTAAAAATGTGAAACAAAATATTAAAAATGAAATTGATGAAAGAACGATGTTTAATTTGAGAAATGATTGAATTAAGTTTGAAATGATTAAATAATTAAGTTTGAAATTATAATTAAGTTTGAAATTATTAAACTTTGAAATTATTTAATAATTAAGTTTTGAATTATTTATTAATTAAATAAGATCGAATTATTTAATAATTAAATAAATTGAATTCTTTAATAAGTGGAATTGAACTTCTTGAATAATTGAAATTGAATTTCTTTATTAATTAAGTTTTGGAAAATTATTTAAGTAAGTAAATAAGTGAAATTGAATTTCTTTAACAAGAAATAAAATGTGATTTATTGAAATTAATGTAAGACTTGAAATTTAAAGAATTTGATTTGATGAATTTAATTTAATTCAATTTGTAAGTTTGATATAAGGAAGTTGAACTTAAGTAATCGATTCAATGAATTGGGAATTAAATAGAAATTGTTTTGAATGACAAATTTACTTAATGAATATTGAATGAAATCGATTAATGAAGTTAAATTGTTTTGAATGTTAAATTAAATTAATTTAAATGATTTCGAAATGAAACTTATATACGAATTTAAACCGATATTTGAATTGTTTAAATAAAGATTGAAATTGAATTATAAGATTTTGAAATGATAATTTGGAAGTTTTGAAACGTAAATTATGGAAATTGATTTCGAAAGAGAAATGAAATGTTGATTTACAAATTTTAATTGAAATTGAATTTGATTTGGTTTTGAAAGTTTATTAAATGACCATCGGTGTAATAATGTGTAGTTATTAAAGAGACCGGGATCGGATATGGACATACTCTTTGTCGATACCGAAAACCACTTTAATAACTAATATACGTGGAGTGTTGATCCAGAACGAAGTGGATGGTTTTGATGAACGCGTTGACTGAAGAAAGAGAACGATTTTGGATGACCCCTGACATGACTAAAACAGGAGCCGCGCCGGGCCATTGAGGTTCGCCACCTCTAGCGGACACACTTCTTCGTTACCATATCTATTACTTTTGTGATTCGATTTGGGTGCACCCCTCGATTATGGGAGTGTTGTTTCGCGGTGTTGGGGTAGTAGCTGCTATGCCCAACATCAGTCCGGATCACGCAACTACTAGTATCCTAGTTGGTATTGCCTCATGTACCTTGTCATACTGATTATCCTATTCGCGACCTCTACGATTTTGGTTTGTACCTTTAGTATATGGATTGCCCTCTGGTGACTTCCGGTTCTGGGGAAACTACGGTCTTGTATATGCTCTTGGGAATAAAAATGTGTTAAGGGTGGAATGGGCCATGACTTAACGCTATTTTGATATCGTACTTTACTGATTAGACATTATCTACTTAGCGTACACTACTACATAGTAGATAGTTTAACGGATCCTTAAGGGATTGTTATTCCAAACATCCTTTGAGTTACTTGTATTTCAGTTGCTATTTCACTTGAGTTGGATTTATTGATATAAGAATGTTAATCTTGACTCGAGTGTTTCATGTTTTTCTTTACGCTCGGTTCAGACTGAGTGTACCAGTATTCGAGACTCACCTTTGGAGCTGGAGCTTTGCTTGAAGATCCAGCCATCTATTCTGCTTCCAGTATTCGATGATTCCAGTGATGTATTCTGATTTGTATCTGATGTATTGTATTACTCTTCCGTTGTATCTGGTTTAACTCTGATGTATCTTATACATTTATATAGTAGCTTCATGAACTACTATTTCTTTTATTTCCGCTGCATTTATTACTCTGTGTTTGTGATCTGTGATTATTTTATTTACTGTATATGTTCAGTTTTGCCAAATTTAAATTAACAACGCGGTATTTTGAGCAATTCAATTCCGGCATGAGTGTCTACCTATACACTTATAATGGATGCGAATGGTCCCAAAATAGCGGGTCGTTATAAATTTTTTATAATATATATATATATTATTATTACACAATCATTGCTCAAATTTAAACACATATGTTTAAAAAAAAACCTATACACTATATACAAAAATTTCTCTAAAGTTATTTTAAAGTATGAGCTTAAGATAAAATCTTCATATATTTCCAAATCACGTATAAATAAAACTCTATATATTATTTGAAACCGAACTCAAGTATACTTATATACACTAATGTATATAAACTAATTTAAACTGACATACATGTTATATTTCAAAAACAATATATATTATAAAAGTCAATATCAATATATATACATATAAACAATAACAAATTACCCTTGACCAAATTCACTTTATATATACAAATATAACTTATGTATTTTAAACAACGATCTGATATACACAAGTATACTCGTACCATAAAGCAGCTATATATATACACTCTGTAATATAATAAAATACTGTAGACTTATATGGTGAAATGCTGTAACTTATATATATATATTACTGTAACTTACTGATGTACAAACTAACATAATATAATATTTACATCCTAAGCAACTATATATATACACACTGTACTTATCTATATAAGCTAGATATCCCAAAACAACCAAGCCGACTATATATATATATATATATATATATACAAAGAAGAGCAGGTTTGTTTGGAAAATGGTGCACGGCTATTTAAATACAGGCATGCGACTTACAGTATATACATATTTTATATGTAAAAATCTCTTTACAATACATACCCTAAATATCAATATTAGTATCATTCGTATTCATATACTTTAAATCAACACTAGAACAGCTACTCATAAAAAAATCTTTATAATATTTCTTGTATAAAATATACTGTAACATATATAGTAAACACATATAATAACTGTGAACATATATATATATATATACTATCACTAGAAACAGAGCAAATGGAAAGAGTAATATATAACATTTGCAAAAAAAATATATAAATATTATCAAGATCATACTATACGAATGCATATATATTAAATATATAAACAGAATAAGGGAAATAATCTTCTATATAGTATATACATTACAGCCTAAAATCTTCACTGACCAGGCTATTTTATATATAATACTAAAAAACAATACTTGTAAACAAACATATGAAATCAGTTTATACAAATAAATTTTTACACAACCAACATATATTTCATAACAGAGAAGCAAAATCTAATATATGAAATCAATATATACAGCACTTATAAATACTTCCTTTAAAATATAATATATTCTACCGCATGTTTTTAAACAGGCATACATTAACTTGTATCATATTTCCTTCCTAGAGTTTATATAGCCGAACAACTCATATAAATATTTACACACACACATATATATATATATACCTCAAAAATCAATATATATAACAATATATACAAAACGAAATCAATGTCTCAATCAAAATAAAACTCAATATATGGATAACAGACCACGAAAATAATTCCACAAGCCTATATACTCTAGCATACTAACATATATATATTTATATATATATATATGATATATATACACGCGCAGATGTTATAAGCATATACATACACAGAAAGAAACACTAATATATATGTACCTATTGAAGAATGAAGGGGAAGATGTAGAGCTTAGGTGAGGAGCTGCTCGGTGGAAAACGTGGCAGGTTGTGATGGAGTGGGTGACTCGGTTGCAGGTTGGATCTGGGCTTAATGGGGTATGGTGGTTATCGGGTTGGAGGGAAAAGAAGGCGGGTGGCTAGGCAAGTGGAGATGTACGAATTTTTCAGGGGTTTTCGGCGTGGGAGGTGATGGAAAGTTGAAGATTTGGTGGAGGGTTGTTGGCCGGAGAGGTGGGTTCAAAATGTTTCTCCTCTGCAAACAAGAATAAAACAGGAAGGAAAAAGAAAAAAGAAAGAGGGGGAGAGGAAGAAAGCAGGTGGACAGATATTATATGAACGAATATACATAAATAGTGATGTCAACGGTCCATCCCTTAGATTCAGGTAAATTTTTATCTAAAGCAATTTATTGATGCTTGGAGTGCACGGTAAGGTTTTTGAAACGCAAAGGAAAAATAAAAGGTCAATTTTTTCTCTTTTGTTCGGTACCGATACGACACTGTTTGTCGTTTCCATCGCGTACCGGACTTCAAAATATAGAAGGAAACATACTGCGGTGATCAGCACGATGAGGCAATCAAAACGGTATACAGATATCAAGAATACGATCAAATTATAAAATTCAATACCGGTACCGAAAAATGCTGCAAATACGTCGAAATTAAGATAAACGGAACAATAACAGTCCAAATTTGAAGAAACAAAATATGACGTCTCACTCAGAAGATGATTTACAAATTTTCTATATAAAAATATTCAGGTTTGGAAAACTGTGACGCCCCACCTCTATACCCACGCTAGCCAAGGACACTACGAGGTAATGCCGTCAACTAGCACGGAGAATAAGGCTATTGAGGAGCGACCATCTGTATAATTGCTTTGTGCGAGTACCGATATGCCAGATAAAAATATAACTTTTCATCTCAAGAGGAATCCGACATACCGATACAAACTCAAAGCTACTACACAATGGCTATATGGACTTCGGAAACAAATATAGAAATAAACATAACACAAATCAGTCACAGACAATTCATATCACAAAGGCGGAAATAGATATGAATATAACACATGAAAGTGTACATCAGAGTAGTGGTCAAATAAGATCCACAATAGTACAAAAGAATAGATACAAGTACAAGGCAAAAGAATATGTATGCATCAAGGAGTCTAAATCTCAAATGTATACAACAAAAACTACTAAACTAGAGTAGTTAGCCAAAAGTCAGAAGATGGCTCCAGATAAGAAGTTGTGAGGAAGCACCTGTAAAATCTCAGTCTGACCCGAGTATTATTTAAGAAGAAAATAATAAACGGATCAGTCTAGCTATAAATATCAGATGATATGGTATAAAGTAAAAGACATGGCATGAACATGTAATAACCATAGTGGCATATTACTATAAGTATATAATTGAAAATCAACAAGAGATTAATCAACATCACAAGAATCTTCTCAAAGATAAAATAGGGTATCATACCCTAAACTTGTATTCATAACAAGTCAATGACACACACAAATTCACCAATGCACAAAAATTGATAAAACTTATCAATGAAAATCACGAAAATTGGTGAAGCACAAATTCCAGAAATCGGCACACGAAATCCAGAAATCATAAGAAGGGGGAAGGCCTATGAGCCGAATGCTCCACGAATGGTCCGAAGACCTATGAGCCAAATGCCGAATGCTCCACGAATGGTCCGAAGACCTATGAGCCGAATGCTCCACAAATGGTCCGAAGACCTATGAGCCGAATGTTCCACGAATGTGAGTAGAAACATCACACAAACAGGGTCTAGTCTCCCTCGCAGACAAAGAGACATCGCTCAATCGCTAGTCTAAATCATAAAATGATCATCATCGATCATGAAGAAGTGTCAATTACAATAAGCTAGTAAATATATGAGTTTAGCTTCATGTCCCATAACCACTTGCTTAACTTAAATATTTACGAACAAATTGTACATCTCCACTAGAAAACTGTCACAAGAGGTTCAATCGAACAAGTCCAAGAATTAACCGACGAAGTAAACGCAAGCGTTTCATACCACTTGTTTTACTAAGTCGTTTAATTAGATTTCTCATACGAGTGTGGTAAAGATTTGTATATACTAGTAGGTTGGAAAACGGTTTAAGAAACGAGCTTTGTAATAAAATAGTATTGAAATCGTTTTAATGAAAGAGTTTTGATATTTACTACTAATAAAGAAAACCTTTATATTTTTAAAGTGACAAATCATAGAAATGATTGTAGAAACAATCAATCATAAAAATTCACATTCGAAGACGTGAATAAAATCCAAAGAAATCGATTCCAAATCCATCAAAATGGACGTTCCAAAAATCCCGAAGAAAAGGCCATCAAAGTCGATAATAATTGATAACAATAAGTCGGATCAACAAAAATCGACAAACTTTGGAAATATAATCAAAGACAGCCTAAACAGGCAAAAATGATCAGTCTAGACGTCTGGTTCGAAACACAGACGTCTGGGTTTAGTTTCTGGAAATTCCAGAAAAAACCTGCCCAGGCGCCTGAAATAGAAAATCAGACGTCTGAGTCATAGCCAGACGTCTGGTTTCACATCCAGACGTCTGGTTTCATTCTCTGGAAATTCTCCAGAGAAACCCCAGACGTCTGAAACCTCAAGGCAAACGTCTGAGACTCATCCAGACGTCTGATCTTGAGTTTCAGACGTCTGGAAATAGTGTCTGGCATTTTTTTTATAAGATGCGTGCATACATTTTTCTCTCCAGGTCCAAACCAGACGTCTGGACTTGGTCACCAGACGTCTGGTCACCTGGTCTGGGCAATATTTTGCCTAGGCCAAAGTGGCAAAAACGTATCGGAAGCGATCAGACGAGCAATGGCGACTAAGGATTTACGCCCAACGACAACCCGGCCTTAAAGGCTCCTCGATACACTCCGAATATCAATGTCCAAATGTCCAAAGAAGGATTTTCATAAAATTGGACCAAAACACCAAAATTGAAGAATTCACAATACCAATTCAAATCACAAAAAGTGAACACGAAATAGATGATAGGAATTCATACCTAACAACAAAGATAGTTATAGGCATAGATGTGAGATAAAAATCTCACCTTTTTCACAAAAAACAATGAAGAGGAAGCTATAGAGCAAGGCAAGGACAATCACTCTTCAATCCCAACTCAACAAGCTTGAATCTAAGCTTAAAAGAGAAATATTTCCTAAAGTTAGGTTTAGGAATTTCTGAAATTGAAAGGAGAAGGAGTTGGAGAAGAAGAAGGAGATGCTTACCAATAGCTTCTCTTCGAATTTGGAGTAAGAACTTGAGTTTGCAAGAGGAACTAGGGTTTGGAATTTTTAATTTCCAATCTCTCCCACCATTTTCAGTTGAGCTTGAGTGTTTGCAAAATGAAATGAGTGAATGGAGAGGAGAGGGGCTGAGTTAGGATATAGGGCTGAAACCCAAACCTAAACCCAAAGTGAAAAAGTAGTAAAATTCTACTAACTCCAAACATATCGGAGTTTATACTCAAAAAGGTCGCAAACGTCATTTTGAACTCAATGGAAGAGGTCTCGAGTTCCAATTCGACTGTTTGCAAAAAGTAGCTTTTCGGACTATAATCCGACTAACGATGAAATATTTAAATAAAATATTTAAATATAAAATCGATAAATATGTGGGTTGTTACAGACTCCCCTCCTTAAAGAAATTGCGTCCTCGCAATACTTAAGAAGAAAATAAATAGTAACAACCATAAAAGCATATCAACACAAAAGAAAATTTGAAATAAGAAGTTCACCATAAAAGAGCACGAAAGAGTAAACCCGGACGAGTTTTGCTCGATGAATTCTCTAGATTTCCCAAGAGCAATCCTTGGGATTTGAGAACCATTGAACTTTCACAAGAAAAACATCTTTATTTCGAAGGCGCTCATCCTCCGAAGAAATGATTCGAATAGAATATTGCTCAAAAGTCAAATCTGGTGAAACTTCAATCCCTACTATAACACCGGGCTCAAGAATAAAATTGGAATCCCTAAGGCATTTCCGTAGTTGGAAGACGTGGAAAACATCATGAATAGTAGAAAATTGAGCCGGTGCAACGGCGTAGTACAATAACGGTACGCCAGAGAAACGAGAAACTCGAATAATTTGGAACAACGACGTAGTACAATAACGGTACGCCAGATGAACCAAAGCTCAAATAATTCAGAACATCGACGTAGTGCAAACGGTACGTCAAATGAACCGAAAAGTCGGGACATCGATGCAGTACAATAACGATACATCCGATGAACCGAACTCAATAAAAGAACATCGGACGCTAGTCTATAAAAGAAATGAGACGAAGCTCAATAAAACGAAATATATCGAAACGTACGATGAACTTGGTAAAAAGATCATTCCATTCGGACATCATCAAAGAAACAAGCACTGGTTGTTTACGACTAAGTGCATTGGCAACACGATTCCCCTTTCGGGAGTATATAAAGAATATCAAGATCATAAGATGCAAGGAACTCGAGCCAATATTATTGATGTAAAGTAAGTTCCTTTTGAGAATATAAATATTTCAAAGATTTATGATCGGTGTGGAGAACGAATTTCTCCCCCAAAAATAAATGATGGTGCCAAACTCTAAAAGTGAAATCAAAAGCCGCGAGCACTAGATCATGAGTGGCATACCTAGTCTCGATAGGCTTTAATGGTTTAGATACGTAAGTGATAGCACGTTCTCTTTTGCAAGGGAACGGCATCTAAACCAATACGATTAGCATTTGTACAAAAGATAAAGTCTTGGTTCCCTTCGGGAATCACAAGAATAAGAGTATCGGAAAAGAATTCTTTCAAATAATCTTCTTTCCCGAAAAGCTAAAATTTTCAAAAATTACAATTATCTTTATTTAACAATCTTTCTAGAAATTTTTTACTTTTTATAAGTCAATTTATTGTGTCAAATTGTCTCATCAAAGCGTTTAGGAAATTCCTATCGATAACGTTGATCAAGCGCATCGACCAGAATTCTTAAAGCACTCAATGGGCAATACAATCACAAAATAATCTTCTTTATGATACAAATATCTCTTCAAAGTTTTAAGAATATTCTTTGTTCGTTTTAAGAACAAAATCCAATTATACTTATAGATAAATCTTATGAAAAAGATTTGCAAAATTTTAAATTGCTAATTCCATCCAAAATCAACAAATACAAGAATGGTCTCATCGAAATATTCCTAGAATACTCGATTTACAAAATGGATGAAATAAACTGGATAAACTGAATAACATGATAAGTCATTCATAAGTTTCATAACGAGTGCAGAATGCGGTAAATGGAATGCTAACTCCCGCAACTCGTAGCAAATGAAAATCGGTGGCAAGGTCGAGCTAAAAAGACCTTAACACCACTAAATAGATTTCTTAGGAGATAATCCTAAGACAAACTCAAAAATACCGGAAAATTCTCAAACTACATGAATGAGAGAAACATCACTTTCCTCATCAAGTGGGTTTAAAGAATAAAATGATCCCATCAAATTGGAATCAAAATCACAAAGGAAAAACAGAAATCTGTTTAACAGATTGAAAATGTCGAAGATGAATAGTCCACACGGGACAAAGGATATGACTTCATAATAATTAAGCCAATCCTTACAAAAGTCAATTCCGAAGCATAAGTAAAAATCGGCTCGGAAAGAAAAATCACATAAAATAATTTCGACATCAATAAAAAGCAAATTGAGTGTTGCGGATCACCAATCCGGATTCGCAATCCTCAAAGAAGTCATCAAGGTCAGAAATGTTTAAGGAAAAAGAATCACAAGTTCTTTTGATATAAAAATAATGAGATGAAACCCATATCAAAAAGAACTCGAATAAGATAATCAAGAAATAAATGTCATCAAGGATAGAATAGATACCTTGACCAAGAGGAGTGTCACTAGGCGCATTTAGCTTTCCCTCTCTCCTCCTTTGAAGTTTGGGACAAGAAGATATATGGTGACCCAAATCTTTGCAATAGTGACAATAAAGGGGTTTTGGACACTCCCTTGCATAGTGGTCCATGGAACCACAATTGTAGCATTGTCCAAGACTAGAGGTAGGAGTCTTTGCTATTGGAGTTTCTTGCATCCCTTTCTTGTTGGGATTGGGACCTTTAAACTTAATAGGCCTTTTCATGTTGTTGTTGTTGAAGTTTTGTTTAGCACCCACAACTTCAACATCACACTCTTTATCGGCCTCTTCAAGACGAAGAGCGATATCAATAAGCTGATCGAAAGAAACTTCCAATTTTAGAAGTAATGGCTTCTTGAGATTCTTGTTCAAGCCATAAACAAATCTCTGATTTTTCTTCAATGGGGTATTAATGTATTCAACCCCGTATTTAGAAAGAGATTCAAAAGATGCGACGTAGTCCGTCACAGAAGATTCACCTTGAACAAGGTCGATAAAACGCCGGGCCAAAGTTACCTTTTCAGCCTCCATCACAAATTTCAATTCGAATCTTTCCCGAAATTCTCCCAAGTGAGATCCGCTTCAACGATTTCAGAAATAAGAAGCTCATACCAATCCAATGCTCTTTCTTGGAGCATGCTAGAAGCCACTTGGACTCGATGGAGATCAACAAGATTCATGCGAGAAAAGATGTGGTCGCATGATCTAAGCCAAGCTTGGATTTCAATGACGCTCTCGGATCCCCGGAATGGCCTTCCACCCAAATCGGTGTAATCTCTACACAAGCGTGCAAAACCGGATCTAGGATGAGTAGGCTCTGGAATGGGTCCAGTAGCTTAAGCATTCTTAACAAGATCAAGAAGCTGCTGGGCAGATATAAATACTCCCTCCTGAGGAGTAGCACTGGATTGACCGGCGTTGGGATGGCCTGGTCTAACCATTTCTTTTCTTTAAGAAAGAAAGAAAAGAGAAAAAGGTTAATCTCAAAATGAATATCAAACAAACTTGATTGATAAAACAAGGAATCATAAAAGAAAATAGGATAGAACGGTACGAAGACTCGAATTAAATCCTAAAGCACGACTCCTAAGAAAGACTTAGGACAATGATCCTTGTCAGATTATTCTACATTGTTCCGAAGTTTCGCTCTGATACCAAGCTGTGACGCCCCACCTCTATACCCACGCTAGCCAAGGACACTACGAGGTAATGCCGTCAACTAGCACGGAGAATAATGCTGTTGAGGAGCGACCATCTGTATAATTGCTTTGTGCGAGTACCGATATGCCAGATAAAAATATAACTTTTCATCTCAAGAGGAATCCGACATACCGATACAAACTCAAAGCTACTACACAGTGTCTATATGGACTTCGGAAACAAATATAGAAATAAACATAACACAAATCAGTCACAGACAATTCATATCACAAAGGCGGAAATAGATATGAATATAACACATGAAAGTGTACATCAGAGTAGTGGTCAAATAAGATCCACAATAGTACAAAAGAATAGATACAAGTACAAGGCAAAAGAATATGTATGCATCAAGGAGTCTAAATCTCAAATGTATACAACAAAAACTACTAAACTAGAGTAGTTAGCTAAAAGTCAGAAGATGGCTCCAGATAAGAAGTTGTGAGGAAGCACCTGTAAAATCTCAGTCTAACCCGAGTATTATTTAAGAAGAAAATAATAAACGGATCAGTCTAGCTATAAATATCAGATGATATGGTATAAAGTAAAAGACATGGCATGAACATGTAATAACCATAGTGGCATATTACTATAAGTATATAATTGAAAATCAACAAGAGATTAATCAACATCACAAGAATCTTCTCAAAGATAAAATAGGGTATCATACCCTAAACTTGTATTCATAACAAGTAAATGACACACACAAATTCACCAATGCACAAAAATTGATAAAACGTATCAATGAAAATCACGAAAATTGGTGAAGCATAAATTCCAGAAATCAGCACACGAAATCCAGAAATCATAAGAAGGGGGAAGGCCTATGAGCCGAATGCTCCACGAATGGTCCGAAGACCTATGAGCCGAATGCTCCACGAATGGTCCGAAGACCTATGAGTTGAATGCTCCACGAATGGTCCGAAGACCTATGAGCCGAATGCTCCACGAATGGTCCGAAGACCTATGAGCCGAATGCTCCACGAATGGTCCGAAGACCTATGAGCCGAATGCTCCACGAATGGTCCGAAGACCTATGAGCCGAATGCTCCACGAATGGTCCAAAGACCTATGAGCCGAATGCTCCACGAATGTGAGTAGAAACATCACACAAACGGGGTTTAGTCTCCCTCGCAGACAAAGAGATATCGCTCAATCGATAGTCTAAATCATAAAATGATCATCATCGATCATGAAGAAGTGTCAATTACAATAAGCTAGTAAATATATGAGTTTAGCTTCATGTCCCATAACCACTTGCTTAACTTAAATATTTACGAACAAATTGTAGATCTCCGCTAGAAAACTGTCACAAGAGGTTCAATCGAACAAGTCCAAGAATTAACCGACGAAGTAAACGCAAGCGTTTCATACCACTTGTTTTACTAAGTCGTTTAATTAGATTTCTCATACGAGTGAGGTAAAGATTTGTATATACTAGTAGGTTGGAAAACGGTTTAAGAAACGAGCTTTGTAATAAAATAGTATTGAAATCATTTTAATGAAAGAGTTTTGATATTTACTACTAATATAGAAAACCTTTATATTTTTAAAGTGACAAATCATAGAAATGATTGTAGAAACAATCAATCATAAAAATTCACATTCGAAGACGTGAATAAAATCCAAAGAAATCAATTCCAAATCCATCAAAATGGACGTTCCAAAAATCCCGAAGAAAAGGTCATCAAAGTCGATAATAATTGATAACAATAAGTCGGATCAACAAAAATCGACAAACTTTGGTAATATAATCAAAGACATCCTAAACAGGCAAAAATGAATAGTCCAGATGTCTGGTTCGAAACCCAGACGTTTGGGTTTAGTTTCTGGAAATTCCAGAAAAAAACCCGCTCAGGCGTCTGAAATAGAAAATCAGACGTCTGAGTCATAGCCAGACGTCTGGTTTTAGATCCAGACGTCTGGTTTCATTCTCTGGAAATTCTCCAGAGAAACCCCAGACGTCTGAAACCTCAAGGCAGACGTCTGAGACTCATCCAGACGTCTGATCTTGAGTTTCAGACGTCTGGAAATAGTGTCTGGCATTTTTTTTATTAGATGCGTGCATACATTTTTCTCTCCAGGTCCAAACCAGACGTCTGGACTTGGTCACCAGACGTCTGGTCACCTGGTCTGGGCAATATTTTGCCTAGGCCAAAGTGGCCAAAATGTATCGGAAGCGATCGGATGAGCAATGGCGACTAAGGATTTATGCCCAACGACAACCCGGCCTTAAAGGCTCCTCGATACACTCCGAATATCAATGTCCAAATGTCCAAAGAAGGATTTTCATAAAATTGGACCAAAACACCAAAATTGAAGAATTCACAAAACCAATTCAAATCACAACAAGTGAATACGAAATAGGTGATAGGAATTCATACCTAACAACAAAGATAGTTATAGGCATAGATGTGAGATAAAAATCTCACCTTTTTCACAAAAACAATGAAGAGGAAGCTATAGAGCAAGGCAAGGACAATCACTCTTCAATCCCAACTCAACAAGCTTGAATCTAAGCTTAAAAGAGAAATATTTCCTAAAGTTAGGTTTAGGAATTTCTGAAATTGAAAGGAGAAGGAGTTGGAGAAGAAGAAGGAGATGCTTACCAATAGCTTCTCTTCGAATTTGGAGCAAGAACTTGAGTTTGCAAGAGGAACTAGGGTTTGGAATTTCTAATTTCCAATCTCTCCTACCATTTTCAGTTGAGCTTGAGTGTTTGCAAAATGAAATGAGTGAATGGAGAGGAGAGGGGCTGAGTTAGGATATAGGGCTGAAACCCAAACCCAAAGTGAAAAAGTAGCAAAATTCTACTAACTCCAAACATATCGGAGTTTATACTCAAAAAGGTCGCAAACGTCATTTTGAACTCAATGGAAGAGGTCTCGAGTCCCAATTCGACTGTTTGCAAAAAGTAGCTTTTCGGACTATAATCCGACTAACGATGAAATATTTAAATAAAATATTTAAATATAAAATCGATAAATATGCGGGTTGTTACAAAAACATTTTATTATCATCTGATATCAACTAATTTAAATTAAATAAAATTACACAATAAAATAAACTTCCATATTATATGATGAAAATTTACCATTTACTATGTTTAAATAGACGTATTCCAAATATCAAATTTTAAATTCAAAATTTTATTATTTAAATTTTCACAAAATTCCAGTTAATTACGTTATTAAAACAGTTAAAATTTACTAGTCGTTACAAATGAGGTGATGCATGTAGACGAGTTTTGTGGCAATCAGACGCATCGTTTGATCGTACGAGCTCAAAACATGCACCGTTTTATTAATTTGGGGAATTCAGATAAAAGAAATATTATATTATTATTCTGATACCCAAAACCCTTCTCTTTTATTGGTCGTTCAATGTTCAATCCATCTCCAGTAAACAATGGCCACCATCTCATTCCTCTCTTTAAAAATTAATATCCATTAAACCGCTTAACTAAAATTCATGAGATCAGTTTCCTTAAATCCATATCGAAGAGATCTTCGCTTTGACCGTATCGAAATTTGATATGGTGGTGTTTGGCTGATATCGGCATTCATGGCCGTGATTATGGTTTCACTTGGTCGGAGATTTAAGCAACGAGTAGTGAAACAGATAACGCGGTTGAGTTTCTCTCGCTGAAGTGCATTTTCCCCTAAAATTTGGAGATCTTCGGTGCAATGAGGCAAAACACGACATCACGAACCCAAATGTGGCACCATCAAGTCGAAATCAAGTGGAGATGGCCGAGCTTCGAATCATTGTGTCCGTTTCGAAGAGAACGTGAAATGGAGCTTGTTGGTGAAAACGGCGTCAAGAATCGTTGAGCGGATTAGGAGAAATCGATGGATGAAGTTTCACGTTTTATGTGTACATATTTTGTCCATGCACATGCAATTCTTAGCATTTGGGGAAGACTGATTAAGTGGGGGGATTAATCCAATTAAGGTAATTAGTGTTTTTATTAGTGAATTAATCATTTAAATAATCTAATAACTTATATATTGCATATCTTTTGCGTAGTAAATCTATTTACTTGCGTTGCGCGCATGATGGAGAGCTCTACGACTTGAAAATGGTTTGGTCAGATTTGATTGAGGTGAGTGATATTGTTAACCCACCTTTTGGCAAGGCCGCGGACAGACGGATTTAACTTAAACAACTTCACAACTATCGAGAC
The DNA here is from genome assembly GCA_030737815.1 of Allium fistulosum. Classification (NCBI taxonomy): domain Eukaryota; kingdom Viridiplantae; phylum Streptophyta; class Magnoliopsida; order Asparagales; family Amaryllidaceae; genus Allium; species Allium fistulosum. The sequence continues at coordinate 1,171,270,071 of CM060902.1, read as the reverse complement.
TAAAGTATGATGGGATGGTTCGACGTTGAAGGCTGTTCGACATAGAGAGATCGTCGTTCGACATAGAGGGATCGTTCGGCACTGAACGAGTGCTCGGCATTAGAAGGAGTGTTCGGCATAAATCTTGTTCGGCACTGGGCGAGCGTTCGGCATAGAGAGTTCATCGTTCGGCATTAGATGGAGCGCTCGGCATTAACCAACGTTCGGCATCTGGAGACGTTCGACATTGGATGGAGCGCTCGGCATTAACCAACGTTCGGCATCTGGAGACGTTCGGCGTTGGATGGAGCGCTCGACATTAACCAACGTTCGGCATCTGGAGACATTCAGCATTGGATGGATCGTTCGGCATCAAGGAGACGTTCAGCATTGGATGGATCGTTCGGCATCAAGGAGCGTTCAGCATTGGATGGATCGTTCGGCATCAAGGAGCGTTCGGCATTGGATGGGTCGTTCGGCATACCTCACCTCGCTCGACATTGCACCTCGCACCTCCATATCTCGCACCTCCATACTCCGCACCTCCATACCTCGCACCTCCATATCTTGGTACCTCCATACTCCGCACCTCCATACCTCGCACCTCCATATCTTGGTACTCCGCACCTCCATACCTCGGTACCTCGCACCTCCCAACGTTCGATATGAGGAGATCGTTCGGCATTCACACATTGTTCGGCATTCAGCGTTCGGCATCTATGGTTCGTCATATGGAGACCACTCCATTTGGGCTGAGGTACTCGGCTACCAGGCCCACCAGGGAAGTCCAACCCATCTTTGCCTATAAATAGAGAGGCAGGGGCATAGTAAAAGAGGATCTTCTTTCTGCTCTCTTACTTTCTCTTTTCTAAGGCTAAGGCAACTCTGCCATTTTGTAACTGTAATCGATTATTACAGCAATAAAAAGCAAACTTCTGGAGTGGACGTAGGCCGGAGTTAGCCGAACCACTATAAAATCTGTTGTTCTTTACTGCTTTCATTTCAGTTTTAACTGTTCTTCACATTATTGCTCTCTACATACATTCTATCTCTGAGCTGTGATTGGTATTTGGTGCTTTCATCTGGATTTGGGGGTTAGTGACCAATTTTGGCGCTAACACTTTGGTGCTTTCACTGAGAACTGAACTCAGGAACTTTGGAGTTAGGAACTTGGATCCTTGAAAGCAATGGCTAGACCACCAACAAGGAAGCAAGTAGTGGAAAGAAGCAATCAGGAAGGAAGTCAAGCAGCCTCTTCTGGAGCTGGAGAGGATCATGCATCCATCTACATAACTCGGGATGAGATGCAGGCAATGATGAATTCTATGCAGGAGCAGATGATGAAACGACAAGAGGAGATGATGCAGGCTCTTCTTAGGCAATTTGAACAACCAAGAACTGCAGGAGCTCAAGTTCGTGGAACTGGACCAGAGGGACTCAACCAGCGGACAGATGGAGTGATTCAACAGGAGGCAGCTCCCAATCAACAAACAGCTAACAATCTAGATGGACCTAGACTCGGGGGCACACCACCAGGGAATGCTGGACCCGTTCATGGGGGGATACCGGATGACGCTACGCGGCCTGGCGTCGATAGGAATACAGGAGTACGTGATGAAGAATATGTGCCAGAATTTCCTCGGGGACTTGGGAGGCAGTCTGGATTAGTTGGAAACACTGGATTGGCTGACATTATCAGGCAGACTATTCGCGGAGGTCTAACAAACAGGGATTCAAAGAGAGTTAACAAAAGTCCGTTTACCCGGAACGTCAGGACAGCTAGGAATCCGTCCGATTTCAAACTACCCACTCTGGAAGTATACAACGGGAAGACGGATCCCACCGACCACTTGATGAGGTACACTAGGCATATGGAAGCGTTGGGGGCAATGGAGGAGGTTATGGCCCGATGTTTCCCCCTGTACTTGACTGAAATTGCTGCTATGTGGTTCAGACAGCTGGAGGATGGATCCATTGGAACATGGACAGAACTGGTGGACAAGTTCTTAAGTCAATTTCGAGTTCACATAAAAAGGCCAAAGAACGTGATGACACTAACATCAGTCAAACAGGGGGCAGATGAGTCGCTCAGGACATTCTTAACTCGATTCAATGCAGCAGTTGCTTCGGTGGATCGGCCAGATCCATCAATGGTTCTGATGGCTACGGTATCAGGAGTCAGAGATAATTCGGAGTTCAAAGTATCGTTGGTACGGGACCCACCGTTGGATATTGGGGAATTCTTTCATAAAGCTGAAAGATTTCTTCGACAAGAGGATGCATGTTTGGACATGAGGTCACAGGAAGTAAACATGACTAAGGATGGAAGATTACTCGGCGAAAGCTCAGGTGGGGACAAGGATAAAGGGAAAAGGAAGCGCTGGGGAGAACCAAAGTTCTCCACTTACACAGGATTGAACGCAACGTTGGAGCGGATTTTCTTAGATACTCGAGATCGTCTTCCCTATCGAAGGCCATCAAGGAGGGAACCCACAGAACGTGAAAGGGCATCAGGAAGGCACTGTCTCTTTCATGACTTGGACGGGCATGATACTAACAGCTGCCGACATCTAAAGGATATAATCGAGGAGCATATAAGGAATGGTCAGTTGTGACAGTATGTCGGAACTCGGAATGCGGCGGTGGAACATGAACAGCCTCCGCCTACCTTGAACGACGAGGGCGCGAGGCCCAGGAATGGTGACCGATTGGTCATCAACTAATCTTGATGGTTTGGAATAAGTAACAAACTCCGGGCAAACGGTTAAATCACTTACTCATGTACGGGGTCGGAGAAAACCCTCAGGCATGCTCTGAGATGATGGCTTACCGAAACGCCCGGGTTTGTGAAATCTGTTTTTTCCTTTGACTTGGACATTTGCTTTTTCTGGTTTGGTTTTGGAGTTTGGTTTGAACTCCCTGTTTTTCTCGTTTTTCTGGTTTGAATTCTGGTTTGAATGTTTGTTTTTCGGATTGGATTTTGATTGGATTTTCTCTGGATTTTGGCTTAAAGGTCGTCGAGTATGGACTATGCTCGGCAAGGGTCCGGAGCGACCAGGATTCGGCTTAGGACTTAAGCCACGGCATTACTTGCGTCCAGGGACACTGGACCACGGTCGTCAAGTGTGGATTGCGCTTGGCAAGAACCCGGAGAGGTTAGCTCAACGCCCAGGGACACTGGGCCACGGTCGTCAAGTGTGGATTGCGCTTGGCAAGAACCCGGAGAGGTTATCTCAACGTCCAGGGACACTGGACCACGGTCATCAGGTGTGGATTGCGCTTGGCGAGAGCCCGGAGAGGTTATGGATTTGGATATCGACCCGAAGAGGTCCTAAAGTCCCCTATTGGTTATTGGATATGGATGAAACATGGACTTTGGATACTGGACTTGAGGCTATTCAAAACACACCTTTCACAGCAAGGCATGTTTTGGGGGGCAAGTGTTAACCCGCCTTTTGGCAAGGCCGTGGACAGACGGATTTAACTTAAACAACTTCACAACTATCGAGACTAAAGTATGATGGGATGGTTTGGCGTTGAAGGCTGTTCGACATAGAGAGATCGTCGTTCGACATAGAGGGATCGTTCGGCACTGAACGAGTGCTCGGCATTAGAAGGAGTGTTCGGCATAAATCTTGTTCGGCACTGGGCGAGCGTTCGGCATAGAGAGTTCATCGTTCGGCATTAGATGGAGCGCTCGGCATTAACCAACGTTCGGCATCTGGAGACGTTCGACATTGGATGGAGCGCTCGGCATTAACCAACGTTCGGCATCTGGAGACGTTCGGCATTGGATGGAGCGCTCGGCATTAACCAACGTTCGGCATCTGGAGACGTTCGGCATTGGATGGATCGTTCGGCATCAAGGAGACGTTCGGCATTGGATGGATCGTTCGACATCAAGGAGCGTTCAGCATTGGATGGATCGTTCGGCATTGGATGGGTCGTTCGGCATACCTCACCTCGCTCGACATTGCACCTCGCACCTCCATATCTCGCACCTCCATATCTCGCACCTCCATACTCCGCACCTCCATACCTCGCACCTCCATATCTTGGTACCTCCATACTCCGCACCTCCATACCTCGCACCTCCATATCTTGGTACTCCGCACCTCCATACCTCGGTACCTCGCACCTCCCAACGTTCGATATGAGGAGATCGTTCGGCATTCACACATTGTTCGGCATTCAGCGTTCGGCATCTATGGTTCGGCATATGGAGACCACTCCATTTGGGCTGAGGTACTCGGCTACCAGGCCCACCAGGGAAGTCCAACCCATCTTTGCCTATAAATAGAGAGGCAGGGGCATAGTAAAAGAGGATCTTCTTTCTGCTCTCTTACTTTCTCTTTTCTAAGGCTAAGGCAACTCTGCCATTTTGTAACTGTAATCGATTATTACAGCAATAAAAAGCAAACTTCTGGAGTGGACGTAGGCCGGAGTTAGCCAAACCACTATAAAATCTATTGTTCTTTACTACTTTCATTTCAGTTTTAACTATTCTTCACATTATTGCTCTCTACATACATTCTATCTCTGAGATGTGATTGGTATTTGGTGCTTTCATCTGGATTTGGGGGTTAGTGACCAATTTTGGCGCTAACAGATATTGTCTCTCACCACACTATGATTGTTAGTATAGTATAAAACCGACTTTTTGAAATGTTTTCTAAATTTAAAATGTGATTTCTAAAATACTTAATCTATATCTTATTTTAATAAAAATAATTAAAAGTGTTTTGAAATATTTTTAAATTAAATATCATATTTTTTCCATTGACGCACTATTTTGACGATATTGATATATTTAGGCTGTTTTTGACATTTATCCCACATTGGTGCTTGGATGTATTGTATTATATTATTATAGACGTATGTAGATTATCATAGACGTTAGTATGCTTGTTGGTTGTGTGTTTGCTAGTTTGTTTGTTGGTCGGTTGAACGCCATTCGAAGGCGATATATGATTATAATATATCCCATAGGTTAGGATTTCGTGCATAGAATATCGTGCACATCGGCTAATCTGAAGATGAAGCATGGTGGACTTTGTAGATACGCATCAGACTTCAGTGAAGACGTCGGACGTTTTCATTTGGTTTGTATTTAACCATTTTCAATCAAGTACATGACCAAGGTGGTCGTTATCAACTACTTTGGAGTGGTCGATATCTACCATTATTGATATTGGCCAATTTGACCAATTTTGACATGGATGACGGGGAAGCTTTGAGAAGCGCGATGCATGGTTCGTTCGTTCGGTTGACATTTGATTTTAGTGTTACTGCTCTTCAACGATTAGTTTGGTGACAAAGCAAGCATGTGGCGCTTCAATGCGATGATTGTGTGATTCGACAATGATGATTCCATAGTGGGAAGCGATGGCTTTGATGATGGATGGTTGTACTTTGGGGTGTAGAGTAGGCGATGATGAGTTAGACTGGTGGAACTGTCAGAGGAAGTTTATGAGACGCACGATGACATTCTACGGCTGACATTGGATGCTTAGATAGTTCCCAAGTTGGGGGACGCATGATGACATTCTATGATCAACGATGGCTGTCTATAATAGTTTCCAACCACGACCACTTTAGACGGGAGTTGTAAGGAAAGTTCCGAGAAGAATTCTGCCATGGATGGCATGTGCAAAGGGTCATTGATATTCATAGGTTTTGTATCGTACTTGTAGAGCAAGGGTGTGGGGACACACACTCGTATCATACGATGAACTGATCCATTTACCCTAAACTACCGAGTCGGGTAGTCTAGTTCCTGGTCTTCTAAGTAGCATGGATTGAGTACCGAGAGACTGGGATGTTGAGTAGTCCTTGTCCAGGGGGTCATACGAGTATCATATATCCAATGCACTAAGTGACATATATCCAACGCACCGAGTGAGTGAATGTGAGGATGGATGATGGATGCCATGTTTATTTCACTATTTCTACCACCTTAAGGATGTCACATGCTGTAGATATTACCGATGTCGATATCTAAACATCCTTAGTACTTTGATGTATAGTACACCCATGACAACTATGATATGGAGTAGCATATATCCTATGTTATATGCTAACTCTGTGGATGCAGGGACATGTTAGGTATGATTCTCCATAACCTTTGTTCCATATACTATACCGACTTTTATCGTGTTTTGAGATTATTTATCACTCACACAAGACTATTATCTGACTCGAGGTTTTATGCTTTGCTTCTTATTATCTCGGGTACTCTTAAATGAGTAGACTAGATAGTAGGTGTAAATAGCACTTGGAGCTGTGTGGATGGACTAGCAGATGGTGACACTTTCTTATATTTATATTTTGAGTTATTATTGTTTATTCTGCTGTGTATCACTGTGGAGCCTTGATAGTGTTGACTTACTATTTATTAAAGACAGTTTATCGGTTGAGTTTATTTATCAGTTGTATAAACTCTATTACTGTCTCCTCTGTTTTATATCTGGGATGACTATTATTTTTTATTTGATGCATTATGAGATATACGATAAGTTATATGATTGGGTGATTGTTTTATTTCTTTCTCTTTTCTTCTATTTTCTTCTTTTCTATTCCTCATCTTTATTTCTTTTTCTTTCCCTTAACAATTGTCCTACATCGGTCGGATGCTCCAGCAATGCACTATTTGGATTGTATGAGCATTGGTGGTGTAAGCCGATCCTCACAAGCAGGAGGCTATTCTCTCGTATTATTATAATACTCATTTTCTTTTTCGCTGCACAACACTATGGAGCTTTTTAGTGCCTTTATTGCTTAGAGACAGTTATTATGAGTTATTATTTAATGTATAACTCTATTTCTTATGTTTCGTTCTGTATGGATCTACTACTCTGATTCTGTGATTCATTCAGTTATTTACTATCTCGTTTGCTTTATATCTGAGATATTTACTATTATATTTTATTCGATGTGCTGTGAGATATACAGGTTCTGTGATGTGGTGTTTTATTTTCTTTACAAACCCTTGAATATCATCTTGCATTAGTCGGACACCGCTACAATGCAATTTACAAGCACATTGGGTGTCGAAGGTGCAAGGCGATCGTCACATTTGATATCAAAGCTTAGGTTGCTTTGTTTAACCTAAGGGATACCATGATCCAGTAGAGATAGGATAGGAATTCTCACCCTAGATTGAATCGAGAGTGTACATATATATACGAGAGTGCATACTTCTTATAGATTTTGGACTTCAAAACTATATAGTAGTATATAGTTTATAAGCCGCACTACACACAAGAGTATTACTTAAGCAGAATTCCCTATAGAGAGACTGATCATCCTTACTACAAATTAAAGGACGAGTCGTCAAATAAGGAATGCTGCTAGGAACACCGTCTCTGGAGTCGAAGTGGGAGCTAGCTCGAGAGCTTCCAATCCTGATTTGCAGACCATGTTTAATACCATGATGCAGAAAATGCTGCAAAATGCTTAAGCAGCTGCTCGAAACGTTGGTATTGATGGTGGCACTCCGGTGCAGGCGCCTAGAGCCGATTTTGCTAGGTGGCAGATCGTTTCTTGGAATGGAATCAGCGATGGAAGTTCAAGATTAGCCAGACACTAGAAAGTGGATATTTGATGATCTTGAACTTAATGATGTTATGAAGAGGAGGTTGGCTGTAACACCCCTAACTTTATTAACATTATTCAAAAGGTATAATTAGAATAAATTAAATAGAATATGTAAAGTGATAAGGGATTGAGATTGGTAAATGAATATTAGTGGCCATGCTTAGTTAAAATGAATGGGTTTATAAATGGTTAAGTGTTAACTAAATACAAATAAGGGTATTAGAGTAAATTGCCACCCACGTTCCTACCCTTATACTATCTTCCCTAAGACCATTCACGTTCATTTTTCATAAGCAAAACAAACGTATGAAAGCAAATATCAAGGCCGGCCATTAGGAAGAAGAAAAGAAGGCAAAATCAAATCTAAAGCTTAGGATTAAGCTAGAAGAAATCAATCTCCAATTTTCTTATATAATCTAAGGTGAATAATAATCACTACATCTCTATTTTAATTTCTATAATCATATGTTTTTGGATTTAAGGGGAAATTCGTTTTTATGATATATTGGATGATGATATGCTTGATTTATAATTTATTAGTTTAAACAAGATTGTTTAAAAGAAGAATATGCATGGTTTTAGGGAAAAGTCGAGGTTAAATTATTCTTAAATGCCATTGGAAAATTTTATGTTATGAGAAACATGATTTTGGAGTTGGGTTTCAATTTTATAAATTTCCAAGCCATGGGTAATTACTTATGAATTTTCAAAGGAAAATATGGTTAATTGGGTTTATAAATGTATTTAGAAAATTATATTAAGAATTTGGGTCTGAAATTTTGATATGCTAGGCAATATGATTAAAGGGAATTTTTGGAATTTTTGGGGATTTTTACTAAGTGAATTAGTATGGAAATTAAATTATTTTGAAAGGAGGACCTAAATGATTTAATTGTTTTGTTAATGGGAAGGGCTTATTTGTTAAATGTTAATTGGTTTTAGATCTAAGAAAATTGTGGAAAATATTAAAAAAAAATTGAAAGTTTATGTAACCAATAAGGTATTTACAAGTGGGCAAGCTTGTTGCAAAAAGTTTACTTTATTTGGTAAAGACAGCCTTTTACTCAGAAAAGTAGGTTCCGCCTCCTTTGGAAGAAGCTTTCGACCCAGAGCCTCCGCCTCCAACCTAGTCGAAACCATCTAGGTCGAAACCAGTAAACCAATACACATGGTATCATTTAGCTGGTATGTAGTGGATTGGAGAAAGGTGGAATGTAGGGTGTCAAAACGTAGCTTCCGAAGGGGTTGGTTCCTTTGTTTTGTTTGTTTTAAAGCGCTTGCCTGTTTATGAAAGGGTTTCGAAGTAGTCGAAACTAATGGTTTCGAAAGGGTATTTCTAAAGAAGCTTACGAAGGAGAGCTGCCGCCTTTGTTTTGAAGTAGTAGCTTCCGAAGAAGTTACTTAGTTTTTATTTGAAGCTTTCGGAAGGGGTAGTTTCGACCAAGTCGAAACCCTTCTGTGATTTGTTGCCTTTCGATGGTTTTGAAGACAACAATGCTGCCGAAAGGTACCGTTTGTTTTATAAATATAAGCCACTTCCTACTGCTATCGAAAGGGTTAGGGGTTTCGAAGGCAATGGTTTTGAAAGAGGTTTCGAAGCCAACCTTCAATTGTTTTACCCAGATGTTTTAATGCTTTCGAAAGGATAGTTTCGACGCCATCAAGCTCCCCTAATACTTTTTGAAATAACGAATGGTTTCGAAATAGATGCTTTCGCTTATGTTTACTTTGACCCAAAAATGTTATTTTAAATATAAACCCAATGGCTTCGGAAGGTATTGGTTTCGAAGGGTCACTACAACAGTTTATGGGTTTCATAGCGTTTTAAAAACGCTATAACAGGCTACCATAGCGTTTCAGAGAACGCCGTGGAACGACAAGCTATGGTAGGCCGGCAACATTACATAGCAGGAAGGAAAACGCTATAATAACTAATAGCGTTTACAAAAATGCATAGCGTTTGCACCCTAACATAGCGTTTTTTCTCTGTTATTAAACTTAAACGCTATAGGGAATTTAATCCTTCATTTAACTTCTATAGCATTTTTGAGCACATTTTATAGCGTTTCATCAAACCATGTTATAGCGTTACAATGTTTTTCGATAGCATTTTTTGTCATTCTTGTATAGCGTTTTTTATTTTCTACTATAGCGTTTTTGATTCTATTATAGCGTTTTTGATGCATAAATCTTACATCTCATATAGAGTTGCGATAGCGTTTGATGAATCAATAGCGTTTTTCAAACGCTATCCTATATAATATTAATTTTCAGCATTTGTTTCAATTTTCTTTTTTTTATATTATATTATATATATATATGCACACAGATAGATATATGTATATACAACATCACATAATAACAACATTACATTGCATAATAACAACAGTACATTACATTACATAATAACAGTCTTGGTCATAATTAGCAGTTTGCCTCCAACATTACATAATAACAGTCTTGGTCATAATTAGCAGTTTGCCTCCAACATTACATAATAACAACATTATCTAGCATAATGTACTAATACAAGTATGAAGAAAACATAAGCATATTACTTAGCCCAAGCATCCATCTTTCCCATCATTTTTGCAATCACATGAGATACCTTAGGATTTGCTTGATGTTTCCTCAAACTTGCAGTATTACTCGTACCTGTGCAAATTCAATGAACATATGAGGTAATTTGCAGATAATTTTATACTGTCATTACAAAAGCTCATTCAGAATTTCCCAAAAGAAAGAGACACCACATATCATGAAAAGATTGGTTATACAAATTTGGTACAGGACAGCAAAGCATTACATTACAGTATATAACAAACTGAAATTTCATGAATTATTGCAAAAATCTAAAGATGACGAAGGCACATTGTTTTGCAATGACATGCAATAATACATCATTGGAAATCTTGAAGACTTGCCGCATGAAGATGGACTGCAGAATATTATAGTGAAATCTGTAATTTTCGTAGGGACACAGAATGGACTATGAACAATGACATGGGGGAAGCCGAGCCGTGGGTTCGTTAATGGAATTACATTTCAATATGCTATGACAAGGAAAGTACAAAATCCAATAATGATCGATCAGAACTACTTCCCTGGTGACAAAAACAGTCCAAATCAGGTACATGTCTATTAAAGAAATTTATACTGATGATAAAAATAACAGAATTCAGGGGTTAGGATAAACATTGTTCGGTTTATGGACATACATGGGTAACCTGTCTATCTTCCTTTCCGTACAGAACACAAAACTTTTAACAGGCAAAGAGACAGAAACATAAGTAACCTATCTATGCTTTTTATAAATTCACTACAGTTTACAATCATAGTCAAATGAGCATCTACTCCGTTATGTTACAGTCAATAATAATAAAAGATTCTTTCAGCATTTTGTTAAGAAGAAATTTTGACACGAAAAATCACTGTCTCAGCTTTTCAGTGCAAAATAAACATTTTCTGTAAAGGTGTTTACATCAACTTCGGATTTTTGGAATTTATCTCACAGCTTAAACTAGGGACAATCTTAAAACATGCATCAACTCAATTTAGCAGATAATACTTTAGTCAGTTTTATGCTAAATTCTACTGATCAATGCTACATGTAGATAGCGCAATTTGTATATCTTTTGCATCTTATCCTATCTGTAAGTTCAAATTTCAAGCATCAGAATTCAGAACACACGTCTTAAGTGCAAACTCTGCAGATTTGATTAAAATTGAAAAATTTGTATAACCAAACTGTAGAACATTATGAGATGAAAGCACACAAAATTCAACGCACACAGAACAAATATGATAAACTGGAGATCTAAAATCTATAACAAAAATAACCAACAATAGGTTGGTAACTACTCTAAGCGAGTTTTTATACAAAACTATACTTTAAATTATGAAATGTAAACTCAAATCTTATGTTCCAACAGAGGATAATATAATGTCATGCAAATAATTTGAAACATGTTTAATACAATTCTACTTTCAAGTAAAAATAAAAGGAAAAAAGAATATCAGAAAACTCACATTATTTATGTCTTCCATCAACAGCTTTTTTTGGGGTGAAACTAGGCTATTATTAAAGTGCTGAATAAACAAGACAGTGGGGATTTCGCTAGAGTGCAGTTGTGAAGCTTTCTTTTCTTCTTTTCTTCATAACTAACTAACTAACTACTTTCTTGTAGTGACTAATTTTGAAATAATAGGATAAATTTTAGTATTAGGCTTTAAAAAAATATTTTCCAACTTTACGTCCCGTTTTAAAATTACTCCAAAAATGTTTTTGGTTTTCACCAAGTCATGTTTTGTGTTTGTGCAATTTTAAAGTACACAGATGCAAAATTTTAATTTGTGCTTGCACTTTGACAATTTTTTACCGTAAATTTGTGCTTACACACTTTCAAAGCGTGCCAACACAAATTGCTGACCTGGTGAAAACCATGTCTATTTTTGTAATAAGTTTGAAACAGAGCATAAAGTTGGAATAGTTTTTTTTGAAGCCTAATACAAAAGTTTGTCCGAAATAATATAGCCTGTTTACTTAGTTTCAAGTTTCAACTTTACAAGAAGTTTCATAGATTTTTGTGTTTGCAGTACTTGTTAGAAACTCATTGATTTTGGCTAGGCTTATTTTTGGTCACATTGAGCTGGTAAAGTTAGTAGCCTGTTTGTTAAAAACAACATCATTACATATATTAGGTTCCTATGCATAAATAAATATTCTACTTTCAAATAGACCCAGCAAGAAATATCCACCTTCTACAAGGGACATTAATCCATAATCCCCATCTTATTTCATTAAATTTGCCACAAGGCAACAAATACCTCTTAGCTTATAAGCCAATGTAACAATGAATATCAAACGAAAAACATAAAATGACTTTTATGCATGATGTATTATTCGTATATTTACCTAGAGTGCAGTTGTGAAGCTTTCTTTTCTTCTGATCAATCAATAAACTTTAACAATGGTTACCTATATAAAAGAAAACCGTATAATGTCAAGAATTAAATCATACAATCAAATATGAATACATTTTGAAATTTTGTATATATGTATGAAAAAATTATACTTACTAGAACTTGATTCTATCATAACTTTTGTGGTTGGCCATGTCACTGTAGAGCCTACAGCATCTTCAATGCAGACAAGATCAGAAGATGGTCTCCACAGAACTGCATCGGGAACTGTAGCATTCACTACCCAAACTTTAACGGCGTCTCTTCCAAGTTGAACAAAATGGACCATTTCATTTGGATCGGTTATGGGTTATAATTGAATATAATTGAATGACCATCTTCCATTCTCTTTTCAGCATATGGAGATATATGAAGAAACATTATATACTCTATAACAAATCCAAAGAATGTATGTGATATAAAGCAAGCAGCAAAATCTGAAATAGAAGCAAGCAATGCAAAATCTGAAATAGAAGCAAGCAGTGAAACATTAAAATAATATAAAAAAGATTTATATGAAAGATTTACAAAATGTCAACTAATGATTCTCATCACTAAACAAACAACAAAAAGTATTGATACATTTAAGAGGTATGGATATAAAATGGTCATTTTAATGGTAGAAGGATAAAATCGTAAATTGATTCAAATGCTTCTTGTAGACATCTACACAATAACCATGACAACCAAGACTAGTAAATATATCATATGTGAAGTATTTACCTATAGTAAATGAGAAATGAATGCATATTTACTAATTTGTTAATTCTACTGAATTTTATACTTATAAATCAAAGATATGACAGCTGCCAACAAGTAATGAGTTCAATCGAGCATGTGAGAACTAATGGTTAAACTCTTTGAATGATAGGAAGTGCGATGAGAGTTTAAAAATTTTGAAATTTACCTGAACACTGTTACACTAGCACAATCTCAAAAAGGAAGCCTAAGCTCTTTGTTTCTGGAAATGTCAAGGTAAATCGGTTTAGCCATTAACATGACATCCATATTAGAAGAACTAGAGAGAATATCCATTTCCTCATTCAAAACACATGAAATTTTGATAGTATTCCAATAGCTTTTCTTGTTCTACATGGATGAGCATTTATACACAAGTACAATTCACAAATAATCCTGAAAAAGCTAATAAAGTAACAAAAATAACACTTACACTATGGAATAGTTTTCTACCATAAGTAATAACAAAAATAACACTTACGTGTTTTGGAAAATAATTTAAAATTAATAACATTCCTCAAATAATTTTGTATAAGCAATTGAAGATAGTTTAAATTTGATAGCACTCCCCAAATAGTTTGCCATAAGTAATAAATAGGGTAACAAAATATTAAATTGTGAGCTTCCAAAAAAACAAAATGTAACTATTCAATAATATATGACACTCTAAACAAGTCAAACTTCAATCAAATTTGCATGAACAGAATTATATCCAATGTTAATGGACAACCGTATTTTTCCTATTTTGCTCAAAATGAATTTGCATGGCTGTTGATCAAAACTTTAGAAAGTTCCTTGACAGAAAAAAGAGAGCATACATATTGCAAATTGAAGCATACTGCACTTAAATATTATCAAGTACAATATGACAGTCGTATCTTATTGTTTACTTAACTTTTTAAAAGAAAATATAAGCAAAGAAAAATAATGTACTGATGTTCAACTAGGACACCAAGACAATTAGGTAACAAATAAAAAGTGCAATATGCTGCAGAGCATTTTATCTAACTAGGACAGAGATAATTTATTGCATTAAGCTGAAAAGCAAATTATCTATAAAAGTAGAGGAGAGTAGAGGAGAAAATTGGCAACAAACAAATAAATAAAATGATAAATTTCTAGAACCAAAAACACTTAAGATAATAGGAATCAACCATCATTAGCTACTTCTAGCAAATCCTGGTCATATATTACAGGCATTGTGTTCGGTCCACTTATCAGGGCAACATTCATTACGCAGCTATTTATTTATTGCTTGTGTAATACACTTATAAACCTACAATAAACTAAAAAAAGATACCGACGGTAATAAAATTAAATGTATTATTTGTACTTCCAGGGAGGCATTTCACACTTATATATTTTTTATTCATATGTAAAATATATGTACACACACCAAAAAAGATGTTTCCCATGTAAATTTGTTTATTTATGTCCACAAAGTGTTCCCTTTATTGTCCATAATATGATATAAATAGTTATAATATTGCATTTTAAAAGGATGGCTGAGGAGGAAATTGATGTTAAGGGGCTAATGAACTGTACCATATATAGAGATACAATAAACTACCATGGTATATTTGGGAACATATCCATCAATAGTAAAAGACAATAAATATGTGCATATTTTGGGCTGATAGTGCATTTTCTAAACATATATATGCAGTCAAAGTGTTTAAATGAAACTTTGTTGAGAAGGAATCATCAATAAACAATAAATAAGAAAATGAAAATTATTTATCAACACCTTGAGGTCTAATCAACTTATTGAGGTCTAATCAACTTAATGAAAAGTGTCTAGTATTTATATAATAAGGTAAAAGATGTTACCATAGCAATGTGACATTCATGTATATGAAGTACAGTAAATACACCAAAATCTGTAGTTTATTCCCAGTAATATTTAGTTTTATCATATAACTAAACTGCACAAAAAATATTAGCCAACAATAAATTCACTAAAGAGTAGAAAACAATCCTAAAGCACACAAACTCCGAGTAATAAAAATATAACTATTTTTTGAATGCAATTCATCTATATTTCCATTAAAAATAACAGAAGAATGAGAATACTTTAAGGGAATAAAGATGTTCTACAAAAGTATTATTAAAGACTTTTCAGCCACTTAATTTTTCACCTCACACCACAAACATAACCTCACTTTATTAATACAAGATTCAGACAAATTCACATAATGTAATCCACTTCAAGTCTAGTCTTCATGACTTTATTACAAATAAGTACTCTCAAAGTTTCATTTCTGGTCATAATCATATAGTGCAAAAGAGTCACAAATTGGAGTTGAAAGGTATAGAAACCGAATCAAATTATTTATGTAGCAATAGAGTTTTGTCATGTTGCTGCTAGGTTGATCCTATTTATATAAGAATAATAAATGTATGAGTGACAGTGGTGACAACAATAACAATATTAATGTGTAGACTTTCTTTTATTGTGAAGGAGAACATGCATGTGGTGTTTTATTCAAATTAACATACATGCCATAAATTCACATAAAAGGTTAGTAAGGTTCATAAAAGTTGTTCCATTATTATCTTAACAATGACTAAATTACATATGAAAGCAATGTGAGTGGATTTCGGCACAAATATTTGGAAAAGCTTATGTTCTATGTACTGCTGTAGAAGAGCATATACATGAATAAAATAGTGTTCATGTAAGCTTTATGCACATATACAATACATTGCTCCATCCGTGATTACCGTAGAATTTGGGGTATTTTTCTTAAAAAAATGACACAACTCCATTTTCTTTCTAACATAATTCATACTAAACAAAACAAAAGGGAAACTGTAGTAGTAGAGGACAAACTTACTGGAATTTTACTGCAAATAACTTGATCATCATATGGCTTCGACTTGTAATATAAACAGAACAAAATGCAGCTAAAGAAGTCCCTACATAAAACAACTTCAATTCTACATTTCTCCATTTAAAATATCCCGAGTTCTAGTTGACTTATTCCAAAACAAGCACTAGAGATATGAAACATAAAGCTTGGAACAACAATTAGTAAAATAGGGAGGCATGTGGTCACATTCATAGTATTAGGTACTGCAAAAAAAATTAAACGGGAAATTTTAGTTGTTGGCACCATGAAGAATGATATGATGAAAAGGGACACAATAATAACATGATGATAATTACAATGCCTGAAGAATTTCAGATGACCATTTAGTCAAAGTCAAAAACTATTAATGTGATACTTTATGAGTAGCAAAATTACCTGACAAAGCAACCAAGTCAGCATTGGAAAATACCTTTTTAAAGAAAATCCAAGATGAGAGTGCTCAAGGATGAACTAAACGAAGTTATGTCAATTAGAGAAATGATAAAACTTGTAGTTGTCAATTTTCTCCTTCCTAATGCCACACTCCATGCCGGCCCACCTAATTATTCTTTGACTCAATAATCCCAAACAAGAATAGATTGAATCTTTGCAACAAATGTGGCAGAATATGATTAAAAAGGAAATGGAAACTTAGGTGAAACTAAATTTTTCTAACACCAAATAGTTCCAAGGGTTTTATACAACTTAATGATTTATTGTAGCTGGGCATCAATGTTGACTACTCCAAGTTGTCCCAATACCTTTATCATCAGTTTCAGTGTTAACTACTCTAGGAATCAGTTCAATAGGTAGTCAAAATTCATCTCATCGAGTGGTTTTTGTTGATCTATTTCAATAAACATACAACTAAAAAGCTCTTCTTGCTTATTAGCTAGTTAAGCAAGGCTAATAGGGTAACACATTGTGAAAATAATCAAACTTTATCGATTTAATTTACCTAAATAAACCTTTAGACTACCATATACAGCATATTTGCAGTCCACAATCCATAAATTAATGTTATCCATCAAGTTTCTATTCATATACTACTTTAGCATGAACATTAATGATACTAAATGCACTATTATAATTTTAATGCTTATCTTTAGAGTCGCCTCATCTTTCGAAAACAAATGCCACTTATACTTTTTCACATTCATTCACTATTTGACTGTTTATTTCATTATATAAATTTACCTAAAGTAGGAAGGAAATTCATTATCTTTCATATAAATTAATTTAATTACAATAAAATTGGACACGATTGGTTAATTGATTACGTAAATAAAACCAATGAAAATAATTAGTTCAACGCCATTAAACAAATTATTTTAATATTGTTCAGTATATATTTGTTCAGCAAATTATTCAATTAACAAATTGTCTCAGTTTTTTAATTAATTTGGTTAAAATATTTCAGTTAATAAATCATCCTAGATTACACTTAAGAATTAAGGGTTTGATACATAAATACCTGAAGGCAGTGTGGGAGGTGGATTTCATTTAGCCATGCAGTCATCAACGAGTTTGGTGGCAACTTTGCGAGGCTTTGTAGATGCAGAATGGAATGCTGTCATGTTAGGTTATCACGAACATAGTGGTGGCGAGTGATAGAAAGTGGTAACTAGTGATAGAGTGAAGCTGTAAGATGAAATGTGACTGCAGTATTGGTTTTCTGATGACAATAGTTTGAATCAGTGCCTCAGACAACAAAATTAGGGCGTGACAACCCATAAGCGATGAGGTATAAGCGGGAGATGGAAGAGGTAGTGGATTTGAAATTGGATTATTATACTTGGGGTTTTTCCCTTTAGATTTATTGGAAAGAATCATTGAGGGAACATGAAAGATTTTGGATTCAAAATTGGTGGATATTTGGGGTTTTTTCCCTCTGATTTTTTGGAAAGAAATTATCGAGGGGAATTGTAAAATTTGGGGAATAAGAGAGAAGAGGGGACGTGAAATTCTGGGAGGGAAGGGGAAATTTTGGACAGCACAGAAGTAAGTTTTCACTTGATATAGCGTTTAATACCTTTTCTCTAAAACAAAATAACTTAAAAATAGCATTTTACATAGAAACGTTTTCATGTTGTGCTATTGAAATTGAATTTTCTTGTAGTGGGTAACCTTCAATGGTTTTGAAATGGGTATTTTTGAATGGTTTTGAAGCTATGCCTGTATACTTATATGACAATACTTTAATAAGGTTGAAAGGTTTCGAAAGAGATGTTTTAAAGTATTCGAAAGGTAGAAGCCTAATGTTTTAAAGATAGAATTTAATGCTTTCTAAGGAGGTTATCCAATGAAATCGAAAGCAAGGTTTCGAGGGTATCGAAAGGCTTTGTTTAAACCCAAACTCATTTTTAATGGAAAAAAACCAATGGCTAAATAAAGGAGTTTTGAAATGACTTTAAGTATGTAAATTTGAAGAAGTATTGCTGTAACGACCCAGAATATCTGTCATTCGAAATTCGTATATTTAATTGATTTTTAAATATTCACAAGTAAATTTTATAAGCTGAGTAACCTATATATCGAATATAGTAATTTAATTGAATAATTAAATAGTTAATTTAATATTTGAAATTGTAGAAATAACTAGAAAATGAATTTAATGTGAATGAAAATGATTTATTAAGTTGAATTAAATCCTAATTGAATTAGAATGATGTTAAAGAACTTTTAAAATTGATTTAAAAGTTAATTTGTAGAAATTGAATATTTTAATATTTAATTAACGTGTAAAAATAGTCATTTTTCACACAGTCTCGCTTTTCGACGAAACCTGTTTCATTGGATCCGTAATGTTATATTATTGTAAGATTTCAAATTTCGTGTCAATTGGATTTACGGTTTAGTCGTACGAAGCTGAAACGGGTAGAAATTTATTCAAGTAAATTTTAATTTAAATAATTCGATTCGAAAACCTATCTTCCAAATACGATCGAATTGGCTCTCGATATATATTCCATTGTGTTCGGAATAGGGGTAAAACATTATAAACGCCAGGCGGCACGCTTCGATTGGAGTTTGAAAAAATTTCGGGTGAATAGTGTCGTGAAATTTTCTATAAAAGGCCTCGTTATTTTCTAATTTTCACAAAACCTAAGCATCTAGGGTTACATCCGTCATTATATTTCATAGGCCGAAATTGTTCGATTCTTTTCCCCTTAATCTCTCTAAATCCATTCACATTCACGAAAAACTTCCAACTAACGAACTGTAGAGCATCGCGAGATCTTCAAATCTATATGGTGATGATCGTATTTGATGCAACGATCAAGGAGGAAACGGCCGATGAACATTCCATGTTCAATCGCGTTTATCGAGGGAAATAGGGGGCCGAGCTCCAAGCGGTTCCAGGCGAAGGTGATGCTCGCGAAGGTCTTTCAAACTATGGTCCCCGATCGTCGTCTCGATTAGTGTAGTAGGCGCGGCGATTAGGGTTTGAGGGCGACGTATGGGTTATCTCGACCTGGAACTCAAACGCGTGGAGAAGAAATGGCATATGGCCCAGATCTCATCAAGCAGAATCAATGGCCGAGATTAACGTAGGGTTTTAAAATTAAAAAGATTTGTAAATTAACTTATATAATAATTCGTGTAATCTTTAAAATGCCATAACTTCTTCATACGAAGTCCGTTTTTGACGAAACGAGTTGCTTTGGGTCCGTATTAATGAGAACTACATTTTAGAGCTAGTTTGGAGTTGATTGGAGCTAGTGTAAATTTTGGGTAAAATTAAACGCATGTTTAATTTTATTCGGAATAAAACACTGCAACTGCGATTGGAATCGATGTGAGTACAACTCACTCTTTCTGACTCACTGATATTTTTATATAAGTGAGAATAAATTTATTCTGTGTTGATTGATGATGGTTTGGATGATATATGATATATTATCTATATATTGATTGGTATTTCGATATATTCCTACCTATTGGAGCAGATGAGATCCTATACGTTCCCGTGTATGAGCGGATGACCCTTTGTACGCGCGTCTGCCTTGAAGCAGACATTGTACACATATTCTAATATGTATATTTATTCCAGGTGATAGGTTGGAGGGATCCAATTGGATTCCTCAACAGTATTGGTTTATTTACAGATATTGTTATATATGATGTTATCATGTGATATATGATGATTTGGATGTCGTGATTGATGTATTTAGTGTTGTTGCAGCGTTAGGCCTATTTTTGATAATTTAAAAATGTTAAAGTTAAGATTTCCAAATTTAAAAGGATTTTAAAAGTGATTTTGAAAATATATGTTTTGAATTGTTATAAAGGAAGGAATTTATTTTAAATAAATAAATGTTATAATTTTGATATTATCAAAATTATGATTTTTGTGAAATAATACTTAAGTATGATTTTTGTGAAATAATACTTAAGTATGATTTTTGGAGTTATATAAGTTTTAATAACGATTTGTAAATTATTTAAAGAATAAGTTTATTTAAATGGAGATTTTTGATTTAATATAAGTGGTATGTATATAAGATTTATAAAATTGAATTTTTATAAATCAAAGTGATGGAATTATGAAGGAGTTTTGTAAACGTTAAAATGAGGTTATAATGGATTTTATAAGTAAATAAGATTCACGATTTGTGAAGTTATAAAATGAATGGATTTTGTAAATAAACGATTTATAAGTAATTAACTTATAATTGGACTTTGGGATATAAATGAGGTATAAATGGAATTTGTTAACAAAGGAATTTTGTATATGGAAGTTTTTATAAAATATAAATGTGAATTTATAAACATTGTTTTATAGATCTGAAATCAATTGAATTTGATAAGTTAAATACGACAGTTTATTAAAGGAGATATATTCACGATTTTGGACAGTGAATTATCCTTTAATAAATGTGTAGAAATATTGGATTTGGTAAAGGAGATACATTCACGATTTTGGACAGTGAATTATCCTTTAATAAATGTGTAGAAATATTGGATTTTGTAAACGAACTATATTCACGATTTTGGACAGTGAATAATCTTTTAAGTTAAATGAATTTTTGGAAAGTGATTATTTAAATGGAGTTAAATGATTTAAAGATATTTTAAAATGTGTTGAGTATCGAATACATAAATTTCAACATTCATTGTTTAAATAGACGTTTTCGAGAAGTAAGGAAATGATGGACTATAACATTGTTGTTATAGTAAATGATTTTCGAAAGGAGATGTTTTGTATAGTATATGGGATTTATATATCTATCTTATTTTCGAATCCCTATACTATTGATTTTGGGTTGTCGAAACGATGTTTTACGCAACATTCGTTTTGACAGAATGTTTTCCTTAAAGAATAAAATATATACTTAATCGTGACTTAAGTATATGGAATATTTTCTAAGTGTTGAAAATAAATTGATTTGTGAATTACTTATTATTAAATAAGTATATGGAAATGTTTTCCAATATAGAATACTGAAATGGTTTTGAGATTATATATTTTTAAAGATAATTTGAAGTGAATATTTGGCAAGTGATGTAATTAATAAAAGATTAATTAAAAGGGCCTAGTGATTGCTTATGGTGCTAAATATTTGTTTGTTGCTTTGATAGTTAAATAACCGACTATCAAATTTGGCCATTTTAGTTCCTCGACTTGATGTGGGAACTATTTAGTCGTACACTTAGTACGTAGCCTTCTGTGTAGGCTTGATTATCGTTTGTGTTGAGGATGTTGATTCGTATAGTGCAGAGTATTACTCCAATCTACCGAGCTTCCTTCTTGGCCTGAAGGATAGCAAGTTGAAAGTTGGAGACGTGATAAGTCTATGAGACTTAGTTTCCGTGTGAGGTTGAGAAACGCTTTTGCATTGTTGGTGCGAAGAGACCGAGATCAGATTTATCTAAAAACCACTTCGGACCAACATTTATGCGACGATTGTGCATGTTGGTTATGTTGATTGTGGTATTCAGGATTTTCATAGTAGGGGACTGCTTGTTGACCGTTTGGGGTTAAAATCCCAATATACATCCAGTAGCAGCAGTCTCTTCGTTATGAAATATCCAATGCAAGGACTATTCGCTACTAATCCTAGGGATTTCCCGACAGGATGTGGTAGGAGAGTACCTTCAGTTTGTCCTATTCCTGGACAACTTGTATGGATGAATGTCTGACATTGCATTTTCTGAGATTACGTACATTGATTTTTACAAACATACATCTGTTTGGTGGCGGAGAAGGCAACTTCTCTTAGCTTAACACCCTTCCTTGAGACGTACGAGCGCAATGGTTGTATTTTTGTGAAAGGTAATTAGTAGTCAACGGAAATGGCGAATGTGGCATTCAAAGTGATGTGATATGTGATTTGTGAAAGGTAATCGTTACCTCAGGCTTCATCTACCGAAAATGACCGAAACAGGGTTAGATGCAGCAGGGCTAAGTGGGTCATTCCCAAGTAGGATATGATCATCCTCTTCTAGATATATCTTTACACGCTATGACGTCGTGTATCTGATTATTGTGGTTTGTATGCTATGAGGGCCCTCGAAAAAGGTCGGTAACGACCGGAGGATGATATATTCGATTCCATCTAGTTATAGAGGTGGGCCGGTCTTGTGTTGGTAGAGGAACTTTTTGATGGTTTCTCGGTACATTCTTCTAGAGATGTACTGCCAGAAGGTAGTCCCTTCACCTGGTCATTTGTATGGAAATCCAAACTCCACTACGTACCTACCATTTTATTTGTAGAGCCAAGTATGCTAGAATTTAATAATGGTAACAATTTCGGCTATTTTGAATACTATTTTTGCAATAGACACTATTATAATATAACATGATTTGATATGAAATGTTTTAGTTATCGTAAGGTAAAAACATGTCCATGTTTATGTATGGGCGTGCCTTACGAGATACTTTTGTTTTGATAAAGGAAAAGTTTGGTAATTTAATAAATTTAGTTGAGTGTGTTTCTCATGCTGGTTTACCAGACTGATCCGGACGTTCTTCCCTTTCAATGCTCGGGTCAGACCGAGTATATTTACAGGTTTAAATATTGGTGCTTTTGGAGCTTCAGCAGGAGAGCTGGAGATCTTCATTTTCGTATACACGTATCTGTTTTGATTATCCGCTACTTAGTTGTTTATTATTATTGGGAATTGTGAGGACAGGTTATTATAACTGTTCAGGCTGATGATTAGTGATTAATTGTTGAACTCTGATTGATGTATGTATATACAGTTTCTATTTTTTAAAGATCATTGATATGATATTATATGTTTTCCGCTGCGATTTGAGATTCTGTATTATTCTACTTGGTTCTATCTTCTCTCTTTCTTCTCTTCTTCTTCTCTCTTCTTTTCTTTCTCCTGACTTTCCGCCAGTCTGTGCTTTTTGGGTCGGACATGTGTGGTTTATTGTCGATTCAAATGGTATGGATTTACGAGTCGTCACAATTGCCTTGATAAAAATATAGGTTAAAGGGATTAACTATGTTTTATATGAAAAGTTTTCCAAGGACCTTAAACCCATAGGAGTGGTATTGTTAAGCTGTTATGTTTGCTTCTTCAAATATGAATATATTCACATGATAAAGGATCCATAACTGTATTTTGGGATAAAGGGGTTGAAGAACTAGCTAGGTTAACCTAGTAGTGAATATAAATTGATTAAACTCCTAAATGAGTAGAATTGTATCCAGGGGGTCAGGGAGACCAAAATATAGGGTGCCTAAACCTTGAAGTTGTCCGGGAGATAGGTTCATAGTAAACCCATGAAAACTATGATTAGGAAGTTATTGGGGGTAACCAACAAGTTCAAAGTAAACCCATGAAAACTATGTATTAAGAATGGTTGGCAGGGACCAATTGGTTTGTAGTGAACCCATGAAAACTATATCCGAATTAAGTATTCACGTCAGTCAAAAGGTTCATAGTCAACCCATGAAAACTAGGATAAGAAAGAAGTTATTAGAGGCATCAGTAGGTTCCTAGTCAACCCATAAAAACTAGGATAAGAAGGGAGTTACTGGAATAATCCATAGGTTCCTAGTCAACCCATGAAAACTAGGATAAGAGTGGAGTTATTGGAATGACCAATAGGTTCAAAGGAACCCATGAGTTTATTAAGGTAATTGGCAGAGGCCTATAGGTTCTTAGTGATCCCATGAAAACTATGAAATAGGACAGGGTGTCTATAAATTATGAAAAGGTTATTATTAAATCCATAAAAACTAATAGGTTAATAGTGACCCTATAAACTACAAAATATGACTGGGAGTCAATTAAACAGAGGATAAGGAATCTAGTATTTTGTAATATGTTTGCATATCTTCATAATATTTTAAAATGGTTATGTTTTAACCATTGTGGCTGTCGGAGCACAATATATGGTTTTATAAAAGGTTTTAGGATACTAGTAAGGGTAAACAAGTTTCGTTAAGTGGCGTGGTCTCACTAGCTATCTAAATGATTTGAGATGATAGATTATTATTCATACCAGGCTTTATGTCTAACTCGAAGTTTATGTTTTCCCCATAAACTCTCGGGGTACTCAATTGATTTTGAGTAGATTGAGATTTAAGGTTTTTAGGTTCTCCTTTTAGACGAATAAAGCTTCTAGAGGCATGCATGAGGCTGTTAGTTATTAGAGTTATCTATTTCCGCTGTGTATTTTGGATGTAAAGGTAGATTTATTAGCCTTATTATATATTCTGATCAACCAAGGGGGCATCTTCATATGTCGTTCTTGGCGTATGTGTAATAGTTATATTTTTCTAAACGTGGGTACCGATTGTGAGATTATGTAATGAACATGAAATGTTTTGAATGGAATTTGGAAATGTTCTTTTAATTTGATAATTTTTTTCCATATTCTTGTGATCTGTGTATCAATATATCTAACACTGTTGTATTTGGTCGCCGAGGATTAATAACTATTGATGACTGCAGGATCCGTAGCCGTTAGTTTTAGGCCTCCAAGTAGGGGGGATATTACAAGTTGGTATTAGAGCATAGGTTTATGAAACTTTAAAATAAAAGTTAAACCTAAGAGCTTTTTGAAACAAAATCCAATAAATCAGAAATATGATCGGGATTTGGGTTAACGCTATAGTAACGTACTTGTATTTGATATATAGGTATATATCTAAGTATGTGTTCCCCTCTCTCTTAGACCGTTCTTCTATATCTTACTAAGGCTCATATGCAGATTTATGATAAAGAGGATATGGAAGCAGAAAACGGAAGAGGAAATCCAGGTGGAAGAAGCACCACAACCAACGGA
Source organism: Allium fistulosum (assembly GCA_030737815.1). NCBI lineage: Eukaryota > Viridiplantae > Streptophyta > Magnoliopsida > Asparagales > Amaryllidaceae > Allium > Allium fistulosum. The sequence continues at coordinate 1,171,244,694 of CM060902.1, read as the reverse complement.
AATGCTCGACTTAATACCAGGAGGAACCAAGGTCGACAAGCTAATGCTAATCCAAATGTTGAAGCTAATGTAAGTGTTGGAAATCCACCAGTAGATACGGGGATGGTGTATCAGTTGTTGGCCAATCTTTTGCAAGCCAGAGTAGCTGGTAATGTGGGAGGAGCTAATCCTGTAGCTCCAGTCGGATATAATTATGCTAGGATGAGCAGAGACTACACCAGTCTGGGTGGAAAGCCGTTTGTTAGGACGGAGGATGCTAGTGAGGTTGAGAATTGGCTATTGAGCTGTGGGAGAATCTTTACTGATCTAGGCTTGGATGATGGGGAAAAGAGAAGGCTAGCCTCTAGGCAGTTGCAAGGGGTAGCGCTTCATTGGTGGAATAGTGTGACCGCCGGAGTTTTGGAGGAAGAGTTGACATGGGCTAATTTCAGAAGGAGATTTGAGCAGAGGTTCTTATCTGAGGTTGCCAAGTCGGTAATGAGAAAGTTTATGGACCTTGTTCAGGGAGATATCTCTGTAATCGAGTATGCTGCTAAGTTTGATGAGCTATCTCGATATGGATATGCTACTATAGAGACTGACATCAGAAGGAATGAAAGTTTCATTCGAGGACTGAGACCGGAGCTTGCTAGAATGACCATGACTTATATCAGAGAGCCTTGTAATGTGGTAGTGGAGATGGATATTCGCCATGAAGAGATGCTTGTTGTTTCTGCTAGGGAGAATTCAGTCGAATCCTAGGGTCCTCAGGGAAAGAAGAGGAAGTTCTTTAAGAAGAAAGGAGCCCAGAAAGTGGATGCAGCCAAGAAGGAGAAGGCTGAATTAGTGTGCTTCAAGTGTGATAAGAAGGGTCATTGTGCTCACGAGTGCAGAACATGCAAAGGGAGGAAGCCTGCAGAGAAGAAGAATGTGAAATTCTTTAACTGCGACCAAGTTGAGCATTACAAGAACCAACGTCCAAAGCCAGTCACGGCGGACAGAGGGAAGGTTTTTACTATTAGACCACCATCTTCTTCTAGGCCTACTGCAGTAGAGAAAGGAAAAACTATGATGGAAGGTACGTTTTTGATTTAGAGTATACCAGTTAGGATACTATTTGATACCAGTGCATCACATTCATTTATATCATAGTATTTGGTTGATAGGTTATGCATAGAACCCACATACCTCGTTACTTCCTTAAGGGTCGCGAATCCAATAGGAGGGTATGCAACTCTAGGGATGAGATGTGACCAATTAGAACTTGATTTGTTAGGTCATAAGTTTGCATGCAGTTTTTATGTTTTTGATTTCGTAGATTTCGAGATCATTTTGGGTATGGATTGGTTGGGTAAGTATGAGGCTAGGATATTTTTCCAGGATAGGGGAATATCATTGAGACACCCAGATAGTCATAACCGAATTATCTTCTCAGTGGAAAAATCCAGTGGGATTGTTTGTACTTTGTTGAGTGCTATGGAAGTGGGAGAAGAGCTATGTCCGGTTCGAATAGCAAGAGAATTTGTAGATGTCTTTGAGTCAGTCACATGACTACCACTGAAATGAGCTGTAGAGTTTCGGATAGATCTTGTGCCAGGAGCTGAACCTGTAAGTGGATCTAGAAGGAAGGAATTTTATTAGACCAAGCAGTTCACCTTGGGGAGCGGCCACGGTATTCGTGAAGAAACCAGATGGGTTGTTAAGGATGTGCATCGACTATCATAAGCTAAACGAAAGGTCGATAAAGAATAAGTACCCTCTGCCGAGAATTGATGATCTGTTTGATCAGTTGAGTGGAGCCAGAGTGTTTTTCCAATTGGATTTGGTGACGGGATTCCATCAGTTAAGAGTGGTAGAGGATAATATTCCTTTGACTACATTTCGAACTAGGTATGGTTCGTATGAGTGGTTAGTAATGTCATTTGGATTAACGAATGCACCTGCTTTCTTTGTGGATTTGATGAACCGAGTCTTCCGAGAGTATTTGGATAGATTCGTGTTGGTGTTTATAGATGACATTTTGGTATACTCTAAGGATGAAAGAGAGCATGAAGATAATCTTAGAGTTGTGCTTGAGACGCTGAGGCAGAATCAGCTAAAGGCAAAGTTTTCCAAGTGTCATTTTTGAAAGAAAGAGGTTAAGTTTCTTAGTCATGTAGTTTCAGAGAAAGGGTTGTTAGTCGATCCAAATAAGATCGAAGCTGTGAACAGTTTGAAGAGACCAGAGACGGTGACCGAGATCAGAAGTTTTCTTGGACTTACTGGCTATTACCAGAGGTTCATCAAGGATTTCTCGCGGATAGCAACGCCTTTGACTAAGCTTACCAGGAAGGAAGTGAAGTTTGTTTGGTCCGACAAATGTGAGGAAGCATTCCTTAATTTAAAGCATTTGTTGACCAATGCACCAGTGTTAGTTGTTCCAGATGGAAGCCAAGGGTTGGTAGTATACACTGATGCATGTGGAATTGGATTGGGAGCAGTGTTGATGCAGAGGGGCAAAGTCATTGTCAACGCATCTATGCAGCTTAGACCACACGAAGTGAGATAACCTACTCATGACTTAGAGTTGGCTGCGGTGACTTTTTCCTTTAAGATTTTGAGGCAATTTCTCTTGGGGGAGAGATTTTAGTTGTATACCGATCATAAGTCTAAGATATCTATTCTCTCAGAAGGAGTTGAATATGCGACAGCAGAGATGGCTGGAATTGTTGGCTGCTTATGATTTTGGTATAGAATATACATTAGGGAATGGTAATAAGGTAGCGGATGCTCTTAGCAGAAGACATCAGAATGTGGTGTTGGCTATGTTGGCAGAATGGAAGGATCTAGAAGCTTTGTCCAGTTGCGGTGTGCAGTTAAGATTGACTGCTAGTTCTAGTCAGATTACTGCCATGTTGTCCTGTTTAGAAGTTCGACCAGTGTTGATCGAGAGAATTGCTTCTAAACAGAAGGATGATCCATTATTAGCTGAGAGGATCAGAAGGCTTGTGGTTGGAACTGAGATCGATGATTTGAAAGATTTTTATCTTGACCAGAGAGGATGGTTGAGAAAGAAGGGGGCGATTATGTGTTTAAGATGTTGAGAACTTGAGGAGAGAAGTTCTTGGGGAATGTCATCGATCCAAGTTTACGATTCATCCTGGAGGGACCAAGATGTATCCAGGATATGAAGAGGAGCTTCTATTGGGAAGGAATGAAGAGGGATTTTGGCTTATGGGTTAGGCAGTGTGTAAACTGTCAACAAGTGAAAGCCGAACATCAGAAGCCTAGTGGGTTACTTCAGCCTCTAGATATTCCTGTTTGGAAATGAGATTCGATATCCATTGATTTTATAGATGGGTTGCCAAGGTCAAGTAGAGGAAATGGGAGTATATAGGTTATTGTGGACAGGTTGACCAAGAGTGCCCATTTCATTCCAGTAAAGTTGACCAGGATGGCACCTGTTTTAGCGAAGTTGTTCATGAAGAACATAGTTAGACTCCATTGAGTTCCTAGTAGCATAGTCCGCGATAGAGATGCTTTCTTCACTAGTGAATTCTGGAAGAGTCTACATGATGTGTTAGGCACTAAGCTCAAGATGAGTATCGCATATCACCCTCAAACGGATGGGCAGACATAGAGAGTCAGTAAGGTACTCGAGGATTTGTTGAGAGCTTATGTGTTGGATTTTGGTGGATCTTGGGAGGATCACCTGCATTTGGTTGAGTTTTCCTATAATAATAGTTATCAGACTAGTATAGGAATGGTGCCTTTTGAAGCTTTGTATGGAAGGCCATGCAAATCCCCTGTATGTTGGATGGAGACCGGAGACAGATTGGTCTTAGGTCCAGATTTGGTTCGGGAGGCATCAGAGAAGATTGAGTTGATTCGAGAAAGGATGAAGGAAGCTCAATCAAGATAGAAGAGTTACACAGATAAGAGGCGTAAAGACCTACAGTTCTCAGTGGAAGACAGATTTGTCATTAAAGTATCACCGATGAAGGGTGTGGCACAGTTTGGAAAATCGGGAAAGTTGACACTGAGATATGTTGGTCCATTCCAGATTATAGAAAGGATTGGAAAGCGTACAGAGTAGAGTTTCCAAGCAGTTTGGCAGGTGTCCATAATGTATTCCATGTGTCTCATCTTCGCAAGTATGTGCATGATCCAGAGTCCACCATTCCTCAGACAGAGTTGGAAGACTTGCTAGTAGAGCCTGATTTGACTTTTGTTAGACAACCAGTTCGGGTTGTAGCGAGAGACGAGAAAAGATTGAGGACCAAGATAGTCAAGTTGGTGAAAGTTCAGTGGAGAGACAACGAGAAGGACTGTACTTAGGAGAGAGAGGACAGGACGCGAGATGCTTATCCTGATCTGCTTTGATGGTATGTCTGTATTAGATTTATATAGCTTAGTTACTAGTCGGGTAAGCTACTATGGATGTTAGGAGTCGTTACAGATGATTAATATGTTTGATATTTAGTCCTTACTGAATTTCAAGGACGAAATTCTTTAAGGAAGGGAGCCTGTAACACCCCTAATTTTATTAACATTATTTAGGAGATTTAATTAGAATAAATTAAATAGAATAATGTAAAGTGATAAGGAGATTGAGATTGGTAAATGAATATTAGATGCCGTGCTTAGTTAAAATGATTGGGTTTATAAATGGTTAAGTGTTTACCAAATAAAAATAAGGGTATTAGAGTAAATTGCCGTCCACGTTCCTACCCTTATTCTATTTTCCTTAAGACCATTCACGTTCATTTTTCATAAGTAAAACAAACGTAAGAAAGCAAATTTCAAGGCCGACCATTAGTAAGAAGAAAAGAAGGCAAAATCAAATCTAAAGCTTAGGATCAAGTTAGAAGAAATCAATCTCAACCAATCTCCAGTTTCCTTATCCAATCTAAGGTGAATAATAATCACTACATCTCTATTTTGATTTCTATAATAATATGTTTTCGGATTTAAGGGTAAATTCGTTTTTATGATATATTAGATGGTGATATGCTTGATTTATAATTTATTAGTTTAAACGAGGTTGTTTAAAAGAATAATATGCATGGTTTTAGGGAAAAATCAAGGTTAAATTATTCTTAAATGCCATAGGAAAATTTTATGTTATGAGAAACATGATTTTGGAGTTGGGTTTCAATTTTATAATTCCAAGCGATGGAGAACTACTTATGAATTTCAAAGGAAAATATGGTTAATTGGGTTTATAAATTTATTTCGGAAATTATATTAAGAATTTGGGTCTGAAATTTTTTGATATGTTAAGCAACATGATTAAAGTGAATTTTTGGATTTTTTGGGGATTTTTACTAAGTGAATTAGTATGGAAATTTAATTATTTTGAAAGGAGGACCTAAATGATTTAATTGTTTTTTTAATGGGAAGGGCTTATTTTTTAAATGTTAATTGGTTTTAAATCTGAGAAAAGCGGCAAATATTAACAAGATAATTGAAAGTTTATGTAATCAATCAGGTGTTTACATGTGGGCAAGCTTGTTACAAAAAGTTTACTTTATTTGGTAAAAACAGCCTTTTACTCAGAAAAGTAGGTTCCGCCTCCTTTGGAAGGAGCTTTCGACCCAGAGCCTCCGCCTCCAACCTAGTCGAAACCTTCCAGGTTGAAACCAGTAAACCAATACACATGGTATAATTTAGCTGGTACGTAGTGGATTGGAGAAAGGTGGAAGGTAGGGTGTCGAAACGTAGCTTCCGAAGGGGTTGGTTCCTTTGTTTTGTTTGTTTTAAAAGAAAAGCACTTGCTTGTTTACGGAAGGGTTTCGAAGTAATCGAAACCAATGGTTTCAAAAGGGTATTTCTAAAGAAGCTTACGAAGGAGAGCTGCCGCCTTTGTTTACAAGTAGTAGCTTCCGAAGAAGTTACTTAGTTTTTATTTGAAGCTTTCGGAAGGGGTAGTTTCGACCAAGTCGAAACCCTTCTATGATTTGCTGCCTTTCGATTATTTTGAAGACATTAATGCTGTCGAAAGGTGCCATTTTTTTTATAAATATAAGCCACTTCCTACTGCTTTCGAAAGGGGTTAGGGGTTTCGAAGGCTATGGTTTCTAAAGGGGTTTCGAAGCCAACCTTCAATTGTTTTACCCAGATGTTTTAATGCTTTCGAAAGGATGGTTTCGACGCCATCAAGCTCCCCCAATACTTTTTGAAATAATGAATGGTTTCGAAAGAGATGCTTTCGTTTATGTTCACTTTGACCCAAAAATGTTATTTTAAATATAAACCCAATGGCTTCAAAAGGTATTGGTTTCGAAGGGTAACCTTCAATGGTTTCGAAAGGGGTATTTTTGAATGGTTTCGAAGCTATGCTTCTATACTTATATGATAATACTTTAACAAGGTCGAAAGGTTTCGAAAGAGATGTTTAAAAGTATTTGAAAGGCAGGAGCCTAATGTTATAAAGATAGAATTTAATGCTTTCGAAGGACGTTATCCAATGAAATTGAAAGCAAGGTTTCGAGGGTGTCGAAAGGCTTTTTTAAACCCAAACTCATTTTTAATGGAAAAAAATCCCATGGCTAAATAAAGGAGTTTTGAAATGACTTTAAGTATGTAAATTTAAAGAGTATGGCCTTGATAAAAATATAGGTTAAAGTGATTAACTATGTTTTATATGAAATTTTTTTCAAGGACCGTAAACCCACAGGAGTGGTATTGTTAAGATGTTATGTTTGCTTCTTCAAATATGAATATATTCACATGATAAAGGACCCATAACTGTATTTTGGGATAAAGGGGTAGAAGAACCAACTAGGTTAACTCAGTAGTTAATATAAATTGATTAAACTCCTAGACGAGTAGAATTGCATCCAAGGGGTCAGGGAGACCAAAATATAGGGTGCCTAAACCTTGAAGTTGTTCGGAAGATAGGTTCATAGTAAACCCATGAAAACTATGATTAGGAAGTTATTGGGGGAAACCAATAGGTTCGTAGTAAACCCATGAAAACTATGTATTAAGGATGGTTGGCAGGGGCCAACTGGTTTGTAGTGAACCCATGAAAACTATATCCGGATTAAGTATTGACGTAAGTCAAAAGGTTCCTAGTCAACCCATGAAAACTAGGATAAGTAAGAAGTTATTGGAGGCATCAATAGGTTCCTAGTCAACCTATGAAAACTAGGATAAGAAGGGAGTTACTGGAATAATCTATAGGTCCCTAGTCAACCCATGAAAACTAGGATAAAAGTGGAGTTATTGGAATGGCCAATAGGTTCAAAGGAACCTATGAATTTAGGTTCTTAGTGATCCCATGAAAACTATGAAATTGGACAGGGTGTCTATAAATTATGAAAAGGTTATTATTAAATCCATGAAAACTAATTGGTTAATGGTGACCCTAGAAACTACAAAATATGACAGGGAGTCAATTAAACAGAGGATGGGGAATCTAGTATGTTTTAATATGTTTTCAAATCATCATAATATTTTAAAATTATTATGTTTTAACCATTGTGGATGCATGAGCATAGTATATGGTTTTATAAAAGGTTTTAGGATACTAGTGAAGGGAAACCCGTTCTACTAAGCGGCGTGGTCTCACTAGCTATCTAAATGATTTAAGATGGTAGATTATTATTCATACTAGGCTTTATGTTTGACTCGAAGTTTATGTTTTCCTCTTAAACTATCGAGTACTCAATTGATTTTGAGTAGATTGAGATTTAAGGTTTTCTGGTTCTCTTCTTAGACAAATAAAGCTTCCTGAGGCATGCAGGAGGTTGTTAGTTATTAGAGTTATCTTTTTCCACTGTGTATTTTGGATGTAAAGGAGGACTTATTAGCCTTATTATATATTATGATCAACCAAGGAGGCATCTTCATATTTTGCTCTTTACATATGTGTAATAATTATATTTTTCTAAACGTTGGTAACGATTATGGGATTATTTAATGAACATGAAATGTTTTGAATGGAATGTGGAAATGTGCTTTTAATTTGTTAAATTTTTTTCCATATTCTTGTGATCTGTGTATCAATGTATCTAACACCGCCGTATTCGGTCGCCGAGGATTAATAACTATGGACGACTACAACATCCGTAGTTGTTAGTTTTGGGCCTCCAAGTAGGGGGGATGTTACATTGGCCTCGCATCAACTTCAAGGAAGGGCGATGAACCGGTGGAATGTCATGAAAGTCGCTACACCCGAGGATCGGTTTACTTGGGAGCAGTTCAAAGCCTGTTTTAAAGAGAAGTTTATACCGGCACTCCGGCAGCTCAGAAGTAGATCATGTTCCGTAAGTTTTTGGATCTGAAGCATGGAGATATGATATTTGAATATGTTGCTGAGTTCGATGCACTGTCAAAAATTGGGATGTCCTTCATCGATACTCCACTGAAGAAGAACGAGAAGTTCATTATTGGCTTGGATGACTAATTAGGAGAAAAGCTTGTGGATCACACTGATGAGACTTTAGAGATTTTAGTCGAGAAGGCCTTAAGGCATGAGATTCTTTATCTCAAGTCGAGGGCTATTATTTACAAAGAAGAGCCCAAGCCACTATTGAATGGTGGAAGAAAGAAGAAGTGAAAAAATAAAAGGAAGCAGTTTTAGAACAAAAGTGGCGAAATAAAGACCAGACTAGCTCTAACTTGTTACAACTGCTTAGAGAAAGATCATTATAGTGGAGACTGCAAAGCTAAGGGAAAAAAATGCTATAACTGCAACAAGCTTGGGCACATTTAGAAGGACTGTCCAGAGCCGCTAAAGAAGAAGCAAGTGGTGAAAGCATATGCTGTCAATGTCGTTCCCACTTCGTTGAACGCTCCATCGGCAAAAGAGAAGGAAAAATGCATCGTTATTCAAGGTATTCTTTCCATTTATGATGTTCTTATATGATTTATATTTGATACTATGATTTCACATTCCTTCTTGTCTAGTGACTTAGTGGTAGATTAGGATTGAGACCTGAAACAGTTGACCAACCTTTGATTATGATGAACCCTATTGAAGGCTCCACTATCCTATATATGGTTTGTCATGGTTTAGTCTTATCGAGTCTGGATGCTCTTTTGATTATGATTGCTTATTTTGCGTTTCATTGGGATTGGTATTATTCTAGGGAGGGAATGGCTTTATAAATACGGAGTGATGGTGGACTGTGAGAAGTCATTGCTGACGATAGGGATAGATGATGGACAGACGATGGTGTTAGGCTGCCTTCCATATGATGATGTAATGGTCAGTTTTCTATATTCGCTTGATATCCCACATAACGAGTTGTCATTAGTGCCTATTGTTAGGGAGTGATGTGCACGTAAATGTGCATATTTTTACCACCATATTTAATCTAATTAATTCAAATAAATGATCATATTGGGTATTTTAACTTGTTTTAACAAAAATCCATATTAATTTCAAATTGTCACATATTCATCTTCATCCAAGGGCAAAATAGTCATTCTTTGTGCATAAATTAACTTGAGAAAATTTAATTAGAAATTTTCATACTATTTTGTAGGAATTTGATTTCCATTACAAGTGGTTTCATGAAGAAGATATGCATGCACAAAAAGAACACAAAGGAATGAAGATGGAAATAATTCAATGTGAAGATCATGGAGGACCCCACCTACCCACCTACCTTAATGTACACATTAGAGGCTAATGCACATGCTTATGGAATTAATGGCTTCATGTACACTTAAATGATGATTAATGGATGCTAATGGTTACTTGGCCACCACACTTCCTAAGGGGTAGTTTGGGCATTCCCCAAATTATGGATTAGGGTTTCATGCATGTACAAAATCCCCTTATGTTTCATGTAACCCTCCTCCTCCCTTAGTCTCTCTTTAGTTTAGTTTAGGCTCAAAAATAAATCAAGTTCTCTTCTTTCTTTTCATGGCTACTTAGCCATATTTTTATTTCATGTAACTTTCATTTTTTTATGCAATGTTAATTAGTGCTCTCTTTCTTTTACATGCTTCTTTTGTTTATTTACTTTCATGTTAGTAGTGTAGATTTATTTTTCATGCAAGTAGAATTTTTTTTTTCCTTTCATTTTTCTCTCTTTTTCCTCTTGTTAGTTTCATGTTGTTTTCTACATTTGTTGATTTGATACCAAATATGAGAGCTTAATTCCTACAATTTAGGGGTAATGAAGCTCTCTAATATGTAGATGCAACATTTTGATGTTTATACTCTCTTTTTGTGCTTTAATGGAAACACTTGAAGTGGTTTAATGATGTTGTTTAGCTTTGAATTTGGTAGTCTATATTGTTCATAACAAATAGGCTATGCTTAAACAAACATAACACAAATTGCCTCTTCATCTAAATATGATTATGACAAAGAAGTGAATGTTGAAATTGAAATTTGATAGCCTATATTTCTAAACAATAGTTAATAGGCTGTGCTTAAAATAGATTTTTATTTCAACTTTGTTGTCATATTTCATTAGAGTTAAATGTGTATTAGTGGTTGTGTTATAGTTTGATGGTTTATATTGGGCTAATTAATAGCACAAATATACCATACTTATGATAAGCACATCAACTAATTACACTAATGACAAGAAAAGAGAGATCATAACTTCATTTTGTTGATTTATGTGATCTAGAGAGTGGATTTATCTTTAAATTGCCTTCACACTCTCATATTTTTATCAATTTTCTTTTGCTAGTTTTCTACATTTTTAGCTAATCACATTTTCAACTTTGGTTAATTTGATTGAATAGAATTTTAAAATCATCAATTCCCTACGGATCGACCCATACTCGCCACGTACTTCAATAGTACGCCGTGCGCTTGCGGTTATATTTTTAATTTAAATTCGTTCGATGGTTTTCTAAACCGATAGAATTTCCGTCGACGAACAAGTTTTTGGCGCCGTTGCCGGGGAATTGTTTTGATTTCAATTTTCTATTCTTCGAATTATTTGTGTTTGATTTTTGTGTGTTTTTGTTTTGTCTGTGTTTGCATTTAAAAAAAAAAATATTTTTTGTGTGTTGTTTGTATTTTTGTTTGTGTGCTGTTATCCTTTTCTTGTTGATTGTTCATTTTTATTTCTTTCAAAAAAAAAATTATTTTATTTTCATTTACAATTTGCATTTTCAGTTTACATTGTATAGTTTGCATTGTATATTTCTCCGTTTTTTCTGTCATTTACATTTACTGTCTCTAACAACTCCTTTCACTTGTACAAGTTTTTCACAGCAAACCCCCTGTTCAACTGTGCCAACAATTCTGTTCACCATTTCTTGATCCAACAGCCCCATACTCCACTACATATAACTACACAAACCTCCCTGACTGTTGTGCACTGTCACACTCTATCACTCCCCTGCCTTTGCTTCGCCATAATTCAATCTACCACCAACTCCAACTTTCTCCTAATAACAATTGCATTCATCAACTTCTCACATTTCAAAACCATTCTCTGTTCATCTACAAAAATTGTTTCTGTCATTCTCTGTTTTGCCTTCCAATTCAACACCATCAACTTTCCTGTGCACTTCTTCCATATCACACCGTCAATCACAACAAATCCACCACAAGTTGCTCATCCTTCAACAACTTGACCACACATACAAACCTTCCAAAACTTCTACTGTCTGTCTAAAACTGTTTGCTCACTGCCATCAGACATTCAACTCCACAACCACCATACAAAACACGACTTCATTCGTCAAACTTCATACCACTCCTGACAACCATTCAAACAACAGAATAGCCTTCAACACATCTCTGATAGTCATACTTCTTCAACATGAAACACTGCCTGACATTCACAATCTTCTCTTCACTACAGCTACCACGCTGCTAACCATCTCGTCTCTGATTCAACCAAAGCACTTACTTCAACCATCATTGATGCTCTTCTACAACAACTAAAGCACTTCTCATAACATCAACAACACTCTTCTACAACCATAATAGCCTCTACAACAAACAACATTGACAGTGCCACAATCCTATCCATCACCTCTCATACCATCAACTAAACCACATACTCTTTCTTCTCAAAACATTTTGCTCCTCCCCTCCCTGCCATTCACTTAACGACTACAACTGCTCAACATTATAACCAATACCCAATCACTAGCCACGTCGACAACTTCCCCACCACTGACACACACCCAAAACACACCAGAGGTCAACCAAAACCATACAGCCATTCCACTATCTCCACCACTTGAAACCGCCTCACCTCCCTCTACAAATCGCTACCCACAACTTCGAGCGACAACCCAATACCTAAACGCCTGAAACTCCATATCCAATCGCAAAACTCAAGCCAACAGAATCTCAAACCAGACCTTATCAATTCGAACTCCCACAACCAAATCTCCACGAGTAACTCCTCAAAAGCATTCGCGAATCCACGAAATCCAACGCTTTCTCCTGCAACCTCCGCAACCCAAACCACCGCCTACAATTCAATCGCCTCCATCACTGCTCACGAACCCAAACCCTCAACTCGACATCAAAACCGTCAGCGAATCACTCACCTACCCACGAACGATTCCAACTTCGACCAGAACCCAAATTCGAAATCACCTACACTTCCGCAATCACTCTCATTGAACTCGCTGTTTAAATTAATAGAGTGGCATCTTGAATTGAGAATTTGATTTCGTGAATTCGATCGTTCGTTTAATTCTCTGTTTAATTTAATTTCGTGAGGTGTGGCTGTTTGAATTTGTTATTACTGAGCGATTAAACGAGGTAGGGATTAGTTTTGAGCTGGGCCGGGTAGAAGAACGTGTGGGTTTGTTTAAGTGGTAATGGTGAAATTTCAATTTTTATTTTTATTTTAACGATGTATAATTAGTTTGTTTTGAGTTATGAGTTTTATTTTTGGATTTCTTCCTTGATTATTAATTTTTTTTAAGTAAAACCTTACTTTTAAGTTCCCTTTAAAAAAAATATTTTAAAAAAATATGTGTATATATCTTTGTTTTATCTTTCAGGTTGCAGAAGGGGAAATTCAAGAAAATAATTGCTGCCAAAAAAAATAACTACTTGCCTGCTTATAAAAATATTGCTGCTTTAAAGACCTATCTATTGTGCTTTCATCTCTTGTTTTTCCTTGCATTGTGATTGCTTGCATTTGCATTTGTATATAAAAAAAATTCAAAAAAATTCAAAAACAAAAAAAAATCCATTCGTAGTTGCATTGTTAATACACGTTTATTTCTGCTTTGCATTTCATCCTAGAATTTGTTAATAATAACGGTTAGACATCGATAACACTTAATTGTATATTGGCAAATTGTCTTCTTTGAATAATTTAATTTCTCGGTGTCTAGGCTACGGCAGAGCAATAACCATTTATAAATATTACGGTGATTTGTAAATATTATAGTGGTTGTTTCTCTAAAGGTACTTAAACCTTCGGCTGCATTGCTACGGTGATTCGTGGTGCACCGATAACTCCTGCCCGTTACCTTGCCGAGAACTATCTTGTTGATTTAAGACAATTTGTGATTATACAATTTTGGGTTAACTTAGGATAAATCATTTGTAATTAACGCCTGCATTCATTTAGTTGCATTAGTTCATGCATATTTTAAAAAAAATTGTAAATATTCCTTTTCCTTTGAAAATTTTAAATCCTTTTTCTTTGAAAATTAAAAAATAAAAAAAAATTTAGAAAAACAAAAATCCAAAAAAATATAAAATCTTTTCAAAAACAAAAGAAAAAATTGAAAAACCAAAAAAAAAACAAAAATCAATTTCCCTTTTGAAAAATAAATTTTGTTTGTAAATATTTTTCCTTTACAAAAAAAACAAAAAAACTAAAAAAACATTCTTGAAAATGTCCGAGTTTCCTTACTCACATGAATTTTACGATAGTTGTGAAAATCAATATAATCCATATAATTTCACTCCAAATTCGTATGGATATTTTAACGACAACTATTATTTAAATAATTCGAATTTCGAACAACAAAATTTTCAAAACGATGACCAACCCTCGAATCTCGAAAAGAGCATTTCATCTCTACTTGAAATCTCTACACAACAAAATCAAATGATAAATGATTTGTGTAATTCATATTTGTGTAACAACTCGAGTCAAGGATTTCAAAATTTGAATTCAATTCAAAATTCAAACGATTTCGATTATAACCCATGCCAATTCAATTTCGAACTCCAAAATGAATTTCAAACTCAAAATGAAAATGGAAACAACTTTTCAAATGAATTTGGCAATGGGAATAATCTTAACCACGTTACGATTGAAAATCTTTATTCTCAACAATTTCAAAGTGAAAATGCTTATGTTTATAATTATAAATTGGATTTTGTTGAGCAAATGAACGAAATTTACAATTATCACACGAATTCGTTGTTTGAAACATATATGAAACAACGTGAAAAACAAAATCAAATTCCAACGTGTGACGAGTCAAACAATAGTCCATCTTTTACCCAAATCGACGATTTTCAAATAACAACTTTTGAAATTGAAAATAACGATCTTAACGAAGTTGTTGAAAATTTGGTGATTGACTTGGATTTCAATTCTTTTGAGGGTGAGAAATTCGATTTAAATTTCAATCTTCCTTTTTTTGAAAATTTGAATACAACAACTTTGGATTTTGAACTTGAGATACGCAATGAAGTTGTTGATAATCCAACAAAGGAAGTCGAATTTAACAAACACGAGTTTTATGGACTTTTTGAAAACAAGTCGTTAAACTCTGATGGGGAAGATTTAAATCACCAATTTGATTTTGAAATCAATAATTTTGAAGAATTTTTCAATGAACAGCTTGAATTTCAATTTGGTGAAAATAAACTTGAACTTCAATCAATCGTTTTATCAACCCCAAAAATCATTGAAAATAAAACGACTCGTACAATTTTTAATAAAACGACATTCGTTTTTCCAAATCCAAATTCAACTTCGAAATCTTGTATGGTTTGGTTTTCTGAGCTTAAGCCGTGTCTCGTATACTTAACGAGGCAAATGAATCGGTTTTTGGAAGACCGTTTCATTTACTTTTTGACGATTTACTTTCTGATCTCGTGTAAATACTGTTAATTTTCATTTGAATAAATGTCATGTTTTTATTTTTATTTTTCTCCTTCCACTTGGGTTGACTGTGGGGACACAGTCAAAATCAAGTGTGGGGGGAGACTCACCATCATTTTCAATTTTTCCAAAATAAACAAAATAAAAAATCTCAAAAACAGAAAAAACAAACAATTTTTTTTAAGCATTTTAATTTATTTTTAAAGAAACACTATAACATGAATATATGGTTTTGGTTTATTAAATTGAAATTTTTGAAAATTTATTCGTCTTAACAAAAATAAAAATGAAGTTTGATTACAAATAATAATGGTTTAACTAGTATATATGAAGATTCATACGTGATAATTATGAAATATATCCTAATTGAAAATCTTTGTTTTAAAAAAGTGGTTGATTTAAAGTAAAGGATAAAACATTTTTTTTGTCTTCTAAGTTAAGTGATGCTAAGATGATTTTGCAAAAACTCTCTCTTTCTATAAAAAAATCTGAAAAAGAAAAAATAAAACATTTGTATATATGTAAATATTTTCTATTAACACCTACGGTCGACAGGTGTGCTGTGATAACCCTAGTTTTTGTGAGTAATTTCATGATTTAATTTAGTTTGTATTTGTTTGAAATTGCATTGGAAAAAAAATAGGAATAGGAAATTGGTTTGCAGATACAAAGTATAAAACATGTACATGTGCACAAGACAGTGTACACATGCACACAGATTTCTGTGTAACAAAAATTTGGCAGAAATTAATAGATAAAAATAAAATAACTGATCTAGAGATACATATGCATAAAGATAGAATTTTGTCTTTAAATAAAATAGAGTACAAAGAAAATAAGAGCTAGGCTGAAATAAACTTAAAATTTTTAAAAGAAAGAAAAATAAAAGGCTTAGGTATACATAGGTTATACATGTATACAGTCAATCAATCTCTGGAAGAAAACAGAAGTTGCATGAAAATGGCATGAGTCCCTAAACCAGCACTTTATCTATTCTCAGTAATCTCTTTTATTAAGAAAATAATAATAATAATAATAAGAAGTCATGCATATGACATGACCAGGGAAAATTAAAAGAGAGGGACTAAATTTCTGGAAAGGAAGACAAGGACCACATACCCTTTCATTTTCTTGAATCAAACCAGAGGCATGCTAGGTTTGGGATGGGGTAGAACTGACATTGGGTAAGTCCATAAACCCTAGTAACAGCCAAGATTTATATAAAAGGCCTAGTATAGTAAGATCATATATTTTTTGTTCTTCATTAACCTAAAGAAAAATATACAAGGCATAAACCAGAGAAAATAGGAAGAGGCAGAAGACTAAAAAGGGGTTCATAAGGCATAGGAAGAAGAAGGATTAAGGTGAGTAACCTCACTGAAAACTTTGGCATTAAGACCTGAATATTGAGGCAGCCAGTTTGAACTAATTTTCTTTTACAAGTTATGTTTTATGATTGGATGACTTTGGTTTGTTAATGATTTGTTTAAGGGTAAAACCTCTATCTGATTTACCCAGAAAAATAAGAGTCATGGATTCATGAACTAAAATGTGTGTCTGAGATATGGGTTAGCTTTGAGATTAAGTGTTTTCTTTTATAAGTTTTCTTTATAAGTTGTTTATAAAAATCCCCGGATTCAAGTAGTGGGTATATGGTCTGAAGGTAGAAAGAAATATGGGCTGTAACATTGTGTTGTTGCTTATGTCTCATATTAAGTAAAACAAAAGAAAATGTAGAAGTGCAATGTTGTACATGTGCTGAGCTTCTATGTTTTATGAAATACCCAAATCAAATATACTTGTGGTTTAGCCAGATCATGAATCTGATTGAACCAGAGGTAAGGGAAAATATATATATCTAGCAAATTACTCAGGACCATATGCTTACATCTTGATCCAGTGAAACCCATAGGCAAAATAATGTGCTAAGAAGTCACCTCCCTCTTTCATGATAAAATGTTTGCTTCTGAGAATATAACTTACCAAACTCTGGATGAATACATATTGCTTGCATTATTTATATTTCTCTGATTAAGAAGTGAGATGCAGAAGGGATTAGCACTGCTATGAAAAAAAATAATAACACTTAGTAATTTAACTAAGGACTTGGGATCTTAGGGCTACCAAAGTATAACTTGGCAAGGGGAATATTGCAAGTTCACACATGGTATATTTATACCCAGGGGCCTGAGTGTGCTGGGTTAACAGAGAAATGTCCCAGGCAGTGTGTGTTTAAAAAGGAGAAAGTAGCTAAAGACCCTGTTATATGTGATAATGAATTCTAGGAATAGATTCAGGAGAGGCCTGGGCAAAACCCCTGATGGCCAGTAAAGTTAAAAAGGGGATGATAACTGAATTGATGTTTGTATATGGTTGTTTTGGTGCTTTTTATGGATGAATCTTATGATTGTTTTCTATGAATCAAGTCATGGTGATTATATGTGTAAATAATCTGTTAACACTGAGATGAAGGAACATGCTTCACAAAAAGAAAAACAAGCATAAGGAAGATACTGAGTTTCTTATTCATGTAAAGTTTGTTTATAAAGAAAATTGAATGAGATCATGTTTTCAGTTAGATTATTCATACCAGACAAATAGTCTGACCCTTTTGTGTTTATGCACCATTGGGTGTCTCATATTCATATGGGGCAGTTCATGGTGGTTTTGCAGGGAAATAGGAACTGCTTTGATCAGGCTTTGGATGTTAAACTGCTTAAGATTTGGATGCTATGTTTTTTTTAAAGACTTTGCTGAAGTAAACTACACCTTCATGATGAATTAGATTAAGACCTATTGTTTAAAATTTGAAACCAATGTATGGTTAATTGCTGTTTTGTAATTGTTGAACTCATATGTCTCAGCTGAACTATGTGCTTTGTTTTGTTAAATGCTTTGCTAAGAAAAATGAATTTTAAGCTTCAAGAACAGTTAGGCTATAATGGTAGAAGATCTGAGATAGAAAGAATTTGTGGTTTGTATGTATATCTATAGAACTGGCATAAGAAAATCCATGTTCAAGTCAAAATAAAATCTGATAGAAAGGGTTGAGTTGCTTTGAAAAGAAAATAGTTTAGTAGGTATTTTGTAACAAAGTAGTGCAAACCAGAACAGGGCTAACATAGCCATTTTTCTTGAGCCTGGGTCAAGCCAGCGACCAAGAATTGAAATTAAGTTTTTAGATCTGTTTCATAGCCAAAGTATATAATAGGTTCAGACAATTGTGTTCACAGGAGAGAAATAAAAAGGAAAAAAAAAACAAAAATTGGGTTTGAACCGACCAACATAGCACTCGAACTCGTGACCTCTCATGTGTAAGTTAGGCGCGTTTCCATTACGCCTAGATGTTGCTTGTGTTCACTTAGGATCCACTTTCTTTTAGCCTGAGTTTGACACTATACAGACTTTAACACAATCATTCATATTAAAAGCTTGCTTTCCACTGATTATTACTTGATCATTCCTTAATTAGAATAACAGACTAAAGTACATGTTTCCAGTGGATTCTATGGTCAAAAATCAGATTACAATAATTAATCTTTTTCAAGGAATTATCACATTTTAATAGATTTAAAAGAAATTCTACTTACATAATAACATGCTCTGATTCTAGTAGAATATAACATAGATATCTTCATATATGTATGTTAGGGATGATTTAGATTTAAAACAATATTTTTATATTGTGAAAGATCCTGGATATATTTTGTTTATTGGAGAAAGAAAATGACCCTAGGAAATGTATTTGCAATGAATGATATATCTATATATCATTTCTTAAAAAAAAAATCCTTAAGAAATTAGGGTGGAAATAGGAGGGTCATTTCAGTTGGTATCAGAGCTATGTTGTTAAATAACATAGCAAAAATTTTTGTATGAATTTGTTTGCATTGGATGTATAGAAGTGTTTACTGCTTTGGATGTTATGTTTTTTATTTATACTATTGATATCTATTATGACAGAATAAGTGATAAATTAAAATGAATTAATCTATAGAGCATTAGGCAAAACAGACTAACCTAAGTGTTATATCCATAGAGCTATGGTAGGACCCAGACATCAAAATGTAGGAACAAGTGAACCACCCATGGTGAATGCGCAAGAATTCATGAGGGCCATAAGAGATGGAGTAGGCAACAGGCAGGAAAATCCACATGAGGAACTTTCCAAGCTACTCAAGACTTTTACCAATCTTGGAGGCAAAACCTTTGATGGCACAGAAGGAGTTATGGGGGTTCAAAATTGGCTTAGAATTTTGGAAAGAATCTTTGCAGACATGCAAGTTGAAGACCAAAGGAAGAGGCAAATTGCATCCAGGCAATTGAGAGGAGCAGCTTTGGATTGGTGGGAGGTTATCATAGCTGGAAGACCTGAAGGAGAAGTAACATGGGATCAGTTTAAAGCAATGTTGGAAGGTAGATTTATCCCTGCATCAGCTAAGGAATCTTTACTGGAGGAATTCATCAAATTGAGGCAAGGGACTATGAGTGTCACTGAGTACACTCAGAAGTTTGAATCATTGGCAAAGTATGGTGCAGTGCTCATCACTACTGAGGAAGCTAAGAATGGCAGATATATCCAGGGGTTGAACTCTAGCCTTAGTAGAGCCATGCTACCATATAAGGATAAAACTTTTGATCAAGTTTTGGATTTGACTCTGAGCATTGAACAACATGATAAAGCTAGAGAGAATTTCAGGGCATTCAAAAATAATCAAAACAAGAAGGGAAAGGGTAAATTTCACCCTTATGATAAAAAGAAAACAGACATAACTTCCACCAAGAAACCAGAAGAAGCCAGAACTGCTGAAGTTAAGAAGAGGATCACTTGTTACAACTGTGGACAAGAGGGGCACATGAAAAATAGGTGCACCAATCCTAGACCAGCATCCTTCAATTGTCACCATTGTGGGAAGGAAGGTCACATAAAGAGGAACTGCCCAGATTTTAAGCAAGGAAAATTAGGGGCTTTGGAAGGGAAAGGCAAGGCAGCTGAGGGATCAAATGTTGAAAGGCATGGTCAAGTTGAAGGTACTTTGCTTATCCATTCAATACCTTTAACAGTAGTATATGATACTGGGGCTACACACTCATTGATCTCTCATGATATTGCACAACAATTAAAATTGAACTGTATGATTGTTGATAAACCACTGCTAATTAGAAGCCCTATAGGTAGTTCATGTGTCATGGGTATGATGTGCATGCAACTGGGATTAAATATAGGAGGACATGTGTTTGAGTCAAACCTATATGTGTTGCAATATCCAGACATAGGAATTATTTTAGGAGTTGATTGGTTGAGTAGATATAAGGCTATCATAAATATGGAGACATCCACCATATCATTGAAGGTTTCTGATGGACAAAGAATAATCGTTCTTTGTGAGGCAAACAAAAATAGAAGTATAGCCAACCTTTCTGCATTGTCAAATGAAAAACCCATGCCTGCATTAGAAGAGATCCCCATAGTTAATCAATATGATGATGTGTTTGGGGAAGTAAGAGGAGTTCCTAATCACAGGCCAGTTGAATTTTCAATTAGAATAATTCTAGGAGCTAGCCCAGTGGTTAAAAGACCAACCAGAATGGGGCCTAAGGAATTGATGGAGTTGAAAAAGCAATTAGTTGAACTAGAAGAAAAAGGTTTTATTAGACCCAGTAGCTCATCATGGGGAGCACCAGTAGTCTTTGTTAAGAAACATGATGGATCCCTGAGATTATGTATTGACTATAGGGAATTAAATAAAGTCACAATTAAAAATAAATACCCCTTACCAAGAATTGATGATCTCTTTGATCAATTGAGTGGTGCAAAGATATTCTCCAGGCTTGATTTAGCCTCAGGCTTTCATCAGATGAAAGTAGAAGAGGAAAGCATTAAGTATACAGCCTTTAACACCAGATATGGACTTTATGAATTTTTGGTGATGCCATTTGGCTTAACAAATGCTCCTTCCTATTTTGTTGATTTGATGAATAGGATTTTCAGAGAATACTTGGATAAATTTGTATTAATATTTATTGATGATATACTAATTTATTCTAAGTCAGTTAGAGAGCATGAGAACCATTTGCATATAGTATTTGAGAAATTGAGACAGGAGGACTTGAAAGCAAAGTTTTCAAAATGCACTTTTTGGCAGAATGAAGTGAACTTTCTAGGCCATATTATATCAGAAAAAGGAATAGCTGTGGACTCCAATAAAGTCATTGCAGTGCAAGCTTGGAAAAGGCCTACTAATGTCACTGAAGTCAGATCATTCATGGGAATGGCTGGTTACTATAGAAGATTTATACAAGATTTTGCAAAAATCTCAATTCCATTAACCAGATTGACTAGGAAAAATCAAGTGTTCACTTGGACTGAGGAATGTGAAAATGCCTTTGGGAAATTAAAAGAAGCACTGGTACAAGCTCCAATTCTTAAAGTACCTGAGGGAAATGAAAACTTGGTGGTGTATACTGATGCAAGTGGACAAGGGCTTGGAGCAGTATTGATGCAACAACATCAGGTAATAGCTTATGCTTCTAGGCAGTTGAAATCAAGTGAAGTAAGGTATGCTACTCATGACCTTCAATTGGCTGTTGTAGTGTATGCCCTTAAGCTATGGAGACACTACTTGTTAGGGGCAAAATTTGAAGTATATACAGACCATAAATCACTCAAATATTTGTTTTCACAAAAAGAATTAAATATGAGGCAGCAAAGATGGATTGAACTCTTAGCCTCATATGATTTTGAAATATTATACACACCAGGTAAGGCTAATAAAGTAGCAGATGCCCTAAGTAGACAACATGCTAAAGTGGCTAGATTAATGATAGAAGAGTTTAACACTTTATCATTATTAATTGATTCAGAGATAAAAAGTGATAACATAGAAAACATGAGCTTATGCAGTGGGAAGGTAGAAATGGGAAAATTAAGTTTTATTACTCTGGGATCAGAATTGAAAAATAAAGTTGCAATGCTACAAAACCAAGATCCATTTTTATTTGGAAAGAAGACACAAATATTAAATGGTGAGACAGTAGAAGGTTTTCAGTTGGATGATCAGGGCCATCTGAAGAAAGGAGAAAGAATATGTGTTCCAGCAATGGATGAGTTGAAGCAAGAAATTTTGGATGCTTACCACAAAAGCAAATATACTATACACCCAGGAAGCACAAGAATGTATCACAACCTCAAGAGAGATTATTGGTGGAGTGGTATGAAGAGTGCAGTGGCAACCTATGTATCAAAATGTATGGTTTGCCAGCAAGTGAAGGCTGAGTATCAAAAACCCTCAGGAATGCTTCAACCTTTGCAAATACCACAGTGGAAATGGGAAGACATATCAATGGATTTTATTGATGGTTTGCCTAGAACTAGGAGGGGAAATGATAGTATTTGGGTAATGGTGGATAGGTTAACCAAGTCAGCCCACTTTATACCAGTGAAATCAGAAAGAAATGCTAATACCCTAGCCCAGTTGTTTATTAAAGAAGTAGTCAGACTGCATGGTATACCAAAGACTATAGTGAGTGATAGAGATACCATCTTCACTTCAAAATTTTGGCAGAGTTTTCACAAGGCAATGGGGACTGATTTATGTTTGAGTACAGCATACCATCCTCAATCTGATGGTCAAATAGAAATTGTGAACAAATTGCTTGAAGACACGTTGAGAGCATGTGTATTGGATTGGGGAGGAAGCTGGGAAGATTACATATATCTAGCTGAATTTGCATACAATAACACCCATCACAGTAGCATAGGCATGGCCCCCTTTGAAGCTCTCTATGGAAGGCCATGTTTATCACCTTCAAGTTGGCATGAGTCTGGAGAAAAAGTGGTCTTAGGACCAGAAAATGTGAAGGAGACTTCTGAAAAGGTAGCCTTGATCAGAAAAAGAATTGCCTCTGCCCAAGATAGGCAAAAGAAATATGCAGATCAAAGAAGGAAGGCAGTACAATATGATGTTGGGGATTATGTGTTCATCAAGATATCACCCATGAAAAAGGTTCTAAGGTTTGGGAAACAAGGAAAGTTGATTCCTAGATATATAGGACCATATAAAATTCTAGAAAGAATAGGGACAGTAGCCTATAAATTAGAATTGCCAGAAGAAATGAGAGCAATGCATGATGTCTTTCATGTGTCTCAACTAAGGAGATGGGTTCATGATAAGGAAGCAATACTAGAATCCTCTAAGGATGTGCAGATTGATCCTAGAATGATCTATGAAAAGGAACCAGTGGGCATAGTTTCTAGAGAAACCAATAAATTGAGAAACAAAGAAATTAAATTAGTAAAAGTACAATGGAGTCTAGACCCAAATGATTGCACATGGGAAGTGGAGGATAAAATCAGAAATGATTATCCCCAGCTGTTTGATTGAAGAAAAGGTAAATCTATATATATATATACATACTAATGAATGTGTTGGTTGAATATGCATTGTGATTTTTTTTATCTTGTGTTGATATGCATAGTACTTAATAGATGATTGGTTTGAAAATGGTTTTGAAATCAGAAAAATTCATTTTTTTCTGAAGAGATGATACTTAAGTTAAGTATGAAAGAATTGTGGGACACAATTCCTAAAAGGAGGGGTATATGTGATAACCCTAGTTTTTGTGAGTAATTTCATGATTTAATTTAGTTTGTATTTGTTTGAAATTGCATTGGAAAAAAAATAGGAATAGGAAATTGGTTTGCAGATACAAAGTATAAAACATGTACATGTGCACAAGACAGTGTACACATGCACACAGATTTCTGTGTAACAAAAATTTGGCAGAAATTAATAGATAAAAATAAAATAACTGATCTAGAGATACATATGCATAAAGATAGAATTTTGTCTTTAAATAAAATAGAGTACAAAGAAAATAAGAGCTAGGCTGAAATAAACTTAAAATTTTTAAAAGAAAGAAAAATAAAAGGCTTAGGTATACATAGGTTATACATGTATACAGTCAATCAATCTCTGGAAGAAAACAGAAGTTGCATGAAAATGGCATGAGTCCCTAAACCAGCACTTTATCTATTCTCAGTAATCTCTTTTATTAAGAAAATAATAATAATAATAATAATAAGTCATGCATATGACATGACCAGGGAAAATTAAAAGAGAGGGACTAAATTTCTGGAAAGGAAGACAAGGACCACATACCCTTTCATTTTCTTGAATCAAACCAGAGGCAGGCTAGGTTTGGGATGGGGTAGAACTGACATTGGGTAAGTCCATAAACCCTAGTAACAGCCAAGATTTATATAAAAGGCCTAGTATAGTAAGATCATATATTTTTTGTTCTTCATTAACCTAAAGAAAAATATACAAGGCATAAACCAGAGAAAATAGGAAGAGGCAGAAGACTAAAAAGGGGTTCATAAGGCATAGGAAGAAGAAGGATTAAGGTGAGTAACCTCACTGAAAACTTTGGCATTAAGACCTGAATATTGAGGCAGCCAGTTTGAACTAATTTTCTTTTACAAGTTATGTTTTATGATTGGATGACTTTGGTTTGTTAATGATTTGTTTAAGGGTAAAACCTCTATCTGATTTACCCAGAAAAATAAGAGTCATGGATTCATGAACTAAAATGTGTGTCTGAGATATGGGTTAGCTTTGAGATTAAGTGTTTTCTTTTATAAGTTTTCTTTATAAGTTGTTTATAAAAATCCCCGGATTCAAGTAGTGGGTATATGGTCTGAAGGTAGAAAGAAATATGGGCTGTAACATTGTGTTGTTGCTTATGTCTCATATTAAGTAAAACAAAAGAAAATGTAGAAGTGCAATGTTGTACATGTGTTGAGCTTCTATGTTTTATGAAATACCCAAATCAAATATACTTGTGGTTTAGCCAGATCATGAATCTGATTGAACCAGAGGTAAGGGAAAAAATATATATCTAGCAAATTACTCAGGACCATATGTTTACATCTTGATCCAGTGAAACCCATAGGCAAAATAATGTGCTAAGAAGTCACCTCCCTCTTTCATGATAAAATGTTTGCTTTTGAGAATATAACTTACCAAACTCTGGATGAATACATATTGCTTGCATTATTTATATTTCTCTGATTAAGAAGTGAGATGCAGAAGGGATTAGCACTGCTATGAAAAAAAATAATAACACTTAGTAATTTAACTAAGGACTTGGGATCTTAGGGCTACCAAAGTATAACTTGGCAAGGGGAATATTGCAAGTTCACACATGGTATATTTATACCCAGGGGCCTGAGTGTGCTGGGTTAACAGAGAAATGTCCCAGGCAGTGTGTGTTTAAAAAGGAGAAAGTAGCTAAAGACCCTGTTATATGTGATAATGAATTCTAGGAATAGATTCAGGAGAGGCCTGGGCAAAACCCCTGATGGCCAGTAAAGTTAAAAAGGGGATGATAACTGAATTGATGTTTGTATATGGTTGTTTTGGTGCTTTTTATGGATGAATCTTATGATTGTTTTCTATGAATCAAGTCATGGTGATTATATGTGTAAATAATCTGTTAACACTGAGATGAAGGAACATGCTTCACAAAAAGAAAAACAAGCATAAGGAAGATACTGAGTTTCTTATTCATGTAAAGTTTGTTTATAAAGAAAATTGAATGAGATCATGTTTTCAGTTAGATTATTCATACCAGACAAATAGTCTGACCCTTTTGTGTTTATGCACCATTGGGTGTCTCATATTCATATGGGGCAGTTCACGGTGGTTTTGCAAGGAAATAGGAACTGCTTTGATCAGGCTTTGGATGTTAAACTGCTTAAGATTTGGATGCTATGTTTTTTTTAAAGACTTTGCTGAAGTAAACTACACCTTCATGATGAATTA
Source organism: Allium fistulosum (assembly GCA_030737815.1). Classification (NCBI taxonomy): domain Eukaryota; kingdom Viridiplantae; phylum Streptophyta; class Magnoliopsida; order Asparagales; family Amaryllidaceae; genus Allium; species Allium fistulosum. The sequence goes on along the minus strand of CM060902.1, from coordinate 1,171,218,887 downwards.
GATTAAGACCTATTGTTTAAAATTTGAAACCAATGTATGGTTAATTGCTGTTTTGTAATTGTTGAACTCATATGTCTCAGCTGAACTATGTGCTTTGTTTTGTTAAATGCTTTGCTAAGAAAAATGAATTTTAAGCTTCAAGAACAGTTAGGCTATAATGGTAGAAGATCTGAGATTGAAAGAATTTGTGGTTTGTATGTATATCTATAGAACTGGCATAAGAAAATCCATGTTCAAGTCAAAATAAAATCTGATAGAAAGGGTTGAGTTGCTTTGAAAAGAAAATAGTTTAGTAGGTATTTTGTAACAAAGTAGTGCAAACCAGAACAGGGCTAACATAGCCATTTTTCTTGAGCCTGGGTCAAGCCAGCGACCAAGAATTGAAATTAAGTTTTTAGATCTGTTTCATAGCCAAAGTATATAATAGGTTCAGACAATTGTGTTCACAGGAGAGAAATAAAAAGGAAAACAAAAAACAAAAATTGGGTTTGAACCGACCAGCATAGCACTCGAACTCGTGACCTCTCATGTGTAAGTTAGGCGCGTTTCCATTACGCCTAGATGTTGCTTGTGTTCACTTAGGATCCACTTTCTTTTAGCCTGAGTTTGACACTATACAGATTTTAACACAATCATTCATATTAAAAGCTTGCTTTCCACTGATTATTACTTGATCATTCCTTAATTAGAATAACAGACTAAAGTACATGTTTCCAGTGGATTCTATGGTCAAAAATCAGATTACAATAATTAATCTTTTTCAAGGAATTATCACATTTTAATAGATTTAAAAGAAATTCTACTTACATAATAACATGCTCTGATTCTAGTAGAATATAACATAGATATCTTCATATATGTATGTTAGGGATGATTTAGATTTAAAACAATATTTTTATATTGTGAAAGATCCTGGATATATTTTGTTTATTGGAGAAAGAAAATGACCCTAGGAAATGTATTTGCAATGAATGATATATCTATATATCATTTCTTAAAAAAAAAAATCCTTAAGAAATTAGGGTGGAAATAGGAGGGTCATTTCATGTGCATACTTGTGTGTACATTCGCCATGCTCTGTACCTTTCTCACGTAAGCCCGAAAGGCAGTGCATGATCGGTATATCTGGCCTCAGTTTATCTGAGCTAGGTGTATATATATAAAAATTCTTTTTAATAACGCCTACAGTCAATAGGTGTTCACACTCGTGTGTTCACTCGCCACAATCTGTATTCCCCTCACATCAGTCCGCAAGGCAGTGCATGGGTAATATATCTGGCCTCAGTTTATCTGAGTTAGGCATATGTAAATATTGTAAATATCAATAAAATTTTCAAAAAATGGAGAGAGTAAGCAAATGAAATCCAAGCACTATTTTAACTTATTTGGTTTGATTTGTTATTGAAATAAAATGAAATACCACTTTAATAAACTTTGATAATCAACTAAGGACCAATTTCATGGTTACACTTTGTTATCAACTGAAACAACGAGTTAAACTATTGTCTATTTGTTATGATAACTTAATTTTTGTTGGAAATTTTGATGAGTAATTGACTTAAATTTTAAGATAATGACCAAACCTATATTTAACTTATTTGTGTTAATTTAAAAGTAAATCCTTCATTCGTAAATATTTTCAAAAAAGTTGCATTCATCCCTTTGTAAATAAATCTTGCATTTTATAAATATTTTCATCCTGCATTTGGATTTTGTGGGTAGTATCCGCTGAAAACCCTCATGAGACAACACTCGTCCTACTGGGGACACCCAGAGGTTTAACGGCTTGTTGCATACGCTCAATGCAATCGTGCTCCCTACGAAAATGGATTTATCTTAGTTTTTCCTTTATTCGAGGACGAATAAAAAGATAAGTATGGGGGTATTTGATGTGCACGTAAATGTGCATATTTTTACCACCATATTTAATCTAATTAATTCAAATAAATGATCATATTTGGTATTTTAACTTGTTTTAACAAAAATCCATATTAATTCCAAATTGTCACATATTCATCTTCATCCAAGGGCAAAATAGTCATTCTTTGTGCATAAATTAACTTGAGAAAATTTAATTAGAAATTTCCATACTATTTTGTAGGAATTTGATTTCCATTACAAGTGGTTTCATGAAGAAGATATGCATGCACAAAAAGAACACAAAGGAATGAAGATGGAAATAATTCAATGTGAAGATCATGGAGGACCCCACCTACCCACCTACCTTAATGTATACATTAGAGGATAATGCACATGCTTATGGAATTAATGGCTTCATGTACACTTAAATGATGATTAATGGATGCTAATGGTTACTTGGCCACCACACTTCCTAAGGGGTAGTTTGGGCATTCCCCAAATTATGGATTAGGTTTTCATGCATGTATAAAATCCCCTTTTGTTTCATGTAACCCTCCTCCTCCCTTAGTCTCTCTTTAGTTTAGTTTAGGCTCAAAAATAAATCAAGTTCTCTTCTTTCTTTTCATGGCTACTTAGCCATATTTTTATTTCATGTAACTTTCATTTTTTTTATGCAATGTTAATTAGCGCTCTCTTTCTTTTACATGCTTCTTTAGTTTATTTACTTTCATGTTAGTAGTGTAGATTTATTTTTCATGCAAGTAGAATAGTTTTTTTTCTTTCATTTTTCTCTCTTTTTTCCTCTTGTTAGTTTCATGTTGTTTTCTACATTTGTTGATTTGATAACAAATATGAGAGCTTAATCCCTACAATTTAGGGGTAATGAAGCTCTCTAATATGTAGAAGCAACATTTTGATGTTTATACTCTCTTTTTGTGCTTTAATGGAAACACTTAAAGTGGTTTAATGATGTTGTTTAGCTTTGAATTTGGTAGTCTATATTGTTCATAACAAATAGGCTATGCTTAAACAAACATAACACATATTGCCTCTTCATCTAAATATGATTATGGCAAAGAAGTGAATGTTGAAATTGAAATTTGATAGCCTATATTTCTAAACAATAGTTAATAGGCTGTGCTTAAAATAGATTTTTATTTCAACTTTGTTGTCATATTTCATTAGAGTTAAATGTGTATTAGTGGTTGTGTTATAGTTTGATGGTTTATATTGGGCTAATTAATAACACAAATATACCATACTTATGATAAGCACATCAACTAATTACAGTAATGACAAGAAAAGAGAGATCATAACTTCATTTTGTTGATTTATGTGATCTAGAGAGTGGATTTATCTCTAAATTTCCTTCACACTCTCATATTCTTATCAATTTTCTTTTGCTAGTTTTCTACATCTTCAGCTAATCACATTTTCAACTTTGGTTAATTTGATTGAATAGAATTTTAAAATCATCAATTCCCTGCGGATCGACCCGTACTCGCCACGTACTTCAATAGTACGCCGTGCGCTTGCGGTTATATTTTTAATTTAAATTCGTTCGACGGTTTTCTAAACCGATAGAATTTCCGTCGACGAACATGGAGTATCAAGACGTATTTGAGGAGGTGACCGGACTTTCACCACACATAGAGATTGAGCTCATGTAATAACTCGCCCTGAAACAGGTCTAAATTCTGACCAAAAATAGGCCCATCGAAACTTAAACCCATTCTGAAGTTGGCTATTGGTTGGTATAAAGAACAATACATAAAACTATATATCTACACATTCAGAAACTTACAAAGGAAGGATAAACTATAATATCAGAATAGTACCAATTTATTCAAAAATTCCAATGACATAAAAACAAAGTACAATACCACTAAAATATCCAGAGTACATTCTGAGTTGTAGATTACGAGATATGGATCAACCTTTACTACGCTTGAAACATTCACCGATCGTTATGAAGGATCGGCCAATAATGATCGGCTTAAAATGATCAGCTATCTTCATATCTCAAGATCTTGATGTGTGATCATTTCTGTAGGCTGCACTCTTCAATATACCGATGCTCTAAAAGTTTCAAGTGAATTGGCCTTGTGGATTTTGAGATACCGATCGATCTCTGCTGATTTGAGCAGTTTTATGGATCGTTCCCAATTGATCCATATAAATCCTTGTTTTGTCCGTTCCCAATTTGAAATATAACTTCACGGGGCTATGCCAGTTACTCCATGCTGATTGCACCTCGATTGGGGCCTGGTCCGAATCTGCCCAACCATTGTCCATAGTATTGTATATAATCGATTCCTAAGGTTGATAACCGTCTATTCCTAGTCAAGTCGATGATATCACGGCCTTTCTAAAAGGCGGGATAACATTTGCCCCCCCAAAGTACGTCTTGTTTCGAACATGATGTGCTTTGGATCATCGCAAGCTAGAATCGTCGAAAGGAAACCCATTTGGTTCATCGAATAGTCATTATCCTTCCATTGAGTTGTTTTCTTATCGAGGATCGTATTTTCCTTATTCGTCATGATGATTGGTCGATTTCCAATAGTATAAATATGGGATCACAACTTGTTAGCGATCATCCTACTTTGTTTCTGGCAATATTTGAGCTTCAACATCTTGGTTTTAATTTTTCTCTGGTTGATTCCAAGTGACCATTCAATTTTGTCGATTTTAAAAATTGGATTTTGAACCTTGTACTAGCACGTATACGTGTTTGTACCTGAATCCCAATCACGGTTACACATTCACAGGTCGTTGTCAAGTTTTGAAATTTTTATAAATAGTCTCTACCGATCTTTATTCTTATTTACATATATGTCTTAAAAAATGTTCACTACCGATCGTTATTCACTCATTCACATTCTCCCTTTTTATTTATATATATTTATTATTTTTATTTATTTTATTTATTTTCACCGATCGTTTACTTCTCAGAAAGAAACTTTAGATCGTTTCTAGTTATGGAACGATCTATCCAAAGCCCTTGCCATAAAACGATCGACATTTAGCCTGCTTGTAGAACGATCTGCACAAGATCGTTACCTCGAAACGATCGGCATAACTTTAGGGCCACGGATGATCGACATAGTCCCTACCTATATAAGCACCTTCACTTAGCCATTTTTCCTTCATTCTTCATTTCGTATCGTTTCCAGTAGAAAAGAATGTTCCACTTCCTCCCTTTACTGATCAAAGAAACGATCCAACTTTCCCAAAACCAAACCGCATCTCTTTAAGTTAATCATCATTCAAGCGCTCCTCCAAATCTTACCTTACTTCAAATTCAATCCCATTTCCCTTTCCAGATTCTAACCTAGGTAATTTGATTCAAATTTGCTTTTTGAGTTGAGCACGAGACTTTGGGTTTCATCAATTTCTTGATGTTAGAATTAAACAATGGATAGTTGAAGATTGGAGGAGATGAAATAAAGGAGATTGTGGCCATAACCAATCGTTTGTTAAGGAGGATGAAGCAGTGAAGTTGGGGAAGTTGCTCTATCGATCCATCACGATCGTTCTTGGATGATCGGCAAAACTTTAGGATGTTAAGGCTTGAGTGTTTACCGATCGTCTACAAATGATCGGCAATATTTTGGAGTTGGAGGCTTTTGAGGTGGACAAGTAAAAGTGGGACAATCGGTTGATGGCATGGAGACAATGATCAGCATTGAAGGCTAAGGAGAACGATCGGTGGACATGGCTAACTGTGAACGATCGATAGATGTTGTCTAGGGGAACGATCGGTAATGAGGCATTAAGGAAAACGATCGGTGGGAGTGTTTTTATGAACGATCAGCCGAGTTTGGGGAATGATCAGTTGTTAACAGATAAACTTAAAAAATGGAACTTAAACAAGTGAACTTGAACTAAATGATGAGCTTCGGTCTTGTGTACTTGAACAGAAATTTGAACTAGCATATGACTTGTATATGACTTGAACTGCATATTTGGTAACAAATGACCTTAGAACTATGACACAAACCAATGCCTTTGACTATTCTCTTGAAGCTCCTCAATGACCTAAATAAAAATGAATTTTTCTTGCTGACGATTGATCGTGAAACTAAAACTGCATCGTTTCCCGATGACACAGAGAAACGGTTGAGACGGTCAGGAATGACGGTCTCTCCGGTTGAACCTTGAAGTCTTGTTGTCTCTACCACCTTTAGTTACATACAACTTATTACTGTATTGTATAGCACTTTACCGCACCACACTAGCACTCACTATGCATTGGGGGCTACAGGCTACTTTATCTAACAATGATTTTTCACTAAGTTTAATAGCAATATGTTCTAGTCGTTCTGGGCGCCTTGCAGCTTTGTCAGTTGGATAATCTTCTCAACAGGATAACCCTGGCATGGAATCAAGTTTTGCAACTGAATCTAATATTCATCCTCTAGTCATCGTTCGAAACAACCGGAAAGACTAGGTCCTTAATTTGATCTTTCTTATGTAGTTCCTATCCTTCCATCGGTGGTTATTGATCTTTCTCCCGACTCTCTAGAGGATGCAGTTATTCAGGAGAACCTTGCTAATTCGGTGGCCTTTAAAATTAAGGAAGATGCACTTCGTTGTAAGGCACGGGATTCCTTTTGAAGACGTGTTGGGTCCGTCGTGGGATGACAGGGCTCATAGACCCCTAGAAGGGTATACGGCGTGTAACAAGTTCATGTGCTGGGCTGGATGTGTTTCCTGGGGATTTGACCAGGCAACTAGTACTCGGCAATAAGTGCTCGGCATCAAAGAGCGACTGGCATCAAGGAGTGTTCGGCGAAGCACTGGCCACCCAGGAGTGTTCGGCGAAGCAACTGACATCCATGAGTGCTCGGTGACAAGTGTGCTCGGCATAGTACTCGGCATCCATTAGTGTCCGGCATCGAGACTGTTCGGCGTACCAGAGTACTCAGCGTCAAGGCTGCTCGGCATACAGGAGTACTCGGCATCCCATGGTGTTCGGCGAGGCACTTGACAGCCAGAAGTGTTCGGCGAGGCACCCAACATCCAACGAGTGCTCGGCGACAAGTGTGCTCGGCGTCAAGACTGCTCGGCATACGAGACTGTTCGGCGTACAGGAGTACTCGGCGTAAGGGCACTCGGCGTCAAGAAGAGCGTTCGGCTTCAACTGACTAACATCCTACACTTCCCAAACATCAACCACCTCGTTCGGCATAGAAGGGATGGTTCGGCGCAGAGCGTTCGGCCTCAACAGACAACCATCCTACACTTCCCACGACACCAACATACCGTTCGGCATAGAAGGGATGGTTCGGCGCAGAGCGTTCGGAGAACCTTGCTCGGCATACGACGACCACTGTACTCGGGCTGGAGCGTTCGGCAATCAACCCACTTGGGAAGTCCAGCCCATCTTTGCCTATAAATAGAGGGGCATGGTCACAGTGAAATGGATCCTTTTTGGAGAACACTGGGGAGACTCTGCTATTTTTGAGACTCATCTTCTCTACTTAACAACTTCATTCAAGCATTTGATTCATGAATTGTATTTGTAATCAACTATTAAGAAGATCAATAAAGTTTAACCTCAAAGTGGATGTAGGCAATTACGCTGAACCACTATAAATTTGGTGTTCTTACTTTCTGCATTTAAATTAGCATTCTCTTCCTTCTTGAATTTATCTTCATCACTTATATCTCTACACAATCTTTCTCTACGAGGTTAGTGACCAATTTTGGTGCTAACACTTTGGTGCTTTCACTGAGAATTGAAATCAGGGATCTGCTTTGAAGCTACTGGATTGAACAAATCCCCCAGAGAAGATCCGACTTACTGATAGGACATCCGTTGATTCTACTCAGAGTTCATATCAATAACTCTACAATGGCGAGACCACGTACCAGGTCAGCTTCTCTTAATGCGGATGCCCGAGAGACTGCTAGCGTGCAACAAGCAGGACCTAGCAATCAACCTGCGATCCCGAGTGCAGGGATTGCCGCTCAAGAACAGACTCCAGTTGTCACTAGAGTAGAGTTCAATGACTTGATGAGAGAACTTAGGGAAAGCAGGAGACAACTGGGAGAACAGATGCAAGCTAATGCCAACCTAATGGCACAACTCACTCAACAGCAGCAACAAAATGCTGGGGGCAATCCAGCTGCTTATTCCTCATCTGACAGCTCTACTTCTTCTGATGAACCACCCAGGCGTAGACGCCGTAAGACTGAAGCTGCAAGGGCGGATGCTGCTGTTCGAACAGCTGGAGACCGCGACCAAGCCAGAACTGGAAGCTTCCGAACCGGAATACAGATGGAGGATGGAGCTCCAGATCATCAAAATGCTAACAATGTTGAACCTCACGATGCACGATTGGCAGATCGCCAGGAAAGGAGGCATCAGCATGGACAGGCGCGTAGAACTGACTCCAACCTCCCAGCTTCCATACAGACACCCGATCTGACAGCCATGATCAGGCAACTGATGAAAGAAAATCAGGGCTTATCAAATGACGACTGGGGAGTGTCAAGAAGTCATACTCCGTTCACGGATGTTGTGCTGCAAGCGGCGTACCCCAAGAAGTTTAGCATGCCAACCATTCCTGCATACGAGGGAAAGACTGACCCCAGACAACATGGAATGAGGTATGAATGGATGATGGATTCAGCCAGAGCAAATGATCCCACCAAGTGTAGGTGCTTTCCGATTACTCTATCTGGGATCGCTACTATGTGGTTCACCCGACTTCCTCCGCGATCCGTATCAAATTTCGAGGAGTTGGCAAAGAAGTTTATTGAGCAATTCAGGATACACACTACACGCCCGAAGGACGTGATGTCTCTGTCGAGTGTAATCCAGAATCCCGGAGAGTCGCTGAAGGAGTACTTACAAAGATTCCACGTTGCGGCAACTGAAGTCAGTAATCCCAACGACCATGCAATCCTAATGGCTGTAATGAGAGGTGTAGATCCGGATTCTGAATTTGGGGACTGGCTGGTAGGAAAACCTCCGGCTACGCTAGAGCGTTTCAACTCCAAGGCACACCAGTTCATAAGAAGAGAGGAAGCTAGGTGGGTACGACGAGATAAGGCACCGGGACCTGCCCAAGAGTCAATCAAGAGCAACATTGCTGTGAAGCAATCTGGAGACAATTCGGGAAAGGTCCAAGTCAATGTCCAGAGTAAGCCTGTGCAGTCCAAAGAGTCCGGAGGAAGAAGTCAAGGAAAGAGGAAAGAAGCGGGAAAGTGGAAGTCGAGAATTCCAAGCTATAGCGAGTACACTCCGCTAAACACCCCACTTGAGAACATTTACCTATCCACCTGCAATACTTTTCAGTATAGAAAACCACGTCCAAAAGAATCAACTGAAGAACAGAAGCGGACTGGGAAATATTGCCGCTTCCATGAAACTTATGGACACAACACGGAAGAATGCAGACACCTGCATGATGCTATCGAGAAATTGATCAGACAAAAGAAGTTGCAAGAATTCGTAAAGGATCCACAGGAAGGAGGACAGGCAACGTCCAACCCAGGTCTTGCACCAGCTCCACGTCATCCTGAGGAGCCTGCTCGGGCTGTTGGAAGACTGGTCATAAATACAATTATCGGCGGACCTCATCCCGCAGATAAGAACTGGCAAGAGATGGAACGATATGCAAGCTCCTTGAAGCATGCAAATTTTGAGTGCTGTTCGAACGTAGAGGACGGGGCCCCTGCTAAGCAGCAGCGCGTGATGACAGACGATATTGTGTTCAGGAACAGAGACGCTGATCAGGTAGAGGCCCCGACCGTCGATCCCATGGTCATATCTGCAACGATCGGACCAGCATATGTAAAAAGAATTTTGATTGATTGTGGAAGTTCAGTCAACATCATCTTCAAGAAGGCCTATGATCAGATGAAGCTAGAGACAAAAGACTTGAAACCATCCAAAGCTCGTATCCACGGCTTTAACGGCGCTGCGACTGATGCGGTAGGGTATGTCGAGTTACCAGTTGAACTGGGACAAGGCGAGCGTCGGAGGGTACGAATTCTACCCTTTGTAGTTTTGGATGTGGACTCTCCGTATAATGTTTTCTTGGGTCGGCCGGCCCTGGCTGAATTTAGGGCGGCACTAGCCCCGTGGTGTTTGACTTTGAAGTTTCCGACTGACAAAGGAGTAGGCATTGTTCACGGTGACCAAGCAGCTGGTCGCTCTTGTTATGTGGCCGAGCTCCGAGAGGCCCACCGGAGGGAGAAAGGAAAGGTTGCGGACAATCCCGTCCGCATCCTCAATACGAATAATTGACAAGTAGTGCCTGAGCCCTGGCTCGGGCATAGTTCTCGGATCTACGGAGATATAGATCCGAGAGACGACGATGAGAAACCCAGGGAAGAGAAGGCGGCACCGGCTGAATTAACAATTGACATCTCAGTTAGCCGTGACGACCCTTCGCAAATACTGAAGATCGGATCACAGTTAGGCCCCGCAATGACTGAAGACCTTAGCGACTTCCTCCGGGCAAACCTTGATGTTTTTGCCTGGACGCATTCTGATATGTGTGGGATTTCTCCCGCCATCACGAGTCATATGTTGAACATAGACCCGAAATACGTCCCAGTCAAGCAAAAAAGGAGAGGAATGGATCCGGAGAGATCCGCCGCTCTTGGAGAGGAGGTGGACAAACTCAAAGCAAATGGGTTCGTCCGCGACGCCCTCTACCCGGAGTGGGTCTCCAACCCCGTGCTAGTAAAGAAGGCGAATGGGAAATAGAGGACTTGCGTAGATTATTCCGACTTGAACAAAGCATGCCCTAAGGACAGTTTCCCGTTGCCTAGGATCGATCAGTTGGTCGATTCCACAACAGGACACGAATTATTGTCATTCATGGATGCGTACTCATGATACAACCAAATCCCAATGCATATTCCGGACCAAGAACACACCAGCTTCGTTACAAATGTCGGGCTGTATTGCTATGTAGTGATGCCCTTTGGATTAAAGAATGCTGGAGCAACTTACCAACGTCTGGTGAATCGAATGTTCAAGGACCAGCTGGGCAAAACCATGGAAGTCTATGTGGATGACATGCTCGTGAAGTCACGACGGTCAAACGACCACATTCAAGACTTAGCTGAAATGTTTAACATACTCAGGTTCTATGGAATGAAGATCAACCCGCTGAAGTGTTCTTTCGGCGTTGCATCAGGGAAGTTTTTAGGATTCATCGTCAACGCTAGGGGAATCGAAGCCAACCCAGAAAAGATCCAAGCCATTCGAGATGTACAAGCGCCCAGGACTATAAAGCAGGTACAGAGCTTGAACGGAAAAGTAGCTGCGCTGAGTCGATTTATATCCAAGGCAACTGACAAGTGCATCCCGTTCTTTGACATAATAAAGAAAGGAAAGAGGAATTTTGAATGGACGTCTAGCTGCGAGGAAGCATTCCAGAACCTGGTAAGGCATCTGGAGAGCCCACCAATGCTATCTAAACCAGTTGACCATGAGATGCTGTACGTTTACTTGGCTATATCCCCTCATGCGATAAGCGCAGCTTTGGTTCATGAGGAGGATCGAGTCCAGAAGCCGGTATATTATGTTAGCAAGCGTTTAACGGGGGCAGAGAAGAATTACCCTAAAATCGAGAAATTGGCTTATTGCTTGGTGATTGCATCACGCAAGCTGCGCCCATACTTTCAAGCACATTCAATCGGCGTTTATACCGATCAACCCCTGAGGCAGGTACTTCAACGACCGGAAACTTCTGGAAGATTGCTAAAATGGAACATCGAGTTGAGCCAATTCGATATCGCGTACTTACCACGGAGAGCCATCCGAGGGCAAGCGTTAGCAGACTTCATCGCTGAATTTACCATACCCATCAAACCGGACGATCACGACATCATTCCCCCCATTCGATGGAAATCATACATTGACGGCGCATCAAACGACCGTTGCTCCGGCGCGGGCGTAGTTCTTATAACTCCGGAAAACCGATCAATCTATTATGCCTTGAAGCTCGATTTCCCGGCTACGAACAACGAAGCTGAATATGAAGCACTGATCGCTGGCTTGAAGCTCATCAAAGAACTCGGGATCGAATCAGTCGAAATCTTTTGTGACTCGCAGTTAGTGGTTTACCAAGTACGAGGAGACTACCAAGCAAAAGGACGAAAGCTTGCTCCGTACCTCATTCAGGTCCAAGAACTACTATCAAATCTTGAGCGTTATGACATTTCACATATCCCACGAGAACAGAACAAAGAAGCCGACTTGTTGGCTAAGTTCGCAAGTACCGACGATGCTCAACAAATGGGATTGTATCCCGTTAAAGTCTTGCATGCCCCGAGCGTAGACGAGATGAAAATCGATCGCGTGTTGGAAACAGAGATCGAGAAGGACTCGTGGATAACCCCATTTAAACTGTACCTGACAACCGGGGTTTTACCAGAAAAAAGAAGCGAAAGACGACAGGTCCTTCGAAAGGCTGCGCGGTACGTAATGCAGGGTGGATCCATGTACCGGAAAGGATTCTCAGTCCCATTGTTACGGTGCATCGCTCATGATGAAACAAAGCGAGTCTTGAGGGAAGTTCACGAAGGGGAATGTGGCGACCATACTGGGGGGCAAACGCTAGCAAAGAAGATCCTCCGCTATGGATATTACTGGCCCACCGTAAACCGGGATGCCGCGGACTACGCAAGAAAATGCGACAAGTGTCAAAGATATGCAAAAATCCCGAGGGCTCCGTCAACGGAACTCACACAAATGATCAGTCCTTGGCCATTTGCGATCTGGGGAATCGACATAATCGGCTCTTTGCCTCTATCCAAAGGTGGTGCGAAATGCGTAATAGTTGCAGTCGACTATTTCATGAAATGGGCTGAGGCAGAACCTTTGGCCACTATCACCTCTAAGAAGGTCATTAACTTCGTTGTACGAAACATTATATGCCGCTTTGGCCTTCCACGCACCATCATTACAGACAACGGAACGCAATTCGAAAGTAGAGAGTTCAAAGAGTTCTGTTTAAAGTACGGCATCGAGAAAAAGTTCGCCGTCGTTGCACACCCAAAAGCTAACGGACAAGTCGAGGCCGTTAACAAAATAATCAAGTCCATACTAAAGAAGCGTCTGGAGAAGGTCGGAGGCAAATGGGTAGATGAACTCCCGACAGCATTATGGGCGTATAGAACTACCCACAAGTCCACGACCGGCCACACTCCGTTCGCCTTGGCATACGGCTCTGAAGCCGTTATACCCGTGGAACTTGAAGTTCCATCGCACCGAGTGACATACTACGATCCCAAGACGAACCAAAACCTCTTGCTGGAATCACTGGACTACATCGATGAAAAACGGGAAGAAGCTGAATTAAGGGCGGCGGCGCACAGACATCGAGTCAAGCGTTACTATGACGGCAGAGTCCGCCCAAGAATCTTTGATGTGGGAGATCTCGTTCTGAAACGAGTCTTCCCGGTACCATCACGCATGAATCCCAGCTGGGAAGGTCCATACGCCATTGAACGGAAGCTTGGAGAAGGAACATTCAAGCTAGCGACCGTTGATGGCGCGACACTCCCCCGAGCATGGAACGGTGAACATTTGCGGCACTATTACATTTAGCATGTTTCCCTTTCTTGTTATAGGCACTATTGTTTCCTGCATGTTTCCATTCAATAATGACTTAGTTTCCTTTTAAAGTTGTAATCGAGCAATTTAGTTGATTTTCATTAATAAAGGCTTGAAGCCACATTTTCTATGAAGTTTCTATATCTCTTAATTGGATGATAAATTACATTATTCTGCGCGACATACAGGCTCGTACGAACGATTCCAAATCTCCGAATCCCCAGAGTGCAGAGCGGAGTACTCTAAGTCCCCCGAGCGCGGACTAGAGTATAAACGATTCCAAATCTCCGAATCCCCAGAGCGCGGATCGGAGTACTCTAAGTCCCCGGAGCGCGGACTAGAGTATAAACGATTCCAAATCTCCGAATCCCCAGAGCGCGGATCGGAGTACTCTAATTCCCCGGAGCGCGGACTAGAGTATAAACGATTCCAAATCTTCGAATCCCCAGAGCGCGGATCGGAGTACTCTAAGTCCCCGGAGCGCGGACTAGAGTATAAACGATTCCAAATCTCCGAATCCCCAGAGCACGGATCGGAGTACTCTAAGTCCCCGGAGTGCGGACTAGAGTATAAACGATTCCAATCTCCGAATCCCAAGAGTGCGGAGCGGAGCACTCTAAGTCCCCAGAGCGCGGACTAGAGTATAAACGATTCCAAATCTCCGAATCCCCAGAGCGCGGATCGGAGTACTCTAAGTCCCCGGAGCGCGGACTAGAGTATAAACGATTTCCAATCTCCGAATCCCCAGAGTGCGGAGCGGAGTACTCTAAGTCCCCAGAGCGCGGACTAGAGTATAAACGATTCCAAATCTCCGAATCCCCAGAGCGCGGATCAGAGTACTCTAAGTCCCCGGAACGCGGACTAGAGTATAAACGATTCCAAATCTCCGAATCCCCAGAGCGCGGATCGGAGTACTCTAAGTCCCCGGAGCGCGGACTAGAGTATAAACGATTCCAATCTCCAAATCCCCAGAGCGCGGATCGGAGTACTCTAAGTCCCCGGAGCGCGGACTAGAGTATAAACGATTCCAATCTCCGAATCCCCAGAGCGCGGATCGGAGTACTCTAAGTCCCCAGAGCGCGGACTAGAGTATAAACGATTTCCAATCTCCGAATCCCCAGAGTGCGGAGCGGAGTACTCTAAGTCCCCAGAGCGCGGACTAGAGTATAAACGATTCCAAATCTCTGAATCCCCGGAGCGCGGATCGGAGTACTCTAAGTCCCCCGAGCGCGGACTAGAGTATAAACGATCCCAAATCTCCGAATCCCCAGAGCGCGGACTAGAGCATAAACTATTTCAAGCCTCCAAGTCCCCGGGACACAGAGTCTGCAAGAAGTCCAAGTACTCGAAAGATGTGGGATGAGAGGTACGCCATGTCCAAAAAATGTTTGAACAGCGCAAGAATGGACTGGGAGATAATGCAACCCATAAGAACTTGAGTTATGGCTACAATTAGTCAGCAAACCAAATAAAGACAAGAGAAGCATTCAAACACAAAAGAAACTAAAACTTTATTCAATAAGTCCAAAATGGGGATACATGACCACTCCTACAAAATTCAGACCTCTCTATACAAACTACAAATCATGGGAGATAAAAACAATTACAAAGCTTAGTCAGGAAACTTGTTGAACAAGTGCATCGATTATTTCTTCGACTTCTTCTTCTTGTCTGCCTTTGGTGTTTCCGACGACTCCTCTCCCTCACGTTTTTTCTTTGGACTTTTTGCTTGCTAGAGAGACGGAGTCAGGAGTAGGAGACGGAACATCTAGTGGTTTGGACCTGCCCGGGAGAATGATTTTCAGAGGTCTGTTCCGCGGGTCAGTGAGTTCCAGGACTTCAGATTCAACTTTGACTTTGACCTTTCTCTTCTCCTCGTCGGCGAGACGGTCCTTCATGCTCATCTCTGAAGTATGTTTAGAGGCGCCAGTGATTTTAACTTCGTCGCTTCCTTCGGCAGGAGACGAAGTATCAAGTTTGTCATCATCAAGCGCCCCGATCACTTGAGCGTCTGGGCCGGGAGTTACCCCTGCGTGAGCAACGTCGCTTGTTTTCCCCGCTTCCTCCTTGGCGTCATCGCTCCTCGGAGTTAGCTCTGCGTCAGAACGACCTGCACGAAAATATAAGAAGTGGGCATTAGAATGAATAACCACTGCTGAAAAATGACGGGATCTCTTCGACTTCTAGAGAAAGAAGAATTTCCTACCAGGATCCGGTTGGCTATTGGTGGCGCGTGGGGTTTCACCCTCCAGGATAGGTGACAGCACATGAACGCCGAGCCCGGGATCTTCGGGATCATAACTGGCCGGGAGGAATTTCAAACCGTCAAAACAGATTTTTGGAAACTTGGCCTTAAGGTCGACCATCTTTTCCGCAACAGTTGGGTCCACGGCAGGAGTAGGAGGAGGAGGCTTAGAGAATTCCGTTCTTTTACGCGGCTCTCGAACTTGCCTCGTACTCGATGAACTGGAATGTTGTTCTCGAGCAGCATCAGACTGATAACCCTTCTGCATAGACTTCTCTTTATCCGGCTCAGTTGTAGGAGGAAGATCGCGGGACTGGGAAGATTGATAGTGTGCTTTCTTGTGGTGAGATGACTCGCGCGGACGATTGTCCCTATCTTCATAATCACCTCAGTCCCGGCGTCTGCCTGAACCGGAATCCCGTCCGGAGTGATGGAATATAGAAGACCCCTGAAGGCGATCAAGTCCGTGTGAGCGGCCCATATCACCTGCAAAGAAGGGAGATAACAACGAGTTAAGGAGAATTCACGAATTAAAAAGACTTGAAGTATATTATGGAATGCGCATGTGCGTGTGTGTCCTAAGTGTTCCCCCCGACGGACCCGTTCGTTTATCTTTGCTAATCGGAGTATTGTCTCTTTGAGCCGGGAGTTGAACTCCTACATTGCCTCTAGCGGGCGAAGAGAATTTGAGAGCTTCAGGATCATCGAACCCGTAATTAAGTATGTCTTCGGGAATAGAAAGGTTCGATAGACCTCTCAAGGAACTTTCCAGATGCTGCGAAGAAGCCTCTTTCTCAGGAGGGGTAGGCGTAACTTTTGAGGTGCCACCAACTTTCTCCTTTTGAACCGTGTATTTCAACTTCTTCTTTCCCTTCGAAGGGGAGGATGATGTCTCAATATCCTGAACTTCGATTGTCGGATTCCAAGCGGGACCCACGTTCTCGCCCTGAGTTTCGGGGGCATCATCCTCTTTGCGCTCGCCTTCTTCATGCGCGTCGGGAGCGCGACGCGACGATGGTCCAGCAAGTTTTTCCCTTTACCAGATAAAGGTTTGGGAATTGTAACACCTTCTGGAAGGCTGATCCGACGACCAGGAGCTAGCAAACCGAACCCCGACAGCGATTCATTTGAAATGATAGCTCGGATATCTCGATCCTCGGCCGGAAGAGCTCTAATCGCATCGACAGCATCAGAATATCCTCGGCCTTCCGGGCGTGGGCTGATACCTGAAAAGATGAAACGGAAAGTTAGGAAAGACATGCTCGGGTTAAATACGAATAGTAACTCAGCAGAGAGACTTACTGCCTTCAACCCATCTCCTAGCGAAACCGGAAGGGCAGCGCACATAGAACCATTCCTGTTTGTACAGGGCGAATTTGCTACAGGCCCCTGTCAAGATCTGGCACTTGTGGTATGGCTCGAGGAACATGAAGGAAGGGCTATCTTTTCGTCTCTTGAACATATAAATGTATCCGATATCGCCGGGGGTTGGAGGTCTGGAGAAGACGGCCATGAAAAGTAAATAAGTCCCATATAGAAACGCATGGCCGTTCGGGTGCAGCTGCGACGGAGCTATGTCTATATACTGCAGCACATCTCGGAGAAATAAATTGAACGGAGGCACGCTGCCCATCCAACACATAAACTTGTTGCAGGCTGTGTACCCGACTGGGGGCAGATGAGGGCGGTCGTGTCTCGAAGGAACTAACACGTCAGCAAAGGGAATCCCGTGAATGGAACATATCCGTCGCAGAGCGGCCTCGTTGATCTTCGAGGCTTGAGAATCGATCGGATTGTCCAGTAAGATGGTTGACTCCAGAGCATCGGGCGCCAAGTTATGAGCGGGAGAGATTGATGGGTTGGAAGCATCTGTGGCTCCTTGCCTTGCTGACGGCCCAGGCCTGTCAGATATGGTGGCAGAACTAGATTTTCTCGACATCCCGAATAAATAATGAACCTGGATATATGCTTGAGAGAGCTATACTTAAAAAACGTTGAACGTTAGAATTAGCAACACGATTTTTCCCCCCATGTGGTGTGTGGACTAGTGCAAGCAATTGTGTGCAGGCAATAAGAATCTAAAGGTTCTAAAGATGTAATATTTAGCTTCGAATCATCGCCTTCGAAGACCGTCATCGCTGACCGTCTCAGAAAGCTCGTCTTGAGGAGATTACAGTCCCAAATTCAGAAGACATATGATTTCTAAAGTGACCGGCTTAAAGTGTAGTTAGACACCTATACTGTTCGGCTAAAGTCATCGTTCGGCATGTCAGTTATACTGTTCGGCTAAAGTCATCGTTCGGCATGTCAGTTATACTGTTCGGCTAAAGTCATCGTTCGGCATGTCAGTTATGTTGTTCGGCTAAAGTCATTGTTCGGCATGTCAATTATATTGTTCGGCTAAAGTCAGTGTTCGGCGTATCAATCGTATTGGTCGGCTAATGTCATCGTTCGGTTAAAAGTGGTGCTCCGCCACGATTTCAACTCTACCCTACACCTTCTCCATCCATGCCGAACGACAGAGACGGATCGCCCGGCAAAGACTACGCCGTTCAACACCCCATCTACCCTTCTATCGTTCGGCACGGAGGAGCTATCCCCAATTAGACAACTCAAAACGAGCAAACCACGATGAACCTAAAATGGAAGTAGTGCAATTGTTAGAGGAAGGATACCTAATTCAACGATCGAAGTTGAGAATGGATTATAAAGGCTTTATATCTGGTAGGATGGGAAGAGTTGAAAGTCTCTAAGGAATGGCTGAAGAGAAGGCGTAAAGGGAAGAGAGACGGTGAGGACCTGGTTATATAGAGGGAGGTAGAAGTTGAAGAGGCTATACCCGGTAGAACCGGTCAACACCGAAGGGTTCGGCATCGTAGCAGTGTGACGTTCGGCACACGAGGTACGTTCGGCTTCGAGCGTATCGTTCGGCATCTAAATCTCGTTCGTCTTGCACCTCCTTCGCTAGCATTCTCGAGAAGGTACCTCCGAGGTAGATTGTATCAGATTCAAAGCGCATCACGTTCGGCCACGCAATACACTTTGGGGGGCAAGTGTTTCCTGGGGATTTGACCAGGCAACTAGTACTCAGCAATAAGTGCTCGGCATCAGAGAGCGACTGGCATCAAGGAGTGTTCGGCGAAGCACTGGCCACCCAGGAGTGTTCGGCGAAGCAACTGACATCCATGAGTGCTCGGCGACAAGTGTGCTCGGCATAGTACTCGGCATCCATTAGTGTCCGGCATCGAGACTGTTCGGCGTACCAGAGTACTCGGCGTCAAGGCTGCTCGGTATACAGGAGTACTCGGCATCCCATGGTGTTCGGCGAGGCACTTGACAGCCAGAAGTGTTCGGCGAGGCACCCAACATCCAACGAGTGCTCGGCGACAAGTGTGCTCGGCGTCAAGACTGCTCGGCATACGAGACTGTTCGGCGTACAGGAGTACTCGGCGTAAGGGCACTCGGCGTCAAGAAGAGCGTTCGGCTTCAACTGACTAACATCCTACACTTCCCAAACATCAACCACCTCGTTCGGCATAGAAGGGATGGTTCGGCGCAGAGCGTTCAGCCTCAACAGACAACCATCCTACCCTTCCCACGACACCAACATACCATTCAGCATAGAAGGGATGGTTCGGCGCAGAGCGTTCGGCGAACCTTGCTCGGCATATGACGACCACTGTACTCGGGCTGGAGCGTTCGGCAATCAACCCACTTGGGAAGTCCAGCCCATCTTTGCCTATAAATAGAGGGGCAGGGTCACAGTGAAATGGATCCTTTTTGGAGAACACTGGGGAGACTCTGCCATTTTTGAGACTCATCTTCTCTACTTAACAACTTCATTCAAGCATTTGATTCATGAATTGTATTTGTAATCAACTATTAAGAAGATCAATAAAGTTTAACCTCAAAGTGGATGTAGGCAATTACGCTGAACCACTATAAATTTGGTGTTCTTACTTTCTGCATTTAAATTAGCATTCTCTTCCTTCTTTAATTTATCTTCATCACTTATATCTCTACACAATCTTTCTCTACGAGGTTAGTGACCAATTTTGGTGCTAACAGGATGCATCCCACCATTTAATTCATATATTTGGGAAATTCTTCATTATTTAAGGATAGCTCCAACGCAGCTTCACCCAAATGGCTACGCTCTTCTCAATTGCACTTATATGGTATTTATGGAGTTCCTACACCGTCCTCCAACCATTGATGACATCCAATTCATATTCACTTTCAAGCGATGGACAGGGAGTCTTTCGTTTACATTTCTTGAGTCGATGAAGAGGTGCCAGATTCTATTTGGCGCATGGAACAAATTAAGTGCCTTTAAAAGTGAGTGGTTCTTCATTCGTTGTCCGCCCGGTTTCGCTCAACAATAGCTGGAAAGACGTAAGTGTTATCCATTACTTTTACATTAGTATGGAAAGATGATATTCTGGTCATATTCTTGATTACATTACTCCTTTATAGGTATCGTCACCCGACCTAGCGGCAATATTTTTGAAGAGGCGGTCACAACTTTGAAAAATGCACCACCCGTGGACAGGAACATCGAATATTTGCTTATGGACGAACGTCTGTTGCTTTTTGTTTGATAGAAGAGGGCCTCAGCGTAGGGCTAACCAAAGTCGCCCAAACTACAAGGATAAGACTATGGGATGCAGTCAGTCAATGGGACTATCAAGCCAATCCCATGCTGCCCTCATTCATGAGTGCTCAAGAATTCACTAGTATTGATGCTAAAGGATATAAAGGCGATGTGCCCGGTCACAATGGTGACAAATCTGGTCTTGGGGTTGATGTCGAATCCTCGCAGACCTTACAACCCTCGGTTCCTGATAAAAGAAAGAAGAAAACATTTGTACATAAATTTCCAAAAAGTCGTCTCTTCGATCAATCCAAGTCATCGATGGCTCCTAAGATTGTTCAAGATGAATTTTCTTCTCAACCGTCAGAGCATTCAAGTTTACCACTTGATTCTTTATCTAATCTACCAATTCCGCCTGACCTTGACGCTTTTCATTTTACCGATTTGAGCATTGAAGGTTTGGAATCTCCCACCAGAATTGGTCTTGAGATTTCAACTTCTAGAGGAGAAGTTAAACCAATGAGCAAAGCTCCTGCACCTGGTATTTCAGGGGGTTACACAAGGACACTTGCACACACTTGCACCCCTCAACATTGCATTATGGTTGACTTATGCTTTTTAACACTTAAAGTTGATCGATTTTTTAATTTTCTTTGCAGAAATGACGGTGAAGAAAATGAACATGTTTGATTCCCTTTGGGATATTCAACGCTAATTCTCTGGTTCGCGCTCTAGCTCTTACCATCAAGGTGGTAGTTGAGAGTATTATGATTCCAGTTATCACCCTAGTCGGGACCAGGGTCATCAAGACAAAGGTGATAGGGATAAGCTACCCCAAGACAAACTTCAATCAAGATCGAGATCTCCTCCTTCAAAGGGTCCCGAGAAGCCAACTGATCGCAGGGACCAACCTATCGATCCTTTTGTCGGTCCTGCCCCCGCTTTTGTGCCTCCACAACCTTTGGTTTCCTCTCATTCTTAGCGGCTAAGTGATCATTGTCGCTGTAGTGAACATGCTGCTGCCCAAAGGCTCGGTAAGGAAAGTACTGTAGTTGAAGCTACTACTGAAGATCCTACGGTCAATCCAACTGCTCGTATGGCACAGCTTCGTGAAGAATTTCCAAACTTATGTTTGAAGGTTTCTATTTTCCTCCCAACTTGAAGAGGGTTCCAAACCGTGTTCATAAAATATCTATTGACTGTGTCACTGGCATCCACATGCAGTACCACGAATGGATGAAGGCAGTAGAGATAATGTCGAAAGTCTCCTTCAAGTGCGTGGTGAAAATTGAAAAGCTAAAATGCGAGGAAGCTCAGGACAAAAGGATTATCGACACTTTGACAAACGAGCTAGAGGCTTCTAGGACCTCCCTAGCAGAAGCCGAGGGAAGAGCTAATGCTACTGCCAAATCCATGGAGGAAATGAAATCCAGTCATCTTGATATGGTTCAAGTGGTGCATCATCGAAATCAAAAGATAGCGCTTGAGCGGGATACAACTCAAAGTAATGAATCCGTAGCCTTGAAGGAGATAGCGGATCTCAAAGCTAAGCTCGAATATGAAAATAAGGAAAAAGATGATGCCCAGAAAATTACACAAGATGCTTGTGACGAGCTAGTAAATCTCAGACTTGAGAGAGACACGGCTGTTGAAAGGGCCAAAAATGTCGATGCACTTATTCAGCATAAAGCATAAACTACCGAAGACGAGGTTAGGGAGGAGATAATGAATGATTTTGACCCATTTCTCATTTTTTACAACGCCAATATTCTCAAGCATAGAAATTTAACATGGCTTGGTGACGACTATCCCTACCGGCTCTGGCGCACATGGGAATTTATTGTTGCAGAAGAAAAGAAACTTCTTAATTTGGAGGATATCGACCTGCCTAGGCTTAAAAATGAAATGCTATGGGGCAACGAACCCAAAACATTGCACGATATCCAGCTTGTACTCCAGAAAGATTCTACTGCTGCTTCTTTACATGAAGTGGGTGAAGGATTCGGTTCGGAACAACCCAATATTAAAACTGAATTGCCCCCAGCACCCCAGGTCATCCCTAGCTCCACAACAGGCTCTTCAACCATCCCGGGTATGATCCAGACATGCCACATCTTTCTCTAATTCTCGAACGTAGCTCCGAGGATTTTTCAGCTCAACTTAGGAGCCACACCAGGGAAGGTATTACGTCGAAATTTCCGGTTTTTCAAAAAGTTGGGGTGTTATCAGTTGATATTTCTGACCTTTTCACGTATATTTTCACAGCATTGAATCTATTAGGTGTTGTTCATCTTCCCTCGCAAGAGCCTCAATTGGAATCGCAAGCGGCCGCAACAGAATCCATCAAGTTACAACTTCGGCCGCTTGTCAGGGTGCCCCAAAAGAAGCTTTTGTTATTGATGATCAATTCATGGAGGCATTATTCAAGGAAGGGAGTGACCCTCACCATGAAATTCCCTTTAATAAGGATGTTATGATTACGAACTCTTCCAACCCCACTAACGAGCTCAACATGAAAGAGCGCATTGAGAGGGAAGAATTGTTGAAAAAGAAAGCAAAAACTGAGCCTGTTGATTTGGACTTCAATGAACTGATCCCTATCTCGCTCCAGATGATCTCTCCTAGTGAGACAATTCCTCGGGATGACATCCGCCTCGTTTCTGGTGCTGAGAGTGCCTTGATCCCTCCTGTTTCTAAAGATGATACCGCCTCGATCCATACAACTGAAGATGCTTCTTCGAAGAGCAGCCAAGGCGGAAAAGGGTCGAAGAGGGGGTCGAGCGGCAGTTCGGAAGGAGCCACTCCAAAGAAGCAAAGGAAAGGTAGAAAATCCAAGATATAATCTTTGGGTAGTTGTGATATGTAAATAGCTTGGATGTCTACTTTTTCTTTTCATCGGTCATGTTTGTTTGGGTATGACCCCCACTTTTATTTTTCATTTTGGATAAACTTGTATTGTGCATAGAAAGTTTAATGTAAATAAAAATTCTTTTATTTTTGTGTATGATTCTTGTATACACTTGTTTAAATGTTCAAGCTATCACGTTTCTCATTTTATGTATTTGCGATTCATTGCTCGTCGGATTGGACATCGATCTGATTTATCCATCCCAGGCATCCCTGAGGTCATGGCCTCAAGTCGTATCAAACACTAGACTCGAGCCTTAAAGTTACGCTTGTCGAACTCTACGGTTTGAGTAACTGTACCCTTGCCTCCAGTCTCAGGTCAGCTGAGTTAGGTGGTGGAAGGTCGAACTCCATTCTTAGCGAGTTTACAATCCTCCTGTCATTTTCAGTCCAGAGTTTATGGAATAGTGAGCGATCAAACTGCACTCATATATTTGTTTATACTCATATCCATACTCTGGGGATAAGAGTTAGTTGATGGGTGGTCGAACCGCATCCAATTTATATTTAGACTCTAGTCCACACTCTGGGGACTTAGAGTTATTCCGCGGGTGGTGATTCACACCCGATTTATGTTTATATTCCAATCCGCACTTTGGGGATTTGGAGTCATTTTACGGGTGGTCGACTCACACCCGATTTATGTTTATACTCCAATCCACACTCTGAGGACTTGGAGTTATTTTATGGGTGCTCAAATCACACCCGATTTATGTTTATACTCCAATGCGCACTCCGGGGACTTGGAGTTATTTTGGAGAGAAGTCGGATCGTACTCTCCATAATCGAATAATTTACCCCGAGGACCAGGGGTTTTATTTAGCCTGCGATCTGTCGTGTCACGGTCACACTCATTTTATTTCAGTTTCATCGTGTAACTGATGCACAATTCTACAACAGACATTAATACAAAGGGAATCCAAGACTTTATTTGCTAAATGGAAAAGAATGACGTAATCTATCTTATGACATATCTGGAAAATCAAATGTTAAAGCAAATTATGAAAACTAATAAAACTGAAATGAAAAAGAAATAAACTAAGTGAAATAGCATCGTAGATGCTCGCTATTCCATGCCTTTGGAAATGTGATGCCATCGATAGTCGCTAGCTTGAAAGTTCCCTCTCCAAGCCTCCGTTCAATGACATATGGTCATTCCCAGATTGGACTCACGTACGATGGGGTAGGAAAAACCCATTTCAGGACGAGATCACCAATTTCAAAGGTTCTAGGTCGGATTTTAATGTTGTAATATCGGGAGACTCGATGTCGATGAGCAGCTGCCCTCAGATCGACATCCTCGCGCTTCTCATCTATAAAATCGAGAGTGTCCAAAAGGAGATTTTATTCGCTTTGGATCATAGTAAGTCAATCGATGAGAAGGAACTTCGAGCTCAACAAGAAAGATGGCTTCGAAACCGTAAGCAAGGGCGATAGAGTATGGCTAGTTGCAAACTTGTGGGTGGTCCTGTAAGCCCACAGTGCTATAGCGAGTTCATCCACCCACCTGCCTCTAGCCTTTTCCAATCGCTTCTTTAGAATGGACTTTATGATTTTGTTTATAGCTTCAACCTATCCATTCGCTTGAGGGTGAGCGACCGTTGCAAACCTCTTTTCAATACGATACCTCTGACAGATGACTTTGAATTCAGCGCCGTCGAATTGAGTTCCATTATATGTTACAATAGTTCATGGTAGACAGAAACGACGTATGATGTTTTAGAAAATAAATTTGATAACTTTCTTGGTTGTGATCGTGGCTAAAGGTTCTGCTTCGGCCCATTTGGTGAATTAATCAATTGCGATGACAACGTACTTTGCGCACCTTTAGAGATCGGTAAGGACCCGATAATGTCTATACCCCATATGGCAAATGGCCATGGGCCGACCATTTACGTAATTTCTATCGGTGGACTCTTGGAACTTTTGCATATATCTAGTACTTATCACATAGTCTTACATAGTCAGCGGCATCTTGATTTACGGTTGGCCAATAATACCCATACCAGAGTATTTTCTTTGCCAGAGTTTTCCCCCTAGTGTGATCGCCACATTCCCCTTCATGAACTTATTTTAGGACATGTTTTATCTCAGCATGAGTGACACACCGGGGTAGGGGAACAGAGAAACCTTTC
The DNA here is from genome assembly GCA_030737815.1 of Allium fistulosum. Classification (NCBI taxonomy): domain Eukaryota; kingdom Viridiplantae; phylum Streptophyta; class Magnoliopsida; order Asparagales; family Amaryllidaceae; genus Allium; species Allium fistulosum. Next base: position 1,171,193,559 of record CM060902.1, on the reverse strand, counting down.
ATGTACATAATTCCTTATTGCATGATATACCATGAAGCTTTGCGAAGGATCTGTCACTTTTCATTTCTTCGTTCGATAAGAACTCCCTATAGCAAATAATCTTTGATCAGAGTCATCCACGATCCCCTCTTAGGCCACGCTTCCAGTGTTTGATCGAGTTCTATCATGTTTATACTTGGGGCATTTAATACTTTAACCAGAACCAAGCCCATCTGCTATGCGTCACCGGTACTAGCAAACTTTGCCAATGAATCAGCCTCTCTGTTTCAATCCCGCAGAATATGCGAAATGTCATAGTACTCAAATTCTGCCAATAACTCTTGGACTTGGATAAGGTATGGAGCAAGCTGTTGTCCTTTAGCTTAATAATATCCCCTGACTTGGTACACTACCAACTGCGAATCATAAAAGATTTCAATAGACTTTATTCCCAGTTCTCTGGCGAGTTTAAGTCCAACAATCAAAGCTTCGTTACTCAACTTCATTGTTCGTCGCTGCGAAATCAAGCTTTAAAGCATAATAGATTGATCGATCCTCGGGAGTTACTGTTAGGAACAAAGATGTTGGTTTTGATGACAACAACCTTTTTAACTTATCTTATCATAAAATATATACTAACACTATTGTCTAGATAGATATGTATATGTAGGATATTTATATATATATATATATATATATATATATATATATATATGCACGTATTGATTACTAAAGCCCGATCAGTATAAAAACACAAGACTCAAGATTCAAGATTGAAGACTCTAGATTATCAAGATTTCAAGATATGTGTCTAGTTTATTGTTAAAACTTCATAATAGCACGGAAATCTTCATTCCAAATTTTGTTTGGGATGGAACCCATTTCTATTTTCTTAGTAGCTTACAAACCTACGACAAGTAGCTTACAAACGTATGACAAGTGGCTTACAAACTCACGAACATCCTGGTTTTGTACAAGTTCTCGAGTCCTAATATGATGAGATATTCTGTAGAAAGAAGCTTGCAAAACTACTTCAAAATGGTTTTTCAAAACTACTTTTCAAAATGTTTTAGCCTTAAAATATTCTTTGTCTTTGTTTTTAAATAAACTCTTGTTTTAAACTTCGTTTGTTTTTAAAACTATCTTCTGATTTTTAAATATTCTTTTATAATATATATACTTGAGATTTAAAATCAAATTTATATATACATTCTAAAAATATATTTTTCTACTCTTCTTTATTTTAAAACATAGGAAAATTAGTTTATTTTACTCTAGAATCATTTCATCTTGTTTTCCTTTCAATACCATTTTCAAAACAAATTTTACATTGTTTTTAACTAAGGGATGTCGACATCATGGGATACCCCATTTCGACATGGTGGCCATTAAATTCAAAAGTTCCAATTTTCAAAAGAAGTGTCTATTCGTTTAAATCTCTTCACGAATGGTTATGACTGTTACTGGTCTATAAATAGCCTTCACAAACTAATTTTTTAACTAACTATTTTCATATTTTGTTCACTCCTTCTTCTCCACAAACCATATTCTAAAAATTTCATATTTTAAGTTCGTGCCAAAATTTTGCCGAATTCTCAAGTGAATCAAATTAGAATCTCATTCTTGTTTGGTTCTCTACCCTCTCTCGAAGATCAAAGTGCTACTCAGAGTTATAGGATCAATTTGTAATCAAAAGTTTATCGAGTCTCTCTATAAGGTGTGGTTGTGCCAGGAAACATTTGGGTAATCTTGTGGTCCGTAAATCAAGAGAGTTTTCCCCGGACTCGTGAGATAGGAGGGTACCTCAAGGCCTTTAGAAACCGAGGATTGTAATCTCGACTTTGGTATAATAAAAATCTGTATGAGGTGTTCTGCCTTAGTACAGGACTGGATGTAGGGTAACTCCGAACCAGTATAAAATCCGATGTGTTATTTCCTTTTACTGCTTTTTATTTACTTTCTACATCTGTGTTTGATTCTATGATTGTTCTGTGATTAAGTTCTGCATTTGTTTGTGTCATAATTTTAATTTAGTCCATATAAGTCTTAGAATTCATTAAACACCATTCTCCCCTCCTCTAGTGTTAAATTAGCCTTAAGTTCCTTAATCCGCACTCCCTTTCAATTGGTATCAGAGCCTAGGTTTTCATAGTTTTCATAATCTGAAACTTGAAAATTGTTTTAATGGCTACCAACACTGGTAATGTCAACTCTGGCACTAGTTCTATTAACACTAACACTGGTTCATTAGTAGAAGGTCAGTCTACTGTCAGACCACCATTTTTCAATGGCAGCAATTATGCATATTGGGCTTGTAGAATGAAAATTTATTTACAATCAGTAGGATTAGACACTTGGAATATCACACAAACTGAGTATGTTGAACCAACTATCAATTTTTCCCAGTGGACTACTGAGCAAAAGAATGTTGCACAAAATAACTCAAAGGCCATGAATATATTATTTTGTTCACTGGATAGGAATGAGTTTAATAGAGTGTCTGTTTGTAAGTCTGCATTTGAAATCTGCAAAACTTTGCAAGTTACTCATGAAGGAAGAAGCAAAGTTAAACAGACTAAAATTTCCATATTAACTAATCAGTTTCAATTGTTTAAAATGCATGCAAATGAGTCCATTTTCGACATGTATTGTCGATTTCAAGATATTGTCCATTCACTAATTGCACTGGGAAAAAGCTTTTCAGAGGAAGACCAAGTCAGAAAAATTCTAAATTCACTCACTCTAGAATGGGATCAAAAGACACTTGCAATCGAAGAAGCCAATGATATCAGTCTAATGAAAATAGAAGAATTGATTGGGAATCTGATGTCTTATGAAGTTCAACTGCAAGGAAGAAGAGAAAACAAGGTTACAGAAAAGAAGTCATTAGCATTCAATGCAACAACTGAAGATTCGGAACCAAACAGTGATGAGGAGATTGCTTTCATGACAAGAAACTTCCGAAAATTCCTTAAATATAGAAAAATGAATAATTACAAAAGAAATGATCAAAGGAATTCCAGAAATAATACGGAGAACGTCAACAATGATAGGTGCTACAATTGCAATAAAGTCGAGCATCATAGGAAAGATTGTCTGTATCCAGATAAACAGTTGTTCCCTCCAAACAATAATTTGTCAAGGAAAAGAAAGAAAGCATACACAGCAACTCTTGATGACTCAAACTCATCATCTAGTGACGATGAAAAGAAGATGGATAATTCAAATCCGTGTTTCACTACTATTCATGAATCAGACGACGATAGGAGTATGGATCTAAAAATAGGTACGCATTTACATTATTTTTCTTTTTCTTTCTTTTTGAATGGATGCTTGTTTGTTTGCTTGATTTTTTAATTTCCTTGAATTTTAAATTCAAATTTATCCCTTGAAATTTGAATTTTAAATTCAAAAATAATATTATTTTAATAATATTTTAAATATTGAATTATTAATATTTAAGTATTATTATAATTAATGTTATCACGGGAATTATATAAGTAGAATATAGGAAATAATATATACATTTATTAGAAATTAGGAATAGTCACTTGTCTTTTGATTCAATAGGCACATGTCGACATACCGGGATACCCCATGTCGACATGCCTCTCAGAAATTTGATTTCAAAATTTGAATTCAAACTTTTGAATTTCCCTCGTCCTTTTCACCAACTTCAATGCTCTGGAAAGATGCCTCTTGACCAAAGAACATGTCTATAGAATCTCTATTTAATTTACTCTCTTTATCATCACTTTTCACTTTTATTTCAAATTTCAAATTTATCTTCATTATCTTCAACTCCTCTCAAACTTCTTCAATGGCCACTTCAAGCACTCCTAACACCATTAGACTTCCAAAATCTATCAAAAACTTTCTCTTTAATGACTCGGAAGCTATCAAAGCTTACATCAACTATGTAAACTTTAGTAAAATACATACGGGGAAATTTTCTATTTTTGAAGATTTTCCTTCTTATGAAGTTGAAAATCTTTTTCAACAATGTTCTATTCTTAGTGTAGTAGATAACAAACAAAATGATTTTGTATGTTATCCAAACCTTGTTAAGATGTTTTATGCGAATTTAAATCGTGGTTTTTATGATGGGAAAGATGGACAAATTCAGAGTAGTGTTAAAGGAACACAAATAGTTTTGGATTGTGAAATTTTAGGAAATATTTTGGGATGCAAGTATACCGGAATGAATCTCTCGAAATTTCAAATAAATGAAAATGATCGAGAGACATTTCATCACATCTTTGAAGGGGATGACAATTTTGAATTCAAAAATCGTTATTTTCGTCCAAAAGCAAGAATTATTAACCTTCTAATTCAACACACCCTTATACCAAGATCGGGAAACTACAACAACCCAACTTTAAAAGTTTGCAAAGCTCTTTTTGCAATTTTTGGAAATTATGATATCAATTGGGCTCAAGTTATTTTGGATGAGCTAAGGCCCAAGAATTTTACTATCGGTGAAAAAACATTATATCATGGAATTTATCTCACTCGGATTTTTAATTACTTTGGAGTTGATTTCAAAAGGGAAGAATTTATAACTAGAAAAGTGTTCAACCAAGGAAAAATTTCCCTTATGCAAATTCCACTAGTGTTTCAACCATATGAAACACTTACGGAAAAGGAAGAAAGGCTTGCTCACGAAGAGATGGAAGAAATGGAGGAAGAAGAAGAAGAGGAAGAGGAAGGAATGGAAATTGAAGAGGAAGAAGAGGAAGATCAAGAAACTTCCTTAGAAAGTATTGAATATCCTACTAATCCCACTAATCCATCCAATAAGACCATTCTTAATAATCAAAGAATTATAGTGGAAAATCAAAAGACACTTAAAAGATCAACGAGTAAAAAAATGGATAAGATTTCCACTAAAATTGACAAGTTCTTCGGGAAAGTTAGTAGAAAGCTTGGACTATCATCTTATTCATCTTCATCTAATTAGTTTTAGTTCATGTTATCTTGTTTGTTTCAAGTTCTACCCATGTATTTTCCTTTATTTTAGTTAATATTATATTAGTTTATGTAATGTTGAATAGAATCATCAATGAAATCTTTTATTCAACTTCACTTATCTCTGTAATTGCTTGTTTTTATATTATACAAATTATAGTTGCATAGATTTGTTCATAATATTCAAAACAAAACAAATTGTCACTTTAGACAGAGGCATGTCGACATCCCCTATCCCCCCATGTCGACATACAACGGGCAGAAAGTAGTTACACTTTTTATTTCATGTAACTAACTTGTGTCTATTCATTTTAAACGACTTTCTACCCCTATTTATACCTGTTTCTTTCAGAATAATTTATCAAACTTCATTTCTAATCACTCCCTTTCATATTTCTTCCTACTTCTCGAATTATGGCTTCTCCGATTAAGAATCTAAGTGACGATCTTGAGGAAACTCTCACTTCATTCAAGAATATCCTTACATTCATACTTCGTAATCAGCATCACCTAGAATTTAGTCAAATACAGATGATCAAGGAGCAAGAGAGACATTTCGACGCCCTTCGTTGGATGTTCTCAGCCCTTAACAAGGACGATCTCGAAGGAAATCCACCAGTCACTCTCGACAAAGATAAAGAAGAATGGGATGCCATCAAAGCAGACCCTATCTTTGGAGAAGATGGATGGGTGGGAGTACCAAGGAATGTCTAGTCATTTGTATGTTATTGGTGTGTTTTAAACTTGATTGACTTGACTTATTTAAAAACATTTGGTGTGGTTTGTATATATGATTGATTGAATAATTACTGTAAATATGATTGGATGATGATTGATTTACTGTTGGATTACACTTATGATCACACTCATGATCACATTTCACATTTATGATCACATTTCATACTTATGATCACACTTAGCATTTATTACACTTATATATGGATTACTCTAGTTTGTATTATGGTTGATCATCTTATATCAAGTTCAGGGAATTTATTAGTAAGAAGTTTTTGTTGATGACAAAGGGGGAGAAGTTATAAAATACTAGTTGGCTTGGAGTAAGGGGGAGTTATGATTGGAGTAAGAGGGAGTTATGATAGGAGTTATGGTATGGTATGGTAAGTATATTTTATAAATACAGGTTGTCATCATCAAAAAGGGGGAGATTGTTAGGAATTGAGATGTTGGTTTTGATGACAACAACCTTTTTAACTTATCTTATTATAAAATATATACTAACACTATTGTCTAGATAGATATGTATATGCAGGATATATATATATATATATATATATATATCTTAACCCGCTTTTTGGCAAGGCTGTAGGCAGGCGGATTTAACTAAGTCGACTTCACGATTATCGAGGCAGGAACATGATGGATTCGGTTTAAAAGGATGAAGTTCACCTGGATATGTCGTTCGGTCGAGAAATGGAGAAGTTGCACGACTCGGTCTGGATGCTCTGGATCGCTCAGCATTGAGGTGACAACAAGGTGGCTCGGCATTGGACATCGCTCGGCATCAAACCTCGCTCGTCATCGGACATCGCTCGGCATCGAACCTCGCTCGGCATCGGACATCGCTCAGCATCGGACATCGCTCGGCATCGAACCTAGCTCGGCATCGGACATCACTCGGAATCAGACCTCGCTCGGCATCGGACATCGCTCGGCATCAAACTTCGCTCGGCATCGGATCTCGTTCGGCATTTGTGGTTCGGCCTGGGAGTCACGGGTCGTTCGGCATTGGTGGATCGGCATAGGCCGGTCGGCCTTGGTGGGTCGGCATGGGCCGTTCGGCCTTGGTAGGTCGGTCATCTGGATTCGGTTGACTGGTTTGAACTCAAGAATGAGGAAGTGGGTTCGGCATTGGGCTACTTCGAGTCTTAGCACGAGTTACTTCGAGTCTCTCCCGGGGTGAAACTGGGTGTCGGCTTGCTTAGATTTTAGGTTCGGTCACAATGATGATTCTGGTTCGGCAATGGCCTTGATGGGCCCAGATTGCTCAGGAGGCCCAACTACTTGGATTTGCCTATAAATACAACATGTGGGGGTTCAGAAAAGGGATCTCCATTTTGTCTCTCTTCATCTTCTACACTAAGGCTGCTCTGCCATTGTTGTTTTAAAAACTCTGGATTGTAACTGTAATTGATTCTAACATCAATAAAAAGGAAACTTCTGGAGTGGACGTAGGCCGGAGTTAGCCGAACCACTATAAAACTTGTTGTTCTTTACTGCTTTCATTTTAATTTTTATTATTCTTCACGTTTATATTCTCTACATACATTTTATCTGTGATTTGGTGCTTTCATCTGGACCTGGGTGTTAGTGACCAATTTTGGCGCTAACAATATATATGCAGGTATTGATTACTAAAGACTGATCAGTATAAAGACTCAAGACTCAAGATTCAAGATTGAAGACTCTAGAGTATCAAGATCAAGATTTTAAGATATGTGTCTAGTTTATTGTTAAAACTTCATAATAGCACAAAAATCTTCATTCCAAATTTCATTTGGGATGGAACCCATTTATATCTTCTTAGTGGCTTACAAACCCACGATAAGTAGCTTACAAACCTACGACAAGTGGCTTACAAACCCACGAACATCCTGGTTTTGTACAAGTTCTCGAGTCCTGATATGATGAGATATTCTGCAGGAAGAAGCTTGCAAAACTACTTCAAAATGGTTTTTCAAAACTACTTTTCAAAATGTTTTAGCCTTAAAATATTCTTTGTCTTTATTTTTAAATAAACTCTTGTTTTAAACTTCGTTTATTTTTAAAACTATCTTCTGATTTTTAAATATTCTTTTATAATATATATATATATACACCTGAGATTTAAAATCAAATTTATATATACGTTCTAAAAATATATTTTTCTACTCTTCTTTATTTTAAAACATAGGAAAATTAGTTTATTTTACTCTAGAATCATTTCATCTTGTTTTCCTTTCAATACCATTTTCAAAACAAATTTTACACTGTTTTTAACTAAGGGATGTCGACATCATGGGATGCCCAATGTCGACATGGTGGCCGTTAAATTCAAAAGTTTCAATTTTCAAAAGAAGTGTCTATTCGTTTAAATCTCTTCACGAATGGTTATGACTATTACTGGTTTATAAATAGCCTTCACAAACAAATTTTTTAACTAACTATTTTCATATTTTCTTCACTCCTTCTTCTCCACAAATCCATATTCTAAAAATTTCATATTTTAAGTTCGTGCCGAAATTCTGCCGAATTCTCAAGTGAATCAAATTAGAATCTCATTCTTGTTTTGTTCTCTACCCTGTCTCAAAGATCAAAGTGCTATTCAGAGTTATAGGATCAATTTGTAATCAAAAGTTTATCGAGTCTCTCTATAAGGTATGGCTGTGCCTGGAAATCAATTGGGTAATCTTGTGGCCCATAAATCAAGAGAGTTTGCCCCGAACTCGTGAGACAGGAGGGTACCTCAAGGCCTTTAGAAACACATGTCAAAGTGAGTCCAAGTGAACATGTCTAGACTCACTCGTAGAAAACCAGCAAGTTCTTTCATCATCGGGGAGCTGAGCTGTGATCCAATCATTAGGACTCGTGATGGGTCGTCGTGGATGACCATGACATCAATTGTCAGCTCAACCAGTGCAGCCTTGGTTTTTTTAGGCTCCTCTTCATCATCTCTCGGATCAATATCTCTATAGAACCGACTGTGGTACCCGAGCCAAGGCTTAGGCGCTAGTGTCAATCTTCGATAGTTTGGATGTGGATGATCTTGTCCACACCCTTATCTTTTTCTCTACGCTGAGCATCCCTCAACCCATCTACACTACGGCACATCCAGTCGCCTGATCGCCATAAACAACTCCAACACTATTATATGTCGAAAACTTTAAAATAAAACACCATGGGGCAAGAGTTGCCCAAAATTCGACTAGGGCCGGTCGACCTAGAAAGACGTTGTATGGAGAGTCAACATCCAAAAAAAACGGCAAGATCTGCACTCTTCTTTGTTCACCTTCTCCCAACCCCACAAGTAATTCCACATAACCAACAGCTTCAGTGCAACACCATTAAAACCATGTATACGAGCTTTAGACGGTTTTAAATCTTTGACTTTCATCCTCATCCGATCATATGTTTTTTTGAAAATTATATTTACCGAACTTCCATAATCAATCAATACCCTTCTCACCAAAGAAGGGCGAATCATGGCCGAAATGACCATTGGGTCAATCGTCGGAACCTCTACCTTATCTGCACCCTGTTCCTAAACACAATATCATTGGTCGCCGTATGTTGTTATTTTTTCGGAGCTCCATCTTCCGTATTCGAGCAGCATTCAAAATCCACATGCCTAATCGCACTAGCATAGCGCCCATCACTTGCCAACTCTTATCTGCTGGGTGCGATCATCCGACTATCGTATTTATCACCAGTCTTCCACTAGTCCACGTAGGTTCCTCAGACCTATGCGGCGCTTGCCCTCGGTTGGGGTCAGATTTCACCTACCCACCATCCTGTGGGGCTTTCACAAACTGTTGTAATTTCCTTTCTTGAATCAGTTTTTCTATAACATCCCGGAGATGCCTGCATTCATTTGTATTGTGCCCGTAGCACTCGTGAAAATGACAATATTTGCCGGTCTGTTTCTACTTCTCCATTGATTCTTTTGGAGGCGGCTTCCTATATTGCATAATATTGCAAGTAGACAGCTAGATATTCTCTAAGGACGTATTCAACGGCGTGTAAGTGTTATACATCGGAATCCTAGGCTTCCCTCTTCCAGAATCCCTCTTTTGTTCTCATTTCTATGTCCGCCTCTCTTTTGCTAATTTATTTATTCTGGACATTCACTTGGACTTTTCTATAACTGTCATTAGACTGTTTTATTGCGATGTTACTCTGCACTCCCTCTTTGCTTGGTCCCGCAACATTATTTTTCCTGAAGGACTTGGCTTCCTCCTTTCTCAAATTCTGAGCCGCCTTTGCGTAAAAGCGCTCCAATGTTGCGGGCGTATTACCAGCTAACCAGTCGCCAAAATCAAACTCTAGATCAATCCTTCTCGTCAAGCCATGAGTATCGCATGGTCATTCAGATTACTGACCTCCATAACAGCTGTATGAAATCTCTCTAAATAATCTTTCAACGACTTTCTTGGAGCCTGAATCACGCTGGAAAGGGACATCATGTAACACCCCATATTTTTAGTAACATTATTTAGAATATTTAATTAGCTAAATAAAATAATATAATGTAAGATGATTAATAGATTGAGATTTGATTAAAATTAAGGGTAGTTGTGCCTTGTTAATGTGTAATTCAAAACGAGATAACATGAAAAATATATGTTAGGAAATAAGGAAGGGAAAAATGGGAAATAGGATGAACTTATACCCTAAACCCTTTGGAAAACAAACACACGTTCATTCTATTTTTTAAAGCAAAAACACCCTAAGGCCGGCCACCATTTTCAATCTGAAGAGGAGATAAAAGCTAGGATTTCAAGAAGAAGAAGTGAATTAATTTGTTCAACATCAAATCTCATATCTTTAATCACGAAGCTAAAGTGAATGATTACTACATCCCATATTTTTTATAGTTTTCAGATTTATGGGTAAACCGAAATGATTTTGCATGATTGTGCCATGTTTTAAATGATTGAAAGTTTATATATATGCTTGTTGATGTTTTATGCATATTCATATAAGTTTTTATGATATGTTTGATATGAAAATTCTATTAAATGACATCCAAATGCCTTGCAAATTTGGATGTAGATCGAAAATGATATTTTAGAGATGGGTTTCAATTTTCATAATTTTCTGAATTACGGTGGATTTTATATTAATTTTCTAGTGAAGAAAATGATTTATTGGGTTATAAATTATTTACGACAAGATAAATAATTATTTGGATATGAAATTTATATATGTTAGAAAACATAATGAAAAGGAATTTTTGGCATTTTTATATAATTTTCCTAAGTGTTTTGACGAATATATGAAATTATTTATGGTATGAGACTTAAATGTTTTATATACTTAATTAAGGAGAAAGGGTATTTTGCAAATGATTTAAATTAAATAATTAGCTCTGAAATGTGCATCACTTTTTAATGGTAAAGAAAAGAGGCAACCAATCAAAATTTTACACGTAAAGTAGGTTAGCTGAAAAGAACAGTTTATTTTAGGCTTTTAAACTATTTCATTGCTTTCGGCACCTGCTTTCGCCTTGGTTGGCTTTCGACCAAGTCCCTCTGCCTCCATCTCAATCGAAACCAATGTGCATGGTATCAAGAAATTGGTACGTAGCGAATTGGATAGGAGGCGAAAGGTATGAGGTCGAAACTATAGGTTCCGAAGGGGTCGAAACGTCACTTTGTTTTTAAATTAAAATACGCCTGCTTGTTTTCGACTAAATGGCTTTCAAATCAGTTGGCTTTTGACTGGGTCAATGGATTTAAAAGAGATGATTTCGAATGGGTTGCACTTTAGTTTTAAATATTTGCTTTCGACAAATCTGAAACCTTTTTAGCTGCCACCTTCTACCTTTCGACTGCAATGCTTTCGAAGGGAATACTTTTCTTTTAAAACTTAGCCACTTCTCCAATGCTTTCGAAGGGATGGTTTCGACACCATCAATTCTTTACCTAGAAAATGGTTTCGAAACAGATGATGTCGACTTAAATGTTTTAAAGACCTTTTTCTATAATTGAAGTATAACCCAAATGGTTTCGAAAGGGATAGTTTTAATGGTTTCGAAAGAAGTGCTTTCAACTTCAATAGACTTTTTATCATTTTTCTCTACTTGAAGGCGTAATTTAAAAGGTTTTGACCGAGATGGTTTTTAAAGGTTTCGAAGTAGTAAACATTGAATGGTTTCGAAAGGTTTCCACATGTTTTAAATTGAACCCAAAGGCTTTCGAAAGGTCTAGTATTTCAATGTTTTCGAAGGAGTTTTAATGAATGGTTTTGAAGGGTGGTTCCCCAAGGGTTTCGAAGGGGTCGAAAGGGAAGGTTTTCCTTTGTTTTTAGAAGCTTTCGATGAAAAGAAAGGAAGGGTTATTCCAATGTTTTTGAAAGGTAATGTTTAAAGAGGGATGTCTATTATTTTGAAGCTTTCAATGAAATGAAAGGATTTTGCAATGTTTTTGAAAGACAAGGTTCAATTGTTTCGAAAGAGGTAAATGTTTTCATCAATAGGGGTTGAGTAAAATGTATATATAACATGGCAAGGTGATTTGAGTAAAGCATAAAGAATATGTATTTTCCTTATATAAGTATGATTTAAAGATTTAAATCAATTTGAAAGTTTTTCAAAGAAAATTTAAAGGAAGTTATCCCTAAGAGAAAATAACTCAGATATTAGAATACCAGATGGGACTGGTAAAGGTCGCGCCCTATATATGTTTGTATCCAGTGTGTAGGGCTTTGTCACTGGTAAGACTAAAATTATGATTGCACACAGAAGGGAACATATGTTTGTATACAGATAGGTTATTGCTGAGCTCGCAAAACCATTAGGATCAGGCGACCCTGGAAGATGTTAAGTAAGGGACAGACCGTTCAGAAGAGAAGTATTTAACAGATAGTTAAGAACAGACCGTCCAGAAGAGGTGTGTCTAACAGATGTTAGACAAATTATGTTTTTTATCTGGTAGGCTCGAGTCAGCCAAAGGTTAATAGTAAGCTAAACAAAACTATAGTATTCGGATAGATAGTCCATTTGTTACCTAATATGTATGTTTACATAATATAATGATGCTTTACAGTTTCTACCAGTTTTGGTTGCATGATAAAGGATTGCAAATGATATGTTTTAAAAGGATGTTAGTGGGGGGAAACCCATTCTGCTAAGCGACATTGTCTCACTTAACATTAATAACCAAGATGTATAGTATTATTCACACTAGGCTTTATGTCTGACTCGAAGTTTATGTTTCCCCTTAAACTTTCGGGTGCTCAAAATTGATTTGAGTAGGCTGAGGGTTGAGGTTCTTTCAGGTTTAGTAGGATGATTAATAAAGCTACCAGAGGAGAGCAGGAGGCTAACAGATAGCTATTTAGGAGTTGTAGTTCTTTGTTTTGTGTTCATTTCCGTTGTGCATGTATTAGGTCAATTATGACTATATGACTCTGACCATCCAAGGGGGCATCTTCATATGTCGCTCTTGGCGTATTTTGTAATAAGTATATTTTATCATTGCCTGGGAAACGTTTGGGATTATGTAATTTGAATATGAAACATCTGTTTTGAAATATAATGGAAAAATGTTGTTTTGAAATCTATGCTTTGTTTCATATTCGAGTGCTTCTGATATTATAGATACCATTAACATAGCCATATTTTGTCGCCGAAATTTAACACTATAGATGACTGTAGCATCTGTAGCGCTTAGCTTTGGGCCTCTAGATAGGGGATGTTACACATCACATCTTTGGAACGTGTTGCGTGTGTCCAGAACTGCTCCAGAAACTTGGTTGCCAAATCATCGAATCTTGAAATTAATCATGGAGGTAGCCTTGTGAACCACATCATCAATATTCCAAAGAGAGTTATGGGAAAGCATCTACACTTGGTCGAATCATCCACTTGCGCAGAATCCATCAGCCATTCATATCTTATGATATGCTGCCTGGGGTCGGTCTTTCCCTCGTAGGCAGACATTGATGGCATGTTGAACCTCCTTGGATATTCCGCATGTAGAACATTATCAGTGAACGGGGTATGGCTTCTAAAGATTCCTGGTCATCGTTATTCAAGCCCTGGCTTTTTCTAACCAACTGTCTGACCATTGCCGATAGTTCCGTCGTTTGGATGGTTTGTGCCAAGCGGTAGTCGTGCTCCACCCCACGTGAATGGTCCGGTCGATGTCTGTGGGCCGTTTCACGTCTTCTTGGTTCACCATCTTCCCCATGCACATCTTGTACGTTCATTTCATCATTATTCTGGGGAAGTACCTGGTCAGCATTCAATCCGAATCCATCATTCAAACCAACCGTAGTAGCTCCGGTTTGAATCCCAGCTTGCACAAGTAAGTTTCCTTCTCTAGCGGAGGGATCAACAGTGATTATTCCTGGCAGACTACGATGGTCTGCATGTTGATGCCCTGGAGTTTATGCATGGTATCCGTCAGTTCTACGATGCCCATGTCTTTGATACCCATCCGACAAACTAGAGCTCTCCGATGCCGAGTAATAGGTGGGATCCCTCCTAGCTTTCCCCCGTTGCTGTTGATTGATTTGGTTCATCAAGTTGATATTGGTCTGAATTTGTTGATTTAGTTGTCGACAGCTCTCCATCAGCTCTCCCATTAAATTATGAAATTCAACTCTTGTAATAGAATCAGTGGGATTCTGAACTTCAACCGGATCAACATTCACATTTGTTAGTTGATTGCTTGGGTCTGCTTATTGAATGCTAGTATTCTCATTTCCTTCCACGTTCTGGGAAGTAGATCTAGTATGTCTCACCATTGATAGTGGCCTTGCTTAGATTTCTATAAATCTGAGTAGCATTAGCAATTTCTTGAAGATAACTACAGATCTCCTTTTGGGGGATTTATCCAATCCAGTAGGAACAAAGGGATCCTAGCAAGATGAGAATCAAGCTTCTCAATGAAAGCACTAAAATATATATAACTAAATTAATCACAAGCACCCAAGAATAGTTTTTGTAGAGAAGTAAGTGAAGGAAAATAAAATTAAACAGAGTGGATAAATCAACAGGTAGCAAAGAATGTGTAACGACCCACTATTTTGGACCATTCAAATCGACAATAATCCACACATGTCAGACTTGAATAATGCAAAATAACAGATTGTAATAAAATTTGGAGCAAATAAAATCATTCACAGAATCACAGACACAGAAATATCAGAATAACTCGCAGCGGAATTTAAAAATAACCATAGTGGTTCATGAAGCCACTAAAATACATAGTCTCAAATCAAATACAAAATACATAGTCTGAAACAAGTACAATAGAGATCCAAATACACAAGTCTCTAAAACAAAAGCTGAAATAAGGCAACTGAAACTGAAATAGGAAGATAACTAGATAAGCAGAATCTCCAGTGATTCCGAGCTCCAGAAAAGTGAAGTCCAAAGCTGTGAATACTCAGGCTGACCCGAGCGTAAAATAAAACATAACACTCGAGTCAGGATATACATACTTATACAATGTAAACCAACTCAAATGAACTGTAGTAAAGGTACAAGTAACTTAGAAGATGCTTGGGACCGCCCATCCTCTAAGGATCCGTTAAACTATCTACTATATAGTAATATTCGCTATTATAATAGTGTCTAAATAAGTAAAGTATAATCATATCGGAAAATAGCGTTAAGGGGATGGAGAACCTTAACGCGGTCGGATCTTAAAAATCATAATCGTAGTAAAGCTCGATATGGTAGGTGACACGGCACAACTAGGCAATGCCAGGGTAGATATACCAATTACGCATCCGGACTAGTGGTGACGCATAGCAGCCACTACCGCCCACCTCGAACAACACTCCCAAATCAAGGGTGGCCACCAAATCAATCACAAGTAATAGAATGGTATCGAAGAAGTGTGTCCGATAAGAGGTGCTACCTCATTGGTCCGTCAATCGCTCCTGTTTTAGCCACCTTATGCCAACTCACGGGAGTTGGGTCCACGTAACATACCTTAAGAACGTCGCCACCATCCTACTTCATTCTGGAATCTCCACCGCGTACACGGTTGTCAAAGTGGTTTTCGGTATCGACAGAGAGTATGTCCATATCCGATCCCGGTCTCTTTGCCAACCAATCGTTATTATAACCCGTGGTTATAGATTTAAAACAATTTATCAAATATACTTCGAATTAAACCATTTTAAAACAAAGACATTATTCCTTAAAACAAATATTAAGTTATTAAATTTCAAAAATCTAACCTTTTCGGAGTTCACTTATTCACTTAAAACAATAACGTTAAGTTATATTTGAAAATAATTTTTATTCAACAAAACAACATTTATAAACTGCTATAACAATTAAATTTTAAAAAAAAAAACAAAAATCATATTCAGCCTACTGCAGTCCTTAACAAGTGCTACAGTAGTCCTTTTATTAGTTCAGGTTCAGTTTCAGTTTCAGCTACAACAGCACTTACCAAGTACTATCATAGCCTTAGTTCATTTTAGTCTTTTAGTTCACTTATACAATCCACAACACTTAACAAGTGCTACGGATTCTACCTAGTAAAAACTTATAAAATCATACATTCAAACGTTCATTTAAATCCTTTAGCTAATTTTACTTCAAAAGAAATTTTACAAGTTAAAACCAAAACTTTCCAATTTGCCTATTACATTCATTTCAACATTTTAAACTTAAACTCCATTTTTCCACCAATTTAAACTAAATTTCATTTAAATTTATTTAACTTAAGTTTCCATCTTTCTTTTTATTTTATCAAAATTTCAAATTTAAGTTTCGTTTTAAAATCAATATTCCTCCATTTATTTATATTTATCACATAGAAAAATCATTTCTATTTTTAAATAAATCATTTAATATTCGGTTTAAATCAATTTAATATCATTACAGTCTTTAAATTATTTAAAATATTCAGAAAATACAGAAAAATAACCACGGGTCTGTATAATATTTTCTAGCCTAATTCAAGTGATACGGATACTATATCATTTCAATCCGTAATTTACAAAGAAAAATCCGGGTTTTATCATTTCAAACCCGCAATCCCAAGTAAATAAAATTTAATTGAAAATCGCTCAGGCCTATCATTTCAGCCCATAACGACCTTCCCTTATTCTAAAGTCCGTTCGGGTATGTATCATTTCAACCCATAGTGATTCTATTCTACAGGGAACTTGCAGTGTGATTTAACAGAATAGAATAACAGTAAAATAAAACAGATATAACAGATGATACGATATGCAGTTTTAACAATTAACATCACTATAAATAAATCACAGGTAATTATAACATCATTTATTTATTTATTTATTTCTACACATTCAGTTGCGGTCGTTTCACAATTATATAAATATGGATATTCGTGTGAGAATTACTCACCTCTACGGAGCTGGAGATTCAGAAAGAAAGAAGTACGATGAAATTTGAAAGCACGCGGATAGCACGATCAGTCGTTAGCAGACTCGCCGACTTGATTCTGATCTAAAGTCGAAAGAATAAAGCGAATAAATAGACAATCAAAGATGCACGAATAACGAATTTCCCAAATTGAAGTAAACGATCGAAAAATAAATCAAGTTGAAAATAGAAGGAATTGGTTCGACCACTCTTATTGGAGATTATAAATTTTAAAATTTTCCAAAGTAAAAATTTTGTATTATTCACAAATTTTCTTTTTCACACGGAATTTACAACATTCAAAATAAAACAAGAAGTGGAAATTTCTGTTCACCATTTCATTTCAGCAAGACAGAGGTAATACAAAATCCACGGCTGCAAAGAAAACAACTGAAATAGATTTTTGTTCATTTTTTTTTTCTTCAAAACCAAAGTCAGTGAAAATAACGAAAGTTTGCAAATACAGGTAGCAAAAGCAACTTCCTTTTTATAAACAACTCAACAAAACAATGTTCTCCTCTCAGTACTACTCCTATATTTTTAATTTCAAACTGGTTCAGGGAAAACAACACACAACAAAGAAAAATAAAAATAAAAGGGACGAACAGTTCAACTTATTCTCATATGCCAGGCTTGGTCTGACCTCTCGGCATGGGTTTTATCTGACGAAGGGGTTGACTGACATGAGTTCGTGGAGGAGGGCAGACAGGGTCTCAGTCTGGTGGTGGGATGGTCACGGTTGGAGGACTGGAAAGTGGGGTAGGCTGGTCTCGTATGGGGAAGGGTGGCGAACTGGTTTTGGGACTCGACTGGGTTGGTGTGGTAGAAGGTTGGCGTGGGCAGGGCTGACGTCTGGTATAGGCTCGCTGGCAGGCGTGGGGTTTCTGGCGAAGGCTGGGTTCGATCAGGTGGTGAGATGGAGGGCTGACGTCGTGGTGATGGCTGGTGGTGGACTGGGCATGGAGGCGGTGGTGATGTCAGGCGTGGGGTGAAGGCTTCGGCCTAGGGAGGTTGGGTTGGACACGTCAGGTGGTGAGATGGATTCGGGGTGGTGGAGTAGGCTGACGTGGAGGAGAAGCGGTGACAGTCTGGGGTTGCCGTGATGGTGGGATTCGACTGGGTTGGCTGCCTTGGTGATCGGATGGGGTGGGTTAGGGGTAGAAGGCTGGTCTCGTATGAGGCAGTGAAGGTTGGTATGGGTTTGGAGACATGGGACGCGTGTGAAGGAGGTAACCGAAACAAAGCAAAGTCGACAGGTGGAAGAAAGAGAAAAATAAATAAAGAAAAAGGAAGAAGAAAATAGAGGGGGAGCATATGCAGCCATACCTTGGTACGAGGTCTCAATCAAAAGCTGAAGTGATGGAAACTTTCGTTTGCTTGCGAAAAATAATAAGGCAGCTGTTCACAACTTGTAAAGAGGAGGCAACGAAAATTTTTGGAACGGTAAAGAAATTAAAGCAATAAATCATATTAAATATGCGAAACGTACGGGAGGCCAAGTGAACGAATATTTTCACGCGTGAACAATTTTGAACGGCTGAACTTGAATTGCCAATGCATCCAAAAATCAAATGGACGGTGAAACAAATGAAATTATAAAACGCCCAAATAACGTACAATTTGTTTTATTTCTTCTATTAAATAAATTTAATAAATGTTAACGGTTTCCTAAAAATATAACGTATCTTTTTAACCCGAATTTAAAATAGTTATTATCATCATTACTAAGATTTTAATCTACTGTAAAGTTAAGAACGGACAAAACGTAACGAAATGTAACGTTTTAAATTTTCGTTTTATACAAATTACTACACTTTATTTTTAACTCAATATTTCAAAATGTTTTATTTTTAATTAAAATTTCGTTTAAAATATCGGGCTGTTACACTCTCCCCCACTCAAAGCTTTTCGTCCTCGAAAAGGAACGAAGAAGGAAAACAAAGAAAGATAAGACAGAAAAGTAAAGTACCTGAAATAAACAATTCCGGATTCGAAGCACGAATGCTCTCCTCCGTCTCCCAGGTGCAATCCCGTTCATCAGTGCTCCACTGCACTTTGACCAGGTTGACAGATTTTCTTCTTAGCTGCTTCGTACCTCGATCGACGATACGAAGTGGCTTCCTCTCCACAGTCAGATTTGGCTCAATATCCAAACTATCAAGAGCAGAAGGCTGAATAATAAGAGATGGATCATGCAGATAGCGACGAAGATGAGATACATGAAAGACATTGTGTATTCCAGAAAATTTCTCGGGTAAATCCAGACGATAAGCAAGAGAACCAATTCTTTCCAAAATGCGGAAAGGACCAACAAATCTAGGAGCTAGCTTTCCTCTACGACCAAAACGAATAACATTCCTTAAGGGAGAGACCTTAAGGAAAACCAAATCACCAACAGCAAACTCTAAACTCCATCTTCGACGATCGGCGTACTTTTTCTGTCTATCCTGAGCAATCCTCATCTTTCTCTTAATCTCTTCAACTCTCTCAGAAGCTTCCAAAACCAATTCAGGACCAAGAACCAATCGATTACCGGATTCAATCCAACAAGAAGGAGATCTACAAGGTCGTCCATAAAGAGCAGAAAATGGAGATGTCTCAATACTGGCCTGATAACTATTGTTATAAGTGAATTCGACAAGATGGAGATGATCTTCCCAAGATCCTCCAAAATCAAGCACACAAGCACGAAGAAGATCTTCTAAAATCTGATTCACCCTTTCCGTTTGACCGTCGGTCTGTGGATGGTAAGCAGTGCTCAGATTTAGATGAGTACCCAACGAATCCTGAAAGGCTTTCCAAAACCTACTAGTAAAGATAGGATCACGATCACAAACGATACTGAGAGGAACACCATGGAGACGAACAATCTCCCTCATGTAAATCTCAGACAAACTAGAAGCTGAACGGGTAGACTTGACCGGAATGAAATGAGCTGATTTGGTCAATCTATCCACAATAACCCAGATACTCTTGTTCCCCTTCCTAGTCCTTGGTAAACCATCAATGAAATCCATAGAAACTTGTTCCCACTTCCAATTGGGAATCTCAAGAGGCTGCAATAAACCAGGGGTCTTCTGATGATCTGCCTTGACTTGCTGGCAAGTCGCACACCTATTGACGAAAATGGAAATATCTCGCTTCATACCTTTCCACCAATATAACTTCTTCATGTCCTGGTACATCTTGGTTACGCCTGGATGAATAGAAAGTCTGGACTGATGATTCTCCCGAAGTAACTCCTGTCTCAATCCATCAACATTCGGGACACAAATCCTATTATTAATCCTTAATACACCCTTATCGTCAATCTGAGCTCCATTACCATCCATACTACTACTTCCAACTCTACTTCGAACATTCTCCTTAATCAATCTAAGCATCTGATCTTCATCCTGTCTAGCCATAATACGATCCACAAGAGGAGAAGAAACAACAATCTGGCACAACAAAGCTTTCTTCCTACTCAAAGCATCTGCCACAACATTAGCCTTTCCCGGTGTATAGTTGATGTCGAGGTCATAAGAAGCAAGGAACTCTAACCACCTAACTTGTCTCTGATTCAAATCCTTCTGAGAGAAAATATACTTCAAAGACTGATGATCTGTGAAAAGCTCAAACTTGGTACCCAACAAATGATGTCTCCAAAGCTTCAAAGCGAAAACAACAGCAAGCAACTCTAGATCATGGGCAGCATAATTTACTTCATGAGTTTTCAACTGTCTACTAGCATAAGCAATCACTCTACCATCCTGCACCAGAACAGCTCCTAAACCTTCTCGACAAGCATCAGTGTATACCGTTAATCCCTCATCTCCATTTGGAACGGTAAGAACAGGTGCAGAAGTAAGCTTGTCTTTTAACTCATTGAAGGCGGCCTTACACTCGTTACTCCAAATAAACTTAGCATTCTTCCGAGTTAAAGCAGTGAGAGGTGCAGCAATCCGAGCGAAATTCTCGATGAATCTCCGGTAATAACCGGCGAGGCCCAGAAAACTACGGATATCAGTAGGAGTCTTAGGAGTTTCCCAATCCTGTACAGAATAGGGAAAAAGAAGGATAATAGAAAAGATAGAGTAAATTGAAATGAAACAATGAAAGAGAAGGAAAGAAGGACTTACATTGATCGCAGCGATCTTGACTGGATCAACTGAAACTCCATTACTAGAAACAATATGCCCGAGAAATCGGACTTCATCCTTCCAGAAGTGGCATTTGGAAAATTTAGCTTTTAACTGATGATTGCGAAGAGTCTCAAGAACAGATTTTAAATGTGACTCATGTTCTTCTTCAGACTTAGAGAAGATGAGGATATCATCCACAAAGACTAGAACAAATTTATTAAGCACATCACGGAAAACACGATTCATCAAGTCAACAAAGAAAGCAGGAGCATTAGTCAAACCAAAAGGCATGACTAACCATTCGAAGAATCCATTTTCAGTACGGAAAGCAGTCTTAGGAATACTTTCCTCAGCCACTCTGAGTTGGTGAAAACCTGTGGCGAGATCAAGCTGAGAGAAAACAGTAGCACCATAAAGCTGATCGAACATGTCATTGATGCGAGGCATTGGGTATCTATTTTTCATAGTGAGTTTGTTCAACTCCCTATAATCAACACACATCCGAAGAGAACCATCGGATTTGGTGACGAAGACTATGGCAGCTCCCCATTCAGAAAAACTAGGTCTGATCAGACTCTTGGAAGATAGGTCTTCAATTTGTTTCCTTAACTCAACCTTCTCGCGGGGTGCCATTCTTCTAGGAGGAAGAACTATAGGTCGAGCTCCAGGAATGAGGTCAATGCGGAAATCAATTTCCCGCTTGGGAGGTAAAGCAGTAACTTCACCAAATACATCCGGGTAGTGATTAACTACACGGGTCGACTGAAGATCATCAATAGAAGCATCTAGAGAAAAGATAAAGCTACCAGCATAATCATGAGGCATACGGCCCTGAATAAGCAAAGAATTTCCTCGATCATCCTTAAGAGAAACAATTCGGGATTTACACGAGATACGGGCATCGTGACCATCAAGCCAATCACTTCCAAGCAACAGATCAAAAGCATCGAAACCTAGGACATAGAAATCTCCAGAAAATTTATGACCAGAATAGAAGAGTCTCACTTGCTTACAAATCTTATCTAGATTTGCGGGACCACCAATAGGATTTGAAACACATAGAGGAACAGAAACATACTCAGGAGAAAGGAGAGTTTCAAACTTATTACACAATACATCAGAAATAAAGCTATGCGAAGCCCCAGTATCAAATAAAACACGAACATGATGATGAAATAAAGTAAAGGTGCCCTGAAGAGTACCTTGATCATCGCTAGGAGCAGGAGTAGGTGCAGGAGCAGGTGATGAAGCAGATGTAACAGCAAATACGCCAGATGGCCTTCCCTTCTGATATAAAGGACAGTCTTTCTTAAAATGACCCGGCTGAAGACAAACATGACAAAGATCGTTCCTGGTAACCTGGGGTGGAGGAACAACAGCAACAGACGGATTAGGGCAACTATTGGCATAGTGTCCCTTTTGGTCACATTTGAAGCAAGTAATGGAGGAAAGATCAATAGGGTGCCTCTGGGAAGGAGCAGATGCTGAAGATCCTAAGCCCGGATGTTTGAGCCAATTCTTCTTCTGCTGGTGGAAGTTGGGCTTTCTCTTCTTGGAATTAGCAGAGGAGGACTGAGATACATGAGCACTGGAAGCAGTAGGACCCTTGGAAGTAGGGTTCTCATAGCGAATAGCCATATCCATGAGCTCAGTAAAAGTGCCATGAACATGCGAAATAAGACGGTCGTAGAACTCTGGGCGAGCTCCAGCAATGAACTTCTCATTCTTCTTTAGCTGAGTGTCGATAAGACCAGGACCAAATTTTGAAAGTTCATTGAACTTCCGTTCATACTCTGAGAAGGACATGGTACCCTGCTTGAGGTCCATGAATTCGCGGTAAAGCTGAGATTTTCCGGCTTCGGGCATCCATTTTGCCACAAAAGCCTCTCTGAAAGGAAAATACAGAAACAGAACTTTAGATAAATTGAAAAGAAAGGAAATGGGAAAATTCAAATTAACACAAAGGATACCTGAACTGCTCCCATGAAAGGTCACCTTCGTTAGTGCGAGTCGTAACAGACTCCCACCAATCTAGGGCGGCCTCTTGCAGCTGCCATGCTGCTAACTGACGCTTCTGGGCATCAGTGATCTCCAAACCAGTAAAGATTCTTTCCAAACTTCTTAGCCATTGCTGGGCTTCGATGATACTTTCTGAACCGGTGAACTTAGTGCCACCGAGCTGAGAGAATTCCTTGCAAAGGACTGTAAACTTAACGGGTGCAATAGGTGGAGGAACTGGGGCAATACCACGACCCCTACCTCTAGCATTTCCACGATTCATCCTGGAAATATCAAGAATAAATTTAGGACAAGGTACAGAGAAGACAAAGATAAGTTAAGATAAAACACGATAAGAACACTTGGGTGAAATCCTAATAACAAAATTCCTAACAAGGTAGATGCGGAAAGATGGAAGTTTAGAAAATTTCTTCTTAAAACAAGAAAACTTTATATCAAAATAATCTTTGAAAAATCATTTGAAAAATCATTTTAAAATCATTTTATACTTTAAAAATACGTTCACTCACAAGGAAATGATTCTGAGTTTGATTTCACTCATTCTAGGGTATTTCTACCCTATCTCTAATGAGTTTTTGCTCCATAGGCTAAGGTTTGCCTAAAACCTCGCTCTGATACCAAATGTAACGACCCACTATTTTGGACCATTCAAATCGACAATAATCCACACATGTCAGACTTGAATAATGCAAAATAACAGATTGTAATAAAATTTGGAGCAAATAAAATCATTCACAGAATCACAGACACAGAAATATCAGAATAACTCGCAGCGGAATTTAAAAATAACCATAGTGGTTCATGAAGCCACTAAAATACATAGTCTCAAATCAAATACAAAATACATAGTCTGAAACAAGTACAATAGAGATCCAAATACACAAGTCTCTAAAACAAAAGCTGAAATAAGGCAACTGAAACTGAAATAGGAAGATAACTAGATAAGCAGAATCTCCAGTGATTCCGAGCTCCAGAAAAGTGAAGTCCAAAGCTGTGAATACTCAGGCTGACCCGAGCGTAAAATAAAACATAACACTCGAGTCAGGATATACATACTTATACAATGTAAACCAACTCAAATGAACTGTAGTAAAGGTACAAGTAACTTAGAAGATGCTTGGGACCGCCCATCCTCTAAGGATCCGTTAAACTATCTACTATATAGTAATATTCGCTATTATAATAGTGTCTAAATAAGTAAAGTATAATCATATCGGAAAATAGCGTTAAGGGGATGGAGAACCTTAACGCGGTCGGATCTTAAAAATCATAATCGTAGTAAAGCTCGATATGGTAGGTGACACGGCACAACTAGGCAATGCCAGGGTAGATATACCAATTACGCATCCGGACTAGTGGTGACGCATAGCAGCCACTACCGCCCACCTCGAACAACACTCCCAAATCAAGGGTGGCCACCAAATCAATCACAAGTAATAGAATGGTATCGAAGAAGTGTGTCCGATAAGAGGTGCTACCTCATTGGTCCGTCAATCGCTCCTGTTTTAGCCACCTTATGCCAACTCACGGGAGTTGGGTCCACGTAACATACCTTAAGAACGTCGCCACCATCCTACTTCATTCTGGAATCTCCACCGCGTACACGGTTGTCAAAGTGGTTTTCGGTATCGACAGAGAGTATGTCCATATCCGATCCCGGTCTCTTTGCCAACCAATCGTTATTATAACCCGTGGTTATAGATTTAAAACAATTTATCAAATATACTTCGAATTAAACCATTTTAAAACAAAGACATTATTCCTTAAAACAAATATTAAGTTATTAAATTTCAAAAATCTAACCTTTTCGGAGTTCACTTATTCACTTAAAACAATAACGTTAAGTTATATTTGAAAATAATTTTTATTCAACAAAACAACATTTATAAACTGCTATAACAATTAAATTTTAAAAAAAAAAACAAAAATCATATTCAGCCTACTGCAGTCCTTAACAAGTGCTACAGTAGTCCTTTTATTAGTTCAGGTTCAGTTTCAGTTTCAGCTACAACAGCACTTACCAAGTACTATCATAGCCTTAGTTCATTTTAGTCTTTTAGTTCACTTATACAATCCACAACACTTAACAAGTGCTACGGATTCTACCTAGTAAAAACTTATAAAATCATACATTCAAACGTTCATTTAAATCCTTTAGCTAATTTTACTTCAAAAGAAATTTTACAAGTTAAAACCAAAACTTTCCAATTTGCCTATTACATTCATTTCAACATTTTAAACTTAAACTCCATTTTTCCACCAATTTAAACTAAATTTCATTTAAATTTATTTAACTTAAGTTTCCATCTTTCTTTTTATTTTATCAAAATTTCAAATTTAAGTTTCATTTTAAAATCAATATTCCTCCATTTATTTATATTTATCACATAGAAAAATCATTTCTATTTTTAAATAAATCATTTAATATTCGGTTTAAATCAATTTAATATCATTACAGTCTTTAAATTATTTAAAATATTCAGAAAATACAGAAAAATAACCACGGGTCTGTATAATATTTTCTAGCCTAATTCAAGTGATACGGATACTATATCATTTCAATCCGTAATTTACAAAGAAAAATCCGGGTTTTATCATTTCAAACCCGCAATCCCAAGTAAATAAAATTTAATTGAAAATCGCTCAGGCCTATCATTTCAGCCCATAACGACCTTCCCTTATTCTAAAGTCCATTCGGGTATGTATCATTTCAACCCATAGTGATTCTATTCTACAGGGAACTTGCAGTGTGATTTAACAGAATAGAATAACAGTAAAATAAAACAGATATAACAGATGATACGATATGCAGTTTTAACAATTAACATCACTATAAATAAATCACAGGTAATTATAACATCATTTATTTATTTATTTATTTCTACACATTCAGTTGCGGTCGTTTCACAATTATATAAATATGGATATTCGTGTGAGAATTACTCACCTCTACGGAGCTGGAGATTCGGAAAGAAAGAAGTACGATGAAATTTGAAAGCACGCGGATAGCACGATCAGTCGTTAGCAGACTCGCCGACTTGATTCTGATCTAAAGTCGAAAGAATAAAGCGAATAAATAGACAATCAAAGATGCACGAATAACGAATTTCCCAAATTGAAGTAAACGATCGAAAAATAAATCAAGTTGAAAATAGAAGGAATTGGTTCGACCACTCTTATTGGAGATTATAAATTTTAAAATTTTCCAAAGTAAAAATTTTGTATTATTCACAAATTTTCTTTTTCACACGGAATTTACAACATTCAAAATAAAACAAGAAGTGGAAATTTCTGTTCACCATTTCATTTCAGCAAGACAGAGGTAATACAAAATCCACGGCTGCAAAGAAAACAACTGAAATAGATTTTTGTTCATTTTTTTTTTCTTCAAAACCAAAGTCAGTGAAAATAACGAAAGTTTGCAAATACAGGTGGCAAAAGCAACTTCCTTTTTATAAACAACTCAACAAAACAATGTTCTCCTCTCAGTACTACTCCTATATTTTTAATTTCAAACTGGTTCAGGGAAAACAACACACAACAAAGAAAAATAAAAATAAAAGGGACGAACAGTTCAACTTATTCTCATATGCCAGGCTTGGTCTGACCTCTCGGCATGGGTTTTATCTGACGAAGGGGTTGACTGACATGAGTTCGTGGAGGAGGGCAGACAGGGTCTCAGTCTGGTGGTGGGATGGTCACGGTTGGAGGACTGGAAAGTGGGGTAGGCTGGTCTCGTATGGGGAAGGGTGGCGAACTGGTTTTGGGACTCGACTGGGTTGGTGTGGTAGAAGGTTGGCGTGGGCAGGGCTGACGTCTGGTATAGGCTCGCTGGCAGGCGTGGGGTTTCTGGCGAAGGCTGGGTTCGATCAGGTGGTGAGATGGAGGGCTGACGTCGTGGTGATGGCTGGTGGTGGACTGGGCATGGAGGCGGTGGTGATGTCAGGCGTGGGGTGAAGGCTTCGGCCTGGGGAGGTTGGGTTGGACACGTCAGGTGGTGAGATGGATTCGGGGTGGTGGAGTAGGCTGACGTGGAGGAGAAGCGGTGACGGTCTGGGGTTGCCGTGATGGTGGGATTCGACTGGGTTGGCTGCCTTGGTGATCGGCTGGGGTGGGTTAGGGGTAGAAGGCTGGTCTCGTATGAGGCAGTGAAGGTTGGCATGGGTTTGGAGACATGGGACGCGTGTGAAGGAGGTAACCGAAACAAAGCAAAGTCGACAGGTGGAAGAAAGAGAAAAAAAAATAAAGAAAAAGGAAGAAGAAAATAGAGGGGGAGCATATGCAGCCATACCTTGGTACGAGGTCTCAATCAAAAGCTGAAGTGATGGAAACTTTCGTTTGCTTGCGAAAAATAATAAGGCAGCTGTTCACAACTTGTAAAGAGGAGGCAACGAAAAGTTTTGGAACGGTAAAGAAATTAAAGCAATAAATCATATTAAATATGCGAAACGTACGGGAGGCCAAGTGAACGAATATTTTCACGCGTGAACAATTTTGAACGGCTGAACTTGAATTGCCAATGCATCCAAAAATCAAATGGACGGTGAAACAAATGAAATTATAAAACGCCCAAATAACGTACAATTTGTTTTATTTCTTCTATTAAATAAATTTAATAAATGTTAACGGTTTCCTAAAAATATAACGTATCTTTTTAACCCGAATTTAAAATAGTTATTATCATCATTACTAAGATTTTAATCTACTGTAAAGTTAAGAACGGACAAAACGTAACGAAATGTAACGTTTTAAATTTTCGTTTTATACAAATTACTACACTTTATTTTTAACTCAATATTTCAAAATGTTTTATTTTTAATTAAAATTTCGTTTAAAATATCGGGCTGTTACAGAATGAGTAGTAATTAAAAACACGAAGATTTATAATGGTTCGGCGTTGTATGCCTATATCCACTTTTAAGATTATCCTTTATCAATCGCTTTTTAATATGATTACAGTAGTAGTAAATGGCATACGCTTGATTATAATGTAGTCTAGAGTTACCAGCAGCGTAAAGATCCTCCAAATGAACCATACGGCCCGTATTTATAGGGGGAGACGATGAGAATTTCGCTAAGATTTCGGCATAACGCTCTCTGGTCCACAGGAGCCACCATAACGATCGGTGGTTCTAACTTGATATCTTGGAACGCTCGGCCAAAGTTTAGCCAAACGTTATTTTTTCTCTAATTTACGTGCAATCATTTTTAGAGGGTCCCACAAGCCTCTTGAACTTATCCCTAAAATAAGAATTCAATCTGAGTTGTAGATTACGAGATAAGGATCAACTTTTCCTACACTTGGAACGTTCGCCGATCGTTATGAAGGATCGACCGATAACGATCGGCCAACTTCATATCTCAAGATCTTGACGCGCAATCGTTTTTGTCAACTCCACCCTTCAATATACTGATACTCTGAAAGTTTCAAGTGAATTGGCCTTGTGGATTTTGAGATATCGATCGATCTCCACTGATTTGAGATTTTTTATTGATCGTTCCCGATCGATCCATATAAATCCTTGCTTTGTCCATAACTCGAGCATACGAACTTCGGTGGACTCCAAATTTGAAATATAACTTCATGGGGCTATGCTAGTCAGTCCATGCTGATTGCACCTCGATTGGGATCTGGTCTGAATCTGCCCGACCATTGTCCATAGTATTGTATATAATCGATTCCTGAGGTTGATAACCATCCGTTTCTAGCCAAGTCGATGATATCATGGCCTTACCAAAAGGCGGGATAACGTATATATATATATATGTATGTATGTATATATATATATATGTATATGTATATACTTAATATATTCTAAGCGTGCGGAGATTACGCTCTAAACTAACGTTTAAATGTCAAATCTTTAGAATCATACAAGTCTCATATCCATATTAACAAATGTACCATAAATCCAATATCCAAAATCAAATCAACTGGCTTGTATATAAAATCCAGACCGAACTTACTTTAGACTAAAACAATGGAATAAATCAAAAATAGAAACTTATAATTTAGTTACTTTTATGCTCTATTCAACTTCTTTTTAAATGAAATTAGACAAAGGGAATTTCTATTCAAATTGTAAAAATAGGCAGTGCAAACTACAAATAAGATTCGTACCTTACACACCATTCCTAAATCAAAGCCATTAATCAAATCCAAAGCAAAAGAATAAGAAGTGGAATAGAAGGTAAAATGATTAAAACTGCAAAATCTACACAAAGTCCATTATTTTAATATATAAACAATTGAGATTCCAACCTGAGAATTGACATTTCACTATGGGGGAATTTTGGGTTTTTTTAATGTGGTGTTTTCATAGATAAAAATTCTCTAAGGCATATATAAATCCAAACAACACTATACAATTACTAAAATAAAAGGACTAAGATTTCCACTCATAACAGGTCCTTTTTGGATTTGATACGCCTATAATAATCTCCTATAGATCTCTCTTTTTAGAAATATGCAACAAGGGAATTGCAAATGGATTAGATTCAGAAACTTAGGAGTTGGAAGAGAAAAGGATTCAAAATAGAATAATAAACACCTAAAATTTCTTACCAGAAATCCTAGAGAATTTCTTAAATCTTTTGAGAAGAGAGACTGACAAAGTTCTATTGCGTTCCCAAAATAATTTGTGAATAAAAGTAAGGGGGTGAGCTCTTATCTATAGTGGTTGGAGTGCACCAGAACTATCAGATTTAAGTTTAAAATTATAAAATCCAGAACATTAACTATTGCAACAAACCCTAGCCGCCACTCAACAACCAGTCGACCGTCCCTTCCCTACCGGTTGATCGCTAAGGGTCGACCGGCCCAGGAAAGGCGGTCGACCGACACGTTTATTTTGCAATGAATTTTTGTGCCATTATTTTATTTATTTATTACCTTAATTAATTCATGAACATTAATATTAATTTTAATTAACCTCCAAGTCTAATTGCTGTTAACTTCTGAATTTCAAATTTGATATTTATTTATTTATCTGAATTTGAATTCTATTTAATTATTTTGAATCTGAAAACTTCAAACGTCTATAATTTTTTTATTTGAGCTCCATTTTCAACATATTACATATCGAAATTGATCATATTTTTGCCACGAACGCAACGACATAACTTCCATGGTCAATTTTTGAATTTTGCAAAATTTCTACTTTTAGCCTTATCTTATTTAATTATTTATTAACTTATTTATTTCTTGTTAATTTTTACAGGATATTACATTCCCCCCTAAAAGGGTTTCACCCTCGAATCTTTTCTGAGGGGCGAACAATGTAATGCGTAAAAAACATCCATGTTATACAAACAAGTTATCCACCCAACCATCTACTCAATCAAAAATGCAATGTGATTATGTATACAAACATACTATAAGTAAGCTCAATCCTAACATGAGTGTATGATCATGATATATAAGTATGTATGCAAACATCCTAAATATGCATAAAATTTCTACATGAGTGTAAAGTGACGGTGAAAGTGTAGCAACCATCTTCTACCATCCAATCTAGCAACCATGATGCAACCCAAAACCTAATTTTGAAGAGAAAAGTTTACCAGAGAAAAGCTCAAGACGAGAGATCCTCGTCTTCTCTTCAGTTTCCTATGTGTTTTCCACCAGGTTGTCTCCCTATTGCACTCGAACCAATCTAATTTCTTTGTAGTAGCTACGACATTGATGATAGAAAATGAATAGTGGTAAATGAAATTAATGTAGTAAAAGATAAACGCATAATAAGAATAAAGACTTAGAGTCAAATATAAAAGATGTTAAGGCAATAAAGAAATTGTAAGAAGAGTCAGTATGCTTGAATATGAAGTATATAAATATATGCCGCTTCAGATATGCGTTTATGACGAGCGTAAATAATTATCAGTTATAATTTTAGAGAATAAATGACTTAAGGTCATTAGACTGGGTAGGAATGCTAAAAAAAATCCAACCAATAGGACATGTTGAGAGTATATGCTTACATATAGATGAAGTGATGCCCTCAAGTTATGTTAGTGCTTGGAATGGAACCTCCATAATTGTAGGCACTGGGCGGACCTTCTGTGGATGGCAAGACTGTACAAGCACTATAGCGTAGTTTGCTTCAAGTTAGTTAGAGGAGGGTATTGCCTTGATTTTAGTAGGCAATCTAAATGGATGATGGGTGGGATCAGACTTATGCAACAGGGCATGCAGGGTGGCATGCATGGGTACCAAAATAAGGGGTAGGAGTTGCATCTCTAACGAACTCATCATCAGCCCTTGCAGTCAACAGGAAGGACAGGGTTACACCAAACTGATATCTTCTGCCTATCAGGATTGATTCAGTTGGGATTTGTACCGCCACAGTTGTTTGTTGCTTTGTTTGATAGGGCATGGCTAGTTAAACCATACAAATATTCCTTCAAAACGGATGGGGTGGAGGTGCGTGGGGTCAGAAATCCATGATATATGAAGTAGATAAAGGCGAAATCCCTAAAAAATACAGGACCTAATGGAGTAAAGGTCGTCCATGCGCACTAGATCATGATGCAGCGAGGTGATGGATCCTTACAAGGTGCTGAGCGATAGATACTAGTGGGGATATTATTTAGGTCCATTAGTGGATGATAGGATATGTATATAAGACTACGGGATATAGATGGGAACGGTTCGTACGGAGCGATAGAGTCGTAGCGACTAATGATAAATCTAACATAACAAGAAATGGTGAAAAATCGGCATAAGTTAGTGTTATGTATAAGATGTATAATTTACCAGTTACCAGAACTTTGTTCTCACCCCCTTCTCATTGCAACCCACAGGATTTAGGAGGGCAGGTTTTGGTGTTGATTAGGAGCAGTTGTTTGGCCGA
The DNA here is from genome assembly GCA_030737815.1 of Allium fistulosum. Taxonomy (NCBI): domain Eukaryota; kingdom Viridiplantae; phylum Streptophyta; class Magnoliopsida; order Asparagales; family Amaryllidaceae; genus Allium; species Allium fistulosum. The sequence goes on along the minus strand of CM060902.1, from coordinate 1,171,161,541 downwards.
GGCACTTGACATTTGAGATGTTGGTTCTTGGTCAGTAATTATATTAATCTATTATATTTACTTATTTCTGCTATGAGTTATTACCATTAGGGCTTTGATATATTCTTCATTTTTGCAGGATGCCAAACCAACGATTTGTATTTTAGTGGATTTGGGTTTTCAAGCTTGCAAAAAAATGGACCCATTGGAGTGTCGGTTGTTACATTTGGCATCAGAGCCAGGTTAGTTGATTCTTGAAAGATTAGGAAATGTAGAGTGAATGTATTTGTATTTTTTATATAAATATAAATGTAGTACATGCTAAAATCCTAAGAATACCATCTATAGAGTAGTTGAATATGGAATATCCCTAAAACTGGATGGTACATGACTCCCTAGTCGGACTTTGATAGCTCAATGATTGTTGATCCCCATTTTGGTTGCCGATTAATGATGAACTATAAGTCTAGATAAAGGAGAATTGAGGGTCCATGTGTTATAGGTAGTGGAAGATGGAGAAGTCCTTGAAGAAGGGTATGAAATGGTCACTCCTAATTAATGATTGGATTTTCGGATTTGGTAGGGGACAAGTCAGTGAATTAAAGGAAAGATGTTCTCAAGGGAATAGTTAGAAATTCACTTTGAGTCCAACCGGACAATAAGAAATTTTCTATGAAAATTTTGAAAAAAATGTATAAATTTTATACTTTAAAAGGTACTTTCAATGTGAAAGTAAATAAATATTGGATTTTGAAAATAGTATATGTCATAAAGGTTTTGTAAGAAATTTTCTTTCGAAAAGAAGCAATAGAGCAATATAGCTCGTGAATCTTTTTATGCAATGAAGTTTTTAAGATATTAAATATTTATATGGAGGGACAATATGAGTGGTATATAAATCGGAATAGGGTGAATGGTATAGAAAAGAAGACTTAGGGTCTTAAAAATTAAGCTGTACGTGGCTGCACTACAATAGTTTAAGTAAAAATGATGTTAAATTAAGAGAAAAACAGTTAGGATTAGTGTAGTTTGGGCTGAAGAATTAAGTAGTAGGAAGTTAGGAAGTATAAATGGAAGAGTGGTCTGACTTATTGTAATTAGGTTGGGATTTGACATATTTTATTTCATTGGAATAAAAAGAGATAGATAAATAAGTTTCTATGAATCAATCAAGTTACAAATAAAGGTGTTTTGTTTGAAATAATAAAGAATGTAAATGCAAAAAAAATGTGCAAAATATTGGAAATTTCGTATCTTGTACTGTCTATTTCAATAAAGAAATAAAATAAAATTCCTTGTAATTTCTCACAAAACACGAATCCTCTTTTAAGCGATTCATAGAGAATTATAGCATTAACGATTTCTCTTGGAGGAAAAGTAGTTCCAAAGCATTAAGATTTAGGATCCTAAAGTATAATAAAATGTGTAGTAATTAGAAGTATGTCAGTAAATTATATTAAAAACAAAGCTAGTAATCTATATTGAGAATAGGAAATTAAAAGCGGAACAAAGGAAAAGAGGCCTTTTCCGTTATTATGTGCATTTAATTTAAGTATCTTCTAAAAGTCCTCCTTTTTTGATAGTAAATACTCCACCCAATATTGGATGATTGGGAGGGTAGGAGATGTAAGAAAAATAATAGGATGATAGTTGTCCTTTATCTACTCCAGTTTTGAAAGATGTTTAAAACATTGTAAGTTTTATATTTGAAATGAATGGTTTGGTGAAAATAAATAAGTTTTTGAAAGAAAAACTTAATAAATGGTTAAACTGAAAATTCCAAATTTTTAATAAGGGTTAGAATGGTCTTTAAAAAAGAGAGCTAATTTGATTTTGAACTTAGAATTGTTAACGTTCCCATTTAAGTTTAGTGAATAAGTTAAATTCAAAAATCTTAAAATGTAAGCTTTGAAAGGAGTTAAAACACCATGTATTTTTTTTTGAATTTAATAGTGGTTTCTAAGTAACATTTATTAAGGTAAGAGTTTTGGGATTAATTATTTCAAGAATTTTTGATGTTTTAATTTTTGAAAAATAAAAGATAAATACCAAACCAGAATTTTAAGTATGGAGTAGATACGAATTAGTGCATAGGTAAGACGGGGAAAAGAATAAGTTTATGAAGGAGATAGTAATGATTACTTTTGGAATAGTAAGAAGAAATCCCTAAAGAGTGTAAGGACACTAAAAAGAGTATAGGAATGTTATTTTGATATGTGTGTAAACCATAAAGTGGATATTAAAGTACACCTTTATAAGTTTTGGGTATGCTTGTAGGAGGCTTTTATAAAGGAAATATCAAGTATTGAGAATACTATCAAAAGAATGAGATTAAGAGAAGATAGTTACAAAAGTTAATGAGATGGTAAACACACATGGAGGATATTGGTAGATTAGGTTGGGGAAATAAGAGAGGGATTGGAATGTTATTTCCCCAAGCTTAGTTACTATTTAATATGAAGATTTCATAGGCTGTATTTCTTTTGCACTACAATGGAAATAGGCATTGTTATTCCATAACTAGGTATGGAATGAAAGAGATAAATAGATCTTATTCATCATTAGTAATAAATGAAGGATAAGATATGAAAGTTGTTGTAGAGGGATGACCTGTTAGAAAGGTCTGTTTTGTTGGTAGTAGTTAATGGTGTTGTGTTTCCTTCCAGTGCTAGTTTTTCTTTTCATGGGTTGTAAGCATTAGTTGTTGCTATTAACTGCGTACGTTTAGGGAAATGTTCCTTTTTATATGGTTTCTAGGTGGACCGCAATGATTTGAGAAAGCAATAAAAAGAAAATTTCAAAGAAAGCCACTTAACTAATGCGAAAAAAAAGAAAATAGTTGAAACTGGAAGTTAAATAATAAATTAGGAAAATTTATTTAACTAACTATTAAATAAAAGTAAAATGAAAATGTAGGTTTCGAAAAGAATAGAAATTTTTTGGAGAATAAAATTTCAGTGGACGAAGAATAAAACTACGAAGAGGTAAGCCATGGGGCAATGTTCATGTTCCTTGAAGGCTGAAATTTAAAATTCAACATGTGTGCAGATTGATATTAAGAAGAAAGAAAAGTTTTTGAGAACCTAAAAATTTACTGCGCAATTAAGAGAAGTAAGTTGTGGACGATGGAGAGTGGCCTACTCCTGATGTCAGAAATGCGGAAAATTATTTATAAAATGTAGTTATGCATATATTTTAAAAAATGAAAATTTTATGAAAAATTAATTTATGAAAAGTTTTCATTATAAATAATACGAGTTTGAAAGGAAAATATACATATCTTTGGAAATATTGTAAAGGTTGAGGATTTTGAGTTTTACAATTTTGAAATACCGCATGCTAGCATTAGGAAATAATCGGTAAGTTGTTTAGTGTAGATTTTACCGTGTAGCAGTAGATGCAGTAAAATGGATACGATGAGCGACAAGAAAGCTATTTTGTTAATAGAGCATTTTCCATGTATACATTTTTGATAAGTGAAAATTTAAAAAGATAATTTTTGAAACAAAAATGTTTTTGAACTTTAAAAATAAAAAGTTACTTGTGCAAACTGTACTTGGGAAAGTAGGAAAATAAATGGGGCAAAGGAGTAGATCCCATGGTACAGTGGAAAAATATTACATAAGAGAATGATGGAAATAAGGAATTTTCTATCTAGACCATTTCCAAGCATAATAAAATAGGTTTATAAAACTGAATTTTTTTTAAATATGGATGTTAGCAATGGTGTGTTAGGAACTCAGATGGTAAGGCTTGGATGAAAATTTGGTTGAACTACGCTTCTATTTATAGAGATGTGTGAAAATTTGGATGAAAAGCCCTTTTTGATTTTTCAAAAAGTTGCATTCATACAAAATTACCAGTATATTTAGGATGATAGCGTCATATTTTCGTAATTAATTTAAAAAGAAATCATTCATATAGGAGGCGCCAATTAGAAATTATTGTTCATGCATATTACATGAATTATGGTCCACTGTGCACATGTACACGGATTGTTGCAAAATTGGTCATACATTAATTGATTGTTAATGTAGAATGGATGTGTGATGGTTTACATGATTGAACCCATGTGGAATTTCGGGGAAGAAATTCTTTAAAGGAGGAGAATATAACATCCCGCGTTTTCAGGTTGATTAAAATAGAAATTAATCAACTAATAATAAATTATGAAATAGAATTTTTGTAAATATTGGAATTTGGCCACAAAACTTATACCATTAGATTCGTCCGATTTTCTGATCAATTTTCATATAAACGAAAAAGTTATCAGAGTTTGAATTTTAATAGTTGGAAATAATTATATATGCAACTGAGGAAATAATTTAAAATAAATTAATGATTAATTAGCACCGTTAAAGGTAACAGTTGCGTAACAATTAAGTAACTTTATTAAGGTAAGAGTAATGGTGATAAAACATTAATTGAATATTTATGCAAAATAATTAACAAAGAAATCAAACGACACAAAATCCACTGGATTGGCCTATGTAGGTCGATCATGACCTAGCACGTCGACCTTGGGTGGTCGACCTGGGCTTTGGGCGGTCGACCCGCATTAGGTTAGAGGCGGCATTAAATTTAGACAGTTGGAACATGGCAAGGCTTTGAAGACATTTTTTCGAGCAAGTGGTATACATCATTTCAGTTATACTTTCTTGTTTCTTTAGACCCCGTTGTTTATCACACTGCTCTTCCTTTCGATAGGTTTTGAAGCCTTAGCGCCACCCTACACTTCTTCCCTCACACCTAATAGATTACATTAAAATGGAAATTATCCTCTAGTGTCTTTATGCCCAAATCTCTTTCCTGCCATAAATTGTTGAGAGAAAGCTGTTTAAGCATCATACTTTTGAAGACAAACCAAAAGCCATGATCTCCCATCGTCATTATATCAAAGTGTGCCAATACAGAGTGATTTTTTGATGAAGAGTAGCAGCTAGCATGATTCTAAATGAAGCGCTCGCATCCGAAACAATGAGTTGGGTCATGGAAGGATCTAGCAATATGCGTCGAACTCCCAAATTGAAAGCATAAGTGTTTTCCTGCTTAGCGTTGTATCTAGAGGGAGTTTGAGTTTTTGAGACAAGTCATTGTTGTGTTAGCAAAAAGATTGCATGGCTAGGGTGGTCTCTGACCACTTAAGCAAATGAGCGGTAATCGGAGAACGAGTGCGATAGTGGAAGAACTGGTTTGGAAAGATAAAATGGAGAAGAGAAATGACCGTTAGGTAATGAAGCCATTTGTTGGCTGGATTTTTAGTCACCTTAAAATTAGACTGATGCATTGTGAAAAGCAAAGGTTACTAGCTAATCACTAGGCTAAAATGGAAAATGTGGAATAAGTAAGCAATAAGGGAAAAAGACAACAAATATAGAGTGGTTCGGCAAGATCGCGTATGTGCACTATGATGTTCTCTTACCATATTTCACTCTTACAATTACAAGGAATTACACGAGAATAATAAAAAATTCAAGCACTTAAAGACTAATGAAGTGGCTAATCTTAGGAACTTGCTGTGTGAAGAGCTCTGGAAATAGATAATGACCAAAATTCAAATATTTCCAACCCTTTTGAAGTGGTAATGGATGTGGTATTTATAGTAGCCGAAATTGAGGATGGATGGCCGAAATTGTGCTTTGAATTTGCAGAAAGCATGCTTGATCATCGATCTAGTCGAACGAGCTAATGTGATATAAGTGGAAAAGAAAAGGAATGTGCGGTTGAGATGAATGCCAACAAGGAACCATATAAGGCACATGTCTTGCCTTTACTGTGCATTTAATGCATATACACTATGGTGGATAGGAATACGATATGATTTTTGTTAGAAGAAAGCACACTTAGTTGTGCTCCTTGCCATTTACTTTTGCATGTCGATATGGCAGGGCATGTTAAGCTAGTTTTTAACACCCCTAATTTTGATTAACATTATTCAAGAGATTTAATTAGATAAATTAAATAGAATAATATGATGTGTAGTAGGATAAGGAGGATGAGATCTGATAGATAACAAGGTCGAGCCTTAACTAATTAATTGTTAAGATTGTTTAACTTAGCACATAAAAGAATGTATGAGTAGGGCAAAGTAGGAATAGATTTACCTATTATCCCTTAAACCCACACTCCACATTCATTCTCATTCTTCGAAAATCCACTAAGTAATAACCAAGAACTAGGTCGGCCATTAACAAGATAGAGAGTAGGAAATCAAAAGGGGATTTAGGAGGCAAAGATAAGGATTTAGGAGGCAAAGCTAGGGATTTAGGAGGCAAAGCTAAGGAAAACCATTCTCCATCCCAATTAAGGTGAATAATAATACACCATCTCATTTTTATACTTGTTGATTTCGAATCTTGATGGATTTTGATTCGTGATGATGCGCCATGTTTATTTTTACCATTTTTTAGATAGAATAATGATTTATTGGAATTTTTATGTAATTATTTTAATAGGTTTTGACAGTAAAACCTAAGTTTTCGATCTCCAAATGATTTGATTTACTGGTACGATGTGCAAAACATAATTTTAAAGATGGGTTTTTACTTTCATAATTTTCCAAATTAATAGGAATATATTATGAATTTCCTAAGAGAGAAATATATTTCGGGTTTTGATTACTAAAAATAATTAAATAATGATTTTGGCCTTGAAAATTTTATATGTTAAAGAATATGTTAATTTTGATTTTTGGGGAATTTTGGGGATTTTTCCCATAAGATTACGGTTTTATATGAATTTATTAAGCTAGAAAAGCTTATAATAAGTTTAAATAATTAATATTATTTGAAGGGTGCAAAGATTTTTTGGGAAAGAAAATGGAGTTGTAGTATATTTTTGAAAAGAATTTGGAAAAGTATGTTTTCAACCAATAGAAAATCTAGAAAGAATAAGAATTGGTGAAAAGAAATTTCTTTACATAGAAATAAAACACTTTTTATGGTAATTACGGTATTACCATGCCGCACATATCAATGCCGACGCCCTGATAATGCCACATCTATGAGTGGCGACACTGATATGGAGAGAAACATATGATAACTACTCAAGTAGTTATGGAATGGTTCCATCCATGTTGAAGTGATCAATGTCGGCATCCTATCAATATTTTGACTTGGTAATCTTGTAACATACCCGGGCAATGTCGACCACCCTTATTTCCTTGTTTTGATAATATACAACATTGATGCCACAGTAATGCCGCAATCCTTTAGTTCCGTTATTAAACTATTATTGTGTTATTGATGTCGCATGTCGTCTGTTTAAAAAAATTATGGTTTTAAGGCGGTGATGCAGCCAACCTTACTTTCGATATTGATTGTTTTACGCCAACAATGTCGCTATATCATGGGTTCAATAACCCTAGTTACGACAAAGTAGCCATTGTTTTTATAGCACCCAGTATCAATGTTTTATGATATTGATGCTGCATATTATCAATATAGATTTTAAAGGCTTTGATATGGAGGGACGCGACGTCCTATGAGAGTAAATATCAATGTCGCTAGCTTTTTTGACAATGAACATATTTTGATATATGGCGTTAAGCCCTATAATGAAGAGGTGCGATATCCTCCCATTATTTCCAATGTATACATGGCAGTATTAAATTGGTTTATAAAGTGGCATGAGAAATGCTAAAGTAAGGGGATATATTTTCCTTGTTTTAAATATGAATTAAAGGGATTAATCGTATATAATGTTAAATGTTTTCAAGGAATAAATTATTTTTTAGCCCAAGTTTTTATTTGAAATTACCAAAGAGGGTTATTACTTAAGGTTAAATAATTATAAGATGCCAATTGATTGAACATATTTGAATGATGGATGCTATATGTTCTTATTTTATTTGATCAGTTATTTTGCATGATTATTATTGTCGTACTCACATCATCATGACCCATAACTGCATTTTGGGATATAAAAGGGCAAAATAACGAGCTAGGTTGACCCATTAGTGAGTATAATCAGATTTAACTCCCGAGTGAATAGAATTATATCCGGGAGATCAGATAGATCAGAAGAGTTAGGATGCTTAGAACTGATCAAAAGATTATAATTTAAGATATGATATTGGAAGGGTCCAACAGGTTCGTAGTCATCCCATAAAAACTATAGCTTGAGTAGTGTCATTGGAGGATATCCAATAGGTTTCTAGTGATCCCATGAAAACTATGATTTTAAACTATGGTATTAGAAGGATCCAACAAGTTCATAGTGATCCCATGAAAAGTTTAATATGAGATATGGTACTGGAGAGTTCTAGTAGATTCATAGTGATCCCATGAAACTTATGATTGGAATTTGTTATTGGTAGAAACAAATAGGTACTTAGTGATCCCATGAAAACTATGATTCCAGACAGGTAGTCCTTAAGAGCTTTGACAGGTTATTAGTAAGCCTATGAAAACTAATAGGTTCATAGTGACCCTATGAAAACTATGGATTAAGACAGATAGTCAGTTTTGTAAAAGGGTGAACTTAGGGTAGATATAACCCTATGTTGACATATGAGTCAGGCTTATCCACATTGCATACTTGCATATGACTATGTTATTATGTTTTAACCATTATGGATGCACGAGCATGGTATATGGTTGATATGTTGGTTAAGATACCAATGAAGGGAAAACCCGTTCCGGTCAGCGGCGTGGTCTCTCTAGATATGTATTTTTGGTTCGAAATGGTAGCTTATCATTCACACTAGACTGTTTGTCCGACCTGAAGTTTTTGTTTTTCACCATAAACTCTCGGGTGCTCATTCGAATTGGTTGGAAGTAAGGGTTTCCGGGTTTCCAGTAAGACAAATAAGCTTTCAGAGACATGCAGGAGGCAATCTAACTATTTTGGATTTCTTATCTAATCCACTGGGTTGTTTTATTTTTTCTGAATGAATGTCATGGCAAGTTGTATAATTGTCAAGTATTAGACACTGATCAGCCAATGAGGCATCTTCATATGTCGCTCTTGGAGTATGTTATAATAATTATATTTTCTATGAACCTGGGATTGCAAACGAGATTATGTAACGAATATGGAATATTATTTGAGAAATGGAATGTGAAAGTTTTCCATTAAATTATGTTTAATTTTTTTTATATTCATGTGCTTCTGATCTTACTGGTATGATTAACAAAGCTGCATTTTGTCATCAAAAATTAATATTATGGACTGCAACATTTGTAACGCTTAATTTAAGGCCTCAAAATGGGGGATGTTACTTGGTATCAAAGCATAGGTTTAGGTAAAACTTAAAAGTTTTTTGGAAACATAATCCTAATGAATCATAGAATAAGATTGGGGTTTAGGATAATGCTATAGTAACGTACTTGTATTTGCTATATATAAGTATGTATTCTCCCCTTTCTCTTAGACCATTCTTCTGTATCCTATTATAGCTCGCATGAAGATTATGAAAAAGCAAGATATGGAAGCAGAAAACGAAAGAGTGAATCTAGATGGAGGAAGCACCACAACCAATGGAAATGTTCGACCCAATACCAGAAAGAATCAAGGTCAACAAATAAATGATAACTAAAACGCAAATGCTAATGTATGCGCTAGAACCCCATCAGTAGATATGGGGACTATGTATAAATTCTTTTTCAAGCTGATGCAAGCTGGAGTAGTTGTAGGGGTAGTTGGAGAAAATGCTACAAATGTGGGAGGAGTTAATCCCGTGGCACCGGTTGGTAATAACTATGCTAAGCTGAACTGAGGTTATACTAGTCTTAGAGGAAACCTATTCTTGGAACTAAGGATGCTATTGAAGTGGAGAATTGGTTATTGCACTGTGAAATAATCCTTTTGGCCTGGGATTGAATGATGATCAGTAGAGAAGGTTGGCATCAAGCCAGTTGCAAGGTGATGCACTGTACTTGTGAAACGGAGTGACCATTGGTGTGCCAGAAGAGAAATTGACTTGGGCTGAATTTCGATGGAGATTCGAGGAGAGATTCTTATCTGAAGTACCCATGTTAACCTTGCTTAGGAAATTTATGGAATTAGAGCAAGGGCATATGTTGATGTTAGAATATGCTCCAAAGTTTGATGTGTAGGATCGTTTTCACCCTAGAGGGGGTGTGAATAGGGTGATACTAAATATTAATGCGGAAATAAAAATAATAATAGAAAGCAATGCAGAAAGATCACACACAGTTTTACCCAGCTTCAACAATAACCTACCTACGTGCTGCCCCAAGGTTTCTACTAGAAATTAGGTAATTAGACGCTTACAAACACATATAAACTCGAGACACCCGCTAACTCGATTAACCTAACTCAAAACCCTACCACAACTCAGCCACTGAGTTGCGAATTCTCAAACTACGTCCCATAGTTTGTACCTAGTTACACAACTAGAAGTGTAACGACCCGCTATTTTCAACCATTCGCATCCGCACAAGTCGGACTTGAATAATTCAAAATACCGAATTGTTAATTTAAATTTGGCAAAACTTAACATATACAGTAAATTAATCAATCACAGAATCACAGATACAGAGTAGTACAATAATACGCAGCGGAATAAATGAATAGTAGTTCATGAAGCTACTATATAAACAAAGTTAGAAATAAAATACATCAGAATATCCCAGATGCAGTGAAGTCTCTAGTACGGGCAGATGACTTCTCTGAACCAATCGACTGGATGACTGAAAGGATAGATAACTAGATCTTCAAGCAAAGCTCCAACTTCGAAGGTGAGTCTCAAATGCTGTATCACTCAGTCTGACCCGAGCGTAAAGCAAAACACAAAACACTCGAGTCAGGATTAACATTCTTATATCAATAAATCCAACTCAAGTGAAATATCGACTGAAATACAAGTAACTTAGAGGATGTATGGGATAACCATTCTCCAAGGATCCGTGGAACTATCTACAATGTTGAAATATATACTATAACACCGTGGTCAATTCAATTTAATTTATACTTCAAAACCAAAATATTCTTTCATCTAGAATATATATATATATATATATATATAATTTTATCACTTTCAAAGTTGCAATTCAAATCTAGTCAAATTCCAAATTCAAATTTTTAGTCCAATCTCAATTTATTAATTTAAAATTCAACTCAACTCCTAAATAACCATTTCACATTTTATCGAACTCAAATCCGAATTTGAAATCACAAAATACCCTTTACATTTCAATATTATTTCAAACCTTTAAATATTCAATATTTCAAACTAAAATTTTTATTCAATTAAATTTTCTAAATAATAAATTCGAATTATATTGATTTCAAATACAGATCTGAATCACAATAAACCAATTAAATTCTAGTATAGTTCAAAGCTTTAATATTATACAATTCAAAGTTCAGTTGATGGTTTCATATAGATCTCGATTTAACCCCATTATTATTTAGTCTTGAAATATTCCCTCATTAGATTTAATATCATTTAAGTAACCTTAACTTACATTTTACTAAATATTTTTATTTATAGATGTGAAATATTCATTAAATCACTTAAATCAAGATCCGGTAAAAATCATACCTTTAAATTTCCCATTCAATAAATTCAAATCGATTAATTGAAATCCTTATTTAAATACCATTTACAATACCCAAATTTACCTTCCCAACCTTACTTATTCAATTTATTGCAAGAAAATCTATTGGAATATAGATTTACATATATACTTAACCATATTCTATGTATTAAATCCAACTAATTTAAATTAAAAATTACTACTAAATTTATATATAAAATTTATCATTTATCTAATGTCTAAAGAATCTATATTTATTAAACCATATATTTCTTTCCAAAACCATAGAAATTATTTTCAAAATATTTATATATGGACCAACGGTATCTGTATATATTTCTTATCATATGGTCAAGTGATATGGATATTTATCATTTCTATCCGTACACTAAATATATACGGGTGGATAGCATTTCAACCCGTAATCCCAAATTCAATTTAATGAAAATCGCTTGGGTCTATCATTTCAACCCATAACGAAATTCTCCTAGTCTAAAGTCCGTTCGGGTATGTATCATTTCAACCCATAGTGAATTCTAAACTACAGGGAACTTGCAGAGTGATAACAGATAATAATAATAATATAACATGATATGATAATAATATAACAACATGCATATATCAACAGTAATTAAATAAAGTATAAACAATAGGATATGGTGTCATATCCCATAGGTGAACAGTTTACAGATAATAGCATATATAACAGATTTACTAACTTCAGTAGTATATTTCAATTGTCGTTTCAATTGAAACCAAATTTAATAAATAAAAGAACGTTAATCGTGAGTGATTGCTCACCTTTCGAGGCTAGAGAAGAACGATAATGAGGTCAGTTATGGATCCCAACACGAACTTTGAAACAAAGTAAAATTGGCACGAATTTGATGACAAAGCTGATAGATAGAAATCGATGAGAAAAAAATAAAATAAAAATAAATATCAATCGGTTTGATATAAATAGAGTACATATTATATGTGTTATTTAAATTTCCTTAAAATCTCAATAAATTTAATTTAAGACAGATATTCAAATAAAATATTCACATTGTTTGAAACTGATATTAAATTTAAAATACATATTAAAACAAAACATCATCATATTATTGAAAAATCAATACTTAAATTTAAACACATAAACGTTTTTCCTCTTAAATCAATATTACATTTAAACACACACACAAAATAAAATATAGGCATAATATATATAAAAATCATCACTTATTTAAAAACACGTATTTTAAAATAACATATTTATATATTGTTTACTCAAAATTCAAAGCATATACTGAGAAAATCAATCTATATATATAGACCATACATTATGAAAGCACTACAGAAAAGACAAAAAAAAACAAAACATACTTTATATATATACACTAGAATTGAGATGAAAATTATACATTTAAATTTTTAGTTTTACAACATAAATCACAAATGCTTTTACAACACTCAGCTGCCATACTAATATATGTTATATTCGAACAGGAATAAAAATCTAATTATATTTTCAAAATATGTATATTACTAATATTTTATAATAACAAATAAGATATAAGACTAACGTATATATATACGTCTCTGAAAAGCTTGGCTTAAAATTCACATAAGCATTAAACATAAAAATATATGCAGATATAGTTTTTATGCTATATATCAATTAAATGGAGACTGTTATAATGTGAAAATTTGTGAACGCAAGTTGAAATATAGAGATGGATTTGTCAAATATATTGGAAGCAGAGGACAGGGAGGGGAGAAGCAAAGCATGGTAAAAATATATATATATATATATATATATATATATATATATAAAATAAAAAGAAGAAAATGGAGGCCATACCTTCAGAGCTCATGCACGCAAGAAGAAATGAAGAAAATGTTGAGATGCAATTGAAAACTATTTGTGTACGAGGCTTATATTTATACACGATTGCATTGATTGAGGTGAGAGAATATAGGCAAGAAATAAATTTAAATCAATTATACACGATTGCATTAATTGAGGTGAGAGAATATAGGCAAGAAAGATTTGAGCGAATATTTACAGTGGTATTGATTGCGTGAATTTAGCAAAAGGAAACTGCAAGAAATCTTTGGCAAACATTTTATACACGTTTAAAATTTATTAGGAAGTAAATGCGTTGATTAAAACGCAAGAAATATTTATAACATGGGAAGGTGGTGAAATTTTATTTGCGTACAAGGCTGAGTATTTAAATGAAACTAGTATTGATTGCTTGGAGAAATGGCAGGAAATAATTCTTGTGAGGAGGAATTTGCACATGATATTTGATTTAGGAGATAATTGCATTGGACAGATTAAATAAAGAAACATACTAATTAATGGTATAGGAACATTAATGAAATAAAAGAATTTCATTTGAATGGTAATGAAAATCAAAGGTTTTGTTCCTATTAATTGTAAAGGAGTAAATGGAAAAGAAGAGACACATATATATGTGAATTTCAAACAATCTTTGAAACGGGTTTTGAACTTCTAAAGAGAAATAAATTTGCTTGAAACTGCTACGCGAATTTTTATTCCTATTATAAAAATGAGGAAAAAGGGAAGCGTAGAAATTTACACGTAACTTATCAAAACTAGATTTAAAAGAAATTGAACGTCTAGGGAAGTGATTCCTTTCCTACTTGGAATGCAAGGCTACAGATAAATTTATTATTTAACGTCAAAATAAATATTATTCCCAATTGAAACCATATTAACTTTTAAATCATTAAATTAACATATAAAATAATAACAACTATCTACTGCTTTATAGTAAATAAAAAAATTGTAAATTCACATAATACAACCTGTTACTTTTATTTCAAAATATCTTTCTTATAATAATTATTATATTTGGAAAACATTTTTGAATTTTTTTTTCTCTTTTAAAACTTATAAATAAAATATCATTATGTTAACTACCAAATTAAATGTTCATTTTAATACATTCTCTTTCCTTAATGGAAAGATTTCAACAAATACAAATATAAATTTCGTATTAAAATCAAATAAAAATCTAATTCAACTACTTATATTTAATTATACGTAATCCAAACATTAAATTTTTATTTCAAAATATTATTATTTAAAATTTCTTACAAATTCAATTAAATACGTTATTCAAACCGTTTAAAATTTATGGGTTGTTACACTCTCCCCCACTCAAAACTTTTCGTCCCCGAAAAGAAAGGAGGTAGGAGAATAGCAACAAACAGAAAGAAAAATAGATTGAAAGTCAAGATTAAACAATTAATTTGAAACTATATATAAATTTTACTTGAAATATTCATTTAAAACTTCATTTGAAATTTAATTTTCTTTAATACTTTAATACTTTTCAAAACTCCTTTAAAAACAATTATTTACATTATTACTTATATTTACAAAGAAGCTATTGAAAATTTTAAATCCAAAATTTATAAAAAAAAACTTTTTTATTTATCTCAAGATACTTCCAACATTATAATAAATTAATAATCATTTTCTTTAAATATGTTATAATTAATTAATAACTTCTGAAACACTAAAAATAATTTCTATTATACCATGTAGTATATAAATAAACAATATTTTAAAGGATATATTCAAAAGAAGGAAAGAAGATAGATTCGGAAAAGAGAATATAGGTGAATAAATAAAGCAGGGAAGATAAGGTAGATTCAAAAGAATAGTATCGGGCACGAATAATTAATTTAGAACCATAAGTATTTTCAATTTCAAATATTAATACAGAATTCCTTTGTTGAAAATACTTTTATAATAAAATACTTTTATAACTCGATGTTTCAACAAGTTTATCCTTGTTCCTGTAGACTCTGGTAGTGCATTGATCAGGCGCAAAACTAGAATTCTCCAGGTACTTAGTAGACTTGTTTTAACACCTAGTGAAAATACTGGAATTAAAAAAAAACAGATATGGAAAGTACAATCCAAACAAAAAAAACAAACAAAACCTTTGTCTAACCATGGTTCGCAGATACACAATGGTTACGCCTGGATCCCCCAGGAAACAATCCATATCCGTAAGCTTTCTCAGCCCTGCGAGTTACGCCATGATGACTAGTAGAATGCAGGATACACAATGGTTACGTCTGGATCCCCCATGAAACAATCCGTACCCCTAGGCCATCTCAGACAGGCGGTTTCGCTACTAATGCGACCTACATAGAGTGCAGGATACACAATGATTACGCCTGGATCCCCCAGGAAACAATCCGTACCCCTAGGCTATCTCAGCCAGGCTGTTGCGCTATGCAGTCGCGCTCGTAAGACCATGGGTAACGCCATGGAATTCGATGGAAACTCAAGTATCATATCCGGAAAACCAAAATCAAAGAGAATAATATCGATAGAATGAATCCACAATGTGGCCACAAAGCGGATATCAAGCAGAAGGCACTTTCCATATCTTTACTTCGAAAATATATATATCATATAGTACCTTTTCAAATCACTTTCAAATATCGTACTTATATAAAGTCCATTATATATAAGATTAAATTTTCAAATCAAATACCTTTCCAAAATCAATAGTATATCAAATCACACTTATATAGACTTCAATTATATAAAATTTCGTTTTTCAAATTGAGTACCTTTTCAAATCTATAGTTTTCGAATCAACCTCATACTTATACAAACCAAATTTTTTTTTATATAAGTTCGATAACTCCCAAATCAGGTATTTAGAAAAAATAAGGTTCTCAAATTTTAATTTGTTTCAATATTAGTTTAGTTTCAAAATCATATACAATCCCACCAGATTATTTCTTCTTAATTTAAATATCTTTAGTTTTAAAGTTTCCAACATAATAAATTTAGAAAATAAATCCAAATTTCCAAATCAATATAATTTAAGTCAACCAATTCATTTCCAAAATCAAATGTTTTCAAAATCATCTTATACTTACATAAGGTCCATCTTATATAAGGATCAAATTTTACAAAATAAATTTCGCTGTATGAAGAGCCATATGGGATTTGAATATCTTTGCTTTTATGGGTTATATATCTTTGTAATTTAAATTGGAAATTTTCTTTTAGTAAGCAAAGATATTCTAACCCGACAGCTTCCAATTTCAGCGTCAAAATATATCAATGATATTAGAATATAAGATGTACATACGTCATCATTTCGCAAAATCACATTTGATCGCTCGCTCGATCACACAAGTTCGCTTTCGAACTAGTATTATCCATTCGACTTCCCTAATGCGGATTTCGATATGGTTTCTCGAATATAAGCCATCAGTCTCCTTGCATAGCCATATACCATGATAGAGAATTCTAGAATTGAGCCCAAAATCCATATCAAATATTCGCCATCAAGAATCGAATGAAAAATCCTAACACGAAATGGTGTAATTCACCTCGAACTTGTGTACTCAAACCTAGATCAAATTAATTATGCGAATAAAACAGCATACGTACAACTTATATATTTATTCCAACTTGTTAAATATATGGTTTCATAAAGATGTTACTAAGTTAAAACATTTAACTAAACTTTATTCAAAATATTTTGAAGACCAAATTCTTTTCAAAACATTTCAAATCTAAATTTCATATTAGAAAAATTTAAAATTGCCTTATTCATTTACTTAACAAAACTGTTTTAACTTATTTAAATCATATTACTACATACTTTAACATACATACCAAACTTATATACTTTATACTTTTCAAAATTTCTTAGCTTTGAAAAGTTAACCTTGATTTGGAAATGCTCGAACCTTCAAAATAGTTGAAGAAATCATTTTCAAATTCAAGAGTTGGAAATCAGCAACAAATCAGTAAATCAATTTTAATAGATGGGGTTATATTAAATCCGAAACTCAAGGACTGAACACCGGCTTACTTCAAATCATTTCAAATATATATATACATATATCCTTTGAATATCAAACCTTACTTTGGAATTTGAAATCAAAATTGGTTTCGCAAAATAACTCGCATAGCAATGCTACTAAAGTGGCCTCTCCCCCACTCTGAAACTCGAAAATCAATGTCGATGATGCATGCACTCATCACCGAAAATATTTTCCAGCGACATAAGTGAGTTCTGGACTTCTATTTTCTCAAACTTCTTTTAAAATTTCTTTGAAATCATTCGAAACTGATTAAAATCATTTGAAACATTTCTTATTCGGAAAATACTTTTAAATCATATTATTATTATATATTTCAAAATCTTAAAACCAATTTCAAAATACCGGAGTTCAATTCTCGAATTTCAAATTCAAAATCCTTCAGTCATAAATCATTTTTTGATAAATCAAATTTCTTATATAATTTTTCAAAATTACAAATCCTTTCGAAACCTCAAATTCTCATTTTAAAAAGGGTATTAAATCTTTATCGAAAATATTTCACTTTTATATATAGAATATAATCATACTTATCAAAATAATAATTTCGGTTTAGAAAACAATTTCTAGAATACAAACAAACCCGATTTTCAAAGGATGATTTAAGAATGGATTTCAAACAAAGATAGAGATTCAAATTAGAGGAACTCTTAATCAAATAGAATTATGATTCGAAGATAAGCTCGAACGAAGATGAGATAATTAAATTTCAAAATAGAAGATGAATATACTTATATAAATCGCGGATGACCCTAGGGTCAACCGTGACTTCAGGAACAAGATCGATGCAGAATTCCAAGAAAAATCAACATTTGATCGCAAGAGATAGCGGCATCTAAACCAAAGATATAGAAATCTCCGGTGAATCAATGCCAATTGTGAAGGAGTTTCACCCCTTCACAAATCATTCAAAGATTGGTGGGATCCTATTCTTATAGAGATCATTTGAAGTGGAGTTATGGGATACTCCAGAATCAAAAGAATACAAATAGGGAGAGACAAGAATGAATTTTGGAACCGCAAGAAACGTTCCAAAGTTCAAAGGAAATCGAGTCAAACGGAAGTGATTCAAAATCGAACGAAAGTGATTCTGTAAATAAATTTACTATATATGCTAAGTTTTGCCTAGAGCCAAAGCTCTGATACCAACTATAACGACCCGCTATTTTCAACCATTCGCATCCGCACAAGTCGGACTTGTATAATTCAAAATACCGAATTGTTAATTTAAATTCGGCAAAAGTTAACATATACAGTAAATTAATCAATCACAGAATCACAGATACAGAGTAGTACAATAATACGCAGCGGAATAAATGAATAGTAGTTCATGAAGCTACTATATAAACAAAGTTAGAAATAAAATACATCAGAATATCCCAGATGCAGTGAAGTCTCCAGTACGGGCAGATGACTTCTCCGAACCAATCGACTGGATGACTGAAAGGATAGATAACTAGATCTTCAAGAAAAGCTCCAACTTCGAAGGTGAGTCTCAAATGCTGTATCACTCAGTCTGACCCGAGCGTAAAGCAAAACACAAAACACTCGAGTCAGGATTAACATTCTTATATCAATAAATCCAACTCAAGTGAAATATCGACTGAAATACAAGTAACTTAGAGGATGTATGGGATAACCATTCTCCAAGGATCCGTGGAACTATCTACAATGTTGAAATATATACTATAACACCGTGGTCAATTCAATTTAATTTATACTTCAAAACCAAAATATTCTTTCATCTAGAATATATATATATATAATTTTATCACTTTCAAAGTTGCGATTCAAATCTAGTCAAATTCCAAATTCAATTTTTTAGTCCAATCTCAATTTATTAATTTAAAATTCAACTCAACTCCTAAATAACCATTTCACATTTTATCGAACTCAAATCCGAATTTGAAATCACAAAATACCCTTTACATTTCAATATTATTTCAAACCTTTAAATATTCAATATTTCAAACTAAAATTTTTATTCAATTAAATTTTCTAAATAATAAATTCGAATTATATTGATTTCAAATACAGAACTGAATCACAATAAACCAATTAAATTCTAGTATAGTTCAAAGCTTTAATATTCTACAATTCAAAGTTCAGTTGGCGGTTTCATATAGATCTCGATTTAACCCCATTATTATTTAGTCTTGAAATATTCCCTCATTAGATTTAATATCATTTAAGTAACCTTAACTTACATTTTACTAAATATTTTTATTTTTAGATGTGAAATATTCATTAAATCACTTAAATCAAGATCCAGTAAAAATCATACCTTTAAATTTCCCATTCAATAAATTCAAATCGATTAATTAAAATCCTTATTTAAATACCATTTACAATACCCAAATTTACCTTCCCAACCTTACTTATTCAATTTATTGCAAGAAAATCTATTTGAATATAGATTTACATATATACTTAACCATATTCTACGTATTAAATCCAACTAATTAAAATCAAAAATTACTACTAAATTTATATATAAAATTTATCATTTATCTAATGTCTAAAGAATCTATATTTATTAAACCATATATTTCTTTCCAAAACCATAGAAATTATTTTCAAAATATTTATATATGGACCAATGGTATCTGTATATATTTCTTATCATATGGTCAAGTGATATGGATATTTATCATTTCAATCCGTACACTAAATATATACGGGTGGATAGCATTTCAACCCGTAATCCCAAATTCAATTTAATGAAAATTGCTTGGGTCTATCATTTCAACCCATAATGAAATTCTCCTATTCTAAAGTCCGTTCGGGTATGTATCATTTCAACCCATAGTGAATTCTAAACTACAGGGAACTTGTAGAGTGATAACAGATAATAATAATAATATAACAGGATATGATAATAATATAACAACATGCATATATCAATAGTAATTAAATAAAGTATAAACAATAGGATATGGTGTCATATCCCATAGATGAACAATTTACAGATAATAGCATATATAACAGATTTACTAACTTCAGTAGTATATTTCAATTGTCGTTTCAATTGAAACCAAATTTAATAAATAAAAGAACGTTAATCATGAGCGATTGCTCACCTTTCGAGGCTAGAGAAGAATGATAATGAGGTCAGTTATGGATCCCAACACGAACTTTGAAGCAATGTAAAATTGGCACGAATTTGATGACAAAGCTGATAGATAGAAATCGATGAGAAAATAAAAAAAATATAAAATAAAATAAAAATCAATCGGTTTGATATAAACAGAGTACATATTATATGTGTTATTTAAATTTCCTTAAAATCTCAATAAATTTAATTTAAGACAGATATTCAAATAAAATATTCACATTGTTTGAAACTGATATTAAATTTAAAATACATATTAAAACAAAACATCATCATATTATTGAAAAATCAATACTTAAATTTAAACACATAAACGTTTTTCCTCTTAAATCAATATTACATTTAAACACACACACAAAATAAAATATAGGCATAACATATATAAAAATCATCACTTATTTAAAAACACGTATTTTAAAATAACATATTTATATATTGTTTACTCAAAATTCAAAGCATATACTGAGAAAATCAATCTATATATATAGACCATACATTATGAAAGCACTACAGAAAAGACAAAAAAAAACAAAACATACTTTATATATATACACTAGAATTGAGATGAAAATTATACATTTAAATTTTTAGTTTTACAACATAAATCACAAATGCTTTTACAACACTCAGCTGCCATACTAATATATGTTATATTCGAACAGGAATAAAAATCTAATTATATTTTCAAAATATGTATATTACTAATATTTTATAATAACAAATAAGATATAAGACTAACGTATATATATACGTCTCTGAAAAGCTTAGCTTAAAATTCACATAAGCATTAAACATAAAAATATATGTAAATATAGTTTTTATGCTATATATCAATTAAATGGAGACTGTTATAATGTGAAAATTTGTGAACGCGAGTTGAAATATAAAGATGGATTTGTCAAATATATTGGAAGCAGAGGACAGGGAGGGGAGAAGTAAAGCATGAATGTATATATATATATATAATAAAAAGAAGAAAATGGAGGCCATACCTTCAGAGCTCATGCACGCAAGAAGAAATGAAGAAAATGTTGAGATGCAATTGAAAACTATTTGTGTACGAGGCTTATATTTATACACGATTGCATTGATTGAGGTGAGAGAATATAGGCAAGAAATAAATTTAAATCAATTATACACGATTGCATTAATTGAGGTGAGAGAATATAGGCAAGAAAGATTTGAGCGAATATTTACAGTGGTATTGATTGCGTGAATTTAGCAAAAGGAAACTGCAAGAAATCTTTGGCAAACATTTTATACACGTTTAAAATTTATTAGGAAGTAAATGCGTTGATTAAAACGCAAGAAATTTTTATAACATGGGAAGGTGGTTAAAATTTATTTGCGTACAAGGCTGAGTATTTAAATGAAACTAGTATTGATTGCTTGGAGAAATGGCAGGAAATAATTCTTGTGAGGAGGAATTTGCGCATGATATTTGATTTAGGAGATAATTGCATTGGATAGATTAAATAAAGAAACGTACTAATTAATGGTATAGGAACATTAAGGAAATAAAAGAATTTCATTTGAATGGTAATGAAAATCAAAGGTTTTGTTCCTATTAATTGTAAAGGAGTAAATGGAAAAGAAGAGACACATATACATGTGAATTTCAAACAATCTTTGAAACGGGTTTTGAACTTCTAAAGAGAAATAAATTTGCTTGAAACTGGTATGCGAATTTTTATTCCTATTATAAAAATGAGGAAAAAGGGAAGCGTAGAAATTTACACGTAACTTATCAAAACTAGATTTAAAAGAAATTGAACGTCTAGGGAAGTGATTCCTTTCCTACTTGGAATGCAAGGCTACAGATAAATTTATTATTTAACGTCAAAATAAATATTATTCCCAATTGAAACCATATTAACTTTTAAATCATTAAATTAACATATAAAATAATAACAACTATCTACTGCTTTATAGTAAATAAAAAAAATTGTAAATTCACAGAATACAACCTGTTACTTTTATTTCAAAATATCTTTCTTATAATAATTATTATATTTGGAAAACATTTTGAATTTTTTTTTCTCTTTTAAAACTTATAAATAAAATATCATTATGTTAACTACCAAATTAAATGTTCATTTTAATACATTCTCTTTCCTTAATGGAAAGATTTCAACAAATACAAATATAAATTTCGTATTAAAATCAAATAAAAATCTAATTCAACTACTTATATTTAATTATACGTAATCCAAACATTAAATTTTTATTTCAAAATATTATTATTTAAAATTTCTTACAAATTCAATTTAATACGTTATTCAAACCGTTTAAAATTTATGGGTTGTTACACTCTCACCCACTCAAAACTTTTCGTCCCCGAAAAGGAAGGAGGTAGGAGAATAGCAACAAATAGAAAGAAAAATAGATTGAAAGTCAAGATTAAACAATTAATTTGAAACTATATATAAATTTTACTTGAAATATTCATTTAAAACTTCATTTGAAATTTAATTTTCTTTAATACTTTAATACTTTTCAAAACTCCTTTGAAAACAATTATTTACATTATTACTTATATTTACAAAGAAGCTATTGAAAATTTTAAATCCAAAATTTATAAAAAAAAACTTTTTTTTATTTATCTCAAGATACTTCCAACATTATAATAAATTAATAATCATTCTCTTTAAATATGTTATAATTAATAATCATTCTCTTTTAAAACTTTTTTTATTTATCTCAATTTACTTCCAACATCAAAATATCATCCATGAAAAAGGTTCTAAGGTTTGGGAAACAAGGAAAGTT
The DNA here is from genome assembly GCA_030737815.1 of Allium fistulosum. Classification (NCBI taxonomy): domain Eukaryota; kingdom Viridiplantae; phylum Streptophyta; class Magnoliopsida; order Asparagales; family Amaryllidaceae; genus Allium; species Allium fistulosum. Next base: position 1,171,138,300 of record CM060902.1, on the reverse strand, counting down.
GATACCTAGATATATAGGGCCATATAAAATTTTAGAAAGAATAGGAACTGTAGCCTATAAGCTAGAGTTGCCAGAAGAAATGAGAGCAATGCATGATGTTTTTCATGTGTCTCAACTAAGAAGATGGGTTCATGATAAGGAGGCAATCCTAGAATCCTCTAAGGATGTGCAGATTGACCCTAGGATGATCTATGAAAAGGAGCCAGTGGGCATAGTTTCTAGAGAAACCAAGAAATTGAGAACAAAGAAATTAAATTAGTGAAAGTGCAATGGAGTCTTGACCCAAATGATTGCACATGGGAAGTGGAGGATAAAATCAGAAACGATTATCCACAACTGTTTGATTAAATGAAAGGTAAATTTATCTATATTGATGAATGTTTTGATTGAATATGCATTATAATTTTTTTTATATATGCATAGTGTTTAATCAAGTGATTGGCTTGAGAATGGTTTGAGGTCAGAAAATTGATTTTTCTGGAGTAATGATACTTAAGTTAAGTATGAAAGAATTGTGGGACACAATTCCTAAAAGGAGGGGTATATGTGATAACCCTGATTTTGTGAGCAAATTCATGATTTAATTTAGTTTATATTTGTTTAAAAATTGCATTGAAAAGATAGGAATAGGAAACTAATTTGCAGATATATGGTTTAAAGCATGTATATATATGCACAAGATAGTGCACATACATGCACATAGTTTCTGCATAATAAAATAGGCAGAAATCAATATATAAATTAAAATAACTAATTTAGAACTACATATGCATGAAGATAGGATTTTGTCTTTAAATAAATCTGGCACAAGGAAAATAAAAGCTAGGCAGAAATAAACTTAAAATTATTTAAAGAAAGAAAGAAAAATAAAAAGACATAGGCAAAAATAGGCATACATATGTTATACATGTATACAGGCAAGCACTACAGGTAAAAAGAAGAGAGAAAAACAAAGCTTGCATGGAAATGGTATGAACCCTTAAATAGACACTTTATCCATTTCCAGCAATTCGTTTTGCTTAGGAAAATTAAAGTCATGCATATAACATGACCCGAGGGTAATGTTAAAAGAATAAGGTTTATTTTCTGAAAAAAATTAACAAGGACCACATACCCTTTTCTTTTTATGAATCAAGTGTAAGGCAGATCATATTATGGGGTAGAATTGACATTGGGTAATTCCATAAAACCCTAGTAACAGCCAGGATTTATATAAAGAGGCTTAGTGTAGTGAGATCATACACATTTGCTCTTCATAACCAAAAGGAAAAATAGAAAAAAATATAAGCCAGAGAAAATAAGGAGCACCGGCCATTAGAGTTAGAGGAAGGCAGAGGATCAAAAGAAAAGAAAGGCTTAGGAAAAAGGAATTAATGTGAGTAACCTCACTGAAAACTTTGGCATTAAGTCCTGAATATTGAGGCAACCTATTTGAATTAATAATTTACTTTTGCAAGTTATGTTCATTATATGATTTGATGACTTTGGTTTGTTAATGATCTGATTCAAGTGTAAAACCCTTCATAGTGATTTACCCAAAAATAAGAGTCATGGATTTCATGTTTAAGTTGTTTATCTATGCTGTGAATTAATTTTGAGATGGAGTGATTTCTTTTTATGGGTTTTCTTCATAAAGTTATTTATTAAATCCCAGGGTTCATGTTGTAGATATATGGTCTGAAAATGGAAAGGAATATGGGGATGCAACATTGTGTTGTTGCTTATGCCTTATGTTAACTAAAACAAAGGAAAATGTAGAAGTGCAATGTTATACATGTGCTGAGCTTCTATGTTTTATGAACTACTCAAAACAAAGTATATACTTATGGTTTAGCCAGATCTTCAAGATTAATAAGGATCTGATTGAACCAGAGGTAAGAAGAGATAACCAGTAAACTATTTATGACCATATGTTTATAACTTGATCCATTGAAACCCATAGGCAAAACAGTATGCTAAGAAATCACATCTGTTTTCATGATTAAATGTTTGCTTCTGAGAATATGACTTAACAATCCCTGGATGAATACATGTTGGTTGAATTGTTTATTTTTCTCTGATTGAAAAGTGAGATGCAGAGGGGATTAGCACAATTATGAAAAAAGAAATAACACTTAGTAATTTAACTAAGGACTTTGGATCTTAGGGCTACAAAATATAGCTTGGCAAGGGGATCATTGCAAGCTCACACATGGTATGTTTATACCCAGGGGCCTGAGTGTGCTAGGTTAACAGAGAGATGTCCCAGGCAGTGTGTGTTTAAAAAAGAGAAAGTATCTAAAGACCCTGTTATATTTGATAGTGAACTATAGAAATAGGTTTAGGAGAAGCTTGGGTGAAGTCCCTAATGGCCAGTAAATTTGTATAGGGGGCATGATGACTGAATTGATGATTGCATTGGTTGGTTTATGATGTTTTATTGGTGAATCTTATGATTTTTTTCTCTGAACTAAATCACTGTGATCATATATAATTTGTTTAGTACTGATATGAATGCACATGCCTCACAAAAACATACACAAAGATGATACTGAGTTTCTTAATTAATTCAAAGTATTTGAATATAAATAAAAGCCATATAAAATCATGTTTTCAGGTAGATTACTCATACCAGACATTAGTCTGACCCTTTTGTGTTTATGCACCATTGGGTGTCTCATATTTTTAAGAGGCAGTTCATGGTGATTATGCAGGAAAATAGGAATTTCATTGATCAAGCTTTGGATGAGTTAACTGCTTAACGAATTGGATGCTATTTTTAAAGACTTTGCTGAAGTTAAATTAGATATTCATGTTGAACTATGTTAAGATATTTTGTTTAAGTTGCTTAGAAAAACCAATGTATTGTTATTTACTGTCTTGTAAGTGTTGAACTCATATGTATCAGCTGAAACTATGTGTTTTATTTTGCAAATGCTTTGCTAAGAAATGAAATTCTAAAACTTTAAGAACAGTTAGTTTAAGTGGTAGAAAAATATGAGATTAAAAGGGTTTAAGGATTGAACATACAATCAAGTGTTTGTCATAGGAAAACTCATGTTTAGGTGATATAAGATCTGACAGAGGAAAAAGGTTTGAGTTGCTTTGAAAAGAAAACAAAATAACATGTATTTTGTTAAGAAACAGTGCAAACTGAAGATGACTAACATAACCATTTTGTTGAGCCTGGTTTAAGCCAGCACTGAAGAGCTTTCAAACTAAATTTTCAGTTATGTTATTTTACAACCCAGATATAGGAGAGACTCAATCACTTTGGATAACAAGAAGAAACAGAAAATTATAACACTTAAGGCTTCCACTGACACACACATGCACCAGAACATGCACACACACATGCACAAGCAAAAGCAATGTTCATACAGCAACAAAATTATGGAAATACCTGTAAAATGCCAAGTCTTTAGATATGAAACTAATAGTCATGCAATAATCTATGTATATTTAGAAGATCTGGTTTATTTTGAAACATAGTTGCTATGTAGGGATTATTTCTTTAAAATGATCCCAAACAGATTTGTTCTTCCAAACTTTTGTACTCTGATTCAAGTAGGAAGTAGCTTATATATCCTCATATATATAAGTTTAAGATAATTTAAGCAAACCAATATTCTTATTGGCATAAAGATCCTGGATAGAAGAAAATTGGAATGAAATATATTTTCTTGTTTAAATGGCCACCGTATATATAATTTTTTTTTAAAGTGGGTCATTTCATTTGGTATCAGAGCTATGTTGTTAAATAACATAGAAATTTTTTTTATGAACTTGTTTGCATTGGATGTATAGAGGTGTTGACTGCTTTGGATGCTTTGTTTGTTAATATTTACACTATTAATATCTATTATGACAGAATAAGTGATAGATTAAAATGAATTAATCTATAGAGTATTAGGCAAAACAGACTAACCTAAGTATTATATCCATAGAGCTATGGTAGGACCCAGACATCAAAATGTAGGAACAAGTGAACCACCCATGGTGAATGTGCAAGAATTCATGAGAGCCATAAGGGATGGAGTAGGCAACAGGCAGGAAAATCCACATGAGGAGCTTTCCAAACTACTCAAGACTTTTACCAATCTTGGAGGCAAAACTTTTGATGGCACAGAAGGAGTTATGGGAGTTCAAAATTGGCTCAGAATTTTGGAAAGAATCTTTGCAGACAAGCAAGTTGAAGACCAAAGGAAGAGGCAAATTGCATCCAAGCAATTGAGAGGAGCAGCTTTGGATTGGTGGGAGGTTATCATAGCTGGAAGACCTGAAGGAGAAGTGACATGGGATCAATTTAAAGCAATGCTGGAAGGTAGATTTGTCCCTGCATCAGCCAAGGAATCTTTGCTAGAGGAATTTATCAAATTAAGGCAAGGGACTATGAGTGTCACTGAGTACACTCAGAAGTTTGAATCATTGGCAAAGTATGGTGCAGTACTCATCACCACTGAGGAGGCTAAGAATGGTAGATATATTCAAGGGCTGAACCCTAGCCTTAGTAGAGCCATGCTACCATACAAGGACAGGACTTTTGATCAAGTTTTGGATTTGACTTTGAGCATTGAACAACATGATAAAGCTAGAGAGAATTTCAGAGCATTCAAGAATAACCAAAACAAAAAGGGAAAGGGTAAATTTCACCTATATGATAAAAAGAAAACAGACATAGCTTCCATCAAGAAACCAGAAGAAGTCAGGGCTACTGAAATTAAGAAGAAGATTACTTGTTATAACTATGGCCAAGAGGGGCATATGAAGAATAGATGCACAAATGTTAGGCCTGCATCCTTCAATTATCACCATTGTGGGAAGGAAGGTCACATAAAGAGGAATTGTCCAGATTTTAAGCAAGGAAAATTAGGGGCTTTGGAAGGAAAAGGCAAGGCAGCTGAGGGATCAAGTGTTGAAAAGCATGGTCAAGTTGAAGGTACTTTGCTTATTCACTCAATACCTTTTGCAGTAGTGTATGATACTGGGGCTACACACTCATTGATCTCCCATGATATTGCACAACAACTAAAATTGAATTGTATGATTGTTGATAAGCCACTGTTAATTAGAAGCCATATAGGTAGTTCATGTGTTCTGGGTATGAGATGTATGCAACTAGGGTTAAATATAGGAGGACATGTGTTTGAGTCAGACCTATATGTGTTGCAATATCCGGGCATAAGGATTATTTTCGGAGTTGATTGGTTGAGTAGATATAAGGCTATCATAAATATGGAGACATCCACCATATCATTGAAAGTTTCTGATGGACAAAGAATAGTTGTTCTTTGTGAGGCAAACAAGAATAGAAGTATAGCCAACCTTTTTACATTGTCTAATGAAAAACCCATGCCTGCATTAGAAGAAATCCCCATAGTGAATCAATATGTTGATGTTTTTGGTGAAGTGAGAGGAGTTTCAAACCACAGGCCAGTCGAGTTCTCAATTAAAATAATTCCAGGAGCTAACCCAGTGGTTAAAAGACCAACCAGAATGGGGCCTAAGGAGTTGATGGAGCTGAAAAAGCAATTGGTTGAACTAGAAGAAAAAGGTTTTATTAGACCCAGTAGCTCATCATGGGGAGCACCAGTAGTCTTTGTTAAGAAACAAGATGGATCCCTTAGGTTATGTATTGACTATAAGGAATTAAATAAAGTCACAGTTAAAAATAAATATCCCTTACCAAGAATTGATGATCTCTTTGATCAATTGAGTGGTGCAAAAATATTTTCTAGGCTTGATTTAGCTTCAGGCTTTCATCAAATGAAAGTAGAAGAGGAAAGCATTAAGTATACAGCCTTTAACACAAGATATGGACTTTATGAATTTTTAGTAATGCCATTTGGCTTGACAAATGCTCCTTCCTATTTTGTTGATTTGATGAATAGGATTTTTAGAGAATACTTGGATAAGTTTGTATTGATATTTATTGATGATATACTAATTTATTCTAAGTCAGTTAGAGAGCATGAAAATCATTTGCATATGGTATTTGAGAAATTGAGACAGGAAGACTTGAAAGCAAAGTTTTCAAAATGCACTTTTTGGCAAAATGAAGTGAATTTTCTAGGCCATATTATATCAGAAAAAGGAATATCTATGGATCCCAATAAAGTCATTGCAGTGCAAGCTTGGAAAAGGCCTACTAATGTCACTGAGGTCAGATCATTCATGGGAATGGCTGGTTACTATAGAAGATTTATAAAAGAATTTGCAAAAATTTCAATCCAATTAACCAGATTGACTAGGAAAAATCAAGTGTTCACTTGGACAGAAGAGTGTGAGAAAGCTTTTGGGAAACTAAAGGAAGCACTAGTACAAGCTCCAATCCTTAAAGTGCCTGAAGGAAATGAAAACTTGGTGGTGTATACTGATGCAAGTGGACAAGGGCTTGGGGCAGTATTGATGCAACAACATCAAGTGATAGCTTATGCTTCTAGGCAGTTGAAACCAAGTGAGGTAAGGTATGCTACTCATGACCTTGAATTGGCTGCTATAGTGTATGCTCTTAAGTTATGGAGACACTACTTGTTAGGAGCAAAATTTGAAGTTTATACAGACCATAAATCACTTAAATATTTGTTTTCACAAAAATAATTAAATATGAGGCAGCAAAGATGGATTGAACTCTGAGCCTCATATGACTTTGAAATATTGTAGACACCTGGTAAGGCTAATAAAGTAGCAGATGCCCTAAGTAGACAACATGCTAACATGGCTAGATTGATGGTAAAAGAGTTTAACACTTTATCATTGTTAATTGATTCAGAAATAGAAAGTGATAATATAGAAAATATGAGTCTATGCAGTGAGAATGTAGAAATGGGAAAATTAAGTTTTATTACTCTGGGGTCAGAATTGAAGAATAAAGTTGTAAGGCTACAAGACCAAGATCCATTTTTAATTGAAAAGAAGACTCAGATATTAAATGGTGAGGCAGTGGAAGGTTTTCAGTTGAATGATCAAGGCTATTTGAAGAAAGGAAAAAGAATATGTGTTCCAGCAATTGATGAGTTGAAGCAAGAAATCTTCAAAAGCAAATACACTATACACCCAGGAAGCACAAGAATGTATCACAACCTCAAGAGAGATTATTGGTGGAGTGGTATGAAGAGTGCAGTGGCAACCTATGTATCTAAATGTATGGTTTGCCAACAGGTGAAGGCTGAGTATCAAAAACCCTCAGGGATGCTTCAACCTTTGCAAATACCACAGTGGAAATGGGAAGACATATCAATGGATTTCATTGATGGTTTGCCTAGAACTAGGAGGAGAAATGATAGTATTTGGGTAGTGGTTGATAGGTTAACCAAGTCAGCCCACTTTATACCAGTGAAATCAGAAAGAAATGCAAGTACACTAGCCCAGTTGTTTATTAAAGAAGTAGTCAGACTGCATGGTATACCAAAGACTATAGTAAGTGATAGAGATACCATCTTCACTTCAAAGTTTTGGCAGAGCTTTCACAAGGCAATGGGGACTGATTTATGCTTAAGCACAGCATACCATCCTCAATCTGATGGCCAAACAGAAATTGTGAACAAATTGCTTGAAGACATGTTAAGAGCTTGTGTATTGGATTGGGGAGGAAGTTGGGAGGATCATATCTTTTTAGCTGAATTTGCATACAACAATAGCCATCATAGTAGCATAGGCATGGCACCCTTTGAAGCTCTCTATGGGAGACCATGTTTATCACCCTCAAGTTGGCTTGAATCTGGGGAAAAAGTGGTCTTAGGACCAGAAAATGTGAAGGAAACTTATGAAAAGATAGCTTTGATCAGAAAAAGAATTGCTTCTGCCCAAGATAGGCAAAAGAAATATGCATATCAAAGAAGGAAGGAAGTACAATATGATGTTGGAGATTATGTATTTATCAAAATATCACCCATGAAAAAGGTTCTAAGGTTTGGGAAACAAGGAAAGTTGATTCCTAGATATATAGGGCCATATAAAATTTTAGAAAGAATAGGAACTGTAGCCTATAAGCTAGAGTTGCCAGAAGAAATGAGAGCAATGCATGATGTTTTTCATGTGTCTCAACTAAGAAGAATGGTTCATGATAAGGAGGCAATCCTATAATCCTCTAAGGATGTGCAGATTGACCCTAGGATGATCTATGAAAAGAAGCCAGTGGGCATAGTTTCTAGAGAAACCAAGAAATTGAGAAACAAAGAAATTAAATTAGTGAAAGTGCAATGGAGTCTTGACCCAAATGATTGCACATGGGAAGTGGAGGATAAAATCAGAAATGATTATCCACAACTGTTTGATTAAATGAAAGGTAAATTTATCTATATTGATGAATGTTTTGGTTGAATATGCATTATAATTTTTTTTATATATGCATAGTGTTTAATCAAGTGATTGGCTTGAGAATGGTTTAAGGTCAGAAAATTGATTTTTCTGGAGTAATGATACTTAAGTTAAGTATGAAAGAATTGTGGGACACAATTCCTAAAAGGAGGGGTATATGTGATAACCCTGATTTTTTGAGCAGATTCATGATTTAATTTAGTTTATATTTGTTTAAAAAGATAGAAATAGGAAACTGATTTGCAGATATATGGTTTAAAGCATGTATATGTGCACAAGATAGTGCACATACATGCACACAGTTTCTGCATAATAAAATAGGCAGAAATCAATATATAAATTAAAATAACTAATTTAGAAATACATATGCATGAAGATAGGATTTTGTCTTTAAATAAATCTGGCACAAGGAAAATAAAAGCTAGGCAGAAATAAACTTAAAATTATTTAAAGAAAGAAAGAAAAATAAAAAGACTTAGGCAAAAATAGGCATACATATGTTATACATGTATACAGGCAAGCACTACAGGTAAAAATAAGAGAGAAAAACAAAGCTTGCATGGAAATGGTATGAACCCTTAAATAGACACTTTATCCATTTCCAGCAATTCTTTTTGCTTAGGAAAATTAAAGTCATGCATATAACATGACCCGGGGGTAAGGTTAAAAGAATAAGGTTTATTTTCTGAAAAAAATTAACAAGGACCACATACCTTTTTCTTTTTATGAATCAAGTGTAAGGCAGATCATATTATGGGGTAGAACTGACATTGGGTAATTCCGTAAAACCCTAGTAACAGCCAGGATTTATATAAAGAGGCTTAGTGTAGTGAGATCATACACATTTGCTCTTCATAACCAAAAGGAAAAATAGAAAAAAATATAAGCCAGAGAAAATAAGGAGCACCGGCCATTAGAGTTAGAGGAAGGCAGAGGATCAAAAGAAAAGAAAGGCTTAGGAAAAACGAATTAATGTGAGTAACCTCACTGAAAACTTTGGCATTAAGTCCTGAATATTGAGGCAGCCTATTTGAATTAATAATTCACTTTTGCAAGTTATGTTCATTATATGATTTGATGACTTTGGTTTGTTAATGATCTGATTCAAGTGTAAAACCCTTCATAGTGATTTACCCAAAAATAAGAGTCATGGATTTCATGTTTAAGTTGTTTATCTATGCTGTGAATTAATTTTGAGATGGAGTGATTTCTTTTTATGGGTTTTCTTCATAAAGTTATTTATTAAATCCCAGGGTTCATGTTGTAGATATATGGTCTGAAAATGGAAAGGAATATGGGGCTGCAACATTGTGTTGTTGCTTATGCCTCATGTTAACTAAAACAAAGGAAAATGTAGAAGTGCAATGTTATACATGTGCTGAGCTTCTATGTTTTATGAACTACTCAAAACAAAGTATATACTTATGGTTTAGCCAGATCTTCAATATTAATAAGGATCTGATTGAACCAGAGGTAAGAAGAGATAACCAGTAAACTATTTATGACCATATGTTTATAACTTGGTCCATTTAAACCCATAGGCAAAACAGTATGCTAAGAAATCACATCTGTTTTCATGATTAAATGTTTGCTTCTGAGAATATGACTTACCAATCCCTAGATGAATACATGTTGGTTGAATTGTTTATTTTTCTCTGATTGAAAAGTGAGATGCAGAGGGGATTAGCACAATTATGAAAAAAGAAATAACACTTAATAATTTAACTAAGGACTTTGGATCTTAGGGCTACAAAATATAACTTGGCAAGGGGAACATTGCAAGGTCACACATGGTATGTTTATACCCAGGGGCCTGAGTGTGCTGGGTTAACAGAGAGATGTCCCAGGCAGTGTGTGTTTAAAAAAGAGAAAGTAGCTAAAGACCCTATTATATTTGATAGTGAACTATAGAAATAGGTTCAGGAGAGGCTTGGGTGAAGTCCCTGATGGCCAGTAAATTTGTAAAGGGGGCATGATGACTGAATTGATGATTGCATTGGTTGGTTTATGATGTTTTATTGGTGAATCTTATGATTGTTTTCTCTGAACTAAATCACTATGATCATATATAGTTTGTTTAGTACTGATATGAATGCACATGCCTCACAAAAATATACACAAAGATGATACTGAGTTTCTTAATTAATTCAAAGTATTTGAATATAAATAAAAGCCATATAAAATCATGTTTTCAGGTAGATTACTCATACTAGACATTAGTCTGACCCTTTTGTGTTTATGCACCATTGGGTGTCTCATATTTGTATGAGGCAGTTCATGGTGATTATGCAGGAAAATAGGAATTTCATTGATCAAGCTTTGGATGAGTTAACTGCTTAAGGAATTGGATGCTATTTTTAAAGACTTTGCTGAAGTTAAATTAGATATTCATGTTGAACTATGTTAAGATATTTTGTTTAAGTTGCTTAGAAAAACCAATGTATTGTTATTTACTGTCTTGTAAGTGTTGAACTTATATGTATCAGCTAAAACTATGTGTTTTGTTTTGCAAATGCTTTGCTAAGAAATGAAATTCTAAAACTTTAAGAACAGTTAGTTTAAGTGGTAGAAAAATCTGAGATTAAAAGGGTTTAAGGATTGAACATACAATCAAGTGGTTGGCATAGGAAAACTCATGTTTAGGTGATATAAGATCTGACAGAGGAAAAAGGTTTGAGTTGCTTTGAAAAGAAAACAAAATAACATGTATTTTGTTAAGAAACAGTGCAAACTGAAGATGACTAACATAACCATTTTGTTGAGCCTGGTTTAAGCCAGCACTGAAGAGCTTTCAAACTAAATTTTCAGTTATGTTATTTTACAACCCAGATATAGGAGAGACTCAATCACTTTGGATAACAAGAAGAAACAGAAAATTATAACACTTAAGGCTTCCACTGACACACACATGCACCAGAACATGCACACACACATGCACAAGCAAAAGCAATGTTCATACAGTAACAAAATTATGGAAATACCTGTAAAATGCCAAGTCTTTAGATATGAAACTAATAGTCATGCAATAATCTATGTATATTTAGAAGATCTGGTTTATTTTGAAACATAGTTGCTATGTAGGGATTATTTCTTTATAATGATCCCCAAACAGATTTGTTCTTCCAAACTTTTGTACTCTGATTCAAGTAGGAAGTAGCTTATATATCCTCATATATATAAGTTTAAGATAATTTAAGCAAACCAATATTCTTATTGGCATAAAGATCCTGGATAGAAGAAAATTGGAATGAAATATATTTTCTTGTTTAAATGGCCACTGTATATATAAAAAAAAAATTTAAAGTGGGTCATTTCAGGGGTTTTGTGAAAATGACTTCTAGTTGAAAATCAATATAAATAATTAAATAATTGTAAAATTGATTTCAACATGAGATGATATCAGATACCACTTGTATTTGAGGTATTCATGGTGATATATAGTGGTATATAAGATAAAAAAGTGTACTCCTCAACACTTGAATTTTTTTTAAATTTTCAGCACGTCCATTTATATCAAGCACAAGTAAAGTAATCTATATTGAGAAAAAACACACATTCAAAAAATTTGTCAAAGCACTTTTGAAAATTGATTTGATAGACATAAAGAGAGTCAATAATGATAGTTGTTTCAAAGTAGTTGACAATCTTTGTTTCGAAGACTCACTCAATTTGAAACCTTTATTTGGCTGATCAAAGTTTGAAGTTTAATTTGGCTCATAACATGAGAGTTTTAGATGTTCAAAAAGGCTACTTGCCGAAATTGGTTTCAAGTCAATTTGTCAAATCAATCAAAAATTATACTTGAAATACCACACCTTGTTTGTGTAAAATAGATATGCTTTCTAAGTTTTATATTGAATTTATTGCAGTTTTTCATAACATTCCAAAGCGAATCAATAAAAACTAAAAACAGAAAAGTTGTAGCATTATCGGTTAGCTTTCCAGAACTTCAAGAATTTCAAAAATCAATGTTCAAGATATGGCATAAATACTTCAACAATGTCGATGAAAACATAATTAACAATATGTGAACAAAATTGAGTTAAGAGATCATACCTCACTTTCCTTCGATGCCGTGATATCCGGAATGCGATGATCTCTATCTAACCTTTATAGGCTAAGGAACATTTAAATTTTAGTTTATCAATCACCTAGAACAACTCAAAATCTATCTCCCTCAAATTTGTTCCTTAGCCCACTTATGTGTCTAAATTTTGGAGAAGGCAAGTGGTCTAACTAAGGATGTAGCACCACTATTATTATCTATTGAAATCTTTGGTACCCAAATTTGTCTATATAACAAACAGTTAGCATCTACAATTGTACCCTTAGGAATCAAAATTTGTTTAAATTTCAAACCATTTATATTCGTATTGGAATCCATATTTGTTTAACGGTTTTGTGTTTGTATATACTTCGACAATTATTCTTGCCATGTCTAATATTTCCACACTTTACGCTTTTGGGTATCACACTTTTCCCCTTAACAGTGTTATTAGTCGTTTGTTCATATTTTGACACTTTTGCAAATCCAAATCTTGTCCTTTTATTCACGAAGAGTTGATTTTCTAAGAGCATATTAAATGATATTTCTCTAGTGAAAAATTTCCGAGTAATCAACTCAAGTTTATTAACTTTGGATTTTAAAAGTTTATTTTCATTTATTAGCTTCAAACAACAACTAATGGTACTATCTCTCTTTTCAAAATTATTCATTTTCAAGCCCATATTTTTATTTTCAAACTCTCTAATTTTAGTCTCAATTTCTAGCATCTCAGTTTCAAAGAGTTGGAGTTTTTTAAATTCAATTTTTTCAAAATCCTTGATTTTTTCAATCTCCTTTCCAAACTCGTGATTTAATCGAATAATTTCAGATTTGCTCAAAGTCACGTTTTCTTTTTCAAGGGTTTTGAAATTTTTGTTGACCTCATTTAATTTCTTTTCAAAAATCGCACATTTAAAACTTTCCGACCTCTTAAAACTATCCAACTCTTTTTGCAAAATATTACTTTTACAAATTAACTCAGTTTTGTTCTTCTCCTGAATTAAAATTTTGTTTTCTAACTTTTGAAAGTTTTCATGAAAACAGACAAATTCTTTTTCATAGTCCAAACACCTTTTGTAATTAGAATTTTTATTTTTCTTAATATTTTAAAGTTCATTTTCCAAATCATTATTTTTCTGACGCAGTTTAGATTGTTCCCTTTTCAACTTATTATTTTTCATCTCAAGAGCTTCATTAATTTCAATTAATTTTCGACACAAGAGAATTAAATCATTGAATGAAAAATCACTTACCTCATCAGCTATTGAACCTTCATCACTGTTGTCTTTTGCAAATCATGTTAAACACGTTTCTTTAATTGAGTCGATTGTGGAGGATTTCTCACTATTGTTGACTTTTGCACCATATATTGCATCAAAAGTATTCCAGATTTCCTGTGCACTTTCACAATGAGAGACATGGTTAAAATTATCTCGATTAATATGAGAATATAGTATATGCATAGCAAGAGCATTAATCGAAATATTTTTCTTGTCTACTATATCACATCTATTTTTAATAATATCATTTAGAATTAACAAATTTTAAATAAAATTCCATTTTTAATTTCCAATTTAAAAATCTGTTCCATCAAAAATATGGGAATAACACTGGACCGACTCTCGCTAGATTTGCAACTAGGGTTAGACATCTATGCTATTAACCTTGCTCTAATACCACTTGTAGGATCGTTTTCACCCTAGAGGGGGGTGAATAGGGTGATACTAAATATTAGTGCGGAAATAAAAATAATAACAGAAAGCAATGCAGAAAGATCACACACAGTTTTACCCAGATTTGGCAATAACGTGCCTACGTGCTGCCCCTAAGGTTTCTACTAGAAATTAGGTAATCAGACACTTACAAACACGCGTAAACTCGCAACACTCGCTAACTCGATTAACCTAACTCTAAGCTCAAAACCCTGCCACAACTCAGCCACTGAGTTGCGAATTCTCAAACTACGTCCTGTAACGACCCGATATTTTCAACCATTCGCATCCATTATAAGTGTATAGGTAGACACTCATGTCGGAGTTGAATTTCTCAAAATACCGCGTTGTAATTAAAATTTGGCAAATCTCAGAATATACAGTAAATAAATATAATCACAGATCACAGACACAGAGTAAAATAATGCAGCGGAAGTAAAAGAAATAGTAGTTCATGAAGCTACTATGTAAATATATCAGAGTTACATAAGATACAACAGAAGAAATAGAGTACAACAGAAGTATCAATAAGATAACCAAGTACAAGCTGAACAGAGCAACATAACTGAAGTAGATAGAAGAAGACTAGCAGATAATCTCCAGCGATTCAAATCTCCAAAAGGTGGAAATCCAAATCTGTGAATAACTCAGGCTGACCCGAGCGTAAAGAAAAACACAAAACACTCGAGTCAGGACAATATATACTTATATAATGTAAACCAACTCAAGTGAACTGTAATAAAGGTACAAGTAACTTAGAAGATGCTTGGGACAGCCCATCCTCTAAGGATCCGTTAAAATATCTACTATGTAGTAATATTCGCTATTATAATAGTGTCTAAATAAGTAAAGTATAATCATATCGGAAAATAGCGTTAAGGGGATGGAGAACCTTAACGCGGTCGGATCTTAAAATCATAATCGTAGTAAAGCTCGATATGGTAGGTGACACGGCACAACTAGGCAATGCCAGGGTAGATATACCAATTACGCACACAGACTGATGGATACGCATAGCAGCCACTACCGTTCTACCTCGAACAACATTCCCAAATCGGAGGATGGCCATCTAGTCAAATCACAAGTAAGAGTATAATATCGAAGAAATGTGTCCGAGAAGAGGTGCTACCTCACTGGTCCGAGATCGCTCCTGTTTTAGCCACCTTATGCCAACTCACGGGAGTTGGGTCCACGTAACATACCTTAAGAACGTCGCCACCATCCTACTTCATTCTGGAATCTCCACCACGTACACGGTTGTCAAAGTGGTTTTCGGTATCGACAGAGAGTATGTCCATATCCGATCCCGGTCTCTTTGCCAACCAATCGTTATTATAACCCGTGGTTATAACTTTTAAAAATAGTTTATGTTTCAAATCAAAATACATCCTTTAAACCATTTCAAAATCATATCATTTATTTCAAACTAATACATACTTTCAAACCCAAAACATATCTATTCAAAACCAATTCAAAAATATATCATTTCCATTTCAAAACCAATTCAATAATACATCATTTCAATAAAACCCAAATTTCAAAATCACTGAATATTTCCTTTAATTTATTAAACTTGAAATCTTCCTTTAAATTATCATAGCATTTTGGTAATGTAACCTTAAGTAATCATAGCATTTTTGGAATGTAATACTTTCCAATTTAACATTTTATATAATCAAAGTATTTATATACTTACAAATTTTTAACATGGTCATTTTATCATAGCCTTATAGTTAAATAAACTTTGTTACTGTAATATCCAATTTAATGCTGAAATTCTTATGTTAAGTTAAGAGTACCTTATTAACTTACATTATCATTACAATAAAGAAACTTTATTATTTTAGTCATTAAAATGTGTCATTTACATAAATTAAAACTTACATATTAAATGTACTTTTAACTTACATTTCTATTACAGTAAAGAGCATCTATCATTTAATCAATATTACACTAATTAAACTTACATTATCAAATGTACGTTTTAATTTACGTTTTATTACAAAAAGGGCATTTATTATTTTATTCAATATTACACTGATTAAGACTTACATGTTTCTTTCATTAATTAAGACTTTACATGTTTCTTTCATAAATTAAAAACTTTACATATTCTTCCATAAATTAAAACTTTACATGTCTCTTTCATAAATTAAAACTCTACATATTCTTTCATTAATAGAACTTTACACGTTTCTTTCATAAATTAAAACTTTACATATTTCTTTCATTAATAGAACTTTACACGTTTCTTTTCAAAACTTCGTTACAAGTCATTTTATTATCAAGATATCATTTGAGTTCAAATCCATTTCAAAATATCAAAATATTATTCAAAACATCATTCATTTTAATTCATTTAAATACCATTTAAATCCATTCATTTTATTAAATTTAAATACCATTTTAAACTCACATTAAAACTCAAATTCTTCCATTTAAAACCATTTAAATATCACTTCATTTTCTTTAGAAATTTAACATTTAATTTCCAAAAATTATATCATTTTCCAAAGGTTATTTTTCATAAAATTTATTAAAATAACAAAATATAGTTTCCGTAGCACTTACAAAATGCTACGTAAAGTTATAGTTTTAAAATAGTTCATTTAACAAAACGACAGCACATAAATGCTGTAATATATTTCCATTAAATTTAAAATAAACTGAAATGTTAAGTTTAACCACTACAGCACTTACAAAGTGCTATAATATCCTTTATTTCAAATTAACTTTTAGTTCATTTAAACAACTACAGCATTTGCAAAATGCTGTAATATCTTTTACATACATTTCAAAAATGCTGTCAAATCAAATTCAGAGTTTAATTACCATTTCATAAATTTAACTAAATTTCCAATTTTATTTAATTAACTTAAACCTTTAATTAAAACTAAATTTCACATTTCCAAGTCAAGTTATATTTTTAAAAGATCACTTTTAAACATTCATTTATTACATTTTTAACACATAGAAAAATCATAATTTCTTTAATTCAAAATATTTCAAAATATGTTTAAATCAAATTTCACAAATTTATAATTTTTGAAATACTTAAAAATATCCAAAACACTTTATAAAATAACCACGGGCCTGTATATAGTTTTCTAACCTAGGTCAAGTGATACGGATATGTATCATTTCAATCCGCAGTTTAAAAAGAAAAATCCGGGTTCTATCATTTCAAACCCGCAATCCCAAGTTAAAATAAATTAAATAAAAACCATTCAGGCCTATCATTTCAGCCCATAACGATTTTTCCTTATTCTAAAGTCCGTTCGGGTATGTATCATTTCAACCCATAGTGATTCTAGTCTACAGGGAACTTGCAATGGTGATAACTGATATAAATAACAGAATAACATTAAATAACAATAACATATGATATAACAGGTGTAATAACAGGTGTGAACATCATATGATAATAATATAAGCATATATAACATGATAATATATTTCTACAGATTCGCAGGGTGTCAATTTACTAGTTATATAGGTACATATTGTCTGGTGAGAATAACTCACTTGTTTAAGCTGGAGATGACGACCAAACACACAACACAGAATCTTTGAAGGCACGACAACATGAGAGTGGAGAGCCAAATATAATTGCCTTGTATACATATAAACAAAACAAGACAATGTATACGTAAATATGTAACACAAAACAATATAGAAATGACTTGAAATAAAAAAGCAACAAAGGACAAAGTGATTCGACCTTTCTTTAACCATTCAAGAGCATGACCAAGGGGATCTTTTTCTTAGCCATAGCTGGACATAATCTGAGGTTATGACATCAAAATAGCATGGCAACAAAGAGATGATGATGGTAGGAGTTACATATGAATAAGACAAAGGGTCAAGGCAAAATAAGTGGAGTTTTGGTGCATTTTTGGCTCAACCAAAGGCAAGTGGGGCTTGGCCCTTGCATGGTTCAGGTCTGGACAGTGGGTAGGTGGATGGCCAGAGGTGGTATCAAGGTGGTGGTGGAGCAATAGGACGCGGCCAAGGTGATGTATGGTGGTGGTGAAGCGATATAGGTCAGCTAGTGTTGTTTTTAAGGGGTTTCAACATTTGTTTGTGGTGTTTTCATCATCTAAAGGCCATGGCCTGATCTGGTCAGAGGGGATGTGAGGTGGTTGAAGCCAAGAATGATGAGGAGGAAGGTGGTGGAGGCTATGGTGGAGATGGTGGAAAGTTTGGCCAAGCAATTGTGGATGAAATCAAGGCAAACAAAGTAAAAAATGAAGAAGGAAGAGAAGAAAAAGAAGAGGCCATTACCAAATGTTTTCAGAGGTGTTTTGGCCGAAAATTTGATGAAATGAGAAGTGTATTCAGTTGAAAAACAAAATAAAACATATGGCTATCCATAAAGAAGGAACGGTCAAAATGTGAAAGGTCTAGCAAATGAAAAGTCATCGGTTTAAAGCCTTTATGTCTCTTCAAATTTCCTTCTTATATATTTTGTAATTTATAATTACATGTAAAACTGATAAATAAATATAACAACTCAGAAATGAAAAAAATAAATATAAAATAAATAATTAAATTTTGATTAAATAGAATTTAAATTAAGAAAATGGCTTAAAAATGCAAACTAGGCTTTAAAAATTAGAAATAACTTCTATAACTTGGAAAAATTATATTTTGATTTAAATACATGAAAAATGAATAAAATAAAGTAAAACACAGCAAATAAAAGTGAATGCATAAAATAAATAAATAAATTTTAATTTAAATATAGTTTAGATGAAGAAAATAGCAGAAAAATAGAAACAGCTTTTAAAAATAGGAAATCATCATAGTACATTTTGGAAAATTCGATTATTATTTTTAAAAATATTTAGAGATTAAAATATACATAAATTAACATATTGATACATATAAAAAAATATAAGAAAGAAAATATGATTTATAAAATTTAAAATAGGCAAAATTGCACAATAAAACAAATTATACTAAAATTTGAAATGTGCATAACTTCTACATTTTAACTCCGTTTTTAACGAAACGAAAAGCAGTATTCATATTTTTAAATCTATTTTCATAATAAAAGATAAAATTTAAGATTTTATATATTTAAATTTGAAATTTAAAAGTCAAAGATTGAACAGTTTGACCAGAATTTCCCTTTTAAGTAAAATATTTAAATTATACTAGTTTGAACTATAAATCACTTAATAATCAACATTTATATTTAAAAATGAAATGTTTTTAATAAAACATGTTTAAACTAATTTAAAATAAAAAAATAAAGTTCAAATTTAAATAATATACAAAAATCTAGGGTTGTTACACTCTCCCCCGCTCAAAACTTTTCGTCCCCGAAAAGGAATGAGGTACGGGAAAGCATAGAAAAAGATAGAGTGAAATATGATTAAGACAAGATGACAAGAAGATTTAAATTACACCTGATAACTATTGTTATAGGTAAGTTTAACAAGATGGAGGTGATCAAATCAAGAATACAAGCACGAAAAAGATCCTCTAGAGTCTGAATCTCCCTTTTCACTTGACCGACGGTCTATGAATGGAAAAACAGTGTTCAGATCTAGATGAGTAACAAAGATTATCAAAGATTACAGAAAGATTTCTAAACAGACTGGTATAAGCTATAGTCTTCCCATTCTGTAACAAGATAAGAGAAATAAGGACAAGCAAAAGATAGTTTGAAAAACAAAGTAAGATAATAAATTTGAAACCATAATGCTTTGAAATCATAACAATTTAGGGATGTTTATCATTTGGAAATCATACTACTAAAATCACAACACTTTGGAAATGTTATTCTTTAAAAAAACATAATACTTTGAAAATCATAACACCTTTTAAAAATAATCTTCATTTAAACCATTTAAATCCAATGTCAAATAATATTCATTTCAAAGCTGTAACATTTCTAAGTTCATTCAATTATAAAATTTCCAAAACATTGTATTTTCAAAACAGCAGCACTTATAAAATGCTACAGTAGATATATTAATATTTCAAATCAGTTTAATTTCAGAAATATTCATTTGGATATCATTTAACTTATGACTCATTAAAACAAACCTTTATGAATGAAATATCCAAATAAACTATACTTCATTTATTAAGTCAAAAGCTCACTATTTTAGTTAGCTCTTAATTTAACACATAACCTAACACTTATTTAAAATACCCATTTCATAAATAGATATTCCTTTAATAAGTTACACTTAAAATTCCATTTGAAAACCAAATTTTCAATTATCAAATTTTAGTGATGTTAAAATACATTTTAACTATTTAAATCATAATTATTCAATTTCCAAGACATATCTATTTCATAAATAAAACATTTATATAGCAAATATAACAATCAAATTTCTTTACACATTTATTCATTTAGACATCAATTAAACTATGAATTCAAGTTAAATAAACTTTATTACCAAAAGTCCAATTCAAATGTATTTTATTTTATCTATTCAAAGATACATTATTTATTATACAACATATTCATTTCAGGAAATAACCTTTATTAAAATTCCTAGGTTAGACTTAAGGTTCCATATTAAATCAATTTGATTATTAAGTTATTTAAATAAAATCTCTTTAAATTCCTTTTTCACTATTTACCTCTGTTAATCTTTTATAACTAAAATTTAAGTGCATAAAATCCTTTTTATATTGTATATTATCCAATTACATTGTTAACTTCTAAAAAAAATTTAAGGTAAGTTATATTTGAATGCAATTGTAATATACAAATAAAACTATCCAATTCAGTTATCTCA
Source organism: Allium fistulosum (assembly GCA_030737815.1). Lineage (NCBI taxonomy): Eukaryota > Viridiplantae > Streptophyta > Magnoliopsida > Asparagales > Amaryllidaceae > Allium > Allium fistulosum. The sequence goes on along the minus strand of CM060902.1, from coordinate 1,171,117,481 downwards.
AGTTTGAATCATTTATCCAAAATTTTGATTTTTCTTTTTATAATTGAAATTATTCTTTAAGAAAAAAAATGTAAGAATTAAATTTCCGATTTCCTTCAAACCATTTAGAGATAAATAAATAAATGTACATAATATGTCAAATCAATTTAAATCATTTATCTATATATATTATAAATCAAATCATATTTAGAAATTCAAATAAATTAAATCTTTCAAAACAAAGCTGTAGTAAGACTACAGAACGGTCTCTTCAGTTCAAAACTCGAAAATGAATGTCGATGATGCTGCAGTCATCACCGAAATTATTTTCCAGCGACAAAGAGAAGAGCACTAAATTTTTAAACTTTAAAATCCTTTAGAGACAAATTTTTATTCAAAAATACTTTAAATAATATCCTTTTAAAAATTTTAAACACAAAGTTTGAAATCCATCGGAAATTAAATTCTTTAAATTTCTTATTTTAAATTCATTTCAGTTCCCAAATAAATTTATAAACAACTATTTATAAATTCATTTGTAGAACAATAAATGATAAATCAAGTATTATCATTTCAAATTATCAATTTAAATCAATTTATTAAGTTCCATAAAATTATATATCCAAATTTATTTCATTAACCAAATTTTAAAAAAATATTGTGTCAGTTTGTTCTGTCAAAGTGTTTTAGAAATCCTATCGATAGCGTTGATCAGACGAATCGATCGGAAACCCAAATCAACATCAACAACTCAAACAACACAATATAAAACAAAACATTAATTTACAAATACAGTTCAAAATGTTTGGAAGATAGATTGGAACAAAAGACAAGATGATTAAACAGAGTAGAGAGATGGGTAAGCTTAGATAAATCGCGGACAACCTTAACCGGGTCAACCGTGACTTAATGGATAAGATCAAATGTGAATTTTCTGGGGTAAATCTACCTTCGATCTCAAGAGATAGAGTTTGGAATAACAAAAGATATTAGCATCTAAACCAAGGATAAATATAAATCTCTGGTTAATCGATGCTGATTGTAAAGGATTTTCACCCCTTTACAAGAAAATTAGAATATTGGCGAGACCGCCAATTTACTATAAAGATCATTCGAAGTGGAGTTATGTGATACTCCAAAATAAAAAGAAGATGAATAGTGAGGGACAAGAATGAATTTTGGAACCATAGGGAACGTTCCGAAAATTCAAAGGAAATTCGAATCAAGAGGAAAAGATTCAAACTAGAACGAAAGTGATTCTGTAAATAAATCTACTCCATATGCTGAGTTTTGCCTCAAAGCCAAAGCTCTGATACCAACTGTAACGACCCGATATTTTCAACCATTCGCATCCATTATAAGTGTATAGGTAGACACTCATGTCGGAGTTGAATTGCTCAAAATACCGCGTTGTAATTAAAATTTGGCAAATCTCAGAATATATAGTAAATAAATATAATCACAGATCACAGACACAGAGTAAAATAATGCAGCGGAAGTAAAAGAAATAGTAGTTCATGAAGCTACTATGTAAATATATCAGAGTTACATAAGATACAACAGAAGAAATAGAGTACAACAGAAGTATCAATAAGATAACCAAGTACAAGCTGAACAGAGCAACATAACTGAAGTAGATAGAAGAAGACTAGCAGATAATCTCCAGCGATTCAAATCTCCAGAAGGTGGAAATCCAAAACTGTGAATAACTCAGGCTGACCCGAGCGTAAAGAAAAACACAAAACACTCGAGTCAGGACAATATATACTTATATAATGTAAACCAACTCAAGTGAACTGTAATAAAGGTACAAGTAACTTAGAAGATGCTTGGGACCGCCCATCCTCTAAGGATCCATTAAAATATCTACTATGTAGTAATATTCGCTATTATAATAGTGTCTAAATAAGTAAAGTATAATCATATCGAAAAATAGCGTTAAGGGGATGGAGAACCTTAACGCGGTCGGATCTTAAAATCATAATCGTAGTAAAGCTCGATATGGTAGGTGACACGGCACGACTAGGCAATGCCAGGGTAGATATACCAATTACGCACACGGACTGATGGATACGCATAGCAGCCACTACCGTTCCACCTCGAACAACATTCCCAAATCGGAGGATGGCCATCTAGTCAAATCACAAGTAAGAGTATAATATCGAAGAAATGTGTCCGAGAAGAGGTGCTACCTCACTGGTCCGAGATTGCTCCTGTTTTAGCCACCTTATGCCAACTCACGGGAGTTGGGTCCACGTAACATACCTTAAGAATGTCGCCACCATCCTACTTCATTCTGGAATCTCCACCACGTACACGGTTGTCAAAGTGGTTTTCGGTATCGACAGAGAGTATGTCCATATCCGATCCCGGTCTCTTTGCCAACCAATCGTTATTATAACCCGTGGTTATAACTTTTAAAAATAGTTTATGTTTCAAATCAAAATACATCCTTTAAACCATTTCAAAATCATATCATTTATTTCAAACTAATACATACTTTCAAACCCAAAACATATCTATTCAAAACCAATTCAAAAATATATCATTTCCATTTCAAAACCAATTCAATAATACATCATTTCAATAAAACCCAAATTTCAAAATCACTGAATATTTCCTTTAATTTATTAAACTTGAAATCTTCCTTTAAATTATCATAGCATTTTGGTAATGTAACCTTAAGTAATCATAGCATTTTTGGAATGTAATACTTTCCAATTTAACATTTTATATAATCAAAGTATTTATATACTTACAAATTTTTAACATGGTCATTTTATCATAGCCATATAGTTAAATAAACTTTGTTACTGTAATATCCAATTTAATGCTGAAATTCTTATGTTAAGTTAAGAGTACCTTATTAACTTACATTATCATTACAATAAAGAAACTTTATTATTTTAGTCATTAAAATGTGTCATTTACATAAATTAAAACTTACATATTAAATGTACTTTTAACTTACATTTCTATTACAGTAAAGAGCATTTATCATTTAATCAATATTACACTAATTAAACTTACATTATCAAATGTACGTTTTAATTTACGTTTTATTACAAAAAGGGCATTTATTATTTTATTCAATATTACACTGATTAAGACTTACATGTTTCTTTCATTAATTAAGACTTTACATGTTTCTTTTATAAATTAAAACCTTTACATATTCTTCCATAAATTAAAACTTTACATGTCTCTTTCATAAATTAAAACTCTACATATTCTTTCATTAATAGAACTTTACACGTTTCTTTCATAAATTAAAACTTTAAATATTTCTTTCATTAATAGAACTTTACACGTTTCTTTTCAAAACTTCGTTACAAGTCATTTTATTATCAAGATATCATTTGAGTTCAAATCCATTTCAAAATATCAAAATATTATTCAAAACATCATTCATTTTAATTCATTTAAATACCATTTAAATCCATTCATTTTATTAAATTTAAATACCATTTTAAACTCACATTAAAACTCAAATTCTTCCATTTAAAACCATTTAAATATCACTTCATTTTCTTTAGAAATTTAACATTTAATTTCCAAAAATTATATCATTTTCCAAAGGTTATTTTTCATAAAATTTATTAAAATAACAAAATATAGTTTCCGTAGCACTTACAAAATGCTACGTAAAGTTATAGTTTTAAAATAGTTCATTTAACAAAACGACAGCACATAAATGCTGTAATATATTTCCATTAAATTTAAAATAAACTTAAATGTTAAGTTTAACCACTACAGCACTTACAAAGTGCTATAATATCCTTTATTTCAAATTAACTTTTAGTTCATTTAAACAACTACAGCATTTGCAAAATGCTGTAATATCTTTTACATACATTTCAAAAATGCTGTCAAATCAAATTCAGAGTTTAATTACCATTTCATAAATTTAACTAAATTTCCAATTTTATTTAATTAACTTAAACCTTTAATTAAAACTAAATTTCACATTTCCAAGTCAAGTTATATTTTTAAAAGATCACTTTTAAACATTCATTTATTACATTTTTAACACATAGAAAAATCATAATTTCTTTAATTCAAAATATTTCAAAATATGTTTAAATCAAATTTCACAAATTTATAATTTTTGAAATACTTAAAAATATCCAAAACACTTTATAAAATAACCACGGGCCTGTATATAGTTTTCTAACCTAGGTCAAGTGATACGGATATGTATCATTTCAATCCGCAGTTTAAAAAGAAAAATCCGGGTTCTATCATTTCAAACCCGCAATCCCAAGTTAAAATAAATTAAATAAAAACCATTCAGGCCTATCATTTCAGCCCATAATGATTTTTCCTTATTCTAAAGTCCGTTCGGGTATGTATCATTTCAACCCATAGTGATTCTATCTACAGGGAACTTGCAATGGTGATAACTGATATAAATAACAGAATAACATTAAATAACAATAACATATGATATAACAGGTGTAATAACAGGTGTGAACATCATATGATAATAATATAAGCATATATAACATGATAATATATTTCTACAGATTCGCAGGGTGTCAATTTACTAGTTATATAGGTACATATTGTCTGGTGAGAATAACTCACTTGTTTAAGCTGGAGATGACAACCAAACACACAACACAGAATCTTTGAAGGCACGACAACATGAGAGTGGAGAGCCAAATATAATTGCCTTGTATACATATAAACAAAACAAGACAATGTATACGTAAATATGTAACACAAAACAATATAGAAATGACTTGAAATAAAAAAAGCAACAAAGGGCAAAGTGATTCGACCTTTCTTTAACCATTCAAGAGCATGACCAAGGGGATCTTTTTCTCAGCCATAGCTGGACATAATCTGAGGTTATGACATCAAAATAGCATGGCAACAAAGAGATGATGATGGTAGGAGTTACATATGAATAAGACAAAGGGTCAAGGCAAAATAAGTGGAGTTTTGGTGCATTTTTGGCTCAACCAAAGGCAAGTGGGGCTTGGACCTTGTGTAACGACCTGGAATTTTCGAACCCGAAAATTCCAGATAGTTAGAAGAAAAAGAAAGAGATAGAAGGAAGAAACAGAAAGAAGAAAGAAGAACAGAGAACACAACATCTCACATTCGCAGCGGATTAAATATAATAACAAATAATAATATCAGTTATACAAGGAAAACTGTATTTGTTAATTACAATTTAATACATTAGAGTTACAACATTCACAAATGTACTAGACAGTTAGAATTAACATGTCTCAGACAACTATAATATATCACAGCGGAATATACTCCATACGTTCCTGCCATCCAGCTCGCCTCCTGAGCTCCAAAACGTCCTTACCTGAAATCTGTAATACTCGGTCTGACCCGAGCATTACAACAAAGTAACACCCGGGTCAGGCTGGAAACCAGCGTGAGTAAACCCTTATAATTTGAAATACTAAGGTATAAAACTTATTTGAAACCAGGGTAACTCGTATCTTCTACGTGTTCTTACTTATTATATTCAAACAATTATTTCACAAAATAATATCTAAGTACCGTTACTTAGTTCCAATGCTCCGGATTACTCAATTTATTTCATTCCAGCCTATTTGATTTACAAATCAAATCTATAAAGAATTATAGATTACTAATCGAAGTGGTTTCGGGTATTTACTAATACCCGACCCCGGTCTCTTCGAATTCAATGTCATCTTTTAAAGCAAGTTGTTTAAGTTTTAAACAATTCAATTATTCGAAATATCATATTCACATGGCACTTTTATCATAGATAGATAACTTACATTATCACAATTCATCCAAAGCATTTCATATCACAGCATCACAATCACATATCAGATATATCAAATAATCCAAGGAATTCAATATAATTTAATCATCCATAAGCAAGGTTCATTAGTTATACAATTCCTAATTAATTTAATTAAATTAATTACTTTTAATTCCTGCTTAATTAACATTAATTAATTACAAACCATTAGTTATTAATTATTGAAATTAATTAATCATCCTTAATTATTCATCTAAAGTAATTATTCTCAATTACTTATATTAATTGATTATCCCTTAATTAACCACATAAATTAATTAAACTTTAATTAATTACATTAATTAATTAACCCTTAATTAACTATCCTTAATTAATCTAAGATAAACAATTATCTTAATCAATTTCTTAATTATTATTTAAATCTTTATTAAATTAAATGCTTGAAATTAATTTATATAAATCTCCTGAGACTTTTTTTATAAGCTTAAACATTTATTTTCTTTAACCAACTACTTTGGAATTAATTAAATAAATTAACTTAATATGTAATTATTCAAATCAACTCAACTTAAATTCAAATCCCATTTGAATTTATAATTAAATTTTGAACTTGTTTGAAACTTGACAAATATTTTACTTAGAAAACTTGTTTAATATTTGCTTTGAGAACTTAGTTCATAATAATAAAAACTTGTTAAATCATTTCTAAAATACCCAGGCCAGAACCCAAAAATTCCCGAGCCACTCTCGAGCCACTTCCCCTTCTTCTTTTCTTCGAGTCAACACGCGTACATCCCGATGTTTCCTCGAGTCCACCTTGATCTCCTCCCCTTAAATCTACAGCAAAACAAAACGTACCCAAAGATATGCGTGCACGTGCACATCCCATCGTCGTCGCTCCGATCATCGATGCCACCTCAGATAAGTCGACGACAACACCCACCTCCGATATCAACCTCCAGAAACACGTAACGATCATCAGATCAAAATCGAGCCGAGTCGAGAACATAAGACCCAAACCCAACCCGTAAATTCGCCAACCACCAACGCCTCCGTCCATCTGAATCCTCGCCATCGAGCCTAGACGATCGCCAGAGTACCTCGCTCCATCCTCCCATACTCCGATCATGTTCGATCCCTCGACGCTGACGAACCAGCCACAAATTCAACAGCAACCCAAACTGGACCTTAAACCCTACATTCAATCGAGCTGCTTCCACGATGATATAGAAATTCCAGCGACAATTTTCTCATGATCCCTATACCCTACTCCTCCTCCACGACAAGTGCCACGCCTTCAAATCAACCCAGCCACCTGAATTTGCCGACTTGCCCAAATCCGTTCAACCCGAGAATTTGCATTAATACCAACTTTAAAAATCAAGATTTTTACATTAAAAATCACCATTCTTCAACACGAATCAGTTTATAAAATCAAATCAAGAATTCCCAACAATTTATTTTCTGCCTTGAGTTAAATTTTACTGTAAATTCTAGTTTTTGGAATAATTACTAAATATAAACACCTAAAATTTTTCTTAGAAATTACTTTACAATGTTTCAATTCTTTTCCATGTAATGATTATTACTTAAAACAGATTGTATTAAGAGGTTTGAATTTTTCTTGATTGTTTTTGAACCTGTATAATAACAGAGATGTATATGTATACATCTCTCAGGCATGCATCAGTTTGTTCTATGTTTATACACATGCATCACATAAATTCATTCATTATTTTTCACCACGGCCACTTCACAAGCATCAAAAGATATCACGAATTCAAATTAAAACAGGTCAGTTTGCTCATAGATTTAAAAGCAGAGACAGAGATAGATTTATTCCTGAACAGACATTCGTATATATATCTATACAGGCATGCATGCATAAACATATATATCCACAATCATACTTAACAATCATGAAAAACATTTCATGTCATTCCATCTAAAATTTTCAGGTGACTTAGCTTTTATAAATAGTTTACTCACCTGTATATCAGAAACAGGGAAGCCTGAAACTTTGAAATCTGAAAATGCTTCTTTTGAATTTGATAATTTGGATAATAGCTTGATTTTTGATCTGTTTAGAACTTTGTTGTTGAGTTGATCTTCTGGCATTAGAGTTGAAACTAGACTTGTTTGAACTGATTTGCAACTTTTAAATATTTGGCTTGAATTTGAATTTGTTTGATATCTTATTCTCAGGTTTGACATTTTCAGTTTTAACTTCCTTTTAGATCAGTTTGAAAAAATGAAGAAAATGGCCTGGCTATTTTATTTTTTTATTTTACAATTTCAAATGGGAAAAACTTTGCCACTTGTTATCATAATTTTACAAGTGTTTATTTCCTATATTCATGGTTTTTACAAATGTCACTTGTTAAATTAATTGTGTTTAAGTCCTTGTTTAAATAAATTTTTATAACTTGTTTTAAACCCTTACTTAAATTTTATTAAATTTTTATACTTAACCCCTTTCATTTAATTAATTTATGAATCATGTTTTCTTAAATAGCTTTTTAAATTCATCGTGTTGAACTCAAAACAATGGCTTCCTAATCATATATAAACATATATAAACTCGTATATATGTATAAGTACACACTTAAAATTCTCAATATTATAAAGTTTACATATGTCTATTTTCAAATTTGTAATAATGATTCTATTTAATATATATATAGATATACACACAACACATTATTATTATTGGTTTGAAATTAACAATTTTGCCAAATTTTAAATAATTTACTAAAGATTCTCACATCTAAATTTGTTCAATTTATAAATCAGTATTTTTAAAAGTTAAATCAGATAACTACCCAATTATTTGATGTCCGAAAAATCCGGGATATCACATTCCTTCCCCCTTTAAATCTTTTCGTCCTCGAAAAGGAACGAAGCCAGCATTTATTTAAAATTCTTAATATCAGTTAAATTTTCTCTTTGAACCATTTTTAAAACACCTTAAAAATCTTTATAATATTACTAAATTAGTTTTTATAAAAATACTTTATAACTCGATGTCTTAACAAGTCAATCCTTGTTCTTACAGAAATTCGGTCATACGTTGATCAGGCGTAGAACTGAAAATCTATAAGATCTTAGCAGACCCGTTTTCAACACCCAGTGAAAATACTTGGAAAATAATTTATTGAAAATATAGAAAACATTTTTGGAAATAGAGGAAACATCTTTGGTGAGAATGCTCTGAAAATCATCACTCCCATCCATGGTCACAGTTACATCACGGGTTACGTTGCCATCGCAGCAAAAGTCCATGTAACTGATAACAGCATGGAACCCACAACAGATCGCAGTTACATTCCAGGGTTACGTTGCCATCGCAGCAAAAGTCCATGTAACTGTTGGCTCTCAGCGGCACACACGATTTCGCTGTCAAAATGAAACTTCTCCCACATAGGTCGTAGTCTACCGATATAAAATCAAACGCAGACTGTTGGCTCTCAGCGGCACAAACGACTTTCGCTATGTTACCATAGTGTCACAGTCTACCGATATAAAATCAAACGTAGACAGTTGGCTCTCAGCGGCACACATGACTTTCGCTATGGTCTGCAGTAGATCGCAGTGACATTGAGTTAAATTGTTGTCACAGCATAACTCAAATGCCTCTGTGGGCACCAGCCCCTCGACTTTCGCTACACAATAATCCTCAGGAACTAGTTTTGTTCGGACTCCTCACAGGATCAACTTTAGAATCCCCCCTTGGGGTTCAAGGCAGTACCACCCAGTGGCACTCCTGAGAAGTTCATTTCAAGGAAGCGCCTTTTCCCCCAGAGCTATTCACAAAACACTTTATACTATATACTTATAGTATCTTCAAATCATACCCTTTATGATTTATCAAAATCTCCTTTACACAAAATCGATTACCAAAATCGATAATTCTCAAACTAGGCTTTTCAAAATCCAAAATTGATTTTCCAAAAATCAAAAGCCTTTTCCAAATTATATAGGTTCCCAAAACCTTTTCCAAAATCATTCTCATAAGATCCTTTATATATATATATAGATATATATAACTTTGAAAATCTTTGGATCATTTCAAACTTGTATAAAACCTCTTTTATACTTCTAATATTTCAAAACCCCTTTCTTCTGGCTATAGATTCAACAAGGGAAGATTTATCTTATATAACAAGGATATATAACTTTATTTTATTCCAAATCAAATATTCAAATTTGATTATTCTTTTATAAAGTTATTTACCATATCACTTTTCTATAAAATGAGTTCTAATCATAGAAATATTCAACTCTCATTTTATTTCATCATTTATTTTTCAAAATATACCCTTCCATTTCAAAATCATTTTACAATTTCTTATACACAACTTCAATATCAATTTCATTCAAACCCGTACGATGTACACATATCATCCATACACAATATCAGTCTGATCGCTCAATCGATCACAAAATTTCACTTCCGAACTAGTATCGTCCACCCGACTTCCTAGTGCGGACTCAGATCTGGTTTCTTGATCAAAAACCGTCATTCTCCTTGCATAGTCACAACTATGATAGAGAATATCCAGAACCAATCAAAAATCCATATCTAGGTTCGCCGTCGAAAATCGAGCGAAAAATCCCAACTCGGATCGATAATACTATCTCGAAATTCTGTGTTCGAATCTGGATCAAATCACTATGCGAATAGAATAATATACGTACATCCTTCGTATTTATCTTTATTGATTATTAGCTAAATCAATTTCTCCTTTCTATCCACATTTCCTTTAATTCTATTCTCTTATTCTCAATTGCTTCCATTTCCAATTGAGTTATTACTTCAATTACAAACAGTTTGAACTCTGACCAATTTAAATTTAAAAATAGCTTGAAAAAGTTTAAAATAGATAAGTAGTTGAAAAATAGTTATTAGTTTGTAAAATAGCTGTAAAATAGTTAAGTAGGTATAAAATAGTTAGATAATTGCAAAATAGTTTTTAAAATAGTGATTAGATATAAGTAACTGAAAAATAGTGATTAGTTTATAAGATAGTTTCAAATATAGTTAAATAGTTCCAAAATAATTGTAAAATAAGTATAAGATAGTTTGGGGTTTAAGAAAAAAAAATTGTATAGTAAATAGTTTGGAAAAATATATTTGTATTAAAACAATTTATTTTGAAAACAATCCAGAGCCCAACTGTTTAATTTCCCAATCTCCATTTCCAATTAATTTCCCATTAATTCAATTTAAATTTGCACTTCCATTTAAATTGACTCAATACTTCAATTTCCATTGAAATTTATTTAACCCCAATTCAAGTTGAATTAACCTTAACTCCTTTCCAAATTTAAATCAAATTCCATTTGATTTTTAAACTTATTCAACTTTAATCACAATTCCAAATTATTTCAAATCAATTTGAATTAATTTCAAATTGAACTAGCTTCAATTTCAAATCATTTCAATTCTAATTTACCATTTGAATTTTTAAACTTATACATCTTCAATCACAATTCTAATTAATTCAAATCAAATCCAATTTGAACAAATTTTATTCAAATCTCAACTTAAAACCATCTCGAATTATATAAATTCGAGTTAAACATTTTAAATGTTGATTAAATCCTTTAAATCAAATCAACCTTTATTATTATTATTTTATTTAACAACTTAAATCTTTAAACCATTTAATTCTGAATTCAAATTCCAAATTCCATTTTAAAATTATCTTTACTTAACTTATTACAAAGTTCAAATAAGAATTCAAAAACAATTTAATCTTCAGATTCTAATTTATTATCCATTTTCAATTTCCAGATCTCAAACCCATTTTGAGATCACTCATAACTCCCATTTAAATTAACCATTTAACTACCCAAGTTAAATTTAAATTTCATCTTGAAATTTCCAATTCAAGTTATTTATTCAACTTATTTAACTTCCTTCAAGTTAAATTTACTTAATCCGGTCAACTTTTCACAATTTGAATTCCCATTCAAATTTTAAATTTTAGATTAATAGTCTTTCCCTTTTTAAGTTTAAAAACTTACTTTACTTTGGGTTTTACATCACATTCCAATTTAAAACTCAACACTAAGTGTTTATTTCAAATCATCATTGGTATTATATATATTCCTCATATATACATTTTCTTTACACACCAAGTTATACTTTAAATTTTTAAACCACCTTTGGTTTTGATTCAAAACAACTTTTTTTAAAACAATTTCAAGTTTTCTGGATTTAGATTTAAAATTTCACAATTTTAAATTCTCTTCAATTCCAATTTATAAGTTATACTCACTTAAATGTTTACTTCCCTAAACATTTCATTTTGCTAAATCATTAACAACATTCATTATTAAACACAATTACCATTTATGATAATAACCAAGATTATCATATCTGGAAACCAATTCATTATTACCTTTATTCTTGATAACATTTCTACAAATTCATGATTTTAATTTTAGTTTGAATTCATTTCAAACTTATCTTCATTCAATTTTAATTTGGCTTTATTTCTATTACCACTTAATTTAATTCCAATATTTTAACAACCAATTACCTTAATATTTATTAGAAAGAAATATCATTTTATATATCAAAATATATTCTTATATAAAATCATTTAAAATCCTTATATAAGAAAATAACAATTACGCTCTCATATATATATACACTCAACTCGTTCTAGGGTACCATTGACCCTATCCTTAACGAGTAATCCCCAACAGAGCCAAGGTTCTCACTTAACCTCGCTCTGATACCAACTGTAACGACCCGGAATTTTCGAACCCGAAAATTCCAGATAGTTAGAAGAAAAAGAAAGAGATAGAAGGAAGAAACAGAAAGAAGAAAGAAGAACAGAGAACACAACATCTCACATTCGCAGCGGATTAAATATAATAACAAATAATAATATCAGTTATACAAGGAAAACTGTATTTGTTAATTACAATTTAATACATTAGAGTTACAACATTCACAAATGTACTAGACAGTTAGAATTAACATGTCTCAGACAACTATAATATATCACAGCGGAATATACTCCATACGTTCCTGCCATCCAGCTCGCCTCCTGAGCTCCAAAACGTCCTTACCTGAAATCTGTAATACTCGGTCTGACCCGAGCATTACAACAAAGTAACACCCGGGTCAGGCTGGAAACCAGCGTGAGTAAACCCTTATAATTTGAAATACTAAGGTATAAAACTTATTTGAAACCAGGGTAACTCGTATCTTCTACGTGTTCTTACTTATTATATTCAAACAATTATTTCACAAAATAATATCTAAGTACCGTTACTTAGTTCCAATGGTCCGGATTACTCAATTTATTTCATTCCAGCCTATTTGATTTACAAATCAAATCTATAAAGAATTATAGATTACTAATCGAAGTGGTTTCGGGTATTTACTAATACCCGACCCCGGTCTCTTCGAATTCAATGTCATCTTTTAAAGCAAGTTGTTTAAGTTTTAAACAATTCAATTATTCGAAATATCATATTCACATGGCACTTTTATCATAGATAGATAACTTACATTATCACAATTCATCCAAAGCATTTCATATCTGTAACGACCCGTAAATTTCAACTGTTTTAATAACGTAATTAGTTGAAATTTTGTGAAATTTTAAACGATAAAATTTTGAAATAAAAATTTAATATTTGGAATGCGTCTAGTTAAACATAGCAACTGGTAAATTTTCGTCCGAAAATATGAAAGTTTATTTCGCGCGTAAATTTACTTTAATTTAATCAGTTAAAAAGCGATGAAAATAAAATGTTTCCGAAACCTAAATATTTTTACATAGAAAAATTCTAAACCATCTTCTGAACAAGATGTCGGTTTGTCATTTTTCCAAATTCGGACATCTTTGGCTCCGTCGATCTTATTTTTCAGCGTTTTTCTTGCATTTTCCGCTATTTAAAAATTCGAAATTTTATAAATTAAATCGTACCACTGATATCTGTATACCATTTTGATCGTCTTCTCGTGCTGGTCTCTACGGTATATTTGACTGTATATTTTGGAGTCCGGTACGACACGGAATCAGTAAAGCGATTACCGTATCGATAACCGTTTTGAACCTTTTGACTTCCGTGTCCTTTCATATGTCTACCAGCAGAAATTAAGCAGCCACTGGTTTAATTTTTTCACTAATTTCAAAAGCGTGACTCTTGTTATTACTACTATTCAATACAATTTTGATGTGTCCTTCCATTTTCGGTCAAGACAATTCAAAATAAAGATTCATTTTTTTTGGCTTTCTATTCACTTTCTCTGCAACCTGTGTTCTTCTTCTTCTGCTCTCCCCTTCCTCTCGTCATCTCCTTTTCCAATTCCTCTACCCATCGGCCCGTCAAAACGCATCGCCTTGCCCACCTGACTTCGGCCATCCAACCCCAAGACCTTCGCCCCTCTTCATGCCGAGCCCTTCCCTCCTCCGACTCGCCCATCTGACTTCAGCAACTACCTACTAAATTCGGCCCCTCTAGATCAATGGCCGAGCAACACTTCAACTTGTAATCCTCTTGGTATGTGTAAACATATATAGCAGGTTGTTGTAGTTAAGTGTATATACGAAAAAAAACAGTGTCGTTATATTTTTTTTGTTTTGTATATTTAGTTAAAATATACGAAGCTGTTCAGTTAGTGTGTGTATTTTTTCTTAAAAAAAAGAGAGAGTGTTTTGTGTACAGTATATATATATATTGTATATGTTAAGCTTTATGTTGATTTGTAATATATGTATATGTTTTGGTTGTAAACTGCTATCGGTTATATGATAGATATTTTGTTTTTAAAAAATATAGAGTTTGTATGTTTTACTCCATTCTTTTCTAACTGGTTTGTTGCATATTTATATAAACTTTACTAGTTTTGTATAAGGTTATACTGAGTTAATATATATCAATACAGGGTACGTAAGTTTATATAATTCATGGTTGAAGTAGTTTTGATATTACATTAGTCTGTTGAATTTGTGTAAGTTTATAATAATTTGCTTTACATACCATTGCATGGGTATATTGTACATATATATATTGTTATATAAAGCTGCTTGCTGGCGTATATATATGAACTTATATCAATTAAGATATTGATATTTTAGTTAAAACTCTGTTGTATATTTCAAGGTTATAAATATTCATATCTGGTTATAGTCGAATATAGATAAGGTTGTTGTTTATATTTAAACTTGTTAAATGATAATAATATACGTGAGTCAGTTTCTATATGTTGGTTTGTATAAATTATTGTTTTAGTATATAGTGTTTACAGTTTTATATGTATATAATATAGTTTATAAAGTGTAAGTCATGTATAAGTCTACATATTAGTTTATATTCTTATAGTAGTATTCATGAGTTCATACGCCTATACATATATATGTTGATAGGTATAATACGTAAGAAGTTTACTTACAATCCATATTTTAAAACAAAAAAAGATTTGTATAACAAGTTATATATATATCTGTTAGCTGTTTAGGTAAGCTTCAAGTATGATTTATTTAAGTATGGATATAATAGTAGGTAAGTTGTATTGTTATAATAAATATTGTATAATAAAAATATATAATAACTATATAAGTTTAGAAATATGTTTATATACATATATTTTATATGTGTTTAGTTTTCAAATATATGGGTTTGAATTTAATAATGATATTGTATATATATAAATATTTTGATTCTTATACATATACGTTTTCACTTATACCAATTATCTTCTTTGATCCAGTTCTGACTTGATTTCGTCAATTCCTTATCTATCAGTTTGTCCGTCGAATCCGTATCTATCTAGCTTTGATTTGGAAATCGTACTTGGATTCGTGACTCATCTCGGTTTCGTTCATCTCTAGCCTCGAAAGGTGAGCACTCACTCACGATTAACGTTCTTTTATTTATTAAATTTGATTTCAATTGAAACGACAATTGAAATATGCTGCTGTTTGATATTTACACTGTTATTACCTGTATCAGTTCACCTGTGACATCTGACACCATTATCTGTTATATATGCAATGATAATCCAGTTGATTGTTGAATGATTGATTGTTGATGTTTATATTGGACGTTAAATTGTTAAATGTTAAAGTGATAAATATTATGCAAGTAAATTTGACGTAGGATAATTAAAATTGACATATATGTTGAATTTGATTAGTTGAATATGACCTCTTTTATTTGTTAAATTAATTGACATGTAAAATAGTGATAATTACACTTTGAACCATTGAACGTATATTGGGTAAATTGTTGTAGTGTAAAAATTTGAAATTGAATGACAAGTAAACCGTAATGTAATAATCTTTAATCTACGCGAAATGATAGTGTAGATTCTAGAAATAATTATATTAATTCGTACAAATAACAATGCGAATTAATACGGCTATTTCGGGATTATTTGAATTGATTATTGAATTGTTATTGATTGTTGTTATTTCTTGTTTATTTACTTTGACACCATCCCAGTTATCACACTGCAAGTTCCCTTTACTATGCTTTGATTTTGAAATTGAATTGGAATCGGGTTGAAATGATAAATACCCAAATTAAACTTTGACCTTAGATATAGAGAATTAAATAAAAACCCGATTGGTCAATAATTTGATTTAAAAATAAAACGAAGATTTTATTTGAATAAAAATATGGTTTTGAAATGAAGTTGAATTTGAATTATAATGAAAGGAATATGTTAATATTTAATAATCGGAAACAAATGTTAACAATGAAATTGATGGAAAAATGTGGTTTAATTTGAGAAATGAATGAATTAAGTTTGAAATGATTAAATAATTAAGTTTGAAATTATAATTAAGTTTGAAATTATTAAACGCTGAAATTATGTAATAATTAAGTTTTGAATTATTTAAAAATTAAATAAGATTGAATTATTTAATGATTAAATTGAATTGAACTCTTTAATAAGAAAAATTTTGAACTTTTGAATAAGTGAATTTACTTCGTAAATAATTGGAATTGAGTTTTCTTTAGTGATTAAGTTTTGGAAAATTATTTAAGTAAGTAAAGAAGTGAAATGGAATTTCTTTAACAAGAAATAAAATGTGATATTTTTGGAATTAATGTAAGACTTGAAAGTTAAATAATTTGATTTGACGAATTTAATTTAATTCAATTTGTAAGTTTTGATTTAATGAAGTTGAACTTAAGAAATTGATTTAATAATTTGGAAATTTAATAGAAGTTGTTTTGAATGATAAATTTACTTTACGAATATTAAATGAAATCGATAAATGAATTTAAATTGATTTGAATGTTAAATTAAATTGATTTAAATAATTTTCGAAATGAAACTTATTTACGAACTTGAATCAATATTTGAATTGTTTAAATAAAATTTGAAATTGAATTATAAGACTTTGAAATGGTAATTTGGAAGTTTCGAAACGTAAATTATGGAAATTGGTTTAGAAAGACAAATGAAATGTTGGTTTACGAATTGAAATTGATTTGGTTTTTGAAATATATAAACCACCAATCGGTGTAATAATTACGAAAGTTATTAAAGAGACCGGGATCGGTAATGGATATACTCTCTATCTGAACCGAAACCACTTTAATAACTATGCGCGGAGTGATGATCCAGAATAAAGTGGTTGGAATGATGTTCGTGATGACTGAAGAAAGAGAACGATAATGGATAGCCTTGACACTTGTGTCAAATTGGAAATGACTAAAACAGGAGCTGTGCCGGGCCAATGGAGGATTAGCTACCTCAAGTGGACACACTTCTTCGAACTACTTATACTTGTTGTCGATTGGTGCACCCTTGATTTTGGGAGTGTTGTTTCACGGTGTTGCGGGCGCTGCGGCGTTGCGTTCTCACCAGTCCGGATCAGGCGAACGGTAGTATCACTACCTTGGGTATTGCCTCATGTGCCTTGTCATACTTGTATTCCATTTATACGCGACCACTACGATTTTGATTTGTACCTTTAGTATATGGATTGCCCTCTGGTGACTTCCGGTTTTGGGGAAACTACGGTCTTGTATATGCTTTTGGGAATAAAAATGTGTTAAGGGTGGAATGGGCCATGACTTAACGCTATTTTGATATCTTCTTATATTACTGATAGACATTATCTACTTATCGTACACTACTACATAGTAGATAGTTTAACGGATCCTTAAAGGATGGTTATTCCAAACATCCTTTGAGTTACTTGTATTTCAATTGCTATTTCACTTGAGTTGGATTTATTAATATAAGAATGTTAATCCTGACTCGAGTGTCTTGTGTTTTTGCTTTACGCTCGGGTCAGACTGAGTGGTTCAGCTTTCGAGACTTACCTTTGGAGTTGGAGCTTTGCTTGAAGATCCAGCCATCTATTCTGCTTCCAGTATTCGATGATTCCTGTGAAGTATTCTGATTTGTATCCGATGTATCGTATTACTCTTCTGTTGTAAACTCTGATGTATTTTATATATTCATATAGTAGCTTCATGAACTACTATCTCTTTTATTTCCGCTGCACTTATTACTCTGTGTCTGTGATCTGTGATTATTTATTTACTGTATATGCTCAGTTTTGCCAAATTTAAATTAACAACGCGGTATTTTGAGCAATTCAACTCCGGCATGAGTGTCTACCTATACACTTATAATGGATGCGAATGGTCCAAAATTCTGGGTCGTTACAGTTGGTATCAGAGCTTTGGTAGCTCTAGGCAAAACTCAACATATAGGGTAAATGTATTTACAAAATCACTCTCATTCGAGTTTCAATCTCTTCCTTTCGACTCGACTCCTTTGAATTTTGGAACGTTCCCCTCGGTTTCGAAATTCATTCGTGTCCTTCACTATTCGTCTTCTGTCAATTCTGGAGCACCACATAACTCCATTTTGAATGATATCTATAATAGATCGGCGGTCTCGCCAATCTTCAAATGATTCGTAAAGGAGCAAAACTCCTTTATAATGGACATCGATCTACCGGAGATTTCTGTATCCTCGGTTTGTGATGCTATCTATTCCCTACTATACCTGAATTCCATCTCTTTAGATCGAGTGTTGATTTACCTCGGAATTCAGCATCGATCTTATTCTTGAAGTTACGGACGACCCGGTTAAGGTTGCCCGTGAATTATATAAACTTATCCATCTCCCGATTGTGATAATTGAATTATCTTATCTTCTGTTTCAAACTTATTTTCGAATCAAAATTCTCTTTGATTTGAGTCAACAAATTTGAATCCCTATCCTTATTTTGAAAATCCATTCCTGTATCATCGAGCAAAGAAATGTATTTCTAAATTTATATTAAAATGTTGTTTTCAATTTGATAAACAAAATAGTTTTGAATGATTATATTATATATAAATATAAGTTTTCTGAAACAAAATTTTTAATGAATTTGTTGTCTGAAATAATAATGTTTGATTTTCATTTAGTATTTTGTAAACCATTGACTATTGCATAATATAAATAAATGAATTTATAAACTTGGTTATAAATTGATTAGAATTTGAAATGAATTAAATTCAGAAATTTGAGAATTTATTAGTTTCCGGTGATTTCGAACCTTGTTTAAAATTTTAAAGTATATATTACTGAAAGTATTTTCGAATAGAAATCGTTTTCAAAGAATTTTAAAATGTTGAAATCAGTGCTCTTCTCTTTGTCGCTGGAAAATAATTTCGGTGATGGCGGCCGCATCATCGACATTCATTTTCGAGTTTCGAAGTGGAGATACTATTCTGTAGCTTTGCTACGGTTTTGTTTTAAAAAATATTTTGATTTGAATTTCTTCAGTATAATTTGATTTATATATATATATGTATCTTATTTTAAAATTTAATTTGATTTGATATAAATATATTATATATATATCTCTAAAATGTTTAAAGTTAATTGGAAATCTAATTCTTAAATTTTGTAAAAGGATGATTTTAATTACAAATAAAAACAAAAATTTGGAATAAATATTTAAACTTGAATAATTGAAATGAGAAATTTTTTTTTGTATATTGTTCAACTGCATTCTAATACAACTTACCTAAATCATTCAGAAGTTGAATATGTAATTGGATAATATATAAGATAAATTGAATTTATAAATAAAATTTGAGTGTTATAATAAATGTTATACACTAAATTTTGATTATAAAGATGTTAATAGAGTTAGATAGGATAATTAGTAAACTCAGTTAATAATAAAATAGATTTGTTTTGAAAGAATTAATAAATTAAAATTTGATCAACATATGAAAATACCTTGAATTTAAAAGAAATTAATAGATGTAAATTAATTTAAATCGAAACTTTTACGGTTTAAATTAATTTATATGGTTTAAAAATATGTAACCGGATATATTAAGTAGAATAAATTTAACAATAATTTGGAATAAAGAAGAATTTAAATTGTTGAAAAATATGATTATAATAAAAGACTATTCAAATTTATGGTTTCAAAAATTGTAAATTTAAGATAATTGGATAATAAGATAATGAATTTGGAAATAGTTGAGATTGATTTTAAAATCAAATGGATTAAATCAATTATTGAATATCAAGTAATTTAAATTTGAATTAATATGGTTTAAATTAATTGTTATTTTGGATTTCAAATCTGTTTTTCTTTCTGGTTATTTCTATTCTCCTACCTCGTTCCTTTTCGGGGACGAAAAGTTTTGAGTGGGGGAGAGTGTAACGACCCGTAAATTTCAACTGTTTTAATAACGTAATTAGTTGAAATTTTGTGAAATTTTAAACGATAAAATTTTGAAATAAAAATTTAATATTTGGAATGCGTCTAGTTAAACATAGCAACTGGTAAATTTTCGTCCGAAAATATGAAAGTTTATTTCGCGCGTAAATTTACTTTAATTTAATCAGTTAAAAAGCGATGAAAATAAAATGTTTCCGAAACCTAAATATTTTTACATAGAAAAATTCTAAACCATCTTCTGAACAAGATGTCAGTTTGTCATTTTTCCAAATTCGGACATCTTTGGCTCCGTCGATCTTATTTTTCAGCGTTTTTCTTGCATTTTCCGCTATTTAAAAATTCGAAATTTTATAAATTAAATCGTACCACTGATATCTGTATACCATTTTGATCGTCTTCTCGTGCTGGTCTCTACGGTATATTTGACTGTATATTTTGGAGTCCGGTACGACACGGAATCAGTAAAGCGATTACCGTATCGATAACCGTTTTGAACCTTTTGACTTCCGTGTCCTTTCATATGTCTACCAGCAGAAATTAAGCAGCCACTGGTTTAATTTTTTCACTAATTTCAAAAGCGTGACTCTTGTTATTACTACTATTCAATACAATTTTGATGTGTCCTTCCATTTTCGGTCAAGACAATTCAAAATAAAGATTCATTTTTTTTGGCTTTCTATTCACTTTCTCTGCAACCTGTGTTCTTCTTCTTCTGCTCTCCCCTTCCTCTCGTCATCTCCTTTTCCAATTCCTCTACCCATCGGCCCGTCAAAACGCATCGCCTTGCCCACCTGACTTCGGCCATCCAACCCCAAGACCTTCGCCCCTCTTCATGCCGAGCCCTTCCCTCCTCCGACTCGCCCATCTGACTTCAGCAACTACCTACTAAATTCGGCCCCTCTAGATCAATGGCCGAGCAACACTTCAACTTGTAATCCTCTTGGTATGTGTAAACATATATAGCAGGTTGTTGTAGTTAAGTGTATATACGAAAAAAAACAGTGTCGTTATATTTTTTTTGTTTTGTATATTTAGTTAAAATATACGAAGCTGTTCAGTTAGTGTGTGTATTTTTTCTTAAAAAAAAGAGAGAGTGTTTTGTGTACAGTATATATATATATATTGTATATGTTAAGCTTTATGTTGATTTGTAATATATGTATATGTTTTGGTTGTAAACTGCTATCGGTTATATGATAGATATTTTGTTTTTAAAAAATATAGAGTTTGTATGTTTTACTCCATTCTTTTCTAACTGGTTTGTTGCATATTTATATAAACTTTACTAGTTTTGTATAAGGTTATACTGAGTTAATATATATCAATACAGGGTACGTAAGTTTATATAATTCATGGTTGAAGTAGTTTTGATATTACATTAGTCTGTTGAATTTGTGTAAGTTTATAATAATTTGCTTTACATACCATTGCATGGGTATATTGTACATATATATATTGTTATATAAAGCTGCTTGCTGGCGTATATA
This sequence comes from Allium fistulosum, assembly GCA_030737815.1. Lineage (NCBI taxonomy): Eukaryota > Viridiplantae > Streptophyta > Magnoliopsida > Asparagales > Amaryllidaceae > Allium > Allium fistulosum. Next base: position 1,171,095,567 of record CM060902.1, on the reverse strand, counting down.
TATGAACTTATATCAATTAAGATATTGATATTTTAGTTAAAACTCTGTTGTATATTTCAAGGTTATAAATATTCATATCTGGTTATAGTCGAATATAGATAAGGTTGTTGTTTATATTTAAACTTGTTAAATGATAATAATATACGTGAGTCAGTTTCTATATGTTGGTTTGTATAAATTATTGTTTTAGTATATAGTGTTTACAGTTTTATATGTATATAATATAGTTTATAAAGTGTAAGTCATGTATAAGTCTACATATTAGTTTATATTCTTATAGTAGTATTCATGAGTTCATACGCCTATACATATATATGTTGATAGGTATAATACGTAAGAAGTTTACTTACAATCCATATTTTAAAACAAAAAAAGATTTGTATAACAAGTTATATATATATCTGTTAGCTGTTTAGGTAAGCTTCAAGTATGATTTATTTAAGTATGGATATAATAGTAGGTAAGTTGTATTGTTATAATAAATATTGTATAATAAAAATATATAATAACTATATAAGTTTAGAAATATGTTTATATACATATATTTTATATGTGTTTAGTTTTCAAATATATGGGTTTGAATTTAATAATGATATTGTATATATATAAATATTTTGATTCTTATACATATACGTTTTCACTTATACCAATTATCTTCTTTGATCCAGTTCTGACTTGATTTCGTCAATTCCTTATCTATCAGTTTGTCCGTCGAATCCGTATCTATCTAGCTTTGATTTGGAAATCGTACTTGGATTCGTGACTCATCTCGGTTTCGTTCATCTCTAGCCTCGAAAGGTGAGCACTCACTCACGATTAACGTTCTTTTATTTATTAAATTTGATTTCAATTGAAACGACAATTGAAATATGCTGCTGTTTGATATTTACACTGTTATTACCTGTATCAGTTCACCTGTGACATCTGACACCATTATCTGTTATATATGCAATGATAATCCAGTTGATTGTTGAATGATTGATTGTTGATGTTTATATTGGACGTTAAATTGTTAAATGTTAAAGTGATAAATATTATGCAAGTAATTTTGACGTAGGATAATTAAAATTGACATATATGTTGAATTTGATTAGTTGAATATGACCTCTTTTATTTGTTAAATTAATTGACATGTAAAATAGTGATAATTACACTTTGAACCATTGAACGTATATTGGGTAAATTGTTGTAGTGTAAAAATTTGAAATTGAATGACAAGTAAACCGTAATGTAATAATCTTTAATCTACGCGAAATGATAGTGTAGATTCTAGAAATAATTATATTAATTCGTACAAATAACAATGCGAATTAATACGGCTATTTCGGGATTATTTGAATTGATTATTGAATTGTTATTGATTGTTGTTATTTCTTGTTTATTTACTTTGACACCATCCCAGTTATCACACTGCAAGTTCCCTTTACTATGCTTTGATTTTGAAATTGAATTGGAATCGGGTTGAAATGATAAATACCCAAATTAAACTTTGACCTTAGATATAGAGAATTAAATAAAAACCCGATTGGTCAATAATTTGATTTAAAAATAAAACGAAGATTTTATTTGAATAAAAATATGGTTTTGAAATGAAGTTGAATTTGAATTATAATGAAAGGAATATGTTAATATTTAATAATCGGAAACAAATGTTAACAATGAAATTGATGGAAAAATGTGGTTTAATTTGAGAAATGAATGAATTAAGTTTGAAATGATTAAATAATTAAGTTTGAAATTATAATTAAGTTTGAAATTATTAAACGCTGAAATTATGTAATAATTAAGTTTTGAATTATTTAAAAATTAAATAAGATTGAATTATTTAATGATTAAATTGAATTGAACTCTTTAATAAGAAAAATTTTGAACTTTTGAATAAGTGAATTTACTTCGTAAATAATTGGAATTGAGTTTTCTTTAGTGATTAAGTTTTGGAAAATTATTTAAGTAAGTAAAGAAGTGAAATGGAATTTCTTTAACAAGAAATAAAATGTGATATTTTTGGAATTAATGTAAGACTTGAAAGTTAAATAATTTGATTTGACGAATTTAATTTAATTCAATTTGTAAGTTTTGATTTAATGAAGTTGAACTTAAGAAATTGATTTAATAATTTGGAAATTTAATAGAAGTTGTTTTGAATGATAAATTTACTTTACGAATATTAAATGAAATCGATAAATGAATTTAAATTGATTTGAATGTTAAATTAAATTGATTTAAATAATTTTCGAAATGAAACTTATTTACGAACTTGAATCAATATTTGAATTGTTTAAATAAAATTTGAAATTGAATTATAAGACTTTGAAATGGTAATTTGGAAGTTTCGAAACGTAAATTATGGAAATTGGTTTAGAAAGACAAATGAAATGTTGGTTTACGAATTGAAATTGATTTGGTTTTTGAAATATATAAATGACCAATCGGTGTAATAATTACGAAAGTTATTAAAGAGACCGGGATCGGTAATGGATATACTCTCTATCTGAACCGAAACCACTTTAATAACTATGCGCGGAGTGATGATCTAGAATAAAGTGGTTGGAATGATGTTCGTGATGACTGAAGAAAGAGAACGATAATGGATAGCCTTGACACTTGTGTCAAATTGGAAATGACTAAAACAGGAGCTGTGCCGGGCCAATGGAGGATTAGCTACCTCAAGTGGACACACTTCTTCGAACTACTTATACTTGTTGTCGATTGGTGCACCCTTGATTTTGGGAGTGTTGTTTCACGGTGTTGCGGGCGCTGCGGCGTTGCGTTCTCACCAGTCCGGATCAGGCGAACGGTAGTATCACTACCTTGGGTATTGCCTCATGTGCCTTGTCATACTTGTATTCCATTTATACGCGACCACTACGATTTTGATTTGTACCTTTAGTATATGGATTGCCCTCTGGTGACTTCCGGTTTTGGGGAAACTACGGTCTTGTATATGCTTTTGGGAATAAAAATGTGTTAAGGGTGGAATGGGCCATGACTTAACGCTATTTTGATATCTTCTTATATTACTGATAGACATTATCTACTTATCGTACACTACTACATAGTAGATAGTTTAACGGATCCTTAAAGGATGGTTATTCCAAACATCCTTTGAGTTACTTGTATTTCAATTGCTATTTCACTTGAGTTGGATTTATTAATATAAGAATGTTAATCCTGACTCGAGTGTCTTGTGTTTTTGCTTTACGCTCGGGTCAGACTGAGTGGTTCAGCTTTCGAGACTTACCTTTGGAGTTGGAGCTTTGCTTGAAGATCCAGCCATCTATTCTGCTTCCAGTATTCGATGATTCCTGTGAAGTATTCTGATTTGTATCCGATGTATCGTATTACTCTTCTGTTGTAAACTCTGATGTATTTTATATATTCATATAGTAGCTTCATGAACTACTATCTCTTTTATTTCCGCTGCACTTATTACTCTGTGTCTGTGATCTGTGATTATTTATTTACTGTATATGCTCAGTTTTGCCAAATTTAAATTAACAACGCGGTATTTTGAGCAATTCAACTCCGGCATGAGTGTCTACCTATACACTTATAATGGATGCGAATGGTCCAAAATTCTGGGTCGTTACAATATCACAGCATCACAATCACATATCAGATATATCAAATAATCCAAGGAATTCAATATAATTTAATCATCCATAAGCAAGGTTCATTAGTTATACAATTCCTAATTAATTTAATTAAATTAATTACTTTTAATTCCTACTTAATTAACATTAATTAATTACAAACCATTAGTTATTAATTATTGAAATTAATTAATCATCCTTAATTATTCATCTAAAGTAATTATTCTCAATTACTTATATTAATTGATTATCCCTTAATTAACCACATAAATTAATTAAACTTTAATTAATTACATTAATTAATTAACCCTTAATTAACTATCCTTAATTAATCTAAGATAAACAATTATCTTAATCAATTTCTTAATTATTATTTAAATCTTTATTAAATTAAATGCTTGAAATTAATTTATATAAATCTCCTGAGACTTTTTTTATAAGCTTAAACATTTATTTTCTTTAACCAACTACTTTGGAATTAATTAAATAAATTAACTTAATATGTAATTATTCAAATCAACTCAACTTAAATTCAAATCCCATTTGAATTTATAATTAAATTTTGAACTTGTTTGAAACTTGACAAATATTTTACTTAGAAAACTTGTTTAATATTTGCTTTGAGAACTTAGTTCATAATAATAAAAACTTGTTAAATCATTTCTAAAATACCCGGGCCAAAACCCAAAAATTCCCGAGCCACTCTCGAGCCACTTCCCCTTCTTCTTTTCTTCGAGTCAACACGCGTACATCCCGATGTTTCCTCGAGTCCACCTTGATCTCCTCCTCTTAAATCTACAGCAAAACAAAACGTACCCAAAGATATGCGTGCACGTGCACATCCCATCGTCGTCGCTCCGATCATCGATGCCACCTCAGATAAGTCGACGACAACACCCACCTCCGATATCAACCTCCAGAAACACGTAACGATCATCAGATCAAAATCGAGCCGAGTCGAGAACATAAGACCCAAACCCAACCCATAAATTCGCCAACCACCAACGCCTCCGTCCATCTGAATCCTCGCCATCGAGCCTAGACGATCGCCAGAGTACCTCGCTCCATCCTCCCATACTCCGATCATGTTCGATCCCTCGACGCTGACGAACCAGCCACGAATTCAACAGCAACCCAAACTGGACCTTAAACCCTACATTCAATCGAGCTGCTTCCACGATGATATAGAAATTCCAGCGACAATTTTCTCATGATCCCTATACCCTACTCCTCCTCCACGACAAGTGCCACGCCTTCAAATCAACCCAGCCACCTGAATTTGCCGACTTGCCCAAATCCGTTCAACCCGAGAATTTGCATTAATACCAACTTTAAAAATCAAGATTTTTACATTAAAAATCACCATTCTTCAACACGAATCAGTTTATAAAATCAAATCAAGAATTCCCAACAATTTATTTTCTGCCTTGAGTTAAATTTTACTGTAAATTCTAGTTTTTGGAATAATTACTAAATATAAACACCTAAAATTTTTCTTAGAAATTACTTTACAATGTTTCAATTCTTTTCCATGTAATGATTATTACTTAAAACAGATTGTATTAAGAGGTTTGAATTTTTCTTGATTGTTTTTGAACCTGTATAATAACAGAGATGTATATGTATACATCTCTCAGGCATGCATCAGTTTGTTCTATGTTTATACACATGCATCACATAAATTCATTCATTATTTTTCACCACGGCCACTTCACAAGCATCAAAAGATATCACGAATTCAAATTAAAACAGGTCAGTTTGCTCATAGATTTAAAAGCAGAGACAGAGATAGATTTATTCCTGAACAGACATTCGTATATATATCTATACAGGCATGCATGCATAAACATATATATCCACAATCATACTTAACAATCATGAAAAACATTTCATGTCATTCCATCTAAAATTTTCAGGTGACTTAACTTTTATAAATAGTTTACTCACCTGTATATCAGAAACAGGGAAGCCTGAAACTTTGAAATCTGAAAATGCTTCTTTTGAATTTGATAATTTGGATAATAGCTTGATTTTTGATCTGTTTAGAACTTTGTTGTTGAGTTGATCTTCTGGCATTAGAGTTGAAACTAGACTTGTTTGAACTGATTTGCAACTTTTAAATCTTTGGCTTGAATTTGAATTTGTTTGATTTCTTATTCTCAGGTTTGACATTTTCAGTTTTAACTTCCTTTTAGATCAGTTTGAAAAAATGAAGAAAATGGCCTGGCTATTTTATTTTTTTATTTTACAATTTCAAATGGGAAAAACTTTGCCACTTGTTATCATAATTTTACAAGTGTTTATTTCCTATATTCATGGTTTTTACAAATGTCACTTGTTAAATTAATTGTGTTTAAGTCCTTGTTTAAATAAATTTTTATAACTTGTTTTAAACCCTTACTTAAATTTTATTAAATTTTTATACTTAACCCCTTTCATTTAATTAATTTATGAATCATGTTTTCTTAAATAGCTTTTTAAATTCATCGTGTTGAACTCAAAACAATGGCTTCCTAATCATATATAAACATATATACACTCGTATATATGTATAAGTACACACTTAAAATTCTCAATATTATAAAGTTTGCATATGTCTATTTTCAAATTTGTAATAATGATTCTATTTAATATATATATAGATATACACACAACACATTATTATTATTGGTTTGAAATTAACAATTTTGCCAAATTTTAAATAATTTACTAAAGATTCTCACATCTAAATTTGTTCAATTTATAAATCAGTATTTTTAAAAGTTAAATCAGATAACTACCCAATTATTTGATGTCCGAAAAATCCGGGATATCACACCTTGCATGGTTCAGGTCTGGACAGTGGGTAGGTGGATGGCCAGAGGTGGTATCAAGGTGGTGGTGGAGCAATAGGACGCGGCCAAGGTGATGTATGGTGGTGGTGAAGCGATATAGGTCAGCTAGTGTTGTTTTTAAGGGGTTTCAACATTTGTTTGTGGTGTTTTCATCATATAAAGGCCATGGCCTGATCTGGTCAGAGGGGATGTGAGGTGGTTGAAGCCAAGAATGATGAGGAGGAAGGTGGTGGAGGCTATGGTGGAGATGGTGGAAAGTTTGGCCAAGCAATTGTGGATGAAATCAAGGCAAACAAAGTAAAAAATGAAGAAGGAAGAGAAGAAAAAGAAGAGGCCATTACCAAATGTTTTCAGAGGTGTTTTGGCCGAAAATTAGATGAAATGAGAAGTGTATTCAGTTGAAAAACAAAATAAAACATATGGCTATCCATAAAGAAGGAACGGTCAAAATGTGAAAGGTCTAGCAAATGAAAAGTCATCGGTTTAAAGCCTTTATGTCTCTTCAAATTTCCTTCTTATATATTTTGTAACTTATAATTACATGTAAAACTGATAAATAAATATAACAACTCAGAAATGAAAAAAATAAATATAAAATAAATAATTAAATTTTGATTAAATAGAATTTAAATTAAGAAAATGGCTTAAAAATGCAAACTAGGCTTTAAAAATTAGAAATAACTTCTATAACTTGGAAAAATTATATTTTGATTTAAATACATGAAAAATGAATAAAATAAAGTAAAACACAGCAAATAAAAGTGAATGTATAAAATAAATAAATAAATTTTAATTTAAATATAGTTTAGATGAAGAAAATAGCAGAAAAATAGAAACAGCTTTTAAAAATAGGAAATCATCATAGTACATTTTGGAAAATTCGAGTATTATTTTTAAAAATATTTAGAGATTAAAATATACATAAATTAACATATTGATACATATAAAAAAATATAAGAAAGAAAATATGATTTATAAAATTTAAAATAGGCAAAATTGCACAATAAAACAAATTATACTAAAATTTGAAATGTGCATAACTTCTACATTTTAACTCCGTTTTTAACGAAACGAAAAGCAGTATTCATATTTTTAAATCTATTTTCATAATAAAAGATAAAATTTAAGATTTTATATATTTAAATTTGAAATTTAAAAGTCAAAGATTGAACAGTTTGACCAGAATTTCCCTTTTAAGTAAAATATTTAAATTATACTAGTTTGAACTATAAATCACTTAATAATCAACATTTATATTTAAAAATGAAATGTTTTTAATAAAACATGTTTAAACTAATTTAAAATAAAAAAAATAAAGTTCAAATTTAAATAATATACAAAAATCTAGGGTTGTTACACGTCCCGTAGTTTGTACCTAGTTACACAACTAGAAGATTACACAATTTTTAAAAGGAAATTACAAATAAAAATTAAAACTAAAACAAAACCCTATTTTTTAACTAAAGCCCAATATAAAATAGAATCGGCCCAAATAATACTTAAAATAGAATCTGTCTTCTCTTTTCCTTTGGAGTAGTATCTTCGGCCATTCCCTTTTGCTTCTCTTCAAAAATTTAGGGTTTTGATGATTTGAGCCGCCGCTTGAAAAATTGAAGCTCGAATCATTTGCTGGTATGCTCTTAATTCACTTTGATGCTTCTTCGATCAATTTAATTGTGCACGACTGCTTTAAATGTCGAGATCGAATGCTGGTTTGAATTGGTACATGATTTTTCGATTTTGATTATTCTCGACTTGATTCGAGTTCAGGATTGGTTCATGATTTATTTCAAGGCTTGCTTCTGATTTTGCTTGAACTCTAATAATTGACGATGATGACTTTTGGGTTTAATTTATAGGGAATGAAACCCTATATTTCGTTCGTATATTTTTGGTTTGAATCTTTCAGTTTATTTGCTTGGTCGTTCGATTTGTGTTTGAACGATGGTGATGACTTTTGACTTGTTCATTTCGTACGTGTTACTCCATGAATTTGAATTCTGTTCCGTTCTTTACTGCCTTGACTTGTTCATCATTCTCTTAAGGCTTGATACTTGAATTTGAGCTAGCGTTGACCTCCTGAAAACTGACTGGTTCACCATGATTTGCTCAGCGACTTTATTCAAACTGCTTCCTTTATTTTGAACTGCGACTTGCAACTGTTTTTACTGTAGACATATAAACTGCTTCACTGTTATACACATGTAACCTGCTTAACTGTTTTTTAAACATTTAGACTATATATATTTGTGTGTCAGCATGTATATACATACATATATGTATGTATATATGTGTACGATTGTTGTGCCTATCCATTTTGAACATGTTGAAACTTATCTTGCATATGCACTTGTTTGGCTTGATGTCTCCACTGCTTATTTCTGTTGTATATGAATAGAACTGGTTTGTTACTACATACACACACACATGTGTGTGTGCGCATACATGTATATATGTATGCGGTCTTCTTCGAGTTAAATGTCCAATTGCTTCATGTCCAATTGCAATTAAGTATGAATGCATGTTGTACTGCTTTGCATTTTGGTGTCTTGTCTTCATATGTACACGTCTGGTGCCTCTGTTGTTGTGAGCCTGGCCATTGCATTGCTTCGAGTCATACTTGCCCAGTTGCTTCGAGTCTGGTTGCATGTGTAGATTTGCATTCATGTTGATTTTCATGTATGTTGACTGGTTGCATATCCTTGTATTCATTCTAAGTTTGGTTGTTTCTCCGTTGCTGTGATTCCTACTTCTAACATAAAATTTGAACCGTTTCAATTTGAAGTCTTTGCTTTGTACTTGGGGTCTGGTCTGGTTTTGTGTTGTAGCCATTGTGTTCACCAATGCTTATGCATTACATGTTGATTTGAGTCTAGGCTGCATTGTTATTTTGGTCTGAAACCATTGAAGTCTTTTTCAATTGAGCTTGAATGCTATGGCTTTGTACATTGCTGGTGTGTTCTTGTTGCACTGGCTTGTTGAGTCTAGTATGTGGTTCCACTTGAGTGATGTAGTCTTGTTGCCTTGGTGTGATGGTCTGGTTCCATGTGCTCTGATCTGGTCTGGTTAACCACTTTGTCATGTTTTACTGATGTTCTGGTTGTCAGTGCATGTTGAAACTGAATGCTTGTTGTTTTGAGCATTCATGTGTGTACATGTTGTTTTCATTTGCACCTGACCATGCCTGAAACTTTGTTGCTTTCTGAACTAAATTTTGTTTTGTATTTTGGATTGCACCTGTGTTGAATCTAGCCTTGGCTTGGGTTTGACCTTGTGCTCACCTGTCCCTACAATTTTAATGAGCAAGCGTATATCGGTGTGCACGACCTTGTGGCATGTACAGTGTACACTATGCATGTCACAAGTTGTTCGTGTATGATGAATTAAAATAAAAAAATGACGACGAACAACTCAGATAACTGAGGTAAATAATATTTTCAAAACACACACTTTATTGTGCACTACAAAATATTTTCTTTTTCAATTTTACTGCGTCAGTGTTTATTTTGCAGATAGTTCAGATGCTGGATACAGGCCGGAACAGAGTTGAAGATCAAATACGAGTGAGAGTGAATATGTAGTGAGGTAAAAATTGTAAATTGAAAATTGTGTTGTAATTGAAATTGTATTGTAATTGAAAATGTGTAAATGTAGTGAGAGCTCAAATTTGTACTATTTGAATTTGTAATAAAATATTTGTTTGAATAAAATATTTGTTTAAATATGAATTCTGAGTTATTTATTTTATTCAACAAATATTTATTTAATTATGTGAAAAAATAGAATAGTACAATAATAAATACATTTAAACGAATATATATATGTTTATTATCATCAAACAAAAATCATAGGCTATTGTATTCTACATGATGAGCTATCTGGGTATGGATATGCTACCATCAATACTGTGATTAAGCATAATAAGAAGTTTGTCCGGGGTTTGAAGTCGGCGATTACTAAAGCAACCATGCCACATCTCCAAGATCCGAGTAATGTAGTGGTGGAAATAACTATAAGGAATGAGGAGATGCTTACGACTTTTGCAAAAGAGAAGTCAGTGGAGACTCAGGGTTCTCAGAATAAGAAGAGGAAGTGCTTCAAGAAGAAGAGAACTTGGAAAGGTGGAACTCCCAAGAAAGGAAAAGTTGACCTTGTTTGCTTCAGGTATGATAAGAAAGGACATTTTACTCATAAGTGTCGAACCGGTAAGGGAATGAAGGTTGCGTAAAAGAATGGTGTGAAGTGTTTCAACTGTCACCAGATGCGGCACTATAAGAATCATTGTCCAGGGCCAACTAGTGCTGATAAAGGAAAAGTCTTTACTTTAGAACCATCATCTTCTAGACTGACTACTATCGAGAAAGGAAAGTCTATGATGGAAGGTACACTTTTGATTCATAGCGTATCGGCTAGAGTATTGTTTAATACAGGTGCATAACATTATTTTATCTCTTATTGCTTGGTAGATAAGTTAGATCTAAAACCATCAAACCTTGTTACTTCCTTAAGGGTAGCAAGTCCGATAGGATGGTGTGCAACTCAGGGGATGAGATGTCACTAGTTAAAGATTGAGTTGTTAGGTCATGCTTTTGCCTACAGTTTGTATGTGTTTAACTTTGTAGGCTTTGGGAATATTTTGGGTATGGATTGGCTAGACAAATACGATGCTAGGATATTTTGCCAGGATAGGAAAATACCATTGAGTCACCATGATAGTAGTGACTGGATTATATACTCAGTTGAGAATTCAAATTTAAATGTTTCTGCTTTATTGGGTGCAATGGAAGTGGAAGAGGAGAATAACAGATCTAGAGGACAGTAGGCAACATAGGGCAGGGTTTGTGGCGGCTACCATGGAGCAAGGCTAGAGGCTAGGGAAGGGACGTGGGTATTGGGTAGGCTATGCTATCAGGTCGAAGCAGGTTGTCTCGGTGGCAATGAAGGTTGGAGGTGGGTTCGGTTTCAAGTGAGGGGAGGTGCTGGCGTGTGACAGGCGGTTGTCTGGGTTGAAGCTATTAGCTGGCGGTGGAGGAAGGATGGGTGCTCGGAGTTGCATGCGGGTTTGTGGTGAACTGGAGCATGGCTTGGTTGCACTACAGTTTCACGTGGTTTTTGGGAAGGGGAGCGAGCAGATCTAAAATAAAGAAAACTTTATATAATTTTATCTTTATTTAATTTTTCTTCAAAGCTAAGAGACAAAACGAAGAAGATGGATAATGAAACGAGCAGGCTTTTAAAATACGAATGGAAACTTTATTATATATCAGAATGAAAAGAGGGGAGATGAAGAGAAAATAAGTAGATCAACGAACCGAAATAACCTAGGTTATAATATTATTTTCTTTCTATCAACATCAATGGCCGGATTGAAAAAGAACGAACCAAATTATTATATTGAAATGGTGGAATGGAAAGGGCCGCGTAAATGAATTTAGGGATTATAAAAGCAAATGATTGTTTATTCAACCGTTAGCCAGATAAAAGGGCACATTGAAACAAAAAGGTAAAAATTTTGGGTACTGATACGGCTAATCATTTCGCAAATTTCGCCGCGTACCAGACACCAAGATTCATAGATGAATATACTACAGAGATCAGCATGACGAGATGAACCGAACGGTACATAGAAATCAGCGATACGATCATCCTATCAAAAGTCGATATTCGCTGCCAAAAATGCTGTTAAAACTCCAAAAATAAGATAAACAAGGCTATAGAAGTCCAAATTTGGCGAAACGAAATATGACGTCTCACTAAGAAAATGATTTACATTTTTATTATGTAAAATTTTCAAATTTCGATAATATTTTATTTTCATCTAATTAACTAATTTTAAGTTGAAATTAAAAATTACACAACAAAACTAACTTCTATATTTTCTAATGAAAATTTACTATTTTCTATGTTTAAATAGACGCATTCCAAATATCAAATTTTCAATTCAAAATTTAATTATTCATTTTCATGAAGAATTTCAATTAATTATGTTATTTAAATTGTAAAATTCCCAGGTCGTTATAGACTAAAGGTTTAATGATTTAGAGTTGACCAAATAACTTGACCTTCTTCTGCGTATCAGAGAGATAGTGCTAGGCTTGAGTTTGGAAAACCAGTTTCCTGCTCTCCTTGGCTATCCGTACTAGCCCGACGGAGGGGATAGTAAATTTGGTTTACTCGGATCAAAATTTCCAAAGTATAAAGATATAATTTTCTAAATATGAATAACTTGGATTTTATGGAGGTAATCTTCTTGTACTCGGTGTTAAAGCCCAAAGAGGGAACTCGTACTATTCGTGGAATTTAAATGGTGATTTCACCGTTATTCCGCCCATAGTATTTGTTGAATACGGGAATTGATATTGAATAGAATTAGATGATTTCTATAGATTTTGCTCACATAATATTTATTGGGTTTGGATTAACATCCTAGATAACATGGTTTTAACTCCATCAAAATTTGAGTTTTGAATATAAAAAATTATGTTAAGATTTAAAGAAAATGATTTGGAAATATTTTCCTAAGTGAAGAATGAAATGATTTCGAATTAGTCCTAGTTTTAAAAAGGTTTTAAACTTAACCAATGATTTGATAAGTGAGGCCTAATGATTCCATATACTCTAAAAAGCTAAAGGAATGATTCAATAATTACATCTCTAAGAGATATCTATGAATGAATAAAAAGTTGTATTAAATTGATTGATGACTGATAATCATATATGAACTTAACATCTTTTTAATTGATGATTGGTTCGAAGGAACCGGGATCGGATTTGGGTAACTGCTATCCGAAAACCACTTCGAATCAATGTATATGTTCGAAAGTGAAGACATGTTGAAGATGATGAATATTGAAGACCGAAGATCTTCATAGCGAAACGACTGCTTGTTGACATTCTCTGGGTTGCTCCCAATATAGAGACATTTATTATAGCAGTGGTCCTATCGTGTTTTCAAATCTTCGGATTGCAAGGACTACTTGCTACTAATGGTAGTAGGAGGAGTGCCTTCGGTTTCATTCAGTCCCAGAATGAACTTGTATGAATGAGTGTCTGACATTGCATTTCTAAATCATGAACATTGATTTTTACAAACATACATCTATGGGTGGCGTAGGAGGCAACTCCTATTAGCTTAACACCCTTCTTTGAGACATACGAGCTTGGAGGTTGTATTTCTATAGAAGTCAATTAGTGATAAACGGCAATGGCAGTGTGGCATTCAAAATGGAACCAGTTGGTTAGTTAGAGCGTAGCCTCACGAGCTTCACATCTCGGGAATGATACAGGATACTATGTGGTCTGAAGAACTCACATTCGGGCTATTAGTTGATGTATATGGTGGTGTCCGGAAGGGGATCCATTGGGGGAAGGCATGCCTCAAGGAATTTATTGCCCCATTTATTTGAATATAGTAGCTAGCTTGCGAAAAGTGATAAGGCTACCGGATATTGGTAGTGTAGCAAGTACCGTTCCAAGTGACTAGCTTGAGAAAAGCTATTAAGGCACCGTGGGAACTATGTTTACTAGGCGTGGATCGAAGGAAAATGCCACTAGTTCCCTATCATGTGGGAAATCCAATTCCAATACAAGCTTTACAGTTTTTGTTGTATTCCCAAAATAGCTATAATGCTTTGCAAACATTTCAGCTACCCCTTTGGTATCATATATTTCGTCCTGGTATATTCCATTTGACCTAGTCCAGATATATTACCATAGACTTAGTTTGGGTATTGATACTAGTTTTATATATATTTACATGAAAAAGGTTTTCAAAACCCATGTCATTAAAGATAATATCAAAGTGTTTTTCAGTATAAAGTATTTTGGTTATCATAAGGTAAAAACCATTCTGTGTTCATGTTTAGTGTGGTCTTATGAGATACTATTCTTTTCAAAGGTTTTGTTTAGTACCCATCTATGACTCCGTTATATGCTTATGGTTCGAGTATCTCACGTTGGTTTATCAGGCCTGATCCGGGTATTTTTAATACTCGGGTCAGATCCGAGTAGTTTGAGGTTTAGCTGAAGACGCTTGGAGTATCTAGAGGAGAGCTAGAGATCTCCATCTATGTATGGACATATTCTATTATCCGCTACATCTATTGCATTTGTTATTATTTTTCAGCAATTGTAAGGATAGAGGATTTATAACTGTCCAGGCTGAATCTAGGTTAGACTCTGATATTGTATTCAAAATTTTCTGTTGTAAAGATTTTATATTGAAATAATATATGTTATTCCATTCGATTGAGATTATGTTCTATCTTTATTTTCTTTTTTCCTAACAATCGGGCTTTCCGGCACTTGGATTTGCGGCACGTGAATACCGTGGATGTATTAGTGTCGATTTTCAAGGGTCGAAAATCCCGGTCGTTTCACATTCAAATGGCTGAAAGTCTCAATTCAATTTCTCATTTTTAAACAATTTTTGTTTAAATCCATTTCACGTCCAAACTTGAAAATACCAATTTAAAACCATTTTAAATAAAGTAAATTCAAAGTTTAAATTAAAAATTAAACCTTTCAAATAATTCGCTTTCGATAAATTCAAATCATATCTCAGTTTCAACTTAAGGTTACAAATTAATCATTAAACAATTTCATTTAAACAATTTCAATTTCAACATTTCAATTCTCGAATTAGAAAATAATTTAATTCATATAGATCCAATTTTTATTTTCTTAAAACAATATCATTTAAACCAATTAAAATTTAAGGTTTGAAACCATTTGATTTAACCAAATCCAGTGTTTGTATATAATTTTCTATCCTATGGTCAAGTTATCATTTATTTCAATTTTAATTACCTGGATGGATATATATCATTTCAACCCATAATTAAATGTCATAGGTATATATCATTTCAACCTATTTCTTAGTTCATTTCCAATGGTCCAAATGATAATATAAATGATGTCAATAAATAATAGGTAATAACAGGAATATGTCAAATAAATAAACGACCATACATCCATCATTAATCACATAGGCATACAATAACAATTAACATCCAAATCAACCAATATATCACAACAGTTACTGATTATCATTTGTCGATGTTTAACTAGCAATTAAATTCAATATTAAATTAAATGTCAATTTAATTCAATATAAAATTCAATTTCAATTAAGATATCAATTTAAACTATCAAAAAGTAACCAATAAATTTTTTACAACTTCATAAATTTAATTCAACCAACATAAGAAGATTTAGTATTGCGTGAGTGGGTTAAATCACTCACCTTTGATTTATAGCTCATTGAAAATCCAATAAAAGCCCAAAATCTCAACAGTCTCCAAATTCATCCAAACAAGTTCCATATTGTCCGAAATTTTGATACGAACCCAATGGAAAAAACTACGTGCAAATCCGAGTTCGTATGCAAAAGTTTTTCACGTTAGAAGGTTGAAAATTTTAAATTAAAATAAATGGATAGCAAAATCGTAAATAGATTACCATCTCAGTATCGCGCACGCACGGGAACAAACCCATCAGGCCGCCCCTTCACGTCGCTTTTGCGCCACCTACGTTCGCCTGCACCCAGATCGGACGTCGCTGTCGCCTTCCCCTTGGCATGCCGCCCTCCTCCACCATGCCCGGCCACCTCTGGATCGCCAAAGAACTTCCGCCGCTGCCGTGCTTTACTTGCGATTTCTGGCGAACCCTGATGCCTTCGACCAGATCCAAACCACTAGATTGACTCCGCTAGATGAATGCTGGTCCTCCTCCTCTACATGCCAGTGCCTTCCGATCATCGTATAGTCGAAGTTTTACCGTTGATTTGCAAACCCTACAACGGACGGCCGAGACTTCTTCGCTGAATTCTGGACAAACACAGCCTCCAATCGAAAAATGAATTGTAGACACTGATTCCGTTCGTCGAGAGCTTCACGATGATATATTATATGATAGGTTTTGAGCAGTTTGATTTTTTTTCGATTTGATTTGGAATTGTAATTTAGAGATATGACATGTCTGCCATTGGAAAGGAGTAGATGAGAATAACAAGTGCATACAGAAATTAGAATAGAAGCTGCTATGGTTTATAACAACATATATATAGACAAAACTGAAACAGGAATAGATGGAACAGATTGATGATCCAAAGCGATAACAAAGGCCCGAAAGTCTGTTTCATTCCCGAAACGAAAATAGGTCATCCTATATATCGAAATATAGGTTTTCAATATTTTTAAACTCAATGAAACTAATTTCGAATCCTAATTCTATTGTATATAGAAGTTAGCTTTTAAAATCAAATTATATTTATTTAAATTCCTTTAATTGATTTCTACGCGTTTCGAGCTCGCACGATCAAACGATAAGTCCGATCACTACGAAACTTGAAATCCTATAATAATTCACTATTACGGATCCGATGAAACTGGTTTCGTCGAAATCCGAGACAGTGCATAAAAAGACTAATTTTACACGTTAATCAAAATAATCTATTTTAAAAATCAATTTAATCACTTTTAAATTCTAAATTAAAAGTTTTCTATCATCATTCTTAATTAAACATAAATTAATAATCTTTTGAAATTTAATTTTCCATGTTAAATACAAGATTTAAATATTAAATTAATTTCAACGTTAAATTACAACTGTAATAAAACCCGTTCATTATAATTCAAATTCTAACCAAATTCTTTTATTTTGATTTAAATTCTTATTATTAAATCAACAAATACCTTATGAATTCTTTAAACATAATTTTTCATTTTATTACACTCATCGCTCAACAGTTGACCTCTTCTCTCATATTAACTGAAATATTTAATTTCATTAAATTTCACTGATTTCCAAATTAATTTCAAACGGATCAAATAATAAGAGGATAAATAAAACAAAAATTACATTTAAGTAATTTAAACGCATTTATAAATTTATTGTTTACAAACAAAGGTTAATGAATTTATGTACTAAATAATTGATTTCATATTCTATATCAAAACCAATTTCAATTAAATAACGTATAATTTCACCACTAAATACGACATTGATTTTAATCCTTGTTTACCTTTATTATTGTAGTTGATTGAAATTACATTAAAATGGTTGTCAATTACATTCAATCAATATTATTAAATTTTATTATAATAATTTTTTTCATTAATAAATCATAAATTTTAATTTCTCACAATATTAAATTCCAAAGTCTTATTTAATTTAATATTTTTAATTGTCAAAAATACGGGTCGTTACAATCTCCCCCACTCAAAACTTTTCGTCCCCGAAAAGGAACAAGAAAGGATCAAGAAATTTGATATATTTTATTCAAAATAGTCAATTTATAAACAATTAAATTTACATACTTAAGTTTAATATAAATTTGGAAATAACTCCACTTCTATGTAAAATTTTCTAAGTCATAAATTTACGAAAAATTTCGGCAGCATCTCCTTTGCGCGGTTAAGTCCAAAAAAATAACAATATCAATAATTACATTATATATCATACTTTTAAAAATAAAGCATCTAAAACCATGGGAAAAACAATAAAATACCGCTATAAAATCGTAATCCAAAAACATACCTATTTGTCAAGCAAACAAAACTCTATTTATGAAACCAAAAGCAATTGTTATTGCTTCCATAAACCTGTATCTTACTTACATAATCCAAAAGAGTTAAAATGTAACAACCCGCATATCTATCGATTTTATATTTAAATATTTTATCGTTAGTCGGATGTTAGTCCGAAAAGCTACTTTTTGCATACGGTCAAATTAGGACTCGAGACCACCCCCATTGAGTTCAAAATGACGTTTGCGATCTTTTTGAGTGTAAACTTCGATATGTTTGGAGATAGTGAAATTTTCGTCACTTTTCCCACTTGTGACTTTGGTTGGGACTGCACCTTCTTAACTCAGTCCAACCCCCTCTTCTCTTCATCACTTCATCAAATACTTCAAGCTTCTTCAAAAATGGTGGAGGGAAAGAGAAATTAAAATTCCAAGCTCGAGATCTTTAGTAAATTCAGCATCAAACTCCGAATTCAAGGTGAAGAACATAGATTCAAGCTAGGGGTTGATTCTTGCTTTGCTCTTAAGCTCTCCAACATCAATTTCGTGGAAAAGGTGAGATTTTTGATCTCACATCTTGCCTATGATTGTCATTGGACTGTTAGGAATGATTCCCTATCACTCTAGCATCAACATTTGCATTTGGTTTGGATTGGATTGGCGAAAAACTCCAAAATTTAGTGATTTTGGTGAAAAACTGCTACTAGGTCGTTCTGGCCATTTTTAGCTCGTTCGGAGTGAGGTCGCTCGTCCATAGGTCGTAGGTCGTATTCGCCCTTAAGTCGTAGGTCGTTGCCGACCTAAAATCTCCAGGCAAAATGTTAAGTCGTTCACGAGCTAAAGGCATAAGTCGTTCACGAGCTAAAGGCATAAGTCATTCACGAGTTAAAGGCTTAAGTCGTTTGCAGTTAGCTCGCTCGCCTTGGCTTAAGTCGTAGGTCGTCCCCGACCTAACTTCACTAGGTCGTTCCAGCCTTAGCTCGTAGATCGAATTTGAGCTTAATTCGTTAAGTCGTTCGTTCCACTAAGTCGTTCAAGGCTTAGGTCGTTAAGACATTCGTTTGCTAAGTCGTAGGTCGCTCGACTTGTTAGGTCGTAGGTCGCTCAACTCTGTTAAGTCGTAGGTCGTTGGACCTTAAGTCGCTCGCCTCCCTTAACTCCAGTTAGGTCGCTTGACCTTAAGTCGTAGGTCGTCTCCGACCTAACATTCCACTGCTATTTCACTAGGTCGCTTGACCTTAAGTCGTAGGTCGCTAGACTTTGTTAAGTCGTAGGTTGCTCGACTTTGTTAAGTCGTAGGTCGCCCCCGACCTTACCCTTAGGTCGAATGACCTGCGATTCACTAGGTCGCGATTTTCCTTAGGTCGTATGACCTATTTTCCTTAGGTCGCTGGACCAGCTTGCCTTCATTAGGCGTATTACTCTGCGAAGGCAATCTTATCTGAAAAGCATTTATCAGAACTACCACTTTGATGCATTTTGAGCTGATTTCCTTGGATTTTATTCACGTCTTCGAATGTGAATTTTTGTGATAGATTGTTCCAACAATCGTTTTATGACTTGTCACTTTAAAGATATGAAGGTTTTAATACTAGTAGTAAATATCAAAACTCTTTCATCAAATCGATTTCAACACTATTTTTAATATCAAAAGTTCGTTTTCTCAAACCGATTTCCAATCTACTAATATATATAAGCCTTTACTTCACTCGAAAGAGAAATCGACTTAAACGACTTAGTAAAACGAGTGGTATGAAACGCTTGCGTTCACTTCGTCGGTTAGCTCTTGGACTTGTTCGATTGAACCCTTTTCGTGACAATTTCCTAGTGAAGATTTACAGCTTGTTCGTAAATATTTAAGTTAAGCAAGTGGTTATGGGACATGAAGCTAAACTCCTATATTTACTAGCTTGGTGTGATTGACACTTCTCGCTGATCATGATGATCATTTTATGATTTAGACTAGCAATTGTGCGATGTCTCTTTGTTTGCAAGGTTAGACTAGACCGCAGTGGTGTGATTCCGACTCACACATATCTCTTTGTCCGCAAGGTTAGTCTAGACCGCAGTAGTGTGATTCCGACTCACACATATCTTTTTTGTTTGCGAGGTTAGGCTAGACACCACTTGTGTGATTCCATTCACACATACCTTTTTGCTTTTTGGTTAGCCTAGGCCTCAATCAGTGTGATTCCGACTCACACATATAGGGTAGCGCCCCATGGTCTTCGGACCATCTTGTGATAGGCCTCTTTCTCTTTTTATGATTTCTGGATTTCTTGTTTGGATTTTTGGATTTTTTATGTCATTAACTTGTTATGAGTACAAGTTTAGGGTATGATGCCCTCTTTGGATCTTTGAGAAGATTCTTGTGATATTGATCATTTCTCATCGGTTGATCTCCTGTTGATCATCATTTTCATACTTATAGTAGTATGTCAGTATGGATATTCTATGCTTATGCCATATCTTTTATTTTATATCATGTCATCTGATATTTATAGTTAGACTGATTCGTTTATTATTTTCTTAAATAATACTCGGGTCAGACCGAGATGTTACAGGTGCTTCTGCTTGACTTCCTCCCGGGATTTGCTACTCTGACTTTTGGCTAACTATTTAGTTTAGCAGTTTTTGTTGTATACACTTGAGATATAGACTCTATGTTGTGTACTTATTCTTTTGTATAGCACGTGATGCTATTCTTTTGTATTATCGTGGATCTTTCTGACCACTACTCTGATGTACACTTTCATGTGTTAGTTATATATTCATATCTTCTTCCGCCTTTGTGATATGGATGTCTGTGACTGATTTGTGTTATGTTTTGTTCTATGTTTTGTTTCCGAATATTATTTTATAGCCACCGTGTGATAAGCAATTACATGGATGGTCGCTCCTCAACAGCCTTATTCTCCGTGCTAGTTGACAGCACTACATCGTAGTGTCCTTGGCCAGCGTGGGTATTGAGGTGGGGCGTCACATAAAACTATGTAAAAAGAGTAATATTTTAGTTGTTGTAATCAATAGCACAAGCAACACACAATATATAATAATCATATGCAACCAAAAGCAGTACAACCATTGTATGCAACAAAAGAATCAATCATACATCCATAGCAACCAAAAACTTATGTTTTGTCAACGTTCAGAAACCTTTCATCGTACAAGGGTGATAAATAAACTACCATGTGTACCTTACGCTCAATAGCCTTCGATAATTACTTAATAGATTATTCATACAACCTCAACAATTTGAAGTGTCATTTCCCAAACATCCCAGAAGCCAAACAACATAGAATTTTAAATATTATTTAAGTTTATTCTATTGGTTTCTTTTCACATCATTTACTTTCCATTTATTTTCATACATTCATACAAGGTCATCTTTTGTTAATTTACATTCATTACTTACATAATTTATTTCCCATTCAATATTTGAAATCATCAACAAATCCATTATTGAAGTATTACATACATTTCATTGCAGTTTAATTCACATTTATTATTTACTTATATACTTGATTTACATTTAATATTAATATTCATTAATAAATCATTTCATACTTAAGTTTCTCTATTCTTTGATTCCTATTTATTTCTTCATATATATCATCATTTAATATTAAAACTATTTATGAATCATTTTAACATTTTCTTAAGTTTATAATCATTTACTTAAATTGTATTCACTTTTTACTATTCAATTTAATTATTAAGCATTTAAATACATTAACTTAAGTTTATAATATTTCTTGTACATCTTAATTCTTTATTTATAAATGGTTCTTTAAACATAATTTCATTTTTGAAACATTATTATTACTCAATTTTTTACTTGTTGGATATTCCATTATCTTTAAAACAAGCTACAAACTTCAATTTCTTTATATTTCCATTAAAGAATTATCTCTTAATTCAGATTTCAATTTGGAAGTTTCTAACTTATTAAAATAGTCAAGGTTCCATTCCATTATAATAACCGAAAATCGCTAATTATCAGAAACTTAAGAACTAAATACCGGGTTTCATTTCAAATCATCTTGAAATAATATATTCTTATATCTTTTGTACATCAAATCATACTTAGGAAATTTATGTCAAAATTTGTTTATCAAAACAAATGTGTAAAAAAGCTACTATAGTGGTCTTCCCACTCTAAAACTCAAAAATGAATGTCGATGATGCGGCCATCATCATCGAAATTATTTTCCAACGACAGAAGTGGGGAGTACAAAACTTATTTCCTTTTTAAAATTCGGTTAAAACATTTCTTTCCAAAAATACTTCCAAATAATACTAATATTATTTTTCCAAAATCTTTGAAAACCAAATTCAAAACATCGGAATTTAAGTTCTTAAATGTTCAATTCATATTCATTTTATTTGTAAATCATAATTTATAAACCATATTTATAAAATTACACTTTTTTATAACATACAATAGTCAATGATTTTAAGAAGCTTGACTAACCAACAATAAATGACAATAATTGAATATTATCATCTACTAACAACCAACACACCAAAAATAATAACAACATCAATTTATGAAACATTATTCTTTTAAATACAAAATATAATACTAGGTAAAATTATTTCATTTACCTATTTTCAAAACAGTATTATGTTGGTTTACCCTGTTTAAGTGTTTAGAAATCCTTATCGATGCCATAGCATCCTATGTACTGACTGGAATTTATAAATACTTAACAAAACAAATTAACACAATACAAAACATTTTTATAGCACTAACAAATATGCTCTCTCTTATATATACACACTCAAACTCATTCTAGGGTATTACTAACCCTTTCTCTAATGAGTTTAACCCCCAACAGGCTAAAGTATCTCAAAACCAAATCTCTGATACCAACTGTGACGACCCACCTTTTTGGATAATTTAAGTCGACAATAAACCACATGTATCTAACTCAAACCATTCAAAAGGGAGGATTGTCAATGGGGTTTAATAAGAAAAATAAGAGAAAAGAAGATAAACAAAACACAGAATCTCGCAGCGGAATGACAAAATATAATAATCATATAAACAGTTCATGAAGCTGTTTTGCAAATATACATTTGATTACAAAATTTTTGCAACATAATCAGAGTACAATCAACAACATACCAAAATGATGCACCAGAATAATAATAATAATAATATATACCAAACTCCTTCTTCGTCCTCCAGAAATAATGTCTTCAACACTAAAAAGCTCAAGCTGACCCGAGCGTAATGAAAAGACAAAACACTCGAGTCAGAACTAAAAGTTCTTATGTAAGTTAAATCAATAACAAGTAAATATTAGTGTAATAGCTTCAGAGATGTTTACGGGATTTTCCATCTCATATCCAGTGTACAACGTGAGTGCAATAACTTAAGAGATGTTACGTGATTTTTCATCTCCTAAGGTTCCGTCAAATTATCTATATGTAGTAACGTTGTATATGTAGTGTCTATCAGTAAAGTAAAATATTAAAATAGCGTTAAGGCTTTACATTGATCCCCCTTAAAACATTTTTAAGCAAGTAGTCTATGCAGGTCCTGTAACACAACCAGTAACGTCGGTATCCAGTGAGTCCCCTATAGATACCATACTAAAACAAAACCGTAGTGGGCGCGAATAAGGATAAAGAGTATGACAAGGCACGTGAGGCAATGCCCAAGGTAGGATACTACCGTTTTGCACTTTCTGACTGGTGGTAACCTCTAACGGCCCACCGAGAACATCCATCCCATAATCAAATCAAGGTGCACGAATCAAGTCAAAATCAATATAGTAATACGAAGAACAGATGTAGCTAGAGGTAACTAGCCTCATTGGTCTGGTATGGCTTCTGTTTTAGTCATTTCAAATTGACACAAGTGTCGGGGTCTATCAATCATCATTCTCTTTCTTCAAATACAGCAAACACCGCCAATTCAACCTCTACATTCTGGATAACATCCACCGCATACATGGTTGTTAAAGTAGTTCCGATATTGACAAAGAGTATGTTAATATTCGGCCCCGGTCACTTTAACAACCAAACGTCATTTTTCACACCGGTTGGTTCTTTTACATTTCAAGTGTGACGACCCACCTTTTTGGACGGTTTAAATCAACAATAAACCACACATGTCTAACTCAAACCATTCAAAAGGGAGGATTGTCAATGGGGTAAATAAGAAAATAAGAGAAAAGAAGGAAAAACGAAACACAAAATCTCACAGCGGAATGACAAAATATAATAATCAAATAAACAGTTCATGAAGCTGTTTTACAAATAACATTTGATTACACTCTTACAATACAATCAGAGTTATACATACAACAAGTATAATAGGATAATGCAGCGGAACAACATGATGCAGTGGAATAAATATAATAAATAGTATACCAATCTCCGTCTTTATCCTCCAAAAATAAAATGGTCTTCAATACGCTGAAAAGCTCATACTGACCTGAGCATAATGAAAAGAGAAGAACTCAAATCAGAACTAAAATATTCTCATGTAAGTCAAATCAATATCATGTGGAAAATGCGTGTAATGGCGTCAAAGATGCTACGGGATTTTCATCTCCTATCCGGTGAATAACGTGAGTACAATAACTTAAGAGATGTTACAGATTTTTCCATCTCTTAAGGATCCATCAAACTATCTATATGCAGTAGAATACATTATATATGGTCTACCAGTAAAGTATAATATTGAAAATAGCATTAAAGCATTACCCATATCCTCCTTAACACATTTTATATAAGCATCGTAGTCTATACAGTACTGTAAACTCCACCGTAAACTGGTGGGCTATCAGGGAGCACTCCATAGGTACGACACAAACCAAAATCATAGTGGGCTCGATAAGGCATATGACAAGGCACGCGAGGCAATGCCCAGGATAGGATTCTACCGTTTTGCACGCCCGGACTGGTGGTAACGCATAACAGCTACTACCGCCCATCTCGAGACATAGTCCCATAATCAAATCGAGGGTGGCCACCAATAATCACAAAGTAATAGATATGGTATCGAAGAAGCGTATCCGATAGGAGGAGCGACCTCACTTCGCCCAGGATAGCTCCTGTTTTAGTCATATCAAGCTGACCCGAAGGTCAGGGCTGCATTCTTACCTCATACCAGTAGCATTCGCCAAACCATCCTACTTCGTTCTGGATTCTCCACCACGTGCATAGTTGTTAAAGAGTATAACAATATCCGACCCCGGTCTCTTTAACAACCAAACGCTTATTTCACACTGTGGTCATTTTATAAAACATTTTTTTATACTAAATCCAGAAAACAGTTTATACCTTCATATCAAGATATCCATATATTTATTCCAAAAGTATAAATATATTCATAAATACCAAGGAAGATTTCTTTCAATCAATTTCAAAAATAATTTAATCTTACTTAAACCATTTACAAACTATTTATATGCTTTAGAACCATTTATAAAGCTATTTATAAATTCTATAACAGTTTACAACTCTTCCCATTTTCATAAACTTCTACGCAAATTCCTTTAAAATGCTTCCAAATCCCTTTATACAAGTTCTTTTATAAAACCCTTTATAAAATCGTTTAAAACCTTTATAAACTCCTTTAGAAAACCATTATAAAAATTCTTTATAAAATTCTTTTATAAAATCCCTTACAAACTTTTATAAATTCCTTACAAAGCCTTTTACAAAAATTCTAAAATCTTTACAAAAATCTTTTATCTATTAGAGTTATTATAAAAGTCTATATTTATTATCTTAAATTAAATTTTTAATTAAATCTTTTAAAATTATATTGAATATTTTATTAAATTAAAATTTTAAAATGTTTCTATTATATTACATTATTTAAATTATATATTTTAAAACTAAATAAAATTATAAGTTAAAATCTTGAAATTTAGGTTTTTAAAACTTATATTAACTTATAATTTGAAGCTTTAAAACATATAAAATAAATGATTTTCCAAATATAAATTTTTAAATAAAATCATTAAATTAAATTTAAAAATAAAATTCAAAAATCAAACATACTTTACCATTTAGAAAATAGTTTAAAACCGACCAACGGTGTCCGTATATAATTTTCTACCCAATGGTCAAGTGATTGGGTATGTATCATTTCAACCCAAAATAGTTAAATTTCCCTGGTATATATCATTTCAACCGTACCTGAATCAATAATTTCCAAATCAATAAAATCGCTCAGGTATGTATCATTTCAACCTATAACGATTTTTCCTAATCTATAAGATCATTCATGTATGTATCATTTCAACCCATAGTAATTTTCCTAACAACAAACTAAGGGAACTTGCAGTGTGATAACAACATATATAATAAACATAAAATCCAATCATTCAAAATGTCAACAAATAAACATCCATCACAATCAACATCCAAATCAGTCAATAAATCACAACAATTAACTGGTTCTCAATATCAGGAATTTAACTATCAATTTAATTTCAATATTAATTTAAATGGCGATTTAATTCAAATTAAATTTAAATGACAATTTTAATTACCAAACAACAATCAATAAAATTCTTATCGATTCATAAATTTAATTCAACTAACATAAGAAGGTTTAGTATTTCGTGAGTGGGTTAAATCACTCACTTTTGATTTATAGCCAATTTAAAATCCAAATAAAGCCAGAAATTTGAATAGTCTCAGAATTCAACCAAATCAGTTCCATGCTGTCTAGAATTTCGATACAATCCCAATGGAAGAAATCACGTCCAAATCCGAGTTCGTATGCAAAAGTTATGGAGATTAGAACGTTTGAATTTTAAATTTTAAATTAAAATAATATAAGGGTAAAAACGTAAATATTCTCACCATTGTAAAACCCTACCACATTCATGAACCCAATCATGAATAGCAGGCGCCATCTTCTCGTCGAAATCACTGCCGCCACAGCCATCATCGCCTGGATCAGAGCACAGCACCGAGCTCGCCTCCTCAGGCCGACCTCCCTTAGGCCGCGCGTGTAACATACTGAAATTTTCAACCATTCGCATCCGCACATGTCGGACTTGAATTGCTCAAAATATCAGATTTTTAATTTAAATTTGGCAAATCTCAACTTATACAGTAAATAAATAATCACAGAATCACAGACACCGAGTAATATAACAATAAGCAGTGGAAACAAATGAATAGTAGTTCATGAAGCAACTATATATATAACATAGTTAAACAATATACAACTGAAGTCTCGAACACATAGAAGTCTCAGTACAATAGTCAAATACAAGATCAGAATACATCACTGGAATCAACCGAATAACAGAAAACTGGATAGATAGCTGGATCTCCAAGCGAAGCTCCAACTCCAAAGGTGAGTCTCAAATGCTATATCAGTCAGTCTGACCCGAGCGTAAAGCAAAACACTCGAATCAGGATTAACATTCTTATATCAATAAATCCAACTCAAGTGAAATATCAACTGAAATACAAGTAACTCAAAGGATGTTTGGGATAACCATCCTCTAAGGATCCGTTAAACTATCTACTATGTAGTAATATACGATATTATAATAATGTCTAAAGTAAAATAAACTATTTAAAAATAGCGTTAAGGCTTTACATTTTCCACCTTAACACATTTTATAGTGCCAAAAGTCTATACAGTACCGTAATACCCCGTAAACTGGAGCTACCAGAGGATACTCCATAGGTACGACACAAATCATACTCGTAAAAGGCGCGCTAGGATAGGTGATACGACACAACTAGGCAACGCCAGGGTAGATATACCAATTACACTTCCGGGCTGGTGGTAACGCAGAGCCGCAGCAATTGCCTACCTCGAGCCACACTCCCGAATCAAGAGTGCGCACCAAATCAATCACAAAGTAATAGATTGGCATACGATGGAGTTTGTCCGATAAGAGGAGCAACCTCATTGGCCCGTCAATTGCTCTTGTTTTAGCCACCTTATGCTAACTCACGGGAGTTAGGTCCACGTATATACCTCATATAGAATCGTTGAAACGACCCGAGATTTTTGATCGCGAAAATCCCAGATAGTTAGGAAAAGAAGAAAGAGATAG
The DNA here is from genome assembly GCA_030737815.1 of Allium fistulosum. Taxonomy (NCBI): domain Eukaryota; kingdom Viridiplantae; phylum Streptophyta; class Magnoliopsida; order Asparagales; family Amaryllidaceae; genus Allium; species Allium fistulosum. The sequence goes on along the minus strand of CM060902.1, from coordinate 1,171,067,561 downwards.
AAGAAGAAGAACAAAAACACAGCACTGATTCTCACAAAATGCAGCGGATCAAAATATAATATGAAATAAAATAACAGTTATACAAGGAAAAACTGTATCAGTTAATTTACATCAATACATCAGAGTTACAACATTACACAACACTGGACAGTTAAAATAACTTGTCCCAGATAAATAACAATATATCACAGCGGAATACACTACATACGTTCCTGCCATCCAGCTCGTCTCCTAAGCTCCAGAACGTCCTTACCTGAAAATCTGTAATACTCGGTCTGACCCGAGCATTACCATAAAGTAACACCCGAGTCAGGCTGGAAACCAACGTGAGTAAACCCATATAATTTGAAACTCCAAGGTTGTAAAACTTCTTTGAAAACCCGGGTAACTCGTACCTCACTACGAGTTCTTATCTTATTATAGTCAACAATTATTTCACAAAATAATATCTAAGTACCGTTACATAGTTTCAAAGGTCTAGTTTACTTAATTTATTCCATTCCAGCCTATTTGATTTACAAATCAAATCTATAAAAAATTATAGATTACTAATCGAAGTAGTTCCGGATATCGCTGATATCCGATCCCGGTCTCTTCGAATTCAAATGTCATCCTTTTTAAGCCAAGATGTTAAACAATTTAATTTAAATTCAGGATATCATATTCACATAGTAATTCTATCACAGATAGATAACTTACATTATCATAATTCATCCAAAGCATCTCATATCACAGAGCATCACAATCACATATCAGATATATCAAATAATCCAAGGCATTCAATATTATTCAATCATCCATAAGCAAGATTAATTAGATGTACAATTCCTAATTAATTTAACTTAATCTCCAAATAAATTAAATTAATTACTTTAATTACTTTTAAATCCTGCTTACTCAACATTAATTAATTACAAACCATTTTAATTAATTATAATTAATTAATCACATAATTACTTTCATTAATTATCCTTTAATTACTGATTAATTATCCTTAATTATTAATTAATTAACCTTAATTATTAATTAATTAATTATACTTTAATCATCAATTAATTAACCCTTAATTATTAATAAATTAACCTTAATTATTAATTAATTAACCTTAATTATTATTTAATTACTATTGATAAATCACATTAATTAATCACCTTAATTAATGACACTATGTAATTAACCTTAAATTACTTATTTATGATTCCTTAATTTCTTACATAAAGTAATTACCCTTTTTAATTACTTTAGTTAATTAACATTTAAATCTTATATAATAAACTTTGGAATTAATTATCAATTACCAATTAACTTAAAACCTTTGAGTTAAATCATTCTTTAAAACATTTCATTTCTTAATTACCCACTTAATTTTCAATATTAAGTTTATTTAAAGTAAACTTTAAAATAAAGTTATATATATATATATTAAACACTTTTAAACTCAAAATAATTTGTTTTAAAATCTTAATAAATCCCGACTGAAATCAACATTCATTATTCAAAAAGAAATGGGTAAGAAATTGTTTAAACTTGACCAAGTTTTTAAAATTTAAAACCTGTTATTACACTTAATTCCCAGACCCGAGCAAAACTGCAAAAATCCCGAGCTTTACTTCGAGCTTTACCTCGCCTCACTCGTCTTCGAGTCAACACACATATAACTTCGAGTTCAACCCCGAGGAATATCCTTCTTCCAAATTCCACTCTAAACCCAGACACACATATACGAATGTGCACGTGCACGATCACCAAACTGGTTTCCGACCATCGACGCTCCTTCTAGCAAGTCATCAACGACCTTTACCTTCGATTCGACCACCTAGATCATCACTTCCAACCAAAAATCCAAATCGAGCAATGTGGAACAAACTGGAACCAAAACTGATCGTTCAAGAATCCCCTCGACTTCCTATCTCCGACCACCGGATAGCATGACCTCATGCCTGAACCTTTGTTTGAACTCCACGCTTTGATTTCCCTATCCGCGATCAATACCGATGCATCGACGATGATGCAGTAACTCAAATTCCGACCACAACCAAAATTTGGGTTAAAACCCTAAATCGATCTCATTTGCCATCCACACTAGATTATAAATTCAACAAACATTTTTCTGATGATCTGTAATCCCCCACCAAGCTACAACCTCAACCTCGAGACCCAAAATCATACCGATCATCAGAATTTTCAAAAACCCCAAATTCGTTCAACTTCGAAATGCTTATGACTTCCAAACTTTAAAATCATGATTTTATTTTTAAAAATCATAGTTTTCGAACGCAAATCATATTATATAAATGAATCAAGAAATTAAGACACTTGAATTTTGACATGCATTTGAGTTTACTGTATATTCTTGTTCCAGGTCAAAACTACTTTCAAATTTTACTTAAAAATATGTTTAAAACTTAAATCATGATTATAAAAACATGTTTTGTTTGAACCTTAAAGCCTAAAGAGGATTAGAGAGAGAGATCTTGGATTTTTAACAGGTTTTGGTAACCAGTAATTTAAAAACAGAGGCAATATGCCTGTTCCCAGACATGCACAGATGTATATATTCATTTTTGTATACATACAACCATATTTAACAGATTCGCTTCAAATGTTCATCACAAACATCAAGTTATAGACCAGATTCAAAGTAGTTTACTCACAGATTAAAGAGCAGAGGCTTTTCCTGGAAGCAGTTTGATTTTTTTTGAACTGAATTTACTTACTAGATGATCCCGGCTTTGACTGGTTTTAACTGATGATCTGAAACTTGGTTGTTGCTTGATTAACTGGTTTGAACTTTGATTTGCTTCAGGTTTTCTTGCTTTGATTTTAATGGAAGAACTTTGCTTTATTATGTTCGAGTCAATGAAAGAATGAGGCAAGGCAGTGGCATTTGTAAGGAAAGGTAGACTGCAGTTTCCTTGTACAATAAGCTTTGTTGGTCAGAGATTTTCTTTTGATCTGATTTGATTTTTTTGTGCTTGATGAGATGGCATTTATTGCGTCTGTTCCCCCTGAAGTTTACATGCATATTCACTCTATGAATATACATATCTCGTACATATGTTTGCCATCTTCTAGATATTTACATTTTATCACTTCCATTATTCATATAACCTGTATACTAATGCATTTACTTATGTACATTTTGTCATTTTTTATAAATAGTTCCATTTATACAAATTCTCATGTATATCATTCCATATGAGCCTACATTCATATACACGTATATTTATATACTTATATCTATGTGTTTACAATAACCATATACATATTTATGTACTCAGATGTATATATATGTATTTATATTGAACATCATCAAACTTGTATATGATATATATATATATATATATATATATATATAATTTTTTTAATGGTAAAGCTTATCTATACATATAATTTCTTTTCTTCTCTACAGGATTTATTCTATCCAGAGATTTATAAGCCCATATTCAATATAGTTTTTAAGCCATTTATATATCCAATATTTTTTATTATCAGAAACTTATTTATTTAACTGATTAAAACTAATATTCCAATAATTTAAACTAGTTAATTACCCAATTATCCGAAGTTAAAATCCGGGTCGTCACATTCCTCCCCCCTTTAAATCTTTTCGTCTTCGAAAAGGAACGAAACGAATTTACGAAAATGCTTAAAATCAAATAAATTTTCTTTGATCATTTTAAAAAACTTTTTAATATCTGTTAACCCGCCTTTTTACAAGGCCGTGGACAGGCGGGTTTAACTTAATCGACTGCACGTTCGTCGAGGCTGGTGTACGATGGATTCAGTCGACTGGATGGATGGATGACTCAATGTGCTTGGGAGATGGAAATATGATTGGATAAAGATGGATCAACTATAATTTGGGTCTAGGAAACATGGTTCGGCATGGTGGAGGTTCGGCACAAATAGTTCGTCTGGCATTCACGTTCAAATAGCATTCAAGAGTACTCGGCATACATAGAGCGTCCAACATACATGAGTGGTTCGGCATTCCAGGAGCACTCGGCATTCAGTAGCGCTCGGCATCCAGGAGCGCTCGGCATTAGAGATCGTTCGGCATGATGGGCGCTCGGCATTAGAAACTGTTCGGCATCAGACATGGTTCGGCATAATGGAGGTTCGGCATTAAGGATCGTTTGGCATTGGATGGAGCGCTCGACATAAATCTCGTTCGGCATTGGATGGAGCGCTCAGCATAAATCTCATTCGGCATTGGATGGATCGTTCGGCATCAGGGAGCGTTGGGTATTGGATGGGTCGTTCGGCATACCTCACCTTGCTCGGCATTGTACCTCGCACCTCCATACCTCGGTACCTCGATACCTCCATACCTCGGTACCTCGCACCTCCAGACCTCGGTACCTCACACCTCGGTACCTCTCACCTCCATACCTCAGTACTTCGATACCTCCATACCTCGGTACCTCGCACCTTGGTACCTCGGTACCTCGGTATCTCGATACCTCGCACCTCCCCGTGTTCGGCATACCAACTGCTCAGGATCGGTCGGCATAATGAAGTAAGGTTCGGCTATGACCTTGATGGGCCCAAACTACTCATGAGGCCCAACAACCTGGTTTTGCCTATAAATACAGCATGTGGGTCTCCAGATGGGGGATCTTCTTTCTGCTCTCTTACTTTCTCTTTTCTAAAGATAAGGCAACTCTGCCATTTTGTAACTGTAATCGATTATCACAACAATAAAAAGCAAACTTCTAAGTGGACGTAGGCCGGAGTTAGCCGAACCACTATAAAATATGTTGTTCTTTACTGCTTTCATTCTAACTTTTACTGTTCTTCACGTTATTACTCTCTACATACATTCTGTCTGTGAGCTGTGACTGGTATTTGGTGCTTTCAACTAGATTTGGGTGTTAGTGACCAATTTTGGCACTAACACTTTGGTGCTTTCACTGAGAACGCAAGCACTCAGGAATTTTGAAGTTAGGAACTTGGATCCTAGAAAGCAATGGCTAGACCACCAACAAGGAAGCAAGCAGCAGAAAGAAGCAATCAGGAAGGAAGTCAAGCGGCTTCTTCTGGAGCTGGAGAGGATCATGCATCCATCTACATAACTCGGGATGAGATGTAGGTGATGATGAATTCTATGCAGGAGCAGATGTTGAAACGACAAGAGGAGATGATGCAGGCTCTTCTTAGACAATTTGGACAACCAGGAACTGCATGTGCTCAAGTTCTTGGAACTGGTCCAAGGGAACTCAACCAGCGGATAGATGGAGTGATTCAGCAAGGGGCAGCTCCCAATCAACAAACAGCTAACCATCTAGATGGATCTAGACTCGGGGGCGCACCACCAGGTGATGCTGGACCAGTTCATGGAGGGATACCGAATGACGCTACGCGGCCTGACGTCCATAGGAATACAGGAGTACGTGATGAAGAATATGTGCCAGAATTTCCGCGGGGACTTGGGGGACAGTCTGGAAACATGGATAGGGGGCAACCCTTGGTTGGAAACACTGGATTGGCTGACATTATCAAGCGGACTATTTGCGGAGGTCTGACAAACAGGGATTCAGAGGGAGTTAACAAAAGTCCGTTTACCCGGAACATCAGGACAGCTAGGAATCCGCCCGATTTCAAACTACCCACTCTGGAAGTATACAACGGGAAGACGGATCCCACCGACCGCTTGAAGAGGTACACTAGGCATATGGAAGTGCTGGGGGCAACGGAGGAGGTTATGGCCCGATGTTTCCCCCTGTACTTGACTGATATTGCTGCTATGTGGTTCAGACAGCTGGAGGATGGATCCATTGGAACATGGACAGAACTGGTGGACAAGTTCTTAAGTCAGTTTCGAGTTCACATAAAAAGGCCAAAGAATGTGATGATGCTAACGTCAGTCAAACAGGGGACAGATGAATCGCTCAGGACATTCTTAACTCGATTTAATGCAGCAGTTGCTTCGGTGGATCGGCCAGATCCATCAATGGTTCTGATGGCTGCAGTATCAAGAGTCAGAGATAATTTAGATTTCAAAGTATCGTTGGTACGGGACCCACCGTTGGATCTTGGGGAATTCTTTCATGAAGCTGAAAGATTTCTTCGACAAGAGGATGCATGTTTGGACATAAGGTCAAAGGAAGTAAACATGACTAAGGATGGAGGACTACCCGGCGAAAGCTCGGGTGAGGGCAAGGATAAAGGGAAAAGGAAGCGCTAGGGAGAACCAAAGTTCTCCAGTTACACAGGATTGAACGTAACGTTGGAGCGGATTTTCTTAGATACTCGAGATCGCCTTCCCTATCGAAGGCCAGCAAGGAGGGAACCCACAGAACGTGAAAGGGCATCAGGAAGGCACTGTCTCTTTCATGACCTGGACGGGCATGATACTAACAGCTGCCGACATCTAAAGGATATAATCGAGAAGCATATAAGGAATGGTCAGTTGCGACAATATGTCGGAACTCGGAATGCGGCGGGGGAACAGGAGCAGCCACCGCCTACCTTGAACGACGAGGGCATGAGGCCCGGGAATGGTGGCCGATTGGTCATCAACTAATCTTGATGGTTTTGAATAAGTAACAAACTCCGAGCAAACGGTTAAATCACTTACTCATGTACGGGGTCGGAGATAACCCTCAGGCGTGCTCTAAGATGATGGCGTACCGAGACGCCCTGGTTTGTGAAATCTGTTTCTTCCTTTGACTTGGACATTTGCTTTTTCTGGTTTGGTTTTGGAGTTTGGTTTGAACTCCCTGTTTTGCTCGTTTTCTGGTTTGGATTCGGGTTTGGATGTTTGTTTTTTGGTTTGGATTTTTGATATGGATTTCTAGTTTTCTGTTTGGATTCGGATTTCAGATTGGATTTCGATTGGATTTTCTCTGGATTTTGGCTAAAAGTTCGTCGAGTATGGACTATGCTCGGTAAGGGTCCGGAGAGGCCAGGATTCAGCCTAGGACTTAGGCCCCATATTATCGGTTACTATTTCAGGTCGTCGAGTATGGACTATGCTCGGCATGGGTCCGGAGAGACCAGGATTCGGCCTAGGACTTAGGCCCCCATATTATCGGTTACTATTTCAGGTCGTCGAGTATGGACAATGCTCGGCAAGGGTCCGGAGCAACCAGGATTCGGCTTAGGACTTAAGCCATGCATTACTCAACGTTCAGGTACACTGGAGTATAGTTGTCAGGTGTGGATTGTGCTTGACAAGAACCCAGAGAGGTTACAGATATGAATATCGGCTATGGACAGCAGAGGATTTGGATATTGACCTGGAGAGGTCCTAAAGTCGGTTATTGGTTATTGGATATGGATGAAACATGGAATTTGGATATCGGATTTGAGGCTATTCAAAACACACCTTCCAATAGCAAGGCATGTTCTGGGGGGCAAGTGTTAACCCGCCTTTTTACAAGGCCGTGGACAGGCGGGTTTAACTTAATCGACTGCACGTTCATCGAGGCTGGTGTACGATGGATTCAGTCGATTGGATGGATGGATGACGCAACGTGCTTGGGAGATGGAAATATGATTGGATAAAGATGGATCAACTATAATTTGGGTCTAGGAAACATGGTTCGGCATTAAACATGGTTCGACATGGTGGAGGTTCGGCACAAATAGTTCGTCTGGCATTCACGTTCGAATAGCATTCAAGAGTACTCGGCATACATAGAGCGTCCGACATACATGAGTGGTTCGGCATTCCAGGAGCACTCGGCATTCAGTAGCGCTCGGCATCCAGGAGCGCTCGGCATTTAGAGGCGCTCGGCATTAGAGATCGTTCGGCATGATGGGCGCTCGGCATTAGAAACTGTTCGGCATCAGACATGGTTCGGCATGATGGAGGTTCAGCATTAAGGATTGTTCGGCATTAGATGGAGCGTTCGGCATAAATCTCGTTCGGCATTGGATGGAGCGCTCGACATAAATCTCGTTCGGCATTGGATGGATCGTTCGGCATCAGGGAGCGTTCGGTATTGGATGGGTCATTCGGCATACCTCACCTCACTCGGCATTGTACCTCGCACCTCCATACCTCGGTACCTCGATACCTCCATACCTCGGTACCTCGCACCTCCATACCTCGGTACCTCGCAACTCCATACCTCGGTACCTCGGTACCTCGCACCTTGGTACCTCGGTACCTTGGTATCTCGATACCTCGCACCTCCCCGCGTTCGGCATACCAACTGCTCAGGATCGGTCGACATAATGAAGTAGGGTTCGACTATGACCTTGATGGGCCCAAACTACTCAGGAGGCCCAACAAGCTGGTTTTGTCTATAAATACAACATGTGGGTCTCCAGATGGGGGATCTTCTTTCTGCTCTCTTACTTTCTCTTTTCCAAGTCTAAGGAAACTCTGCCATTTTGTAACTGTAATCGATTATTACAGCAATAAAAAGCAAACTTCTAAGTGGACGTAGGCCGGAGTTAGCCGAACCACTATAAAATCTGTTGTTCTTTACTACTTTCATTTTAACTTTTAATGTTCTTCACGTTATTACTCTCTACATACATTCTGTCTGTGAGTTGTGACTGGTATTTGGTGCTTTCAACTAGATTTGGGTGTTAGTGACCAATTTTGGCGCTAACAATATCTATATAATATTACCAAAATAGCTTTTATATAAAAATACTCTTTATAACTCGATGTTTCAACAAGTCCATCCTTGTTCTCACATAAATTCGGTCATACGTTGATCAGGCGTAGGACTGAAAATCTATAAATACTTAGTAAACTCGTTTTCAACACCTAGTGAAAAATACTTGGAAAATAATTTTATTGAAAATATAGGCATCAGTTTTAAAAATGGAGAAATATCTTTGGTGAGAATGCTCTGGAAATCATCACCCCCATCCATGGTCGTAGTTAACCCGATGGTTACATTGTCGTCCTTGCAAAATCCATAGATACCTGTAGACCTCCGCGCCCCTCGGTTACACCATGGAACCCGCTACAGATAGAAGTTATACCCGGGCTTTACGTTGCTATCACAGCAAAAACCCATATAACCGTAGGCATCTGCGCCCTCGAATTTTGCTGCCAAAAGAAAGAAACTCCTCCACTCGACCATAGATCGCAGTCTACCGGTGTTACGTTGCCATCCCGGAAAAATCAAGTGTAGACTGTTGGCACTCATCCTCCACACGGTTTTCGCTATGGTCCACACAGTAGATCGCAGCGACATCGAGTTACACTGTCATCACAGCATAACCCAAATGCCCCTGTAGGCATCAGCGCCCTCGACTTTCGCTACCAAATAATCTCAGGAACTAGTTTTGCCCGGACTCCTCACAGGATCAACTTTAGAACCTCCCCCTTAGAGGCTCAAGGCAGTACCACCCTGTGGCACTCCTGAGAAGTTCATTCAAGGGAGCGCCTTTTTCCCCAAATCCACTTCAAAATACTTTATAATATACACATATAGTATTTTCCCAAATCATACACCCAGTATGAATTTCATATAAAGTTCCTTTACACAAATCGATTCCCAAAATCAATAATTCTCAAACTAGGCCTTTCCAAATTCCAATATTGATTTTACCCAACAATCAAAAGCCTTTCCAAATCCATAGGTTCCAAAAACCTTTTCTCAAAATCATTCTCATAAGATCCTTTACATATATATACATATATATATATATATAACTTTAAAAATCTTTGGATCACTACAAACTTGTATAAATTCACTTTTATACTTCAAATATTTCCAAAACCCTTTTTCTCCTGGCAATAGATTCATTAAGGGAAGTTTACCATATATAACAAAGATATATAACCTTGTTTATTCCAAATCAAATATTCAAATTTGATTTTTTTTAAAGAAAATCATTTACCATATTACTTAATTCCAAAAAGTAAATTTTAATCATAGAAATATTAAATTTCCACCTTATTTCCTCATATATCTCAAAAAATACAATTTTCATTTCAAAACCACTTTACAATTCTTATCCACAACTTACAATATCAATTTCATTCAAACTCGTACGATGTCCACATATCATCCGTACGCAATATCAATCTGATTGCTCACTCGATCACACAATTTCACTTCCGAACTAGTATTGTCCAGCCGACTTCCTAGTGCGGACTCAGATCTGGTTTCTTGATCAGAAACCGTCATTCTCCTTGCATAGTCACAACTATGATTGAGAATACCAAGAACCATCAAAAATCCATATCCAGGTCCGCCGTCGAAAATCGAGCGAAAAATCCCAACTCGGATTGATAATACTTACTCGAAATTCTATGCTCGAATCCGGATCAAATCACTATGCGAATAGAATAATATACGTACATCCTACGTATTTATCTTCATTGATTATCAGTTAAATCAATTTCCTTTCTATTCACTTTGATTTTATTCACTTATTCACATTTGCCTTAATCCCCATTTGGATTATCACTTTAATTCTTATCTCAGTTGGGTATTTAATCAATAACAGTTTGAACTCCGACCAGTATATATTTAGAAAATAGCTTGAAAAAATTAAAAATAGATAAGTAGTTGAAAAATAATTATTAGTTTGTAAAATAGCTGTAAAATAGTTAAGTAATTGTAAATAGTTGAAAAATAGTAATTATTTATAAAACAATTGAAAAATAGTAATTAGTTTATAAATCAGTTGTAAAATTGTTAAATAGTTCCAAAAGTAATTGTAAAACAAGCTTAAGATAATTTTAGGTTTAAAAAGAAAAGTTGTGTAGTAAATAGTTTAGAAAAATAGATTAAAACAATTTATTTTGAAAATAGTCCAGAGTCAAGCTGTTAAATTCCCCATCAATTCAATTTAAATTTGACTCACTTCTAATTTGAATAACTACAGTTTCCCTTGAACTTGATCTATCCCCAATTCAAGTTGAAATAACCTCAATTTCTTTCCAAATTCAAATCAAATTCCATTTGATTTTAAACATATTCACTTTAATTACAATTCCAAATTATTCAAATTAATTTAGACTAATTTCAAATTGAATCCACTTCAATTTCAAATCATTTCAATTTCTATATGAATTAATCCCAATTCCCATTTGAATTTGAACTCATTCAATCTTCAATTTTATTTCAAATTAATCCAATTCAAATTTCCCATTTGAATTTTTATACTTATCCATCTTCAATTCTAATTAATTCAAACTAAATTTAATTTGAACTAATGAAATCTGAATCTCAACCTTAAACCATCTCGAATTATATAAATTCGAGTTAAATTTTCAAATGTTGATTTAACCCCTTAAATCAAATTAACCTTTATTTTTAAATCAATAATCCAAATCTTTAAACAATTTAATTCTGAGTCCAATTCTCAAAATTCCATTTTAAAATATCTTTACTTAACTTATTTCAAAGTTCAAATAAGAGTTCAAAACAATTTTAATTTACAAATTCAATTATTCAAATTTTTAGTTCAATGTAATTCCATATCCTTAATTTCAAATTTTAATTTTCCTTTTTATGGATATATCACTACAATCCATTTCTTTATTCATTTAAACAAATCCAATTCACAATTTAAAGATTATTAATAACAATAGGATGATATCATCCAATTTATTCTAAAACATCCATCCATTTTCAATTTCCAGATCTCAAACCCATTTTGAGATCACACAAACTCTCAATCCAAATTAACCATTTAACTCCCCAAGTTAAATCTCAATTTCATCTTGAAATTTCCAATTCAGGTTGCTTTTTAACTTATTTAACTTTTCCAAAGTTAAATTCAATTTACTTAATCCAACCAACCTTACCCAAATTGGATTCCCATTTCAAATTTTAAACTTCACATTAATAATCTTATAAGTTCAAAAACATATCACCTTGGGTTTCACATCTCATTCCAAATTTAAAACTCAACATTTAGAGTTTATTTCAAACCATTTTTGATATTATGTATATTCCTCATATATACATATTATTTCCTTTACACACCAAGTTATCCTTAAATTTTAAACCACCTTTGGTTTTTAATTCAAAACAAATTTCTTTATCACTTTGAAACAATTTTCAAATTCTGGACCCAGATTTAAAACTTCACAATTTAGATCATCTTCGGTTCCAATTTAAAAGTCATACTTACCTAAATGTTTTACTTCCCTAAAACATTTCATTATTATCTTATTCTAAAATCACTTTTACAAATTCAAGATTTTATTTTCGGTTTGAATCTATTTCAAACTTATCTTCATTCAATTTCAATTTGGTTGTATTACTATTACCACTTAATTTTCATTATTTTATTTAATTCCAATAATCAACAACCAATTTCTTTAATAAATGGAAAAAAAAATTACTTATAAAAAAAATCATCCAATTTTAAAACCAAATTTAAAATCTTTATGTAAGAAAAAACAAGTACGCACTCATATATATACACTCAACTCATTCTAGGTTACCATTGTCCCTATCCTTAATGAGTAATTAAACCCACCAGAGCCAAGGTTTTCACTTAACCTGGCTCTGATACCAAATGAAACGACCCGAGATTTTCGATCGTGAAAATCCCAGATAGTTAGGAAAAGAAGAAAGAGATAGAAGAAGAAGAACAGAAACACAACACTGATTGTCACAAAACGCAGCGGATCAAAATATAATATCAAATAAAATAACAGTTATACAAGGAAAAACTGTATCAGTTAATTTACATCAATACATCAGAGTTACAACATTACACAACACTGGACAGTTAAAATAACCTGTCCCAGATAAATAACAATATATCACAGCGAATACACTCCATACGTTCCTACCATCCCGCTTGTCTCCTAAGCTCCAGAACGTCCTTACTTGAAAATCTGTAATACTCGGTCTGACCCGAGCATTACCATAAAGTATATCCCGAGTCAGGCAGGAAACCAGCGTGAGTAAACCTATATAATTTGAAACTCTAAGGTTGTAAAACTTCTTTGAAAACCCGGGTAACTCGTACCTCACTACGAGTTCTTATCTTATTATAGTCAACAATTATTTCACAAAATAATATCTAAGTACCGTTCCTTAGTTTCAAAGGTCTAGTTTACTTAATTTATTCCATTCCAGCCTATTTGATTTACAAATCAAATCTATAAAGAATTATAGATTACTAATCGAAGTAGTTTCGGATATCGCTGATATCCGATCCCGGTCTCTTCGAATTCAAATGTCATCCTTTTTAAGTCAAGATGGTTAAGTTAAACAATTTAATTTAAATTCAGGATATCATATTCACATAGCAATTCTATCACAGATAGATAACATACATTATCACAATTCATCCAAAGCATCTCATATCACAGAGCATCACAATCACATATCAGATATATCAAATAATCCAAGGCATTCAATATTATTCAATCATCCATAACCAAGATTAATTAGATGTACAATTCCTAATTAATTTAACTTAATCTCCAAATAAATCAAATTAATTACTTTTAAATCAAGCTTACTTAACATTAATTAATTACAAACCATTTTAATTAATTATAATTAATTAATCACACAATTACTTTCATTAATTAACCTTTAATTACTGATTAATTATCCTTAATTATTAATTAATTAACCTTAATTATTAATTAATTAATTATACTTTAATCATCAATTAATTAACCCTTAATTATTAATTAATTAACCTTAATTATTAATTAATTAACCTTAATTATTATTTAATTACTATTGATAAATCACATTAATTAATCACCTTAATTAATGACACTAAGTAATTAACCTTAAATTACTTATTTATGATTCCTTAATTTCTTACATAAAGTAATTACCCTTTTTAATTACTTTAGTTAATTAACATTTAAATCTTATATAATAACCTTTGGAATTAATTATCAATTACCAATTAACTTAAAACCTTTGAGTTAAATCATTCTTTAAAACATTTCATTTCTTAATTACCCACTTAATTTTCAATATTAAGTTTATTTAAAGTAAACTTTAAAATAAAGTTATATATATTAAACACTTTTAAACTCAAAATAATTTGTTTTAAAATCTTAATAAATCCCGACTTAAATCAACATTCATTATTCAAAAATAAATGGGTAAGAAATTGTTTAAACTTGACCAAGTTTTTAAAATTTAAAACCTGTTATTACACTTAATTCCCAGACCCGAGCAAAACTGCAAAAGTCCCGAGCTTTACTACGAGTTTTCCCTCGCCTCACTCGTCTTCGAGTCAACACACATATAACTTCGAGTTCAACCCCGAGGAATATCCTTCTTCCAAATTCCACTCTAAACCCAGACACACATATACGAATGTGCACGTGCACGATCACCAAACTGGTTTCCGACCATCGACGCTCCTTCCAGCAAGTCATCAACGACCTCTACCTTCGATTCGACCACCCAGATCATCACTTCCAACCAAAAATCCAAATCGAGCAATGTGGAACAAACTGGAACCAAAACTGATCGTTCAAGAATCCCCTCGATCTCCTATCTTCGACCACTGGATAGCATAACCTTATGCCTTAACCTTTGTCTGAACTCCACGCTTTGATTTCCCTATCCGAGATCAAGACCGATGCATCGACGATGATGCAGTAACTGAAATTCCGACCACGACCAAAATTTGGGTTAAAACCCTAAATCGATCTCGTTTGCCATCCACACTAGATTATAAATTCAACAAACATTTTTCTGATGATCTATAATCCCCCACCAAGCTACAACCTCAACCTCGAAACCCAAAATCATACCGATCATCATAATTTTCAAAAACCCCAAATTCGTTCAACTTCGAAATGCTTATGATTTCCAAACTTTAAAATCATGATTTTATTTTTAAAAATCATAGTTTTCGAATGCAAATCATATTATATAAATGAATCAAGAAATTAAGACACTTGAATTTTGACATGCATTTGAGTTTACTGTATATTCTTGTTCCAGGTCAAAACTACTTTCAAATTTTACTTAAATATAAGTTTAAAACTTAAATCATGATCGTAAAAACATGTTTTGTTTGAACCTTAAAGCCTAAAGTGGATTAGAGAGAGAGAGATCTTGGATTTTTAACAGGTTTTGGTAACCAGTAATTTAAAAACAGAGGCAATATGCCTATTCCCAGACATGCACAGATGTATATATTCATTTTTGTATACATGCAACCATATTTCATAGGTTCGCTTCAAATGTTCATCACAAACATCAAGTTATAGACCAGATTCAAAGTAGTTTACTCACAGATTAAAGAGCAGAGGCTTTTCCTGGAAGCAGTTTGATTTTTTTTGAACTGAATTTACTTACTAGATGATCCCGACTTTGATTGGTTTTAACTGATGATCTGAAACTTGGTTGTTGCTTGATTAACTGGTTTGAACTTTGATTTGCTTCAGGTTTTCTTGCTTTGATTTTAACGGAAGAACTTTGCTTTATTATGTTCGAGTCAATGAAAGAATGAGGCAAGGCAGTGGCATTTGTAAGGAAAGGTAGACTGCAGTTTCCTTGTACAATAAGCTTCGTTGGTCAGAGATTTTCTTTTGATATGATTTGATTTTTGTGTGCTTGATGAGATGGCATTTATTGCGTGTGTTCCCCCTTAAGTTTACATGCATATTCACTCTATGAATATACATATCTCATACATATGTTTGCCATCTTCTAGATATTTACATTTTATCACTTCCATTATTCATATAACCTGTATACTAATGCATTTACTTATGTACATTTTGTCATTTTTATAAATAGTTCCATTTATACAAATTCTCATGTATATCATTCCATATGAGCCTACATTCATATACACGTATATTTATATACTTATATCTATGTGTTTACAATAACCATATACATATTTATGTACTCAGATGTATATATATGTATTTATATTGAACATCATCAAACTTGTATATGATATATATATATAATTTTTTTTAATTGTAGAGCTTATTTATACATATAATTTCTTTTCTTCTCTACAGGATTTATTCTATCCAGAGATTTATAAGCCCATATTCAATATAGTTTTTAAGCCATTTATATATCCAATATTTTTTATTATCAGAAACTTATTTATTTAACTGATTAAAACTAATATTCCAATAATTTAAACCAGTTAATTACCCAATTATCCGATGTTAAAATCCGGGTCGTCACAATCATCACCACCATCCTACTTCATTCTGGAATCTCCACCGCGTACACAATTGTTAAAGTGGTTTTCGATATTGGCAGAGAGTATGACAATATCCGATACCGGTCTCTTTAACAACCAATCGTTATTATACACCGCGGTCATTTCAAAATAGTTTATACTTCAAAACCAAAATATCATTTCCATTTCAAAAACCATATCAATACGATATCATTTCCATTTCAAATATATTCACTTCCAAAATCATAGTACTTTCAAAGTTATAACACTTTCGAAATCTAACACTTGAAATTATAATACTTTGGAAAATCATAACACTTCCTTTAAACCATTTAGATATTAATAATAGTATATATAATAAAATAGTTCATAAAATAAAATAGTTTATATAAAATAGTCATAAGTTAAAATAGTTTATAATAAAATAGTTAGTATAATAAAATAGTTTATAAAATAAAATAGTTTATATTAAAATAGTTTATAAAATAAAATAGTTTATATTAAAATAATTTATTAAGTTAAAATATATATAAATAGTTTTAAATATAATTTAAAATTACTTTATATAATAAAATAGCTTCCACAACTTTCAAAAATCAATTCGAATTCCAAATTCAAATTAATCCAATCTCAAATCATCAACTTCAATTCGATTCAGTTTCTCAATAAACCATTTCAAATTATCGGTTTCAAATACATATTTGAACCATAAAATAAGCCATTTCAATTTCAATATATTTCAAAGCTTTAAATATTCAACATTTCAAAATTAAATTCGATAATTTCATATATATATATATATCAAATTCACTTTACTATTATTTAGTTTTGCAATATTTACATAACCATTTCAATAACATCTAAATACAACTTCGATTTACAAATTTAAATAAACAAAATATCCCATTTACATTTATATAAGTTTGAAATATTCATTTAAGTCACTTTTAATCAAATTCAAGTTATAAAACATATCTTTAAAATTTCAAATTTAAATAAATTTCAAATCAAACTTATTTAAGTAAAATTCTTAATAAATATAATTTCAAATCAATTTCTAATTTATCTTTCCAACCTGAATCATTATAAACTCTATATTTGAAAAAATATATATATTAAATAAATACTTAAACATATTATATATCAACTTTACTAAATCAACTTTAATAAATCTTTAAAATCAATATTTATTAAACCATATATTTCTTTTCAAAACCATAGAAATCATTTTAAAATATTTATATATAGACCAACGGTGTCTGTATACAATTTTCTATCCTATGGTCAAGTGATACAGATATTTATCATTTCAATCCGTAATTTAAATATATACGGGTATATATCTTTTCAACCCGCAATCCCAAATTCAATTCAATTGAAAATCGCTTGGGTTTATCATTTCAACCCATAACGATTTTCTCCTATTCTACTGATCATTTGGGTGTGTATTATTTCAACCCATAGTGAATTCTATACTAACAAGGAACTTGCAGAGTGATAACAGATATGATAATAATACAACAATCAGTAACATGCATATATCATCAGTGATAAATAACCGATAATGGTGTTAGATGTCACAGGTGAACAGATACAAATAATGGCATATATATAGAAATGTAAATATCTAACAGCAGCATATTTCAATTGTCGTTTCAATTGAAATCAAATTTAATAAATATAAGAATGCTAATCGTGAGTGATTTCTCACCTTTCAAAGCTAGAGAGATTCGGCAATGATTAAGTTATGAAATGTAAGCACGACTTCCAAAGCACAGCTAGGTTGGCACGAATATGACGGACGAAGCTGATAGATAGGAATCGACGAGAATGAATCAAATTAGCTTGATAACTGAAACAAGTAAATACTATATCCATATAGAGATATTCTCTAAAATTAATATAAAATTTTAAACTCATATATAAAATAATATAAACTTCCAAAGAAAAATCCAAATAATTAATGATTATAAAATCATTATAAACAATTTTAAAAATATGCATATATAAACTTACCTTGAAACCTTATATATATACAAATTTGGAAATCATGCAGATTGCTAATAAACATACCTTAAGTCTGTACTATGCGAAATATATTATCATATAATACAGGTTTGATTATATATATAACTGTCGAAACTTATATAGTAGGCTTGCTAAAATTTTATAAATTCATAAATGACGTATATATGGTCATTCCCAAAATTCATAAAAACAAATACTAACAAAATTTAAAGTTCATAAACACTAACATATATATACTGTATCACCTAATATATAATTAATATAACTATACACATCTATATAATAAACAACTTTTAAGCAATTCGAATATATATATATATATATACAATAGACTAATATATATATAATATAAATATAAATACATAAGTTAAAACCAAACATATATTATACAACCCACTGTACAGCCTACATATGCTATATGTATATAATATATAAATTCTAAACACATTATATATAGTGAAAATTAGTCACACATCCTTAAAACGGAACTTACTTTCAAAGCGGGTCCCTGTCATAAAAAATATATATTCTACGTCCCTATTTCTGTTTTCCGCCAATTTATTACCCAAATTACCCCTGCGCTTCACTACGAGCTCTAATTCTTCTTCTTATTTTTCGATTTAAATGGAAAACTGCAATTAAATTGAAGACAAATCAAGTTTTTTTTTATGAAATATGATATTCTTAATATTTGCAGTTATAAATAATCGCAACAAATTTCTGCAAATATATGCGATAGTTGCTGAAATTTCTGCAACTATATGCAATAGTTGCAGACATTTTTGCAACTATACACAATAGTTGCATTTGTGCAACTATATGGAATAGTTGCAGAAATGTCTGCAACTATACGCAATAGTTGCAGAAATGTCTGCAACTATTGCAAATAGTTGCAGACAATTCTGCAATTATTTGCAATAGTTGCATTTCTGCAACTATATGCAATAGTTGCAGAAATGTCTGCAACTATACGCAATAGTTGCAGTTATTTCTGCAACTATAAGCAATAGTTGCAGTTATTTCTACAACTATACGCAATAGTTGCAGACATTTCTGCAACTATTTGCAATAGTTGCATTTCTGCAACTATTTGCAATAGTTGCAGAAATGTCTGCAACTATATGCAATAGTTGCAGATATTTCTACAGCTATACAATATAGTTGCATAATTCCTGCAACTATACCCAATAGTTGCAGACATTTCTGCAATTATACCATATAGTTGCAGAAATATCTGCAATTTTTTGCAATTTTTATAAATTTGAAAAAAAATCGAAAATGTTCAATATTTGCTGAGTTGTCTGCAAATATTTGAAATAATTGCAGCTTTAATACAAATTTAAATTTTTGGTATCAACAACGGATCTCATTTTAAAGATAATAAAATTTGCGATTTTTTGGTGAAAACGGTATGTTGATCCGGATTTTGTAAATAAAGTTATACACGTTTGAAAAGTTAAAAACATAAAGGGTATTTGAGTCTTTTTGCGTGCGTGAATTTGAAAATAGGGAGCGGAAACGTAAATGTTGGTTGTGAAGGATGTTTTATCTATTTTAAAACTTGTTAGGGATGTGAGCCAAACTATCCCTTATATATAACTGTAATATAAACATTTATATTATAACTAAATACATAAAAAAATATAACGAAGCAGTTATATATATATACTTAACAAACTGATATACATACTTTGAAATCAACAAATATAAAAGTTGATATATATATATATATATAAACTAAGATAACTTCCATATAACAGATTATGTAAATATAAGCTTATATATAAACTAGCTCTATATTGTAATCCAGATTTTATATTTTTCGCATATTTAAAAACTGTAAAAGTAGAATATAAACCAAAATATGAAAGCTTCATATATCTTCCATACATACTCAAAAAAATCATATAAGAACCTTATACAATCAGATTCAAAGCTATAGCTCACAGTATGCACTATATATATGTTTGTTACCTGCATAACAAGGAGATATGCACAAAGAGAATGGATGCGGTTCAGGGTTCGGCTGTGTTGACTTCGTGAGGTGGAGGCTCGGCTATGAACAGGCAGTGGAGGAAAAGAACTCGGCAGCCGTTCGGAGGAAGGGAGAAAGGTGAGGCGAGAGAAAGGTGAAGGGGAAGAACTGGATGGCGAGGTGGTCAGGGTTGGAGCGGCTGATGGGGAAGGTGGTGTGTGGCTTTGAATGGGAAGGAAGGAAGGATCGACAGCTGTTCCTCCTCTTTATTTATTTTTCCGAGACATGGCCGAACAAAAAGAGAAGAAAAGGGGAAGGGAAGAACAAAGAATGAAGTAAACCAAACAATCCATATTAGTGAACAGGTAGAATTTTTAATATGAAGTGGTTTTGGGAAATGAAGGGTCAGGAAACAATGGAGAGCCACAGTTTTTCAAATGGGTTATTTCTTTGAAATATACAATATATATATATATATTTAATATGAAGAATACAAAACGAATTATAAAGGTAGGTACAACAATAGTCACGGCAATTGATTTTTTTTGGGGAAATGAAACAGTGGCAAAATACACATGTATCTTTATATATAAATAATATAAAATTTGCAAACAAAACATCATAGAAAACTGATCCGTTAAAATATTGGAACCAGTAGATAAAATCAACTATCGAAAAACAACGTCACATTGATGGATTCAAATAATAAAGAATATTAATTTCTAGACAGCTATCTCACAGAGGGCATGGAAGGGCAAGAAATACAAAAGGGTTCAAACCGGGTACCGATACGGTTATCGGTGTACTGATTTTGCAGTGTACCAAACCTCAAAATACATAAGTGAATATACCGTAGAGATCAGCATGATGAGACGATCAAAATGGTATACAGACATCAGTGGTACGACCATCGTATCAAAAGTCGATAATCGTTACCGAAAAATGCTGCTAATTTGTCCGAAATAAGATAAACGGGACAATAGCAGTCCAAATTTGATGAAACAGAAGATGGCGTCTCACTAAGAAGATGATTTACAAATTTATTATGTAAAAATATTCAAGTTTGGAAAATATTTTATTATCATCAATTTTTAACTGATTTAAATTTAAATGAAATTACACAAAAATAAACTTCAATATTATCAGATGAAAATTTACGGTTTGCTATGTTTAAATAGACGTATTACAAATATCAAACTTTTATTTCCAAATTTTATTATTTAAAATTTCACAAAATTTCAATTATTTAAATAAATGAAACCACTAAAATTTACGGGTCGTTACAGCGCGTGCCACTCCGACGCTCCCACGTGGAAACCGCCATCGCCGCCATTTCCTCCGTTTTCTGGTGAACTTCGACACCTTTGACACAATCGAACCCCATAGATGCACTCCACTCAACCTCCTATACCAGACGCAACTTCCCGGTCGTCGATCGGATGAAGATCCACCGTTGAAAACAAAACCCTAATATGGACGGCCGAAACTTCTTCGCCAATTTTTGAAAAAACAAAGCCTCTAATTGAGAAACGAATTGCAGATGTAGATTGCGCTCATCGAGAGCTTCGCAACGATATATTATTCGATAGGATTTGAGGAGTTTGAATTTTCGATTTGATTTGAAATTGAGGATTTAGGGTTTTGATGTTCTGACATTGAGAAGGAGGGAAGGAATAGATGAGCATGAGAAGTACGTATAGAAATTGGAATAGACTGCTAAGGTTAGAGAAAAAATCTATTTATATAGACAGAGATGGATACTAATTGATGGAGCAGATCGAATCGGGTCGAAACGATGACAACAACCCGAAAAGCCCGTTTCATTCCCAAAACGAAAATAGGTCATCCAATATATCGAAATATAGGTTTTCAATATTTTTAAATTCAATGGAACTGGTTTCAAACCTTAATTCCATTGTATACAGAAGTTAGCTTTTAAAATAAAATTATATTCATTTAAATTCTTTTAATTGATTTCTACGCATTTCGAGCTCGCACGATCAAACGATAAGTCTGATCGCTATGAAACTTGAAATCTCAGAATAATTCACTATTACAGATCTGATGAAATTGGTTTCATCGAAATCTGAGACAGTGCCCAAAACCCAATTTTACACGTTAATTAAATAAATTATTAATTTTATTTAATCACTTTTAAATTCTAATTTAAAAGTTAACAATTTTATCCTTCTTGATTACATAGAAATTTATAATCTTTTGAAATTCAATTTTCCATGTAAATTCCAAGGTTTAAATATTACATAAATTTCAGCGTTCAATTACAACTATAATAAAGTCCCAGTTAATTATATTTTAAATTCCAAACTATTCTTTTATTTTGATTTAAATTCTTATGTTAAATCAACTAATACCTTATTGTTGAAACTTCGTATTTACGATATTTTGTAATAACGATATTTTGACTATAACAACTATATAAGTAATTATTGTATACTAACTTGTTTTTGCAGGAATTAATCAAGACCGGATTCAAATAAGCTTCAAATCTTATATATGTATGTATCGAGTCTGTGTCTAGAGTTTACTCATGTTAAAATCTCTCCTATATGATATATATTTCGACACATTTTTCATTTCATTAGCATACTCTCATAATCATTGCATATTCTCATTTTTAGTTTACATTCAAACGTCCGAATGTACCAAATCAGACGTCTGAATCTGGAAAAATGAATATTGTTTAGTACAATATTCAGACGTCTGACTTATTAATTTCAGACGTCTGAAAATGGTTATTTTTAGCCTATTTCCTTTCTGGTTTGAGCTCGTGCAATTTCAGAGGTCTGAATTATTCAATCACTACGCCATAGATTGCATACTGCAACACCAAAGAAGTGATGCAGGAAGTGCCAAAAAATGTTGCTGTAGGCTAAAAAAGGGCAAAGGCAACACTTTCTCGGTGATGCATTTTGCCGCGTTGCCGCAGACCTCAATGGCAACATTTTGACTATCTAAGGCAACATAAGAAATATTATTGCAATAGAACCCTATTTGGGTCTATAGCAACATCCATAGGTGTCTGTACCAACATTCCAAAATGTTGCTATAGATATTAACTTTCTGAATTTGTGGGGCCCACAATGTAGAGCATATTTGATTTTTTAATAGAAATAAATTTTTATTTAATAAAATGCTATCGCACAGAATTTGATATTCAAACAGTAATTTATTTAAATAAATATTTTATTTCAACATTTAAAATAGTACAAATTCCTGACTCCACTATTTTACAATTCAATGATATATAACACTGATATTCACATATACAGATATTCCTCACTACATCACTCAATTCACTCATTACATATGCAGTTTCAATTTATACAGACACCGACACTAACAAATATATGACGAGCCGAGCCGAAGGCGAGCCGAGTGCCGAGCCGAAGGCGAGCCGAGAAGCGGGTCCGGGAGCAGCGCCGGCGGGGGTCCGGGGCACCGCAGTCCCGGCGGGGATCGAGGTTAGGTCGAACAAGTGGGCACCGCCCGATTCATCCGATTTCGGAAGATCGAGCCTTCTTTGAAACGACGTAAAATGATGCACCACACATACTTCTAAACCACCAGCCTCCATCCTCTAATTGCCTCACCAACAAACTATTTCAGCTGCCAAATTCGACTTCAGGTTGCCAAATCGCCTAATAACCTAATCACAATCGCTGATTACCCATTTCGACAACCCAAACATCATCAAACTTTCACACTGCAAATTCGCAACAAAACCAAGCACCACCCTTGGCTGATAGCAAACAACATTGCTTCTCACTGCAAGCTATATACCTACAGATTTGGACCATCAACTCTAAGCAGACTGCTTCGCCTTTCATCAACAAGAGAATCAAAGGTCAGTTCACATACATGTACATTAGTTCAAAGCACCAAGCTATATATCTTCAGATTTGGACCATCATTAGCCTACAAAAGAAAAACCAAACTAGTTTACTCAAGCATTACAATTCATACAAATTCAATTCAAATCAATTACAATTCATACCCATCATCACTTCACCGACCGCATCCAAACTGGAACAACCATAGCCCGCTACATCACTTAACCGACCGCATCCAGACACTACGCCAAATGTTTGTGGTGCAGATAAGTGGTTTTACAACAGTAGAAAGCTTATATATACGTGATATGTCATTTTTCGAACATGAAAGAACAAAATGCAGTGAAAAATTTGACGTATATCAATGTGAAACTACAGAAAACCAGACATTTTGATAACAATACCATTCACACAAAGTATCGAACACTTTTAGTGCATTACAAAATAGCTCTTCCAGTCATTCTCTATTCTATCTTTAAGGTGCAATATGGAAGACCACTCCAATCCAAATTCAACAATAGACCTCAAAATACATGAAGCAAGATGAAATTTTGAAACTTACCATTCGGAAACAGAAAATGCATAAATCCACAGTATCAAATATCACAAAATGAAAGAAAAAAAAGGTCAAAACAAACCGGAAATTAGACAGCCTGCTCTTCATTGGACTGCAGTGGTATCTCAAGCAACTCAAGAGGCACAGTCTCGACGCTCTTAGGTGTGTTCCTGGCAGCAACAGGAACAGCAAGAAAAGTCTTGGTCTTGTTATCGGCCTAATCTTTTCAAGCCCCACGTAATCTTCGACTTTAAATTTATTATCAGGATCGTGTGCTTGGTACCTATTCTTGATTCGAACTCTTCTCTTGTACTTCGGGTGTGGAGCTAAACGAACTACTTCAACTGCCAATTAAATAGAAAACGAAGTTGTGTCCTCTGAATACTGGAGTGGAAAATTGAATAGAAATGTAATAGCATCAGATCCGATTGGATTAAAATGGAACATCTTCTATACAGATTAGGGAAAACGAAATTAGGGATTTGGAAATTGGAAATTGGGGGTGAGAACGAAATGATTGAAAAGTAAAGCGGGAAAACGAAAATTTGGAACAAATTGTAGTGGTGATCCATTTTAACAGTCGGATTAAATGTAGACCGTTGGATCGTATTCACGCGGATTGCTAATTTTATTAATTTTTTAATTTGAATACATCTATAGCTACTGCAACATCTTGTTGATACCTATGCTAACACCTTGAAGCAAGTGTTGTAATAGACAAAAATTAGCATACCTATCGTTACATTATAGCTAGCAACACCATGTAATTTCGTTGCAGTAGGCCATCTATGGCGTAGTGAATTCAGAAGTCTGAATATCTATAACGGCTATATTTTCAAATAGGCACTTCCATTCGTGAAGAGATGCGTTCTTCATTTCAATAGATATGACCATATCTCTTCATGATAACTCTTCACGAACATATGCACCTATTTATAATCTATATAATCACATTAGAATCATGTTTCCATAACTTAATTCAATTTATTCTTACTCTACTCTCATTTTCTTTGATTCTAATACTCTTGTGCATTCAATTTCATATAAATTCATTCTATTACTTCCTTATTCTTCATGTTTTATATATATATCATAAAGGAGAAGATTATAGAAAGGGTGTACTATAATTGACAAATTCGTGTTATTAAAGAACACATAGAGTCAAGAAAACTTTATTTGTAAAAGTCCTATTCTGCCGTTTAGGCGTGTGAAGTCCTCTTCGGCCGCTGAGGCGAAATCCTGTTCCGCTGCTCAGGTCCTTGTTCGGCTGCTCAAGGGTTGTATAGACCTATTCCTCCGGGTTAAGTGAGGGTTATTGTTTTAGTGAAATTCCAGAAGGAGTCTGGGACTGGATGTAGAACAGGAAGTTCGAACCAGTATAAAAATTCCTGGTGTGCTTTTTTTATTTTACTTATTCACATTGCTATAGTATCTTAGTTTATTTCCGCACTAGTATAGTATAATTCCATATAGCACGATCCGCACTGTCTTTTCACTTATGAATTAATTAGACATAAGTTTCCATTTCATTACATTCATTATTCTACAGTTAACATCTTTTACCAAATTAATTTCAATATTTCAATTATATTACTTTTATTTCAAACGGATTAAATAATAAGGTAATAATTATAACAATTTTTTTACATTAATAATTCATATATATTAACTTATTGTTTACAACCAAGGGTTATACATTGCTTACCAAACTGATTTCCTATTCTATATTAACTAGTCTCAATTAAATACATATTATTTCACCATTAATACAGCATTTAATTCATTTCTTATTGACTTATGATTATTTCCAATTTAAGCTCTACAATTACATTCCTAATCAAAATTATTAACTTATTTTAATAATCTTTTTCATTTATAAATCATAAATTATAATTACTCCCAATATTAAATTCAAAAATCTTATTGAATTTAATAGTTTTAATTATCAAAAATACGAGTCGTTCAAGAATAAGTCATATTTCATATCAAAATATCATATTCGCTCCAAAATCATTCCAAAATAGGTTATATCTTCATATCAAAACATTCATATTTAAACCATTGATTTAAATCTAAATAATTCCTCTTCTAAAACAATTTGAATATTGGAAATGGTTTTGAATAATTAAAATAGTTTGAATATTGAGAATAGTTTGGATAATTAAAATAGTTTTAATATTGAAAAATAGTTTGGAATAATTAGAATAGTTTAAAGATTGGAAATTGTTTTGAATATAAAATAGATTTTAATATTGAAAATAGTTTGGATAAATAGTTTATATATTAAAATAATTTATATATTAAAATAATTTATATTAAAACTTATTCTTCCTTTTCAAAACGATTTGAACTCATGTTCCCATTTCAAATCACAACAAATTCAACTTTTCAACTTTCAATTCAAGTCAACTTCATATTCAAATTCCTATTTACATCAGCCTCAATTCAAAACAATTTTAAACTTTACATCAAATTCAATTTAAACAATCCTATTCAAATGGCTGAAAGTCTCAATTCAATTTCTCATTTTTAAACAATTTTTGTTTAAATCCATTTCAAATCCAAACTTGAAAATACCAATTTAAAACCATTTTAAATAAAGTAAATTCAAAGTTTAAATTAAAAATTAAACCTTTCAAATAATTCACTCATGATAAATTCAAATCATATCTCAATTTTGACTTAAGGTTACAAATTAATCCTTAAACAATTTCATTTAAACAGTTTCAATTTCAACATTTCAAATCTCGTATTAGAAATTAATTTAATTCATATAGATCCAATTTTTATTTTCTTAAAGCAATATCATTTAAACCAATTCAAATTTATGGTTTGAAACCATTTGATTTAACCAAATTCAGTGTCTGCATATAATTTTCTACCCTATGGCCAAGTGATCGTTTATTTCAATTTTAGTTACCTGGATATATATATCATTTCAACCCATAATTAATTGTCATAGGTATATATCATTTCAACCAATTTCTAGCTCATTTCCAATGGTCCAAATGATAATATAAATAATGTCAATAAATAATAGGTAATAACAGGAATATGTCAAATAAATAAACAACCATAAATCCATCATCAATAATAGGCATACAATAACAATTAACATCCAAATCAGCTAATATATCACAATAGTTATTGATTATCATTTGTCAATGTTTAACTAGAAATTAAATTCAATATTAATTTAAATGTCAATTTAATTCAATATAATATTCAATTTCAATTAAAATATCAATTTAAACTACCAAACAGCAACCAATAAAATTCTTATCACTTCATAAATTTAATTCAATCAACATAAGAAGGTTTAGTATTGCGTGAGTGGGTTAGATCACTCAACTTTGATTTATAGCTCATTAAAAATCCAATAAAAGCCCAAATTCTCAATCGTCTCCAAATACAACCAAACCAGTTCCATGTCCAGAATTTCGATGCGAACCCAGAGGAAAAAACCGTGTGCAAATCCGAGTTCGTATGCAAAAGTTATTCACGTTAGAAGGTTGAAATTTTAAAATTAAAATAAATGGATGGCAAAATCATAAATAGATTACCATCTCTGTATCGTGCACGCACACGAAGAAACCCATCAGGCTGCCCCTTCATGTCGCTGCCGCGCCACCTACGTTCGCCTGCACCTAGATCGGACGTCGCTGCCGCCTTCCCCCTGGCCTACCGCCCTCCTTCACCACGCGCAGCCTCCTCCAGCTCGCCAGAGAACTTCCGTCGCTGCCGTGGTTTACTCATGATTTCTTGCAAACCCTGATGCCTTCGACCAGATCCAAACTAGTAGATCAATCCACTAGATGAATGCTGCTCCTATCCTCTACACGCCAGTGCCTTCCGATCGTCGTATAGTTGACGTTTCACTGTTGATTTGCAAACCCTACAACGTACAGCCGATACTTCTTCGCTGAATTCTGGACAAACGGAGCCTCCAATCAAAAAACGAATAACAGACGCTGATTCCGTTCGTCCAGAGCTTCGCGATGATATATTATATGATAGGTTTTAAGCAGTTTGATTTTTTACGATTTGATTTGGAATTGTAATTTAGGGTTTTGAGATGTCTACCATTCGGAAGGAGCAGGTGAGAATAACAAATGCGTACAGAAATTAGAGTAGAAGCTGCTAGCGTTATAACAACATATATATAGACAAAGCTGAAATAGGAATAGATGGAACAAATCGATTGGGCCAAAGCGATAACAAAGGCTCGTAAACCCCTTTTCGTTCCCGAAACGAAAATAGATCATCCTATATATCGAAATATAGGTTTCAATATTTTTAAACTCAATGAAACTAATTTCGAACCCTAATTCTATTGTATATGGAAGTTAGCTTTTAAAACCAAATTATATTTATTTAAATTCCTTTAATTGATTTCTACGCGTTTCGAGCTCGCACGATCAAACGATAAGTCCGATTGCTACAAAACTTGAAATCCTATAATAATTCACTATTACGAATCCGATGAAACTGGTTTCATCAAAATCTGAGACAGTGCACAAAAAGACTACTTTTACACGTTAATTAAAACAATCTATTTTAAAAATCAATTTAATCGCTTTTAAATTCTAAATTAAAAGTTTTCTATCATCATTCTTGATTAAACAGAAACTAATAATCTTTTGAAATATAATTTTCCATGTTAAATACAAGATTTAAATATTAAATTAATTTCAACGTTAGACTACAACTGTAATAAAACCCGTTCATTATAAATCAAATTCTTTGATTTTTGATTTAAATTCTTATTATTAAATCAAAAAATACCTTATGAATTCTTTAAACATAAGTTTTCATTTTATTACACTCATCGCTCAATAGTTGATGTCTTCTCTCATATTAACTGAAATATTTAATTTCATTAAATTTCATTGATTTCCAAATTAATTTCAAACGGATTGAATAATAAGATGATAAATAAAACAAAAATGACATTTAAGTAATTTAAACACATTTATAAATTTATTGTTTACAAACAAAGGTTAATAAATTTACGTACTAAATAATTGATTTCATATTCTGTATTAAAACCAATTTCAATTTAATAACATATAACTTCACCACTAAATACAACATTGATTTTAATCCTTATTTACCTTTATTATTGCAATTGATTGAAATTACATTAAAACGGTTGTCAATTACATTCAATCAATATTATTAAATTATACTATAATAATTTTTTTTCCATTAATAAATCATAAATTTTAATTTCTCACAATATTAAATTCCAAAGTCTTATTTAATTTAAAATTTTTAATTGTCAAAAAATACTGGTCGTTATATCTTTACTTTCCCAAATTAAACAAGCACTTTCCTTAATGATCTATGCCTCTTTTGTTCGGATAAAGAAGGATGAATCGCCTAGAAAATAACAGTAGGCAGAAAGACGGTTTAACTTCTCCATCAGCAGGCTTGCGAATTCGATAGGGAAACTGGTTTTCATTCGCTTCTTGGCAGACTGATTAACTCCTCCATCAACAGGGTTGTGAATTCGACAGGAAAACCGGCTTCTTGGCATCTAACTTCAGTGTGAGGAACACTTATTCTCCAAAATGAAAGATCCATGATTCCAGAGGTGGTAGCATCGATTGATGGGACATCAAACTTTACCTATAATTAAGATGTAATAATAAATTGTAATCTAAATAGGTGAGAAGACATACCGAACAAAAAGTTCAGGTGAGAAGTCGATGCTTCATGTTCAGGTAAAATCGCTATAACTTAGGCCACCCACTATTTGCAAATTTCCCAGTCCATCAAGTTGTTTTCATTGAGCATGTTCTTTGATTTACTTGCTCTGATGCCACTGTTTGCAAAT
This sequence comes from Allium fistulosum, assembly GCA_030737815.1. Lineage (NCBI taxonomy): Eukaryota > Viridiplantae > Streptophyta > Magnoliopsida > Asparagales > Amaryllidaceae > Allium > Allium fistulosum. The sequence continues at coordinate 1,171,037,235 of CM060902.1, read as the reverse complement.
ATTTTATTTATTTATTTGCATCTCAACATTAATATGTAGTTGGTAGGCTCTAGAGGTGGAATATGGATGCAAGCTCTATTTCAGACCATACACAACAAGAGTCAAGGTAATATTATATGATCGTTTATGTATTTTATATAACATATAGTTTTCAATCTATGATGTGAACATTTATTTTAACATGATTTTCCTTATATGATTTGGTTTGATCAAAAATCGTCTTGCAAATTTTTGTCAACTATACACGTTGACCTTGATTTATCTTCGTTATCAAGTATGCCCTTATGATTTAATGTTTCAGTTCTCATGGTTATGTATATATGCATGTAGTGGTGAGCAATATCTGATCAAAATTGAATAACTCCATTGGTTGTAATTTTTGCTTCAAAAAAGAACAAAAAAGAAAATACATCATTTATTGTAAAAGTATATAAAGGAAACTTCCCCTTACCTTATCAATCTATGTGAAGAAAAATAATTAATTTGTCGTTCATGCATGTATTTTTTTAACTTGCTTACAATTTCATTCTCATTTAGTGATCATCATTCTTTAACTATTTACAGTGATATATACTTTTCCTGCTAACTTTCGAATTTACATGATGCACGGTGCTTACTAACCTTCGAAGGCAATGTTCTTTTAACACTACATGCTATAAAAGCAATGAAAAAAAATTAATTGGAAAGCTTAACTATGTTTTATAAAAAAATAATGATAAATAAGTTTCATAAAAATTAATTAAAATTTTAAAAATAACTAAGTTTTTTAAAGTTAACGATCTTTTATAAAAAATTAACTAAGTTGGCTAAGTTTTATAAATTATAACTATGTTAACTAAGTTTATATAACTAAATTTATAAAAATTAACTAAGTTTTATTAAAATTAATTAAGTTTATTAGAATTATTTAAATTATATAAAAAAATGAACTAAGTTAACTTAGTTTTATAAAAATTAATCAAGTTTTATAAAATTTTAACTAAATGAACTAACTTTTACAAAATTTAACTAAATGTTATAAAAATTTAACTAAGTTAACTAAATTTTAACCTAGTTTATAAAAATTAACTAAATTTTATAGAAATTAACCATGATTATATAAATTAACTAAATTTTATAAATATTATCCATGTTTTTAAAAATCAATTTTTTAATATAATTTAACCAAGTTTTATAAAAATTTAACTAATTTAACTAAATTTTATAAAAATTAATCTAGTTTACAAAAATTAAATATTGTTTGTAAAAATTAACCAAATCTTAAAAAAACTAACCTCTTTATTAAAATTTACTAAGTTAACTAAATTTTATAATAATTAAATAAGCTTGTAAAAACTAATTAATTTAATCTAGTTTTATAATAACTAATAAGTTTATAAAAGTTTACTAAGTTTATAAGAATCAACTAAGTTAACTAAGTTTTATAATAGTTAAATAAATTCATAAAAATCAATTAAGTTAAACCATAAAACATGACTGTTAGATATATGAGGTCAACACGTACTTATTCTAATTTGAGTTTGAATTATGAATAATAAGTAATATAAACAATCCTTAACCGTGATAGGATTATATATTTGACATAAGATTATATAGTGTGTATGTGTCGACATTTAGCATGTCAATATGTTTAATATGTATGTTTTTGTTTATACCTTATTCGTATACCTTTTCATATGTCTTCGTACACATGCCTAAAATGCTCTCCCTTTTTCTTGTAGGGTATTGGATGTTTGAAGATGACAAACATAGACATTCTATGATCATGGTATTTTGGTACTTTCTTTTGTAGAGTCCTAATGGTCTACTGTCATGTATGTTTAAAAATATCGGTGATGAAATATTATATATGTTAGCACCAAAATTGGTCACTAACCTCGTAGAAGAAGATTGTGAAGAGATATAAGTGGTGAAATCAAATTAAACAGAGAAGACAGTGCTAATCTAAATACAGAAAGTAAGAACACCAAATTTATAGTGGTTCAGCGTAATTGCCTACGTCCACTTTGAGGTTAAACTTTATTGATCTTCTTTATAGTTGATTACAAATACAATTCGTGAATCAAATGCTTGAATGAAGTTGTTTAAGTAGAGAAGATGAGTCTCGAAAATGGCAGAGTCTCCCCAGTATTCTCTCTCCCAAAAAGGGGATCCCTTTCACTGTGACCCTGCCCCTCTATTTATAGACAAAGATGGGCTGGACTTCCCAAGTGGGCTGATGGCCGAATGCTCCAGCCCGAGTACAGTGGTCGCTGTATGCCGAGCAAGGTTTGCCGAACGCTCTGATGCCGAGCAGTCCTTTCTGTGCCGAACGATGTGGTTCGATGTTTGGGAGGTGCAAGGTGTTAGTCAGTCAAAGCCAAACGCTCCTCTAGACGCCGAGTACTCTTGTGCCGAGTACTTCCGATGCTACCGGGTACTACGCCGAGTACTCCTGTATGCCGAACCACAGATGCTGCTGAGTTCTCCTTGATGTCGAGTGCTCTTGTATGCCGAGCAGTCTCGTATGTCGAACAGTCTTGATGCCGAGCAGTCTTGATGCCGAGCACTCTTGATGCCGAGCACTCTTGCTGCCGAGCATTGGTTGACGCCGAGTGCCAGTTGACGTCGAACACTGTTGGGTGCTTCGCCGAACATTACTGGATGCCGGACACTATGGATGCTGTGTACTTCGCCGAACACACCTGGATGTCAAGTGCTTCACCGAACACACCTGGATGTCAAGTGCTTCGCCGAACACTCCTGGATGCCGGTCACTCTCTGATGCCGAGTACTGGTTGCCGAGTACTACGCCGAGTACTCCTGGATGTCAAGTGCTTCGCCGAACACACCTGGATGTCAAGTGCTTCGCCGAACACTCCTGGATGTCGGTCACTCTCTGATGCTGAGTACTGGTTGCCGAGTACTACGCCGAGTACTCATGGATGTCAAGTGCTTCGCCGAACACACCTGGATGTCAAGTGCTTCGCCGAACACTCCTGGATGTCGGTCACTCTCTGATGCCGAGTACTGGTTGCTGAGTACTACGCCGAGTTCTCCTAGATGTCGAGTACTAGTTGCCTGGCCAAATATCCAGGAAACACTTGCCCCCCAAAGTGTATCGCGTGGCCGAACGTGATGCGCTTTGAATCTGGTACAATTTACCTCGGAGGTACCTTCTCGAGAATGTTAGCGAAGGAGGTGCAAGACGAGCAAGGTTGGGATGCCGAACGATACGTTCGAAGCCGAACGTACCTCGCGTGTCGAACGTCTCTCCGCTACGATGCCGAACGCTCCGGTATTGACCGGTTCCACCGGGTATAGCCTCTTCGACTTCTACCTCCCTCTATATAACCGGGCGCCCTTCCACCATTTTTCTTTTACGCCTTCTTTTCTATCATTCCTAGAGATTTGCAACTCTTGCCATCCTATCTGATATAAAGTCTAATTAATCCACCCTCAACTTCGATCGTCGAATTAGGTATCATTCCTTCCACAATTGCATTACTTCCACTTTAGGTTCATCACATGGTTTAGTTGTAAATGCATGGCTAGTGGAAGTGGTTTGCTCGTTTGGAGTCGCCGCACGGTGTATGGTAGTTAAGCCTAGCTCCTTTGTGCTGATCAAGATTGGAAGAAAAAAGGAAGATGGGGAGTAGAACGGCGTAACCTGCGCCGGGCGATCTGTCTCTGTCGTTCGGCGTAAATGGAGAGGGAGCAGGGTGGAGTTATGATCGAAGGCGGAGCGCTACTCCAGCCGAACGAACTTAGGCCGAACACTACCCTAATGCCGAACAGACACATACGCCGAATATCATTTAGACCGAACGACATAATCGTCGAACAACTGTCGTGCCGAACAGTACCTAGACATGCCGAACGAACACATTCGTGCCGAACAAAACTTAGACATGCCGAACACACATATATGCCGAACAGAACTTAGACATGTCGAACACACATATATGCCGAACAGAACTTAGGTCGAACAATTTCAATGCCGAACAACATTCAAATGTCGGACAGTAACTTAGGTCGAACAATTTCAATGCCGAACAACATTCAAATGCCGAACGGTATAAATGTCAGACTACACTTAGGCCGGTCACTTTATAAATCATATGCTTTCTGGATCTGGAACTGTAATCGCCTCAAGGCAAGCTTTTTGAGACGGTCAGCGATGACGGTCTTCGAAGGGGATGATTCGAAGCTAATTATTATATCTTTAAAAACCTTTAGATTCTTATTGCTTGTACACAATTGCTTGCACTAGTTCACACACCACACGGGGGGAAAAATCATGTTGCTAATTCTAACGTTCAACGTTTTTTAAGTATAGCTTTCTCAAGCATTTAGCCAGGTTCATTATTTATTCGGGATGTCGAGAAAATCTAGTTCTGCCACCATATCTGACAGGCCTGGGCCGTCAGCAAGGCAAGGAGCCGCTGATACTTCTAATCCGTCAACTTCTCCCGCTCATAACTTGGCGCCTATTGCTCTGGAGGCAACCATCTTACTAGACAATCCGATCGATTCTCAAGCCTCGAAGATCAACGAAGCTCCTCTACGACGGATATGCTCTATTCATGGGATTCCTTTTGCCGACGTGTTAGTTCCTTCAAGACACGATCGCCCTCATCTGCCCCCAGTCGGGTACACTACCTGCAACAAGTTTATGTGTTGGATGGGCAGCGTGCCTCCATTTAACTTATTTCTCCGGGATGTACTGCAGTACATAGACATAGCTCCGTCGCAGCTGCACCCGAACGGCCATGCATTTCTATATGGGACTTATCTACTTTTCATGGCTCTCTTCTCCAGACCTCCAACCGCCAGTGATATCAGATATATTTACATGTTCAAGAGACGGAAAAACAGTCCTTCTTTTATGTTCCTCGAGCCATACCACAAATGCCAGATCTTGACAGGGGCCTGTAGCAAATTCGCCCTGTACAAACAGGAATGGTTCTATGTGCGCTGCCCTTCTGGTTTCGCTAGGAGATGGGTTGAAGGCAGTAAGTCTCTCTGCTAAGTCACTATTCGTATTTAATCGGAGTCATGCTTTTCCTAACTCTTCATCTCATCTTTTCAGGTATTAACCCGCGTTCGGAAGGCCGAGGATATTCTGAGGCTGTTGAAGCCATTAGAGCTCTTCCTACTGAGGATTGAGACATCCGGACTATAATTTCAAATGAATCACTGTCGGGGTTTGGCTTGCTAGCCCCTGGTCGTCGGATCAGCCTTCCAGAAGGTGTCACCATTCCCAAACCTTCGTCCGGTAAAGGGAAAAAACAGGCCGGATCGTCGTCGCGTCGCACTCCCGATACGCACGGAGAAGGTGAGCGCAGAGGAGATGATGTTCCTGAGACTCAAGGCGAGAACGTGGGTCCCGCTTGGAATCCGGCAATCGAGGTTCAAGACATTGAGACGTCATCCTCCCCTTCGAAGGGGAAGAAGAAGTTGAAATATACAGTTCAAAAGGAGAAAATTGGTGGCACTTCAAAAGCTACGCCTATCCCTCCTGAGAAAGAGGCTTCTTCGCAGCATCTGGAAAGTTCTCTGAGGGGTCTGTCCAACTTGTCCATCCCCGATGATTTACTTAATTACGGGTTCGATGATCCTGAAGCTCTCAAATTCTCTTCGCCCGCGAGAGGCAACGCAGGAGTTCAACTCCCGGCTCAATGAGACAATACTCCGATTAGCAAAGATAAACGAACGGGTCCGTCGGGGGGAACACTAGGACACACATGCACATACGCATTCCATAATATACTTCAAGTCCTTTTTCTTATCTCGTGAATTTTCCTTAACTCGTTGTTATCTCCATTCTTTGCAGGTGATATGGGCCGCTCTCACGGACTTGATCACCTTCAGGGGTCTTCTATATTCCATCACTCTAGACGGGATTTCGGTTCAGGCAGACGCAGGGACCGAGGTGATTATGAAGATATGGACAATCGTCCTCGTGAGTCATCTCACCGCAAGAAAGCACATTCTCAATCTTCCCAGTCCCGCGATCTTCCTCCTCCAACTGAGCCGGATAAAGAGAAGTCTTCGCAGAAGGGTTATCAGTCTGATGCTGCTCGAGAACAACACTCCAGTTCATCGAGTACGAGGCAAGTTCGAGAGCAACGTAAAAGAACGGAATTCTCAAAGCCTCCTCCTCCTATTCCTGCAGTGGATCCAACTGTTGCGGAAAAGATGGTCGATCTTAAGGCCAAGTTTCCAAAAATTTGCTTCGATGGTCTGAAGTTCCTCCCGGCCATTCATTATATTCCCGGGCATGTGAAGCAGAGCGCCATTGCCTGCAATAACGACGTCTATGTTCAACATGACGCGTTCGTGCACTTGGTGGAGAAGATCTCGGAAGTGTCCGTCGAGCGTCAACACGAGATTGACCGTCTGAATCTGGAGGCTGACAGCGATAAGAAAATCATCAAACTCCAAGACGAAGAGCTCGCTTCATATAAGTCAAAGCTAGAAGCCGCTGAACAAAGCGCAAAAAATACTGCCGAGGCAGTTACTCGTTTAGAGGCGGCTCACAAAAAAGAGCTTGACGAAGCAGTCCAGCACAGCGGTGCCCTCGCCCTAGAAAAAGACTCTGTCCAAAAGGAAAGGGACGCACTTGCTACTCAAGTCAAGGAGCTGAAGGAATTACTTTCCAAGGAGAAGGAAGACAAAGTAGCTGCTCAAGAAGAATCGCAGCGATACTATGATGAGATTGTTGCTACCCGACTCCTGAAGACAAAGCTCGATGACGAACTCGCCGGGGTCGAGAAAATGAAGGACGAGGCCCGTGAGGAGGGCAAAAGAATGGCTGTGGAAGAGCTTGATTCTCGCCTCGAGGCGGCCGCAGAAGCCGGCAGGGAAGAGGTCAAAAGTATGTTTGACCCGTTGATCGCCGAGTATGGAGCTCGCGTCCTTATGCACCGCGACTTAACATTTCTGGGCGACGGCTACCTCAAATCCCTGGCTGAGGCGTGGGAAACTCTGATAAGGATCAAGAAGGTCGAGTCGGGCTCCAACGAGGTCGATGAGGATGTCTTGGTGAAGGAGTTCCTAAGGGGGAATGAGCCATCAGACTTTTCCGCAGCATTGGCACTTTATAGCAAAGGCTCTTCCCCTCCGAAAGAGAAGAATGACGAAGCTGGCCCGTCTGGGGCCGATGCTACTACTCCTCACTTTGCCGCTCCTTACGCTGCTCAATCGGCCGGTCGGCCAACACTTGATCCATTCGAGCAGCATGCTAGTTATGATCCCGAAGATCCCGGGCTTGGTGTTTATGTGCTGTCACCTATCCTGGAGGGTGAAACCCCTCGTGCCACCGATAGCCAACCGAACCCTGGTAGGAATTCTTCTTTCTCTAGAAGTTGAAGAGTTCCCGTCATTTTTCAGCAGTGGCTATTCGTTCTAATGCTCATTCCTTATGTTTTCGTGCAGGTTGCTCTGACGCCGAGCCAACTCCGAGGAGCGATGACGCCAAGGAGGAAGCAGAGAAAACAAGCGACGTTGCTCACGCAGGAGTAACTCCCGGTCCAGACGCTCAAGTGATCGGGGCGCTTGATGATGACAAACTTGATACTTCGTCTCCTGCCGAAGGAAGCGATGAAATTAAAATCACTGGCGCCTCTGAGCATACTTCAGAGATGAGCATGAAGGACCGTCTCGCCGACGAGGAGAAGAAAAAGGTCAAAGTCAAAGTTGAATCTGAAATACTGGAACTCACTGACCCGCGGAGCAGACCTTTGAAAATCATTCTCCCGGGCAGGTCCAAACCACTAGATGTTCCGTCTCCTACTCCTGACTCTGTTTCTCTAGCAAGCAAAAAGTCCAAGAAAAAGCGTGAGGGAGAGGAGTCATCGGAAACACCAAAGGAAGACAAGAAGAAGAAGTCGAAGAAATAATCGATGCACTTGTTCAACAAGTCTCCTGCTTAAGTTTTGTAATTGTTTTTATCTTCCAGAACTTGTAGTTTGTATAGAGAGGTCTGAATTTTGTAGGAGCGATCATGTATCCCCATTTTGGACTTATTGAATAAAGTTTTAGTTTCTTTTTGTTTGAATGATTCTCTTGTCTTTATTTGGTTTGCTGACTAATTGTAGCCATAACTCAAGTTCTTATGAGTTGCATTATCTCCCGGTCCATTCTTGTGCTGTTCAAACATTTTTGGACATGGCGTACCTCTCGTCCCACATCTTTTGAGTACTTGGACTTCTTGCTGACTCTGTGCCCCGGGGACTTGGAGGCTTGAAATAGTTTATACTCTAGTCCGCGCTCCAGGGAATTAGAGTACTTCGCTCCGCACTTCGAGGATTCGGAGTTTCAAAATCTTTTATATTCTAGTCCGCGCTCTGGGGACTTAGAGTACTCTGATCCGTGCTCTGGGGATTCGGAGTTTTGGAATCGTTTATACTCTAGTCCACGCTCTGGGGACTTAGAGTACTTCGATCCGCGCTCTGGGGATTCGGAGATTTGAAGTTGTTTATACTCTAGTCCGCGCTCTGGGGACTTAGAGTACTCCGCTCCGCACTCTGGGGATCCGGAGATTTGTAGTCGTTTATACTCTAGTCCGCACTCTGGGGACTTAGAGTACTCTGCTCCACACTCTGGGGATTCGGAGATTTGAAGTTGTTTATACTCTAGTCCGCGCTCTGGGGACTTAGAGTACTCAGCTCCGCACTCTGGGGATCCGGAGATTTGAAATCGTTTATACTCTAGTCCGCGCTCTGGGGACTTAGAGTACTCCGATCCGCGCTCTGGGGATTCGGAGATTTGGAATCGTTTATACTCTAGTCCGCGCTCTGGGGACTTAGAGTACTCCAATCCGCGCTCTGGGGATTCAGAGATTTGGAATTGTTTATACTCTAGTCCGCGCTCTGGGGACTTAGAGTACTCCGATCCGCGCTCTGGGGATTCAAAGATTTGGAATTGTTTATACTCTAGTCCGCGCTCTGGGGACTTAGAGTACTCCGATCCGCGCTCTGGGGATTCGGAGATTTGGAATCGTTTATACTCTAGTCCGCGCTCCGTGGACTTAGAGTACTCCGATCCGCGCTCTGGGGATTCGGAGATTTGGAATCGTTTATACTCTAGTCCGCGCTCTGGGGACTTAGAGTACTCCGATCCGCGCGTTGGGGATTCGGAGATTTGGAATCGTTTATACTCTAGTCCGCGCTCTGGGGACTTAGAGTACTCCAGTCCGCACTCTGGGGACTTGGAGGTTTAAGTCGTTTATACTCTAGTCCGCACTCTGGGGACTTAGAGTACTCCAGTCCGCACTCTGGGGACTTGGAGGTTTTAGTCATTTATACTCTAGTCCACGCTCTGGGAACTTAGAGTACTCCAGCCCGCACTCTGGGGACTTGGAGGTTTAAGTCGTTTATACTCTAGTCCACGCTTTGGGGACTTAGAGTACTCCAGTCCGCACTTTGGGGACTTGGAGGTTTAAGTCGTTTATACTCTAGTCCACGCTCTGGGGACTTAGAGTACTCCAGTCCGCACTCTGGGGACTTGGAGGTTTAAGTCATTTATACTCTAGTCCACGCTCTGGGGACTTAGAGTACTCCAGCCCGCACTTTGGGGACTTGGAGGTTTAAGTCGAGAGTAGTCGTATTTCCACTCTTTAATTTGTATTCATCTACTGTATCGAGGCTAATTTCGTCGAATGAACAATCGAACCACGTTTGCTCACGGAATGGGATTCTGCCCCCAGGATGAGGGATGGAATTTGAAAAATGGATGATCGATTCTCGTCCGCTTGGTGATTATAGCTCTTCCAATCAAGTCAAGGAAGGAGGTATATGACAGATGGTTGGATCACATCCATGTTGGGTTAGATAGCCAAATCTCTTACAATTTGCTCCGTATCTCCTTCTAGAAAATAAGGATAATAGATTGTTGAGTAGACAAAGTAAGTTGCTATGTTCCAAGGTGCAGTCGTGTCCATATATTGACAGCGATGGTTAGCGAGTACGCAGTCTACCATAGCTACTTCAAGTTGGGCTTTCGAACAACCTTTCGTGTTCAGGGTAGGATTTGATGTGTAAATGATCGAATGACGTCCACCTTAGACGGATCCCGGCATCACTGAGCTTCATGAGGGGTATCTGTCTTTTGTCGAACTTTGTTCTATGACTCGATTGGAGTGGATGATCGGGCCATATTCATTCCGAGCAGTTTAGGTCTCCAAGTCAAATGTGGAGGTCGATGGATGGATGGTCGGTTGTTCGAATCGATCATAAGTTGAGCATACGAACTCGGATCGCCTTGAAACTTGGAACGTTGGCTTCCCTGGCTTTGATTGTTATGTCTTGTTAATCGTGGCTCGATCTAGACTCGGACAAAATCCATTGATATCCATAGTGAGTCTTTGTGTAATCGATCTCCAAGACGAACTGTCACTGGTTTCTAATCAAGTTCTTGGTGTCACGGCCTTGCCAAAAGGCGGGATAACATTTGCCCCCCAAAGGACGTCTTGTGTAAACATGACGTGCTTTGAAAAACTGCAGTCTTTCATGCTGAATATTTCCGTTCAGTTGATTGCTTGACAGTCGTCTCTCAATCATTTCGTTGCAATCTTCTTTTAGACAAATGTTCAACTAGCATGCTTTGCTTTGGTTCTGCCCCCAGTTCTAGGGATGAGTATGGAGTTGATGTATGTTTATACTCCGTCTCGCACTCTGGGAGTACGGAGTTGAGTAGATGTTTATACTCCGTTTCGCACTCTGGGAATACGTAGTTGATTAATGTTTATACTCCGTCTCGCACTCTGGGAGTACGGAGTTAATTAATGTTTATACTCCGTCTCGCACTCTGGGAGTACGAAGTTAAGTAGATGTTTATACTCCGTCTCGCACTCTGGGAGTACGGAGTTGATTAATGTTTATACTCCGTCTCGCACTCTGGGAGTACGGAGTTGATTAATGTTTATACTCCATCTCGCACTCTGGGAGTACGGAGTTAAGTAGATGTTTATACTCCGAGTTGGACCTTTCCCGAGCTGTCTCCAGACTGCTTCACAGCAATGTTGCTTTTTATTGACTCCTGGACAGGCCCTGGCGCCTTATCTCGTCGTACCCACCTAGCTTCCTCTCTTCTTATGAACTGGTGTGCCTTAGAGTAGAAATGCTCTAGCGTAGCCGGAGGTTTTCCTGCTAGCCAGTCTCCAAACTCAGAGTCTGGATCCACACCTCCCATTACAGCCATCAGAATTGCATGGTCATTGGGATTACTGACTTCGGTTGCTGCTATGTGGAACCTTTGTAAATATTCCTTCAACGACTCCTCAGGATTTTGGATTACACTTGACAGAGACATCACGTCCTTTGGGCGCGTAGTGTGTATCCTGAACTGCTCAATAAACTTCTTTGCCAACTCCTCGAAATTTGATACGAATCGCGGAGGAAGTCGGGTGAACCACATAGTAGCGATCCCAGATAGAGTAATCGGAAAGCACCTACACTTGGTGGCATCATTCGCTCTGGCTTTATCCATCATCCATTCGTACCTCATGACATGTTGTCTAGGATCAGTCTTTCCTTCATATGCGGGAATAGTAGGCATACTAAACTTCCTGGGGTACGCCGCCTGCAACACAACATCCGTGAACGGAGTATGACTTCTTGACACTCCCCAATCGTCATTCGATAACCCCTGATTTTCCTTCATCAACTGCCTGATCATGGCTGTCAGATCTGGTGTCTGTATGGAAGGCGGAAGGTTAGTGTCTGTTCTACGTGCCTGACCATGTTGGTGCCTCCTCTCCTGGCGACCTGCCAATTGTTCGTTCTGAGGTCCGACGTCGTTAGCGTTTTGATGATCTGGACCTCCATCCTCCATTTGTACTCCGGTCCCGAAGTTCCCAGCTCTTGCTTGGTTACGGTCTCCAGTCGTCTGAACATCAGCTTCTGCTCGTGCAGCTTTAGTCTTACGTCGTCTGCGCCTGGGAGGTTCATCAGAGGAAGTTGAGCTGTCAGATGAAGAGTAAGGAGCGGGATTGCCCCCAGCATTCTGTTGCTGCTGTTGAGTGAGTTGTGCCATCAGGTTGGCGTTAGCTTGCATCTGCTCTCCTAGTTGTCTCCTGCTTTCCCTGAATTCTCTTATCAAGTCATTGAACTCTATTCTGGTGACAACTGGAGTCTGTTCTTGAGCGGCAATTCCTGCACTCGGAATCGCTGGTTGATTGCTAGGTCCTGCTTGATGCACACTAGCAGTTTCGTGGGCATCCGCATTATGAGAAGCTGACCTGGTACGTGGTCTTGCCATTGTAGAGTTATTGGTATGAACTCTGAGTAGAATCAGCGGATGTCCTATCAGTGAGTCGGATCTTCTTTGGGGGATTTGTTCAATCCAGTAACTTCAAAGCAGATCCTTGAGGTCTGAGAATTCGATTCTCAGTGAAAGCACCAAAGTGTTAGCACCAAAATTGGTCACTAACCTCGTAGAAGAAGATTGTGAAGAGATATAAGTGGTGAAATCAAATTAAACAGAGAAGACAGTGCTAATCTAAATACAGAAAGTAAGAACACCAAATTTATAGTGGTTCAGCGTAATTGCCTACGTCCACTTTGAGGTTAAACTTTATTGATCTTCTTTATAGTTGATTACAAATACAATTCGTGAATCAAATGCTTGAATGAAGTTGTTTAAGTAGAGAAGATGAGTCCCGAAAATGGCAGAGTCTCCCCAGTATTCTCTCTCCCAAAAAAGGGATCCCTTTCACTGTGACCCTGCCCCTCTATTTATAGACAAAGATGGGTTGGACTTCCCAAGTGGGCTGATGGCCGAATGCTCCAGCCCGAGTACAGTGGTCGCTGTATGCCGAGCAAGGTTTGCCGAACGCTCTGATGCCGAGCAGTCCTTTCTGTGCCGAACGATGTGGTTCGATGTTTGGGAGGTGCAAGGTGTTAGTCAGTCAAAGCCAAACGCTCCTCTAGACGCCGAGTACTCTTGTGCCGAGTACTTCCGATGCTACCGGGTACTACGCCGAGTACTCCTGTATGCCGAACCACAGATGCTGCTGAGTTCTCCTTGATGTCGAGTGCTCTTGTATGCCGAGCAGTCTCGTATGTCGAACAGTCTTAATGCCGAGCAGTCTTGATGCCGAGCACTCTTGATGCCGAGCACTCTTGCTGCCGAGCATTGGTTGACGCCGAGTGCCAGTTGACGTCGAACACTGTTGGGTGCTTCGCCGAACATTACTGGATGCCGGACACTATGGATGCTGTGTACTTCGCCGAACACACCTGGATGTCAAGTGCTTCACCGAACACACCTGGATGTCAAGTGCTTCGCCGAACACTCCTGGATGCCGGTCACTCTCTGATGCCGAGTACTGGTTGCCGAGTACTACGCCGAGTACTCCTGGATGTCAAGTGCTTCGCCGAACACACCTGGATGTCAAGTGCTTCGCCGAACACTCCTGGATGTCGGTCACTCTCTGATGCCGAGTACTGGTTGCCGAGTACTACGCCGAGTACTCATGGATGTCAACTGCTTCGCCGAACACACCTGGATGTCAAGTGCTTCGCCGAATACTCCTGGATGTCGGTCACTCTCTGATGCCGAGTACTGGTTGCTGAGTACTACGCCGAGTTCTCCTAGATGTCGAGTACTAGTTGCCTGGCCAAATATCCAGGAAACAATATACAATATTGAATGTAGTGTAATTCTGTTTATGTATAATATATAATACACTTTGGTTATCAAAAATTTCATAATATTGTTGTTTGAGTTGATTGAATTATTTATGAATTGAAGCAAATATATCTTGCTGTAAGAATGTATAGAAAGGCTATTATAAACTCAAAGTAGGGATAAAGAAAAATAGCATTTTTGAATTATGTAGAAAATTTATAATTTCATTTTTGATATGCTATAGAAAAACTATAACAGAGTTTTTGATGTGATGTAGAAAATATACAATAGCGGTAATTAATTGCTATAAAAATTCTAGCTTGTCACAGCGTTTATTTTATGCTATAATAGATCATGGATCTATTATGACATGTTGTTAACAACATACATAAAAATGTTGTTAGATCCTTTAACAACATTCTTCAAATGCTAGTAAAAATGGATGGGAAACACTTTAAAAAGTATTCATAGCACTGACCAAAATGCAATAAAAAAAATACTCTTATTTTTGTAAAAACGCTAAGAAAAACTGTTTAACAGCATAACCTATCGCTATTGAAACCTACCTTTTTAGGGAGTTTCATCTAATGCTCTGGTAGGTCCCTTGACTTTTAATGGCATGTTGTTAAAGAACATAATGAAAAACGTTGTTAAAGCCTTTTATAGCATTTTTTGAACGCTGTTAAAAGACCTGAATGTTGTAATGTCCTTGCTCTAATTATAGTTAAATCATGCCCTGACATTCATCGAATGACCATAGTTGGGTCTGAGTGAAAGCATTAGAAGTGAAACACTATTCAATAGAGAACTCTTCTCCATGGTAATATGAGGTTTGTACCACAATCAACTCGATGTGAACGATATTGGAATTATTGAACAAAGGACTTTGTGTTTGGATTATACAAGTTGAATGTGGAAAAAATTGGAATTTTGACCATTATGAAATTCCATAAGTCCTAATGTGATATAGTTTCGACGAAGAGAATTGGTGTAAATAATTATCACTACCGAGGACTGCTTAAAATGGTAAAACTGGATTTTATCGAAGCTGTGTAAGCGATAAATTTGGCTAAGCTATCACACCACTAGCTAAAGTGATGTGTGAACATTAATGTTTGAATCGCTACCCGAATTTACACCTATGAGTCATATAACCACTAAGTTGAATACTCCAAATTCCAACTAATTTAATTAAATTATAATTGTTATAAATTAATTAATATTTATAAAATATTAATTATAAAACTTTATTTGATTTGTATTTATCGGTATTGAAAAATAATGCGTATATAAAAATAATACGCACATGTATCGATCTACAATATCGATATACATTTGAATTTGATTAAATTGTATATTAACTGATATGGTTTGAAGGAGCATACAAGCTCATGAGGCTCGGGTATGGCTGGCCATGGAGTGGGTTAAGAGGGTTGAAATTGGGTTTGAATTAGTGGAGAAAAGGAAGGACCTAGATCCACTTTCTCCTCTCTCTCTCTCTCTCTCTCTTTCTCCCCTTCCTTATTTAATCCTACTAAACCTCTTTATTTTGAGTTTGATCTCTCCTCTCCAACTCTACCCTATAAACCAAAAATACCTAGCCATCCTATCCTCTATTTTCAAGCCAAATACAAAATCAAATTAAATTATATCGAATGGTGTGTAGATATCTTTGATTGAAAGTGCTTTTTGGAAGAGGTTGAATTCGATTCTAGGAGTTCCACTGATTCAACATTCGAAGTGTAATAACTAGGCTACAACTAAGGTATTATTTTATTACTTCAATTTCAAAGATGTAGTTATTTTTTTCATTATATCTAAATAGGATATATCATATCACGAATTTTTATATATGTTTGTTTTCAATTTGTGTGTTTATATAACAATGTTATTAAATTAAAAAAATTATATAAAAATAATCATACTACTTTCGGCCAATGTTGAAATAAAAAAATTCAAGAACCAAAATTAGTTTAAAAGAGGTTTTAATTAAACAAATTGATTTTTGTACTAATACGCATTTATATAATATGTGTATGTGTATATTTATAAATTAACATTTGCATTTGTCATATATACCATTTTGAACGTTAAAATATAATTTTGTATAATTATATTTTATTGGAAATTTATTTTTGACATTTATTAATATAATGCTTTAAATTAAAATTGGATATTATATAATTAGAAATACACACACACACACACACACACATATATATATATATATATATGAATATATATTGTAAATATAATGTTATATTTATAATTTTTTCCCAATAGATATTCAATTTTCAAATTAACAAAAAAAAGTGAACTAAATCCGTACAGATTTATTGGTAAAAAAATTATTTTTTGTCAAAATATCGTATTTTCAAAAAATAGATATTCTGAATATAATTTACGTTTTAAAAGTATATATAGATTTATAATATAATATTATTTCAATATAAATGTTTTGATTTTATGTAATTTAATATATGTACGAATATATATATATCTTATATATAAAGCAAATACTTGAGGAGGTGAAGCCTTTTTCGGATTGACAGGCCTCACTCGCTATATAAAAACATCCTTGCTATAGAGCTGGTCTTGCTCATACGGTTCCGCCTGGTTTGACTTAACGCACCCCAATTAATATACTGGCCTTGTTAGTTGTCTCGAAGTGCAATGATTACCGGGTACTAGACCTCTATTCTTTGATATTGGCGGCGAGCGAAGGGTCGTTTCTTAATATGTGGTCTTATCCACCCTCAGTATATTATTGGACTACGGTCAGATTTGTCCATCCCACATCCCACGTACAACACGTTTTCACCCCATTTCGGCATCATGTTTTCAAACCCTCCCATCTTCTCCTACAATTCATCCACCGCCATTGAAATCAAAATAGGGAATTAACTCCCAAAACCACACTCCAAATTTTATTACCTCTATGGAAGATGCTGATCTTTGAGGAAGAGGCACAGTGAGGGAAATAGGTGATGGCTGTCGATCTCCGGTTTTGACCGCCACAGGATCGACTTTCGCGTTTACTTTATTCTTCCAATTTTGCTTTTAACTTTTTTTTTTGCAATTTTGATCGCTATTTTTGGAATATCTTCTCCGTCCAATTCAGAGATTTAGCTTCCCAATAGAGGTTGAAATGCTCTCTAGCAACTCTAGAAGTCTTCAGTAGAAGATGGAACGTTGAGGAAGAGGCACAGTGAGGGAAATAGATGATGTATGTCTGTCATTTCGACCGCCACAGATCGACTTTCCAGTTTACGGTATTCTTCCAAATTTGCCTTTTACTTTTTTATTTGCAATTTTCTTCGCAACTTTTGCAACTGTAAATCATTTTAGGAATATTTTTTTGCAAACTGTGAAAACATGACCTTTTATGGCATGCTCCTACTCCTTTTATGGTATGGCTTCTGTCATTGCATATCCTTTCATGCTTTTATGCACAAAACCAAACTTTCTGACTTTATTGCTTTCATACATGCTTCTACAAATAAGATATGATGGAAAAAAGTGTCCTTTATTTTATGCTTATCATATGGTTATATGTGCTTTCAAGCTATTTACTGTTCTTTTTCGAACATTTAGGTCCACAAAAGGGCAGAAAGAACAATCAGGCAAGCAACTCTTTACAGTTTTGCTTATTGTAATCAAGTTCTAATTCTATAATACAAGCTGGTTGTTTTTGTATATGTAAGTGACCCATGTGTATGATACAAACATAAGAGACAGCCTGGAATTTGAATACCAAATGGCCTAAATTTAGTTCACATAACTTTGGATTTTATCATAATAGATTATATATCCTGCTTTTAACAAAATAAGCTTCATTCAGTTCACATAACTTTGGTTTTTATCATAACAGGATAAAAGTAGCAGGCTTCCACTAGCTTTCTTAGATTGCAGAAAAGGATTCATTAAAGCTTACATAACAGAAAATTACAAATGAGTTTCTTTTTAGAGTATATAATATGAATGCTTGCTGTAAATCATTTTAGGAATATTTTTTCGCAAACTGTAACAACATGAACTTTTATGGCATGCCCCTAATCCTTTTATGGTATGGCTTCTGTCATTGCATATCCTTTCATGCTTTTATGCACAAAACCAAACTTTCTGACTTTATTGCTTTCATACATGTTTCTACAACTACGATATGATGGAAAAAAGTGTCCTTTTCTTTTATGCTTATCATATGGTTATATGTGCTTTCAACCAACACGAGATTATAATTATTTACTGTTCTTTTTCGAACATTTACTATTTCCAATTTTATGAACAGATTACAAACCGTCCTTAACTAACAAATGGAGGCAGTGGCTAACAAATGGAGGCAGTGGCTATGCACGCTGGATCTAAGCTCCCCAAAGCCGGCTTTGCCGCACCTGACCGTGACCTGACTCGGAAGTGGTGCAGGCGGTACATTGCAGGTTTGTCGTACATGTGTTTTTGTGTTGGTAATGAATTTATAAGTGTTCTTCCTATTTGAAGTTGCTAAATGGGGTGCCTTCTTTGATTTATTAGACTATACATGTTATTTGCAGTATGTTGAAGCCCTTTTCCAGTTGCTAAAATTGTACTTTTTAATTTTTGTTTACAAAGTTCATAATAAATAATCAAGAGTATAGTTGTCTTCCCCATATTAATTTATTTTTTAGCCAATTACTTCACCACAATTTCAACCCATTTCTTAGTCACCTCAAATCCATCACTACCAACCAGGCATAGACTATTACCCACATGGGTTCTAACGCAATTTGCTCCTTCTTCCTTTACTCCCGAAATTGTTTTTTTTTGCCCTATACAAATCATAAGTATATTACCTGGATTTTTGTTTTCTTCCTATTATTCATCAGAATTTTAAGTGTTTACTCCTATTTTTTTACTGTTTTAATCAGATAGTGATGGAGTGGGCTTGAATTCATGTTTTCTACATCTGGGTTGAGGAATAGAGTGCAGAGTTCGAGACTACATTATAACTGGCGTAAAGGAAGATACTGCCTTTGCACCTCTAACCAAAAAGGAAATCAGTGTAAGTAATCAAAAAACCATTCTTCTTGGAAAACTAAGGCTGATTTAGGAATAATCATCCATATTAAACAGTTTACTCCCATATCTCATTTCTATTCAACTTATTCTGCTTAGGATTATTAACCTCCTTCCTATTTCCTACCCTTGAATATGATTTCTTATGAATCCAATTGCCAATTGAATATGAACGATAGTATGTGAACATTCCAAATTCCTATACTCAAAGTTGTATTCACTTTTTTTGCTTTACATAGATAAATAATATGAGAATGTTAAAATGCTTGCTTTTTTATTTTTAATTTATTATGTTTAATTCCCGATTCATTTCTATAATTTGTTTTGCATGCATACAATGAACAGATATAATTATTTATGCTTGGCTAAAATTTTCTATTAATTTTGAGTGCGGTCCAATTCAGTTGTGGACAAAGTCACTTGACGAATTCTGTATTATCATCAATCCATCATGAGTATTCAAAGACTTAGGTGCTAAAGTGTCAACGACAAATTGTATAGTATTGATTATCAGGTAAAGCAAGTGCAATAGCGATAGCTTTAGTCCATTTCATTACATAATATATTTCACTTTGAGCTCCTTTTTTCTTTACTCTCGAAATTGTTTTTTTTCCTATACAAATCATAAGTATATTACCTGGATTTTTGTTTTCTTCCTATTATTCATCAGAATTTTAAGTGTTTACTCCTATTTTTTTAATGTTTTAATGAGATAGTGATGGAGTGGGCTTGAATTCAAGTTTGTCTACATCTGGGTTGACGAATAGAGTGCAGAGTTCGCATAAGGTATCGTCTCTCATTTTATTTTATCTGAGATTTCTTTTGTTAGAATAGTACATGTAATATATTAAATCCATGAAAAGAATATCCATGATCCAAAAAATCACAAGATGTAATAAACTTACAGTTTCATACTCTGTATTTTTTGTTCAGACAGTAAATTCGATTATCAGCTTACCTCGCATCCAGAAATATACAGAGATTATGTCCCCAAGGCCTATGCGATTATATGAGAAATCTATCAAAGTACTTTCTACTGACCCACACAAAACTTTGTACATGATATACATAGTTATATGATGTTCAAATAAAGATCAATAATGGTACTGAATTTCCTGTGGGTGTATTTGACTGAATATTTTGATTAGTATAGGCAATTGTCCAAATGCAAGCTATGCAAATTGTCATCCATATGCAATTGTATTCTTACTACTGTGGTGTACCAGGAAAATGAATGTATATTAATTTTTTCATTTTTTTATTATGTTATGGTAAGCAAATAAACCACTATTTGCTGATTATGTTCAGATTTGATCTGAAAATGTACATATTTCAGTTTTCCTTACATCTGAGCAGTGGACTAAATATAGCCCACAAAATTAGCGTCTGTCTATATATATTCAGCTGTGCATTAGTCCGTATATGTAAGTGGTGGAGTTCTATGCATATTCAAGTGCGTATATGTGTTGAATGCTATTTTTTTGTGCGCATGTCAGTGATTTTTCATCTGTATTGCGTTCGTACAGGGTTCAAGTGTGTGTATGGCAGATCTGAGTGTGTTTTTGCATGGGTGTGATGTGCTTCTGGGTAAGAGGGTTAGTGAGATCATGGGCGTGAATATGATGCATGGGAAGCTGTTACTTTTATAAGGCTATACGTTCGTACTCTGTGTTTTTGTACTTATATGTCTGCGTTGTTATGTGTGCGTGGTGAATTGGAGTGTGTGCATGCATCAAGCCCAACCTCACCATGTTTAAAATAAAACCACATTCCATTCAACAAATATATACCGTAGTATATAGAGGTCAACGTATTAGACAGTTATGAATTTACATAATATATTCACTAATAATATTGCATCACAATATATTTTTTCTAACTTCTCTGTAAGCGTCCATCTCTGTCCTCCATTACCATCTCAACACACTCTGTGGGACCCTTCAAATTTTCATATGAACTAAACTTTATATGCTACAACATTCCTGCAGTTCAGATCATCAACCGTGGATTTCTTAATTTTACCAAACTTGTACAGAAAATTGTACCACCTCAGTGCCATTTCTACCTTATTTTCCTCAGCATGTGATCCGCTTTTCCTGTCCATGTTTCCTATTACTACTGCTTCAACTTTTCCAGCAAACTAGGCTCCAACATACTTTTCCACCCAAACATTTTAACACTTCCACCGCAACATATTATATATACATCTTCCTTAATAGTCTCCACACACCACTGTGTATCCTCAACAGCTCATCTTCATCAATTCTTCCGCCTACGTGAATTCCATTCCAACTTCCTAAACCTTCACATTACTTTTTATTCAAAATGACAAACGTACTCCTATGCTATTTTTTATTCACACTTACTCTATTCTATCCTATGTCGGATTTGCCATAAGTTACCATTTTTTTTCTTCTGCAGAACAAATGCATACAACAAGGTAAAGAGCCTGCATTATCCTCTTCCGTAGACAAATTCAAACGTAAAAGTACATGTTTAACAAAACACCTTCAATCCACTACCGAAGAAAAAGTTACTGCTTCATCCAACGTCTCCCGTATTGAATTAGACAATGTTAACAAACCAACCAACTTTGTTCACCTTCCTCCGGTTACGACAAAATTCTTGGGAACCTACGACACCTTATCACCATCTTCCAACTGTGAAGGGCATACGACACAATCTGATGAACTCCAGTCTTTTCCACAATTTTGTCAACATGACAAATGGGAGGATTTTTTTACTCCAGAAGTGGTATGCCAAAATTTATTCATTTGATAGACACACGGACACACACACATATGTGTGTGTGTCTACAGTACATGCTAATCATCAATTTTAATTTCGTCTACAGATTGCCGAATGTGATGCAGCTGTTGAGCATTTTCTCAAGAACCGTACTTAATACAGCTTCTACTCTATGACATCCAATAAAGTTTTAATTCCCACGCTTCCGCACTTTTTCCTTTCGTCGCTTTTAACGAACAGTTATTTGTTTCCGATGTATTCGTTGATGTTACATTATATTTGTCCTGTACTCCATGCTTTCGTCATTGCGTAAATAAATTTCATGTTCTTTTCATGTGCACGTAAGTTCTGCTAAAAACTTATATGCCGTCTGTATATATTCCGCACACAGATATATGCCTATTAAAATACCCGCCACTATTAAATATGTATAAAAAATATTTTCATTTTTCACGTCTTACACTTATTACATCCATCCCCATCGGACACTTTAATACTTTCTACAAATACAAATAAGGCTCTGTTCAGCAATTAGAATATGAGTACAATGCGCATTTATACAGTTGGATGCTGACCCAGAGGACATTGACCAGTACGATAAAATTTTACAAATCCATCTTCAATTGAGGGACAAATTGAAAATTTGGCATAAGTTTAATAATTAACAAACCAAAATTGCATGGCTTCAAAGTGGAGACACTAATTCAAATTTTGTAATGTAAAAATGCCAATGAGGAAGCATAAAAATAAAATTCATGCTTTTCTGGACTTAGAGGGTAACTATGTCTATGACTAGCAACAAATAATTTCCCAAGCATACATGTAATATTCGTTTGACACTGATACTGCCTTCAATATATACATGAACTATCACTAAACATACATGAACTATCGGTAAACATTGACATAGAATTATTACATTCAAACTAGGCAAAAATTAATATGAAAGAATATGTTCAACTCTAGGTATACACAGTACCTTATACCTGAATAGCTTAAAAGTGAATGTTCATGTCATCTTGCTTTTACGTAAACAAATTAATCACGTAAAACATCCAGAGCGCAAATCATTTGTTGTTGTGAAACTTGATTAAACCTTGCTTAACAAATCAGTACACCACTAATTGACTATTTCTAAAAAAAAGAAAGTTCTTCTTTTACAATGTTTTCCGTATGTTCCCTATTCTTCAGGGACTACAGTGTACAATTGTTCCATGTACTCATATTTTTATCAAGCATGGTTAAGTATAGCACATAATTCACCATCCCATCAAACTAACCAAATATACTCAGCCACCCATCACTACTTATTAACCAACCTTCATATTCGCATGCAAATTGATGTGTATTTTGCAAAACAGATTTTCGTTCATTGTATTAAAAAAATCTATAACTTACAGAGGTGACTAACAAAACTCAAATACTTTGACAAGTTAGCATATGTAAATAAATGTGAACGAATGGTTGTGAAGATTATAAATAAAAATTTCTCCATTGTTTAATACACACTACAACTGTATATACGTGCACATTTTGTTGCATACCAATTTTTCTATGACTACCCTGTTATTATGGCCACTTTCACGCAACGTATATAAGACAATTTCATCCCGTTACCAAAAATCAGCAGAGCAAATCTCGGATCTCTACTAATTCAACAACGTTTACGTACTCATTTTCAGCAGTTATACCAACTTACGTAACCATTGCCTTATGTATATATACACACTTCTCAATGCATTGTCCTTCACTTACTACTGTACTGCCTTTTCTACTACTACCATATATCTCTTCAAATCAGTCACAATTTTTCTCCCTTCACTACTATTTATTACCTCTTCACTTTATCCTCTGCATCTGATGGAACAACAACAAAGAGAAAGACGTAGACTTAGTCAACAAGCTAGACGTGCACAAGCAAGAGAAATACGTATTGCAAACACAAGAACACGGTTGAGTGAAGGCTTCCACGGTCGATGTTTAACAGGTATTTCCCCCCCCCTTCTTACGTTCTTACCACAAACTCTACAACTAATTTGCTTTACTCCGTTACTTCACTGTGTACCACATTTACACCGTTCATTCTTATGTTTTCTTCTCTCCACGTCTTCGTCCATTTCGTACGCCAATTTTTAAATGCACTTGCATGATATGACACAACGATGGATAACACAACCTACTTCACAGCCGGCCTATTGCTTTATGTAACAAGACAAAATATCCATATAAAGTTGACACACACCCCAACCAACTGCTTATACCATGCTTATGAATAGGAAATTGTAAAAAAAATGACACAAAGGAAACCGTACCGTACACACATTACACTATTAGTACTATAGCTAATAAATTACCAATATGAAACGATACACAGGCAATCGTCGACCCTACTACTCAGTTTTGACTAAACGATGCAGGCTGCATACAAAATAATTGACATAAATTGTTTTTTCTTCTACTGCTAATATTAGCAAACCACTGCTTTTACGCTATTACAGATATACTGTACTTTTTTGATAAAAAGCTATACTGTACTTGAGTTGGACTTCTAAATGAAAATTGTTATGATGCTTTATTACCTTATGATATGATGGATATGTACATGCGTAGTGGTTCACTAAATCATTCCTTTCAGATTGCATTAATCATAATTAGTAATAATACTTATATGTTCATCATTTCCTATATGCACATTAACTAGATTTGGAAATAATATTTTATTGCTGAAATAAATCAGTCATAGTAGATATATAGATTAATATGTATGTTTAAAGGTATGATCTGATTACTATATGTTTTAGTTCAAAATATTGACCTAATCTGATTTTTAAATCCACGATTGTATCTTTTGAAAATGAAATATCATTTTATTGTTTGTGACATATTCAGTTGCATGTGCTTTTATTTCAAGATATATAACCAAACCGTTTGAAGTTTCAATTCATTTATGAAAGAAGTGCAAGCACGTGTTTTTAAATGGCTGTACGAAAGCGATGTTACCATGAATATCTAAATTAGATCACAATTTTTTTAAATAGATAGTGCAATCCAATTTGGGGATTTCCGGAAGATTGAGTTACATCAATAAATCCATTTGAGCTATTAGTAAGAATGTATAATTGTTTGAGTACGTATTTTATCAACTGATTTTTTTCCCAGCAAGGTGAACTTATACACAATTTCTAAAAAATTATTTGAAAAGTGCGAAATAAACTTAGGGTATGTACATTGAATTTTTCTCTTTAGATGAGGAGACAAATCCATGATAGAACTTACTGTATGATGTACATGCGTTGGCGTATTATGTACAACACCCTATTTAGTTTGAAATAAGTACTGTACTTATTAACTGAAATATATTTTAGTCGTTATATATACATTATCAACAGCCATCTGTCAATATTTTATTTCCACTTTTAAAATACGTACAAAATTTATAACCCGTGTCACACAAAAAAACAGTGCGCATTCATTTTATTCTTCACGTAATAACGTACAAACAACTTCTACAGTATACGTATAAGTCTGTAAAGATATTTTGTTTTCAAACGCATTTTATATATGGCTTTACAAACTGTACCCATCTTAATTGTACTAAATTTTTATAAACTTCTCATCTATCTTTGTACGCGTTTATGCTACTAAATAGGTATGCGACTTTGACTGTATAAATGATGCCAAAATATGTTTCAGTTGTACAGTAAATTACAATTTATTTCCCTACCACCTTTAAATATTTCGTACATATTCTTTCTTTAATAAATGTGCGTTTAAAATCCAACCTTCTGTCAATTTTCTAATAAGGCGTATATGTTTTCAGCTTTATGCAAGAAAATACACATTTTTACGTACCATACCTATACTTAGCACGTTATTTCTGTTATCAGTTTGAGGTTTTTAAACGGTCAACTAAAATTCTTACAATTGTAAGGAACTTTGTTTACTGTGTTGGACTAAATATGCACCATCAAATATCAACGGTTTTGAAACAAAAGAGTAGTAGTACAACAGGCGGTTGGGGAATAAAATTCGCATTTACTTAATTTTTTTTTCTTTCTTATTATCCTGAGCAAAACCACATAGATTCTTTACATTTATTTTTAGAAGATAAAAGATAAAATTTTGGGAAGTATTTTTCCTTATTTCACTTTCTGCACGGTCATTATTTGACTTAAACCGCTGATATGTTTGCAGAAATCATCATTTCAAGTACAACGACAGTGATGTGAAGTTGTAAAAGTATGACTACTACACTGAATACTAACCTTATTTTTTTAGTTTCTTCAATAACACGGGATGGCGAAGAAACGATACCGCGGACTGTACTAAACAGTAGTCATAACTGTGGTCGAAATTTTAACGCAACCATTCCGTACCACAAACATCGACTTCCTCAGCCCACTTACTGTGATTTCTGCAATGCTAAAATATTTTTCCACGAAAGCTTACAAAATTGTTGCTCTGGAGGTTCCATCAACATTCATCGTCCTACCACAACACCACAACAGTTACTGAGCTTATTCCAAGATCAAGGTGAAGTGAGTACCCATTTTCGTACAAACATCCGATCCTATAATAATGCATTTTCATTCACGTCTATGGGTGCATCAATTGATAATAACCTGGCCAATGCTAGAGAAGGAGTTTACACATATCGCGCGCAAGGTTCAATATATCATAGTATTGGAAGTCTTTTACCCTTGGCTGGAAGTAGACCAAGATATTTGCAACTGTACATATATGACACTTGTAATATCCCGGAAATTTTGACAATATCAATTTAATAATCTGTTGAATAATTAAATTGATATTGATGATCTTTGATAATAAAATTTGAATTTAATTTAATAATCTAATTAAATAAGTATCAAATATGTTATTTTCAAATAACAAGTATAATGTATTATTTTTATAAATATGAATGGATTTTAAAAGACTATGGAATTGTTATATTTTTAAATTGATAAGTAGTTATATAAGTGTATATATATATATAACTTAATTTTAAATTTTTCTTAGAATTTAATTTGATTTGAATTTGAATTTAAAAGTTTTGAAATTTAAAAGAATAAATATTTAAATTGTTTTGGATTTTAGAATATTTGTATAAGCTTTTATTTATAAATATAATTAGTTTTTGTTTCCCTTTAAAAAGTAATTTATATATAGATAAGTACTTATTAACTAATTAATTAAGTATAAGCTTATATTAAACTTTAAAAATAAAATACAAATTAACTTAAAAAGACAAGTGTTAATTTCCTAAGACCTCATTTAAACAAGTGTTAAATTTCTAAACATGTTAAATACATGTGTTAACAAGATAAATAAGGGTAGAGACAAGTGTCATGGTTCATTTTTATTTTCTTTAATTTTAAAACAAATCTAAATGAATTCATATAAAACTATATCCTCCCTCTCTTCCATTTCCTGTTTTTATTCTCACATCTTCAAAGACAAAAAAAAACCAAATCAGAAAATTTATCAAACCGAAATCATCTCCACAATTCAAAAACTGAAATTCAATTCTAAACCAAGAATCTACAAAACTGGAATGATCCTCTCAAACCAAAAATATACAACCTGAAATCATCTCAAACCAGAATCAAATCTCTCAAACTAAAACCCTGCAAATTCATTTCTTCAACTTGAAACAACTTGAAAACACTCCTCAAAACAAATCTACAATGTACAATCAAGACCTGTAACCATTCCAAGAATGCATGCAAGTAAATCTGGAGTTTCAAGAGCCTTCCTGTTTTAAAGTTTCAAAAGCAAGTGTTTCAGTTTTCAAAAACAAGCAGATGAAATTCAAAGCAAATTCAAGTCCAGTTCAAATTTTCAAAGTCCAAATTCCAGTTTCTCTGTTCAACAAAATAGGTGAGTAAACTATAATTTTAAAAATAGTTTAAAACCCTGGATTTAACTTTGATATATAAATGAAAATCATGTTGTTTGCCTAAAAATCTGGATTGAAATGGATGCATGTGTATGTGATAGTATTGAATGTCTGTATATATGCTCTGTTGTGTTTAAATATTTGAAAGTTTATAAATAACAGTGAGTAACATTCTTAGAACTTAATATAAGAATCTGTTTGTTGGTTAACCCTGAAAGAAGTATGTTCTTGTGTGTATCTATATGTGAGTTTCTATAAATATATACATGTGGATGTATTGATATATATGTGCATGTCTGTTATGTATGATATCCCTGTTTTATATTTTCTTTAAGCTCAGATTCTTGATAAAATCCCTATATACTTATCTGATCTCTGATAGATTTAAGTTTTAAAACAAAATAAGTTTGTTTTATCATAAACTAAAGCTTAAAATTTAAATTAAGTCAAATCTTAAGCCTGAGTGTCTCTGGAAGCTTAAAACGTCAATGTATATTAAATAAAGTGAAAATTCAAACTGTGAGAATTGTAGTTCCAGTATTATGAATTGAATAAATAAACCAAATCATGATTTTTAACACTAAAATCAAGATTTTTAAGAATGTGGAAATGGTGCAGTTCTGTGATGAACTAAAAAGGGGGAAACTTGAAATTCTGGTGATCTATTGATATTAAAAGGTAGGGATTGTTCTTGGGGGTAGAGGAGCAATTAGAGAAGCTTGGAAAAATAGTTGATAGTGATGCAAATCCTTTTGGTAGCCGTGGTGATGGTTTCTTTCCTGTAACCCTAGTTTTAAGTTAGGCTACAAATTTGTTTCGTTTGTTTTCGTTGATGGATCGAGCTGTATGATACTTTGGGAAATTGAAGCTTTGAGGTAGTTGAAGCGATGACCGGAGTTGGAGGAGTTCTGGTGGTCGGGTTTGCGAAGACGAGGCGATGTCAGGTGGTTGGTTGGTCGCGAGTCAGTGTTGCCAGGTTTTGATTTAGTCGAATTCGAGTTCGAGAGGGATCGGAGAGGAACTGATGGATGGGATCGAAGCTGGAGGTGATGTTCGACTTGTTCGTCGATGCAGTGATGACCGGAGGCGTTGATCTTGGCCGTGCACGTGCACGCGATCGTGAATGTCTGGTGAAGTCTGGGATTTGAACAGAGAAGGGTACTCGGGTGTTCTTCGTGACGATTGGATATTTGCTCGAAGTAATTAGAGCTGCGACTCGAAGTAAATTATAGTGTGTTCGAGTGCAATTGTGTTGCCAGGTTTTAAAACCTGTTTTGTTTTCAAAATTTAAATAAGTTTAAATGTTAGCTATATTTTAATGTTTTGAAATTTTTAAAAGGAAGTAGATTTAAGTTCTTTTAAAAATTCTTTTAGAAGATATAAGTTTTCTTTAACAGGAAAAGGTTTTTAAATTTGTTCTAAACTTTGTTAAAGACAAAATTGATATTCATTTTAAATCCAGAATTTAAAATGAAATTTAAAAGTAAATTTGAAAATAGATGTTTCAAATGTTTTGGGAATAAGGAAATTTAATGGATAATTAATTTAATTGATTAATTAATCATTTGGATTAATTAAATAGGTAATTAATGGTTTAAACTAATTAATTAGTGATTAAGATTAATTAATTAGAATAATTAATTTGTAATTAAGGATTATAATTAGAATATTAATTAATGGTTAGGAATTAATTAATAAGTAATTAAATATTAATTAAGTTATGGTTAACACTTAATTAATTTAGTAATTAGAGATTAATAAAATGGTTATTAAGATTTATTAATTTAGAATTAATAATAATTAATATAAGTTAATTACTTAAGGAAAGTAATTAAATAATAGTTAATGAGGTCATTAACTATGGGTTATTAAATAATGAATTAATAGAATTAATTTTGATAATTAATTAGTTAAATTAATTTAAGGATAATCATTTATGAATTTGTTTAAATGTAATTACTTATTGGAAGTAATTAAGAATTAATTACTTATTGTAATTAATTGAAGTTAATTTGATTTAGTTTAAGTTAATTAATTAAGTTTAATTAATTTAGAATAATCAAGAGTTGATTTGATAAATAATTACTTAATGTAATTATTAAGGTAAGATTATTTAGGGGAGTAATAATATGATAATTACTAGAAGTAATTAGTTGAATAAATGATTTATTAATAGAAGTAATTTGAGTTAATTACTTTGAATAATTAATCAAGGGATTAATTAAGAAATTAATTAAGGAGTAATTAATTTAGTTAATGAAAGTAATTAAGGGTAATTAATTACTGATTGAAGATTAATCAAGGGTGATTAATAAATGTTGTTTAATTAAAGGTTAATTACTTAATGTAATTAATTTAATTAAGTAATTAATAATTAAGTTGTAATTAAGGATCATTAATTAATATAATTAATGATGTAATTAAGATTGGTTAATTAAGTAATAATTAATAAATGAAGTAATTAATCAATGTAATTAATTAAGGATTAATGTAATTAATTATAGTTGATTAAGTTAATTAATTTTAGTTAATTAATTAATGATATAATTAAAGGTTAATTACTATAAGTGGTTAATGATAATTAATTTGAGTAATTAATTAAAGATAAATTACTTGGATGTAATTAAAAGATAATTAATCAAAGATGATTAATTGAAATGAATTATTAGAGGATAATTAATTAATTGATTTTAATTAATTAATGGTTAAGTAAGAAGGATTTATAAAATAAAGTAATTAATTTAATTCATTTTAAATTAATTAGAGATGATATAAATCATTACTTAAGAATGGATGATAATATTGAATGCTTTGCATTGATTGATATCTCTGATGAGATATATGCTGTGTGATATGGATGTTTAGTTGAATTGTGATGATAATATGGATTATCTGATAATGTTAATTATCTGTTGTGAATTATCTTTCTTTGTGTATAAAGATAATGAATTGAAATTGTTTTAACCTTTAAAACAACTTGGCCTTAAAAGATACGTTTTGGATTTCGATGAGACCGGGATCGGGTTTCCGTGTACCGGATTTCCAGGTCTGGAGACCCGAATACCACATCGATCCAAATTAACGATAGGTCGTGAATCAAGTGAAGATGAAGATTCAGAGTGCAAGGGTTATTGTCGTTAACTCTGAGGGTGATTCCAAAACGAGTGTAACGAGATAATGCCTTCGGTTTCGTTCGAACCCGGAACGAACTTGTATGGATTGAATGCTTTCAGCACATCGTCAGGTGGACGATGAGCATTCTAAGTGATGTGTTCTTTTCTAAGGTAATCGTGACCTCAAGCCTCACAAACCGGAAATGGCTAAAACAGGGGAGGTGCAGCAAGGTTAGTGGGTAGCACCCAAGTAGGACAAGGTTACCTCTGTCTAGATGTCCCTTTCTATTTTCGACTTAGTGGTGCGGTTGCTGATCCCAACCGTGAGGTATCTTGTGCGGGAATTATCCAGTAAGGGATGTTCCGACCTTGTGTTGCAGGGGATTGGGAGTGATCCTCGGTACGGTGATCTAGGCCACGTACTGTGACGGGCGGTACCCCGGTAGCCCTGCCATTGTATGGAATCCAAAATCCAATAAGTGCCGTACGTATTAGTTGTGCCCAACTATGTTGGAATGTGAGATGTAAGCATTTCAGCTATTTCTGTATTTTACTTGAAAACCCTAGACCCTATTATAATATAACTGGATTTTCTATCAAATGTTTTGGTTAGCGTAAGGTAAAAACTTTTCCATGTTTATGTGTGGGAAGTCTTACGTGATACCTTTGTTTTCAAAAGGTTTTGAAGTTAAACAATTTTAACCCGTTTACTCACACCAGACCCATGTCTGACCCAAGTGTTTATTTTCTGTTTTATTAAACTCTTGGGTACTCAAATTTTTACGAGTAGCCAAGGGATTCAGGTTTAGTTTTGACGAATATTCTGGAGGAGCAATGGAGCAGGAGGCTTCGGCGTTCGTAGATATAGTATTCCGCTGTGTTGATATCTGTGATAGTGTCTTGTTTTGTATTTGAGTTGTAATGTCTAGACAGATGTTTATAACTGTCTGGTAAGTGATGTATAAGTTGTGTACTCTGATTATGTAAAGACTATGTATTAGTTATGTGATATATTATAATTTGTTCCGTTTCCGCTGTGAGATTCTGATGTGTTGTTTCTTTCTTTCTCTTCTTTTCTACTTCTCACCCCTTTCTTTCTTCATAATGATACGACTTTCTGGGCATAGAAAGCCGGGTCATTACATATGGTATCAGAGCTTAGGTTGGCGATAACTTGGCTCTGGTGGGAATTTTGAGAGTATTAATAGATATGAGCGCGTATTTGTTAGTGAATATAAAATTGTTTTATATTGTGTTGATTGGTTTATTGAGTAGTTTATGGATTCTGGTCAATGTGTGGGACGCCACAACATTGATAGGGATCTCTAAACACTTGTATAGAACAATTTGACACAATATTGTTTTAAAGAGGTAAATGAAATAATTTTACCCAAAAATAATTTCTATATAAAAAGTATCATTTTAAATATATATATATTTCTACCTATTTGTTGGGTTACCTGTTCGGGTTTTCCAATATAAGTTATAAAGGTAGATGGGGTAGTGGTGTGTGAAACACAATTACCAATAGTTGGAGTTTAAATGTTGAGGTTGGAAGTGTATTTCTCGAGACTGTAGACCCAATACCGTCTCGAGTAAGTTTTGCTGTGGTGAAGAATTTCATCGATCTCCGAAGGAAACTATAATGGTTCGGAGTTTATCTTTGAAGTTTGGATGAGTAAAGTTGGATCTGTCGGTTGAACAGAAGCGAGTGATGGTACCTTGATACCTCAGGTAATAGTAGCTGTATGATGAGATACAGTGACGATGGATGTTCCCGAAGATGTTTTCTTTGGAACAAGATTAAGGGAGTGTGTATGCTTTGGTATTGTGGCTGAGTTCAGCATGGTGTTTCTGTTTGGTTTGGAGTTCGAGTTTCTCGAAGATCTTTGGAGTAGGAAGTCCTTGGCATCAGTGTCAGCAGTGCAGCTCGGAGTATTCTATGATGGCAGGAAGTTTTCTGGCTGAGCAATTTTTCTAAAGGTGAAGTTCAGAAGCAGTAAGAGTGGGTCCATTTCTTCGATAAATTGGATAAATAAGTGTAAGCTGTTCTGATTGGTAAAGAGAGAACAGTCTGTTTGGAATTAGGCTGGGTTGATCGCAAAAGTGACTTGCGATTGTTTGAGTGTTCTCTTGGGTTGTCAGAGTTTTTCTGATGTCTTCAGGGAAGTCAGAAGTTTGTCCGCATCTGGAGGTTGAGTTTTCTTATCAACTGGATTCCATGAGTGATACCGGTGGTTCAGTCTAGTGGAAGGATGTTTCCTAGAGATGGAGTTGGTGAAGCAGCTCAAGTTTTGCTGGAATATCTGAGTTTTCTTTATGGATCAGTGAATCTTATTTCTGGAATGAGTTGTCCAGTCTGTGCTTGTGTTCTACCTCAGATCAGAGTTGAGCAGCGAAAGCAGTTTGGAGTGTATCTCTGGATGGGAGAAGTAAGTTTGGAATCTACGGATAATTGTGAAGTAGAGTTGTGTTTGGATCTCGTCTGTGTTCTGATTTGGATAAGTATTTGGTCTTCTGAATTGAATTGTCAGTTTGGATAACTGGAATTCATTGAGTTTTACGTATCTCTGAGGGAGTACGTATTTGATCTATCTCTGGTTGTAGAATCAGCAGTTCTGGAAGTTTGGCAGTTGAGTCAGACTCGTCTGTAGTCTGATATTCTGTTTAGTTCTGTAGATATAGATGAGTAGTAGCTTTATAGTTTAGTAGTATTGATTGTTTAGATTGTTTGTAGAGCGAGTATCCCGGTATATATATATACTTGGGGAAACTCGAGGAATTTTATCTAGAATTTAGTCTAGATAGTTAGAATTGTTTGATTGGATGAATTGGTTGCTATGGTTGCTAGCATATGGATGATAGTATATGCTTGTGTTTTAAATTAAAATCTTTAATAAGATTATTAAATTACCTTTGTTTAAATTTCGGGGACGAAATTATTTTAAGGGGGGAGGAATGTAATATCCCGGAAATTTTGACAATATCAATTTAATAATCTGTTGAATAATTAAATTGATATTGATGATCTTTGATAATAAAATTTGAATTTAATTTAATAATCTAATTAAATAAGTATCAAATATGTTATTTTCAAATAACAAGTATAATGTATTATTTTTATAAATATGAATGGATTTTAAAAGACTATGGAATTGTTATATTTTTAAATTGATAAGTAGTTATATAAGTGTATATATATATATATAACTTAATTTTAAATTTTTCTTAGAATTTAATTTGATTTGAATTTGAATTTAAAAGTTTTGAAATTCAAAAGAATAAATATTTAAATTGTTTTGGATTTTAGAATATTTGTATAAGCTTTTATTTATAAATATAATTAGTTTTTGTTTCCCTTTAAAAAGTAATTTATATATAGATAAGTACTTATTAACTAATTAATTAAGTATAAGCTTATATTAAACTTTAAAAATAAAATACAAATTAACTTAAAAAGACAAGTGTTAATTTCCTAAGACCTCATTTAAACAAGTGTTAAATTTCTAAACATGTTAAATACATGTGTTAACAAGATAAATAAGGGTAGAGACAAGTGTCATGGTTCATTTTTATTTTCTTTAATTTTAAAACAAATCTAAATGAATTCATATAAAACTATATCCTCCCTCTCTTCCATTTCCTGTTTTTATTCTCACATCTTCAAAGACAAAAAAAAACCAAATCAGAAAATTTATCAAACCGAAATCATCTCCACAATTCAAAAACTGAAATTCAATTCTAAACCAAGAATCTACAAAACTGGAATGATCCTCTCAAACCAAAAATATACAACCTGAAATCATCTCAAACCAGAATCAAATCTCTCAAACTAAAACCCTGCAAATTCATTTCTTCAACCTGAAACAACTTGAAAACACTCCTCAAAACAAATCTACAATGTACAATCAAGACCTGTAACCATTCCAAGAATGCATGCAAGTAAATCTGGAGTTTCAAGAGCCTTCCTGTTTTAAAGTTTCAAAAGCAAGTGTTTCAGTTTTCAAAAACAAGCAGATGAAATTCAAAGCAAATTCAAGTCCAGTTCAAATTTTCAAAGTCCAAATTCCAGTTTCTCTGTTCAACAAAATAGGTGAGTAAACTATAATTTTAAAAATAGTTTAAAACCCTGGATTTAACTTTGATATATAAATGAAAATCATGTTGCTTGCCTAAAAATCTGGATTGAAATGGATGCATGTGTATGTGATAGTATTGAATGTCTGTATATATGCTCTGTTGTGTTTAAATATTTGAAAGTTTATAAATAACAGTGAGTAACATTCTTAGAACTTAATATAAGAATCTGTTTGTTGGTTAACCCTGAAAGAAGTATGTTCTTGTGTGTATCTATATGTGAGTTTCTATAAATATATACATGTGGATGTATTGATATATATGTGCATGTCTGTTATGTATGATATCCCTGTTTTATATTTTCTTTAAGCTCAGATTCTTGATAAAATCCCTATCTACTTATCTGATCTCTGATAGATTTAAGTTTTAAAACAAAATAAGTTTGTTTTATCATAAACTAAAGCTTAAAATTTAAATTAAGTCAAATCTTAAGCCTGAGTGTCTCTGGAAGCTTAAAACGTCAATGTATATTAAATAAAGTGAAAATTCAAACTGTGAGAATTGTAGTTCCAGTATTATGAATTGAATAAATAAACCAAATCATGATTTTTAACACTAAAATCAAGATTTTTAAGAATGTGGAAATGGTGCAGTTCTGTGATGAACTAAAAAGGGGGAAACTTGAAATTCTGGTGATCTATTGATATTAAAAGGTAGGGATTGTTCTTGGGGGTAGAGGAGCAATCAGAGAAGCTTGGAAAAATAGTTGATAGTGATGCAAATCCTTTTGGTAGCCGTGGTGATGGTTTCTTTCCTGTAGCCCTAGTTTTAAGTTAGGCTACAAATTTGTTTCGTTTGTTTTCGTTGATGGATCGAGCTGTATGATACTTTGGGAAATTGAAGCTTTGAGGTAGTTGAAGCGATGACCGGAGTTGGAGGAGTTCTGGTGGTCGGGTTTGCGAAGACGAGGCGATGTCAGGTGGTTGGTTGGTCGCGAGTCAGTGTTGCCAGGTTTTGATTTAGTCGAATTCGAGTTCGAGAGGGATCGGAGAGGAACTGATGGATGGGATCGAAGCTGGAGGTGATGTTCGACTTGTTCGTCGATGCAGTGATGACCGGAGGCGTTGATCTTGGCCGTGCACGTGCACGCGATCGTGAATGTCTGGTGAAGTCTGGGATTTGAACAGAGAAGGGTACTCGGGTGTTCTTCGTGACGATTGGATATTTGCTCGAAGTAATTAGAGCTGCGACTCGAAGTAAATTATAGTGTGTTCGAGTGCAATTGTGTTGCCAGGTTTTAAAACCTGTTTTGTTTTCAAAATTTAAATAAGTTTAAATGTTAGCTATATTTTAATGTTTTGAAATTTTTAAAAGGAAGTAGATTTAAGTTCTTTTAAAAATTCTTTTAGAAGATATAAGTTTTCTTTAACAGGAAAAGGTTTTTAAATTTGTTCTAAACTTTGTTAAAGACAAAATTGATATTCATTTTAAATCCAGAATTTAAAATGAAATTTAAAAGTAAATTTGAAAATAGATGTTTCAAATGTTTTGGGAATAAGGAAATTTAATGGATAATTAATTTAATTGATTAATTAATCATTTGGATTAATTAAATAGGTAATTAATGGTTTAAACTAATTAATTAGTGATTAAGATTAATTAATTAGAATAATTAATTTGTAATTAAGGATTATAATTAGAATATTAATTAATGGTTAGGAATTAATTAATAAGTAATTAAATATTAATTAAGTTATGGTTAACACTTAATTAATTTAGTAATTAGAGATTAATAAAATGGTTATTAAGATTTATTAATTTAGAATTAATAATAATTAATATAAGTTAATTACTTAAGGAAAGTAATTAAATAATAGTTAATGAGGTCATTAACTATGGGTTATTAAATAATGAATTAATAGAATTAATTTTGATAATTAATTAGTTAAATTAATTTAAGGATAATCATTTATGAATTTGTTTAAATGTAATTACTTATTGGAAGTAATTAAGAATTAATTACTTATTGTAATTAATTGAAGTTAATTTGATTTAGTTTAAGTTAATTAATTAAGTTTAATTAATTTAGAATAATCAAGAGTTGATTTGATAAATAATTACTTAATGTAATTATTAAGGTAAGATTATTTAGGGGAGTAATAATATGATAATTACTAGAAGTAATTAGTTGAATAAATGATTTATTAATAGAAGTAATTTGAGTTAATTACTTTGAATAATTAATCAAGGGATTAATTAAGAAATTAATTAAGGAGTAATTAATTTAGTTAATGAAAGTAATTAAGGGTAATTAATTACTGATTGAAGATTAATCAAGGGTGATTAATAAATGTTGTTTAATTAAAGGTTAATTACTTAATGTAATTAATTTAATTAAGTAATTAATAATTAAGTTGTAATTAAGGATCATTAATTAATATAATTAATGATGTAATTAAGATTGGTTAATTAAGTAATAATTAATAAATGAAGTAATTAATCAATGTAATTAATTAAGGATTAATGTAATTAATTATAGTTGATTAAGTTAATTAATTTTAGTTAATTAATTAATGATATAATTAAAGGTTAATTACTATAAGTGGTTAATGATAATTAATTTGAGTAATTAATTAAAGATAAATTACTTGGATGTAATTAAAAGATAATTAATCAAAGATGATTAATTGAAATGAATTATTAGAGGATAATTAATTAATTGATTTTAATTAATTAATGGTTAAGTAAGAAGGATTTATAAAATAAAGTAATTAATTTAATTCATTTTAAATTAATTAGAGATGATATAAATCATTACTTAAGAATGGATGATAATATTGAATGCTTTGCATTGATTGATATCTCTGATGAGATATATGCTGTGTGATATGGATGTTTAGTTGAATTGTGATGATAATATGGATTATCTGATAATGTTAATTATCTGTTGTGAATTATCTTTCTTTGTGTATAAAGATAATGAATTGAAATTGTTTTAACCTTTAAAACAACTTGGTCTTAAAAGATACGTTTTGGATTTCGATGAGACCGGGATCGGGTTTCCGTGTACCGGATTTCCAGGTCTGGAGACCCGAATACCACATCGATCCAAATTAACGATAGGTCGTGAATCAAGTGAAGATGAAGATTCAGAGTGCAAGGGTTATTGTCGTTAACTCTGAGGGTGATTCCAAAACGAGTGTAACGAGATAATGCCTTCGGTTTCGTTCGAACCCGGAACGAACTTGTATGGATTGAATGCTTTCAGCACATCGTCAGGTGGACGATGAGCATTCTAAGTGATGTGTTCTTTTCTAAGGTAATCGTGACCTCAAGCCTCACAAACCGGAAATGGCTAAAACAGGGGAGGTGCAGCAAGGTTAGTGGGTAGCACCCAAGTAGGACAAGGTTACCTCTGTCTAGATGTCCCTTTCTATTTTCGACTTAGTGGTGCGGTTACTGATCCCAACCGTGAGGTATCTTGTGCGGGAATTATCCAGTAAGGGATGTTCCGACCTTGTGTTGCAGGGGATTGGGAGTGATCCTCGGTACGGTGATCTAGGCCACGTACTGTGACGGGCGGTACCCCGGTAGCCCTGCCATTGTATGGAATCCAAAATCCAATAAGTGCCGTACGTATTAGTTGTGCCCAACTATGTTGGAATGTGAGATGTAAGCATTTCAGCTATTTCTGTATTTTACTTGAAAACCCTAGACCCTATTATAATATAACTGGATTTTCTATCAAATGTTTTGGTTAGCGTAAGGTAAAAACTTTTCCATGTTTATGTGTGGGAAGTCTTACGTGATACCTTTGTTTTCAAAAGGTTTTGAAGTTAAACAATTTTAACCCGTTTACTCACACCAGACCCATGTCTGACCCAAGTGTTTATTTTCTGTTTTATTAAACTCTTGGGTACTCAAATTTTTACGAGTAGCCAAGGGATTCAGGTTTAGTTTTGACGAATATTCTGGAGGAGCAATGGAGCAGGAGGCTTCGGCGTTCGTAGATATAGTATTCCGCTGTGTTGATATCTGTGATAGTGTCTTGTTTTGTATTTGAGTTGTAATGTCTAGACAGATGTTTATAACTGTCTGGTAAGTGATGTATAAGTTGTGTACTCTGATTATGTAAAGACTATGTATTAGTTATGTGATATATTATAATTTGTTCCGTTTCCGCTGTGAGATTCTGATGTGTTGTTTCTTTCTTTCTCTTCTTTTCTACTTCTCACCCCTTTCTTTTTTCATAATGATACGACTTTCTGGGCATAGAAAGCCGGGTCGTTACATATGGTATCAGAGCTTAGGTTGGCGATAACTTGGCTCTGGTGGGAATTTTGAGAGTATTAATAGATATGAGCGCGTATTTGTTAGTGAATATAAAATTGTTTTATATTGTGTTGATTGGTTTATTGAGTAGTTTATGGATTCTGGTCAATGTGTGGGACGCCACAACATTGATAGGGATCTCTAAACACTTGTATAGAACAATTTGACACAATATTGTTTTAAAGAGGTAAATGAAATAATTTTACCCAGAAATAATTTCTATATAAAAAGTATCATTTTAAATATATATATATTTCTACCTATTTGTTGGGTTACCTGTTCGGGTTTTCCAATATAAGTTATAAAGGTAGATGGGGTAGTGGTGTGTGAAACACAATTACCAATAGTTGGAGTTTAAATGTTGAGGTTGGAAGTGTATTTCTCGAGACTGTAGACCCAATACCGTCTCGAGTAAGTTTTGCTGTGGTGAAGAATTTCATCGATCTCCGAAGGAAACTATAATGGTTCGGAGTTTATCTTTGAAGTTTGGATGAGTAAAGTTGGATCTGTCGGTTGAACAGAAGCGAGTGATGGTACCTTGATACCTCAGGTAATAGTAGCTGTATGATGAGATACAGTGACGATGGATGTTCCCGAAGATATTTTCTTTGGAACAAGATTAAGGGAGTGTGTATGCTTTGGTATTGTGGCTGAGTTCAGCATGGTGTTTCTGTTTGGTTTGGAGTTCGAGTTTCTCGAAGATCTTTGGAGTAGGAAGTCCTTGGCATCAGTGTCAGCAGTGCAGCTCGGAGTATTCTGTGATGGCAGGAAGTTTTCTGGCTGAGCAATTTTTCTGAAGGTGAAGTTCAGAAGCAGTAAGAGTGGGTCCATTTCTTCGATAAATTGGATAAATAAGTGTAAGCTGTTCTGATTGGTAAAGAGAGAACAGTCTGTTTGGAATTAGGCTGGGTTGATCGCAAAAGTGACTTGCGATTGTTTGAGTGTTCTCTTGGGTTGTCAGAGTTTTTCTGATGTCTTCAGGGAAGTCAGAAGTTTGTCCGCATCTGGAGGTTGAGTTTTCTTATCAACTGGATTCCATGAGTGATATCGGTGGTTCAGTCTAGTGGAAGGATGTTTCCTAGAGATGGAGTTGGTGAAGCAGCTCAAGTTTTGCTGGAATATCTGAGTTTTCTTTATGGATCAGTGAATCTTATTTCTGGAATGAGTTGTCCAGTCTGTGCTTGTGTTCTACCTCAGATCAGAGTTGAGCAGCGAAAGCAGTTTGGAGTGTATCTCTGGATGGGAGAAGTAAGTTTGGAATCTACGGATAATTGTGAAGTAGAGTTGTGTTTGGATCTCGTCTGTGTTCTGATTTGGATAAGTATTTGGTCTTCTGAATTGAATTGTCAGTTTGGATAACTGGAATTCATTGAGTTTTACGTATCTCTGAGGGAGTACGTATTTGATCTATCTCTGGTTGTAGAATCAGCAGTTCTGGAAGTTTGGCAGTTGAGTCAGACTCGTCTGTAGTCTGATATTCTGTTTAGTTCTGTAGATATAGATGAGTAGTAGCTTTATAGTTTAGTAGTATTGATTGTTTAGATTGTTTGTAGAGCGAGTATCCCGGTATATATATATACTTGGGGAAACTCGAGGAATTTTATCTAGAATTTAGTCTAGATAGTTAGAATTGTTTGATTGGATGAATTGGTTGCTATGGTTGCTAGCATATGGATGATAGTATATGCTTGTGTTTTAAATTAAAATCTTTAATAAGATTATTAAATTACCTTTGTTTAAATTTCGGGGACGAAATTATTTTAAGGGGGGAGGAATGTAATATCCCAGAAATTTTGACAATATCAATTTAATAATCTGTTGAATAATTAAATTGATATTGATGATCTTTGATAATAAAATTTGAATTTAATTTAATAATCTAATTAAATAAGTATCAAATATGTTATTTTCAAATAACAAGTATAATGTATTATTTTTATAAATATGAATGGATTTTAAAAGACTATGGAATTGTTATATTTTTAAATTGATAAGTAGTTATATAAGTGTATATATATATAACTTAATTTTAAATTTTTCTTAGAATTTAATTTGATTTGAATTTGAATTTAAAAGTTTTGAAATTCAAAAGAATAAATATTTAAATTGTTTTGGATTTTAGAATATTTGTATAAGCTTTTATTTATAAATATAATTAGTTTTTGTTTCCCTTTAAAAAGTAATTTATATATAGATAAGTACTTATTAACTAATTAATTAAGTATAAGCTTATATTAAACTTTAAAAATAAAATACAAATTAACTTAAAAAGACAAGTGTTAATTTCCTAAGACCTCATTTAAACAAGTGTTAAATTTCTAAACATGTTAAATACATGTGTTAACAAGATAAATAAGGGTAGAGACAAGTGTCATGGTTCATTTTTATTTTCTTTAATTTTAAAACAAATCTAAATGAATTCATATAAAACTATATCCTCCCTCTCTTCCATTTCCTGTTTTTATTCTCACATCTTCAAAGACAAAAAAAAACCAAATCAGAAAATTTATCAAACCGAAATCATCTCCACAATTCAAAAACTGAAATTCAATTCTAAACCAAGAATCTACAAAACTGGAATGATCCTCTCAAACCAAAAATATACAACCTGAAATCATCTCAAACCAGAATCAAATCTCTCAAACTAAAACCCTGCAAATTCATTTCTTCAACCTGAAACAACTTGAAAACACTCCTCAAAACAAATCTACAATGTACAATCAAGACCTGTAACCATTCCAAGAATGCATGCAAGTAAATCTGGAGTTTCAAGAGCCTTCCTGTTTTAAAGTTTCAAAAGCAAGTGTTTCAGTTTTCAAAAACAAGCAGATGAAATTCAAAGCAAATTCAAGTCCAGTTCAAATTTTCAAAGTCCAAATTCCAGTTTCTCTGTTCAACAAAATAGGTGAGTAAACTATAATTTTAAAAATAGTTTAAAACCCTGGATTTAACTTTGATATATAAATGAAAATCATGTTGCTTGCCTAAAAATCTGGATTGAAATGGATGCATGTGTATGTGATAGTATTGAATGTCTGTATATATGCTCTGTTGTGTTTAAATATTTGAAAGTTTATAAATAACAGTGAGTAACATTCTTAGAACTTAATATAAGAATCTGTTTGTTGGTTAACCCTGAAAGAAGTATGTTCTTGTGTGTATCTATATGTGAGTTTCTATAAATATATACATGTGGATGTATTGATATATATGTGCATGTCTGTTATGTATGATATCCCTGTTTTATATTTTCTTTAAGCTCAGATTCTTGATAAAATCCCTATCTACTTATCTGATCTCTGATAGATTTAAGTTTTAAAAGAAAATAAGTTTGTTTTATCATAAACTAAAGCTTAAAATTTAAATTAAGTCAAATCTTAAGCCTGAGTGTCTCTGGAAGCTTAAAACG
This sequence comes from Allium fistulosum, assembly GCA_030737815.1. NCBI lineage: Eukaryota > Viridiplantae > Streptophyta > Magnoliopsida > Asparagales > Amaryllidaceae > Allium > Allium fistulosum. The sequence continues at coordinate 1,170,994,991 of CM060902.1, read as the reverse complement.
TCAATGTATATTAAATAAAGTGAAAATTCAAACTGTGAGAATTGTAGTTCCAGTATTATGAATTGAATAAATAAACCAAATCATGATTTTTAACACTAAAATCAAGATTTTTAAGAATGTGGAAATGGTGCAGTTCTGTGATGAACTAAAAAGGGGGAAACTTGAAATTCTGGTGATCTATTGATATTAAAAGGTAGGGATTGTTCTTGGGGGTAGAGGAGCAATCAGAGAAGCTTGGAAAAATAGTTGATAGTGATGCAAATCCTTTTGGTAGCCGTGGTGATGGTTTCTTTCCTGTAGCCCTAGTTTTAAGTTAGGCTACAAATTTGTTTCGTTTGTTTTCGTTGATGGATCGAGCTGTATGATACTTTGGGAAATTGAAGCTTTGAGGTAGTTGAAGCGATGACCGGAGTTGGAGGAGTTTTGGTGGTCGGGTTTGCGAAGACGAGGCGATGTCAGGTGGTTGGTTGGTCGCGAGTCAGTGTTGCCAGGTTTTGATTTAGTCGAATTCGAGTTCGAGAGGGATCGGAGAGGAACTGATGGATGGGATCGAAGCTGGAGGTGATGTTCGACTTGTTCGTCGATGCAGTGATGACCGGAGGCGTTGATCTTGGCCGTGCACGTGCACGCGATCGTGAATGTCTGGTGAAGTCTGGGATTTGAACAGAGAAGGGTACTCGGGTGTTCTTCGTGACGATTGGATATTTGCTCGAAGTAATTAGAGCTGCGACTCGAAGTAAATTATAGTGTGTTCGAGTGCAATTGTGTTGCCAGGTTTTAAAACCTGTTTTGTTTTCAAAATTTAAATAAGTTTAAATGTTAGCTATATTTTAATGTTTTGAAATTTTTAAAAGGAAGTAGATTTAAGTTCTTTTAAAAATTCTTTTAGAAGATATAAGTTTTCTTTAACAGGAAAAGGTTTTTAAATTTGTTCTAAACTTTGTTAAAGACAAAATTGATATTCATTTTAAATCCAGAATTTAAAATGAAATTTAAAAGTAAATTTGAAAATAGATGTTTCAAATGTTTTGGGAATAAGGAAATTTAATGGATAATTAATTTAATTGATTAATTAATCATTTGGATTAATTAAATAGGTAATTAATGGTTTAAACTAATTAATTAGTGATTAAGATTAATTAATTAGAATAATTAATTTGTAATTAAGGATTATAATTAGAATATTAATTAATGGTTAGGAATTAATTAATAAGTAATTAAATATTAATTAAGTTATGGTTAACACTTAATTAATTTAGTAATTAGAGATTAATAAAATGGTTATTAAGATTTATTAATTTAGAATTAATAATAATTAATATAAGTTAATTACTTAAGGAAAGTAATTAAATAATAGTTAATGAGGTCATTAACTATGGGTTATTAAATAATGAATTAATAGAATTAATTTTGATAATTAATTAGTTAAATTAATTTAAGGATAATCATTTATGAATTTGTTTAAATGTAATTACTTATTGGAAGTAATTAAGAATTAATTACTTATTGTAATTAATTGAAGTTAATTTGATTTAGTTTAAGTTAATTAATTAAGTTTAATTAATTTAGAATAATCAAGAGTTGATTTGATAAATAATTACTTAATGTAATTATTAAGGTAAGATTATTTAGGGGAGTAATAATATGATAATTACTAGAAGTAATTAGTTGAATAAATGATTTATTAATAGAAGTAATTTGAGTTAATTACTTTGAATAATTAATCAAGGGATTAATTAAGAAATTAATTAAGGAGTAATTAATTTAGTTAATGAAAGTAATTAAGGGTAATTAATTACTGATTGAAGATTAATCAAGGGTGATTAATAAATGTTGTTTAATTAAAGGTTAATTACTTAATGTAATTAATTTAATTAAGTAATTAATAATTAAGTTGTAATTAAGGATCATTAATTAATATAATTAATGATGTAATTAAGATTGGTTAATTAAGTAATAATTAATAAATGAAGTAATTAATCAATGTAATTAATTAAGGATTAATGTAATTAATTATAGTTGATTAAGTTAATTAATTTTAGTTAATTAATTAATGATATAATTAAAGGTTAATTACTATAAGTGGTTAATGATAATTAATTTGAGTAATTAATTAAAGATAAATTACTTGGATGTAATTAAAAGATAATTAATCAAAGATGATTAATTGAAATGAATTATTAGAGGATAATTAATTAATTGATTTTAATTAATTAATGGTTAAGTAAGAAGGATTTATAAAATAAAGTAATTAATTTAATTCATTTTAAATTAATTAGAGATGATATAAATCATTACTTAAGAATGGATGATAATATTGAATGCTTTGCATTGATTGATATCTCTGATGAGATATATGCTGTGTGATATGGATGTTTAGTTGAATTGTGATGATAATATGGATTATCTGATAATGTTAATTATCTGTTGTGAATTATCTTTCTTTGTGTATAAAGATAATGAATTGAAATTGTTTTAACCTTTAAAACAACTTGGCCTTAAAAGATACGTTTTGGATTTCGATGAGACCGGGATCGGGTTTCCGTGTACCGGATTTCCAGGTCTGGAGACCCGAATACCACATCGATCCAAATTAACGATAGGTCGTGAATCAAGTGAAGATGAAGATTCAGAGTGCAAGGGTTATTGTCGTTAACTCTGAGGGTGATTCCAAAACGAGTGTAACGAGATAATGCCTTCGGTTTCGTTCGAACCCGGAACGAACTTGTGTGGATTGAATGCTTTCAGCACATCGTCAGGTGGACGATGAGCATTCTAAGTGATGTGTTCTTTTCTAAGGTAATCGTGACCTCAAGCCTCACAAACCGGAAATGGCTAAAACAGGGGAGGTGCAGCAAGGTTAGTGGGTAGCACCCAAGTAGGACAAGGTTACCTCTGTCTAGATGTCCCTTTCTATTTTCGACTTAGTGGTGCGGTTGCTGATCCCAACCGTGAGGTATCTTGTGCGGGAATTATCCAGTAAGGGATGTTCCGACCTTGTGTTGCAGGGGATTGGGAGTGATCCTCGGTACGGTGATCTAGGCCACGTACTGTGACGGGCGGTACCCCGGTAGCCCTGCCATTGTATGGAATCCAAAATCCAATAAGTGCCGTACGTATTAGTTGTGCCCAACTATGTTGGAATGTGAGATGTAAGCATTTCAGCTATTTCTGTATTTTACTTGAAAACCCTAGACCCTATTATAATATAACTGGATTTTCTATCAAATGTTTTGGTTAGCGTAAGGTAAAAACTTTTCCATGTTTATGTGTGGGAAGTCTTACGTGATACCTTTGTTTTCAAAAGGTTTTGAAGTTAAACAATTTTAACCCGTTTACTCACACCAGACCCATGTCTGACCCAAGTGTTTATTTTCTGTTTTATTAAACTCTTGGGTACTCAAATTTTTACGAGTAGCCAAGGGATTCAGGTTTAGTTTTGACGAATATTCTGGAGGAGCAATGGAGCAGGAGGCTTCGGCGTTCGTAGATATAGTATTCCGCTGTGTTGATATCTGTGATAGTGTCTTGTTTTGTATTTGAGTTGTAATGTCTAGACAGATGTTTATAACTGTCTGGTAAGTGATGTATAAGTTGTGTACTCTGATTATGTAAAGACTATGTATTAGTTATGTGATATATTATAATTTGTTCCGTTTCCGCTGTGAGATTCTGATGTGTTGTTTCTTTCTTTCTCTTCTTTTCTACTTCTCACCCCTTTCTTTCTTCATAATGATACGACTTTCTGGGCATAGAAAGCCGGGTCGTTACAACACTGACCATGAGATTGAAAACCGACTTCAAGATAGTGAAGCAATGAGACCAGAGATAATTATGATTTTGAAACAAATTTTAGATACTCATAACCCATATGTCTCCATACTTCGACAGTTGGGGCAACAACCTGACGTGCAAATATGTAGGATCAAAATCAAAGAGATCACAATAGATCGCCATCTTCATGAGCTGCCAACCACATCCCAAGTAGCAGGAATAATAATTGGAGATGAACCAGACAATTTGCAAGGTCGAGATATCATTGTTCGGACAACAAGTGGAAATTTACAGAGAATATATGATACTGCAGGTTTTTACGATCCGCTGCAATATCCACTATTGTTGCCTTACGGTCAGCATGGATGGGATTTGAGCATCCACGAAAATGGAAGTACACTTATAAGTTGTACATCTTACTACTCTCATATTTTACAGGTACGTATACCCTAATTGATATCCATTATTATTTGTTCGTAAATAACACAAAACCTAATTTATATCAACATCAATACTAATGTTGCTTGCATTTTGTCTATCGCCTACACACAAAGATACGACCAACTGAGACATCACTTATACTGCTTGGTGGTCGCCTATTTCAACAATATGTCGTTGATATGTATGTAAAAATAGAAACAATGCAGCTAAGGTTTCTTCGCAACAATCAGACTACTATCAGAGCGGAGGTATACCAAGGTTTACAAGATGCCTTAGCTACTGGAGAAACATCTGCCAGTAAGTTTCTTTACCTCCTTCAATCAACCATTTGTTGTTCCCATTAATTATTAACCAGTTATTTCACTACTACTCAATCCTATGCGTTTTCACACATTAGGAAGTGTTGGTGTCAAGAAGATTCTTCCTTCCTTCCGTATTGGTAGTCCACGAGATATGCATCAAAGATACCAAGATGCAATGGCGTTAGTGCGAAGGTATGGAAAGCCTGACTTATTTATTACTATGACCTGTAATACTAACCGGGTAGAAATTACACAAGAATTGCTTCCTGGTCAACAACCACAAGATAGACCGGATTTAACAACTAGGATTTTTCGATCAAAACTAGAGCAACTAAAAACTGACCTATTTGACACATGTGTTTTAGGTAAAGTCATTGCCCATGTCCACGGTATTGAATTCCAAAAAAGAGGACTACCACATTCTCACATTCTACTTATCCTAGATGAAAACGATAAAATTAACAATCCCGATGATTATGATGCTTTAGTTCGCGCTGAAATTCCATGTACACATTTAGAACCCGAACTACACAACGCTGTAATGAAACATATGATTCATTATCCATGCGGACATTTTAACCCAAGAGCTGTCTACATGAAAAATAACTGCTGTAAGAAGGGTTTTCCAAAAGCTTTCTCTCCATTTACTTTACAAGGAACTGACTCTTACCCTATTTACAAAAGACGCAACAACGGAATACAATATCAAATTGGAAGCCACATAATCGATAACCGTTGGATAGTACCTTATAATCCTTACTTACTTTTGAAATATGATTGTCATATAAATGTTGAGATTTGTTCAAGTATTAAATCTGTGAAATATCTCTACAAATATGTTTACAAAGGTTCAGACCGCGTTTCTGTAGGATTATCCAGTACATCTAACGATAATGATGAAATTTCAAAATTTGTTAACGCTAGATGGATTTGTGCTCCAGAAGCTTTATGGAGAATATTTAAATTTTCCCTAAGTAATATTTTTCCTTCTGTTACCGGCTTACAAATACATTTACCAAATAGACAACAATTATTATTTCATGCAGAAGAGCACATAAACACTATTCTGGATGATCAACATAGATCTAAAACAATGCTTACTGAATTTTTCTGTAAAAATTACAGTTTCATACTCTGAACTAAAAACCGCTTACCTCGGTTGTGAAGGTGAAGCCTTTTTCGGATTCATGTTTGTCTACATCTGGGTTGAGAAATAGAGTGCAGAGTTCGAGACTACATTATAACTGGCGTAAAGGAAGATACTGCCTTTGCACCTCTAACCAAAAAGGAAATCAGTGTAAGTAATCAAAAAACCATTCTTCTTGAAAAACTAAGGCTGATTTAGGAATAATCATCCATATTAAACAGTTTACTCCCATATCTCATTTCTATTCAACTTATTCTGCTTAGGATTATTAACCTCCTTCCTATTTCCTACCCTTGAATATGATTTCTTATGAATCCAATTGCCAATTGAATATGAACGATAGTATGTGAACATTCCAAATTCCTATACTCAAAGTTGTATTCACATTTTTTGCTTTACATAGATAAATAATGTGAGAATGTTAAAATGCTTGCTTTTTTTATTTTTAATTTATTATGTTTAATTCCTGATTCATTTCTATAATTTGTTTTGCATGCATACAATGAACAGATATAATTATTTATGCTTGGCTAAAATTTTCTATTAATTTCGAGTGCGGTCCAATTCAGTTGTGGACAAAGTCACTTGACGAATTCTGTATTATCATCAATCCATCATGAGTATTCAAAGACTTAGGTGCTAAAGTGTCAACGACAAATTGTATAGTATTGATTATCAGGTAAAGCAAGTGCAATAGCGATAGCTTCAGTCCACTTCATTACGTAATATATTTCACTTTGAGCTCCTTTTTTCTTTACTCTCGAAATTGTTTTTTTTCCCTATACAAATCATAAGTATATTACCTGGATTTTTGTTTTCTTCCTATTATTCATCAGAATTTTAAGTGTTTACTCCTATTTTTTTAATGTTTTAATGAGATAGTGATGGAGTGGGCTTGAATTCATGTTTGTCTACATCTGGGTTGACGAATAGAGTGCAGAGTTCGCATAAGGTATCGTCTCTCATTTTATTTTATCTGAGATTTCTTTTGTTAGAATAGTACATGTAATATATTAAATCCATGAAAAGATTATCCATGATCCAAAAAAATCACAAGATGTAATAAACTTACAGTTTCATACTCTGCATTTTTTATTCAGACAGTAAATTCGTTTATCAGCTTACCTCGTATCCAGAAATATACAGAGATTATGTCCCCAAGGCCTATGCGATTATATGAGAAATCTATCAAAGTACTTTCTACTGACCCACACAAAACTTTGTACATGATATACATAGTTATATGATGTTCAAATAAAGAGCAATAATGGTACTGAATTTCCTATGGGTGTATTTGACTGAATATTTTGATTAGTATAGGCAATTGCCCAAATGCAAGTTATGCAATTTGTCATCCATATGCAATTGTATTCTTACTACTGTGGTGTACCAGGAAAATGAATGTATATTAATTTTTTCATTTTTTTATTATGTTATGGTAAGCAATAAACCACTGTTTGTTGATTATGTTCAGATTTGATCTGAAAATGTACATACTTCAGTTTTCCTTACATCTGAGCAGTGGACTAAATATAGCCCACAAAATTAGCGTCTTTCTATATATATTCAGCTGTGCATTAGTCTGTATATGTAAGTGGTGGAGTTCTATGCATATTCAAGTGCGTATATGTGTTGAATTCTATTTTTTTGTGCGCATGTCAGTGATTTTTCATCTGTATTGCGTTCGTACAGGGTTCAAGTGTGTGTATGGCAGATCTGAGTGTGTTTTTGCATGGGTGTGATGTGCTTCTGGGTAAGAGGGTTAGTGAGATCATGGGCGTGAATATGATGCATGGGAAGCTGTTACTTTTATAAGGCTATACGTTCGTACTCTGTGTTTTTGTACTTATATTTCTGCGTTGTTATGTGTGCGTGGTGAATTGGAGTGTGTGCATGCATCAAGCCCAACCTCACCATGTTTAAAATAAAACCACATTCCATTCAACAAATATATACCATTGTATATAGAGGTCAACGTATTAGACAGTTATGAATTTACATAATATATTCACTAATAATATTGCATCACAATATATTTTTTCTAACTTCTCTGTAAGCGTCCATCTCTGTCCTCCATTACCATCTCAACACACTCTGTGGGACCCTTCAAATTTTCATATGAACTAAAATTTATATGCTACAACATTCCTGCAGTTCAGATCATCAACTGTGGATTTCTTAATTTTACCAAAACTGTACAGAAAATTGTACCACCTCAGTGCCATTTCTACCTTATTTTCCTCAGCACGTGATCCGCTTTTCCTGTCCATGTTTCCTATTACTACTGCTTCAACTTTTCCAGCAAACTAGGCTCCAACATACTTTTCCACCCAAACATTTTAACACTTCCACCGCAACATATTATATATACATCTTCCTTAATAGTCTCCACACACCACTGTGTATCCTCAACAGCTCATCTTCATCAATTCTTCCGCCTACGTGAATTCCATTCCAACTTCCTAAACCTTCACATTACTTTTTATTCAAAATGACAAAGGTACTCCTATGCTATTTTTTATTCACACTTACTCTATTCTATCCTATGTCGGATTTGCCATAAGTTACCATTTTTTTTCCTGTAGAACAAATGCATACAACAAGGTAAAGAGCCTGCATTATCCTCTTCCATAGACAAATTCAAACGTAAAAGTACACGTTTAACAAAACACCTTCAATCCACTGCCGAAGAAAAAGTTACTGCTTCATCCAACGTCTCCCGTATTGAATTAGACAATGTTAACAAACCAACCAACTCTGTTCACCTTCCTCCGGTTACGACAAAATTCTTGGGAACCTGCGACACCTTATCACCATCTTCCAACTGTGAAGGGCATACGACACAATCTGATGAACTCTAGTCTTTTCCACAATTTTGTCAACATGACAAATGGGAGGATTTTTTTACTCCAGAAGTGGTATGCCAAAATTTATTCATTTGATAGACACACGGACACACACATATATGTGTGTGTGTCTACAGTACATGCTAATCATCAATTTTAATTTCGTCTACAGATTGCCGAATGTGATGCAGCTGTTGAGCATTTTTTCAAGAACCGTACTTAATACAGCTTCTACTCTATGACATCCAATAAATTTTTAATTCCCACGCTTCCGCACTTTTTCCTTTCGTCGCTTTTAACGAACAGTTATTTGTTTCCGATGTATTCGTTGATGTTACATTATATTTGTCCTGTACTCCATGCTTTCATCATTGCGTAAATAAATTTCATGTTCTTTTCATGTGCACGTAAGTTCTGCTAAAAACTTATATGCCGTCTGTATATATTCCGCACACAGATATATGCCTATTAAAATACCCGCCACTATTAAATATGTATAAAAAATATTTTCATTTTTCACGTCTTACACTTATTACATCCATCCCCATCGGACACTTTAATACTTTCTACAAATACAAATAAGGCTCTGTTCAGCAATTAGAATATGAGTACAATGCGCATTTATATAGTTGGATGCTGACCCAGAGGACATTGAGCAGTACGATAAAATTTTACAAATCCATCTTCAATTGAGGGACAAATTGAAAATTTGGCATAAGTTTAATAATTAACAAACCAAAATTGCATGGCTTCAAAGTGGAGACACTAATTCAAATTTTGTAATGTAAAAATGCCAATGAGGAAGCATAAAAATAAAATTCATGCTTTTCTGGACTTAGAGGGTAACTATGTCTATGACTAGCAACAAATAATTTCCCAAGCATACATGTAATATTCGTTTGACACTGATACTGCCTTCAATATATACATGAACTATCACTAAACATACATGAACTATCGGTAAACATTGACATAGAATTATTACATTCAAACTTGGCAAAAATTAATATGAAAGAATATGTTCAACTCTAGGTATACACAGTACCTTATACCTGAATAGCTTAAAAGTGAATGTTCATGTCATCATGCTTTTACGTAAACAAATTAATCACGTAAAACATCCAAAGCGCAAATCATTTGTTGTTGTGAAACTTGATTACACCTTGCTTAACAAATCAGTACACCACTAATTGACTGTTTCTAAAAAAAGAAAGTTCTTCTTTTACAATGTTTTCCGTATGTTCCATATTCTTCAGGGACTACAGTGTACAATTGTTCCATGTACTCATATTTTTATCAAGCATGGTTAAGTATAGCACATAATTCACCAACCCATCAAACTAACCAAATATACTCAGCCACCCATCACTACTTATTAACCAACCTTCATATTCGCATGCAAATTGATGTGTATTTTGCAAAACAGATTTTCGTTCATTGTATTAAAAAAATCTATAACTTACAGAGGTGACTAACAAAACTCAAATACTTTGACAAGTTAGCATATGTAAATAAATGTGAACGAATGGTTGTGAAGATTATAAATAAAAATTTCTCCATTGTTTAATACACACTACAACTGTATATACGTGCACAGTTTGTTGCATACCAATTTTTCTATGACTACCCTGTTATTATGGCCACTTTCACGCAACGTATATAAAACAATTTCATCCCGTTACCAAAAATCAGCAGAGCAAATCTCGGATCTCTACTAATTCAACAACGTTTACGTACTCATTTTCAGCAGTTATACCAACTTACGTAACCATTGCCTTATGTATATATACACACTTCTCAATGCATTGTCCTTCACTTACTACTGTACTGCCTTTTCTACTACTGCCATATATCTCTTCAAATCAGTCACAATTTTTCTCCCTTCACTACTATTTATTACCTCTTCACTTTATCCTCTGCATCTGATGGAACAGCAACAAAGAGAAAGACGTAGACTTAGTCAACAAGCTAGACGTGCACAAGCAAGAGAAATACGTATTGCAAACACAAGAACACGTTTGAGTGAAGGCTTCCATGGTCGATGTTTAACAGGTATTTTTCCCCCCCTTCTTACGTTCTTACCACAAACTCTACAGCTAATTTGCTTTACTCCGTTACTTCACTGTGTACCACATTTACACCGTTCATTCTTATGTTTTCTTCTCTCCACGTCTTCGTCCATTTCGTACGCCAATTTTTAAATGCACTTACATGATATGACACAATGATGGATAACACAACCTACTTTACAGCCGGCCTATTGCTTTATGTAGCAAGACAAAATATCCATATAAAGTTGACACACACCCCAACCAACTGCTTATACCATGCTTATGAATAGGAAATTGTAAAAAAAAATGACACAAAGGCAACCGTACCGTACGCACATTACACTATTAGTACTATAGCTAATAAATTACCAATATGAAATGATACACATGCAATCGTCGACCCTACTACTCAGTTTTGACATAAATTGTTTTTTCTTCTACTGCTAATATTAGCAAACCACTGCTTTTACGCTATTACAGATATACTGTACTTTTTTGACAAAAAGCTATAATGTACTAGAGTTGGACTTCTAAATGAAAATTGTTATGATGCTTTATTACCTTATAATATGACGGATATGTACATGCGTAGTGGTTCACTAAATCATTCCTTTCAGATTGCACTTATCATAATTAGTAATAATACTTATCTGTTCATCATTTCCTATATGCACATTAACTAGATTTGGAAATAATATTTTATTGCTGAAATAAATCAGTCATAGTAGATATATAGATTAATATGTATGTTTAAAGGTACGATCTGATTACTATATGTTTTAGTTCAAAATATTGACCTAATCTGATTTTTAAATCCACGATTGTATCTTTTGAAAATGAAATATCATTTTATTGTTTGTGAATTATTCAGTTGCATGTGCTTTTATTTCAAGATATATAACCAAACCGTTTGAAGTTTCAATTCATTTATGAAAGAAGTGCAAGCACGTGTTTTTAAATGGCTGTACGAAAGCGATGTTACCATGAATATCTAAATTAGATCACAATTTTTTTAAATAGATAGTGCAATCTAATTTGGGGATTTCCGGAAGATTGAGTTACATCAATAAATCCATTTGAGCTATTAGTAAGAATGTATAATTGTTTGAGTACGTATTTTATCAACTGATTTTTTTCCCAGCAAGGTGAACTTTTACACAATTTCTAAAAAATTATTTGAAAAGTGCGAAATAAACTTAGGGTATGTACATTGAATTTTTCTCTTTAGATGAGGAGACAAATCCATGATAGAACTTACTGTATGATGTACATGCGTTGGCGTATTATGTACAACACCCTATTTAGTTTGAAATAAGTACTGTACTTATTAACTGAAATATATTTTAGTCGTTATATATACATTATCAACAGCCATCTGTCAATATTTTATTTCCACTTTTAAAATACGTACAAAATTTATAACCCGTGTCACACAAAAAAACAGTGCGCATTCATTTTATTCTTCACGTAATAACGTACAAACAACTTCTACTGTACACGTATAAGTCTGTAAAGATATTTTGTTTTCAAACGCATTTTATATATGGCTTTACAAACTGTACCCATCTTAATTGTACTAAATTTTTATAAACTTCTCATCTATCTTTGTACACGTTTATGCTACTAAATAGGTATGCGACTTTGACTGTATAAATGATGCCAAAATATGTTTCAGTTGTACAGTAAATTACAATTTATTTCCCTACCACCTTTAAATATTTCGTACATATTCTTTCTTTAATAAATGTGCATTTAAAATCCAACCTTCTGTCAATTTTCTAATAAGGCGTATATGTTTTCAGCTTTATGCAAGCAAATACACATTTTAACGTACCATACCTATACTTAGCACGTTATTTCTGTTATCAGTTTGAGGTTTTTAAACGGTCAACTAAAATTCTTACAATTGTAAGAAACTCTGTTTACTGTGTTGGACTAAATATGCACCATCAAATATCAACGGTTTTGAAACAAAAGAGTAGTAGAACAACAGGCGGTTGGGGAATAAAATTCGCATTTACTTAATTTTTTTTCTTTCTTATTATCCTGAGCAAAACCACATATATTCTTTACATTTATTTTTAGAAGATAAAAGATAAAATTTTGGGAAGTATTTTTCCTTATTTCACTTTCTGCACGGTCATTATTTGACTTAAACCGCTGATATGTTTGCAAAAATCATCATTTCAAGTACAACGATAGTGATGTGAAGTTGTAAAAGTATGACTACTACACTGAATACTAACCTTATTTTTTTAGGTTCTTCAATAACATGGGATGGCGAAGAAACGATACTGCGGACTGTACTAAACAGTAGTCATAACTGTGGTCGAAATTTTAACGCAACCATTCCGTACCACAAACATCGACTTCCTCAGCCCACTTACTGTGATTTCTGCAATGCTAAAATATTTTTCCACGAAAGCTTACAAAATTGTTGCTCTGGAGGTTCCATCGACATTCATCGTCCTACCACAACACCACAACAGTTACTGAGCTTATTCCAAGATCAAGGTGAAGTGGGTACCCATTTTCGTACAAACATCCGATCCTATAATAATGCATTTTCATTCACGTCTATGGGTGCATCAATTGATAATAACCTGGCCAATGCTAGAGAAGGAGTTTACACATATCGCGTGCAAGGTTCAATATATCATAGTACTGGAAGTCTTTTACCCTTGGCTGGAAGTAGACCAAGATATTTGCAACTGTACATATATGACACTGACCATGAGATTGAAAACCGACTTCAAGATAGTGAAGCAATGAGACCAGAGATAATTATGATTTTGAAACAAATTTTAGATACTCATAACCCATATGTCTCCATACTTCGACAGTTGGGGCAACAACCTGACGTGCAAATATGTAGGATCAAAATCAAAGAGATCACAATAGATCACCATCTTCATGAGCTGCCAACCACATCCCAAGTAGCAGGAATAATAATTGGAGATGAACCAGACAATTTGCAAGGTCGAGATATCATTGTTCGGACAACAAGTGGAAATTTACAGAGAATATCTGATACTGCAGGTTTTTACGATCCGCTGCAATATCCACTATTGTTGCCTTACGGTCAGCATGGATGGGATTTGAGCATCCACGAAAATGGAAGTACACTTATAAGTTGTACATCTTACTACTCTCATATTTTACAGGTACGTATACCCTAATTGATATCCATTATTATTTGTTCGTAAATAACACAAAACCTAATTTATATCAACATCAATACTAATGTTGCTTGCATTTTGTCTATCGCCTACACACAAAGATACGACCAACTGAGACATCACTTATATTGCTTGGTGGTCGCCTATTTCAACAATATGTCGTTGATATGTATGTAAAAATAGAAACAATGCGGCTAAGGTTTCTTCGCAACAATCAGACTACTATCAGAGCGGAGTTATACCAAGGTTTACAAGATGCCTTAGCTACTGGAGAAACATCTGCCAGTAAGTTTCTTTACCTCCTTCAATCAACCATTTGTTGTTCCCATTAATTATTAACCAGTTATTTCACTACTACTCAATCCTATGCGTTTTCACACATTAGGAAGTGTTGGTGTCAAGAAGATTCTTCCTTCCTTCCGTATTGGTAGTCCACGAGATATGCATCAAAGATACCAAGATGCAATGGCGTTAGTGCGAAGGTATGGAAATCCTGACTTATTTATTACTATGACCTGTAATACTAACTGGTTAGAAATTACACAAGAATTGCTTCCCGGTCAACAACCACAAGATAGACCGGATTTAACAACTAGGATTTTTCGATCAAAACTAGAGCAACTAAAAACTGACCTATTTGACACATGTGTTTTAGGTAAAGTCATTGCCCATGTCCACGTTATTGAATTCCAAAAAAGAGGACTACCACATTCTCACATTCTACTTATCCTAGATGAAAACGATAAAATTAACAATCCCGATGATTATGATGCTTTAGTTCGCGCTGAAATTCCATGTACACATTTAGAACCCGAACTACACAACGCTGTAATGAAACATATGATTCATTATCCATGCGGACATTTTAACCCAAGAGCTGTCTGCATGAAAAATAACTGCTGTAAGAAGGGTTTTCCAAAAGCTTTCTCTCCATTTACTTTACAAGGAACTGACTCTTACCCTATTTACAAAAGACGCGACAACGGAATACAATATCAAATTGGAAGCCACATAATCGATAACCGTTGGATAGTACCTTATAATCCTTACTTACTTTTGAAATATGATTGTCATATAAATGTTGAGATTTGTTCAAGTATTAAATCTGTGAAATATCTCTACAAATATGTTTACAAAGGTTCAGACCGCGTTTCTGTAGGATTATCCAGTACATCTGACGATAATGATGAAATTTCAAAATTTGTTAACGCTAGATGGATTTGTGCTCCAGAAGCTTTATGGAGAATATTTATATTTTCCCTAAGTAATATTTTTCCTTCTGTTACCGGCTTACAAATACATTTACCAAATAGACAACAATTATTATTTCGTGCAGAAGAGCACATAAACACTATTCTGGATGATCAACATAGATCTAAAACAATGCTTACTGAATTTTTCTGTAAAAATGTTTTTGATGAACAAGCACGTCAATGTTTATACTACGAGTTTCCTGAAAAATATTGGTGGGATTCTACAAGTAAGCAATGGAACCGTAGGCGAAATAACCGTAGGGCAATTGGTAGAATTTACACTGTATCTCCCACTGAAGGAGATCGTTACTATTTGCGTCTATTGTTAACACATGTTAGAGGTCCTCAATCTTTTACTGACTTACTAACAGTTAATCAAATAGAATATAACACATTTAAAGAATCAGCTGAACATAGAGGTTTACTTGAAAATGATAATAGTATAAAGGACTGTTTGACAGATGCTTCAAACACACATATGCCTAATGCTTTA
Organism: Allium fistulosum; assembly: GCA_030737815.1. Classification (NCBI taxonomy): domain Eukaryota; kingdom Viridiplantae; phylum Streptophyta; class Magnoliopsida; order Asparagales; family Amaryllidaceae; genus Allium; species Allium fistulosum. The sequence goes on along the minus strand of CM060902.1, from coordinate 1,170,979,505 downwards.
AGATGATTATTTGTTACAATTTTAGTATACTGTGACCCATGCCATGTGCGTGAATTGTGGGAAGAGTTTTCACCTTTCTTACTTGAAGACTATCCTACTACATCTGCTACTACTGTGACCAATTCATTTTCAATAATTCAATGTCTGTTTGACCTCGACAGCCTTCTCAAACAATATAACAAAACAATTTTTTGACTATGACATTCCACATACTAATTTCACCAACTTTACTCATACAAACACATCCACTCTTATTTCAGAAGAACAATGCATAGAAATACCCAATAATGATATCAATTCTGTAGATAACTTGAACTCCGAACAGAAGAAGGCATTTGACATGATAATGTCTTCTGTCGAAAGTGGATCTAATAGTATATATTTCATAGATGGTCCCGGAGGTACAGGAAAAACATATTTATATAGAGCAATCTTAGCCCATTTACGAATTCAAGGTCATATTGCAATTGCAGTCGCTACTTCTGGAATTGCTTCTCTTGCTCTTCCAGGAGGTCAAACTGCACATTCTCGATTTAAAATACCAATTAATTTAGACTCTTCATCTACATGTCATATTCCTAAGCAATCTGAACTCGCAAAACTTTTACTGTCTGCTACTGTTTTCCTATGGGATGAAGCTACCATGGCCCACCGCCATGCATTTGAGGCCGTAGACAGAAAATTACGAGATTTAACTAATTTCGACGCACCATTTGGAGGAAAGATTGTTATTTTAGGTGGTAATTTTCGTCAAGTTCTACCAATAGTCGTAAACGGTACTAGAGCTCAAACCGTCGATGCATGTATAGTACGATCGTACTTATGGAAAAATGTTCAGGTAATTCATTTAACACAAAATATGCGCGCAAAAGACGATCAATCATATGCACAATTTCTTTTACGTATTGGAAATGGAGATGAAGTCTATGTTCAAGACGATATTATACAACTCCCAAATGATATCGTTGAACCTTGGACCAACACTTCTTCACTCTATGCTCTGATTAATGAAGTCTTCGCTGAACTCAATGACAGATTAGGTGATCCTAATTTTATAATGGATAGAGCAATATTAGCCCCTACAAACGAAACAGTGGATGACATTAATAACAAAGTTATAGAACTGTTTCCAAGTACCGAGCGCATTTACTACTCCTTTGACAAGGTCGAAGAAGACACACATAATCTATACCAATATGAATTCTTAAACTCACTTGCTCCGGGAGGTCTACCCCCACATAAATTAAGACTGAAAGTAGGTGCACCAATCATGTTGCTTAGGAATATTGATCCACGAATTGGATTATGTAATGGAACCAGATTATTATGTCGTGTCTTTCACAGAAATGTCATAGATGCAGAAATAACTGTTGGACATTTTCATGGCACAAGAGTATTTATTCCACGTATACCACTAAAACCTTCTGAGAATACTAACATGCCTTTCAACCTAATACGTAAACAATTTCCAATTAAATTAGCTTTTTCCTTAACGATTAATAAATCACAAGGACAAACCATCCCTCGGGTTGGTATTTATCTTCCCGAACATGTTTTCAGTCATGGTCAGCTATATGTTGCGTTATCAAGAGGCGTTTCACGAAAAACAACAAAAGTTTTGGTAAAAAATGGAAAGATTCGAAATAGAAATGGCACACATACTAGAAATGTTGTGTACAAGGATGTGTTATTACAATATACTCATGAACTTAATTAACAATACTTCATTTTTCCACTTCACATGTTGCAGTTTTACTATAATTATTACTCTACAACATTGGGTACACAAATAAGATCTTTACCATTATTTTCTTACTCCACTTAAATAATTAAGGGATTTTTAATCCGACCATAAATGAGTAATATCTGCACTTATAATCTTTTTCTCCATTTTACTGTTTTCCAGTCATATATTTAGCTACAGATTATACAAAATACAAAACTGGGTTTACAAAAAATTCCTCCTTTACTACCACAACTCACTTTCGGTCCACATAAAAATTCCCTTAAAAAACGTTTTTAACTTCGCCATCAACTTACTACTGATGCCGGTCTCAAGCCCGGAACAAGGAGGAGAGAAAACGGTTACGAGAACTACACTAACTACCTACAATTTACTATAAAATAGTTTCTTAGGTGCAACAACTCATTCTGTTTCCTTATCCCCACAAAATGGTTTCATATCTACCTCTGATCACCTACTATACGTAACGAAGACCATATTCTATTTCCATTACAAATCGAACTTATTCTCTACGTTTTGCATGAACATGCGTTAATAATTCGTTACACCATAAGTATATTACATTTCTTCCTACCCACCCAATGTCAGTTTGATCCAACGCTTCTTCCCATTTTCGATACAAATTTTCTACGTCCACGTGCATCTGCTGTAGATTCATTCTGCATGTCAATATCCAAAATATTCAACAATACATGTACGTCACAGTCATTTTGTCGCATTCAACAACTCTCATAGACATTGTTTCTTAATACCAGCTCCTTCTGCGCACGTGCATCGCACGTGCCAATCTACTCGTATATATATATATATATATCAAATGTAACGACTCGAAATTTTGTCCGTTTGATTTTGAACGTTTAATTTATTTTTAAATGTTGAATTTGAAATATTATTTGATTTCAAATATGGAAAACTTTGGTTGAATTAGTAAAATGGTTTAGAATTACAAATATAGCGATTAACGGATTCAGTAAATAGTAATTTAATATTTGGAATTGGGTAGATATGGGAATCTGGAGTTAAACGTGAATGGAAATGATTTCTAAAGTTGATTTTAAACTCTGTTTGAATTAGAGTGATAATAGCGGACTTTTGAATGGGATTAAAAGTCGATAAATTAAAATTGGAATTTTTTTATATTAATTTAATAGAGGAATTTGATATATGGTAATAGTGTAAATAATGGAATTTTGATTTAATATAAATCAGAATGATTTCTAATATGAATATAAATTCTACTTGATTTATAAAGGAGCTAGCAAGTTTTTAAAATTGAAATTTCAAGCAATGCCATCGATTTTAAAAATCGCTCGGTTTAATCGACGCGTTAAAATAGCCTTCTGGGGCACAGTCTCAGAATTTGACGAAACCAGTTCCATTGGATCCGTAATAGTTTATTATTATCAGATTTCAAATTTTGTAGCGTTTGGAGTTACCGTTTGGTCGTGCGGAATAGAAACGCGTTGAATTTAAAATCGAAAATTTAATATTTTAATTCGATTCGAAAAGCTATCTTCCACATACGATCGAATTTGGCCTCGAAACATGTTTCATTGTGTTCGGAATAGGGGTAAAAAATTATGGACACCACGCGGCACGCTTCCTTTAGTGTTCGTCCGGAAAAGCATGTAAATTGTGGAAATAATATTAAAATAATATGTATATGCGTATATATACGCGTGAAACAGTAGAAACCCTAGTTCTTTTAACCTAGCCGCCAGTTCATTTTAATGGCCGAAAAGCTCCCTTCTTCTCCATCGATTATCTTCCCATCCATGCAGTTTTAGGTCGAGACTTCAACTGGAAAGTCGTAGAGCGCCTCAAGATCTTTAATATCGACGGTCACGATCTAAATCAGAGCGACGTGTTGGTGGAAAAAGAATCGCGTTCATGGTGGTTTCATGTGCGAATCACGAGGAAATAGTGGCTTTTGACAAGGCCGGACTCCGGCCGTGGGCGAGTCATAGTGTGGGCAGTCGAGTGGCATTCTCTGATCGAGTTATAAACGCATGTAGGTGGAGCGGCGATAAGCGTGCGATGGGTTTTCTCTGTTCGTAGATAGCTGGAGAGGTTGTGATGAGGAAGAAGCAAAGGGTGTGACCAGATCTTGATTTAATTGAAATGGATGGTTGTGATTTGTTTAAGGTTTAAAAAAAAGAGAGATTTATTTATATAATTTGTATTCAAGCTTTAAAAATGCATATCTTCTTCATACGAGGTCGGAATTGGACGAAACAAGCGGCAACGGAATCGTGGCGATGAGCACTATGTGATGGAACAGATCTGGAGACATTTGGAGTAAGTTAAAATTTTAGGTTAAATCGAACGTGTTCGATTTAGTTTAAAATTGGAACGTTTGGTGAATTGAAAAATCAAGGTGAGTTAATCTCACTCAATTTTGGACTACTGCAATTAATTTTAAGTAGTTAAAATTAATTATTGATTAATTGGTTGGATTGATATATTTTTATCATATATAGTTGTGACGACCGCCCATGACCCCCCACACGGAATCTAGAGATAGTGCGCTGTAAAGTGTGCCAGGCGACCATGGACGATTGTCAAGGTAAATTAAAACAACAGAATCTATCGTATTACTCACAGCGCATGGACAAAATACAATAGAACATATATGTAGTGAAGCTTCACAGAATAAAATCCCATCAATAAAACTTCATAATAGTTGAATACAAGCATCTGAATAGTCAATACAACAAGCCTCACTACATAACACTCAGAGAATACAAACAGCGGAACATCCAGTACATATAATAAGAAGATAATATGCAACCCTCCAGCTCGTCTTCGATATCAGCAACGCGGGAAGCAAGAACAGCACCTGTCACCTGCTACCTAGTCTGCCCGTCCCAAAATGGACGAACAGCCCAAGGCGATAAGAATTAAAACATAAAGCCTTGAGTCAGACAACAGTCTTAGTGAGCAGTAAATTAACTAACAACATACCAAAAGAGCATAAAGGAAAAGGAATAGGAATACAACCCTCCCACTCCACCTCTTTCTACAGTGATAGCCCCTAGACACACACTAAGCAGAAGCAACATAGCAGAGCATACAATTTAAGGTAAAATAATAATCATTCGAGTCAAGGGCGATGTTTCCCATGTACCAAGGCCTAAATCAGATAAGCACCCAGAAAATACCGCTCTTGAGACCGAATGATGATACAACCAAACATCCATGACTCTGGCTATCACTGTTATCATTGCTTCGATATCACCGTTAATTGAATGACCGGCACATTCTTTCAGCCGTCCGTCAAGGGCTAATGGAAACCCCGGTTCTAGACATAACTCCCGCACGTCGTCGCAGCCCTTGCCTAGGACTATCGAATCTGCCCAGAGTACTCGACCATCAACAGTTGGCCGTTGGGACTATCGAATCTGCCCAAACGTACTCTTGCTTAGAGCATGCTAGAACCTTCAACAACGATGCTATCCAAACCTCCTAGTCATCCTCCTTGACAACTATTTCCATACTAGCTCAAGCGCCTCTCAAGCATCCATTACTCTTAACTCGAATCATATCACCGAGTTACCAACGTGCTTGGAATGATCCCGTCTGGATTAGACCAAGTCTTCATCACATGATGCTTCACTTCATCACATCCTCGCAAAGCCTCATCTCAACATTACATCATCAAATCTATGCATAAGAGCTTTATCATCCCGCTACATATGCCACGAGCAGCTTTCCTAATTCAAGAGCCTTTCCCTTAGCTTTTGAATCCTCTTCGACCACCTTGTCTAAAACCAATCAACAATCATCTAATTCACAGCAATCAATCATGTCAAACATCAATCCAAGTAACCAAGCATTCAAATATAAGCAAAATGGACAATTATAACAATAATGGCAATTTCGTAATTAAGGAGTTGAAAGTCTAACAAGCATGAAAACATGAGAATTATCTCTACAATTTGATGAATGAACTTGCATAGGTTAATCATATACAAAAATGGTTGTCAAATCATCATGAACAATGGATCTACATGGATCTACACTTAGGTTTACAAAAATGCATAGAAATCACTATTTTAACACCAAATCAAGCCAACAATCCGATATACTCCTTTGGATCCGTGTGAGAGATAATAACCACTCACCAAATCACCTAAACAACCCCAAATCAACACGCTTCAGATCTGGACAGCGAAGGATCAAGCTTGATCTATCACGAATCCGCTTCAAACGATGAAATCTAACTTCAATGGATGAAGATCTTCAATCTAAGCTCTTGAATCTTCAACTTGGATGGATGGAAGCACTAGATTAGAGTGGAGAAAAGAAGTGAAGAAGTGTAGAAGTCGAGCTCTCAAAATGGCAGCACTTCGTCGCTTCGAAATCCGGATTCCAAAAATGAAGCTAACCCCCACTATTTATAGCTGAAAACCGCCCCTAGGTCGCTCGGAGTTAGGTCGTATACGACCTACGACCTACGACCTATAAACCCCACCGACCTAAAGCCTCTTCAACCTAACAACCCAGGCCACTGCAACCTACGACTTATCACCCAAGCGCTTCAACGACTTAACAAAACCCTTCCTCCTACGACCTAACAAGGTTACGACCTATGACTTAGCGACTTAACCATAGGTGCGACCTAACACTTAAACACATCAGCGACCTAACGCTTAAGCGCTTACACGATCTAACAATCGTAGCGCCTCAGCGACCTAACCGTGTTACGACCTATAACCTCAGCGACCTAACACACTAACGACCTAAAGCACTGCGCGACTTAACTATGCGCGACCTAATAATAAGCCAAAACCCAGCGACCTAACAACCTTAAGTCTTCACGTGACCTAAAACATGTTACGACTTACGACTTAACTCGTACGACTTAACTCCCATACGTCGCTCACTACTACTTAGGTCGTTGCCGACCTAACTACACTAACTCGCTAACCTTCTTAAGTCGCTGCCTATCCTTAAGTCCTTAAGTCGCTCAGCCCTATAGGTCGCTAACTCCTATAGGTCGTCCCAACCGACCTAACAACTTAATCACTAAGTCGCTTACCCGGAATCACTAGGTCGCTAACTCTCCCAGCCGACCTAACACTTAACCAAAACTTAGGTTGCATAATTCTATAGGTCGCTCTAACTAACCCACGACCTAAACCGCCATACGACTTAAGACAATACGACCTATTTCTTAACTCGGTCAAAACCTTAAGTCGGCAACTCGACCCAGACTTTTATCTCTTAACTCGTCCAAACCGACTTAGGACTTAGAAAAATTCTGAACGACTTATCAACAATGCAACCAACTGTTAATTATTTCACGATGTTTCGATCCGTAAAACACGGGTCGTTACATTCTCTCCCCCTTAGGAATTTCGCCCCCGAAATTCCAAGCAAACAAAGCAATCAAAGACTATTCTGTACGCCTACCATCCATAGCAATCAACAAACCATGCATCCAATTCTAACTTAGCGTACAGAATTCTAAGACTTAGAACAAGTTACAATATCGCGAGATGAGACGACACCTTAGGGCCATACCTTGAAGAGTTCAGGATGAGCTACCTTCATCCTCTCTTCCACCTCCCACGTACAGTCGTTATCATCATCACTCCATTGTATCTTGAGCAACTTAACTACCTTCCTCCTAAGCTGTTTCGTGTCGGTTTCCACAACACGAAGCGGCTTACGAGGTCTTCTATCGACCGGATCAACTTCGAAATCTTCACAACTATCAGCAGAAACCACGGTATTCGAGTCGTGCACATACTTCCGTAGATATGATACGTGAAAAACATTGTGCACACCCGACATCTTCTCCGGTAACTCCAATCTATAGGCGAGCTTTCCTTTTCGCTCGATGATCGGGAATGGTCCAACAAATCTCGGAATCAATTTTCCTTTCTTCCCGAATCGAATAACATTCTTTAGTGGAGAAATCTTCACAAAAACCATATTACCAACGTCGAATTCCAAATCCTTTCGACGCTTATCGGCATAACTCTTCTGACGGTCTTGGGCTGCCTTCATTCGTTGCCGAATGATCTCTATACACTCCGTAGTCTGTCGAATCATCTCTGGCCCAAGTATCAACTTTTCTCCAGTTTCCAACCAACATGTCGGAGAGTTACACGGTCTTCCATACAATGCCTCATACGGTGCCATCCAATGCTTGATTGGTAACTGTTGTTGTACGCAAACTCCACCAAATGAAGATAATCTTCCCATGATCCTCCGAAATCCAAAACACAAGCTCTGAGGAGATCTTCCAAAACTCGGTTGACTCTCTCGGTCTGACCATCTGTTTGAGGGTGATAAGCTGTACTCAAACACAACTCGGTTCCCAAAACTTCCTGGAAGCTCTTCCAAAATCCACTAGTGAACAATGGATCTCGGTCGCTCACTATACTCTTCGGAATACCATGAAGTCGAACTATCCACTTAACATACAATTCAGCCAACTTTGATGCAGTCCTAGTCGATCGAACAGGAATAAATCTTGCACTCTTAGTCAGGCGATCTACAATGACCCAAATCCCTTCATTTCCCGTTCTGGTTCTAGGCAATCCATCAATAAAATCCATCGACACTTGCTCCCACTTCCATGTAGGAACTTCTAATGGCTGAAGCAATCCACTTGGCTTCTTCTGCTCGGCTTTTACCAACTGGCAGTTCATACACTTGGAAATAAAATTTCCAACATCCTTCTTCATACCTTCCCAGTAGTAGGTTCTCTTCATATCTTGATACATCTTATTTCCACCTGGATGAATTGTCAGCTTCGAGTGCTGACTTTCCTTCAGAACTTCACTCCTCAATTCATCTATATCGGGAACAACTAGTCGTCCTTGCTTCCGAAGCCAACCCTCTCGATCGACCTCGAATCCTTTATCCTTTTCTGGATCCAATCCAGATTCCAATTCACGGATAATCTTGACAAGCTTATCGTCTCGCTTTTGGCTCTCACCAATCCTTTCCACAAGTGAAGGTCTTATCGATAAGTTTGCCAACATCTCATGTTCCCATTCGCATCTAGGCCTGAAGTCAAATCCAGCTAAATACTCGAGATTCTTCCATTCTGAAAACATGGCTCCCAATCCTGCATGTCTTCGACTTAACGCATCCGCCACTGCGTTACCTTTTCCCGAAGTATAAGCTATACTAAAATCATATGATGCCAAAAACTCTAACCAACGTTGCTGCCGAAGATTCAAATCTTTTTGGGAGAAAAGATACTTCAACGACTTATGATCTGTAAACAACTCAAATCGAACTCCCAATAGATAATGTCTCCACATCTTCAGAGCAAAAACAATCGCCGCTAACTCCAAATCATGAGTCGGGTAATTCCTTTCATGCGGCTTCAGTTGTCGACTTGCATACGCAACAACTTTATCTCTCTGCATCAGCACTGCTCCAAGTCCAGTACCACATGCGTCGGTGTAAACCACCATCTCATCATTCCCACTAGGAATAATCAAAACAGGAGCACTCGTCAATCTCTCTTTCAGGATTCCGAAAGCTTGCTCACACTTAGCATCCCAACTGAACACTTGGTTCTTTTTCGTCAATCCTGTTAACGGTGCAGCAACCTTGGAGAAGTCTTTGATAAACCGTCGATAATATCCTGCTAACCCAAGAAAACTTCTCACATCAGATACGTTCTTAGGTCTAACCCAATCCTGGATTGCTGCCACTTTAGCGGGATCAACCGCTATTCCATTTCCAGAGATAACATGGCCTAAGAACCTCACTTCACTCTTCCAGAAGTGACACTTCGAAAACTTAGCCTTCAGCTGATGTTTCCGTAATATTTCCAAAACAATATGCAAGTGCGTCTTGTGCTCTTCTTCCGTTCTGGAATAAATCAGAATATCATCCACGAACACAAGCACAAACTTGTTCAACTGATCTCTGAACACTCTATTCATAAGATCCACAAAATATGCTGGCGCGTTAGTCAATCCAAACGGCATTACCAGCCACTCAAAGAAACCCGATGGTGTCCGAAAAGCAGTCTTCGGAACACTATCCTTAGCTATTCTCAACTGGTGAAATCCCGTTGCCAAATCCATTTGAGAAAACACCTTGGCTTCGTGAAGCTGATCAAACAAGTCATCTATCCTTGGCAATGGATACTTGTTCTTCTTAGTCACCTTATTCAGCTCACGATAATCCACACACAATCTCAACGATCCATCTGCCTTGGTTCTGAACACAACTGGTGCACCCCACTCGGACACACTACGCCGAATGAATCCTTTCTGTAAAAGGTCATCAACTTGCACCTTCAACTCATGCTGTTCCCTAGGCGCCATCCGCCTAAGAGGCATCACAACAGGTCTGGCTCCTTCAACTAGATCTATACGAAACTCGATCTCTCTATGCGGCGGCAACCCTTTGACTTCGTCAAAGACATCCTCGAATCCATTAGCGATTGGCACCGATGACAGTCCATCCCGTGGAACAACCAGCGAATACATGAAGCTCATGAAGACGCCTTCCTCATGCTTACATCGTATCACAACCTTTCGCCCCTCCACATTCTCGACTGTCACTTCCAACCTCTCACAATCAACCTTTGCCGCATACTTCCTAAGCCAGTCCATACCCAAAATAATTCCGAACCCCGCAAAGTTCAGAACAAAACAATCATAAACAAAAGAGCAACCATGTCTCGACACAATCAGACCACGGCATAACATACACAAACAAGATGAACCCCCAACTGGATTAGTCACAACCAATGGCCTATCAACAATATCCGGTTCCAAACCTAACCGGCCTACGAGTTCACTACCAAAAAACGAATGCGACGCCCCAGTATCAAACATAACTCTAACTGGAACACCACATAGGAAAAGAGTACCTTGAACCACCACACTCTTTCCTTTCTCTTCAGCAGTAGGAGATTTCGAAGACGACGGAACAGCTCCCAAAGCATAAGCTTGTACAATCTGCTTGTCCCTCCTCGGTTCTGGACAATTCTTCCTGAAATGCCCCGGCTTGTCACAGTTGTGACACTTCATCGGCACCTTCGGATTCTTACAATCCTTTGAGAAATGTCCCCTCTGCTGACAATTGTAGCAAGTCACCTCGCCTTTCGGCTTCTTCTGGCCATCCTTACCCTTCTGCTGCTACTTCCTCTTCTTGTTTCCACCCTGCTGGGGTTTAGATTCTTCCCTGGTCACAGCAACAATAGATCCTTCCTTAGGAAATAGACTCTCATGCCTGAGAGCTTTCTCCACAAGCTTCTCAAATGAATCGTCCAAATGATCCACCAACTGTCTCCCAAGATAACTGTCCAAGCCTGTCACGAACTTCTCATTCTTCTGATAAGCAGATTCAATATACGACCGGGCATACTTGGACAAAGCTTCGAACTCAGAAACATACTCAAGAACTGATCTTCCACCCTGCTTGAGCTCCACAAACTTCTTGAACAGAACAGACTTCTGAGCTGTAGAAATGAACTTTGCTTCAAATCTGGCTTGGAATTGTTCCCAAGTAATCTCTTCCTCCGGAGTAGTGATGGTAATAGAGTTCCACCAATCAGAAGCTCTCCCTTGAAGCTGTCTCGATGCCAACTTCCTCTTAGTCGCATCCTCAATTCCCAAATCACCAAAGATCCTTCTACAAGCATCTATCCACCTCTGGACCTCAATAGTTGATTCTGTTCCCAAGAAAACCTTTCCTCCAAGAGCAGTATAATCCTTGCACAACTTAGCAAAATCCACTGGTTTCGGAGTTTGGACTTGAACTCCAACATCTACTGCTGCCCCTGGAACTGGTATCCTTCTCATGATCGAAGTCATCATAGCTTCGAACATGGCTGCATAATCAGCAGTCCCCTCAGCAGCACGGCCTTCCCTAGCAGCTGGTCTCCCTCTTCGACTCATTCTCAATATCTATAAAAAGGAATGATCAGAACATCTAGAGAAACAACTGCATAAAGGACTAACTTACTGCTAAACTACTATATTATATATAGTAGTCATCCATCAAAATACAATTACGTCTCTCATACGTAGTTACTACAGCGAGCGTTGGGTAAAATCGATTAACCAATGCTCTGATACCAAATGTGACGACCGCCCATGACCCCCCACACGGAATCTAGAGATAGTGCGCTGTAAAGTGTGCCAGGCGACCATGGACAATTGTCAAGGTAAATTAAAACAACAGAATCTATCGTATTACTCACAGCGCATGGACAAAATACAATAGAACATATATGTAGTAAAGCTTCACAGAATAAAATCCCATCAATAAAACTTTATAATAGTTGAATACAAGCATCTGAATAGTCAATACAACAAGCCTCACTACATAACACTCAGAGAATACAAACAGCGGAACATCCAGTACATATAATAAGAAGATAATATGCAACCCTCCAGCTCGTCTTCGATATCAGCAACGCGGGAAGCAAGAACAGCACCTGTCACCTGCTACCTAGTCTGCCCGTCCCAAAATGGACGAACAGCCCAAGGCGATAAGAATTAAAACATAAAGCCTTGAGTCAGACAACAGACTTAGTGAGCAGTAAATTAACTAACAACATACCAAAAGAGCATAAAGGAAAAGGAATAGGAATACAACCCTCCCACTCCACCTCTTTCTACAGTGATAGCCCCCAGACACACACTAAGCAGAAGCAACATAGAAGAGCATACAATTTAAGGTAAAATAATAATCATTCGAGTCAAGGGCGATGTTTCCCAAGTACCAAGGCCTAAATCAGATAAGCACCCAGAAAATACCGCTCTTGAGATCGAATGATGATACAACCAAACATCCATGACTCTGGCTATCACTGTTATCATTGCTTCGATATCACCGTTAATTGAATGACCGGCACATTCTTTCAACCGTCCGTCAAGGGCTAATGGAAACCCCGGTTCTAGACATAACTCCCGCACGTCGTCGTAGCCCGTGCCTAGGACTATCGAATCTGCCCAGAGTACTCGACCATCAACAGTTGGCCGTTGGGACTATCGAATCTGCCCAAACGTACTCTTGCTTAGAGCATGCTAGAACCTTCAACAACGATGCTATCCAAGCCTCCTAGTCATCCTCCTTGACAACTATTTCCATACTAGCTCAAGCACCTCTCAAGCATCCATTACTCTTAACTCGAATCATATCACCGAGTTACCAACGTGCTTGGAATGATCCCGTCTGGATTAGACCAAGTCTTCATCACATGATGCTTCGCTTCATCACATCCTCGCAAAGCCTCATCTCAACATTACATCATCAAATCTATGCATAAGAGCTTCATCATCCCGCTACATATGCCACGAGCAGCTTTCCCAATTCAAGAGCCTTTCCCTTAGCTTTTGAATCCTCTTCGACCATCTTGTCTAAAACCAATCAACAATCATCTAATTCACAGCAATCAATCATGTCAAACATCAATCCAAGTAACCAAGCATTCAAATATAAGCAAAATGGACAATTATAACAGTAATGGCAATTTCGTAATTAAGGAGTTGAAAGTCTAACAAGCATGAAAACATGAGAATTATCTCTACAATTTGATGAATGAACTTGCATAGGTTAATCATATACAAAAATGGTTGTCAAATCATCATGAACAATGGATCTACATGGATCTATACTTAGGTTTACAAAAATGCATAGAAATCACTATTTTAACACCAAATCAAGCCAACAATCCGATATACTCCTTTGGATCCGTGTGAGAGATAATCACCACTCACCAAATCACCTAAACAACCCCAAATCAACACGCTTCAGATCTGGACAGCGAAGGATCAAGCTTGATCTATCACGAATCCGCTTCAAACGATGAAATCTAACTTCAATGGATGAAGATCTTCAATCTAAGCTCTTGAATCTTCAACTTGGATGGATGGAAGCACTAGATTAGAGTGGAGAAAAGAAGTGAAGAAGTGTAGAAGTCGAGCTCTCAAAATGGCAGCACTTCGTCGCTTCGAAATCCGGATTCCAAAAATGAAGCCAACCCCCTCTAATTATAGCTGAAAACCGCCCCTAGGTCGCTCGGAGTTAGGTCGTATACGACCTAGGACCTACGACCTATAAACCCCACCGACCTAAAGCCTCTTCAACCTAACAACCCAGGCCACTGCAACCTACGACTTATCACCCAAGTGCTTCAACGACTTAACAAAACCCTTCCTCCTACGACCTAACAAGGTTACGACCTATGACTTAGCGACTTAACCATAGGTGCGACCTAACACTTAAACACATCAGCGACCTAACGCTTAAGCGCTTACGCGACCTAACAATCGTAGCGCCTCAGCGACCTAACTGTGTTACGACCTATAACCTCAGCGACCTAACACACTAACGACCTAAAGCACTGCGCAACTTAACTATGCGCGACCTAATAATAAGCCAAAACCCAGCGACCTAACAACCTTAAGTCTTCACGCGACCTAAAACATGTTACGACTTACGACTTAACTCGTACGACTTAACTCCCATAGGTCGCTCACTACTACTTAGGTCGTTGCCGACCTAACTACACTAACTCGCTAACCTTCTTAAGTCGCTGCCTATCCTTAAGTCCTTAAGTCGCTCAGCCCTATAGGTCGCTAACTCCTATAGGTCGTCCCAACCGACCTAACAACTTAATCACTAAGTCGCTTACCCGGAATCACTAGGTCGCTAACTCTCCCAGCCGACCTAACACTTAACCAAAACTTAGGTCGCATAATTCTATAGGTCGCTCTAACTAACCCACGACCTAAACCGCCATACGACTTAAGATAATACGACCTATGTCTTAACTCGGTCAAAACCTTAAGTCGGCAACTCGACCCAGACTTTTATCTCTTAACTCGTCCAAACCGACTTAGGACTTAGAAAAATTCTGAACGACTTATCAACAATGCAACCAACTGTTAATTATTTCACGATGTTTCGATCCGTAAAATACGGGTCGTTACAATAGTAGTATATATATATTGGAGTGATTGATATTCCCGCATATATACAGCGGATGAGACCCTATGCGCCCCGCATAATAGCGGATGACCCTATATACCACGATATTCCGCCTCAAAGCGGAATTGGTATTTTTATGTTGTATTAACATCTGTGGATGCAGGGAAAACAGGTTGGAGGGATCCAACTGGATTCCTCAAAATGTTGAATTTTAATTTCATATATAGTGATATATGTTTTGTTGGAGTAAGTCTGTGATAGATTATTGTGTGATTTGAATTGATTGGATACTATGGCAGTTTTGGCCTAGATTTTGGTATTTTTAAATACCGGTAATATATGGTTTGAATTGAAAAGAATTTTAAAGGGATTCTTGAAGTAAAATATTTATATAGAATTTTGGGTTAATTGATCTGATAAAATAATGGTTTTGAAATTTGTACTTAACTAATTCGGGATATTATAAATAGAGATTTTGGAATAAAGTATATAAAAGGATTTTAAATAATAAATTCTTAAGTGGTACTTGTTTAAATAAAAAAAAGGTTTAAAAATCGAGATTTTTAATAGATTGGAAAGATAGAAGTGAATTTGGAAATAAGTATAAAAATTGGTTATACTGGAGCTCAAGTAAGATTTCCAAATTTACGAAATAAAACTAGAATCGAGAAATTAGGCTTGTTTTAAAAAGAGGATTTTTAATTATTAACTAGGTAACTTTAAAAGTGTTAAAAATATTCCAGAAACTAGTTATTTAATCATTTTTAATTGTTTAGAGTCCATTTAATTATTAATTAAGTTAGTTAAAATGAGTTAATATGAAGTTAATTGTTATTTAAAAATTTATTAGTATTAGTATTTTAAAAAGACAAATTATTCAATATTAATATTTTATATAATAACTTTTATTTACGAGTATTGCCTAAAGTTTAACTTGGAAAATTATTATAGAAATTTCATGAGTATTATTTTGAAAATTTTTAAATAAAGTTTTCGGGAAGTAATGGTATACTCGCATGGCAAAATCGGAGGCAGTGATTGCCTGTAGTTAAGTTTTGGATTTCTTTGGGATAGAGACGTAACCATTGAGTTGTGAATTCATGGTTTGATACCGTAGTGGTACTTTCCAGATTATTTTAAAGAGTTTCAATATTTTGTAAAGAATATATTGCGAATATACTAAATTTGGTAAGAAAGTATATATTTTGGATAAAGAGATTTAAGTGATTGAAATTTAAATTAAAAAGATATTTAGTGTTTTTGGTGAAAAAGAAAGTAATTGGTTGAATGATTGTTTATTTGATAGTTAAATAACCGACTATCAAATCTGGACCCAAAATATAACTTTGGGAATATCTAGGAAGATTACGGGAATTATATGGTACAGTTGCCGTTCGAGGTGCTATATTGTACGTATAAACTCGTTTCGTTCTTCTAGGACATTTAGAAGGAAATCCATCCAATAATGGCTAGGAGGTGATCTCTGATCTTATTTTTGTCTGTTTATTTCCTAAAGAACCGGGGTTGAGTTTACCGGAAATATCGAACGTTGTTTCAAAGAGACCGGGATCAGATAAGTTATCCGAAAACCACTTCGATCCAACGAGTACGTTTTCGAAGGGAAAACAAGAGCATGGAGTCGAAGATGGAGCAGTGAAGTGCAAGGGCTAATAGCTACTAATCTTGAGGATTTTTCCAAAATGGATGTAGTAGGAGTAGTGCCTTCGGTTCCGTTCGGACCCAGAACGGACCTGTATGGATGAATGCTATCGGTACATTGTCATTGGAGGACAATGAGCATCTAAGTGAAAATTACTTAAAAAGGTAATCGTAGCCTCTAGCCTCATCAACCGGGAATGACTGAAAATCAGGGGAGATGCAATAAGGCTAAGTGGGTCGCACCCAATTAGGCTATGTTTATCACCTTTCTAAATAACCTCGGATATTATTTATTACCACGATATGGAAGGAGCTCGAGAGAGGGTGGGAACACCCGGAGTGATAGCATATTCGGTCTATCTAGGTTAGGGATAGTCCGGTCTTGTGTTGCAGGGGATCCGACGTAGTCCTCAGTACGCTGTTTCTAGAAGTGTACTATGATAGGTGGTACCTTAGTGCCTAGTCATTCGTTTGGAATCCACTCTCCAATACGTACCTTTACGGTTTTGGTTGTAGAGCCTAGTATGCTGGAATTTAATTAATGTAACAATTTCAGCTATTTGAATAAGTATTTGTACTTAGACACTATTATAATATCAAAGGATTTGATATGAAATATTTTGGTTATCGTAAGGTAAAAACCCATTGTGTTTATGTGTGGCGTGGTCTTACGAGATACTTTTGATTTTCAAAGGGTTTTGATAACTTTAATAATTCAAATTAAGTGTGTTTTCTCACGCTGGTTTTCCAGACTGACTCGGGTGTTATTTTATTATAATGCTCGGGTCAGACCGAGTATTACAGGTTCAGGTTCAGGTTAGGATGCTATGGAGCTCAAGAGACGAGCTGGAGACCGAGACGTATTCTCGTACTTGTTTATTCCGCTGTAGTCTTTTGTTGAAATTACCAGCAATTGTGAGGGAAGTTGTTATAACTGTCCAGGCTGGTAATTATTGATTTCTGTACTCTGATGTGAGATATATATATATTACAGTTTTGATTTGTGTAAGGAACTATTTATATTATATGTTATTCAGCCCGCTGTGAGATTCTGTTTTGTTTAGTTTCTTCTTTCTTCTACCTACCTTCTTTCCCCTTAACAATCTGTCTTTCCGGCACTCGATCATTCGGCATGTTATACAATGAGCGTATTTATGTCGATCTTCGAGGGTCGAAAAGGCGGGTCGTCACATCGAATAAATTTTTTTGTATATCTATATATGCATAATATGATTTTAAAACTTATTTATAAATTTAAAATTCGAATTTCAAAGATATTTTGAATCTAGATCTAAATTAAATTTGACTCTTAAGTTAAAATTTTAAAATTTTAAATTTTAATATATAAATTATAAATAATCATTTAGCATATGTACATATGATATATATATACATATATATAAATATTTTTATTGTATATGTATGTACATATATGTGTGTGTGTATAATTTTGTTATATTAATATTATATTATTACAACAAACATGTATATGAATGAGCTAACATGTCCATTGAGGTGTGAGTCCCAGCACATAGATACGGGCATGTTAAACCATGTACACTATATATATTGCTCATGCACGTACACGTACATGTGTATATGAGACAATGTGCACATGACATAATTTATATATAGTTGAATAAAATACTTTTATCAATCAATTGAATAAAATAACGATTTTATATAATTTTTTGTAGATTAGATCTAAGTCAATTTAGATTTCATATGCCTAATAAGATCCAAAATGGTAATTTTTTTTGAAATTTACCCATTTAACCCGCTGCATGCTAGCCCAGTTTCGACAATGGTATTAGAACCTAATTGCCTATGCGATCTAAATAAGCATTATTAGAGCTAAGTTATTAAAGCCAATCCATTGAGTAGGACATCTAGAAAAGTAGTTTCTAAGATTGGATTTGGGTAATCAAGTACTTTTCCTTACCTGGCTACTAGCATTGCCCGAAAGGATGAGGTAAGCCCAAAGTTTATCTACAAAATAAAGGCCCAAATTGATTTTGGGCCTTGAACTAATTTTCAGAATTTGTTTGGAAATTAAAATAAAATTTTAAATTTAAAAGGTAAATTTTAAAATAAATAAAAATAATATTTTAAATTTGAAAGGTTAAATTAAAGTAAGTAATGATTTTATAAAAGTTATAAAATAATTTTCAAAATTGTTTTAAAATAAAATAATTATTTTGGAAAATTATTAATAAGTAATTGTTAGCACCAAAATTGGTCACTAACCTCGTTGAGAAAGTTTGTGTAGAGAGATGAATGAAGAAAGTAAATTTAAACAGAGAACAATATGCTAAATTGAATGCAAAGACGAGAACACCAGATTTATAGTGGTTCGCACTACGCCATAGATGACCTTCTGCAACAGATTTGCAAGGTGTTGCCAGCTAAAATGTTGCGACAGCTATAAAATTTTGGTCCTATTGCAACGTTGTATTTTTGGTGTTACCTTAGCCATAAAAATGTGTTGCTCTAGCTAAACAAGTGTAACACGATGCAACATTTTGATATAGTGTTGCTATAGATATATTCTAATTAAAAAAAATACACTTCAGCGATCCACACCATTAGTTAAAACAAAATCTCAACCATTCATCCACTGTCATCTACGCTTACTCTGATTCTCGCTAACATTTTCATTCACGCGCTTCTTTTTCATTTCTTTCTCCTCCAAATCGCGCAGAATCAAAAAATTAGGGCTTCTCCCCCAAATCCAATTCTCATAAGCATTGGCACAAAACCGATTCAATCTTTAGTGCCTATTTACGTTAATTATTTTGAGGTCTGTTATGGCATCTGGAATTATGGTTTTATTTTTGATTTATGCGATGGTGCCGATTAGGGATTTGCAAAAATCATTCAATCAACTTCATTAATTAGACTTCGATTCCATTTCGCTTCATTTCCAGATCCATGTCCGCCCAACGTTCACTGATGCAAAGAAACCAGCCCAAGCTTCTCCGAGATGATAAACTAAGCCCAGGCGTCTCCGTTACTTCCGTTGTCTGGCGGCTGCATTCTTCCGCTCCGAACATTAGTTTTTCTATAAGCAGTGGATCCATGGCCCAATTTTTCGAAGATAATTTCCATTCCCCTATTCTCTTCTTCTCGTATAGTTGTTCTAGTCAATAATTGTTTGCAATCTGACCTTATTTGTTCTGATCCGATTTGAGTTGGTGGTTCTATTTGCTAAAATAAGCGCATGTTATGTTCCATCCAATATGCCAAATTAATGTTATAATTATGATAGTGACCAATTTGTTATAAGCTGTGTTAGTGATATTTATGTTGAAAACTATTTCAAACACCTCACTTATGTCGTTTGTATTCGAGTCTGGAATTTAAAGTTTGTGCATTTCCCATATGTAAATTCGAGTTCTATCAGTTCTACGTGCGAGGTTGCTACCGTTCAAGTGGTAATTTTCTCATTTGTTTTGACTCATCCACGAATTCAAGTTTGAAATTTTGATTGATGATTTTTTCCTTTTTTGACTACTTTTCATATTACTCTAAAATGTGTAAACTGGCCCTACCTAGCTTTTAGTATTTTACAGAGATATATTCTAGTTTGTTATTCTCGCAGAATAAACCGATGGAGAATTTAGTTGCTTCTTAGAAAACATGGAGTGTTTGACTTTTATCAACCTTATCGAGTGGAAACCATGAATTTTGGCGTGGACTATGGAAAACATTTTAGGCTCTTTTGTACTTATTAACACGTACCCGATTATACAAAAATTGAATCATGAATGGAAAAGCACTCATCTTTGGGACAAAAGTTGGAACTTGAAAAGGAAATAGAGATGTGTAGTTCATACTATTTACAACTTTTGTCAGAAGAACTAATTGCTTAAAAAACTAGTCTTATCATGTTGATACTTTGTTACTCATCCTTATATCTATATGCATTTTGCGCTCAACTTGATAGATATACTAGTACGAGGCCCATCCTTCGCACATGGGTACCTAATATATTATTATTGCTTTAATTTATGTCATGTCTTCACTACATTGAATAATTTTGGAGACATATCACGTTATGTTGAAGTATGGATAAGATGATTTTGACTGTTATTTAAGTTCAACATTTTTTTCCAAAATAGTTGGCATGTGTTTATACTTCATATATCCTGTGAGTCTGGAAAGTACTAACAGATAAATGATAGTAAAGTGTTTGAATAGCATCACTGAGTTTGTATTGTATTTTTAGTAGTTTATTCTTTCCATTGGAATTTGTTGTAAAAATTATTTTAACAGAAAATTAACTCATGGGCAATAGTTGTTTTACCATTAATTTTTGTAAATCCAAAAGATGTCCGCATAGTGGAAAAATGTTAAAATTTTAAGCCAATATATATTTATAAATGTGTAGTAAGTCAAACATGTTATAAAGTGATATATTGTTGTGCTAAACACACTTAATGATAAACATATGCATTAAATCGTAGTTCAGTCTGGTGTGTGTCTGTTATGCATTCTTATGTGGTATTTTAGTTAATTGAATTCATACGTTTGAATTGAGCAGTTAACTGTGTTTCAATAAATATACTTCCAAGATTTGTCTAATTTAGCTGATATTTTCTTCACTCTTTTTTATGCTCGTAGGTGAACCTGACCCTGAAATAAAAATAACATGCCGTCAAATATCACAATTTATTCCTCAACTATCAGCAAAGTAGTCTGCCCGTTTCAGTGTTTACCTACACAGTGAGAAAATTACTTACTGAACTATTCTTGTTACAACAGTGTCACTTTTTGTGGATTTACTTACAATTATTTGCTTAATGATTATTACAGCTAGTCAATTCAGAAAAGACTGCTGCAGATGTTACACTTCTATTCACTTGGGCTGTAAGTACATATAAATTTTGAATCACCAGATGTTGCTAAGGCATAAGTGTGCTTGATTTTATATATTCAACATTAATGTGGAATTCAGTTGGTGGGAACTCTGGGTTTAATGATATACCAATTTATAATAAATGAGAATCGCTAGTGTGTAGGTTAATGTTTGGGTTCAGATATGTATATGTATTATAGAGGGTCAAGTTTATACATTAGTTTTAGGCAAATAAGTCCTAAAAGCATATGTCTGTACATGAACTAGGTTTAAGTATAGCATATGCATTAAACTTTCGAAGCGCTAGCCAGAATTATAAGCGTAGTTCTTTTAAGCATGAGAAATTTTGGCAAACGGTGAAGTCTGCCTACATGAGTGGTTTCAGATATTAAAAAGCATTTGAGTATGTACTCAATTTTGAACCTAATAATTTCTAGTATATAAGATAGGTCCTTGAGAGAGAATATGGGCAAAGTTCTGGGTAAGTTATGTAATGAAGTGGAATTAGGAAACTCAATTCAGTATACCTTTAGTAGAAACAAAAATTCGCTCATATTTTTACCTTTGTTATGTGATTTATGTAATTTGTCTTGGATAAGTCATCTAATAAAATTTTGGCAGATTTATAAATTGAACCTTGTGCAACCACACAACTATATGTCCTCTGGTGTACGGATGGCTGGACAGATATGGAAGTAGTTGAAGATTCAGTGTATGAGTCAGTATGTGTCTGTAAATGAAACTGTATATGTAATGAGTGAACTGAGTGATGTAGTGAGGAATATTTGTATATGTGAATATTAGTGTTATAAATCATTGAATTGTAAAATAGTGGAGTCAAGAATTTGTACTATTTCAAATGTTGAAATAAAATATTTTTTAAAATAAAATACTGTTTGAATATCAAATTCTGTGCAATAGCATTTTATTAAATAAATATTTCTATTAAAAAATCAAATATGCTCTACATTGTGGGTCCCACAAATTCAGAAAATTAATATCTATAGCAACATTTTTGAATGTTGCTACAGGCACCTATGGGTGTTGCTATAGACCCAAATAGAGTTCTATTGCAACAATATTACTTATGTTGCCTTAGATAGTCAAAATGTTGCCTTTGAGGTCTAAGGCAACGGTAAAAATTGCATCACCCGAAAAGTGTTGCCATAGACCTATGGCAACATTTTTTGGGCCTGACCCAACATTTTTTTTGTGTTGTAGAAGGTCATTTATGGCGTAGTGTCGGCGTAATTGCCTACGTCCACTTTGAGGTTAATCTTTTATTGCTTTACTTGATAACTGATTACAAATACAATCCGTTCACCAACTACTCGAATACAGTTGCTAAGTAAAAAGAGCGAGTCTTGAAAGCGGCAGAGTCTCCCCAGTGTTCTCGAAAAAAGGTCCTTTTCACTGTGCCCCTGCCTCTCTATTTATAGACAAAGATGGGTTGGGCTTCCCTGGTGGGCCTGGCAGCCGAATACCTCAGCCCAGAAAGATTGAGTTCTGTGTGCCGAACCATTGATGCCGAACAAACTGATGCGAACGATGTCGTCATGCCGAACGAAGTGCTGTGCTGAGTGGAGAGTGCTGGCCGAGCAATAGTTGAAGCCGGTCGAGATTGGGTGAATGCCGAACACCTCTTGATGTCAAACATATCTAGATGCTGAACAACTCCGAATGCCGAATGAGGCGTGGATGCCGAGCAGTATGGAGCGCCGAATGACTCTGCCATGCCGAACGGTCCATGTATGCCAAACGCTCTGCCATGCCGAACGATCCATGTATGCCGAACGCTCTGCCATGCCGAACGATCCATGTATACCGAACGCTCTTCCATGCCGAACGATCCATGTATGCGGAACGCTCTGCCATGCCGAACGATCCATGTATGCCGAACGACTCTTAATGCCGAACGGTCCATGTATGCCGAACGCTCTGCAATGCCGAACACTCTAGAATGACGAACGATATACAATATCGAACGACTCTTAATGCCGAACGGTATGTAAGTGCCAAGTGCCTAGGTGCCTGGTCAAACCTTTAGGTAACACTTGCCCACCAAAGTGCATCATGTGGTTAAACGTGATGCGCTTTGAGTCATGAATCCACCGTGCTTTGCTTCAAGCCGAGCACCCTGGATGCCGAACGGCATAGCCGATGCCGAACAATGTCGTTTTGGCCGGATTTACCGGTTATAGTCTCTTCGACTTCCTCTCCTCTCCTATAAAAGCTGGCATTCTTCTTCTTCTCTTTTTCACTTTTTACCTCCGCGACTCTCCAAGAATACATAACTTACCTTCCTTAAGTTTTATTCACCTCTTACGATCTCTCCTTCTTACTTCGAATCCAACAAGCCCTTTCCAAGTTAAGCTCAAACACTCTGTCAATCTTAAGTCCACAGATCTCCAAGCTCCTGCCGTTTCCTTCGGTAAGAAACTCTCGATCGTTTTCTCGAATTAGGAAGCATAACACAAAACTTGAACTCATAAATTCTCCGTAGATTAAAGGAAGTTAGAGGCGTGTGGGTGATGAATTAGAGGTAAGGCCTAGTGAAGTGGATCGGCATGACCGTGGTTTAACACGGCTTGCCGAAAGACTTGGTCATGTTGTCGGGAGAGATGGAGGAAAAGAGGAGAAGTGATGTTAAGGGCAGAAGGATGAGCGAATCGGCTTGGCATGACTTGCTGCGTGCACTCGTTTTCAAGCCGAACAGAAGAGAGGTCGAACAGAATTCTGGCCGGACAGAATTTTGGCCGAACAGAATTTTGGCCGATCAGAACGAAAGCCGAACAGAATTTAAGCCAAACAGAATTTAAGCCGAACCGAATCTAATCCGAACAGAATTTAAGCCGGACAGAATCTAAGCCGAACAGAATTTAAGCCGAACAGAACTTAAGCCGAACAGAATTTTGGCCGAACTCCTATTCACCTTGCCTAATCATATAACAAACACAAGGACAAGGACCTAAGCATACTAGCATATCAAACTAATCTGGACTGATAACTTCCTAGTTTCAATAATCACAAGCCTGAACTTAAACCAATAAAAACAGATTAAAGCTTTTAACACGCAGTGCCAATGTCCAAGTTCAAAATTGAAAACATTGCAATGCTGGCTTTCGGAGACGGTCAGCGATGACGATCTTCGAAGACGACAGTTCAAAGCTCAGCTTTATACCATCAATTCTGTGAGTTATAATTTCTCAGCGTTTACACCTGAATGATCGCACTAGTTCACACACTACACGGGGGGAATACTCGTATTGTTAAGTCTAACGTCGATTATTTTTTAAGTATAGTTCGAACAGGTACTTTGCTAGATTCAATCTTTATCAGCGATGCCTAGGAAATCTAGCTCCGCCACGATTTCAAACAGGCCTGGGCCGTCCTCCCGACGAGAAGTCGCAGATACTTCAAACCCATCAACTTCCCCTGCACATGACTTAGCTCCCGATGCTCTGGAGGCAGCAATTCTCTTGGACAACCCTGTCGATTCACATGCTTCAAAGATCAATGAAAGTACACTCCGTTGGATATGCTCTGTCCACGGAATCCCCTTTGATGACGTGCTAGTTCCATCGGGGCATGATCGTCCACACTTGCCCCCAGCCGGATACACAGCTTATAATAAATTCATGTGCTGGGTTGGCAGTGTGCCACCATTCAACTTGTTTCTTCGGGATGTGCTGCAATATATTGACATTGCCCCATCGCAACTGCACCCGAACGGCCATGCATTCCTCTACGGTACTTGCATCCTCTTCATGAATGTCTTCTCTAGGCTCCCAACTCCGGGCGATATCCGATACATATATTGCATCAAGAAGCGGAAGGATAGCCCATCATTCATGTTTCTCGAGCCGCATAACAAATGTCAAATCTTAACTGGGGCGTGGACCAAGTTCGCCTTGTATAAACAGGAATGGTTTTATGTGCGTTGTCCTCCCGGCTTTACGAGTAGATGGGTTGAAGGAAGTAAGCCTTTTTCTTGGACTGTTACTCATGTTTAGTCGAGGCCGTACCTTTTCTAAATTTTACCCATCTTTTCAGGTATCAGCCCACGTCCTGACGGCCGTGGATATTCTGATGCCATCGAAGCCATTCGACCCCTTCCTGCCAAAGAACGAGACATTAGAACTCTCATTTCGAATGAGTCGCTTACAAGGCTTGGACTGTTGGCAGAAGGCCGTCGGATAAGCCTTCCTCAAGGCGTCACCATTCCCAGGCCTGGCTCTGGTAAAGGGAAAAAACAAGCCGAGTCTTCAGCACGCAATGCTCCTGATGCACTAGAAGAGGGGGAAATTAAGGAGACTGAGATGCCCGAAGTACAGGGCGAGAATATTAGTCCGCCTCGAGGACCGGCGGTTGAAGTTCATGACATAGAAACGTCATCTTCCCCTTCAAAGGGATAGAAGAAACTAACGTGCAAGCTGAGGAAGAAAACTGTGGGCGGAACTTCTAAAGTTACCCTTATGCCAACGGAAAAAGAAACTTACTTGGAGCACTTAGAAAGTTCTTTGAAGGGCCTGTCGAACCTTACCATTCCTGACGATTTACTCAACTACGGTTTCGACGATCCAGAGGCCCTCAAGCTTCATTCGCCCGCTAGAGGCGGTACGGGAGTTCAAGCCCAAGTCCAGGGAGATAAAACTCCAATTAGTAAAGAAATTGGTCTGTCGAGGGGAAACACTAGGACACACACGGACACGCGCACTTCACTTTGCACTTCAATCTTAACCGTCACCCTAACTTGTTGTTATTCTCATTCTATGCAGGTGACATGGGACGCTCCCATGGATTTGATCGTCTCCACGGCTCTTCCATCTTTCACCATTCTGGCCGGGATTCGGGCCCCGGTAAACGCCGGGATAGGGACGACTACGGAAATCGAGACAACCGTCCCCGAGAGTCGTCTTATCCAAAGAAATCGCATTCCCAGTCTTCATACTCTCGCGATCTTCCTCCTCAAACAGAACCAGACAGAGAAAAACTTTCGCAGAAGGGGTCTCAACCCGATGTTTCCCCAGATCAACATTCCGGTTCATCAAGCACACGACAATCTCGGGAACATCGTAAGAGAACTAAACTTTCAAAACCTCCTCCCCCTACTCCTGTGACAGACCCAACGATATCGGAGAAGCTGGTCGATCTTAAAGCTAAATTTCCCAAAATCTGCTTCGACGGTCTGAAGTTCCTCCCAGCTATTCATCACATTCCTGGGCATGTCAAGCAGAGTGCCATCGCTTGCAACAACGACGTCTATGTTCAACATGACGCGTTTGTTCATTTAGTCGAAAAAGTCTCAGAAGTATCCATTGAGCGTCAACAAGAAATCGACCGCTTGAAGCTCGAAGCTATCTTTGATAAAGATATCATCAAAAATCAGGACGAAGAGCTCGCTTCGTACAAGTCCAAACTTGAAGCTGCAGAACATAGTGCTATGGAGACTGCGGAGGCTGTCGCTCGTCTAGAGACGACTCATAAGAAGGAACTTGACATCGCGGTCCAACGTAGTGGGGCCCTAGCTTTAGAAAAAGATTCTATTCAAAAACAAAGGGACGCACTCGCTCTGCAGGTTAAAGAGTTGAAGGAGCTACTCTCTAAAGAGAGGAAAGAGAAGATAGCGGCTCAAGAGGAGTCTCAACAGTACTGTAACGAGATCGTCAATACACGTCTCTTAAAGGCAAAGCTTGACGATGATCTTTCTAAGGTTGGGACAATGAAGGATGAAGCCCGCGAGGAGGGCAAGAGAATAGCTTCCGCGGAGATCGACTCCCGCCTTGAAGCGGCTGCAGAGGCCGGCAGAGAAGAGATCAAGTGTATGTTCGACCCAATGATAGCCGAATATAATGCCTGTGTCCTCATGCACCGGGACTTGACTTTCTTAGGCGAGGGCTACCTTGAATTTTTGGCCGAGGCTTGGGAGACTTTAATAAAGATTAGAAAGGTGGAGTCGGGCACTGAGGAGGTCGACGAGGAGGCTTTAGTGAAAGAGTTTCTTAGGGGGAATGAGACATCAGACTTGTCTGCAGCTATGGCTCTCTTTGGTAAAGGCTCTCCTCCATCAAAAGAGAAAGATGACAAAGCCGGTCCATCTGGGACCGAGGCTGCAACTCCTCCTTCTACTCAATCGGCCGATCGGCCAGCACTTGACATATTCGAGCAGCACGCCGGCTATGATCCGGAAGACCCCGGTCTCGGCATTCACGTGCTATCTCCCATTCTAGAGGGTGAAACTCCGCGCACAGCTGAAAGCCAGCAAGAAACCTGTATAAAACTCTTCTTCTAGAAGTTCACAGATCTGTCTCTTTCTGCGAGCGGTTATTGGTTCTAATGTTCGTTCTTTATGTTTTTATGCAGGCCGCTCTGATCCTGAACCGACTCCGAGGAGCGATGACGCCAAGGAGGAGACGGGGAAAACAAGCGATGCTACTCACGCGGGAGTAACTCCCGGTCCTGATGCTCAAGTGATCGGGGCGCTAGATGATGATAAGTCTGACACTTCATCTCCCGTTGAAGGGAGTTATGAAATCGAAATCACGGGCGCCTCAGAACACACTTCGAAGGTGAGTATGAAGGAGCGACTCGCGGAAGAGAAGAAGAAGAAGGTTGAGATCAAGGTCGAGTCTCAAGTAATAGAACTTAACGACCCGCTGAACAGGCCTCTGAAAGTCATTCTTCCCAGCAGATCCAAACCACTGGATGTTCCTCCTCCCACTCCTGATTCCGCTTCTTTGGCGAGAAAAAAGTCCAAGAGGAAGCGTGAGGGAGAGGAGTCATCCGAGCAAGCAAAGGAGGACAAGAAACTAAAGAAGTCGAAGAAGTAGCAACTAAAGTTTAGTTTCTTTGTCATTTGAACGATTTCTGCTTTTTAGCTTTCTGTATAACTGTGGTCGAAACTCAAGTTCTTATGAGTTACATAAATTCCCAATCCATTCTTGCATTGTTCAGACATTCTTTGGAATTGTACATCTCTTGTTTCACATTTTTGGTACTTAGAATATTTTTTAATCCGCGCTCCGGGGACTTAGAGTAATCCGGTCCGCATTCAGGGGACTCGGAGATTCAAGTCGTTTATACTCTAGTCCACGCTCCGGGGACTTGGAGTACTCCGATCCGCATTCAGGGGACTTGGAGATTCAAGTCGTTTATACTCTAGTCCACGCTCCGGGGACTTGGAGTACTCCGATACGCATTCAGGGGACTCGGAGATTCAAGTCGTTTATACTCTAGTCCGCGCTCCAAGGACTTAGAGTACTCCGGTCCGCATTCAGGGGATTTGGAGATTCAAGTTGTTTATACTCTAGTCCGCGCTCCAGGGACTTGGAGTACTCCGGTCCGCATTTAGGGGACTCGGAGATTCAAGTCGTTTATACTCTAGTCCGCGCTCCGGGGACTTAGAATACTCCGGTCCGCATTCAGGGGACTTGGAGATTCAAGTCGTTCATACTCTAGTCCACGCTCCGGGGACTTGGAGTACTCCGGTCCGCATTCAGGGGACTCGGAGATTCAAGTCGTTTATACTCTAGTCCGCGCTCCGGGGACTTAGAGTACTCCGGTCCGCATTCAGGGGACTCGGAGATTCAAGTCGTTCATACTCTAGTCCGCGCTCCGGGGACTTGGAGTACTCCGGTCCGCATTCAGGGGACTCGGAGATTCAAGTCGTTTATACTCTAGTCCACGCTCCGGGGACTTAGAGTACTCCAGTCCGCATTCAGGGGACTCGAAGATTCAAGTCGTTCATACTTGTCCGCGCTTCGGGGACTTGGAGTACGCCGGTCCACATTCAGGGGACTCGGAGATTCAAGTCGTTTATACTCTAGTCCACGCTCCGGGGAGTTAGAGTACTCCGGTCCGCATTCAGGGGACTTGGAGATTCAAGTCGTTCATACTCTAGTCCGCGCTCCAGGGACTTGGAGTACTCCGGTCCGCATTCAGGGGGCTCGGAGATTCAAGTCGTTTATACTCTAGTCCGCGCTCCGGGGACTTAGAGTACTCCGGTCCGCATTCAGGGGACTCGGAGATTCAAATCGTTTATACGAGTTCGTACGTCAGGTAGAATAGTGCAACTTCAGTTGTTCGTCACCGGACTATAAAGTTCAGAAACATCAATAATTCATAGAAAGGATGGCTTCAAGCCTTTATTAATGAATACAGACTAAATCTTCCGATTACATGCTAAAAAGGAAACAAAGAATTAACGGAATAAAAAAATACGGGAAAACAATTGCACCTAAAACAGGAAAGAAACAGGCTAAATATAATAACATCGCAAATGTTCACCGTTCGACGCTCGGGGGAGTGTCACGCCATCAATGGTCGCTAGCTTGAAAGTTCCCTCTCCAAGCTTCCGTTCAACGACATAAGGACCTTCCCAGTTGGGATTCATACGTGACGGTACTGGCACTACACCATATTGTCCATTTTGCCACGCCCCAATACGGAAAATTTGCCACGGTCTTGAGCCGTGGCAATTTTATCACGGTTTTGGGCCGTGCTAAAATAAATTGCCAAGGTTACGGACCGTGGTAATTTTGCAATGGCTTCAGACCGTTGCAAAATTATCCTAATTTTTTAACCCCCCATCTTACAGTAACCTTTTTCAAAAAACAACGCGCTGTTCTCAAAAAACAACGTAGAGAATCCTGTTTCCTAACTCATTATTTTCCATCCCCGACCGCCTTAACAATTTTGATCCCCGTCTTAACAATTTCGATCCCGCGCCATAACTCATTGATTTCCGCTACTCCTTGAATCTCAATTCCATTCCTCCTATCGTGTCATTAGTTTCTGAAAGCAAATCGCTCTCACTCAAATCATGTGAATCCAGGTTCGATATAATCGGCGTTCTCGGTGGTCGCAATCAATATCCAGCTTGCTAGACAGTGCAGAGCAGCGATAGGTATTCGCTAAACTTTGAGATTTACTACTTATTTGTCTTTAATCACGCTTAGTTTGCACCCTCTTCAACTATGTGCTTCATCCCTCTTCACTACTTATTCGAATGTTGATTGCGAATTGGATTGTTAAATTCTTCAATTTGGTTTGGGAATTTGGTTTGGATCGCAATCAATATCCAGAACCGGGGAGATGCAGGAGAACAGATGGGAAGAAATGGAGATGTGCAAAAGTTGCAGCGCCTGAGCAGAAGTACTGTGAAAAGCATTTGATAAGAAACAGACCTCATCAGGTACACTGCAGTATTTTAAACTAGGACATATTGCATAAGCTTGTCTACAAGATGACATATTGAATGCTAGTTTAACATTAGGTAATAAGCACAGCACGTTTTATATTAATTTGGGAAGTAGTCATCGTATCATCCCTTGCCCGCTTCCAGTTGTGATTTAGTATACATGCATCAAACCACAAGGAGAATGTTTCATTACATAGCCGTAAACAATTAACTAGTTGAAAATAAATAAGTTTCATTCAACTTAAAATGAATTTTCCTACCTATTAATCATCACTATATATATATATATATATAGTTTCATGTATAACTCATAAACAGAAGATCAACTTAAAAATATTTACTCATCTTAAAGTTTGAAAAAAATGGCTACTAAAATGTTCCTCTGTCTGGTTCTAACTGCCTTCATTGCTTCATCACTTGTGCTTGCTTCTGATCCAAGCCCTCTTCAAGACTTATGTGTTGCGGACAAAACAACTAAAGGTATTATTATCATTAAATACATATACAACTATGATCGAATGCCTACTATTTTGCTACCCAGAATACTCATTAACAGTTTTGTTATACCATGAATATGCAGTATTCGTAAACGGGATGGTTTGCAAAGATCCTAAGCTTGCCATTCCAGACGATTTCTTCTTCTCTGGACTACAGAATCCAGGAAATACAGCAAACAAAGTCGGTTCAAATGTGACCCAAGTCAATTTGGCTCAAATTCCAGGCTTAAACACGCTTGGCGTCTCTCTAGTTCGCATAGACTATGCACCGTACGGCCTTAACCCACCTCACACTCATCCAAGAGCTACCGAGATTCTAACACTAGTAGAAGGCACTCTCTATGTTGGTTTCGTAACATCCAACCCAGGCAACAAACTTTTTACCAAGGTTCTTCGTAAGGGTGATGTGTTCGTGTTTCCACAGGGTCTTATTCACTTTCAGTTTAACATAGGAAAGAAGAATTGCAGTGGCCATTGCAGTGGCCATTTCAGTTTAACCATCTGCAGTTCGTGGCATTTGAAAAAAGATAGCAAAGTATATCGAATGTTTGTTTTGCTGAAGATGCTTTTGAAGTCTACATTCCCCAAGGTGCCAGTATTACAACCACGTCCAAACTGATTATGTATTGTTTGTTTTAAAAGACTAGACATCTACACTCACACCGTACAATATTCATTTTTTTTAAGGTAGACTAATATTTTATCATACATCAGAATTATAATACGTGCAACGGATCGGATTCTAGAGAGTGCTTTCTTTCTTAATCAAATTAAATTGAATTGAACTTTTTAATTTTCTCTACATTATTGTGTTAATATATCACCATTGATCTACCCAAAAATGCAGTTATTAAAGTAGATGATCTACCTAATAAATTGAGCCTTTCAAAATAGATATTATATAATTGAGCCTTTCAAAATAGATATTATATAGTCTATAGAGATGTTGATTTCTTGGGTAAACTGTTGATCAAAATAGACCGTTGGAAGATAAGTAGATGGAATTGGAAGTTGTATTTCGTTTCAAGTTTAAGAAACTTTGTTAATTGTATATTGTTTCAAGTTTCTTAAACTTTGTTAAATGATTTTTTACATTTAATTAAACTATATGATGTATTATTTCTTTTTATATAAAGCTAATTCAAATGTAGGATTGCGAAAGTTCCCGGTGTTAATATTAATGGACCAATGTAAGATGGTTTGCTTTGCTTTTTTACTGTTAGCTTCCAATGGTAACTACAGAATCAGGTTTGCAATACAAAAATATAAAGGTTGGAGAAGGTCCAAGTCCACCTGTTGGTTTTCATGTATTTCATCCTAATTCATTTTAATACAATATACTATGTCCATGTTTGTGTAAATGATAAGAATATCCTTTACATGTTATAGGTTGCAGCAAATTATGTTGCCATGGTACCATCAGGTCAAATATTTGACAGGTAAACTTACTTTTTAGCATGGTTGAAATCCAACTTGATAATGTAGATGGTAATGTGTAAAGAGCAGAATTATACATATTTATATGACATTTTTATAAAAGTTTACTACGTTATCAAGTTTTATACAAGTTTAACTAGATTAACTAAAAGTTTATAAAAATTAACTAATTCTTATAATATTTAACTAAGTTATATAAAAATTAACTAAAATTATTTGATTAATTTATAAACTGGGTTATAAATATTCAACTAAGTTAACTAAGTGAGTTTTATAAAAATTAATTTAAGGATATAAAAATTAACTAATTTATATAAAAATTAACTAAGTTAATTGAGTTTTTCTTAGAAAAAGAAACCAAAAAAGACTTCAATTCTTTCGCCTACATATCCACTTCTTGATGACTGACATTTAAATTCCTCCTACACAAGAATTTTCATTTCTTCTTCGACTCGATATTGTTAATTCATTCAAAAAGAAGATAAATAAACAAAACTTGGTTCGAAGTGCAGCAATAACTTCATGCAGACATCATCAATTTCCAGCCTCTATGCAAACCTTAAATTTTCTTAGCATAATAATAGCAGTAACACTGTACTGAAACTCTACATTTGTCAACTATCCGACCTCTACCACGTTTTAACCGTAGCGGTTCCATTGTACGTGCCAATGGTCTTAGCATATGGCTCTGCCAAATGGTTGAAAATCTTCACCCCTGATCAATGTTCAGGCATCAACCACTTCGTTGCCCTCTTTGCAGTTCCTCTAGTCTCTTTCCACTTCATATCCTCCAACAATCCATACACCATGAACCTCCACTTCATCCTTGCCGACACTCTCCAAAAACTCATAGTTTTAACCCTTCTATCACTCTGGTCAAAACTATCTCATAACAAAGACAGCACCGAATGGGTCATCACTCTATTCTCTCTTTCTACCCTACCAAACTCTTTGGTCATGGGCATCCCTTTACTCCAAGGGATGAACGGACCTTCTTCAGCCTCTCTAGTGGTTCAGACTGTTGTCCTTCAATGCATTATTTGGCACACCGTCCTGCTGTTCTTGTTCGAGTGTAGAGGAGCGAAAACCTTGACTATGGAGCAGTTTCCTGATAACAATGCCAGTGTTACAACTAGCTATATTCTCATCATAGTTTGGAGAAAACTCATTCGAAATCCCAACAAGTATTCAAGCCTCATAGGTCTCATTTGGTCACGTATCTCTTTCAGGTGGAGAATAGAAATGCCATAGATTGTAGCTAGTTCTATATTCATTCTTGCAGATGGTGGTAAAGGGATGGCTATGTTCAGTCTTGGACTGTTCATGGCATTGCAGCCAAAGATAATATCTTGTGGTAAGGCAGTAGCTGCATTTAACTAAAATGTAAAAATTAACTAATTTATATAAAAATTAACTAACTTATATAAAAATTAACTAAGTTATATAAAAATATAACAGGTACTTATTTGCATTTCTTTATCATATTTCTATTATAAAACTCATACCACTTTTTATTCTTGTAGAAAACCTTGCAAATCGTTCAGAAGCAAAATCAGCTCTACCTTATATGTATAGTGTAGCACTTGTAGTGTTTTTTAGGAAATGTTTATGAAGCACTAACTGTCTTTCATCGTGACAGGTTTTTTTTGAAAACAGCTAGTAACACGAAGAATGATACAATGGCTGAAAGCATACAGGGCAAGATCCGTAACAGGATCAAGGAGATGATGCTGCAAAATCAATTCTTTGCTTAAAAGAAGCGCATACTGAATGTCTAAAACAACTTGTACATGATGAGAACAACGCAAAAGAAACCGTAGAAGAACAGAATCCTTGCTTACCAGAAACTCAAATTCTGCAAGCTGCAGAGATGTTGAATTCATCAACACCACTGCAGCACATGGAGCTCAGCATTGTCGTGTCGATGATATCGAGGTCCTGGCTTCTGTTACCTGAAAAGCTACATGCACAGCTGATATCGAGGTTTTTGGAGGTTCGGCCTAGTTAGCACATGAAAAGTTTTTGGAGTTGGAGGGAAGCGGCGGATATATGTTCCAGGACCTGTAAGTTACCAAATTATATTTCACTTAGACCAAGTTGCATGTAGCATAACGAATTAAAAGTTATAGGTGAAATAACTACACATGATTCAAACTGCGTTGTGAAATAGTACGTGTAGTACTAAGGATCGTGTAATATGGTATATAAATGCGGAAACTGGTAATAACAGTAAAATAAAAATTAAAGTAAGCACACCAGGAATTTTTATACTGGTTCGAACTTCCCGTTCTACGTCCAGTCCAAGAATACCCTCTGGATTTAAACTAAACCCCTCACTTAACCCGGAGGAATAGGTATACGACACCTGAGCAGCCGAACAGGAATTTTTCCGCCTCAACAGCCGAAGAGGACTTCAACTTAATACAAATAGCTTGTTGACGAATGTGTTCTGAATAACACTGATTGTCTTTTGATAATACAACTTTCCTATAATCAAATCCTCAAGAGTATATATGTGTGTGAAGATTTAGAAGGAAGATAATCACGTAGAATCGAAGTATATGAATTAATTCAAGGATTCTAGTGATATTGAATAAGAATGAATGCTTTTATTTGCAGAAATAAATAGAGAATAGATTTCAGAATTATAAACAAGAATCGGTCAATGTAGAAGTGAATTGAATATGTTTATATAGTTGTAGAATAGTTACAATCTTTCATGAAGAGTTTCAATCAAGAGTTGTGTCCATATCTGTTGGATTAAAGAACATTCCTCTTCATGAACAATTGCACCTCTTCAGAAAAACTAGCCGTTGTGTTCTGGTCGGTTGACCGAGAAACCTGGGCCGGTCAGCTGAGTTTACAGATATAAATAAAAATGGTGCATATCTGTGCTCTAGACACAGAGTCGGTCGGCCGAAGATTCTGGTCGGTCGGCCGACCTGCTGTTATTTGCACAGTGTACACTAATTTTTGTATAAATTAATTTGTGTGTATGTGTGACTACTTGAGGAATGATTTTAACAATATTCTAAGACTCAATGAAATAAAATATTCATACTAATATCTAGATTGTAGTCTTGTCTCCTTTGTAGTGTGCAATATATGGTTATTCTCCTTTTTGTCGCTTTCGTATAGTATTCTCGTCGTATGATCTCTGAAGCTTGTGTCATGAATCAAAACTCATGAATCAACATTCTCCCCCTTTTTGATTGATGATAATACTTATGTGACGAATGTAGAGTTTATCTATATTATAATTCTCCCCCTAAATATATGGCGACTTTTCTGCAAAAATTTGTTAGCTTACATACATTTCTCCCCCTTTGTCATCGACAAAAAGGAATACTTACTAGATAAAAAAGAAATGCGAATCAATGAGTTTTAAGCATTACATTTTCAAACTAAAATAGGAATAATTAAAGATGTTTGCTTAGTACACAACATTTAATAATAAAAAAAACATATTGTTCATAAAGAAATACTTGAAATTAAATTGTAAAACAATACGATTACTCCTCATCATCATCGGAATCCCAAAATTCTGGACAAATATTTTCTTCTGGAGGAATATGTTCCTTACCACGTCTTTGAGTGTGAGGAGCATGAGTTCCAGATATACCAGAACTTGTGTTATCTGAAGTAGACCAAGAGAAATTTGGTGCTGGTCTTTTTCCAGGAGCAACAAATAAAGCACCGGCTTCGGAAGTACATGATAAGGCATCCCATAAATTCACAAAGAAGCCCTTGATTTTCTTGAAACGACCATCAATTTTTCATAGCCGGGCATCCAAAGCTAGTTGATTTCGAGCCAAAATATCAATGGCCGCCTCCGTACTAGTTCCGGGAGTTGGTCTTTGAATTGAATGCTGGCGAGTTAGACGTTCCATAGAATAAGTTGATGATTGTGATGTGGAAAAGCTACGGCGTAGTTGTTCTCGAGGAGTAGTACGCCATTGGTGAAAAGTTGAAATTTTAGAAGGTGCATCGGGTAACTTCATTAGTTTTATGGTTCGTGAGTCAAAAGAACGAACTTTGGATGTTTCGGATTCTGGAGCATTGGTAACGAAGCTATTAATCAACCTCATTATGTATTCTCCATAATAAATATGGAGCATCTTTCCTTGGTTGAAAGAGAGAAATTCATCCATAAGGAGTTGTGCCCAATTTATTCGTATATTTCCGCACATAGCATACAAAGCTTTGAAGTTTTCGGGATATACTAAGTGATATGAACCCCCTCTTGGAACTATAGACTTCATCATGAATCGATGAAAGAGTCGGGCTTTAGGTCGAAGGGATGAAGTTTGCCTTAAATCAGTAGCATCATCTTCGAAAAATAGATGGCTTAGACGGTCACGGGTTGATATATTACAATCCACATCGTGTAACGAGATACCACCCGGTTTAGCATCCAAAATGTGGTTAATTCGATCAATGGAAAGGAAAATCGAAGTACCACAAACCGATGTCCAAATACAATTTTAAGTGTTTCTCGGCGGATTTACAAGGTTGAGGTTCGCTAGAAATAACTTGACCATTATATGATTAATTTTCAAGTTATTTTTCCTATGGTCAAGGAATGTATCAAGACCACTCTCAAGGGCGGCATTTTCAATACCGTAGGAAGCAAAATCAGGATAACTTACAAATGATTCTTCAAAAATTTTGGCATCTTGAAGTTTTATCCATCTTTGAAGAGCTATATCATTAACTAGCCATGAAGCAATTTGTGTATCCACTGGAGTAGATGAAGAAGAGCCACCGGTTGTCTTTGATTTCTTCTTGGGAGCCATTTGTTTTTGGAAGAAAAGTTTAAAAAATTGAGAAGTTTTAATGGGGGCTAGGTTAAAAACTGTAATTGGGAAAGTAAGAGTGAAGAGGTAAGTTGAAAAGGTGAAAGGATGGGGTATAAATCTGAAACAAAGATAGCCAGAATATACGTTCGGTCGACTGAAGGCACTGGGTCGGCTGACCGAACTGTTAATCTGATAGTTGCTGAAACTCTCGGGAAGGGTTCGGCTGACCGACTCAGGGTATTCGGTAGACCGACCCTGTTGGAAATTTTTGTTTGAAATTCTCGGGAAGGGTTCGGCTGACCGACTCAGGGGGTTCGGTCGACCGACCCTGTTAGAAGTGCATTTTTGCAGTTTTATATATGATACAAATATAGAAATATATTTTATTATCAATGCACTATACATCTTATTTGTAATACCAACAACATATATATATATATATATATATAACATGCTTAGCCACCGTTTAAAATCTGCGTTCCCATGAGTTTGGAGATGGAACATCTTCTATCGGTGACCATCTTGGAGTTATTGGAGTTTGAATAGGATTTGATGAGGATGAGGGTCTATAAGAAGGTTCAACAACATCATCCTTCTTTGATGAACAAATTTTCATGGCAATCTTTTCTAGAAAATTTAAACGTCTTGCCGTGACTTTTTGTTCATAGTAGAGTTCCCGTTGCATATCCATTTGTTGTCGTTGGTAGTGATGTATTTCATCAATTATTTGTTTGGTGGTTGGAGATATTACCATCGTATTCTTCCTTTTTTTTCTTTTCAGGTGTATAGCCTGTATGGGAGTCTTCCCATGGTTTCCACCCATGTCGGGGGTCTTTATCTGGAGAGGAGAAGTCTAGAACACGTTTAGGCATGGGAAAGGTAGGATAGGGGCCATTTTTGGGTATGCGATCGGAACAATCGTCGTCCGGAGATGTGTATGATAGATGAGAATTTTCAGAGTTATAGTAATCATTGTTTGAAGACATTTTTCAAGTTTTGTTTTTTAAAATTTTCGTAGTATATGTTCTAAAAGATAAGCATAGTACATATATATAACAATCTATTTTCTGAAAAATTAGTGGATTGAAACTAATTTTAACTATAATCACAGAATTTTAAGAATAAAATTGTTTTTAAATGTATGATTTATAACTCAAGAGCTAAATATAGTTTTTCTGAAAACAAAACAGATAAAACAAATTTTAAAGAGAACTAAAACAAGAAACACCCATAGCTCAAGTAGCT
Source organism: Allium fistulosum (assembly GCA_030737815.1). Taxonomy (NCBI): domain Eukaryota; kingdom Viridiplantae; phylum Streptophyta; class Magnoliopsida; order Asparagales; family Amaryllidaceae; genus Allium; species Allium fistulosum. Next base: position 1,170,941,143 of record CM060902.1, on the reverse strand, counting down.
ATAACACAACATCTAACAAACAAGTCAGAGGTCATGAGTTCGAGTTCCGCTTTGGTCAGAAATAAAACAATTTTTGTTTTTCGATATTTTTGCATATTTTTATTCATAAATCTTTAAATGATATTATACCTAAATCACGTCTAAGTTTAATAAAAGTATTTTCGTTTAGTGGTTTAGTAAAAATGTCAGCAATTTGATTTTCAGTATTGATAAATTCTAAATTTATTAATCCTTTTTCCAAACAATCACGAAGAAAGTGATGACGAATATCAATGTGTTTTGTTCGTGAGTGATTGATCGGATTTTTAGAAAGATTTATTGCACTAGTATTATCACAATAAATTATAGATTTTTCAAGATGACAATTAAAATCTTGTAGTGTTTGTTACATATATACGACTTGTGCACATGCCAAAGCAACAGATATATATTCTGCTTCACACGTTGATAAAGAAACACAGTTTTGTTTCTTACTAAACCAAGAGACTAAGGAACGTCCAATGAAATGACACGTTCCGCTCGTACTTTTTCGATCCGTCCAACTTCCTCCAAAATCAGCATCGCTGTAGGAAACTAATTCGAAAGGACATTCTTTCGGATAAAATAGTCCGAAATCTTTGGTTTTAGTTAGATAACGAATAATGCGTTTAACTGCTCCCATATGTGACTTTTTGGGATTTGCTTGAAATCGAGCACATAAACAAACACTCATCATTATATCGGGTCGACTCGCTGTTAAATAAAGTAAAGAACCTATCATACTACGATATAGCTTCTGATCAACACTTTTGCCCTCCTCGTCTCTATCAAGATGAGTAGTTGTGCTCATTGGAGTTGGCTTGGCAGAAGTGTTTTCCAGACCAAATCGTTTAATTAAATTATAACAATATTTTTCTTGGTTAATAAAAATTCCATTTTTAATTTGTTTAATTTGTAATCCAAGAAAATATGACAATTCTCCCATATGAGACATTTCAAATTCATTTGTCATTATAGTTGAAAATTTCTGACATAGTTTTTCATTTGTCGAGCCGAAAATGATATCATCAACATATATTTGAATTATTAAAATATCTTTATTAGTTTTCTTAATAAAAAGCGTTTGATCTACTTTACCAATTTCAAAACCAGATTCTAATAAATAGCCTTTAAGACGATCATACCAAGCACGTGGTGCTTGTTTTAAACCGTATAACGCCTTTTTGAGTTTATAAACATGATCCGGAAATTTTTCATGATTAAACAGAGGTGGTTGTTCAACAAAAACATTTTCTTTTATGTATCCATTTAAAAATGCACTTTTAACATCCATTTGATACAGTTTAAAATTATGAAAACACGCGTAAGCTAATAAGATTCGTATTGCTTCAAGTCCGGCGACCGGGGCAAACGTTTCTTCGTAATCAATTCCTTCTTCTTGATTATATCCTTGTGCAACTAATCTAGATTTATTCCTGGTTATATTTCCTAGTTCATCTGCTTTATTTTTGAAAACCCATTTAGTACCGATGACTGATTGATCACTAGGTCTAGGAACGAGTTCCCAAACTTCGTTTCGTTCGAATTGATTTAGTTCTTCTTGCATGGAAAGAATCCAGTAGTCATCAGTTGATGCTTCTTTTATATTCTTAGGTTCTATGTTAGAGAGAAAAGCTACATGACCAACTTGATTTAGTTGATGTCTGGTTTTAACATTCGTATTAACTTCTCCAATTATATTTTGCACAGGATGATCTCTTAAAATTCTAGGTGGAGATTTTATTATATTAGGAGTAATGTTTGTATTGGTTTCATGAATATCAAAATTTTCATTTGTATTACTATTTTCATTCTGTGTAGTTTCATCATCAGAATCAATAGTAACAATTGGATTTATATTTTTAAAATTTTCGTCAAATGAAACATGTAAGCTTTCTTCAATAATTTGAGTTCGTTTATTATAAATTCGATAAGCCTTGCTTCGTTCCGAATATCCAACGAATATTCCTTCATCGGATTTTGGATCGAATTTGCCTAGCTGATCTTTAGTATTTAAAATAAAACATTTAGAACCAAAAACTTTAAGATATGAAATATTTGGTTTTCTTCCATTTAGAAGTTCATATGGAGTATTCTTAGTTAATGGTCGAATAGAAACACGATTCAATACATAACAAGCAGTAGCCACAACTTCTGCCCAAAAGTGTTTCGATAAAGTGGTTCCATTTAGTAAATTTCTTGCACATTCTTGTAACGTTCTATTTTTCCTTTCTATAACTCCATTTTGTTGTGGTGTTCTAGGAAACGAAAAATTATGGTTAATACCTTTCTTGTTACAAAATTGTTCAAAAGCTTCATTTTCAAATTCTCCTCCATGATCACTTCTTATATTTTTAATTTTCAAACTTTTAATATTTTGAATTCTTTTAACAAAAACTTTAAAATTATCAAAAGTATCACTTTTATTTTTCAAAAAGAAAATCCAAGTATATCTAGAAAAATCATCTACAATAACAAATACATATCTATTATGATTAATAGACTGCACTTGAGTTGGACCAAAAAGATCCATGTGTAAAAGTTCAAGTGGTTGTTCTGTAGATATTACTTTCTTTGATTTAAAAGAAGATTTTGTTAATTTTCCTAATTTACATGCATCACAAAATATATTAGTTTCGAATTTTATATTGGGTAAACCTTTAACTAATTTATTTTTAGCTAGTTTGTTGATAGTATTAAAATTAATGTGACAAAATCTTTTGTGCCAAAGACAAGAATCGTTTTCTTTAGCCACTAGACACAGATTTGAATCATTATTAACATTCATATTTAAGATATAAATGTTTTTATCTCTTTTTCCTTCGAAAATAATGTTATGATTTTTATCGAAAATATTACATTTATTTTCTGAAAAAGTTATATTAAAACCTTTATCGCATAGTTGACTAATACTTAATAAATCGTGTTTTAAATTTTTAACTAATAAAACATCAGTAATGAGAGGTAAATTAGAGGTACCGTTGCTACTGACATTGCCTTTGCCGATGATATATCCTTTTGAGTTATCTCCAAAGGTAACTGCTCCTCCATTTGAGTATATAATGTTTGACAACATTTCTTTGTTTCCAGTCATGTGTTTTGAGCAACCGCTATCTAAAATCCATTTCCTCTCTTCTTATGTGGTACCTGCAAAAAGTTTATAAAAAGTTGGTACCCAATCTTTTTAGGGTCCTAAGAGTTAGATCTTAGGAAGCCAAACCCATACGGGTTCAGAATTCCCTTTATAAACATAATTCTTGTTATTATGAACAGTTTCCATAAACATTTTGATATGTTTATTCCTTATCAAAACATTATTTATTTTTGGAATCCATATCTTGATGGTTTTAGTATTGGGGCATTTCACTAGAAGGACAAACTTTGCAGTCCAATTAGTTTCTAGGACACACATCCATATAAATTAATTTCAAGGTCAAAATCAGCAGAATAATTACTTTTAAGGACAAAGTCAGCAGTCCAATTACTTTCAAGGACATAATTTCATAGGTTTTTAGGCCTTAGAAACTAATTATTTTGCATTTTATCCTTAAAAGTAATTATTTCAGTTGTGCGTCCTAGAAACTAATTGCACTAGCTAAAGAGGCCCTTGTAGCTAATTTCCACTTTAGTATTTGGGTAAACTGTTTTCTTAATATCTTTCTTAATATTATTAATCCTATTTTTAGCAAAATTATTTTGTTTCTTAAATCCTAGTCCATATTTATTGTTAGAGGATTGAGAATTTTCTAGTATACTAGAGAGATTCTCTCTTCCTTTATTGAAATTAGATACATTTTTAGAAATATCATCAAATTTTATTTTAAGACTAGATTTTTCTAACTCTAAATCCTTAATCTTAGAGTTTAAACTATTATTTTTGAAAAGTAAAATATCATTTTTATTTTTCTGAATTTCTAGTTCTTCAGATATTGACGCAATTTGAGAAGATAAGTTAGAATTTGATTGTTGAGAGCTTTCTAGTTCATCTTCTAATATTTTCTTCTCATCTTTCAACATATCTACTTCTAATACAGTACTATCTAACTTTCTTTGCAACTCCTTATTTTTCTTTTTACGTTGTTTTGCTAAATTTACTAATTCAGAATTTATTTCAATTAACTCTTCAAAAGTAAAATCACTTACATCGTCTAATGAAGCCATGAAGCACACATTTGCTTGTTCATTATCACTTTCACTCTCTGATGAGGATGATGAGTCAGTGTCGTCCCAAGTGACAGAAAAAGCTTTTCGTTTGGTTTTGTCCTTCTTGAAATTATTCTTTTTACGCTCTGGACAATCTTTCTTCATGTGTCCTTTCTTATGACATTCATAACATTCCATTGCTGAAGATGATGGTTTGCTGCTATTGGAATTGTTGTTGGAATTATTTTTGTTTCCCTTGAATTTGTTTCTATTGAATTTCAAAAACTTTTTGAAATTTTTAGTGATCATTGCCATATCTTCATTATCTGAGTCGGAATCATCTTTTTCTGCTTGGAATGCCACATTTTTCTTTTCTTGTGCTCCATTTCTTTTTGCCTGCAAATTTACTTCGTAGGACATTAAATTACCTATCAATTCTTCTGGTTTTAATGTTGACAAATCAGTTGCTTCTTCAATAGCTAGGACTTTTCGTTCCCATTCGTCCGTTAAAGAATTTAAGATTTTTGTAACAACATCAAAATCAGTAAACTTTTGTTCTAATGATAATAAAGCATGATAAATATCCTGAAATATAGAGTACATGTCATTTATAGATTCATTTGGCCTCATTTTGAAATTTTCAAATTGATTTTTCAACATAGAGATTTTGCTTAATTTAACTTTGTTCGTTCCTTCATGCGATACTTTAAGAGTTCTCCAAATTTCATAACCGGAAGTGCACATGCTAACTCTATTGAATTCATTTCTATCTAATGCACAAAATAAAATATTCATAGCCTTTGCATTTGAAGTAGCATCTAGTTTTTGTGTGTTACTCCAAGTTGAGTATTCTTCAGTAGGAGTCATGTACTCTCTTTGTATAATATTCCAAATATCAAATCCACTAGATTGCATATAGATTCTCATTCTAGTTGACCAATAATTATAATTTATACCATTAAAAAGTGGAGGTCGTGAAGTCGATTGACCTTCTGTGAAACTAGAATTAGTGTTAGTGTTAACATCGTTAGTTTGTGTGGTTGCCATATTACTAGAAATAAATATCAAATAACTTTGTGATGGTTATAGGATGACCTTGCTCTGATACCAAATGAAAGAGTATGTGTAGTACTAAGGATCGTGTAATATGGTATATAAATGCGGAAACTGGTAATAACAGTAAAATAAAAATTAAAGTAAGCACACCAGGAATTTTTATACTGGTTCGAACTTCCCGTTCTACGTCCAATCCCAGAATACCCTCTGGATTTAAACTAAACCCCTCACTTAACCCGGAGGAATAGGTATACGACACCTGAGCAGCCGAACAGGAATTTTTCCGCCTCAACAGCCGAAGAGGACTTCAACTTAATACAAATAGCTTGTTGACGAATGTGTTCTGAATAACACTGATTGTCTTTTGATAGTACAACTTTCCTATAATCAAATCCTCAAGAGTATATATGTGTGTGAAGATTTAGAAGGAAGATAATCACGTAGAATCGAAGTATATGAATTAATTCAAGGATTCTAGTGATATTGAATAAGAATGAATGCTTTTATTTGCAGAAATAAATAGAGAATAGATTTCAGAATTATAAACAAGAATCGGTCAATGTAGAAGTGAATTGAATATGTTTATATAGTTGTAGAATAATTACAATCTTTCATGAAGAGTTTCAATCAAGAGTTGTGTCCATATCTATTGGATTAAAGAACATTCCTCTTCATGAACAATTGCACCTCTTCAAAAAAACTAGCCGTTGTGTTCTGGTCGGTTGACCGAGAAACCTGGGCCGGTCAGCTGAGTTTATAGATATAAATAAAAATGGTGCATATCTGTGCTCTGGACACAGAGTCGGTTGGCCGAAGATTCTGGTCGGTCGGCCGACCTGCTGTTATTTGCACAGTGTACACTAATTTTTGTATAAATTAATTTGTGTGTATGTGTGACTACTTGAGGAATGATTTTAACAATATTCTAAGACTCGATGAAATAAAATATTCATACTAATATCTAGATTGTAGTCTTGTCTCCTTTGTAGTGTGCAATATATGGTTATTCTCCTTTTTGTCGCTTTCGTATAGTATTCTCGTTGTATGATCTCTGAAGCTTGTGTCATGAATCAAAACTCATGAATCAACACGTTGCTTGAAATACCCATGTTATAATTTTGGTTTAACATAACTGATTCTCTGCATTTTGTTTTCCATGAAACAAAAAAGCACTCGTTTCCGAAGGGGTTAACTTCAGCGCCAGGAAGGCCAAGATTAGCTGCCTTCAGCCCTGTCATCTTTGATGTCAGTCTAGAGTACATACCAGGACTAGATGATGAGTAATTTTTCTCATTCCTATCTTATGTAATTTAGAGTCCATTGAATTTAAATTTTTTTTCCAGAATACATTTTCAAATACTGTAATATTATAGTCAATGTATGTATATCATCAATGTAAAATGCAAAACTAGCACTAGAGATGATATCAGCTGTTAATTCTTGAAATTGCTGTCAACTTCAGTCTAGTTGTGTTCTTCCTCTGCTTGTGTCACTTTGTTATGTCAATTGCCAAGTACTGTTGTTTAGTTCTGTTATTTAGTGTTTGCAATGTATAGTACATGTTGTTTACTTGTTTTACTGCGAACTGGTTTGTAATATCAATTGAAATTGTATATATATGCTACTCTATTTCTTTCTTTGATTTGTTTATTTGTGGTATGTTACTGTATTTCTTTCTCGTTGAAGTTATATTATCTTTGAAAGTTGTAAGTTTGTAATCAAACACTTGAAGTTGTATTATGAACTGATGTCAATTATTACTCGTTTTGTTTCTACGTTATATATTCTTCATTTAGCCACGGCTCAAAGCCGTGGCTAAATGAAAATTTGCCATGGCTCTGGGCCGTGGCAAATTTTCATTTAGCCACGGTTCTGGATCGTGGCAAAATTTTTGCCACTGCCTATTTTGCCACGGTTTAAATCCGTGGCAAAATCATTTAGCCACGGCCCAAAGCCGTGGCGAAATGGCTTTTCTGGTGTAGTGCGGGAAAACTCATTTCAAAACGAGATCACCCACATCAAAGATTCTTGGGCGGACTTTGTCGTCGTAATATCGCTTGACTCGGTGCCTATATGCTGGCGCCCTTAATTCAGCTTCTTCACGTTTTTCATCGATGCAGTCCAATGATTCTAACAAGAGATCCTGATTCGTCTTAGGATCATAATATGTCACTCGATGCGATGGAACTTCAAGCTCCACGGGTATAACAGCTTCTGAGCCGTATGCCAATGCGAATGGAGTGTGGCCAGTCGCGGACTTGTGGGTAGTTCTATAAGCCCATAGCGCTGTCGGGAGTTCATCTACCCACTTGCCTCCAGCCTTTTCCAAATGCTTTTTCAATATGGACTTGATTATTTTGTTCATGGCCTCGACTTGTCCGTTAGCCTTCGGATGAGCAGCGGCGGCGAACTTTTTCTCAATGCCGTACTTTAAACAGAAATCTTTGAATTCTCTACTTTCAAATTGAGTTCCGTTGTCCGTAATGATGGTTCGCGGGAGGCTAAAGCGGCATATAATGTTTCGTACAACGAAATTAATGACCTTCTTGGAGGTGAATGTGGCTAAAGGCTCTGCCTCGGCCCATTTTGTGAAATAGTCGACCGCAACTATCGCGTATTTTGCACCACCTTTGGATATAGGCAAAGAACCGATTATGTCGATTCCCTATATTGCAAATGGCCAGGGACTAACCATTTGTATGAGTTCCGTTGGTGGAGCTCTCAGGATTTTCACATATCTTTGACACTTGTCACATTTTCTTACGTAATCTGCAGCATCCCGATTCACAGTTGGCCAATAGTATCCGTAGCGGAGGATCTTTTTTGCTAGTGTCTGCCCCCCAGTATGGTCGCCACATTCTCCTTCGTGAACCTCCTCCAAGACCCGCTTTGCCTCATCATGGGCAATGCACCGTAGTAAAGGGACCGAGAACCCTCTCCGATACATTACTCCTCCCTGCATCACATATCGCGCGGCTTTGCGAATGACCTATCGTCTTTCGCTTCTTCTTTCGGGCAAAGTCCTGTTTAGCAGGTATTGTTTGAATGGGGTCATCCACGACTCCTCCTCGATTTCCATTTCCAACACAAAATCGACTTCCATCACATCTATGCTTGGAGCGTGTAAGGTTTCGATGGGAACTAATCCCATTTGCTGCGCATCGCCAGTGCTTGCGAATTTGGCCAACGAGTCGGCTTCCTTGTTCTGTTCACACGGGACATGCGAAATGTCATAATGTTCGAAGTTCGCCAATAGTTCCTGAACCAGAGCAAGGTATGGAGCAAGCTTTTGTCCCCTTGCTTGGTAGTCTCCTTGCACTTGGTACACCACCAGCTGCGAGTCACAAAAGATTTCAACTGATTTTACCCCGAGTTCTCCAACGAGCTTTAAGCCAGCAATCAATGCTTCATATTCTGCTTCGTTATTCGTAGCTGGGAAATTGAGCTTCAAAGCATAACAAATTGATCGATTTTCTAGAGTCACAAGGACTACACCAGCCCCGAAGCAACGGTCGTTTGATGCCCCATCGGTGTACAATTTCCATTGAATGGGAGGAATGACTCTGTGACCATTTGGTTCGTCTGGCACAGTAAACTCAGCGATGAAATCTGCTAATGCTTGCCCTTGTATGGCTCTTCGCGGCAGGTAGGTAATATCGAACTGACTCAATTCTATATTCCATTTTAACATCCTTCTAGAAGTTTCTGGTCGTTGGAGTACCTGTCGCAAGGGCTGATCGGTATAAACACTGACTGAGTGAGCTTGAAAGTATGGACGCAGCTTGCGTGATGCAATCAACAAGCAATAGGCCAATTTCTCAATTTTAGGGTAATTCCTCTCTACCCCCGTTAAACGTTTACTAACGTAATACACCGGCTTTTTAACTTGGTCCTCCACGCGGACCAAGGCCGCACTTATAGCATGCGGGGATACGGCCAAGTATACGTACATCATCTCATGGTCTACTGGTTTTGACAGCACTGGAGGACTCTCTAAATGCCTCACCAGATCTCGGAACGCTTCCTCACAGCTGGATGTCCATTCGAAATTCCTCTTTCCTTTCTTTATTATATCGAAGAAGGGATTGCACTTGTTTGTGGCTCTGGATATAAATCGACTTAGCGCAGCCACCTTTCCATTCAAGCTTTGTACCTATTTTATAGTTCTGGGCACTTATACGTCTCGAATAGCTTGAATCTTTTCCGGGTTAGCTTCAATTCCCCTGGCATTAACAATGAATCCCAAAAACTTTCCCGACGCAACGCCGAAAGAACACTTTAGAGGGTCGATCTTCATCCCATAATATCTGAGTATACCGAACATCTCTGCTAAGTCTCGAATGTGGTCGTTTGACTGTCGTGACTTCACGAGCATGTCATCCACATAGACTTCCATCGTTCTACCAATCTGATCTTTGAACATTTGATTCACCAAACGCTGATAGGTTGTTCCCGCGTTTTTCAATCCAAAAGGCATTACTACATATCAATATAGCCCAACGTCTGTGACGAAACTGGTGTGTTCCTGGTCCGGAATGTGCATCGGGGTCTGATTGTATCCTGAGTACGCATCCATGAATGACAACAACTCGTGTCCTGTAGTGGAGTCGACCAACTGATCAATCTTAGGTAATGGGAAACTGTCCTTGGAGCATGCTTTGTTCAAATCGGAATAATCTACGCAAGTTCTCCATTTCCCGTTCGCCTTTTTCACCAGCACGGGGTTTGATACCCATTCAGGCTAGAGGGCGTCGCGGATGAACCCATTGGCTTTGAGTTTGTCCACCTCCTCTCTGAGAGCAGCGGACCACTCTGGGTCCATTCCTCTCCTCTTTTGCTTAACGGGGACATACTTCGGGTCTATGTTCAACATATGACTCGTAATAGCGGGAGAGATCCCGCACATGTCAGAATGTGTCCAAGCGAAAACATCAAGATTCGCTTGGAGGAAATCACTAAGGTCTTCAGTCATTGCGGGGCTGAGTTGTGATCCAATCTTCAGTACTCGCGATGGATCGTCTTGACTGATTGAAATGTCAATTGTCAGTTCAGCCGGTGCTGCTTTCTCCTCCCTGGGTTCCTCATCGTCGTCTATTGGATCTATATCTCTGAAGATCCGAGAATCATGCCCGAGCTAGGGCTCGGGCATTACTTTTCAATTTTCAGTATGCTGGATGCGGACGGGATTGTCCACAACCTTTCCTTTCTCCCTCCGATGGGCCTCTCGGAGCTCAGCCACATAACATGCACGACCGGTCGCCTGGTCGCCATGAACAACACCTACTCCTTTGTTAGTCAGAAATTTTAAAGTCAAACACCACGGGGCTAGTGCTGCCCTAAACTCAGCCAGGGTCGGTCGGCCCAAAAACACATTGTACGGGGAATCCACATCCAAAACTATGAAAGGTAGGATTCGCACCCTCCTACGCTCACCTTGTCCTAGTTCAACTGGCAACTCAACGTATCCCACTGCATCGGTCGTTGCGCCATTAAAGCCATGTATACGAGCTTTAGATGGCTTCAAATCCTTCGTCTCCATCTTCATCTGATCATAAGCCTTCTTGAAGATGATATTGACAGAACTTCCACAATCAATCAAAATTCTCTTTACATAAGCCGGCCCGATTGTCGCGGATATGACCATCGGGTCGATGGTAGGAGCCTCCACTTGGTCAGCATCTCTGCTCCTGAATACTATATCGTCTGTCATCATGCGCAGCTGTTTAGCAGGGGTCCCATCCTCTATGTTGGAACAACACTCGAAGTTTGCATGCCTCAGGGAATTAGCATACCGTTCCATCTCTTGCCAGTTCTTATCCGTAGGGTGAGGTCCGCCGATGATTGTGTTTATGACTAGTCTGCCCACGGTCCGAGCAGGCTCCTCGGGATGACGGGGAGCCGGTGCACGACCTAGATTGGATGTTCCCTGTCCACCTTCCTACGGATTCTTCACAAACTCCTGTAACTTTTTTTGCCTAATCAATTTCTCTATAGCGTCGTGTAGGTGTCTGCACTCTTCAGTATTATGCCCATAAGTCTCATGAAAGCGGCAGTACTTCCCGGTCCGCTTTTGTTCTTCGGTTGACTCCTTTGGACGTGGCTTTCTATACTGAAAAGTATTGCAGGTTGATAGGTAAATGTTCTCAAGAGACGCATTCAGCGGGGTGTACTCGTTGTAGGTTGGAATTCTCGGTTTCCATTTCCCCGCTTCTCTCTTCTTCCCCTGATTACTTCCTCCGGATTCCTTAGATTGCCCGGGCTTGTTCTGGACATTGACTCGAACTTTCCCCGAGTTGTCTCCGGACTGCTTCACAGCAATGTTGCTTTTTACGAACTCCTGAACAGGCCCCGGTGCCTTATCTCGCCATATCCACCTGGCTTCCTCTCTTCTTATGAACTGATGTTCCTTTGAGTAAAAACACTCTAGCGTAGTTGGAGGTTTTCCTGCCAACCAATCTCCAAACTCTGAGTCCGGAACCACACCTCGCATTACAGCCATAAGAATTGCACGATCATTGGGATTACTGACTTCAATAGCCGCAACATGGAATCTCTGTAAATACTCCTTCAACGACTCCCCAGAAGCTTGGATTACACTTGATAGTGACATCACGTCCTTGGGACGAGTTGTATGTATTCTAAATTGTTCTATAAATTTTTTTGCCAACTCCTCGAAACTGGATACCGACCGTGGAGGGAGTCGGGTGAACCACATGGTAGCGATCCCAGATAGAGTTATTGGAAAGCACCAGCACTTGGTTGCGTCATTTGCTCTAGCTGAATCCATCATCCATTCGTACCTCATCACATGCTGCCTGGGATCAGTCTTTCCTTCGTAAGCCTGGATAGTTGGCATGCTAAACTTCCTGGGGTACTCAGCCCGTAGGACAGTGTCTGTGAACGGAGTATGACTCCTAGATACCCCCCAATCATCATTCGACAATCCTTGATTCTCTTTCATCAACTGTCTGATCATAGCTGTTAGATTTGGGGTTTGTATGGAAGATGGAAGGTTGGAGTCTGTCCTACGGGATTGATCAGGCCGATGCCTCCTCTGCTGGCGATCTGCCAAACGTGCATCTTGAGGTTCGACATCATTGGCATCTTGGTGAGCCGGGCGTCCAGGCTCCACCTGCACTCCGGCTCCTAAGTTTCTAGTTCCTGCTTGGTCACGGTCTTCGAGGTGTAAATGGTCCCCAGATGTTCGGACAGCAGCACCTGCCTGCGTAGTTTCAGTCTTGCGGCGTCTACGCCTGGGAGGTTCATTGGACGAAGTCGAGCTATCAGATGAAGAATAAGGAGCTGGACTGCCCCCAGCATTCTGATGCTGTTGTTGAGTAAGCTGTGCCATGAGGTTGGCGTTAGCTTGCATCTGCTCTCCGAGTTGTCTCCTGCTTTCCCTGAGCTCTCTCATCAAGTCATTGAACTCTATTCTGGTGACAACTGGCATTTGGTCCTGGGAGGTAGTCCCTGCACCTAGATTTGCTTGCTGATTGCTAGGCCCTACTTGTTGTACGCTAGCAGTCTCATGGGCGTCCGCATTATGAGAGGCTGATCTGGTACGTGGTCTTCCCACTGTAGAGTTATTGGTATGAACTCCGAGTAGAATCAACGGACGTCCTATGAATGACTCGGATCTTCTTCGAGGGATTTATTCAATCCAGTAGCTTCAAAGCAGATCCTTAAGGTCTTAGAATTCGATTCTCAGTGAAAGCACCAAAGTGTTAGCACCAAAATTGGTCACTAACCTCATTGAGAAAGTTTGTGTAGAGAGATGAATGAAGAAATTAAATTTAAACAGAGAACAATATTCTAAATTGAATGCAAAGACGAGAACACCAGATTTATAGTGTTTCGGCGTAATTGCCTACGTCCACTTTGAGGTTAATTTTTTATTGCTTTACTTGATAACTGATTACAGATACAATCCGTTCACCAACTACTCGAATACAGTTGCTAAGTAAAAAGAGAGAGTCTTGAAAGCGGCAGAGTCTCCCCAGTGTTCTCGAAAAAAGGTCCTTTTCACTGTGCCCCTGCCTCTCTATTTATAGACAAAGATGGGTTGGATTCCCTGGTGGGCCTGGCAGCCGAATACCTCAGCCCAGAAAAATTGAGTTCTGTGTGCCGAACAATTGATGCCGAACAAACTGATGCCGAACGATGTCGTCATGCCGAACGAAGTGCTGTGCTGAGTGGAGAGTGCAGGCCGAGCAATAGTTAAAGCCGGTCGAGATTGGGTGAATGTCGAACACCTCTGGATGTCAAACATCTCTAGATGCCGAACAACTCCGAATGCCGAATGAGGCGTGGATGCCGTGCAGTATGGAGCGCCGAATGACTCTGCCATGCCGAACGGTCCATGTATGCCGAACGCTCTGCCATGCCGAACGATCCATGTATGCCGAACGCTCTGCCATGCCGAACGATCCATGTATGCCGAACGCTCTGCCATGCCGAACGATCCATGTATGCCGAACGCTCTGCCATTCTGAACGATCCATGTATGCCGAACGACTCTTAATGCCGAACGGTTCATGTATGCCGAACGCTCTGCCACGCCGAACACTCTAGAATGCCGAACGACTCTTAATGCCGAACGGTATGTAAGTGCCGAGTGCCTAGTTTCCTGGTCAAACCTACAGGTAACAGTAACTAGATTAATTAAATGAATAATTAATTAAATGTTAATTAATTAAATTAAATGACATATTTTAGCAAGGCTAGTAGGGCAAAGTAAATAACATTTATAGTAATATATGTGACATTATCTTAAAATGCTATGGTAATATATATGTAATGTGACGAACCGCAAATCCGATACCCTTTGAATCGACAATAAACCACACATGTCCGACCCAAAAAGCACAGACTGACGGAAAGTCAAGAGAAAGAAAAGAAGAGAGAAGAAGAGAAGAGAAGAAAGAGAGAAGATAGAACCAATCAGAACAATACAGAATCTCACATCGCAGTGGAAAACATATAATATCATATCAATGATCTTTACAAAATAGAAACTATATATACATGCATCAATCAGAGTTCAACAATCAATCAATAGTTATTAGCCTGGAAAATTATAATAACCTGTCCATACAATTGCCGATAATATACAACAACCAACAAAGCACAGCGGATAATCAAGCAAAACATGTACGTGTATACGAGAATGAAGATCTCCAGCTCTCCTGCTGAAGCTCCAAAAGCACCAATATGAACTTGTAAATATACTTTGTCTGACCCGAGCATTGAAAGGGAAGAACGCCCGGATCAGTCTGGTAAACCAGCGTGAGGAACACACTCAACTGAATTTATTAAATTACCAAACTTTTCCTTTATCAAAACAAAAGTATCTCGTAAGACAACTCCACACATAAAAACGGACATGTTTTTACCTTACGATAACTAAAACATCTCATATCAAATCATGTGATATTATACTAGTGTCTAGTATACAAATAATATTAATCATAGCCGAAATTGTTACATTGATTAAATTCCAGCATATAGCCCAAAATGGGTAATACAATCAAAATGGCAGGTACGTAGTGGAGTTTGGATTTCCATACAAATGACCAGGTGAAGGGACTACCTTCTGAAGGGGTACACCTCTAGATGGATGTCCCGAGGCACAGAACATCTGCCCTCTACCAACACAAGACCGACCCACCTCTATAACTAGATGGTACCGAATATGTCATCCTCTGGTCGTTACCGACCTTTACCGAGGGTCCTCTAGCATACAAACCACAATAATCAGATACACAATGTCGTAGCATATAAAGATATATCTAGAAGAGGATGATCATATCCTACTTGGGAGCGACACTTAGCCTTGCCGCATCTAACCCTGTTTTGGTCATTTCCGTTTGATGAGGCCTAAGGTAACGATTACCTTTCACAAATCACAATCACATCACTATGAATGCCACACGGCCATTTCCGTTGACTACTAATTGCCTTCCACAAAAATACAACCCTTGAGCTCGTACGTCTCAAGGAAGGGTGTTAAGCTAAGAGAAGTTGCCTTCTCCGCCACCAAACAGATGTACGTTTGTAAAAACCAATGTACGTATTCTTTATTAATGCAATGTCAAACAAACATTCATACAAGTTGTCCAGGAACAGGACAAACCGAAGGCACTTTCCTACCACATCCTATCGGGAAATCCATAGGATTAGTAGCGAATAGTCCTTGCATTGGATATTTCATAATGAAGAGACTACTGCTATTTGATGTATATTGGGATTTTAACCCCAAATGATCAACAAGCAGTCCCCCCACTATGAAAATCCGGAATATCAATATCATCATAAGCAACCTGCACAATCGTCGCATATACGTTGGTCCGAAGTTGTTTTCAGATAAATCTGATCCCGGTCTCTTCTTACCAACAACGCAAAAGCGTTTCTCAACCACACACAGAAACTAAGTCTCATAGACTTATCACGTTTCCAACTTTCAACTTGCTATCCTACGGGCCAAGAAGGAAGCTCGATAGATTGGAGTAATACTCTGCACTACATGAATCAACATCCTTAACACAAATGATAATCAAGCGTACACAGAAGGCTACGTACTAAGTGTACGACTAAATAATTCCCACATAAAGTCGAGGAACAAAAATGGCCAAATTTGATAGTCGGTAATTTAACTATCAAAGCAAACAAACAAATATTTAGCACCATATACAATCACTAGTCCCTTTTAATTAATCTTTTATTTATTTAAATCACTTGCGAAATATTCACTTATAAAATCCATTTATAACACCATTTTATCATTTACAAAATTCCTTAATAATTCCTTTACTTTGATTTATAAAAATTCAATTTTATAAATCTTCTATATAAACCATTTATAATAAGTCCAAAATCTCAATTTAAACTATATTTACAAAATAGTTCATTTCATATTCCAAAAATCACATTTTGGTACATTTCACAAAAATCATAATTTTTATAACTTAAAAAAATTATAAACTTTATTTATTCAAATTAAATTCAATTCCTTTACAATTCAAAAATCAATAAAACATCTATTTTCAAAATCACTTGAATATCCTTTTTAATTTGGAAATCATCACTTTAATATTTTTAAATTACCAAAATAGGCCCAATGCTGCAACAGCACTAAATACATCAATCACGGCATCCAAACATCATATATCACATGATAACAGCATATATCACAATATCTGTAAATAAACCAATACTGGTGAGGAATCCAGTTGGATCCCTCCAACCTGTCACTTGCAACAAATATATATATTAGAATATGTGTACAATGTCCGCTTTGAGGCAGACGCGCGTACAAAGGGTCATCCGCTCATACACGGGAACATATAGGGTCTCATCTGCTCCGATAGGCAGGAATATATCCAAATACCAATCAATATATATACAATATATCATATATCATCCAAACAATCATCAATCATCATAAATAATATTTATTCTCACTTATATAAAAATATCAGTGAGACAGAAAGAGTGAGTTGTACTCACACTTCCAATAGCAGTTGCGGTGTATTATTCCGAATAAAATTAAATGACCGTTTAATTTTACCCAAAATTCACACTAGCTCCAATCAACTCCAAACCATATCTAAAATGTAGTGCTCGTCAATATGAACCCAACGCAGTTTGTTTCATCGAAAACGGACCTCGTATGAAGAAGATACAGCATTTCAAAGTTTATACGAATTAATATTTATAATTTAATTTCAATTTCCTTTTAATTTTTATTTTATAATCTTTTATCAATCAGAGCCGCTCATTTCTGCTTGATTGCATCTGGGCCGTGGACTTCATCTTCTCCAACCCCAGGTTATACGCGTTCGAACAACCCAAATCGACCGCCATTTACATCCAATTGCCGCGACCACCACGCGTTGCTTGAAGACGATTAGACCCCTCCATTTCGAAGCTCACATCGCCGTGCACCATCGCCCTCATCCACATGTAGCTCGTTTGACCATAGCCATAGGAAATCATGCTTGAACGTGTTGCGTTCGAACCCATTTTTTCGTTAATCCGTAGCTCCATTTACGATCATAGCCGTTCAAACTATAGATCTCGATATGCTTAACATTTTTCTTGTTGGAAGTTTTCCGTAATTGTTTACGGATTTAAAGAGATCAAGAGGAGAAGAAACAAAAATTTTGGCCATTGATTATAGAAGGTGGCGGTTGGAATCCCTAGATGGATTAGGTTTTGCAAAAATGAAGAAAACAGGTCCTTTTATAGAAAATTTGATGACACTATTCATCCGGAAATTTTTCGAACTCCAAATGAAGCATGCCGCCTGGCGTTTATATTGTTTTACTCCTATTCTAAAAGTAATGGAATATATATCGGGAGCCAATTCGATTGTATTTGGAAGATAGGTTTTCGAATCGAATTATTTAAATTTAAAATTCACTTAAACGAATTTCTACGCGTTTTAGCTTGCCCCGGACAAACCGTAAATCCGATTGACACGAAATTTGAAATATTAAAATTATATAACATTACGGATCTGATGAAACTTGTTTCGTCGAAATCCGAGACTGTTAGAAAAATGACCATTTTCACTCGTTAATTAAATATTAAAATATTCAATTTTTGTAATTTAACTTTTAATTTAGTTTTAAAAGTTCTCTAACATCATTCTAATTCAAATAAGATTTAATTCAACTTTATAAATCATTTTTATTCACATTAAATTCAATTTCCAACTATTTCTACAATTTCGAATATTAAATTAACAATTTAATTATCCAATTAAACCACTATATTCGAAATATAAGTTATTCAGCTTATAAAATTAACTTGTGAATATTTAAAATCAATTAAATATACGTTGAATGACCGAAATTCTCGGTCGTTACATTCTCCCCTACTTAAAAGAATTTCGTCCTCGAAATTACCAAGTACGAAAAAGTCACAAAATCCATTAACTTTTCAAAACAAATCGTTAATGCTATATATCAAATCTATTTAAACATTTTAACTTTTTCCAAAATCCATTCTTTAAACTTCTTACAAAAACTTTCTAGTTTTCAAATCCATACTAAGTTATCTTTTCAAAACCAACTAATATCGTTTAACCTTTAACTCAAAATTAAGATTTTAGTTATCAAAATATTTCCTTTCAATTTTCCCAAAATTTTTATAACGCCTTAAATTTTCTGAAAAATTCGCCATAGCCTCCTTTGCGCGGTTCGATCGTAGTAGGATCACAACATATATATCATAAATATACATCTCATCTTCGAGGATGAGGCATCCCGTAGGGAAAAAATGTATAAAAGTACGAAATGTAATCCGAGATATGTACCTTATATATTATTAGCAAGCATATACGGCTAATATAGCGCGAAAGCGAGCTCCAAATGCAAAGCAAGCGCCATCCGCACCTACTAAAATCAATCAACAATGAGAAACATGTATATATGAAAGTAAGATCAATATACAACATATACCAATACAACAACTATATATGCCACTATAGAAAATGCAACAAAACAACAAATCCAACCATCCAACAAATCAAATATCTATCCAATCAAATTCATACCAAATCAATATACATTCACTTCTCATTAATATTCATTGAATTGGTTTTCAATTTATTCACATTCGATTTATTTACATTGGATTTTACTAACATTCATTCATATTCAATTAGTTTACATTCACTAATTTACATTCAAGTTAATTCGCTTCCACATTAAATCAAATTCAATTTTATTTAGATTTACTTCACTTCCAAATTTAATTCAATTACTTAGCTTTCAATTTTATTAATTCAACTTCATTAACACTTAATGAATCTCTATACAATCAACTAACATCCATTTATCAACCAATGCATATCCAACATAACCAATTTTATTTACTTTACTTCGTTTACCATCAATTTGGTTCAACACTTTTTAATTTCAATTTGGTTGATATTCAATTTAGATTGAATTTTAGTATTCACTATATTCACTTTTACAATTAAAGTTGAATTTTATTACATAACTCGAATTCATATTCATTTAAATTACTTCGTTTCATTATTCACTTTATTAATTCATTTTGATATCAAATTCAGCTTCATTCAACATCACTTAAGTTACGTTTCATTTCAACTCACTTGCATTTACTTCCACTATATTACTTAAGTTCACTACTAATTTAATTCAAATTCTATTTTATTTAACTTAACTTAGATTTCATTTCTAAAGTCATTTTATTTAACTTTTACTTATGCCAAATTCATATCATTTATTCAAATTCAAATTTTGTTTTGCTTAATAAAATTGTTTAACCATTTTAATATTTGGTTTTACTTAAATTTTCTCATTTTATAAGTATACAACTTATTTATTTAAACTTTCAAATTCATGTTATATAATCACTTATCTTTTAAGTTTAAATTTCCATTTCAATAATTTATCTAATCCAGTTCAATTTATTTAACCTTCCTTTAGTTAAATTTCAAATCACATATCTTATTATACTAACTCAAATTTATTATTTCATATTATAAGTCCAAAACTCATTTCACTTGTATTTATCAATTTCAACATGGATTTTAAATTAAAATTTGTTTATCACAACAAAACTTAACTTTCAATTTACTATTGGTAGCAAATCTATCACATAGAAACTCGAAAATGATACTAATGATGCTGCAGTCAACATCCTTATTATTTCCCAGCAACAGTAGTGAATTCAGTGCTTTATATTCTTTTAAAATCCTTTTATATTTATAAATCACATTTATAAATCTTTACTTATATAGTTCCACTATTTTACTTCACTTATATAAGATTATTTCACAATTGTAAATCATATTAATTATAATTCCATACTTATAATTCATTTGCTTAAATAATTTATTCTTTTACAATTGTTTCTTTTATTTGGATTATTCAAACATCTTTTATTAACTTATATATATTTACATTTTCAACAACCAAACAATTCATTTATATACACTGTAATATTTCTGAAAAATCATTTCCTTTACATATAAAATATAATCGAGGTAAAATTATTTCAATTACCTACTTTTAAAATAATACTATGTCGACTTGCCTCGTTTAAGTGTTTAGAAATCCCTATCGATAATATGGCGTCCCACATACCGACCAAAATTCACAAACAACTCAATGGATAAGTAAACATAATATAAAACATTTTATATCACTAACAAATACGCGCTCATATATATAATACACTCAACTCAATCTATGGTGCTACTGTCCCTATCTATACTGAGTACACAACAAAGCTTAGGAATATACAAAATTTAAGCTCTAATACCATGTGTGATGATCTAGGCTTTGCAACCATCGACAGTGGATAAACTCCACCATAGCTCACATGGATACCTCACGTTTTGCTTTTACGGCCAGCCTCTCGACTATAAGCCAAACTAGCAAACCAACCCCTCGGTACTCGATCTCAGGGACATGTAGGAGTAAGAGTCATCCGTTCGCTACCTAATAAGAAG
Organism: Allium fistulosum; assembly: GCA_030737815.1. NCBI lineage: Eukaryota > Viridiplantae > Streptophyta > Magnoliopsida > Asparagales > Amaryllidaceae > Allium > Allium fistulosum. The sequence goes on along the minus strand of CM060902.1, from coordinate 1,170,920,439 downwards.
CGAGAACCCCCTATCATGTACAAACATCACTAAGAAAAACTGATCCCGGTCTCTTCGCACCAACAACGCAAAAGCATTTCTCAACCTCACAAAGAAACTAAGTCTCATAGACTTATCACGTTTCCAACTTTCAACTTGCTATCCTTCGTGCCAAGAAGGAAGCTCGATAGATTGGAGTAATACTCCGCACTACACGAATCAACATCCTCAACACAAACGATAATCAAGCCTACACAGAAGGCTACGTACTAAGTGTACGACTAAATAATTCCCACATCAAGTCGAGGAACTAAAATGGCCAAATTTGATAGTCGGTTATTTAACTATCAAAGCAAACAAACAAATATTTAGCACCATATACAATCACTAGGCCCTTTTAATTAATCTTTTATTTATTTAAATCACTTGCCAAATATTCACTTATAAAATCCATTTATAACTCCATATTATCATTTACAAAATTCCTTAATAATTCCTTTACTTTGATTTATAAAAATTCAATTTTATAAATCTTCTATATAAACAATTTATAATAAGTCCAAAATCTCAATTTAAACTATATTTACAAAATAGTTCATTTCATATTCCAAAAATCACATTTTGGTACATTTCACAAAAATCATAATTTTTATAACATAAAAAAATTATAACTTTTATTTATTCAAAATAAATTCAATTCCTTTACAATTCAAAAATAAATAAAACATATATTTTCAAAATCACTTGAAAATCCTTTTTAATTTGGAAATCATCACTTTAATATTTTTGAATTACCAAAATAGGCCCAATGCTGCAACAGCACTAAATACATCAATCACGGCATCCAAACATCATATATCACATGATAACAACATATATCACAATATCTGTAAATAAACCAATACTGGTGAGGAATCCAGTTGGATCCCTCCAACCTCTCACCTGCAACAAATATACATATTAGAATATGTGTACAATGTCCGCTTCGAGGCAGACGCGCGTACAAAGGGTCATCCGCTCATACACGGGAACGTATAGGGTCTCATCTACTCAAATAGGCAGTAATATATCCAAATACCAATCAATATATATACAATATATCATATATCATACAAACAATCATCAATCATCATAAATAATATTTATTCTCACTTATATAAAAATATCAGTGAGACAGAAAGAGTGAGTTGTACTCACATTGCTTCCAATAGCAGTTGCGGTGTTTTATTCTGAATAAAATTAAACGACCGCTTAATTTTACCCAAAATTCACACTAGCTCCAATCAACTCCAAACTAGCTCTAAAATGTAGTGCTCGTCAATACGAACCCAATGCAGTTTGTTTCGTCAAAAACGGACCTCGTATGAAGAAGATACGGCATCTCAAAGTTTATACGAATAAAAAATATTTATAATTTAATTTCAATTTCCTTTTAATTTTAATTATTATAACCTTTTATCAATCAGAGCCGCTCGTTTTTGCTTGATCGCATCTGGGCCATGGACTTCTTCTCCAACCCCAGGTTATACGCATTCGAACAACCCAAATCGGCCGCCATTTACATCCAATTGCCGCGACCACCATGCGTTGCTTGAAGACGATCAGACCCCTCCATTTCGAAGATCACCTCGCTGTGCACCATCGCCCTCGTCCACGTGTAGCTCGGTCGACCATAGGCATAGGAAATCATGCTTGAACATGTTGCGTTCGAACCCATTTTGCCTTCAATCCGTAGCTCCATTTACGATCATAGCCGTTCAAACTATAGATCTCGATATGCTTAACATTTTTCTAGTTGGAAGTTTTCCGTAATTGTTTAAGGAATTGAAGAGATTGAGAGGAGAATAAATGAAAATTTCGGCCATTGATTAGAGAAGGTGGCGGCTGGAAACCCTAGATGGATTAGGTTTTGCAAAAATGAAGAAAACAGGTCCTTTTATAGAAAATTTGATGACACTATTCATCCAGAAAATTTTCAAACTCCAAATGAAGCGTGCCGCCTGGCATTTATAATGTTTTACCCCTATTTCGAACGCAATGGAATATATATCGGGAGCCAATTCGATCGTATTTGGAAGATAGGTTTTCTAATTGAATTATTTAAATTTAAAATTCACTTAAACGAATTTCTACGCGTTTTAGCTTGCCTCGGACAAAGCGTAAATCCGATTGACACGAAATTTGAAATCTTACAATAATATAACATTACGGATCCGATGAAACTAGTTTCGTCGAAATCCAAGACTGTTAGAAAAATGACCGTTTTCACTCGTCAATTAAATATTAAAATATTCAATTTCTGTAATTTAACTTTTAATTCAGTTTTAAAAGTTCTCTAACATCATTCTAATTCAAATAAGATTTAATTCAACTTTATATATCATTTTTATTCACATTAAATTCAATTTCCAACCATTTCTACAATTTCAAATATTAAATTAACAATTTCATTATCCAATTAAACCACTATATTTGAAATATAAGTTATTCAGCTTATAAAATTAACTTATGAATATTTAAAATTAATTAAATATACGAATTTCGAATGACCGAAATTCTAGGTCGTTACATGTAACATTATCTTAAAATGTTAAGGCTATATATATATATATATAAATTTTGAATTAATTACAGTTAATTTTAATTATTTTAATTAAATATTAATAAATAAATCATATAATACACACATATATAAGTTATATGTGTTTAACTATTAATGTTATATAAACTTGTTCTTTATTGTACGTGGACTCATATGCGGTGAGTACCAAAAGTCTTAAGTGCATATTTGTCAAAATAAATGCCTAGATGCTCTTAGACATTGAAAAGCACAAGGCTGCAACGTAGTGTCTTTCCGCCTCCAAAAACATAAGTGCTAGTAGAGGTCTGTAAAAGCATGCACTTTTAGAAAAATCAAGAAAAGCGCAAGGTGGGCTTTTTGCATCCCAAGAATATTACTACTTGGAAAAAAATAGGCCTAATACCTTCAAGTTCCAACCTAATTTTGAAACATTACCTGATATTTTGCATTCTTACATATTCTTTTTGTTTCTTTTTAGGTATTTGTTGATACATCATATTAGGGCAAATCCAATACTTATCTATCATGATTAAACAACTTGAATTTTATTTAAATACTTTGATGAAGCAGGTATATTTGTTTCAATTTTATTCTACATTTGCTCCTGAAATCTATAGAAATTTACATGTTTTTGTTTGCACAAAAAAGGAAGAGTTTGGGCAAAAGGCGTAGAAAAAGCGCAAGGAGCAAGTCTTGCACCTTGACTATCTTACTTAAGTAGAAGCAAAGTACTAATGCAAAATACTGAATCGAAAGATGGTTTTGAAAGAAAAAATGATTTTATGGGAATTTATAATTTCATACATCTAAGGCATGGTTAGTGATCATTAGATCATGAAAGATGATAATACACATTTTAAACCTACATTTATTGTTTCGCTTGTTTCACTAAGGAGAGAAAAGTTTTGTTCATTTAAACTTTTATCATCTCACTTTTGTGGAATCATCAATTTACTAGGACATATTTGGTTTAATAACTAATATCGATAGACCTTTATCAACTTTTTGTTAGCTCTTGAGTGTTGAAGTGTTCATTTTGCAAATAGTGATGGATCTACTGTATACTAATTAAGACTAGTAGTACTAATATATACTATCATCTAAGTACCCAATTTTAAAAAAAAACTATCATTGCTATAGTACACATATTCAATTTAATATGTTTAGAATAAATAAAATAAAATTAATATAAGATTACACATAAGATAATTTAATTAAATTATAAAATTTTATACAAGAATTAAACTTATATAATATAAATGTATAATTAAAGGTGGAATGGTAAGAAACTCAATTAGATTTAAGAATTAAATACATACGTATAACACATATATCGTGATTTCAGATGTGTCTAATACTTGAATTACGAGGGTATTTCGTAAGTGATATATTATTTCATAAGTCAATATCACTCAATTAAATATATTATAGATTACAGATCTTTAAAATAAAAGTTATCCTCTACCATTATATATTAAAAAATTACTTTTGTACTCCCTGGTTATTAAGCAAGCTAAAGCTAGAGATGTTATGTATAGTATTATAAATATATAGAGTAAACGATATAGTGAATAATTTCTTTCAATTTTTTGAGCAAAATAAAGGTCGAAATGTGATTAGAACAAGTATTATTGGTTAGGAGTTGTAAATGATACAATTGATAAACTATGATCCATCATTATGAGCCTATGATTTCTTAAGCAAACTCAAAGTAAGAATCCTTAGATAAATGAGTCCTAACACCCACCAGAGAAGTCAAAATACTTCTACATTTCATCTTAGGTTTTTGAGAAACATAAAAGTCTATGGGGGCCTTATTACAAAAATGAAATGGTAACATTTAACCATTCTAATATTGTAAGAACATCTACTATGTATAAATTAAACTAATCTACATCAACAATTTTGTGCATTTAATATAATTAATAAAATGTTTATCAAATAAAATATACAAATGAACTGAATTAATCTTAACAAATAGAAATATAAATACTTTCCAAATAATATTTTTGCATGTTCACCAATTCAAGCGCTTAATTATACAACTAATAATTATGTTCGTAACTTGGTCACTTACGTTTTTATTTGCCCGAAACATGGTATTGTCTTTGATGATTTTCAAACTCTAATATTGTAGCAACCCACCCCAACAGGCCTAAATCCCGACGAAGAAAAGGCCCATCGAAATTTAGATCCATTTCAAAGCAGGCTGTTGGTTGGTAAAAAGAACAATACAGAGCTATTTATCTATTCATTCAGAACTCACAGAGGAAGGAAAAAATATAATAAATAAACAATATCGATTTTATTTCAAATCTCAAATGTCACAAACAAAACCATAACATAATATTAACAATAACCGTTACATCATTTTGTTCAAAAATACACTTTTAACTTCAAATGAGTACATCAGAAAATAGCATAAATAGATGAATAAGCTAATATCACAAGCTCCTCTCATCGTCGTCTCCATCTTGATCATGGTCTCCTTCCTTAACATGTGTTGTAATGAGGAGGGAGTCAGAACAATAATGTCTAGTGAAAAGAAAATATTTTAACCTTTCTATATTAGTACTTAGCAGTATAATTTAAATAAGGATATGTCTTTCACATTTTAAACTATATTCAAAACCATTTAATACTTCATATAAAGGAAAGAGGTGGGTCCTTAAACAACCACTTAATACCTTCAATCCCGGAAGCAGGTTTTCCCATAATCAATAACCATTAACTATCGTTATTAATGTCTACTAATACAGGAGACAGAACACAAGTCACTTAATACCTTTTAATGAAAAATAGGCAGACTCTGACTATTTAAGACCTCAACTAAGGTAGGCCTCCATCATTTAATACCTATTCCCAAGGCGGACTGCACACAGGTCTCTATTTAGTTGACATTGCATGGAAATCTCATCGGAAACTTAATAGTTCAATTGAAGCGGACCTTTTCGAGATATCCTCAATCGTACCTAAACCCAATCATGACCATTTAATACTTCATATTAGGGAAAGAGGCGAACCCTCAAACAACCACTTAATACCTTCAATTCCTTAAAGCAGGTCCTTCGTATTATGACCCGTACCCACGGCGACGTCTCACATTAGTCCGATTTCATGGAAACTGGTATCCAGATTAGCCAGGTAGATTTACCCAACAAAATTGGGACTAACCTAGCGCTATCCATAGTTACTTATTATAGACGATATCTCACATCAGGCCCAAAGTCATACTTCCGATAGCCAAAATAGCTACGCAGACTTCTGTGTACTTTTGACTGACCTCACATCCCTATAGCTTAGTCATATTTCATAACACTATCTAAGTGTATTATCACTGTAACGACCCATAAATTTTAGTAATTTTATTTATTAAGTTAATTGAAATTTTGTGAAATTTATTTAGAACACTCTGAATCAGATTGTGGAATTCGTTTCGCGAAATTCGGACGTTTCTAGCTCCGTTTGGATTTTTCCGTACGGAATAGCAACGTATATCGGTACCGATTATCGACTTTTGGTCGGATGATCGTACCACTCGTATATGCATACTGTTTTGATCGTCTCGTCATGATGATCTTCGCAGTATATTTATTTTCGTATTTTGAGATCCGGTATACGACGGAAGAAATAAAACGGTTCGTGTAACGGTACCATAAATTGTGACCTTACATTTTCTTTCTGTTTCAAAATGAAACGTGGTGCCCAAACCAAATTAATTGCCATAAATCTTTCAGCTCAATTTCTGCACGTGACCGTTGACATTGACTTATCTTTTATATATTTTGGTCCGTTGATTTTGCTGGCTACTCTTCCGTTCAATTGAAATGAAATAAATATATCTACCTATTACCTAAACTCTATCGTCTTCTCCTTGCTGTCATCCATTCCTTCCCTTGCCTCTGTCTTTTCTTCTGTCCTTCTATAAGGTGGATATATATATATCAAATTATTAATCAAGCGTACTCCTCTACAAATTTACTCTTCCCACCTGAGTTTACCTTCGTTCTTCACCCCTCTATCACGAGCCTCCTCTTTCTGGCTGATCTTCACAACTCGCCTGAGCCATCTCCAAGCCCAACCGTGCCTCCACTCCACAACTCAACAACTCGATCAAACAACCCGATCACCAACCCATCACCCAACGACTGCCGAGCCTTCGCCCCTTCCTCTGGCCCACGTCTTTGCCCTCGGCTCCACCTCTTGCTTATCTCGGTCCACCTCTCGCCTAATGGTATGTGAAATTATGTTTGAATATATATAAAAATATATATACGTATCTTATGTTATGGTTTGAGTATACTTTTGTATCTATTACCTTACCTATGTTAGTATGTATATATATTAAGTTATGTGTTTGGTTTATATATTATCTCATATAAAGTTGCATATCCATTGTTATAAATTGATTTGATAGTTACAATGCAAAGTTATACTTAGTGTTTACAGTTTTTACAAGTTATTGTTTATAGTTTGTTTATTCACTGTTGCTATTTACAGTTTTAAAGATATCAAAGATTAGTTTTGCTTATAATTTTATGTTTATAGTTATTGTTTATAGAGAATTTTTTTTAAAAGCTTTATAAGGTTTACGTAGATATATATAATAGTTTATAGGTAAGTTTATATGTTTATAATCTGTTATCTTGTTTCAAGATAGGAAGGTATACATCACTATGTTTGGCAAGTATATACATATATTTGTTTGTTTATAGGTTGTGCATATATATATGTTTGTTTAACTGAGTTGTAGTATGTTATTTTGTCTCAGCCGAAAAGAATGTTCACATATGTTCATATATGCATATAAACCTGGTTGTTGTTGAGTATTCTACTGTATGAATAAAAATTATAAGTTTCGTATATATATATATAAAGTTTACATGGGTTTTTCTGTTGTTTTAAATATAGTTTGTAAAGTTTTAAAAGGTTGTTTGGTTCAAAAGTTTATATTACAGAGCCATTTATAGTATATAAAGTATGAAGGTTTATATTAGTTTTACTGTTAGATAGATATATATATATATATTTATTTATTTTGTAAACGGTATACAGATATATGTCATTTGTGCAGTATATTAAGTATGTGGTATAGGTGATCTGTGGTTATACAGTAATATACATGTATATGTTCTGTTGTTATATAGTAATATGTAGGTATATGTTTTGGGTTATATATACATTTTATATAAGTACATATATATATAGGTTAATTTGTTAGATTCTAGTGTACAAATACGAAATTTATTTTATATATATATATGTTTGACTTTAATAATGGAGTTTAAAGTAAACAATGATTTTTGAAATACATGTATATATGTATAATTAATTTGAATTTGTTTTTGTATGTATATAAAAAAAATTAATATGTTATATCTATACAAGTTCACTTATATCATTGATCTTCGTCAATCCAGCTTTAATTTTGATTTCGTCAACTCCGATCTATCAGCTTTGATCATCGAATCGTGTCCATCTTGCTTTGGTTTGGATTTCGTAACTTGTTCTGTTGTCAAACTCCTTTAACCTCGAAAGGTGAGAAATCACTCACGATTAACGTTCTTTTATTTATTAAATTTGATTTCAATTGAAACGACAATTGAAATATGCTGTTGTAGTTATTTAAATTGTTATATATGCTATTATCTATAACTGTTCACCTGTGGGATATGACACCATATCCTGCTGTTTATATTATATTGTCATTGATGATATATCTATGCCTGTTATATTATTTCTATATCTGTTATCACTCTACAAGTTCCCTGTTAGTATAGAAATCACTATGGGTTGAAATGATACATACCCGAACGGACTTTAGAATAGGAGAAAATCGTTATGGGTTGAAATGATAAACCCAAACGATTTTCATTTGAATTGAAATTGGGATTACGAGTTGAAATTATATCTACCCGTATATATTTCAATTACGGATTGAAATGATAAATATCCGTATCACTTAACCATATGATAGATATATATATACAGACACCGTTGGTCCATATATATAAATATTTAAAAAAAAATTCTATGGATTTGGAAAGAAATATATGGTTTAATAAATGTTGATTCTTAAATTATTTAATTTAATTAAGATTGATTTAATACATATATTATGGTTAAGTATTTAAATTTATGTTTCAAAAAAGATTTTAGTAATAATTTGAATAAGTTAAGGTTTGGAAGATAATTTATTTAATTAAACCGATTTGAAACTTATTGAAATTGAGATTTAAGATATGATTTATAACTTGGGTTTGATTTAAGTAATTTAATAAATATTTCTTGTTTAAATAAATTTAAGGAAATATTTAGTAAAAATGTAATTTAAGCTAGTTAAATGATATTGAATTTATTAAGTGAATATTCCATGATTAAATAATAAATGAAGTTAAATCAAGAGCTATATGAAACTGTTAAATTTAACTTTGAAATGGTTGAATATTAAAGCTTTGAAATATATTGGAATTTAAATGGTTTATTTTATGATTTAAATCTGTATTTGAAATCAATATAAATTGGAATTTGTTATTTAGAAACTGAATTTGAATTAAAATGGGAAAATTTAGATTGAATTAAATTGGAATTTGAAATTTGAGATGATTTGAATCGATTTGTGAGACTTGAGGAAATTATTAAATGCTTTACTTTATAAATTAATTAATATATATACTATCTTGGAAAATAGTTATATTTGAAATAAAATGATATTTGGGTTTTGAAGTATAAATTAAATTGAAATGACCACGGTGTTAAAATGTATATTTCCACCTTGTAGATAGTTCTGAAGATCCTTAGAGGATGGTTATCCCAAACATCCTTAAAGTTACTTGTATTTCAGTTGATATTTCACTTGAGTTGAATTTATTAGTATAAGAATGTTAATCCTGACTCGAGTGTTTTGTGTTTTGCTTTATGCTCGGGTCAGACTGAGTGATACAGCATCTGAGACTCACCCTTTGAGTTTGGAGCTTCCTTTGGAGATCCAATTATCGCCTCAGCTTTCAGCTCTTCTAGTTGATTTGTTCAGAGAAGTCATATATTCGTACTGAAGACTTCACTGTATTTGAGATATTCTATTGTATTTTATTTTAACTCTGATGTTTATATAGTAGCTTCATGAACTACTATTTTATCTATTCTGCTGCGTATTATTGTATTACTCTGTGTCTGTGATTGATTTATTCACTGTATATGATGAGTTTTGCCAAATTTAATTTAACAATCTATTGTTTTGAATTATTCAAGTCCGACATGTGTGGATTTATTGTCGATTTGAATGGTCCAAAATAGTGGGTCGTTACAGTTGGTATCAGAGCCAGGTTCTAGGCAAAACTTAGCATATATAGTAATTTCATTTACAGAATCACTTTCGTTCGAGTTTGAATCTCTTCTGTTTGACTCGATTTCCTTTGAACTTTGGAACGTTTCTTGCGGTTCCAAAATTCATTCTTGTCTCTCCCTATTTGTATTCTTTAGATTCTGGAGTATCCCATAACTCCACTTCGAATGATCTCTATAAGAATAGGCGATCCCGCCAATCTTTGAATGATTGTAAAGGGGTGGAACTCCTTTACAATATGTATTGATTCACCAGAGATTTATATATCCCTCGGTTTGATGTTGCCATCTCTTGTTATGCTGAATTCTATCTCTGGCGATCGAATGTCGATTTGCCTTAGATTTCCGCATCGATTATATTCTTGAAGTCACGATTGACCCGGTTAAGGTCGCCCGTGTTTTATATAAGTGTAACCATCTACTGTTTTGTAATTAATTACCTCATCTTCGTTCGAGCCTATCTTCGAATCAGAATCCCATTTGATTAGAGTCCCTCTAAGTTGAATTTCTATCTTTGTTTTGAAATCCATTCTTGAACCATCCTTTGAAAAATCAGGCTTGTTTATATTTTAGAAATTGTTTTATATATCGAAATCATTATATTCTATATATAAAAGTGAAATGTTTTCGATAAAGATTATAAACCCTTTTAAAATAAGAATTTGAGGTTTCGAAAGGATTTGTAATTTTGAAAAATTATATAAGAAATTTGATTTATCTAAAAATGATTTATAACTGAAGGATTTTAAATTTGAAATTCGAGAATTGAACCCCGGTGTTTTGAAATTGGTTTTAAGATTTTTAAAATATATATGATAATACGATTTGAAAGTATTTTCCGAATAAGAAACATTTCAAATGACTTCAATTGAGTTCCAATGATTTCGAAAAAAATTCAAAGAAGTTTGAGAAAATAGAAGGCCAGAACTCACTTATGTCGCTGGAAAATAATTTCGGTGATGAGTGCACGCATCATCGACATTGATTTTCGAGTTTCAGAGTGAGGGAAAGGCCACTTTAGTAGCATTGCTACACGAGTGATTTTTTTGCGAAACCAATTTTGATTCAAATTCCGAAGTAAGATTTGATATTCGAAAGATATATGTATATATATTTGAAATGATTTGAAGTAAGCCGGTGTTCAGTCCTTTAGTTTCGGATTTGAAACCTATCTTTTGAAATTGATTTACTGATTTGTTGATTTCCAACTCTTGAATTTGAAAATGATTTCTTCAACTATTTCGAAGGATCGAGCACTTCCAAATCATGGTTAACTTTTCAAAGCTAAATTTTTTGAAAAGTATGAATTATTTGATAAAGTATATAAATTTGTTTTGAATGTTTAAGTATGAAGTAATATGATTTAAATAAGTTGAAACTGTTTTGTTAAGTATATGAATAAGGCTATTTTGAATTTTTTCTAATATGAAATTTAAATTTGAAATGTTTCGAAAAGAATTTGGTCTTCAAAATATTTTGAATAAAGTTTAGTTTAAATGTTTTAACTTAATAACATCTTTATGAAACTATATATCTAACAAGTTGGAATAAATATATAAGTTGTATGTATGTTGTTTTATTCGCACAATTAATTTGATCCAAGTTTGAGTACACAAGTTCGAGGCGAATTACATCATTTCGTGTTAGGATTTTTCATTCGATTCTTGATGGCGAATATTTGATATGGATTTTGGGCTTGATTCTAGAATTCTCTATCATAGTATATGGCTATGCAAGGAGACTGATGGCTTCTAGTTGAGAAACCATATCGAAATCCGCATTAGGGAAGTCGAATGGACAATACTAGTTCGAAAGCGAACTTGTGTGATCGAGCGAGCGATCAAATGTGATTTTGCGAAATGATGACGTATGTACATCTTATATTCTAATATCATTGATATATTTTGACGCTGAAATTGATAGCTGTCATGTTAGAATATCTTTGCTTACTAAAAGAAAATTTCCAATTTAAATTACAAAGATATATATCCCATAAAAGCAAAGATATTCAATCCCATATGGCTCTTCATACAGTGAAATTTATTTTGAAAAATTTGATCCTTATATAAGATAGACCTTACGTAAGTATAAGATGATTTTGAAAACATTTGATTTTGGAAATGAATTGGTTGACTTAAATTATTGATTTGGAAATTTGGATTTATTTTCTAAATCTATTATTTTGGAAACTTTGAAACTAAAGAAATTAATTTGAGAAGAAATAATTTGGTGAAATTGTATATGATTTTGAAATTGAACAGATATTGAAACAAATTGAAATTTGAGAACCTTATGTTACTAAACACTTGATTTGGGAGTTGTCGAACTTATATAAAATTGATTTGTATGAGTATGAAATTGATTCGAAAACTATAGATTTGAAAAGGTACTCAATTTGGAAGTGAAATCTTATATAATTGAAGTCTATATAAGTATGATTTGATATACTTTTGATTTTGGAAAAGTATTTGATTTGAAAATTAAATCTTATATATAATGGATTTTATATAAGTATGATATTTGAAAGTGATTTGAAAAGGTACTATATGATACATATTTTCGAAGTAAAGATATGGAAAGTGCCTTCTGCTTAATATCCTATTTGTGGCCACATCTTGGATTCATTCTATCGATATTTCTCTGATTTTTGGTTTTCCTGATATGATACTCGAGTGTCCTTTGAATTCCATGGCATTACCCATGGTCTTACGAGCGCGGATGCATAGCGCAACTGCCTGGCTGAGTCTTGCCTAGGGGTACAGATTGTTTCCTGGGGGATCCAGGCGTAATCATTATGTATCCTGCATCTATGTAGGTCGTGAATAGTAGTGCAAATGCTTGGCTGAGTCTTGCCTGGGGGTACGAATTGTTTCCTGGGGGATCCAGGCGTAACCATTGTGTATCCTGCATTCTACTAGTCATCATGGCGTAACTCGCAGGGCTGAGAAAGCTTACGGATATGGATTGTTTCCTGGGGGATCCAGGCGTAACCATTGTGTATCTACGAACCATGGTTAGACAAAGGTTTTGTTTGTTTTTGTTTGGATTGTACTTTCCATATCTGTTTTAAAAGTTTTTCCAGTATTTTCACTGGGTGTTGAAACAAGTCTACTAAGTACCTGGAGAATTCTAGTTTTGCGCCTGATCAACGCACTACCAGAGTCTATAGGAACAAGGATAAACTTGTTGAAACATCGAGTTATAAAAATATTTTATTATAAAGGTATTGTCAACAAAGAAATTCTGTATTAATATTTGAAATTAGAATTCTTATGGTTCTAAATTAATTTTTCGTGCCCGATTCTATTCTTTTGAATCTACCTTATCTACTCAGCTTTATTTATTCACCTATATTCTATTTTTCCAAATCCTCCTTCTTTTCCTTGTTGACTATATCCTTTTTAAATATTGTTATTTAAATACTACATGGTTTAATAGAAAATTTTAGTGTTATAAACATTATAGAAGTTATTTATTAAATAAAACATATTTAAAGTAAGTGATTATTGGTTTATTAATAATATTTGAAAAGTATCTTGAGATAAAAATTAATAAATTTATGAATTATGGATTTAAATATTTTCAATAGCTTCTTTGTAAAAATAAGTAATAATGTAAATAATTGTTTTCAAATAGCTTACATATATTTATAAAGGTGTTATTTAAACCTATAAATGATACTTATAAAGGAAACAAGAAATTTTACAAATGGGTTTGAAAAATTGAAAAGTATTAAAAATAATTGATTTGCAAATGAAGTTTTCAAATGAATATTTCAAGTAAAATTTTATATAGTCTCAAATTAATTGTTTAATCTTGACTTTCAATCTACTTCTATTTTTGGTTGTTCTATTCTCCTACCTCCTTTTCCAGGACGAAAAATTTTGAGTGGGGGAGAGTGTAACGACCCATAAATTTTAGTGATTTTATTTATTAAGTTAATTGAAATTTTGTGAAATTTATTTAGAACACTCTGAATCAGATTGTGGAATTCGTTTCGCGAAATTCGGACGTTTCTACCTCCGTTTGGATTTTTCCGTACGGAATAGCAACGTATATCGGTACCGATTATCGACTTTTGGTCGGATGATCGTACCACTCGTATATGCATACTGTTTTGATCGTCTCGTCATGATGATCTTTGCAGTATATTTATTTTCGTATTTTGAGATCCGGTATACGACGGAAGAAATAAAACGGTTCGTGTAACGGTACCATAAATTGTGACCTTACATTTTCTTTCTGTTTCAAAATGAAACGTGGTGCCCAAACCAAATTAATTGCCATAAATCTTTCAGCTCAATTTCTGCTCGTGACCGTTGACATTGACTTATCTTTTATATATTTTGGTCCGTTGATTTTGCTGGCTACTCTTCCGTTCAATTGAAATGAAATAAATATATCTACCTATTACCTAAACTCTATCGTCTTCTCCTTGCTGTCATCCATTCCTTCCCTTGCCTCTGTCTTTTCTTCTGTCCTTCTATAAGGTGGATATATATATATATATATATATCAAATTATTAATCAAGCGTACTCCTTTGCAAATTTCCTCTTCCCACCTGAGTTTACCTTCGTTCTTCCCCCCTCTATCACGAGCCTCCTCTTTCTGGGCGATCTTCACAACCCGCCTGAGCCATCTCCAAGCCCAACCGTGCCTCCACTCCACAACTCAACAACTCGATCCAACAACCCGATCACCAACCCATCACCCTACGACTGCCGAGCCTACGCCCCTTCTTATGGCCCACGTCTTTGCCCTCGGCTCCACCTCTTGCTTATCTTTGTCCACCTCTCGCCTGATGGTATGTGAAATTATGTTTGAATATATATAAAAACATATATGTATCTTATGTTATGGTTTGAGTATACTTTTGTATCTATTAACTTACCTATGTTAGTATGTATATATATTAAGTTATGTGTTTGGTTTATATATTATCTCATATACAGTTGCATATCCATTGTTATAAATTGATTTGATAGTTACAATGCAAATTTATACTCAATGTTTACAGTTTTTACAAGTTATTGTTTATAGTTTGTTTATTCACTGTTGCTATTTACAGTTTTAAAGATATCAAAGATTAGTTTTGCTTATAATTTTATGTTTATAGTTATTGTTTATAGAGAATTTTTTTTAAGCTTTATAAGATTTACGTAGATATATATAATAGTTTATAGGTAAGTTTATATGTTTATAATCTGTTATCTTGTTTCAAGATAGGAAGGTATACATCACTATGTTTGGCAAGTATATACATATATTTGTTTGTTTATAGGTTGTGCATATATATATATGTTTGTTTAACTGAGTTGTAGTATGTTATTTTGTCTCAGCCGAAAAGAATGTTCACATATGTTCATATATGCATATAAACCTGGTTGTTGTTGAGTATTCTACTGTATGAATAAAAATTATAAGTTTCGTATATATATATATATATATATATATATATATAAAGTTTACATGGGTTTTTCTGTTGTTTTAAATATAGTTTGTAAAGTTTTAAAAGGTTGTTTGGTTCAAAAGTTTATATTACAGAGCCATTTATAGTATATAAAGTATGAAGGTTTATATTAGTTTTACTGTTAGATAGATATATATATATTTATTTTGTAAACGGTATACAAATATATGTCATTTGTGCAGTGTCTTAGTGCTTACAATGATTATATCTTAAATAAAGTTACAGGATATTATGCTATGTAAGTTTGTACCCAGAACATATATGTTGAGCTTAAATTTATATAAGTATATATATCAGCTTATATCTATATCCTATCCACCTTTATGTATAGAAGTTAAAAGTTGTTTGTTAATATATAATATAAGCTGTTGTTATATTAAGTATGTGGTATAGGTGATCTGTGGTTATACAGTAATATACATGTATATGTTCTGTTGTTATACAGTAATATGTAGGTATATGTTTTGGGTTATATATACATTTTATATAAGTACATATAGATATATAGGTTAATTTGTTAGATTCTAGTGTACAGATACGAAATTTATTTTATATATATATATATGTTTGACTTTAATAATGGAGTTTAAAGTAAACAATGATTTTTGAAATACATGTATATATGTATAATTAATTTGAATTTGTTTTTGTATGTATATAAAAAAAATTAATATGTTATATCTATACAAGTTCACTTATATCATTGATCTTCGTCAATCCAGCTTTAATTTTGATTTCGTCAATTCCGATCTATCAGCTTTGATCATCGAATCGTGTCCATCTTGCTTTGGTTTGGATTTCGTAACTTGTTCTGTTGTCAAACTCCTCTAACCTCGAAAGGTGAGCAATCACTCACGATTAACGTTCTTTTATTTATTAAATTTGATTTCAATTGAAACGACAATTGAAATATGCTATTGTAGTTATTTAAATTGTTATATATGCTATTATCTGTAACTGTTCACCTGTGGGATATGACACCATATCCTGCTGTTTATATTATATTGTTATTGATGATATATCTATGCCTGTTATATTATTTCTATATCTGTTATCACTCTACAAGTTCCCTGTTAGTATAGAAATCACTATGGGTTGAAATGATACATACCCGAACGGACTTTAAAATAGGAGAAAATCGTTATGGGTTGAAATGATAAACCCAAACGATTTTCATTTGAATTGAAATTGGGATTACGAGTTGAAATTATATCTACCCGTATATATTTCAATTACGGATTGAAATGATAAATATCCATATCACTTAACCATATGATAGATATATATATACAGACACCGTTGGTCCATATATATAAATATTTAAAAAAAAATTCTATGGATTTGGAAAGAAATATATGGTTTAATAAATGTTGATTCTTAAATTATTTAATTTAATTAAGATTGATTTAATACATATATTATGGTTAAGTATTTAAATTTATGTTTCAAAAAAGATTTTAGTAATAATTTGAATAAGTTAAGGTTGGGAAGATAATTTATTTAATTAAACCGATTTGAAACTTATTGAAATTGAGATTTAAGATATGATTTATAACTTGGGTTTGATTTAAGTAATTTAATAAATATTTCTTGTTTAAATAAATTTAAGGAAATATTTAGTAAAAATGTAATTTAAGCTAGTTAAATGATATTGAATTTATTAAGTGAATATTCCCTGATTAAATAATAAATGAAGTTAAATCAAGAGCTATATGAAATTGTTAAATTTAACTTTGAAATGGTTGAATATTAAAGCTTTGAAATATATTGGAATTTAAATGGTTTATTTTATGATTTAAATCTGTATTTGAAATCAATATAAATTGGAATTTGTTATTTAGAAACTGAATTTGAATTAAAATGGGAAAATTTAGATTGAATTAAATTGGAATTTGAAATTTGAGTTGATTTGAATCGATTTGTGAGACTTGAGGAAATTATTAAATGCTTTACTTTATAAATTAATTAATATATATACTATCTTGGAAAATAGTTATATTTGAAATAAAATGATATTTGGGTTTTGAAGTATAAATTAAATTGAAATGACCACGGTGTTAAAATGTATATTTCCACCTTGTAGATAGTTCTGAAGATCCTTAGAGGATGGTTATCCCAAACATCCTTTAAGTTACTTGTATTTCAGTTGATATTTCACTTGAGTTGAATTTATTAGTATAAGAATGTTAATCCTGACTCGAGTGTTTTGTGTTTTGCTTTACGCTCGGGTCAGACTGAGTGATACAGCATCTGAGACTCACCCTTTGAGTTTGGAGCTTCCTTTGGAGATCCAATTATCGCCTCAGCTTTCAGCTCTTCTAGTTGATTTGTTCAGAGAAGTCATATATTCGTACTGAAGACTTCACTGTATTTGAGATATTCTATTGTATTTTATTTTAACTCTGATGTTTATATAGTAGCTTCATGAACTACTATTTTATCTATTCTGCTGCGTATTATTGTATTACTCTGTGTCTGTGATTGATTTATTTACTGTATATGATGAGTTTTGCCAAATTTAATTTAACAATCTATTGTTTTGAATTATTCAAGTCCGACATGTGTGGATTTATTGTCGATTTGAATGGTCCAAAATAGTGGGTCGTTACAGTTGGTATCAGAGCCAGGTTCTAGGCAAAACTTAGCATATATAGTAATTTCATTTACAGAATCACTTTCGTTCGAGTTTGAATCTCTTCTGTTTGACTTGATTTCCTTTGAACTTTGGAACGTTTCTTGCGGTTCCAAAATTCATTCTTGTCTCTCCCTATTTGTATTCTTTTGATTCTGGAGTATCCCATAACTCCACTTCGAATGATCTCTATAAGAATAGGCGATCTCGCCAACCTTTGAATGATTATAAAGGGGTGGAACTCCTTTACAATAGGCATTGATTCACCAGAGATTTATATATCCCTCGGTTTGATGTTTCCATCTCTTGTTATGCCGAATTCTATCTCTAGCGATCGAATGTCGATTTGCCTTAGATTTCCGCATCGATTATTTTCTTGAAGTCACGGTTGACCCGGTTAAGGTCGCCCGTGTTTTATATAAGTGTAACCATCTACTGTTTTGTAATTAATTATCTCATCTTCGTTCGAGCCTATCTTCGAATCAGAATCCTATTTGATTAGAGTCCCTCTAAGTTGAATTTTTATCTTTGTTTTGAAATCCATTCTTGAACCATCCTTTGAAAAATCAGGTTTGTTTATATTTTAGAAATTGTTTTATATATCGAAATTATTATATTCTATATATAAAAGTGAAATGTTTTCGATAAAGATTATAAACCCTTTTAAAATAAGAATTTGAGGTTTCAAAGGATTTGTAATTTTGAAAAATTATATAAGAAATTTGATTTATCTAAAAATGATTTATAACTGAAGGATTTTAAATTTGAAATTCGAGAATTGAACCCCGGTGTTTTGAAATTGGTTTTAAGATTTTTAAAATATATATGATAATACGATTTGAAAGTATTTTCTGAATAAGAAACATTTCAAATGACTTCAATTGAGTTCCAATGATTTCGAAAAAAATTCAAAGAAGTTTGAGAAAATAGAAGGCCAGAACTCACTTATGTCGCTAGAAAATAATTTCGGTGATGAGTGCACGCATCATCGACATTGATTTTCGAGTTTCAGAGTGAGGGAAAGGCCACTTTAGTAGCATTGCTACACGAGTGATTTTTTTGCGAAACCAATTTTGATTCAAATTCCGAAGTAAGATTTGATATTCGAAAGATATACGTATATATATTTGAATTGATTTGAAGTAAGCCAGTGTTCAGTCCTTTAGTTTCGGATTTGAAACCTATCTTTTGAAATTGATTTACTGATTTGTTGATTTCCAACTCTTGAATTTGAAAATGATTTCTTCAACTATTTCGAAGGATCGAGCACTTCCAAATCATGGTTAACTTTTCAAAGCTAAAATTTTTGAAAACTATGAATTATTTGATAAAGTATATAAATTTGTTTTGAATGTTTAAGTATGAAGTAATATGATTTAAATAAGTTTAAACTGTTTTGTTAAGTATATGAATAAGGCTATTTTGAATTTTTTCTAATATGAAATTTAAATTTGAAATGTTTCGAAAAGAATTTGGTCTTCAAAATATTTTGAATAAAGTTTAGTTTAAATGTTTTAACTTAATAACATCTTTATGAAACTATATATCTAACAAGTTGGAATAAATATATAAGTTGTACGTATGCTGTTTTATTCACACAATTAATTTGATCCAAGTTTGAGTACACAAGTTCGAGGCGAATTACATCATTTCGTGTTAGGATTTTTCATTCGATTCTTGATGGCGAATATTTGATATGGATTTTGGGCTTGATTCTAGAATTCTCTATCATAGTATATGGCTATGCAAGGAGACTGATGGCTTCTAGTTGAGAAACCATATCGAAATCCGCATTAGGGGAGTCGAATGGACAATACTAGTTCGAAAGCAAACTTGTGTGATCGAGCGAGCGATCAAATGTGATTTTGCGAAATGATGACGTATGTACATCTTATATTCTAATATCTTTGATATATTTTGACGCTGAAATTGAAAGCTGTCATGTTAGAATATCTTTGCTTACTAAAAGAAAATTTCCAATTTAAATTACAAAGATATATATCCCATAAAAGCAAAGATATTCAATCCCATATGGCTCTTCATACAGCGAAATTTATTTTGAAAATTTGATCCTTATATAAGATAGACCTTACGTAAGTATAAGATGATTTTGAAAACATTTGATTTTGGAAATGAATTGGTTGACTTAAATTATTGATTTGGAAATTTGGATTTATTTTCTAAATCTATTATTTTGGAAACTTTGAAACTAAAGAAATTAATTTGAGAAGAAATAATTTGGTGAAATTGTATATGATTTTGAAATTGAACTGATATTGAAACAAATTGAAATTTGAGAACCTTATGTTACTAAACACTTGATTTGGGAGTTGTCGAACTTATATAAAATTGATTTGTATGAGTATGAAATTGATTTGAAAACTATAGATTTGAAAAGGTACTCAATTTGGAAGTGAAATCTTATATAATTGAAGTCTATATAAGTATGATTTGATATACTTTTGATTTTGGAAAAGTATTTGATTTGAAAATTAAATCTTATATATAATGGATTTTATATAAGTACGATATTTGAAAGTGATTTGAAAAGGTACTATATGATACATATTTTCGAAGTAAAGATATGGAAAGTGCCTTCTGCTTGATATCCGATTTGTGGCCACATCTTGGATTCATTCTATCGATATTTCTCTGATTTTTGGTTTTCCTGATATGATACTCGAGTGTCCTTTGAATTCCATGGCGTTACCCATGGTCTTACGAGCGCGGATGCATAGCGCAACTGCCTGGCTGAGTCTTGCCTAGGGGTACGGATTGTTTCCTGGGGGATCCAGGCGTAATCATTGTGTATCCTGCATCTATGTAGGTCGCGAATAGTAGCGCAAATGCTTGGCTGAGTCTTGCTTGGGGGTACGAATTGTTTCCTGGGGGATCCAGGCGTAACCATTGTGTATCCTGCATTCTACTAGTCATCATGGCGTAACTCGCAGGGCTGAGAAAGCTTACGGATATGGATTGTTTCCTAGGGGATCCAGGCGTACCCATTGTGTATCTGCGAACCATGGTTAGACAAAGGTTTTGTTTGTTTTTGTTTGGATTGTACTTTCCATATCTGTTTTAAAAGTTTTTCCAGTATTTTCACTGGGTGTTGAAACAAGTCTGCTAAGTACCTGGAGAATTCTAGTTTTGCGCCTGATCAACGCACTACCAGAGTCTATAGGAACAAGGATAAACTTGTTGAAACATCGAGTTATAAAAATATTTTATTATAAAGGTATTTTCAACAAAGAAATTCTGTATTAATATTTGAAATTATAATTCTTATGGTTCTAAATTAATTTTTCGTGCCCGATTCTATTCTTTTGAATCTACCTTATCTACCCAGCTTTATTTATTCACCTATATTCTATTTTTCCAAATCCTCCTTCTTTTCCTTGTTGACTATATCCTTTTTAAATATTGTTATTTAAATACTACATGGTTTAATAGAAAATTTTAGTGTTATAAACATTTTAGAAGTTATTAATTAAATAAAACATATTTAAAGTAAGTGATTATTGGTTTATTAATAATATTTGAAAAGTTTCTTGAGATAAAAATTAATAAATTTATGAATTATGGATTTAAATGTTTTCAATAGCTTCTTTGTAAAAATAAGTAATAATGTAAATAATTGTTTTCAAATAGCTTACATATATTTATAAAGGTGTTATTTAAACCTATAAATGATACTTATAAAGGAAACAAGAAATTTTACAAATGGGTTTGAAAAATTGAAAAGTATTAAAAATAATTGATTTGCAAATGAAGTTTTCAAATGAATATTTCAAGTAAAATTTTATATAGTCTCAAATTAATTGTTTAATCTTGACTTTCAATCTACTTCTATTTTTGGTTGTTCTATTCTCCTACCTCCTTTTCCAGGACGAAAAATTTTGAGTGGGGGAGAGTGTAACGACCCATAAATTTTAGTGATTTTATTTATTAAGTTAATTGAAATTTTGTGAAATTTATTTAGAACACTCTGAATCAGATTGTGGAATTCGTTTCGCGAAATTCGGACGTTTCTAGCTCCGTTTGGATTTTTCCGTACGGAATAGCAACGTATATCGGTACCGATTATCGACTTTTGGTCGGATGATCGTACCACTCGTATATGCATACTGTTTTGATCGTCTCGTCATGATGATCTTCGCAGTATATTTATTTTCGTATTTTGAGATCCGGTATACGACGGAAGAAATAAAACGGTTCGTGTAACGGTACCATAAATTGTGACCTTACATTTTCTTTCTGTTTCAAAATGAAACGTGGTGCCCAAACCAAATTAATTGCCATAAATCTTTCAGCTCAATTTCTGCTCGTGACCGTTGACATTGACTTATCTTTTATATATTTTGGTCCGTTGATTTTGCTGGCTACTCTTCCGTTCAATTGAAATGAAATAAATATATCTACCTATTACCTAAACTCTATCGTCTTCTCCTTGCTGTCATCCATTCCTTCCCTTGCCTCTGTCTTTTCTTCTGTCCTTCTATAAGGTGGATATATATATATATCAAATTATTAATCAAGCGTACTCCTCTGCAAATTTCCTCTTCCCACCTGAGTTTACCTTCGTTCTTCCCCCCTCTATCACGAGCCTCCTCTTTCTGGGCGATCTTCACAACTCGCCTGAGCCATCTCCAAGCCCAACCGTGCCTCCACTCCACAACTCAACAACTCGATCCAACAACCCGATCACCAACCCATCACCCTACGACTGCCGAGCCTACGCCCCTTCCTCTGGCCCACATCTTTGCCCTCGGCTCCTCCTCTTGCTTATCTCGGTCCACCTCTCGCCTGATGGTATGAGAAATTATGTTTGAATATATATAAAAATATATATGTATCTTATGTTATGGCTTGAGTATACTTTTGTATCTGTTACCTTACCTACGTTAGTATGTATATATATTAAGTTATGTGTTTGGTTTATATATTATCTCATATACAGTTGCATATCCATAGTTATAAATTGATTTGATAGTTACAATGCAAAGTTATACTCAATGTTTACAGTTTTTACAAGTTATTGTTTATAGTTTGTTTATTCACTGTTGCTATTTACAGTTTTAAAGATATCAAAGATTAGTTTTGCTTATAATTTTATGTTTATAGTTATTGTTTATAGAGAATTTTTTTTAAGCTTTATAAGATTTACGTAGATATATATAATAGTTTATAGGTAAGTTTATATGTTTATAATCTGTTATCTTTTTTCAAGATAGGAAGGTATACATCACTATGTTTGGCAAGTATATACATATATTTGTTTGTTTATAGGTTGTGCATATATATGTTTGTTTAACTGAGTTGTAGTATGTTATTTTGTCTCAGCCGAAAAGAATGTTCACATATGTTCATATATGCATATAAACCTGGTTGTTGTTGAGTATTCTACTGTATGAATAAAAATTATAAGTTTCGTATATATATATATAAAGTTTACATGGGTTTTTCTGTTGTTTTAAATATAGTTTGTAAAGTTTTAAAAAGTTGTTTGGTTCAAAAGTTTATATTACAGAGCCATTTATAGTATATAAAGTATGAAGGTTTATATTAGTTTTACTGTTAGATAGATATATATATATTTATTTTGTAAACGGTATACAGATATATGTCATTTGTGCAGTATCTTAGTGCTTACAATGATTATATCTTAAATAAAGTTACAGGATATTATGCTATGTAAGTTTGTACCCAGAACATATATGTTGAGCTTAAATTTATATAAGTATATATATTAGCTTATATCTATATCCTATCCACCTTTATGTATAGAAGTTAAAAGTTGTTTGTTAATATATAATATAAGCTGTTGTTATATTAAGTATGTGGTATAGGTGATCTGTGGTTATACAGTAATATACATGTATATGTTCTGTTGTTATACAGTAATATGTAGGTATATGTTTTGGGTTATATATACATTTTATATAAGTACATATAGATATATAGGTTAATTTGTTAGATTCTAGTGTACATATACGAAATTTATTTTACTTATATATATATATGTTTGACTTTAATAATGGAGTTTAAAGTAAACAATGATTTTTGAAATACATGTATATATGTATAATTAATTTGAATTTGTTTTTGTATGTATATAAAAAAAATTAATATGTTATATCTATACAAGTTCACTTATATCATTGATCTTCGTCAATCCAGCTTTAATTTTGATTTCGTCAACTCCGATCTATCAGCTTTGATCATCGAATCGTGTCCATCTTGCTTTGGTTTGGATTTCGTAACTTGTTCTGTTGTCAAACTCCTCTAACCTCGAAAGGTGAGCAATCACTCACGATTAACGTTCTTTTATTTATTAAATTTGATTTCAATTGAAAAGACAATTGAAATATGCTATTGTAGTTATTTAAATTGTTATATATGCTATTATCTGTAACTGTTCACCTGTGGGATATGACACCATATCCTGTTGTTTATATTATATTGTTATTGATGATATATCTATGCCTGTTATATTATTTCTATATCTGTTATCACTCTGCAAGTTCCCTGTTAGTATAGAAATCACTATGGGTTGAAATGATACATACCCGAACGGACTTTAGAATAGGAGAAAATCGTTATGGGTTGAAATGATAAACCCAAACGATTTTCATTTGAATTGAAATTGGGATTACGAGTTGAAATTATATCTACCCGTATATATTTCAATTACGGATTGAAATGATAAATATCCGTATCACTTAACCATATGATAGATATATATATACAGACACCGTTGGTCCATATATATAAATATTTTAAAAAAAATTCTATGGATTTGGAAAGAAATATATGGTTTAATAAATGTTGATTCTTAAATTATTTAATTTAATTAAGATTGATTTAATACATATATTATGGTTAAGTATTTAAATTTATGTTTCAAAAAAGATTTTTGTAATAATTTGAATAAGTTAAGGTTGGGAAGATAATTTATTTAATTAAACCAATTTGAAACTTATTGAAATTGAGATTTAAGATATGATTTATAACTTGGGTTTGATTTAAGTAATTTAATAAATATTTCTTGTTTAAATAAATTTAAGGAAATATTTAGTAAAAATGTAATTTAAGCTAGTTAAATGATATTGAATTTATTAAGTGAATATTCCCTGATTAAATAATAAATGAAGTTAAATCAAGAGCTATATGAAACTGTTAAATTTAACTTTGAAATGGTTGAATATTAAAGCTTTGAAATATATTGGAATTTAAATGGTTTATTTTATGATTTAAATCTGTATTTGAAATCAATATAAATTGGAATTTGTTATTTAGAAACTGAATTTGAATTAAAATGGGAAAATTTAGATTGAATTAAATTGGAATTTGAAATTTGAGTTGATTTGAATCGATTTGTGAGACTTGAGGAAATTATTAAATGCTTTACTTTATAAATTAATTAATATATATACTATCTTGGAAAATAGTTATATTTGAAATAAAATGATATTTGGGTTTTGAAGTATAAATTAAATTGAAATGACCACGGTGTTAAAATGTATATTTCCACCTTGTAGATAGTTCTGAAGATCCTTAGAGGATGGTTATCCCAAACATCCTTTAAGTTACTTGTATTTCAGTTGATATTTCACTTGAGTTGAATTTATTAGTATAAGAATGTTAATCCTGACTCGAGTGTTTTGTGTTTTGCTTTACGCTCGGGTCAGACTGAGTGATACAGCATCTGAGACTCACCCTTTGAGTTTGGAGCTTCCTTTGGAGATCCAATTATCGCCTCAGCTTTCAGCTCTTCTAGTTGATTTGTTCAGAGAAGTCATATATTCGTACTGAAGACTTCACTGTATTTGAGATATTCTATTGTATTTTATTTTAACTCTGATGTTTATATAGTAGCTTCATGAACTACTATTTTATCTATTCTGCTGCGTATTATTGTATTACTCTGTGTCTGTGATTCTGTGATTGATTTATTTACTATATATGATGAGTTTTGCCAAATTTAATTTAACAATCTATTGTTTTGAATTATTCAAGTCCGACATGTGTGGATTTATTGTCGATTTGAATGGTCCAATATAGTGGGTCGTTACAATCACACATCTCACCTTATTCATTATTTTGGCTTATAAGAAATCTTCTTATTTCGCCAAATAAATTACTTTCCTAAGGGGGATTTAATTGATAATTATTAACCTAATTAACTACGCAATTAATACGTTACAATTATACGTTATTTACACTAGTTTGTGTGTGTGTGTGTATAAGTAAGCATTTATTAGGTGTGCGAAGATTCGCCTTAAACTAACGTTCAAATATCAAATCTTCCAATATTATACAAGTCACATTTCCACGATAGCATTAATAACATTTTTACCATAAATCCAATATTCCAAAATCAAATCAATAGATTGTACTTAGAATCCAATTCCAACTTATTTTATATTAAAACGGTGGAATATAACAATAACACTGGAATCTTACAATTTAATAAGTTTAATCTCTATTCAACTCCTTTTTACATAAAATTAGACAGTTATTTCATTTACAGAAATAGGCAGTGTAAACTACGAGTAAGAATTCATATCTTAGACACCATTTCTAAATCAAATCCCTTAATCAAATCCAAAGAAAAAGAATAAGAAGTGGAATAGAAGGTAAAATACATATATTGCAAAATCCATAAAACTCCATTATTTTAATATAAAACAATTAAGATTCCAACTTAAGAATTGACACTTCACTTTGGTGGAATTTTGGGGATTTTTAACATGTTGTTTTTCTAATCCAAAACTCCCCAAGGCATATATCAAATCCAAATTACACTGTTCCATTACCAAAATAGAAAAACTAATCTTTCCACTCATAGAGGTCTTTATCCTTGTCTTTTCTTGGATTCGACATGCCTTCGACGAACCCTTTTAGATCTCTTTTTTTTATAATAGATCAAAGGATTTGTATATATGTTTGATTCAAAAAATTAGTGGTTTGGATGATAAGAGATTGAAAAAATAAATAAGCAAAGATAGATATATAGGATTTCTTACTAAAACCCTAATGGAGTTTTCTGAATCTACGAAGAGACGAACTGACAAAGCTTGGCTAATATTCCCAAAATATTGTGTGAATAAAAATGAGTGGGCTGGGCTCTTATTATAGTGGTTGGAAGGCACTAGAACCATCTGATTTAAGTTGATTTAAAATTATAAAATCTGGAACCCTAAAATAAACTAAAACCTACCCGCCACTTATAGGTAGCAATCGACAGCCACCTTCCACCGGTCGACCTCTGGTGGTCGACCGGTTGTGGTCAGGGGATCGATCGCTCCCCTATTCCGGGAACGTTAAAATTGTTGTCGTTTATTAATTTATTTTCAGCCTTAATTGATATTTAAGGTTAAAATTAATTTTAACATTTACTTAAACCCCAAGTATAATTACCATTAACTTTTGAATGTCAAAATGGGAATTAATTATTTATTTGAATTTCTATTTAAATTATTTTATACCTCAAAAACTTCAAACAGCTATAACTTCTTCGTTTGAGCGCTATGTTTAGCATATTATATATGTAAATTGATCAGAATTTCACCACGAACGCAACATCATAATTTTCATGGTCAAATTCCAACTTTTGCAAAATTGCCATTTTTATCCCTATCTTATTTAAATTAATTTATCCAATTTATTTATTTATTGTTGATTTTACGAGGTGTTACATTCTCCTCCGCTAAGAAGGATTTCGTCCCTGAAATCTTCCTAAGGGATGAACAACGTAATGCACAATAAACGTCCATGTTATACAACCAAGTTATCTACACAACCATCTACTCAACCAAAAGTGCAATGTGATTATGTACTGCAGACATACTACAAGTGAGCTCAATCCTAACGTGAGTGTGTGAATATGACATATAAGTATGTATGCAAACACCTTAAACATGCAAAAATTTCTATATGAGTGCGATGTGACAGTGAAAAATGTAGCAACCATCTCCTACCATCCAATCCAACAACCATAATGCAACCAAAACCTTATTTTTGGAGGGAAAAGTTTAATAGTGAAAAGCTTAGGATGAGAAGACCTCATGCTTTATGTCAGATTTTCTCCCTATGGTACTCGAACCAACCTAATTCTTTTGCTGCGGAGCTTCCTAGTTCTGTGCTCCACAATGCATGTAGTGGCACAGAATGTTATTGGCACCGTCACAATATCCCCCAATTTATTACGCTCTACTACAATGGTTGTGTTATAAAGGCATTTCCTAAAATGCAAAATGTGAAAAAGGTCAAGGACTCCTGCCAACTTATCTCGTAGCTCCATGCAATACGCAGGTTTTTCTATTTTCTCAAAATTGGGAAAGGCCCAATAAATCTCAGTGTCAACATTTCCTGACTTTTAAAATATTATAACCTTCACATGCTGCCTAATTAACTCTATTTTTATGAAGTCTCAAAAATTAATTCCGGTCCGAGTAGGATTTTTCGATGGTTCTCCACCAATAGTTTGGCGATTTGCATGGCCTCCCATAAAGCACTTTGAAGGATGCCATACCAATTGTCTGTTGGTGACTTTTATTATACGAAAATTTTACTAAATGTATGTGCTGTTCCCAGTGTCCTCCAAAGTCCATGATGCAAGCTCTTCAACAAATCCTCCAAGATCCAATTCACTCTTCCAATTTGTCCATCGGTATGTGGGTGGCAGGCAGTGCTAAGATTTAACAAAGTTCCTAAAGCTATATGCAATCTCCGACAAAATTCTCTAGTAAATATGGGTTCCTATCACTAACGATGCTAACCAAAATTCCATTAAGTCGTATCACTTTCTTGATATAAATCTGTATTAGAGACACTGCGGCCTTATTGCTCTGGTAGAAAATTCTACTACCTTCTTCTTCATCCTTGTCCAGTAGGAATTCTTTTACATCCCTATACATTCTATCTCTTTCTTGAATGGTGACATTCTACAAGAAAAAAAATCATTTTTCCAAAATCCTAAAATTTCTAGGATTGAAGTATTGTTTTACTTCTGGTTAATAACTTAACTTTCTCATTAACTTCCAATCTTGTCTACAGTTCATCGCTAGTTAAGTGTCCCTATGAAACTCCTTTATTTATGTGTCTCCTTAATACACATATATTTATCAAGCATTTTAAAACCATTCATAAAATCAATACAGTGATAAAACAGGGACATATCTTATAGCACATCTTTCGTTTTCCCAATAACTAAGGGAGACAACCAGCGACGATAACCCAAAAACTCTAAAATAAAATTTTAGCTGGAAGTTTCCATTTATCATCAACTGGTGTAAATGGTGTTAATGTCTAAACACACCTTACTGAATTAAGATGGATATTCCTAATATATCATTCCACTATTGCCCACTTTCTTTAATTTTCCCACTTTCCTTAATTTTTCTTCTTGGCTTCTAATAAATGTGATCCATTCGTTACTTCGGTTAATATACCAATAATAATTTACCATTATTTACAAAATTGGACCATCTCTATTTAATCCTTATTTAATCCCTTTAACCTTTTACAAATTTCAAAATCCATTTATTGCTCCGATTCAATTCTTCCATAAATGCCATATTAAATTTCCTTAATTAGTACCCATTTACTTCCTTTTAACTCTCATTAGTTACAAATATATTTCCCTTTAAATTTATAAACAATGTCCATAAACCTTAATCTGTTAGTTACTAACTAATACGTATATAATCATAAATTATGATATTTATATTTTCTTATTAAGCGTGGTTACATCTGTATACTAATTTCTAAAGTAGAACACCTATTTACATATTTTTAATTTATCAAAGCTATCATTCTCAAAAGGATCACCATTATAATTTTCCATACCACAAATGAGATTTTTACTTTGTTTAAGATTACAAGAGATTATTTCTTTCTTTTATTAAAACAGATAGTGTAAAATACAAAAAGAATATTCATATCTTACACATCTCTTTCCCTTTTTGGTACAACCCTTGTTAATTCAAACAATGTGCTTTTATATATATATATTGGAATTGGATAATTTAGGGAAATTTCATGGAAACCGCTCCAAAATCAAAATATAGAAATTCATATTCTATGGGAAACCTAATTTACAATCCAAGTACAGATCTAGAATATCTTAACAACTTTACCACCTTCTACAAATAAAGGTTTGTGACCAATTTCAAATTTCTAGATCAGGTTATACATACTATTCCCATTTTATTCATATACTAAAAAATTTAACATGTCTTATCTAGGTAGTGATCCCTATCTACTCCACATTAAAAATATCGATTTAGTTCCCACCGTTCCTTATAAAATTACGAGTTCATAATCATGAAGTGCCAGATCCAAAATCCTTATCTTTGAAAATATAATCTTTGAAACTTTATCAAGAATTCAAAATTGCTTAGTTCCAAAAAGGAGTAAAATAATTTTCCTTCTCAAATACTTTCTACATCAAAGATTTATTCTTTTAAAAGTTGGACTTCTTATTCATAACAATAAAAGTTTCTTGGTTTCCAAAAAGGAACTATGAAAAATTTCCCTTCTTAATTACTTCCTAGAACAAAGGCTTTCTTCTTTTGAAAGTAGGGTTTTTAACCCAAAACATTCAAAAACTTAATTACCATACCAAATAATCATTCGTTTCAATTTTTTAAATAACATCTTGTATAACTTTAAACAATGAAAAGTGGTGTAAACAATGATAACTTCCATTATATTATTTTCCTCTTATATTATTTCTAACTAGATTACTAATCATACTTTATATAATTCTCTAATGCCATTACGATCTATCTCAACTATTATTCTCTGTAATTCCTTATATGGGAATGTTCCTCTTACTTACCTTATCGAGCATTCTTAACCTTCCATTCTTTCTATTCTATTCCAATCAAGTGTCATTTCTATTTATTCACCCTTTTAAAATAATTTTAAGGAAAAGAACTTCTAATTTTATAAGGTAGGAAAAATTGTCAAGTCTAACCTACGTTCAACTTTACTTTTATTTAAAAAAGAAATGTCACTTTATCAAACATTCGTTAGACCAAAAAATTTTTGGCTCAATAAATTTAAACTAAGAATTTCAAGAATGCAAAAATACTTTTTAAGTTGGAACTTTTCAACTCAACTAGTTTATAAATTATAAATTTCCAAACTTCCTTGCTCTTTTGAAATAACAACATCAAAGTGAGAAAAATCATTAGATCCAATATATGCCTTGTTTATTTCAAAAATAAAGAATTGAAAACTGTTTAACTCAACTAATTAAAATTTCAAAATGAAAAACTCCTCTTTTTCCTCAACTCTTCAAATCATCAGATTTGCAATTTTCTTTTTATAAAGTTTATCCTTCATTTTGTTTTTAAAATGTTCCACCACTTTTAAAATTACATCCTCTTTCCAAACTTTTCACAAGACAATTGGTAGCATATTTCCGAACCTGACTAAAATCACTTTCTTTATAAAAAGAAATTCAATTTATGCTACATAATATTTTCATTTATTAATCCTTTGAAAAGCCATTTCAAAACATTCAAAGGAATTCTCAAAAATCTTTTTTTCAAATTCTTTCTTACGGCGTTGGGTTGTAGATAATGACTTTAATTGTTCCTTCTTTTGAACTTTCCTACTCAACCTTTAAGATCTGGTTATCTTCTTGTGTTGATTAATGTATACCTTCTTCTGGAAACTCGAATCATTCCTTCTTCACATCTTTCTTTCGGACGTTGACAAATATATTGCCTTATAATATTTAATTACTGTAACGACCCGTATTTTTACAGATCGAATGATTGAAACCGGTGTTATTTGGACGATAGTGTTGTAGCTTGAATCGAGTAGAAGATAAGTCATCACGAAGTCCAGGCGAAAATTTTGACTAAGTCTTAGGTCATAGACGACCTAAGGAGTTAGGTCGCAGCATTTGTGGCGACCTAAGAAGACTGACCGAGTTAAGAAGAGTAGGCGACCTAAGGATTGGAGCGACCTATAGGAGTTGGCGAGTTAAGGAATGAAGCGACTTAAGGATAGACAGACTTAAGTAAGTTACCGACCTAGGGGAGTTAACGACCTAGTAGTTAGCAAGTTAGAGTAGTTAGGTCGTAAATCTGTTAGGTCGTAAGTCGCGACTGTTGTTAAGTCGCTAGGTCGCATGTGTGTTAAGTTGGCCATAGTTAAGTCGTAAGTCGTGTCCCTAGGTAAGTCGCGCATCTGTTAAAGTCGCGTATATGTTAGGTTGTGAATACGTTAAGTCACGCAGGTGTTAAGTCGTGAGTCGTAAACCGTTAGGTCGGCAACAGTTAAGTCGCGCGCTTGTGTTGCGTTGAGCCATAGGTCGCTGGGTATATTAAGTCGTAGGTCGCTGGGTATGTTAAGTCGTAGGACTGAGAGGCTTAAGTCGCAACCCTGTTAAGTCGCGTGGGTGTTAGGTCGGAGATGTTGCTAGGTCGTAGGTCGTGGACGACTTAGGGAAGGCAGATGAGTTAAGGGGTTTTCAGCCTATAAATAGGAGGGTTTTTCTCACTTTTTGGCATCCGGATTTCGAAGCGACGAAGTGCTGCCATTTTCAGAGCTCGACTTCTACACTTCTTCACTTCTTTTCTCCACTCTAATCTAGTGATTCCTTCCATCCAAATCGAAGATCAAATTGAAGATCCAAGAGCTTAGATTGAAGATTTTCATCCATCGAAGAGAGATTTCATCGTTTGAAGCGGATTTGTGATAGATCGAGTTAGATTCTTCGCTGTCCAGATCTGAAGTGGGTTTCTTTTAAGGTGTTTAGGTGATTTGGTGAGTGGTGATTATCTCTCACATGGATCCAAAGGAGTATATCGGATCGTTGGCTTGATTTTGTGTTAAAGTAGTGATTTTCATGCATCTTTGTAAACTTAAGTATAGATCCATATAGATCCATCGTTTACGATGATTTGACAACCATTTTACTAAGTGTTAACCTATGCAAGTTCATTCATCAAGATTTTAGAGACATTGCTCATGTTTTCATGCTTGTTAGACTTTGGACTCTTTATTTACGAAATTGCCATTATTGTTATAATTGTCTATTTAGATCATATTTGAATGCTTGATTACTTGGATTAATGTTTTCCTTGATTGATTGCTATAAATTAGATGATTGATGATTTGATTTAGACAAGTTGGTCGAAGATGATTCAAAAGCTAAGGGAAAGGCTCTTGAATTGGAAAAGCTGCTCGTGGCATATGTAGCGGATGATGAAGCTCATATGGATAGATTTGATGATGATGTTGAGATGAAGCTTTGCTATGATGATGATGAGGCGAAGCATGATATGAGATATGAGATAGTCTTGGTCTAATCCAGACGGGATCATTCCAAGCATGATGATAACTCGGTGAAATGGTTCGAGTTAGAGGATAATGGTTTGCTCGAGAGGCGCTTGAGCTAGTATGGAAATAGTCGTCGAGGAGGATGACTAGAAGGCTGAGATCTCATCGTTGTTGAAGGTTCTAGCATGCTCAAAGCAAGAGTACGTTGGGCAGATTCGATAGTCCCTGAAGGCTAATGATTGATAGTCAAGTACTCTGGGCAGATTCGATAGTCCTAGGCACGGGTCACGATGACGTGCGGAGTTATGTCTAGAACCAGGGTTTCCATTAGCCCTTGAAGGACGGCTGAAAGAATGTGCTGGTCATTCAATTAACGATGATATCGAAGTAATGATAACAGTGATAGCCAGAGTCATGGATGTTTGGTTGTATCGTCATTCGGTCTCAAGAGCGGTATTTTCTGGGTGCTTATCTGATCTTGGTTTAGGCCTTGGGGGTTTGTACTTGTAAAACATTGCCCTTGAATCGAGTGATAATTGCTTTACTTTAAATTGTATGCTTTGCTATGTTTTCTTCTACTTAGTGTGTGTCTGGGGGCTATCACTGTAGAAAGAGGTGGAGTGGGAGGGTTGTATTCCTATTCCTTTTCCTTTATGCTCTCTTGGTATGTTGTTAGTTAATTTACTACTCACTAAGACTGTTGTCTGACTCAAGGCTTTATGTTTTAACTCTTATTGCCTTGGGCTGTTCGTCCATTTTGGGACGGGCAGACTAGGTAGCAGGTGACAGGTGCTATTCTTGCTTTCCACGATGCTGATGACGAAGACGAGCTGGAGGCTTGCATATTATTTCTTACTATATGTACTGGATGTTCCGCTGCTTGTATATTCTCTGAGTGTTATGTAGTGAGGCTTGATGTATTGACTGTTCAGATGTTTGTATTCAACTATTATGAAGTTTTATTGATGAGATTCTATTCAGTGAAGCTTCACTATATATATATTCTATTGTATTTTGTCCATGCGCTGTGAGTAATACGATAGATTCTGTTGTTTTAATTTACCCTGGCAATCGTCCATGGTCGCCTGGCACACTTTACAGCGCACTATCTCTAGATTCGGTGCAGGGGTCATGGGCGGTCGTCACAATTACTACCAAACATGTGATTTGTTATTTCTATAAATGTCGATTATCCGTAATAAATTGTTATAATTTTAACGGACAATTTTTAAAGATGTTTATTTATTCATTATAATTTTACCTATTATGCCTTCCTTATCTCTCCATAATTAGTCCATTTATATCTCTATTAAATTCTTATAACTCCCTATTTACTCCATATTATTATCTTATTAATCTTAAAGTTACAACCTCTTCCATTTACATTTTCTATCCATATTATTTGTTAGACGATTTATGTAAATGTTCTAATTACATCTAATGTGAACATTAATGGGTATTATGCTTATAGAGTCCATAATTAGAAGTCTAGGTCAACAAAGGAGTCAAGTACCATTCAGTTTTTGAGTTACTTCCATATATTATGCTCATGCCCTCTTAATCCACTCCTTACGATGCAACTTCCGGCCTGTTGGTAATCGGAGCAGAGTATAAATTTAACTCTATTATTTCTTTCCAACTCATAGTTGCTTCATCCATTCTTCTGGAATATGGTTGCAACTACCTCTATAGTTGGAATTTAAGAGTTAGACATATCTTCAAAATAAGTATATATAGTAGAGTTTTTATACTTTTCAAAAATAACAAATACATCACTCATACGTATACTTTTCCCCGTTGATCAGGTAATTAGGCTCTAATATCAAATGTAATGACCTACCCTGAAACAAGCCTAAATCTCGATCTAGAAAAGACTCGTCGAAACATAGACTCATTCCAAAGCTGGCTATTGGCTGATAAAAAGAAGAATATAGAGCTTTTTATCTATTCATTCAGAATTCATAGCTGAAGGATAAAATATAATAGAATAATTAGTACCCATTTTATTTCAAATCTCAAATGTCAGATTCAAAACCATAACATAATGTCAATAATAACCGTTGAACCATTTTGTTCAAAAATACATTTTTAACTTCAAATGGGTACATCAGAGAATAACATAAATAGATAAATAAGTTACGGCCTTAAGCTCCTCTCATCGTCATCCCTATCTTGATCATCATCTCCTTTCTTAACCTGTGTTGTAATGAGGAGGGAGTCAGAATAAAAATGTATGGTGAATAGAAAACCTTGAGCCTTTCTATATCAGTACTTGAGCAGCATAATTTAAATAAGGATATGTCTTTCACATTTTAAACTATATTCAAAACCATTTAATATTTCATAAAAGGGAAAGAGGTGGGCCCTCAAACAACTACTTAATGCCTTCACTCGCCGAAGTAGGTTTTTCCATAATCAATAACCCATAACTTTCGTTATTAATATCTACCAACGCGAGAGATAGAACTCAAGCCACTTAATACCTTTAATGGTAAATAGGCAAACTCTGACCATTTAAGACCTAAATTGAGGTAGGTCCCCATCATTTAATACCTATTCCAAAGGCAAACTCCACATAGTTCTCTATCTAGCTGACATTGTACAGAAATCTCTTCGGACACTTAATACTTCAATTAAAGTAGACTGTTCCAAGATATCCTCAGTCGTGCCTAAACCCAATCCTGACCATTTAATACTTCATATAAGGGAAAGAGGCGGGCCCTCAAACAACCACTTAATACCTTCGATTCCTCCAAGCAGTTCCTTCGTATTATGACTCATACCCTACGGAGACGTCTTATATTTTTTCGACTATTTGTAGGAGTTGGTAACTAGATTAGTTGGGCAGATTTATCCTATAGAATTGAGACTAACCGCACGTCATATGTAGTTACTTATTATAGGTGATATCTCATATCAGTCTCAAAGTCATACTGCTGATTGCCAGATTAGCTAGGCAGACTTCTGTGTACTTTTGACTGCCTCGCATCCCTATAGCTTAGTCATATTTCATCTCTAAGTGTATTATCACACATCTAACCATATTCATTCTTTAGGCCTTTATAAGAAATCCATCTTATTTCGCCTAATTAATTGCTTTCCTAAGGGGGATTTAATTGGTAATTATAAACTTAATTAAATACACAATTAATACGTAACAATTGTATGTTATTTGCGCTAGTGCGTGCGTGTCTATATAAGAACACATTTATTACGCGTGAGGAGATTACGCCCTAAACTGATGTCCAAATGTCAAATCATCCAATGTTATACAAGTCTCGTTTCCACAATAGCATTAATAACATTTTTACCATAAATCCAATATTCTAAAGTCAAATCAATAGACTTATTTCTTAGAATCCAATTCCAACTTATTTTATATTAAAACAATGGAATATAACAATAATAATGGAAACTTACAGTTTAATAGGTTTTACACTCTATTCAACTCCTTTTTACATAAAATTAGACAAAGGAATTTTTGTTCAATTTGTAGAAATAGGTAGTGTAAACTACGAGTAAGAATTTGTATCTTAGACACCATTTCTAAATCAAATCCCTTGACCAATTCCAAAGAAAAAGGATAAGAAGTGGAATAGAAGATAAAACACATATATTGCAAAATCCACAAACTCCATTAGTTTAATACAAAACAATAAAGATTCCAACTTAAGAATTAACATTTCGTTTTGGGGAAATTTTCAGGATTTTTAATGTGATGTTTTCGTAATCCAAAACTCCCTAAGGCATATATTATATCCAAATTATACTATTCTATTACTAAAATAGAAAAACTAAGATTTCCACTAATAGAGGTCTTTAACTTTTTCTTCTCTTGGATTTGACACACCTTCAACGAATCATTTCTGGTCTCTTCCTTTCACTACGCCATAGATTGCATACTGCAACACCAAAGAAGTGATGCAGGAAGTGCCAAAAAATGTTGCTATAGGCTAAAAAAGGGCAAAGGCAACACTTTCTCGGTGATGCATTTTGCCGCGTTGCCGCAGACCTCAAAGGCAACATTTTGACTATCTAAGGCAACATAAGAAATATTGTTGCAATAGAACCCTATTTGGGTCTATGGCAACATCCATAGGTGTCTGTACCAACATTCCAAAATGTTGCTATAGATATTATCTTTCTGAATTTGTGGGGCCCACAATGTAGAGCATATTTGATTTTTTAATAGAAATAAATATTTATTTAATAAAATGCTATTGCATAGAATTTGATATTCAAACAGTAATTTATTTAAATAAATATTTTATTTCAACATTTAAAATAGTACAAATTCCTGACTCCACTATTTTACAATTCAATGATAAATAACACTGATATTCACATATACAGATATTCCTCACTACATTACTCACTTCACTCATTACATATGCAATTTCAATTTATATAGACACCGACACTGACAAATATATGACGAGCCGAGCCGAAGGCGAGCCGAGTGCCGAGCCGAAGGCGAGCCGAGAAGCGGGTCCGGGCGCAGCGCCGGCGGGGGTCCGGGGCACCGCAGTCCAATTTTGGAAGATCGAGCCTTCTTTGAAATGACGTAAAATGATGCACAAATGAAGACTGAGCTTAATTCCTATCCTCCATCTCCTCGCCTAAATCTGCTTAAATCCCCTACGGCCAAACACCAAAACTCTACTGCAAACTGTTTTCAATTTCCAATCACCACATTAGCTTCTCTCCGTAACCAATACACAGCAGCACTCTACCATTGTCAAACTCCAAACTCCGTCTACATCTCTCTGCCAACATTCAGGCATCACACTGCCAACTGAAACTCCTCTGCATCACCAACTTCCACCATCACTTCCATAACTTACCAAACCAACCAACCAACCTTCAACCAATACAACTACATCCAGATTCAATGGTGAACCAACCAACCAACCAACCTTCTCTCACTCCCTGCAAATACTGCACTTCGGACCTATATTTCAAACGCACTCTATCACTTCCTTGTATGTTTCTTCCATATCGATAGCTTTGCACATTTCTTCTGACATATGCATCACTGAATATCTTCGCACTTCCTTGTACGTTTCCAGACCTATGCATTTATGACCTACACCACTGAATAGTTCCTGCCTGTTCATTCAGAGCTTGCATCCATTACCGTTTCCTTTTGGTCGCTGGACTCAAAGCTTGCATCAATGAAACTTGGTCCTTCCAGTCTTGCCAACACACAAGCTCGACTGTCTATGAATCTGCCTGTGCAGCTCACACAATCCTTTCACTCAACAATTGTTCAACTAGCAGTGAATAAATCGATTCATGTCTTTGCAAATAATTCCTCAGCTCACATAGCCGCAAGCTGCAACAACAGCCAGATTCTGAAACATTAACAAGTTCCAAAGGAGCATTAGCACAAACATATGGGGGGCGTACTATCTTATTGAAATTACCAGTACCAAGTGAAGCAACCGCAATCATAGGGGAAAGTACGAAGAGATCAGCTTGGGATCTGCTCTGAACTTGCGATGGAAAGTACGAAGTGAACCAAAATCTCGAGGGCAGCAGTTCGGGTTTTGGGAGAAATTAAGGCACTAGAAGGGTTTTCAGGTGAAGTAGTCTAAAGGAGAAAGGTAGAGGGGTTGGTGGCGAGCAAGTCTTCTGTTGGAGGTGAGAGCTGATGGCGACGACAGCGGTGGCAAAAGGGGTTTGAACGGAAAACTTTGTTTGGCTTCGGGTTTTGGTGTCGTGACGGGGCTCTGGTTGGAGCTAGATGGTCACGATGGGTCAGGGGGTAGCTGGGGGTGAGGGTGACAATTTGGTGGCGGAGGCGAATGAGGAAGCAGAAGAAGAGGAGGGTGATAATTTGGTGGCGGAGGCGAATGGGAGGAGGCGAATTGGAATGAAAACCAAAAGGGGATCTACTCTGAACTAGGCGGGAAAACGAAAATTTGGGGCAAATTGCAGTGGTGATCCATTTTAACAACCAGATTAAATGTAGACCGTTGGATCGTATTCACGCGGATTGCTAATTTTATTAATTTTTTAATTTGAATACATCTATAGCTACTGCAACATCTTGTTGATACCTATGCTAACACCTTGAAGCGAGTGTTGTAATAGACAAAAATCAGCATACCTATCGTTACATTATAGCTAGCAACACCATGTAATTTCGTTGCAGTGGGCCATCTATGGCGTAGTGTTTTTATATATACAACAAAGGATTTGTATATAAGTTAAATTTAGAAAATAAGAGGTTTAGAGGAGAAGAGATTGAGAAAATAAATAATAAACTAAAATAGGTATATAGGATTTCTTCCCTGAAACCCTAATGGAGTTTCCTGAATCTATGAAGAGACGAACTGACAAAGTTTCGGTATGTTCCCAAAATATTGTGTGAATAAAAGTGAGGGGCTGGGCTCTTATTTATAGTTGTTGGAATGCACCAAAACAGTTAAGATTTAAGTTGGTTTAAAATTGTAAAATCTGGTATGTTAAAATAAACTAAATCCTAGCCGCCACTTACAAGCAGTGGTCGACCGCCACCTCCCACCTATCCACCAGTCATGGTCAAGGGGTCAACCACTTCCCCTATTCTAGGAACATTAAAATTGTTTCCATTTGTTAATTTATTTTCTTCCTTAATTGATATTTAACGTTAATGTAATTTTTACATTTACTTAACCCCAAAGTATAATTACACTTAAATTTTGAATTTCAAATATGGGAATTAATTATTTATTTGAATTTGAATTCTATTTAAATTATTTAAAACCTAAAAACTTCAAACACCTGTAACTTCTTCATTTGAGCTCTATTTTCAGCATATTATATATGGAAACTGATAGGAATTTCGCCACGAACGCAATATCATAAACTTCGTGGTCAAATTCCAACATTTGCAAAATTTTCATTTTTACCCTTATCTTATTTAAATTAATTTGTCTAAAGTATTTAATTATGGTTGATTTTACGGGATGTTAACTGTTATCCCAACTTTTGGCAAAGCCGAGATACCCAAAGATTAACTGAAAATCAATGATCATTAGTCATGAACATCGATTGTGTATCGCAGGTTCAACATATCGATGAATTTTGCCCGGGTCCGGATCAGGCTACGATTGATAAGACACGACAAGCGAAGTAGTGGAAACCAGCGTTCCAAATTTCGGGGCAATCCGAGTTCATATGCTCGAGTTATCGCCAATGGAAGATAGATGAAATAGGCTAGGGTCGAATCGATGAGGAAAGGCTGATTCGAATTGATCAGAGGAGCATTATGTCGAATCCATGAAGAGCACACTTGCTTCGGCTCCATCTATCGGGCATTAGTTCGTATCCATCAGGAGCAACCATGCTTCGAATCCATCCGCGCGTGCCTTAAGCTTCGAATCCATTGGTGCATTCCCCACCTTCGACTCCATCGAGCAAGTCCTCATATGCCTAAGTTCGAATCCATCCTCACATACTCCAGTTCGAATCCATCGAAGGAAGGATCCTTCGAATCCATACAGGTGGAGGAGCTGCGACTCCATCGCATTCGAATCCCCAGACTGAGACAACTTCGAATCGGTCCACAGCAACATGTCTAGATCGATTCGAACGAGCTCCAGTTTCATCGATTCGAAGGAAGAGAACCTTCGAATCCAACATCTCGAATCCACCAAGTAAACGTGACTAAAACCACGGTTTTGACCCAGAAAACTCGGAGAAAAAGGGGGATTGACCCGGAGCATGCGCACCACGTCATCATCTTCACGTGCAGAAGCATGGATTCGACCCTATGGATTCGAACCATATCGATTCGAATGAATCCATGGGACGAAGAACACCAACTTGAATCGATCATAACTCGAGATCCACAAGTCCAAATGCAATGAAATTTTCACAGAAGCTTAAACACATGATGAAGAATGTCCACACCAAATTTCAGCCCGATTGGACTCTTTTTTGATCGATTCGAACCAAGGGTCGAATCGATCCCAAAGTGGGCCCGGATCTCCAGATTTCGGTCATGCGGGCCCCCTCACGTGCCAGAACTGGTCTCCCCTAAATTTAGGTGAAATATCAGCCTCCTACACCTATAAATAGAGCCCCTGGTCATTCAGAAAAGGGGTCAGACAATTTTGAGAGCTAAAGAGCGCCCAGACTCTGCCAGATTTACTCAGAATCACCATTGCTGCCTTAGATTCAGACTTAGCTCAGAAAATCAGTTGTACTACATTACAAGAAACTATAATCTTCAAACATCGAGTAATAAAATCATAAAAACCTTGAAGTGGACGTAGGCTGGAGATAGCCGAACCACTATAAATCTTGTGTCACTGTTCATCATTTCTAGATTGCTATTTGTTATTTGCTTAGATCCGTGATTTGTGTGTGAATATTGCTGATTGGTATTCATACGCTGGTGCTTTCACAACACTTGGGGTTTGTGACCATTTTTGGCGCAAACACTTTGGTGCTTTTCACTGAGAAGAACTAGCACCCGCTACACCAGATTCAAAGTTTAGATTTGGAATTTTAAGTATTCAGATCTGACTCTACAATGACTTGACAAACTAGACAAAGAACTGAGAGGAGCCAACAGGCAGGAAGTCAAGAGGCATCCTCTGGCGCTGGAGAAGGACAAGCTTCGATCTACATTACTAGAGATGAGATGGAGGCTATGAATAACCTAATGAAGGAAAGAATGATGAAAAGCCAACAAGAGATGCTGCAGAATTTCTTCGAGCAGATGAGAGCTGTAGGGACACAGAACCCTGGACCAGCTACCGCGGCTGTGAATGTTGAACAAGGAGCTAGGGCTATGGAACCCAACGGAGGACAGAATACAGAACCAGAAGGCAATCAACAAGGGCTTGGAGGCAGGCCTGCAAGATCCGACGCAGAAGGACCTTTGGAAGGAGCTCAACCGGCTAGGGCCAACACAAATGCTAACGAGCCACCCGAAGAGTACGTACCAGAATTCCCTACAAGACTCGGAGGGCAAGACAGAGACGTGACAAGGGGGCAACCCCTAGATGGAGATGAAAGAATGATTGGCCTAGTGAGACGACTCATGAGAGGGGGATTGTCAGGTGGAGGATTGGAAGAGGTTAGTCGAAGTCCGTTCGCTCCAAATATCTGAAATGCAAGGAACCCTCCAAAGTTCAAACTACCGATGCTGGATCCTTATGACGGAAAGTCAGACCCGACCATGCATATCACCAGATATATCAGACACATGGAAGTGCTGGGAGCATCCGAGGGAGTAATGGCACGATGTTTCCCCTTATTCTTATCAGATTTGGCCGCGCTTTGGTTTAGACAGCTAGAGACAGGATCAATCAGGACATGGGGCGAGCTTGTGGATTGTTTCATGAAGTAGTTTAGGGTTCACATAACGCGACCCAAGAGCGTGATGACTTTGGCATCAATAAAGCAAAGGACCGGAGAGTCCATAAAAGATTTTCTGTTACGATTTAATGCAATGGTGGCTTCTATAGATCGCCCGGACCCATCGATGATTTTGATGGCGGCAGTGGCAGGAGTTGGAGAAGGCACCGAATTCAAAGACTCTTTGACTAAAGATCCACCGCAAGATCTTGGAGAGTTTTTCCATGAAGCTGAAAAATTCATTCGATTAGAGGAATCACGAGCCGAGAGGCAGGAAATAAATGTTGCACAAGGCGAAGGAACCGCCAGGGAACAGTCCAGGGCGGACAAAGGAAAGAGAAAGCAGGATGACGTGCATGATGGTCCTGATAAACGGAAGAAAATCCGAGAGCCCAGATTCAGGCAATACACAGACTTGGTGGCAAGACTGGAACGAATTTACATCGAAACTCGTGGGCAACTCCCCTATCGAAAACCACCAAGGAGAGATCCCACAGAGCGGGAACGTACAACCGGAAAATATTGCCTATTCCATGAGTTAGATGGGCACACAACCGACGAATGCCGCCACCTAAGGGATGAGGTGGAAGAGCATGCCAGGAGTGGTAGATTGCCACAATATATCAGAGAACGGGCAACGATAGTAAGACCTGAACAACCTCCACCTAATAGGAATGATCCTGGATCGGGATCACGACTCGTCATCAACTAATCGTGATGGCAAAGGCCAAGTTCAAGATTTGAACTCTGGTCGATTAGTTTTCTTAGATTTGATTTCCAAAATAAAATGGCTATCCCACTTACTCATGTACGGGAACTAGAGAGATCCCTAGGCATGCTCTAAGATGGAAATAGACCGCTCCGCCCGGAGAGGCATTGTCTTGTTTTTCCTGGTGTTTGAGATTGAACATCTAGGATTTGAATTTAATAAAGAGACACTTATTAAAATAAACCTTTTAACCGGAGAGTTAAAAGATGAACATTAAATATCAATATAAACATGATCGCTTTATGACCTTACCCGGAGAGGCGGGGTCTAGAGTGCAAGAAGAGAGTTGCTTCGCCGGAGAGCGACAGGATCGGGTCACTTAAGCATCGTTTCCCATTCACCGGAGAGTGATTGGATCGGGATTCGATAAGAGCCCGGAGAGGCTATGATCGGCACAAGATTTGGGCCATGACATCGCTTAATGTTCAGATACACTGAACCGGAGTGCAAGAAGTGAGTCGCTTCGCCAGAGAGCGACAGAATTGACTAACTTAACATTGTTTCCTCTTCACCGAAGAGTGACAGGATGGGATCCAGCAAGAGCCCGGAGAGGCTATGATCGGCCTAAAGATTTGGGCCATGACATCGCTTAATGTTCAGATACACTGAACCGGAGTGCAAGAAGTGAGTCGCTTCGCCAGAGAGCGACAGAATTGACTCACTTAACGTTGTTTCCTCTTCACCGAAGAGTGACAGGATGGGATCCAGCAAGAGCCCGGAGAGGCTATAATCGGCCTAAAGATTTAGTTCATG
This sequence comes from Allium fistulosum, assembly GCA_030737815.1. Taxonomy (NCBI): domain Eukaryota; kingdom Viridiplantae; phylum Streptophyta; class Magnoliopsida; order Asparagales; family Amaryllidaceae; genus Allium; species Allium fistulosum. The sequence continues at coordinate 1,170,876,253 of CM060902.1, read as the reverse complement.
ACATCGCTTAATGATCAAAAACATTGAACCGGAGTGCAGAGGGTGTAGCCGCTTCGCCGGAGAGCGACAGGATCGGCTCACTCATCGTTGTTTCCCCTTCACCGGAGAGTGACAGGACGGGATCCAGTAAGAGCCCAGAGAGGCTACGATCGGTCCAAAATGACCAAGACATCGCTATACGCCCTAGCTGGGGCCAGAGTGCAAGGGATAGAAAGCAACGCCGGAGTGCAATAGGATCTTTCTATTCAATCGCTAAATCTAGAATAGGTTTGACAAGGGTCCGGAGTGACCATCAATAGTACGGAGAGACCGTAGAATTTCATTCCCTACTTCCACTGGAAAAAATTGATAACAATTCGGCTTCGAACAACCATGGACTTGATTAAAAATGCTATAAACTCTGAATAAAACATGAACTCACTGCATTCGACTTGAGACTGATCAAAACACGCCTTTTACCAAAAGGCATGTTTTGGGGGGCAAAATGTTATCCCAACTTTTGGCAAAGCCGAGATACCCAAAGATTAACTGAAAATCAATGATCATTAGTCATGAACATCGATTGTGTATCGCAGGTTCAACATATCGATGAATTTTGCCCGGGTCCGGATCAGGCTACGATTGATAAGACACGACAAGTGAAGTAGTGGAAACCAGCGTTCCAAATTTCGGGGCAATCCGAGTTCATATGCTCGAGTTATCGCCAATGGAAGATAGATGAAATAGGCTAGGGTCGAATCGATGAGGAAAGGCTGATTCGAATCGATCAGAGGAGCATTGCGTCGAATCCATGAAGAGCACACTTGCTTCGGCTCCATCTATCGGGCATTAGTTCGTATCCATCAGGAGCAACCATGCTTCGAATCCATCCATGCGTGCCTTAAGCTTCGAATCCATTGGAGCATTCCCCACCTTCGACTCCATCGAGCAAGTCCTCATATGCCTAAGTTCGAATCCATCCTCACATACTCCAGTTCGAATCCATCGAAGGAAGGATCCTTCGAATCCATACAGGTGGAGGAGCTCCGACTCCATCGCATTCGAATCCCCAGACTGAGACAACTTCGAATCGGTCCACAGCAACATGTCTAGATCGATTCGAACGAGCTCCAGTTTCATCGATTCGAAGGAAGAGAACCTTCGAATCCAACATCTCGAATCCACCAAGTAAACGCGACTAAAACCACGGATTTGACCCAGAAAACTCGGAGAAAAAGGGGGATTGACCCGGAGCACGCGCACCACGTCATCATCTTCACGTGCAGAAGCATGGATTCGACCCTATAGATTCGAACCATATCGATTCGAATGAATCCATGGGACGAAGAACACCAACTTGAATCGATCATAACTCGAGATCCACAAGTCCAAATGCAATGAAATTTTCACAGAAGCTTAAACACATGATGAAGAATGTCCACACCAAATTTCAGCCCGATTGGACTCTTTTTTGATCGATTCGAACCAAGGGTCGAATCGATCCCAAAGTGGGCCCGGATCTCTAGATTTCGGCCATGCGGGCCCCCTCACGTGCCAGAACTGGTCTCCCCTAAATTTAGGCGAAATATCAGCCTCCTACACCTATAAATAGAGCCCCTGGTCATTCAGAAAAGGGGTCAGACAATTTTGAGAGCTAAAGAGCGCCCAGACTCTGCCAGATTTACTCAAAATCACCATTGCTGCCTTAGATTCAGACTTAGCTCAGAAAATCAGTTATACTACATTACAAGAAACTGTAATCTTCAAACATCGAATAATAAAATCATAAAAACCTTGAAGTGGACGTAGGCCGGAGATAGCCGAACCACTATAAATCTTGTGTCACTGTTCATCATTTCTAGATTGCTATTTGTTATTTGCTTAGATCCGTGATTTGTGTGTGAATATTGCTGATTGGTATTCATACGCTGGTGCTTTCACAACACTTGGGGTTTGTGACCATTTTTGGCGCAAACATTAACATAGTAATATATGGATATGAATATTTGATCCATATACAATCACATATAAATGTTATATGGTGAACGATCACAGCTCGTAATGTAAGAAACCTCAGTGAAATTAGTTCATTTGAAACAAGCAAGAAAACCATAGTATGAGACATGTATTCAATATGGTTGATTACAATAAAGATATTGTTGTGTTAAATGTAACAATAGAGCAAGAGCTACGAAATAGATCTAAGAATTCGATCACTGAAATGTCAGTTTGATCAATTTACGTTAAATGCAGCTTATTTGATATATTTAGATGTTGTAACAACCCGCTTTTTCCACCTAAGTTAGCACTTAATATATCCACGGTATTCAAATGTCGAGTATCCAATTGTCGGAAAGGTACATTGTCAGGGTAAAATAAAAAGAAAAGGAACAGGGGAAACATAATCTCATAGTGGAACGATAACATATAATTTAACAAAGACATTAAAAGCTATCACTTTATGGTACATTGACGCAGCGGATAATTCAAAACAATGTAGATCGGTGAAAGTAGCAGTCGATGGATTGATGGATGCTGAATTGCCCGAATTCGTTGATCCGAAGATACCGAACTCTAGCTATCTCGAACTCGTTGATCGCGCACGATACCGGGTTCAAAGATCTTCAATTCTTCAAGCGTTGATCAAGCGCACTTGATTCCGCGAATCGGCTTCTACAATCGTTGAATCGAGCGCACTCGATTATCCGAAAGAGGAGATAGGAGATTACACTCAACTACCAATTTGGAATGAAAGCACAAAGCAATCAAAAGAGAATTTTATTCAAAAATCAACAACCTTTACAAATGACTTCACTTGCCTATTTATAGGCTACAACACACCAAAACAGAAAAAGTACAAGTCTTAAGTCGGCAACCGACTTATCAACCTTGCCGACTTAACATAAGTCGCCTTATTTACACAGTTCAGAAAGCTTAAAAAAAATACAAGTACTAAGTCGGTTCCGAGTTACAGCTTACGACCTACGACTTAACAAAGACTCCGACTTAACAAACAGACAAAAACATCAAAGAAAATACAAGTACTTAAGTCGTTGCCGACTTAAAAATGCTACGCGACTCAACTTAGTAGCGACTTAAGGAATCAACGGTCCAGCTTAACTCGGCAGCAGAAATCAACGGCAACAAGTCTTCGGCGACTTAAAACATGCGCATCTCAGATTAGTGGTTTAACGAAATCAATGGTTGATATTAACTCGGTAGAGGAATCAACGGCATCAGGGCTTTCGCGACTTAAAATTTCGACCGACTTAAATAAGTCGTAACTCGGTGCCGACCTATCACTTTTCTTAAGTCGGTGCCGACTTAACACTTGTGCTTTGTAACTCGGTGCCGACTCATCACCTTCCTTAAGTCGGTGCCGACTTAACACTTGTGCTTTGTAACTCGGTGCCGACTCATCACCTTCCTTAAGTCGGTGCCGACTTAACACTTGTGCTTTGTAACTCGGTGCCGACTCATCACCTTCCTTAAGTCGGTGCCGACTTAACACCGCTTCGTTAAGTCGCAACCTCGAAGCAACTTCCCCTTTGCTTTTCCAGTTGAGTCGGAGACGAGTCATCACCGCCTCCTTACGTCGGTTACGACTTATGCCTTCACCCCAGTTGAGTCGGTCACGACTCATGCCTGTTTTCTTAACTCGTAGATGACTCATAGCTCCTTCCATAAGTCGCCTACGACTTATGCCTTCATCTCCGGTCTGAGCTACATCATCCTCCCCATGTTGAGAGAAATTCGACCTCGAATTTGCACACTCTTCATCCCCAACAAACTCATCCCCATGATATGGTACGAGATGCTTAACATTGAATACGTCAGACGTATACACATCATCTGGCAGCTTTAGTTTATAAGCATTTTCATTGATTCGTTTCACAACTTCTACCGGACCAATTTTCCTGGCTTTCAACTTGTTGTACGCGCCCACTGGAAAACGATCTTTTGTTAACACTGCATAAACCATATCTCCTTCATTAAACTCAACTTTTCGTCGTTTCAAATCTGCAGCTTGTTTATATTTCTCATTTGCTTTCTCTAATCGTTCTTGAACGATTTTATGACACTCCGTCAGCCCTTCAACAAAATCAGCAGCTTTCTTAATTGTCCCCTTCGAGTGTGGTATCATCGTTAAATCTAACGGTCCCTTCGGTAAACTTGAATAAACAATCTGGAACGGACTGAACCCCGTACTTCGATTCACAGCATGATTATGGGCAAATTCTGCCTGACATAACTTCACATCCCAACTCTTTAGATTATCTTGAACAAGACACCTCAACAAGTTTCCCAACGATCGATTAACCACCTCAGTCTGTCCATCCGTTTGCGGATGATAAGCACTACTAAATTTTAGCTTCGTTCCCACCATTTTCCACAAACTCAACCAAAAATGACTCAGAAATCGAGTATCTCTATCCGACACAATAGATTCTGGCAATCCATGAAGTCGATAGATCTCCCTGAAAAACAACTGAGCAACATGAACAGCATCCGCCGTCTTCTTACAAGCAATAAAATGTGCCATTTTCGAAAATCTGTCCACCACCACATATATGGAATCGTTACCACGCTGTGTCCTTGGTAATCCCAACACGAAGTCCATACTCACATCAACCCATGGTTTACTTGGTACAGGTAATGGCATATATAACCCAGCATTAGTCGCAGTTCCTTTCGAAACCTGACAAATATGACAACGCTCCACAAACCTCTCTACTTCTTTCCTCATCGATGGCCAAAAGTAGGATTGTGAAATTAACTGTAAGGTACGGTCTCTTCCAACATGCCCTTCTTCGTGTAACTCCTTGATAATCTTCATTCTCAGACTACCCTCCGGTATGCACAATCGACTTCCTTTAAAAAGAAAACCATCTACCATCACAAACTCATCCGTCTTTCCCTCCTTAACTTTATCAACAAACTTCATGAAGTAAGGATCTTCAACAAATAATTCCGGTAATACTTCAAATCCTGTCACTTCAACTTTCATTGTTGTCAACAAATGACTCCTCCTGCTTAAAGCATCAGCCACACGATTTGTCACCCCTGACTTGTGTTTAACAACAAAAGTAAACTGTTGTAGATATGCAATCCACGATGCATGTCTCGCTGAAATCTTGTCTTGCCCCTGCAAATGCTTCAATGCTTCATGATCAGTATACAGAACAAACTCTTTCTGAAACAGATAGTGTCTCCAGTGTTTAATAGATTGTACAACAGCATAGAACTCCACATCATACGTACTGTATCGCATCTTCGCTCCTGACAACTTCTCACTGAAATATGCAATTGGACGCCCCTTCTGACTCAACACTCCTCCAATCCCAACCTTGGATGCATCAGTATGTAGTTCAAACACTAGCTGAAAATCAGGTAATACTAGGATTGGTGCAGACGTCAGCAATTCCTTGATCTTCCCAAAAGCACTCCCTGCTTCCTCTGTCCATGCAAACTGTTTACCTTTCATGCAATCTGTAACAGGTGCCATCACACTGCTAAAGTGTGGTATAAACCTTCGATAGAATGAAGCCAACCCGTGAAAACTACGAACTTCCGTTATCGTCTTGGGCTGCGGCCAATCTCTAATCGCTTCAACTTTACTTTGGTCAACCTGTATCCCTTTCTCTGAAACAACATACCCCAGAAATAAAACACTATGCGTCATGAACACGCATTTCTTCGTTGCAGCATAGAACTGTTCTTGTCGCAATACCATCAGCACTTCTCTAAGATGATTCAAATGTTCCTCGGGATTCCCACTGTAAATAAGAATATCATCGAAATACACCACCACGAATTTCCCAATGAACGGTCGAAAAATCTGATTCATCACCCTCATGAACGTACTTGGTGCATTGGATAAACCAAATGGCATAACCAACCATTCGTATAGACCCTCCCTGGTTTTAAAAGCAGTCTTCCATTCATCTCCAGGTCTAATCCGAATCTGATGATATCCGCTTTTCAAATCAATTTTCGAAAAGATAGTAGCTCCACTTATTTGGTCTAACAAGTCATCCAACCTCGGCATTGGAAATCTATATCTCACAGTGATCTTATTCAATGCTCGACTGTCAGTGCACATTCTCCATGTCCCATCCTTCTTGGGTACCAATAAAGCTGGTACAGCACAAGGACTCAGACTCTCCTGCACACGCCCTTGTTCAAGCAATTCCTCTACCTGCCTTCGCAACTCTTCATGTTCCTTCGGACTCATTCGATAATGTGGTCTGTGTGGCAATACAGCACCTGGAACAAGATCTATCTGATGTTGTATATCTCTCAACGGTGGCAACTCCGTTGGTAATTCTTCTGGAAATACATCGTCAAATTCTTTCAGAACTGGTTTAACTTCTTCTGGAATTTCAATCTCTTCACTGCTCTCACGTCCAATCAACAAGAATACTTCCGGCTCTTCTTCAACTTCTTTAACAAACTCCTTCAAAGTCAATAAAGTTTTCAGCTCTTCGATTTCTTCGGACTTACTTTCTTCTTGTGATCTCTTCTTTGGAACTAAGATAATCTTCGTGCCTTTAAAAATAAAACTGTAGCTATTGGTCCGACCGTCATGTTGTACTGCTCGATCATACTGCCATGGTCTTCCCAATAATAAATGACAAACATCCATCTCTACTACATCACACCATATTTCATCTTTGTATTTCTTCCCAATAGAGAATGGTACACGAACTCGTCTATCCACTTTCACTTCTCCTCCTTTTCTTAACCATGCTAACTTGTATGGACTCGGATGTTTCTCTGTTTTCAATTTCAACTTTGTCACAGCTTCGGTTGAAATAATATTATCACAGCTTCCTGCGTCGATCACAAACTTACACACCTTCCCCAGAATAGTACATGTTGACTGAAAAATATTACTCCTCAACCAACTAGCTTCCTCCTTCTTCGGTGTTAAACATGATCTCCTCAGCATTAGGTTACAACCTTCGTCTCCTGACGCAATATCCTGCTCATCTTCCTCAACTAGATTAGAACAATCCTCAACAACATCCTCATCGTCAACTTCTGCAATCATGGTTCTCTTCTTTGGTTTTGGACACTCACTGCTTTTATGACCCAATTCCTGACAATTGTAACATTTGAACCCATTGTTAACCCTTGTCTTCTCAGCCTCCTTCACAACTGGTCTACTGGTAGGTTTAGAAACATTAGAACTTCCTCCAACACCCTTTGCTTGATTGTTAGAATTAGTAAACACACCACCTCCTCGTCTCCCTTGTTTTTCCCAAGCCAACGCTTTCTGATGTGCTTCCGCTACAGATCTTGGATCGAACATATTGACCATATCCTGAATCTGCATTCTTAATCCTCCAATGAACCTAGATGTCAGCTGCTCTTCTGTTTCCATAATATCATTCCTTGCAATGAGTTGATAAAATTCATCAGCATAGTCATTAACTGTCTTCGTGCCCTGCCTCAAGTTCTGCAAACGTTGATACATCAAAGATTGATAATTGTATGGTAAGAACGTTGCTTTCATCAATTTCTTCATCTTCTCCCAAGATTCAATCTTTGACTTCCCCATACGTTCACGTGTAAGCTTGGTTTGCTGCCACCATGCCAAAGCTCTACCCCTCAGCCTCGTAGCAACCAACTTCACTCTACGATGTTCTGGAACTTCTTTAAAGTCAAAAATCTCCTCAACATTAGCCACCCAATCTAGAAACTCCTCCGCTTGCATTCCACCCTTGAATTCAGGAATTTCTGTCTTCATCCCCGATTCCCACTTGTGATCATACTCAGAATAGTTTCTTCCTTGACCTCTTCCTTGAATACTACCACCATCATACTCTTCTTCAAAATCAGATGCATAACGATGTCGATTCTGACCACCAACATCTCTACTACCATTACGCCTTCCACATCTTTGATCATTTTCAATACTTCGGTCTCGATTAGAATGTGGCGAGACTCTACTACCCCCATGGTTAGATTCTGGTGAAACCCTTCTCCGATTTTGATTCATCTCCGTCATAAGCTTCTCTAATCGGCCAATTCCTTCATTAAGCTTCTCGCTAAAATTCTCATTGATTCTTTGCTCCATCTCATCAGCCTCTTCTCTTCGATATAAAGCTTCTACGTTTTGGTGGCGATTAGCTCTTCTTGGCGGCATACTTGAAAACTTCACAAATTCTCAAACACTTCAAATTCAAACACTTTCCGGATTTTGATCCAAAATGAAACGGATCGAAAACTTCCACTTTGTAGCAAATCGCGATGAACACGATGGACAAAGTTTCGGCCTCCAATGCAAATTTTGATCAAACAACTTCGAACAAGATGAACTCTTCTTCCTCTCGGCCACGGCTTTACACTTCAAGCACTCGGCTTCTCTTCAAACTTCAAAAGTCTTCAAATGATTAGGCTCCAAGTCTCGATCTAGCTATGATTGGCTAGAACAAGCTCTGATACCAAAACTGACGCAGCGGATAATTCAAAACAATGTAGATCGGTGAAAGTAGCAGTCGATGGATTGATGGATGCTGAATTGCCCGAATTCGTTGATCCGAAGATACCGAACTCTAGCTATCTCGAACTCGTTGATCGCGCACGATACCGGGTTCAAAGATCTTCAATTCTTCAAGCGTTGATCAAGCGCACTTGATTCCGCGAATCGGCTTCTACAATCGTTGAATCGAGCGCACTCGATTATCCGAAAGAGGAGATAGGAGATTACACTCAACTACCAATTTGGAATGAAAGCACAAAGCAATCAAAAGAGAATTTTATTCAAAAATCAACAACCTTTACAAATGACTTCACTTGCCTATTTATAGGCTACAACACACCAAAACAGAAAAAGTACAAGTCTTAAGTCGGCAACCGACTTATCAACCTTGCCGACTTAACATAAGTCGCCTTATTTACACAGTTCAGAAAGCTTAAAAAAAATACAAGTACTAAGTCGGTTCCGAGTTACAGCTTACGACCTACGACTTAACAAAGACTCCGACTTAACAAACAGACAAAAACATCAAAGAAAATACAAGTACTTAAGTCGTTGCCGACTTAAAAATGCTACGCGACTCAACTTAGTAGCGACTTAAGGAATCAACGGTCCAGCTTAACTCGGCAGCAGAAATCAACGGCAACAAGTCTTCGGCGACTTAAAACATGCGCATCTCAGATTAGTGGTTTAACGAAATCAATGGTTGATATTAACTCGGTAGAGGAATCAACGGCATCAGGGCTTTCGCGACTTAAAATTTCGACCGACTTAAATAAGTCGTAACTCGGTGCCGACCTATCACTTTTCTTAAGTCGGTGCCGACTTAACACTTGTGCTTTGTAACTCGGTGCCGACTCATCACCTTCCTTAAGTCGGTGCCGACTTAACACTTGTGCTTTGTAACTCGGTGCCGACTCATCACCTTCCTTAAGTCGGTGCCGACTTAACACTTGTGCTTTGTAACTCGGTGCCGACTCATCACCTTCCTTAAGTCGGTGCCGACTTAACACCGCTTCGTTAAGTCGCAACCTCGAAGCAACTTCCCCTTTGCTTTTCCAGTTGAGTCGGAGACGAGTCATCACCGCCTCCTTACGTCGGTTACGACTTATGCCTTCACCCCAGTTGAGTCGGTCACGACTCATGCCTGTTTTCTTAACTCGTAGATGACTCATAGCTCCTTCCATAAGTCGCCTACGACTTATGCCTTCATCTCCGGTCTGAGCTACATCATACATGGTATATCAAAGTTAAAAACAAACCTCATTAGCTGGATAGTTATAACTCCATGACATTATAATTACAGCTAGGTATATATAATAATATAGAGGAATATAAAAATACTATGGCAGGTAAACATCCAGCTCTACTCAATGCGCTCCGTCTCCCACCAACGACAACCTAGAAAAACTCGGTCTAACCCGAGCATTAAAATAAAATAACACCCAGATTAGTTTGGAAAACCAGTGTGAGAAAACTCAAGAAATATGATGAACGTATAATTATATATGAGACCACGCCGTTAAATATAGAACACTTTTTACCTCATAAGAACAACATCCATACATGGAAGAATGGAAACAAATTAGAACAAAATCCCAAACTTGAAAGAATGGGCACAAACAAGATCAAAATCCAAACTTAAAGAATTAACACAAATAATTAAACACAGAGAAGAGCACAAGATACTTCTCGATGCAATTAAGAAAGGATTACTCCAAGGTCTGAATCAAAAAATGAAGAATGAATTTATCCAACATGACTAGGAGGGTGCATCCCTCTACACCAAAAGTATACCTCTAGAAAAAAAATATTTGAGAGCCCACACCAAACATGTATCGCTCTCGGGAACTTCCAAGCTAGACCCCTGCTAACAACATTCGAGAATCCGAATATATCCATATCACTGCATGCATGCAACTAAAACCTCTCTAGATAAAGGTGAATGTACCTAATGGGTGCGACCCACATAGCTTGGCTCCTACTTGCTCTTTGGTTTTAATTATCTCCGATGTTGGATGCCAATGCTCAGAACGATCTACAAATTGTCTTAGATTAATGAAACAAAAAGAAGGATATTAATGCTCCAAATGAGCAATAAATCGTCTTGAATCGATGAAGCATAAAGACGGATATCAAAATCGATAGTCAATGAATCAAATATCGGGAATAACAAAAATGATTACATATGGAAATTAAAATCTCATGTACTTATCACAACTCATCAATCTCAAACTAGTACTACCAAGGGAAACAATGATGCTGGATAAGTTAGGCAGTGTAGCTTCCTACCTTGACTCGATAGACATTCTTAACTTTAAAAATAGCAAGATTTCCCTCAACATTTAGTGCTAAGCATATGCCTACATCCTTTCCATACGAGTAATATCACTTATAGAAATTAAATCTCTTACACTTATCATCACTTGTCGATCCTAAACCAAGCCACTGTCTCGGGATTAACAATGAGCCGGACAAGTTAGGGCAGTGTTGCTTCCTATCTTGCCTCGACTTACATTCTTAAATTTAAAGATAACAGGGGTATCCTCAACATTTAGTGCTAAGTGTAAGATTAAATTTTTTCTATAAATGAATCAAAATTTTAAAATATTCGACTCATGCTTGTGCTTGATTTTCACATAACAAATATCTATAAAATACTCTTTAAATTATTCGTTTAAGGAGCTAATTATATTTCTAAGTGAATTAAAAAGAATGGTAAAAAAACAAATGTCATTAAAACATTGTTTACTATAAAACCAAAACCAATTACATTTAGCTTTATCTTTAAAACAATCTTTTTAAAGACTTTTTTCATTTATAAAATATCATTTACAAGTCAACTTATTTTTGTAAACAAACTCCTCCAAAGGTTTAATAATATCAACACTTATTAAGTCAAGAAACAAATTTTCTTAATAATTTTACGAAATCATTTATTATAACAGAAGTGTTATAATCCATGAATTGTTTTCTTAATTCTCGAAAAACATTTATTACAACAATGGTGTAGTAATCCATGCTTCATATTCACTTTCAATAAACTCAAAATTACTTGAAATATAGTTTTTAAAACATTCATTTCAAATATTACTTAAAATGAAAATCTCAAATCTAAAATATATTAAAAACTCAAAACCATTTCCTTCCCTTATTTCGAAATTGAACTTCTTCTTCGATAATATATATTAAATCGTTTAAATATATATAAATTTCAAACCACTTTTAAAAAATTAAATATATTGTTAGGAAAGCTCACTAAAAGGATTGAAGAAGAAAAATCAAGTTCAAAACCATTTTATAAAAGTTGGAAATAGTGACGCAAAAGTGCCGCTAAAAGAGAAGGGAAAATTCATGTGCTACTCCATGCGATCAATGTGCTGCACATCATACAAAAATAGCAAAAGATTAGCAAAAGTCTTCCTCTTTAATTATCTTCATTAACCACTAATTATTATTTAGTAAAATATGTTTTCTTATTTGAAATATGCGTACACAACAAATACAATTGTGTGTGTACAACAATGTTGCAGCAATTTGTAAAAAGTCGTGTTGCTCAAATTTTTCGCAAAAGTTTAATAGGGCACGTTTCGGCTGCCCAAAGAGACATAGACGCATCAGCCAAGCTAATCCAGGCTTCCTTGGGAACCGACCAACCCAAGGGCTGACCAATTTATATGCTCGAGTTTGTCTCACATAAGGATTGAAAACCGACTAGAGTGGCTTTAAGAAGATAGAATAGTTAGAACGACAAAGAAAAGCATACCTACTAAAGTCCTACCACCTTGGAAAAGTGCTAATATAGCTGCCCTGCCACTAAATGTTCCCATTATTTAACGACAAATTTTCTATCGGTTTAGAAAATCGCCGATAAATTTCAAATTAAAATAACCACAAGCGCACGGTGTACGATTGTAGCACGTATGCGAGTATGGATCGATCCACAGGGAATTGTTTAGATTTTGAAATTCTATTCAATCAAATTAAACCAAAATCAAGGGATTGTTAACTAACTAAAAAAAGTAAAAACAAACTAAAACTAAGGAGAATAAAAATATGAGATTAAAGAGCAATTTAGAGGCAAATCCCCTCTCATGATCACATAAATCAACATAATGAAATTATGATCTCTTTTTGGTCATTTGTGAGTTTAGTTGATGCATTTATCATAAGCATGGCCTAATTGTGTTATTAATTAACACACTTAAACCATCAAACTTTAATGCACCCTCTAACTCACTTACTAACTTAAATGAAAATGACATGAAATTAAAAGTAGAATCTATTTTAAGCATGGCTTATTAACTATTGAATTAGAAACATAAACCATCAAATTTTTTTTTCTAAATCTACTTCCATTACCATGATCACATGTTGATGAAGAGGTAATTAGTGATTCATATGACTAAGCATAGCCTATTTGTTTTGAACAACATAAGCTATCAAACTCAATATTAAACACAAAATCACACAAACATCTAACTTTCCATTAAGCACAAAAGAGACATAAATGAAAAATTATGTTGCATCTACATGATTCAAGAGAGCTTCATTACCCCTAAATTGAAGGGGCTTAGCCTCTCATATTTGTTATAATATCAACAAATGTAGCTTGCAACATGAAACAAAAAGAAGAGGAAAAAGAGCTAAATGAACAAGAAATAAAACTAATCTACTTGCAATAAAATCAAACTACACTACTAGCATGAAAGGAAGTAAACAAGAAAAGAAAAGGGCAATGTATTAAAGTTGCATAAAAAAATAAATTACATGAAAGAAATGGCTAAGTAGCCATGAAAAGAAAAGAGAAGCTTTCTTTTATTTCTAAGCTAAAAACTAACTAAGAGGAAGAGGGTTACATGAAGCATAAGGGTTATTTATACAAGTTTAAAACCCTAATTCACTTTTTTGGGGAATGCCCAAAATACCCCCTTAGGAAGTGTGGTGACCAAGTAATCATTAGCATCATATAATCATCCATTAAGTGTGCATGAAGATTTAATAGCCTTTTAGCATGTGCATTAGCTCCTAAGTGTATATTAAGGTAGGTGGGTAAGTGGGGTCCTCCATGATCATCACTTTGAATTATTTCCATCTCCATTCCTTTGTATTCACTCTTGTGCATGCATATCCTCATGAAGCCACTTGTAAAATTCACTAAAATTCCTACAAAACAACATAGAAAATTCCAAGTAAATTTTCACAAATCAATAAATGCACAAAAATGACTATTTTGCCCCTGTATGAAGATGAATATGTGACCATTTGGAAATAATTTGAATTTTGGTTTAAACAAGTTAAAACACCCAATATGATCATTTATTTAATTTAAATAGATTAAATATGGTGGTAAAAATATGCACATTTACGTGCACATCAAATACCCCCCACACTTATCTTTTTATTCGTCCTCGAATAAAGAAAAACTAAGGTAAATCCGTTTTCGTAGGGAGCACGATTGCATTGAGCGTATGCAACAAGCCATTAAACCTCTAGGTGTCCTCAGTAGGACGAGTGTTGTCTCATAAGGGTTTTCAGCGGATACTACCCACAAAATCCAAATGTAGGATGAAAATATTTACAAAACGCAAGATTTATTTACAAAGAGATGAATGCGAGTTTTTGGAAATATTTACAAATGAAAGATTAAATTTTAAATAGACACAAATAAGTTAAATATAAGTTTTTGTCGTTATCTTTAAAATTTAAGTCATTTACTCGTCAAAATTTCAAACAAAAATCAAGTTATCATAACAAATAGACAATAATTTAACTCGTTGTTTCTGTTGATAACAAAGTGTAACCATGAAATAGATCCTTAGTTGATTATCAAAGTTTATCAAAGTGGTATTTTTATTTCTTTTCAATAACAAGTCAAATCAAACAAGTTAAAATAGTGCTTGGATTTCATTTGCTTACTCTCTCTATTTTTTTGAAAATTTATTGATATTTACAATATTTACATATGCCTAACTCAGATAAACCGAGGCCAGATATATTACCCGTGCACTGCCTTTCGGACTTATGTGAGGGGAATACAGAGCGTGGCGAGTGAACACACAAGTGTGAACACTTATTGACTGTAGGCGTTATTAGTAAAATAATTTTTATATACACACACCTAACTCGGATAAACTGAGGCCAAATATAACGATCATGCACTGCCTGTCGGGCTTACGTGAGAAGGGTACAGAGCATGGCGAGTGAACACATGACTCTAGGTGTTTATTAAAAAATATACATATATACAAGAAATATTTTTTGTTGTTTTTTTAGAAGATAGAGTTTCGCACTATCATTTTAGCACCATTTAAGTTAGAATACAAAAAAATGTTATATCTTTACTTTAAATCAACCACTTTTTAAAACAAAGATTTTTAATTAGGATGTATTTCATAATTAACATGTATGAATCTTCCTATATACTAGTTAAACCATTGTTATTTGTAATCAAACTTCATTTTTATTTTTGTTAAGACAAATAAATTTTCAAAAATTTCAATTTAATAAGCCAAAACCATATATTTATCCTATAGTGTTTCTTTAAAAATAAATCAAAAAAGATTAAATAAAATTGTTTTTTTATAGTTTTTTTTAGAAAAAAAGAAAAAAAATGGAAAGAAAACGTAAAAATAAACCATGAAAAATCGAGAATGATGACGAGTCTCCCCCCACACTTGATTTTAACTGTGTCCCCATAGTCAACTCAAGTGGAAGGAGAAAAATAAAATAAAAATAAAACGATGGCCTATATTTACATAAAAACGAATGGTATTTACACGAGATTAGAAAGTATATCGTCAAAAAGTAAATGAAACAGTCTTCCAAAGACCGATTCATTTGTCTCGTCAAGTATGCAAGACGCAGCTTAAGCTCGAAAAACCAAACCGTAAATGATTTCAAAGTTGAATGTTGATTTGGGAAAATGAATGTCGTTTTATTAAAAATCGTATGAGTTGTTTTATTTTCGATGATTTTTGGGGTAGATATAACGATTGATTGAAGTTCACGTTTATTTTCACCGAATTGAAATTCAAACTCATCATTGACAAATTTTTCGAAATTATCGATTTCAAAATCAAAATGGTGTTTTAAATCTTCCCCTTCAGAATTCGAGAACTCGTTTTCAAAAAGTCCAAAGAAATCGTGTTCGTTAAATTCAACTTCCTTTGTTGGATTATCAACTACTTCATTTCGTATATCATTTTCAAAATCGGGAAAAGGAAGATCGAAATTTAAATCGAGTTTCTCACCCTCAAAAGAATTGAAATCCAACTCAATTACCGTGTTTTCAACAACTTCATTAAGATTATCATTTTCTGTTTCAAAAGTTGTTGTTTGAAAATCATCGATTTGGGTAAAAGATGGATTATCATTTGATTCATCACATGTTGGGATTTGGTTTTGTTTCTCACATTGTTTCATATATGTTTCGAACAATAAATCCATGTGATCATTGTAAATTTCGTCCATTTGTTCAACAAAATCCAATTTATAGTTATTAACTTGAGAATTTTCGATTTGGATTTGTTGAGAACAAAATTTGTCACTCGTATCGTAGTCGAGATTATTACCATTGCCAAAATTATTTGAAAAGTGGATCACATTTTGATTTTGATTTTGAAATTCATTTTGGAGTTCAAAATTGAATTGGCATGGGTTATAATCGAAATCATTTGAATTTTGAATTGAACCCAAATTTTGATATCCTTGACTCGAATTATTACACAAATATGAATTACATAAATCATTTATACTTTGATTTTGTTGTGTAGAGAATTCAAGTAAAGATGAAATGCTATTTTCAAGATTTGAGGGTTGCTCGTTATTTTGAAAACTTTGTGGTGCAAAATCCGAATCGTTTGAATAATAGTCGTTGTTAAATATCCATACGAGTTTGATGTGAAACTATATGGAATATATTGATTTTCACAACTATTGTAAAATTCATATGAGTAGGGAAATTGAGACATTTTCAAGAATGTTTTTGTTTTTTTATAAAGGAAAAATATTTACAAATAGAATTTATTTTTCAAAAGGGAAATTGATTTTTGTTTTTTTTTCAATTTTTTATCTTTGTTTTTGAAAAGATTTTATATTTTTTGTTGGATTTTTGTTTTTCTAAAAATAAAACTAATTAATTTTTTTTTGGATTTTTGATTTTGATTAAAATAAATTCAAACGAAAAGGATTTAAAGATTTGTAAGGAAAAGGAAAAGGAATATTTACAATTTTTTTTTATTTTGGGTTTTGAAAATTTTTGTTTTTGTTTTTTTTAAATATGCATGAACTAATGCAACTAAATGAATGTAACGACCCGATGTTTTCAACCATTCGCATCCATTATAAGTGTATAGGTAGACACTCATGCCGGAATTGAATTGCTCAAAATACCGCGTTGTAAATAAAATTTGGCAAATCTCAGAATATGCAGTAAATAAATATAATCATAGATCACAGACATAGAGTAAAATAATGCAGCGGAGGTAAAAGAAATAGTAGTTCATGAAGCTACTATATAAATATATCAGAGTACATAAGATACAATAGAAGAAATAGAGTACAACAGAAGTATAAATAAGATAACCAAGTACAAGCTGAACAGAGCAACATAACTGAAGTAGATAGAACAAGACTAGCAGATAATCTCCAGCGATTCAAATCTCCAGAAGGTGGAAATCCAAATCTGTGGATACTCAGGCTGACCCGAGCGTAAAGCAAAACACAAAACACTCGAGTCAGGACAATATATACTTATATAATATAAACCAACTCAAGTGAACTGTAATAAAGGTACAAGTAACTTAAAGAATGCTTGGGATCGCCCATTCTTTAAGGATCCGTTAAACTATTTACTATGTAGTAATATACTCTATATACAGTAGTGTCTAATTAGTAAAGTATAATCATATAGAAAATAGCGCTAAGGGGATGGAGAACCTTAACGCGGTCGGATCTTAAAATCATAATCGTAGTAAAGCTCGATATGGTAGGTGACACGGCACAACTAGGCAATGCCAGGGTAGATATACCAATTACGCATCCGGACTAGTGGTGACGCATAGCAGCCACTACCGCCCACCTCGAACAACACTCCCAATCAAGGGTGGCCACCAAATCAATCACAAGTAATAGAATGGTATCGAAGAAGTGTGTTCGATCAGAGGTGCTACCTCATTGGTCCGTCAATCGCTCCTGTTTTAGCCACCTTATGCCAACTCACGGGAGTTGGGTCCACGTATATACCTTAGGATCGTCGCCACCATCCTACTTCATTCTGGAATCTCCACCGCGTACACGGTTGTCAAAGTGGTTTTCGGTATCGACAGAGAGTATGTCCATATCCGATCCCGGTCTCTTTGCCAACCAATCGTTATTATAATCCGTGGTTATAACTTTTACAAACAATACTTTACTTCAAAATAAAATATCATTTCAAACCATATCTTTATCAAAATAAAGATTTATCATTTCCAAATCATTTCAATATTCCAAAATATCGTATCCTTTCAAACTTCTATTCAAATCATTTCAATATATCAAAATATCATATCTTCCAAAACTTAAATTTCAAATCATCTCAATATCAAAATATCATATCTTTGATAGTTATACTTCGAAACCAAAAATCATTTTTATTTCAAAACTATACCCGTTTCAAAACAATATCATTTCCATTTCAAACATATATTCACCTTTCAAATAGTCTATACTTTCAAAGTTATAATTCTTTTGAAACTAAAACATTTGAAATCATTATACTTTAAAAATCACAACATTTCGAAAACATATATTTGAAATCATCTTTTAATTCTACAAATTTACAAATTTATTAAATTAAACCCAAATTCCATATTTTAATTTTTATTTCAAACCATCATTTTCAACTCACATTCAGTTTACTAACAAACCATTTCAAATCTTATAAATTTCAAATATAGGTTTAATTCACAAAATACAATATTCAATATTTAGTATATTTCAAAGCTTAAATATCCCACATTTCATAAATTCAAAATCATATATATACATTTCAAAATATCAAAATATTATTCAAAACATCATTCATTTATATTTCATTTAAATACCATTTGAATCCATTCTTTTTATTAAATTTAAATACCATTTTAAACTCACATAAAAATCAAATTCTTCCATTTAAAACCATTTAAATGTCTCTTCATTATCTTTAGCATTTTTAACATTTTATTTCCAAAATTATATCATTTTCCAAAGATTATTTTTCATTAAAATTTATTCAAACAACAAAATATAGTTTCCGTAGCACTTACAAAATGCTATGTAAAGTTATAGTTTAAAATAGTTCATTTAACAAAACGACAGCACTTAAATGCTGTAATATATTTCCATTAAAATTAAAATAAACTTAAATGTTAAGTTTAACCACTACAGCACTTACAAAGTGCTATAATAGCCTTTATTCCAAATTAACTCTTTAGTTCATTTAAACAACTACAGCAATTACAAAATGCTGTAATATCTTTTACATACATTTCAAAAATGCTGTCAAATCAAATTTAGAGCTTAATTACCATTTCACAAATTTAACTAAATTTCCAATTTTATTTAATTAACTTAAACCTTTAATTAAAACCAAATTTCACATTTCCTAGTCAAGTTATATTTTAAAAGATCACTTTTAAACATTCATTTATTTAACCACTTAAATTCATAGAAAAATCAATAATACTTTAATAAATCACTTAAATTCACATTTAATCAAATTATCATATTTACCATTTCCAAATAAAATTTAATATCCATTTATTTATATAACTTAAATATCATTTTTAACCAAAATTCCAAATTCCAAACTTAGATTATATTTCAATAATCCAATTTAACCATTCATTAATTACATTTTTAACTCATAGAAAAATCATAATTTCTTTATTTTAAAACATTTCAAAATCTATTTAAATCAAATTTCATAAATTTATATTTTTAAAATACTTAAAAATATCCAAAAACACTTTATAAAATAACCACGGGCCTGTATATAATTTTCTAACTTAGGTCAAGTGATACGGATATGTATCATTTCAATCCGCAGTTAAAAAAGAAAAATCCGGGTTTTATCATTTCAAACCCGCAATCCCAAGTTAAAATAATTTAAATAAAAATCGTTCAGGCCTATCATTTCAGCCCATAACGATTTTTCCCTATTCTAAAGTCCGTTCGGGTATGTATCATTTCAACCCATAGTGATTCTAATCTACAGGGAACTTGCAATGGTGATAACAGATATAAATAACAGAATAACATTAAATAACAGTAACATATGATATAACAGGTGTAATAATAGGTGTGAACATCATATGATAATAATATAAGCATATATAACATGATAATATATTTTTACAGATTCAAAGGGTGTCAATTTACTAGTTATATAGGTACATATTGTCTGGTGAGAATAACTCACCTGTATTGAGCTGGAGATGACAACTAACACACACATCATAGAATCCACAAAGGCACGAGAGTATGATAGTGATTTGAGTGTGGGAGAGACAAGACTAAATGCCTTGAATACATGAAACAAACCAATACAATATACATGAATAAACACTACACAACAATTTAAATAACTTGTATATTCAAGCACAAATCAATTCCAAACCAATTGCACTTGCCTCCATCTAGCATAGGCTCAGCCATGGATGGAAAATACATGAATAAGGCTTGCTCTAAGGTCTGATTGTGGACCTATAGGGGTCGGCCTAACCTAGAGAAGGTGGTGGACAAGTTTGTGAAGCAAAAATCTAATATTACAAGGCAAAAGCATTGAATTCAAGGCAACTAAAGGGCTCGGCCTAGGTCATGGAGGACATGGCTATCTCAGGTGGGGTCAGTGGGTGGTGTGCAGAGGTGTCTCAGGTCTGAAACAGGTTGGTGGTGGTGGTGGTTGGTCGGCCTAGGTGGTGGAGAGAGGTGGTGGAAGGAGGATGTGCTTGGCTATGGGATCTAGGTGATGTTGCATCAAAACTATGGTGGTTCTTCATCACATAGGGGCTAGGCTATGGCATGGGAAGGGGCTGGAGGAGGTGTTAGTCAGAGGGGATGGCGGTGGAGGTGGCCAAGGTGGTGGATGTGGTGTTGGCCGATCCAAAGAAGAGGAGGACAAGTGCAAAATCATGTGAAAACAAAGGAAAACATAGAAAAGAAGAAGGTTTTTACCCAAAAATCTTTGCAAATGATGATGGCCATGATTTTTGTGATTGAGAAGAGTTTGTATACGGAAATAAAAAGAAAAATAAGCAGCTGAAAGAAAAGTTAAGGTCGGCCAAAGAAATTGAATGAAAAATGTTGGAAAACGAAGAGACGGGAAAACAAAGAGCCTTAGGCAAACCAAGAGTCACAAACTCTTCAAATTTCCATTATTAATTTAGAAATCTATAAATACATATAAAACTGATAAATAAAGATAAAACTCAGTAAATAAAATTAATATATAAAATAAATAATTAAATTTTAATTATATAGCATTTAAATTAAGAAAATGGCTAAAATTTGCAAACTAGGCTTTAAAAATTTAGAAATAACCTCAATACACTTTGGAAACATTTATTTTAATTTGAATACATGTAAAATGAATAAAATAAAGTAAAACACAGAAAATAAGAGTGAATGCATAAAATAAATAAATAAATTTTAATTATATATAATTAAATTAAGAAAATAGCAAAGAAAATAGAAATTAGGCTTTAAAATTAGAAAACAATGTCGGTAGACTTTAGAAAAATTATATTATCATTTGTAAAAATATTAAAAGACAAAATATACATCAAACAACATATTAGCACATATTTAAAATAAAATATAACAAAGAAAAAGTAATTTATACAATTTAAAATAGACAAAATTGCAAAATAAACAATTTATACTCAAAATTGAAATGTACATATCTTTTGCAGTTTAACCCCGTTTTCAACGAAACGAAAAGCAGTATTCATGTTATTAAATCTATTTTCATAATAAAAGATAAAATTTATAATTTCAAATATTTAAAATTTAAATTTAAAGGTCAAAGTTTGACTATTTTAACCAAAATTCACTTTTAGGAAAATTATTATATTCAGTCATATTTGGAATTCTAATCCATATCAAAATCAAAGTTTATATTTAAATAACAAAATTTATTCTTTTTCATAAATAAAGCTTTTTAAATCTGGAAATATCAATTTAAAAATAATTGTAAAATACAGGGTTGTTACACTCTCCCCCACTCAAAGCTTTTCGTCCCCGAAAAGGAACGAGGTACGGGAAAGCACAGAAAAAGATAGAATGAAATAGAATTAAGACAAGATGATAAGAAGATTGGAATTACACCTGATAACTATTGTTATAGGTAAGTTTAACAAGATGGAGGTGATCAAATAAAGAATATAAGCACGAAAAAGATCCTCTAGAGTCTGAATCTCCCTTTTCACTTGACCGACAGTCTATGAATGGAAAAACAGTGCTCAGGGTTAAAATGATTACCAAAAATTTTCAAAGATTACAGAAAGATTTCTAAACAGATTGGTATAAGCAATAGCCTTCCCATTTTGTAACAAGATAAGAGAAATAAGGACAAACAAAAGATAGTTTGAAAAAAAATAAAAAAATAAGATAATAGATTTGTAACCATAATGTTTTGAAATCATAACAATTTAGAGATGTTATCATTTGGAAATCATACTACTAAAAATCATAACACTTTGGAAATGTTATTCTTAAAAAAACATAACACTTAGAAAATCATAACACTTTAAAAAAAAATAAACTTCATTTAAACCATTTTAATTCAAGGTCAAATAATATTTATTTTAAAGTTGTTACATTTCTAAGTTCATTCAATTATAAAAATTTTCAAAACATTGTCTTTTCAAAATAGCAGCACTTATAAAATGCTAAGTAGATATATTAATATTTCAAATCAGTTTAGTTCCAGAAATATTTATTTGGACATCATTTAACTTATGACTTATTAAAACAAACTTTTATGAATGGAATATCCAAATTAAACTATATTTCGTTTATTAAGTTAAAAGTTCACTATTTTAGTTAGCTCTTAATTTAACACATAACCTAACACTTTATTTAAAATACCCATTTCACAAATAGATATTCCTTTAATAAGTTACACTTAAAATTCCATTTGAAAACCAAATTCTCAATTATCAATTTTTAGTGATGTTAAAATACATTTTAACTATTTAAATCATAATCATTCATTTTTCAAGACATATCTATTTCATAAATAAAATATTTATATAGCAAATATAACAATCAAATTTCTTTACACATTTATTCATTTAGACATCAATTAAACTATGAATTCAAGTTAAATAAACTTTATTACAAAATGTCTAATTCAAATGTATTTTATTTTATCTATTCAAAGATACATTATTTACGGCCTTGCCAAAAAAAAGATACATTATTTATTATACAACATATTCATTTCAGGAAATAACCTTTATTAAATTCCTAGGTTAGACTTAAGGTTACATATTAAATCAAATTTGATTATTAAGTTATTTAAATAAAATCTCTTTAAATTCCTTTTTCACTATTTGCCTCTGTTAATCTTTTATAACTAAAATTTAAGTGTATCACATGTATTATAACCACTCAAATTTTATTTATAAAAATCCTTTTTATATTGTATATTATCCAATTCCATATTCAACTTCTGTGTAATTTAGGTAAGTTATATTGGAATGAAATTGTGTGTTATACAAGTAAAACTTTCCAATTCAATTATCTCAAGTTTGAATCATTTATTCAAATTTTTGATTTTCTTCTTATAACTGAAATTATTCTTTAAAATAAATTTAAGAATTAAACTTCCGATTCCTTTCAAACTATTTAGAGATAAGTAATTATATATACATAATATAACAAATCAAATTTAAATCATATATCTATATATATTATAATCCAGTCATATTTTAGAAATTCAAATCAATTAGATTTTCCAAAACAAAGCTGTAGCAAGACTATAGAATGGTCTCTTCACTTCGAAACTCGAAAATGAACGTCGATGATGCTGCAGTCATCACCGAAATTATTTTCCAGCGACAAAGAGATGAGCACTTAATTTTTAAACTTTAAAATCCTTTAGAGACAAATTTTTATTCAAAATACTTTAAATAATATCCTTTTAAAAATTTTAAACACAAGGTTTGAAACCATCGGAAATTAAATTCTTTAAATTTCTTGTTTTTAAATTCATTTCAGTTCCCAAATAAATTTATAAACAACTATTTATAAATTCATTTGTAGAACAATAAATGATAAATCAAGTATTATCATTTCAAATTATCAATTTAAATCAATTTATTAAGTTCCATAAAATTATATATCCAAATTTATTTCATTAACCAAATTTTAAAATAATATTGTGTCAGTTTGTTCTGTCAAAGTGTTTTAGAAATCCTATCGATAGCGTTGATCAGACGAATCGATCGGAAACCCAAATCAACATCAACAACCCAAACAACAGAACATATAAAACAAAACATAGATTTACCAGTACAATTCAAAATGTTTGGAGATAGTTTAGAAACAAAAGACAAGATGGTTAAACAGAGTAGAGAGATGGGTAAGCTTAGATAAATCGCGGACAACCTTAACCGGGTCAACCGTGACTTAATGGATAAGATCAAATGTGGATTTTTTGGGGTAAATCTACCTTCGATCTCAAGAGATAGAGTTTGGAATAATAAAAGATATTAGCATCTAAACCAAGGATAAATATAAATCTCTGGTGAATCGATGCTGATTATAAAGGATTTTCACCCTTTTACAAAAAAATTAGAATATTGGCGAGACCGCCAATTCACTATAAAGATCATTGGAAGTGGAGTCATGGGATACTCCAGAATCAAAAGATGATGAATAGTGAGGGACACGAATGAATTTCGGAACCGCAGGGAACGTTCCAAAATTCAAAGGAAAACGAATCAAAAGGAAGAGATTCAAACTCGAACGAAAGTGATTCTGTAAATAAATTTACCATACATTCTAAGTTTTGCCTCAAAGCCAAAGCTCTAATACCAACTATAACGACCCGATATTTTCAACCATTCGCATCCATTATAAGTGTATAGGTAGACACTCATGCCGGAATTGAATTGCTCAAAATACCGCGTTGTAAATAAAATTTGGCAAATCTCAGAATATGCAGTAAATAAATATAATCACAGATCACAAACACAGAGTAAAATAATGCAGCGGAGGTAAAAGAAATAGTAGTTCATGAAGCTACTATATAAATATATCAGAGTACATAAGATACAATAGAAGAAATAGAGTACAACAGAAGTATAAATAAGATAACCAAGTACAAGCTGAACAGAGCAACATAACTGAAGTAGATAGAACAAGACTAGCAGATAATCTCCAGCGATTAAAATCTCCAGAAGGTGGAAATCCAAATCTGTGAATACTCAGGCTGACCCGAGCGTAAAGCAAAACACAAAACACTCGAGTCAGGACAATATATACTTATATAATATAAACCAACTCAAGTGAACTGTAATAAAGGTACAAGCAACTTAAAGAATGCTTGGGATCTCCCATTCTTTAAGGATCCGTTAAACTATTTACTATGTAGTAATATACGCTATATACAGTAGTGTCTAATTAGTAAAGTATAATCATATAGAAAATAGCGCTAAGGGGATGGAGAACCTTAACGCGGTCGGATCTTAAAATCATAATCGTAGTAAAGCTCGATATGGTAGGTGACACGGCACAACTAGGCAATGCCAGGGTAGATATACCAATTATGCATCCGGACTAGTGGTGACGCATAGCAGCCACTACCGCCCACCTCGAACAACACTCCCAATCAAGGGTGGCCACTAAATCAATCACAAGTAATAGGATGGTATCGAAGAAGTGTGTTCGATCAGAGGTGCTACCTCATTGGTCCGTCAATCGCTCCTGTTTTAGCCACCTTATGCCAACTCACGGGAGTTG
Source organism: Allium fistulosum (assembly GCA_030737815.1). Classification (NCBI taxonomy): domain Eukaryota; kingdom Viridiplantae; phylum Streptophyta; class Magnoliopsida; order Asparagales; family Amaryllidaceae; genus Allium; species Allium fistulosum. Next base: position 1,170,850,794 of record CM060902.1, on the reverse strand, counting down.
GGTCCACGTATATACCTTAGGATCGTAGCCACCATCCTACTTCATTCTGGAATCTCCACCGCGTACATGGTTGTCAAAGTGGTTTTCGGTATCGACAGAGAGTATGTCCATATCCGATCCCGGTCTCTTTGCCAACCAATCGTTATTATAACCCCTGGTTATAACTTTTACAAACAATACTTTACTTCAAAATAAAATATTATTTCAAACCATATCTTTATCAAAATAAAGATTTATCATTTCCAAATCATTTCAATATTCCAAAATATCGTATCCTTTCAAACTTCTTTTCAAATCATTTCAATATATCAAAATATCATATCTTCCAAAACTTAAATTTCAAATCATCTCAATATCAAAATATCATATCTTTGATAGTTATACTTCGAAACCAAAAATCATTTTTATTTCAAAACTATACCCATTTCAAAACAATATCATTTCCATTTCAAACATATATTCACCTTTCAAATAGTCTATACTTTCAAAGTTATAATTCTTTTGAAACTAAAACATTTGAAATCATTATACTTTAAAAATCACAACATTTCGAAAACATATATTTGAAATCATCTTTTAATTCTACAAATTTACAAATTTATTAAATTAAACCCAAATTCCAAATTTTAATTTTTATTTCAAACCATCATTTTCAACTCACATTCAGTTTACTAACAAACCATTTCAAATCTTATAAATTTCAAATATAGGTTTAATTCACAAAATACAATATTCAATCTTTAGTATATTTCAAAGCTTAAATATCCCACATTTCATAAATTCAAAATCATATATATACATTTCAAAATATCAAAATATTATTCAAAACATCATTCATTTATATTTCATTTAAATACCATTTGAATCCATTCTTTTTATTAAATTTAAATACCATTTTAAACTCACATAAAAATCAAATTCTTCCATTTAAAACCATTTAAATGTCTCTTCATTATCTTTAGCATTTTTAACATTTTATTTCCAAAATTATATCATTTTCCAAAGATTATTTTTCATTAAAATTTATTCAAACAACAAAATATAGTTTCCGTAGCACTTACAAAATGCTATGTAAAGTTATAGTTTAAAATAGTTCATTTAACAAAACGACAGCACTTAAATGCTGTAATATATTTCCATTAAAATTAAAATAAACTTAAATGTTAAGTTTAACCACTACAGCACTTACAAAGTGCTATAATAGCCTTTATTCCAAATTAACTCTTTAGTTCATTTAAACAACTACAGCAATTACAAAATGCTGTAATATCTTTTACATACATTTCAAAAATGTTGTCAAATCAAATTTAGAGCTTAATTACCATTTCACAAATTTAACTAAATTTCCAATTTTATTTAATTAACTTAAACCTTTAATTAAAACCAAATTTCACATTTCCTAGTCAAGTTATATTTTAAAAGATCACTTTTAAACATTCATTTATTTAACCACTTAAATTCATAGAAAAATCAATAATACTTTAATAAATCACTTAAATTTACATTTAATCAAATTATCATATTTACCATTTCCAAATAAAATTTAATATCCATTTTATTTATATAACTTAAATATCATTTTTAACCAAAATTCCAAATTCCAAACTTAGATTATATTTCAATAATCCAATTTAACCATTCATTAATTACATTTTTAACTCATAGAAAAATCATAATTTCTTTATTTTAAAACATTTCAAAATCTATTTAAATCAAATTTCATAAATTTATATTTTTAAAATACTTAAAAATATCCAAAAACACTTTATAAAATAACCACGGGCCTGTATATAATTTTCTAACTTAGGTCAAGTGATACGAATATGTATCATTTCAATCCGCAGTTAAAAAAGAAAAATCCGGGTTCTATCATTTCAAACCCGCAATCCCAAGTTAAAATAATTTAAATAAAAATCGTTCAGGCCTATCATTTCAGCCCATAACGATTTTTCCCTATTCTAAAGTCCGTTCGGGTATGTATCATTTCAACCCATAGTGATTCTAATCTACAGGGAACTTGCAATGGTGATAACAGATATAAATAACAGAATAACATTAAATAACAGTAACATATGATATAACAGGTGTAATAATAGGTGTGAACATCATATGATAATAATATAAGCATATATAACATGATAATATATTTCTACAGATTCACAGGGTGTCAATTTACTAGTTATATAGGTACATATTGTCTGGTGAGAATAACTCACCTGTATTGAGCTGGAGATGACAACTAACACACATCATAGAATCCACAAAGGCACGAGAGTATGATAGTGATTTGAGTGTGGGGGAGATAAGACTAAATGCCTTGAATACATGAAACAAACCAATACAATATACATGAATAAACACTACACAACAATTTAAATAACTTGTATATTCAAGCACAATTCAATTCCAAACCAATTGCACTTGCCTCCATCTAGCATAGGCTCAGCCATGGATGGAAAATACATGAATAAGGCTTGCTCTAAGGTCTGGTTGTGGACCTATAGGGGTCGGCCTAACCTAGAGAAGGTGGTGGACAAGTTTGTGAAGCAAAAATCTAATATTACAAGGCAAAAGCATTGAATTCAAGGCAACTAAAGGGCTCGGCCTAGGTCATGGAGGACATGGCTATCTCAGGTGGGGTCAGTGGGTGGTGTGCAGAGGTGTCTCAGGTCTGAAACAGGTTGGTGGTGGTGGTGGTTGGTCGGCCTAGGTGGTGGAGAGAGGTGGTGGAAGGAGGATGTGCTTGGCTATGGGATCTAGGTGATGTTGCATCAAAACTATGGTGGTTCTTCATCACATAGGGGCTAGGCTATGGCATGGGAAGGGGATGGAGGAGGTGTTAGTCAGAGGGGATGGTGGTGGAGGTGGCCAAGGTGGTGGATGTGGTGTTGGCCGATCCAAAGAAGAGGAGGACAAGTGCAAAATCATGTGAAAACAAAGGAAAACATAGAAAAGAAGAAGGTTTTTACCCAAAAATCTTTGCAAATGATGATGGCCATGATTTTTGTGATTGAGAAGAGTTTGTATACGGAAATAAAAAGAAAAATAAGCAGCTGAAAGAAAAGTTAAGGTCGGCCAAAGAAATTGAATGAAAAAGGTTGGAAAACGAAGAGACGGGAAAACAAAGAGCCTTAGGCAAACCAAGAGTCACAAACTCTTCAAATTTCCATTATTAATTTAGAAATTTGTAAATACATATAAAACTGATAAATAAAGATAAAACTCAGTAAATAAAATTAATATATAAAATAAATAATTAAATTTTAATTATATAGCATTTAAATTAAGAAAATGGCTAAAATTTGCAAACTAGGCTTTAAAAATTTAGAAATAACCTCAATACACTTTGGAAACATTTATTTTAATTTGAATACATGTAAAATGAATAAAATAAAGTAAAACACAGCAAATAAGAGTGAATGCATAAAATAAATAAATAAATTTTAATTATATATAATTAAATTAAGAAAATAACAAAGAAAATAGAAATTAGGCTTTAAAATTAGAAAACAATTTCGGTAGACTTTAGAAAAATTATATTATCATTTGTAAAAATATTAAAAGACAAAATATACATCAAACAACATATTAGCACATATTTAAAATAAAATATAACAAAGAAAAAGTAATTTATACAATTTAAAATAGACAAAATTGCAAAATAAACAATTTATACTCAAAATTGAAATGTACATATCTTTTGCAGTTTAACCCCGTTTTCAACGAAACGAAAAGCAGTATTCATGTTATTAAATCTATTTTCATAATAAAAGATAAAATTTATAATTTCAAATATTTAAAATTTAAATTTAAAGGTCAAAGTTTGACTATTTTAACCAAAATTCACTTTTAGGAAAATTATTCTATTCAGTCATATTTGGAATTCTAATCCATATCAAAATCAAAGTTTATATTTAAATAACAAAATTTATTCTTTTTCATAAATAAAGCTTTTTAAATCTGGAAATATCAATTTAAAAATAATTGTAAAATACAGGGTCGTTACAATGAATGCAAGATTAATTACAAATGTTCTAACCCAACCCAAAATTGTATAATCACACTTTGTCTTAAATCAACAAGATAGTTCTTAGCCAGGTAACGGACATGGGTTATCGGTGCACCACGAATCACCGAAGCAATGTAGCCGAAGGTTTAAGTACCTTCAAAGAATCAATTCAGTATAATATTTACGAATCACCGTAATATTTATAACTGATTATTGCTCTGTTGTAGCCTAGACACCAAGAAAGTAAATTGTTCAAAGAAGACAAATTGTCAATATACAATTAAGCGTTATCAATTTCTAACCGTTATAATTAAAATTCTAGAATGAAATGCAAAGCTGAAACTAAACGTGGATTAACAACGCAACTACAATGAAATTTGTTTTTGAATTTTTTTGTTTTTTTTTAATATAAACAACCAACAATGCAAAACAACTAAAAACAATAGATGAAAGCACAATACTAGAGTGTGCAGAATTATTAAGCAATTATTTTATAGCAGCAAAAAATTTTATAAGCTAGCAATTTATTTGGCAAGCAGAGTGGCAATTTTAGCAAGCTATTCTTCGTTTATTTCCTGCTTTGGCAACCTGAAAATTAAAACAAGATATATATATATATATACAGTTTTTTTTATGATAAGAAAATAATAAAAATGGAAAATGATAAGAAAATAGTAAAAATCGAAGGTAATTAAAAACTCAAACTCCTTTTTTTAAGAGAAAGAAACTAAGAAAATAATTTGAAACCAAAATAAACAACTTGCCAAAACCAAAATCACTAAATAATAAAACCTAAAACAATTTGTTTTGTTTTGTTTTGTTTTTTTTGTGATAGAACAAAAACAAAAGCTAAATGAATTTACCCTAAAATAAAAACAAGGTTTTTTTAAAGACTTAAACAAATAACACAATAAACTAAACAAAAGAAAGGAAAAATATATATTAATAATACAATAACCCGGCCCATTTGAACTGAAGCCCCCCTCTCTATATTTTTGTCTCTTTGGGTTATCTGATAAAAGAATAGAGTATCGATTCTCGATCTATTACTAAACGTAATTTCCCAAATCAATTTCCGCGATTCAACCTGTCAATTTCAAAACCAAAATTCCACAAACAATTTCCACGATTGCTCTAGGCGATATTGACTTGGGAATGGATGTTGCTTGGTTGCGAAGTGGTTTTGGCTCTGGCGATTGTCGAGTAAGGTGAAGGCGAAGTCGCGGATGGGTCAGAGCTGGATTTAGGTTCCGTGTGAATTCGTGGATCAAGGCGGTGACAAGCAACAAGTTTCAGTTGAATTGTGGATGGAAATGAAGGTTTCAGGTGATGTGGATATAGTTTGGTTGAGGAGTTTGTCGTTGTTAGTGCTGTGGTCGATTTTATGGTCTGAAGTGGATCTTGAATGGTTTGCAGAAGTGTTTATTTAGCAGTGTACTCAAGCAGTTGTATATGAGGTGAAAGATGTTTGTATATGAGTGTTTATGTGAGGAAGCAATAGTTGGTGGCGAAGAAGTCAGATGGCTTCTGGCAGGGAGGGTAGTTGATTGTTGTGGTGAGCAAGGGTGAAGAAAGGCCGTGGAGAAGGAACCAGTGCACTATGTAGTTAGTTCAGGCAAGATGTTTGAAGTGGTGAAACAGTTTTGTTGAATGGTGAAGTTGTTTGAAGTGCAGTTTGAAGTGGTTATAAGGCAGGCAGCAATTCAGTTGTGGATGGTCGAATTGGTGATGCGCACTGCAATGGTGAAGTGGTAGGGTGAATAGAACAGTGTGGTTATCTGAAACGTGGTAGATGGATGTTGGCTGCTAATGGCACAGTGATTGATGAAGTTCCATGTCGGTTGGCACAGTAAAGCAGAGAGGTATATTGTGGAGATATAAGGGATTGACAGTGTACTGTAGTAAGTATGAAAGTTTTTTTTTATGTTTGGTATGCAGAAATCATGGTAATGAAGTAGTGATGTTTTGTATTGTTCAGGGTACGTGTGCAGTTCTCTGTTGTAGTGGAGGTTGTGGTTGACTGTAGTGGGTGTTGTAGATGCTATGGCAGAGGAAGCTCGGTCAGGGAAGTTGTAATGTGGGGTTGCAGTTTGAAATGTATGTAAGAAGATGGTTGAAGCAAGTTCAGTGGTGCAGAGATGTATGTGATGCTTGGCAGAGGATAAGTTGAAGTGTAGTGGATATGGGAGATTTGGGAGGCGACTAGAAGTTGGTTAGCAGTAGCAAGGTTGGTGGTTGAGATGTGGTAGTAGTGAATGAATACGTGATGCTGTGGAGCAGCAGTTTTGAGGAGGATGCACTGGATGAAGTGGAGGTTGTGTAGTTTGATGTAAAGGTTTATATTGAAGGTTAGGATGTGAATATTGACAGAGAGGAGGTTATATGTGAAGTATGTATATGTGACAGTTTGTTAATAGGGTAGTGTGAGCAAGAGCATCAGGCAAAGGGTAGTGTGACAGTTTATCACAATTATGTTGTATGATGTGGAGGAGATGGTCAGTGTGGTTCTGCTGACAGTGAATTGGCAGCAATAAGTTTGGTTTGTGATGTGGAGATGTAGGAAGGCAGCAACGATTTGATGGTGTGTTGTTGTCGATTATGGCAATGGAACAGTGGCAATGGATGATGTGTTATATTGCAATGTATTGAGGAGTTGTTTGTAGAGTATGGTGAAGTTGAAGTGGTTTGTTATAGGCAATGCAGGATGGTGGTGATATGGGTACTGTGCAGTGGAGAGGAGTTTGAAACTGTAGTTTCAGGTGGTTGGAGAATGTGCACTGTGTGCAGTCTTGCAATGCAGTAGGCAGGGGGTTCAGGGGAATGGAAAAGTGAAGTCTTGTGGTAAGTTGAGTTGTTATGACAGGTTGTTTGAGAAGTGTTTGTATGGAGAATGGCAGACAGTGTTGAACAGAGGTGAGGTGGGGGCAAGGGCAAAAACAGTGAACAATGCACAATGTCAATTTTTTTTTGTAACGACCCGTAATTTTCGATAATTAAAAGTAGTTAATTCAATAAAGTTTTGTGATTTAATGTTGGAAGAAATAAAAAAATTTGTGGTTTAATAATAAGAATGTAATTGGAATAAAATGTGATAGTATTAATTTAACGTAATTTATAATTGCTTTGAATGTAATTCCAATTAATTAAAGTGATTAAAAAGTTATGATTGGTTATAGATTGTAAATATATTGTAATAATGTGTGTATTAATTGATTATTGAATTAAAAGAGCAATTGATAATTCAAATGTTGATTAATTAATGAAATTATGTGTAATAAATTGAAATTTGATAGAATTAGTATAGTGTAAGTTGTTATAACATTTGTTTATAAATAATAAACTTACGAATATTATTAAATGTGGAAATGGTGACAATTGTTAATTGTTACCAATTTATTTAATCAATTATAATTAAATGAAATTAAAATGTTACTTTATAATGAGTTAAGGCGATAATTGTAAAAGGTAAATGCAATAAAATGTATCAAAATGTTAATTATGTTCACAAGACAATAATTGATGTAATAAAAAGAAGTGGATTAAGGATAAATTGATTTATTGGGATCTTAAATTATAATAAAATTGACAAATTCAATGTAATTGAAATATTGCAACTAATATGGTAAAAGATGATGATGGTAGAATATTAGTGTAATAAGGTATAAAGAAATGCTAAGTAGGTCTATAAAGTAATAATTGATTGAATTCAAAGACGAAATCAAATTAAATCAAATTATTGGATTTAAATTTTTAATAAATTGAATTTAATTACAGTTGAAATTGAAACACTGTAATAAGTGCAATATTTAACATTGAAATTTTATGTAAACTTGTCTAAATTAGGATAAATGTCTAGGTAATCAAAAAGGATGAAAATCTGTTAGTTTATAAATTTGAATTGAAAAGGTGATTTAATTAATTGAATAATAATTTATTTAATTAACGTGAAAATAGCCATTTTGGCCACTATCTTGGATTTCGATGAAACCAATTTCATCGGATCCGTAATGGCGAATTATTGTAGGATTTCAAGTTTCATAGTGATCGGACTTGTCATTTGATCGTACGGGCTCGAAACACGCAAAAACCAATTTAATTAAATTTAATTGAAATCAATTTGAAATAAGCTGATTTTATGCCGACTTCTTTATACGGTGGAATTAGGACTTGAAACTTATTCCATTGAGTTTAAAATTATCGAAAATATATATTTTGATATATGGGATGACCCAGTTTCGTTTTGGAAGTGAAACGGGCTTTTCGGGTCGTATTTTTAGTTTCAAATCTATTCGGGTATTATTCATTTTTTATTGGGCTTCGTTAGTATATAATAGTTCTATCCAAACCCTAGTAGCCTTTTTATTCCTCATTACTGTACATACAATTTCATCTGTCTACTTCTCCTTCTCAATGGCAGAAACAGATTCAATCTCAGAACCCTGTTTCAATTTCAAATACAATTTCAAAATTCAAACTCCTCAAACTATATCATATTATATATCAATTCGAAGCTGTCGACGAGCGTAATTCACTGGTGTGATTCGTTTTTCAATCGAATTCACCATTTGCCCAGAATTCGAGGAACCATTCTCGGCCGTTCATCGTGCGTCGATCAACTTCCACTGATCGTCGAATCGCGGGTACCGTGTCGTGGAGAGTGTTGAGGGGAGTTCATCTAGGTGTGTCGCACGTCATTTCAATGGCTAGATCATCGTGCACAATTCGTTAGGGTTTGAAATCATAGCGGCGGCTTTCTTTATTTGATCGACGTTCGGCGCGTGGGGGTGTTGCTCGAGCTAGGAGAACGCGGCCGGAGGAGGGCGCGGCGTTCTGGTGACTGGCGCATGGCCGTTGATGGTGTGGGCGTGGGGGTTTCTGGCGGCTTAGTGAATCGCGTACGCGATTTACAGTGCGAGCATTAGGGTTTCGAACAAGTGATATGTTTGTGGGTTATATTTATTTTAATTTTAAAATCGTTTAACTTCTAATGATATAACTTTCACGTACGAGGTCCAATTCATGTGCGGTTTGTTCCGCTATGATCGTATTGAAATTCCGGACATTATGGAACTATTTTGGACAAATTCTGAGACTATTTGAATTTTGGGCCTAAATTGGACTTTAATTCGATTTAAAATCGAATGTGAGTGTTTTGACCCACTCACAACTACTAGACTATCTTATGTTAGTTAAATTAAATTTATGATGTGAATAGAAATTAATTGATCGATGTTTGGTATGTTAAAATTGTCATTCTAGTTAAATTGGACTTTTATTGCATTTAATCATCATTTAATTCAATATTGAATTTAATTGTCAAATTTAATGCCTGTTAATGATAATTAGTTAATTATTGATGTTTATTGGTTGATTTGGATGATGATTATGATGTATGTTTGATTGTTGATATTGGATGACTGGATGTTGTATTTTTATGTTGTTATAACACTACAAGTTCCCTATGGGTTGAAATGATACATACCCGAATGATCTATAGATTAGGAAAAAGCTGTTATGGGTTGAAATGATAGACTCGAGCGATTTTATGGATTTTTATTTAATTCGGGATTGCGGTTTGAAATGATATATAACCGTCAAAATTTTAAATTGCAGACTGAAATGATAAATATCCGTATAACTTGACCATAGGGTAGAAAATTATATACGGACATCAGATTAGTTAAATTAAATGATTTTTAATTCCTTAAATTTTGAATTTAGTTAACTGGCATTTTGAAATATAAATTGATTTATATAAACTTAATTATTTTGATAATCCAAGTGTTAAAGGTTGAGATTGGAATTGATTTAATGAATTGTTCAAAGGATTTAAATTGGAATTTCAAGGTTGAAGTGTCGAATATAAATGAATTTATCGGAATTTAGTTATTGAAAATGTTTGGATATAACTTTGAAATCTATTTTAAACTATTTTAAACTATTTTAATTTTAATCTATTATAACCTATTTAATCCAATTTGATCTATTTTACCTATCTTAAACTAATTAAATTTATTTAATCTACTTTAAATCTATTTAATATAATTTAAATCTATTAAATCTATTTTAAATTTATTTAATCTATTTAAAATCTATTTAATATAATTTAAAAATCTAATTAAACCATTTTAAATCTAATTAAACCCAATTTAAATCCATTTAAACTATGTTTTACTATTTAATCTATTTTAATCTATTAAACTATTTTTAAACTATTAAAACTATTTCTGACCATCTAAACTATTTTCTAAAATTTCAGACCGTGTAAAGTTGAAGTATTTATATTTAAATCCTTGATGATGATACAACCTAAGTTGGATTTGGAATTGATACCTTTTCGTGAAATGACATATTTGAGTAAATATAATGATTTTGGAACGAGGATTTAATTAACCTATCTTATCAATAAATTCAAAAGTGAATATGATTTCGAAAGAAATATGATTTGAAATCGAATATGATATTTTGATATCAATTGTGGATTGGCTTTTTGAAATGTAAAAGAACCATCCGATGTGTAATAAACATTTGGTTGTTAAAGAGATCAGGATTGGATATTGTCATACTCTCTGCCAATACCGAAAACCACTTTAACAACTGTGTACGTGGAGGAGATTCTAGAAATGAAGTAGGATGGTTTGGAAAACGATTCTGTATGAGGTATTGACATGACCCTGACTCCCGTGAGTCAGCTTAGATGTGACTAAAACAAGAGCTATACCTAGGCCAAGTGAGGTCATTCCTCCGATCGGACATGCTTCTTCGATATCTTATTATGACTTTGTGATGATTTGGTGGCCACCCTTTGATTTTGATTATGGGAGTGTGTTTCGAGGTCGGCGGTAGTAGCTGCTATGCGTTACCACCAGCCTGGTCCTGCAATTGGTAAATCTACAATGGAAATGCCTCGAGTGCCGTGTTCACATGCCCTAGAGCGCCTTCTACGAGTTTGTTTTGTACCGTACCTATGGGGTGTCCTCTAGGTAAACCACCGGTTTGGTGGAGCCTACAGCATTGTATAGACTATGGGAATATATAAAATGCATTAAGGGGGATATTAGTAACGCCTTAACGCTATTTCAATACTTTATTTTATTGTAGACACTATTATAATAGCGTATTGTACTACTTAGTAGATAGTTTAACGGTTCCTTAGGAGATGGGAATCCCGAACATCTCTTAATTACTGCACTCACGTTAGACACTGGATAGGAGATGTCAAACCCCGTAAACATCTCTAATGCCATTGCACTCATAATTATTTAGTGTTGATTTAACTTATATAAGATCTTTTAGTTCTGACTCGAGTGTTTGTCTTTTCGATTCGCTCGGGTCAGTCTGAGCTTTTCAGTTTATCGAAGACGGCTTTCTGGAGGATGAAGACAAAGATTTTGTACTTGTAATATTTAATATATTTATTCCACTTCATCATGTTGCTCCGCTGCATTTATTTATTATTTATTCTTGCTGTATGTAACTCTGGTATGTATTATAAAAGTATAATCAATGTATTTGTAAACAGCTTCATGAACTGTTTATTTGATTATTATATTTTGTCATTCCGTTGCGAGGATCTGTATTTGTTTTTTTCTTTCTCTGCTTTTTTTCTTATTTACCCCATAACAATCTTCCCTTTTGAATGGTTTGAGTCTGACGTGTGTGTTTGCTTAAAACGTCCAAAAAGGCAAGTCGTTACAGTTGGTATCAGAGCTTCGGTTTAGCGGTAACCTTAGCTTTGTGGGGTCTGACTCATTTAAAATAGGGTAGTAATACCCCAGAATGAGTCGCTGAGAGTATATATATGAGAGAGCGTGTTTTTTAGTGTTATAAAAGGTTTGTATTGTGTTAATTTGTTACGTTTTGTATTTATAAATTCTGGTCGGTATATAGGACACTATGGCATCGATAGGAATTTCAAAACACTTAACAGGACAGACCGACACAATATTGTTTTGAAATATAGGTAAATGAAATAATTTTTCCTATTATATATTTTATATATAAAATAATAAATTTTATAAAGGATATAGTTGGATGTAATATGTTGTTTGTTATGTAACGACCCGTTATTTTGGACCATTCGCACCCACACATGTTGGACTTGAATTGTTCAAAATATCAGATTGTTAATTTTTGTTTGGCAAAACTCATCATATACAGTAAAAAAATCAATCATAGAATCACAGACACAGAGTAATACAATAATACGCAGCAGAATAGATAAAATAGTAGTTCATGAAGCTACTATATAAACATCGGAGTTAAAAAATAAAATACAACAGAATATCTCGAATACAGTGAAGTCTTCAGTACGAATAGATGACCTCTCTGAACAAATCAACTGGAAAAGCTGAAAGCTGAATCGATAGTTGGATCTCCAAATGAAGCTCCAAACGCCAAGGGTGAGTCTCAAATGTTGTATCACTCAGTCTGACCCGAGCATAAAGCAAAACACAAAACACTCGAGTCAGGATTAACATTCTTATATCAATAAATCCACCTCAAGTGAAATATCAACTGAAATACATGTAACGACCCAGAATTTCGAACAAATTAAATTGAGAATATTAAATTAATTTTGAATATTTGAACGATGATTTAATTTGAATCCCCGAAATAACTTTGAAATTGGCGATTAAATTTTTAATTTAATCTAGTGTGAGTTGAATAAAATGTTGTATCTTCAATTTTAAGCTGAAGAAAAATATTTCAAACGCTTGTAAAATTCATATTGATAATACTGAAGATAATTGAAACTTCAGAATCGAATTTGAAAACGATTTGTTCCGTTTTGAAATTTATCGTTCGTATCGATATTTAAAAATAGCGTTCCGAGGCACAGTCTCGGAATTCGATGAAACCAGTTCCATTGGGTCCGTAATAGTTTGTTATTACCGGATTTCAAATTCCGTATTTTTCGGAGTTGATATGTGACCGTATGGTTGCAAAACGCGTTGAAGTTTTAAATCGAATTTGATTTAAATTTAACTTTTTAACCTAATCAACTGCAGCACGTTGTCTTCCCTGTGCTTACGCCTTAAAACACGCCGAGAATCACGAAAATTTATCGAGCAAGCACGTATTCCTCTGCCAAGGCACGATATCTTGTCCCTTCCCTCTTCTTTTAAATTAAACAATTTAAACGAATCCTCTCCAGTTTTTCAAAATCAAAGCAAGACAAAATAAATGGCCGTCCACTTTAAATTTAAATCGCGACTTCATTCCTCAGCTAATCGTCGCTCGAGTTCTAGAGTTCGCAATGGCTTTGGGGAAACTCGAGCAAGGGGTCGCGAGCATGCGTGGGGTCGACTGGGCGACGTGGAGGCTCGCGATGGTGACGAAGTGATTCGCGGTGAGTGAAGGCACGCAAATACGCGCGCTCGAATAGGGGAGAAACTCGGCGATGTTCTCAAAGGGGATGTCTTTGGGTGGCGATTAGGGTTGGGAGCAACATCAATTTGGGAGACTCGAACACGAGATGCGGCGGCAGTGGCAATTTGGAATCGCGATGTCGCGACGTGGAGCTCGCGATTGGGGAGTAGTGGTGGCAGCACGGTTGAAGGGTATCACGACATCGATGATTTCGAAGGCACGGCTAAGGGCGATTTCGAGATGATGATGTCGATTTCAGTTCGAACTCGAGCTGGGTGAGTGTCGCGGCAATTCGAGAAGGTTTCACGATGATAGTCAGTAAGGCATCGAAATCTTTGCAGTAAGGTATATTTTGATTTAATTTAATTTACGAAAATATATATACAGTTTATTAAAGTATATATGGATAGACCAATATGAAATGAAATCTTTACATTAATAGAAAAAAAAAATCAAATTTATAATTGTTTTATAAGCAGTTTCAGAAAAAAAAAATACAAGTATAAAGAGTTTTAGTTTGCTTTAAATAATGAATTTGGTGGATAGATAATTAAATTAACTTATTAAATTTATTTTAGTCATTAAAGGATATTTTTTAAATGGAAAATTTATAAGTTAAACTAAAAAGTAAATTTTTAGACGATAAATTATAATGGATAGATTTTTTAGTTAACCTACATAATTATTTTTGGTAACTAGAAAATATTTTATTAAAGAAAAATTTAGTTAAATTTAAATCATTAGTTAAATAAATTTATTTAAAAGAGAATTGGTTTAAAATAAAAACTATCAGTTAATTTAACTATTTAACGGTAATTGATTTATTCGATTATTTCGAATATTGATAAATTGTATTAAATGTTTATATAAGGTCAAATAAAGTCGAGAAAACAAACTGGAATGGAAATGGATGGCAAATAAAAAGCTAAGGTGAGATTTTCTCACTCAAATTGAAAAGTGGAATTTTCAGTTATTGTTTGATTGTCTGTTTGGATTGTTGATATTAGATATTTTAGGATATATCTATATATAGCAATATATACATATTGGCATATGTATATATTGGATTGATTGATTTCCCGCCTCGTATAGCGGATGAGACCCTATTGCGCCGTTAGTAAGCGGATTTTTATAAAATCTATATACCGCGATATTCCACCTCGAAGTGGAATTGGTATTGTGCTAACGTCTTTGGATGCAGGGAAACAGGTTGGAGGGATCCAATTGGACCCCTCATATTGATTGAATTTATTTATACTGTGATATGAATCTGTGAATGATTTTATTGATCATATTGATGCCTGGAAATTGTTTGAAAGCTAAAATTTAGCTGAATGGATGTTTGATATCATTGGATTCCAAAAATAAACGAAATTGAATTTTTGAAATTCAAGTAGGAATTTTTAAGTGAATTAACTTTAGAAATTTAATAAATTTGAAGAAAAGAATTTAAAAGAATAAAGGCTGATTTTTAAAATCTTATTGAATAAATCCCAGAATCAAGTGAAAATGTTAAATAAATGAATTTCGTATAATAGTGATTTTTAAATTGAAGAATTTAATTAAAATTGGATTTCTAAATAGCTTGAAAAAGATAAAGGAATTTATTTTCTTAAAGAGGAATTTATTTAAAAGGAGATAAGTTGGAAATCCCTTTAGGAATTCAATTGGTAAATTGAAATAATTTGGGAAATCAATGTAAAATGATTTCAATTTGAAGAATCCATTTAAAAACAGAATATTGAATAACTTGAGAAAAATAAGGAATTTATTTAGTAGTGATAAATAAAATTAGAAATCAATCTGTAATTGATTTAATATTTGGAAATGAATTTTTGAGAAATCAGTATGGAAATTTTATTTAAGGTTGAAAATAAATTTAGAAATCAATATTGAAATTGATTTGGTATTGAAGTTTTTGCAAATAGAATTGGAATTTATAAAAGTTGTTTATAAATCCGAAATCACTTATTTTGATAAGTAAAAATATAGAAGTTGATAAAAAGAAAATTTATAAGTCGAGGTTGTTATTAAAGTAGAAATAGAATTTATAACCGTGTTTATAAATTCGAAATCGATTGAATTTGATAAATTTAATATAGAAGGTTATTAAAGAAAATATATTCGCGATTTTGGATAGCGAATTATCTTAGAAATAAATGTGTAGAAATGATTGAAATTGGGTTAAGTGAATTATATTCACGATTTTGGACAGTGAATATATTATTAAATAAAATGGATTTATTTTTGAAGAAGTGATATTAAAAATGAAGTTAAACATTTTAAAGAAATGAGATTTAAAATGTATTATGAATCAAAAGCATAGATTTCAACAGTTCTTGTTGAAATAGACGTTTTCGAGAAATATAAGGAAATGGTGGACTATAACACTGTTGTTATAGTAAATGATTTCCAAAAGGAAATGTTTTATATAGTATTGGGATTTTCATATCTATCTTAAAATTCGAATCCCTATACTAGTGATTTTGAGTCGTCGTAACGATGTTTTACGTAACATTCGTTTTGACTCAAATAAATGTTGTTATAGTAAATGATTTCCTTAAAGAATGAATTTATACTTAAATTTGATTTAAGTATATCGAATATTTTCCAAGTGTTGAAAATAAATAGATTTGTGGAACACTTATTTTTAAATAAGTATGGAAATGTTTTCCAAAACGAAATGAGATGTTTTTTGAGAATTTATCTTCTTAAAGATAAATTGAAAATGAATATTGGAATCGATTTGAAAATCGTATATCAGTAGATGTTTTTGAAATATAAATTCACTATGGAATTTATAAAAGAAAGGGAAACTGTTTAGAAAAATAAACGTTGATTTATTTTTGAAGTGTGAAAATTTTATATCTAGTAAAGATATTTTTGAAGATGAAATAATTTGGAAAATTATTTGGAATCTGATGATGTTGCACATCTTTATTGATAGTTAAATAACCGACTATCAATAATTACCTTTAGATTGGTATTTGTTGTGAATTGGATGAATTTGAATGCCACACTTATTTTTGAATAAGCGCTCACTATTCGGGTTAGCCGGGAAAGGACCATGGGGTCGTATAACCCATTCTGAATATGTGATACGTCGTTATGAATTGCATTCGAAGACCGGTGTTGAAGACCGGATATTTTTGAAAACGGAAGGATTACCGTCGAGTTACTCTACATCGGCTGATCTCCGGTTTAGAGGTTTTATCACCCTTAGTGACGGGAAGTCCGGACGTGATTAGAAATTTATCCGGATATGCAAGGGCTTCGTGAGAAGTGCCTTCGGTTCTGTTCGATCCCGGAACAGACTTGTATGGATTGTTTGTCTGACGTTACAATTTGAGATATATAGCTGATTTCTTTCAAATACATTTCTGTTGGTGGCGGAGAATTTATTCTTTTAGCTTAACACCCTTCTCTGAGACGTACGAGCTCAGAGGTTATGTAGTTGAAATTTATCAGCGATATATCCCAATTTGGTAACGTGGCATACTGAGTGTTGCTGTGAAATGATCAGTGTTTGATCATTTGCGATATGATCATTTGTTTGATCTTATATCTTTGTGATCATAGGTTGATCATTTTGTTTGACCCGAAGCATGGCTTTTTGAGAAGCGTAGCTTTGTGGACGAGACTACGTCGAGCCTCACACCCCGGAAATGGTCGAAACAGGAAGGATGCGGCAAGGTTCTAGGGAGTAGCGCCCCTTAGTGTATGTCATTCCTTTTGGATAAAGGTGGTATCATGGTATGGAGCCCAGATACTTAACCTCTGTGGTTGCTGCAAATTTATTACTTTGTGGTTTGTTGGAAATCGGGGATCCTCGGGAAGATCGGTGACGATCGGGGGATGGCATACGCGTGTCAGTAGTTACCTATTTTTGCAGAGGTAACCCGGCCTTGTGTTGGCAGAGATCCGGTTAGGTTCTCGGGTCGTCTATTCCAGGGACGTACCCATCGTGGATAGGAAGTTCCTTAGCCTGACCATTTGTTGGAAATCCAAAGAAACAATACGAGCCTTTACGATTTCAATTGTATAACCTGTCTCCTCAGGAGGCAGCTATAGCAGGCATAATATAATGGTACCTATGCTGGCTAAGATTTATATTATACTTTCGAAATGTTTTCCACTATGCACTAATAATAATATCAAAAAGATTTTGATTTTGCGTAGTAAGCATCTTTGACTATCATAAGAAGAAATCTCCTTCAAGTCTGCGTTTGCATTGTGTGTGTGGTGGGAGGTCTTATGGTAGTTTCATTTTCCAAAAGCATTGCGAATCGACTTTAAATCTTCTTGTTGTTTTAAAGATAAAACTGTTTTACGATCTCACACCAGTCACCATGACTGACTCGGAGTTTATTGTTCCCTTCTAAACTCTGGGTGCCCACCAATTTCCACACGGACAGCCTAGAGTTATATTATCAGGATATTCTGGATATTCTAGAGCTTGGAGATAAGCTGGATGACGAGATGTAGTATTTGTATTTGATAGTATTTATTCCGCTGTGTATTCTGTATGAGGACAAGTTATATAACTGTCCAGTGATGTGATGTATTGTATTGAGTTGTATATTGACTCTGATTGATATATGTATAAAATGATATAGTTCTTTGTTTAAAGATTATTCATTTATCTATTATATATTGTTCCGCTGCGATATGTGAGATTCTGATATTGTTTTCTGTTTCTGTTGTTGTTCTGTTGTTCTTTTTTTTTTCTTCTTCTGCTTTCTTCTTCTTCTCCCTTTTCTTGTTCTTAAAACCCTCACTATTGGAGTTTCCGGCACTCGATTTCTCGGCAGTCGATAAAGTGAGTATCGATGTCGAATTTTCGAAAGTTGAAAATTTCGGTACGTGACAAAGTGGTATCAGAGCATATGGTTAAGCGACAACCCTGCTCTGTTGGGTGTTACTCATTAGAGATAGAGTCAGCAGTACTCTAGAATGAGTTTGAGTGTAATGATAGTTATGAGCGCGTATTTGTTATTTGAATATAAAATTGTTTTGTATTGTGTTGACTTATCGGTTGATTGTTTATAGATTCTGGTCGGTGCAGTCTAGCTAACTGTATCGATAGGGGTTTCTAAACTTTAAACAAGATAAACCGACACAGTATTGTTTTAAATAGGGTAAATGAAATAATTTTGCCCAAAACTATTTTTGTATATAAAAGAAATGATTTTCTGTAAATTATTACAGTATATGGTTGCATGGTTGTTAGGAAAGTGATAATATTGAATGTTATCATTATTATATGAAGTTGAATAAGAAATTGAAATCGTAACTCCAAAGTTAAGAAATAAATCCATATACAAATGAAATTTGAGAATGTAAATTATAAATGTGAATTGTAATTTGAAACGGAATTCCAGAGAAGTTTTTGGGAAATGTTTTGAAAAGGAGTTTGAAAATTTTGGAGATTTGGAAAGTTTAAATCTTTTTGGATTTGAAAATGAATTTCAAAGGTTTTGAAAAATATTTTGGAGAGATGAAAGCTCTAAACTCTTTTCGGTCGCTGGAAAATAACTTCGGCAATGACTGCAGCATCATCGATGTTCATTTTCGGGTTTCCAAAGGAGGAATTGCTGCCATATTGTTTTAAATGGAAAATTTGGGTTTTGTTTTGGAAATTCAAAGGATAATTTGAATTGTTTTCAAATGATTTTGAAATGTTGGTAAGATTCTGGAATACCATATGAAAATATCTATGAATATTATGAAGTTGAATTAGATAAATTGAGACTTGAATTGTGAACTAAATAAAAGAATGGTTCGGAATTTCAAATAAATTCAAGTAAGAAGAAATAAATTTCAAATGAATGGAATTTACAATTGTAAGTGAATAAAATTGAAACTGAATGTTGAAACAAATTTGAATTGTGTGAAATAAAATGAAGCTTTAAGATTAGTTTGAAGTGAACTAAAGATAATTGATGAAATTCAATATTCAGAAGTAAACTGAATCTAAATTAGATTGAAAGTGTAAATTAAATTCAAATGAATGTGAAATGTGAAATTGAATGATAATGGATATAACTTCAATAGTAAACCAGAAATGGTATAAGAAGTTGATATTAGAAGTTTGTAATAAAATTTGCAAAATAGTTGGATGTTATAACTAGATATTATGGCTAGTAGATATACAGGTATAAAGGGAATTGGAATTTAATTTCGAAGATAAATTTGAATTGCTCGAAAAAGGTATGTATTTGAATTTCAAATATGAGATTTGCTGATTTCTAGTCTAGCCGCTTGGCTTTTTCTTTTTCTTTTTGGAATCTGAGAGTCCGTAGGGACGTTTTGTAGTCGTACCGTATTAGCCGCGCAAAGGAGACGTTGGCGAAATTTTTCGAAAATTTAGGGCGTTAGAAAATTTTTGAGAAAATTTGAAAGTTTAAATTTGAATTTAAACTTAAAATTGAATTGTTAAGAAAACAATGTTGTTTGAAATCGGTAATTGAAGTTGAAAATTTAGTTGAATTAATAACGAATCTTTAGTAGAAAGATTTGTTTTGATAAATGTGATAAAACTATTGGATTGTGAAAAATAGTAGACGAGTTAAGGACCATTTTTCCTAACTTGTAATTTCGAGGACGAAATTCTTTTATGGGGGGAAGTCTGTAACGACCCAGAATTTCGAACAAATTAAATTGAGAATATTAAATTAATTTTGAATATTTGAACGATGATTTAATTTGAATCCCCGAAATAACTTTGAAATTGGCGATTAAAATTTTAATTTAATCTAGTGTGAGTTGAATAAAATGTTGTATCTTCAATTTTAAGCTGAAGAAAAATATTTCAAACGCTTGTAAAATTCATATTGATAATACTGAAGATAATTGAAACTTCAGAATCGAATTTGAAAACGATTTGTTCCGTTTTGAAATTTATCGTTCGTATCGATATTTAAAAATAGCGTTCCGAGGCACAGTCTCGGAATTCGATGAAACCAGTTCCATTGGGTCCGTAATAGTTTGTTATTACCGGATTTCAAATTCCGTAGTTTTCGGAGTTGATATGTGACCGTATGGTTGCAAAACGCGTTGAAGTTTTAAATCGAATTTGATTTAAATTTAACTTTTTAACCTAATCAACTGCAGCACGTTGTCTTCCCTGTGCTTACGCCTTAAAACACGCCGAGAATCACGAAAATTTATCGAGCAAGCACGTATTCCTCTGCAAAGGCACGATCTCTTGTCCCTTCCCTCTTCTTTTAAATTAAACAATTTAAACGAATCCTCTCCAGTTTTTCAAAATCAAAGCAAGACAAAATAAATGGCCGTCCACTTTAAATTTAAATCGCGACTTCATTCCTCAGCTAATCGTCGCTCGAGTTCTAGAGTTCGCAATGGCTTTGGGGAAACTCGAGCAAGGGGTCGCGAGCATGCGTGGGGTCGACTGGGCGACGTGGAGGCTCGCGATGGTGACGAAGTGATTCGCGGCGAGTGAAGGCACGCAAATACGCGCGCTCGAATATGGGAGAAACTCGGCGATGTTCTCAAAGGGGATGTCTTTGGGTGGCGATTAGGGTTGGGAGCAACATCAATTTGGGAGACTCAAACACGAGATGCGGCGGCAGTGGCAATTTGGAATCGCGATGTCGCGACGTGGAGCTCGCGATTGGGGAGTAGTGGTGGCAGCACGGTTGAAGGCTATCACGACATCGATGATTTCGAAGGCACGGCTAAGGGCGATTTCGAGATGATGATGTCGATTTCAGTTCGAACTCGAGCTGGGTGAGTGTCGCGGCAATTCGAGAAGGTTTCACGATGATAGTCAGTAAGGCATCGAAATCTTTGTAGTAAGGTATATTTTGATTTAATTTAATTTACGAAAATATATATACAGTTTATTAAAGTATATATGGATAGACCAATATGAAATGAAATCTTTACATTAATAGAAAAAAAAAATCAAATTTATAATTGTTTTATAAGCAGTTTCAGAAAAAAAATACAAGTATAAAAAGTTTTAGTTTGCTTTAAATAATGAATTTGGTGGATAGATAATTAAATTAACTTATTAAATTTATTTTAGTCATTAAAGGATATTTTTTAAATGGAAAATTTATAAGTTAAACTAAAAAGTAAATTTTTAGACGATAAATTATAATGGATAGATTTTTTAGTTAACCTACATAATTATTTTTGGTAACTAGAAAATATTTTATTAAAGAAAAATTTAGTTAAATTTAAATCATTAGTTAAATAAATTTATTTAAAAGAGAATTGGTTTAAAATAAAAACTATCAGTTAATTTAACTATTTAACGGTAATTGATTTATTCGATTATTTCGAATATTGATAAATTGTATTAAATGTTTATACAAGGTCAAATAAAGTCGAGAAAACAAACTGGAATGGAAATGGATGGCAAATAAAAAGCTAAGGTGAGATTTTCTCACTCAAATTGAAAAGTGGAATTTTCAGTTATTGTTTGATTGTCTGTTTGGATTGTTGATATTAGATATTTTAGGATATATCTATATATAGCAATATATACATATTGGCATATGTATATATTGGATTGATTGATTTCCCGCCTCGTATAGCGGATGAGACCCTATTACGCCGTTAGTAAGCGGATTTTTATAAAACCTATATACCGCGATATTCCACCTCGAAGTGGAATTGGTATTGTGCTAACGTCTTTGGATGCAGGGAAACAGGTTGGAGGGATCCAATTGGACCCCTCATATTGATTGAATTTATTTATACTGTGATATGAATCTGTGAATGATTTTATTGATCATATTGATGCCTGGAAATTGTTTGAAAGCTAAAATTTAGCTGAATGGATGTTTGATATCATTGGATTCCAAAAATAAACGAAATTGAATTTTTGAAATTCAAGTAGGAATTTTTAAGTGAATTAACTTTAGAAATTTAATAAATTTGAAGAAAAGAATTTAAAAGAATAAAGGCTGATTTTTAAAATCTTATTGAATAAATCCCAGAATCAAGTGAAAATGTTAAATAAATGAATTTCGTATAATAGTGATTTTTAAATTGAAGAATTTAATTAAAATTGGATTTCTAAATAGCTTGAAAAAGATAAAGGAATTTATTTTCTTAAAGAGGAATTTATTTAAAAGGAGATAAGTTGGAAATCCCTTTAGGAATTCAATTGGTAAATTGAAATAATTTGGGAAATCAATGTAAAATGATTTCAATTTGAAGAATCCATTTAAAAACAGAATATTGAATAACTTGAGAAAAATAAGGAATTTATTTAGTAGTGATAAATAAAATTAGAAATCAATCTGTAATTGATTTAATATTTGGAAATGAATTTTTGAGAAATCAGTATGGAAATTTTATTTAAGGTTGAAAATAAATTTAGAAATCAATATTGAAATTGATTTGGTATTGAAGTTTTTGCAAATAGAATTGGAATTTATAAAAGTTGTTTATAAATCCGAAATCACTTATTTTGATAAGTAAAAATATAGAAGTTGATAAAAAGAAAATTTATAAGTCGAGGTTGTTATTAAAGTAGAAATAGAATTTATAACCGTGTTTATAAATTCGAAATCGATTGAATTTGATAAATTTAATATAGAAGGTTATTAAAGAAAATATATTCGCGATTTTGGATAGCGAATTATCTTTGAAATAAATGTGTAGAAATGATTGAAATTGGGTTAAGTGAATTATATTCATGATTTTGGACAGTGAATATATTATTAAATAAAATGGATTTATTTTTGAAGAAGTGATATTAAAAATGAAGTTAAACATTTTAAAGAAATGAGATTTAAAATGTATTATGAATCAAAAGCATAGATTTCAACAGTTCTTGTTGAAATAGACGTTTTCGAGAAATATAAGGAAATGGTGGACTATAACACTGTTGTTATAGTAAATGATTTCCAAAAGGAAATGTTTTATATAGTATTGGGATTTTCATATCTATCTTAAAATTCGAATTCCTATACTAGTGATTTTGAGTCATCGTAACGATGTTTTACGTAACATTCGTTTTGACTCAAATAAATGTTGTTATAGTAAATGATTTCCTTAAAGAATGAATTTATACTTAAATTTGATTTAAGTATATCGAATATTTTCCAAGTGTTGAAAATAAATAGATTTGTGGAACACTTATTTTTAAATAAGTATGGAAATGTTTTCCAAAACGAAATGAGATGTTTTTTGAGAATTTATCTTCTTAAAGATAAATTGAAAATGAATATTGGAATCGATTTGAAAATCGTATATTAGTAGATGTTTTTGAAATATAAATTCACTATGGAATTTATAAAAGAAAGGGAAACTGTTTAGAAAAATAAACGTTGATTTATTTTTGAAGTGTGAAAATTTTATATCTAGTAAAGATATTTTTGAAGATGAAATAATTTGGAAAATTATTTGGAATCTGATGATGTTGCGCATCTTTATTGATAGTTAAATAACCGACTATCAATAATTACCTTTAGATTGGTATTTGCTGTGAATTGGATGAATTTGAATGCCACACTTATTTTTGAATAAGCGCTCACTATTCGGGTTAGCCGGGAAAGGACCATGGGGTCGTATAACCCATTTCGAATATGTGATACGTCGTTATGAATTGCATTCGAAGACCGGTGTTGAAGACCGGATATTTTTGAAAACGGAAGGATTACCGTCGAGTTACTCTACATCGGCTGATCTCCGGTTTAGAGGTTTTATCACCCTTAGTGACGGGAAGTCCGGACGTGATTAGAAATTTATCCGGATATGCAAGGGCTTCGTGAGAAGTGCCTTCGGTTCTGTTCGATCCCGGAACAGACTTGTATGGATTGTGTGTCTGACGTTACAATTTGAGATATATAGCTGATTTCTTTCAAATACATTTCTGTTGGTGGCGGAGAATTTATTCTTTTAGCTTAACACCCTTCTCTGAGACGTACGAGCTCAGAGGTTATGTAGTTGAAATTTATCAGCGATATATCCCAATTTGGTAACGTGGCATACTAAGTGTTGCTGTGAAATGATCAGTGTTTGATCATTTGCGATATGATCATTTGTTTGATCTTATATCTTTGTGATCATAGATTGATCATTTTTTTTGACCCGAAGCATGGCTTTTTGAGAAGCGTAGCTTTGTGGACGAGACTACGTCGAGCCTCACACCCCGGAAATGGTCGAAACAGGAAGGATGCGGCAAGGTTCTAGGGAGTAGCGCCCCTTAGTGTATGTCATTCCTTCTGGATAAAGGTGGTATCATGGTATGGAGCCCAGATACTTAACCTCTGTGGTTGCTGCAAATTTATTACTTTGTGGTTTGTTGGAAATCGGGGATCCTCGGGAAGATCGGTGACGATCGGGGGATGGCATACGCGTGTCAGTAGTTACCTATTTTTGCAGAGGTAACCCGGCCTTGTGTTGGCAGAGATCCGGTTAGGTTCTCGGGTCGTCTATTCCAGGGACGTACCCATCGTGGATAGGAAGTTCCTTAGCCTGACCATTTGTTGGAAATCCAAAGAAACAATACGAGCCTTTACGATTTCAATTGTATAACCTGTCTCCTCAGGAGGCAGCTATAGCAGGCATAATATAATGGTACCTATGCTAGCTAAGATTTATATTATACTTTCGAAATGTTTTCCACTATGCACTAATAATAATATCAAAAAGATTTTGATTTTGCGTAGTAAGCATCTTTGACTATCATAAGAAGAAATCTCCTCCAAGTCTGCGTTTGCATTGTGTGTGTGGTGGGAGGTCTTATGGTAGTTTCATTTTCCAAAAGCATTGCGAATCGACTTTAAATCTTCTTGTTGTTTTAAAGATAAAACTGTTTTACGATCTCACACCAGTCACCATGACTGACTCGGAGTTTATTGTTCCCTTTTAAACTCTGGGTGCCCACCAATTTCCACACGGGCAGCCTAGAGTTATATTATCAGGATATTCTGGATATTCTGGAGCTTGGAGATAAGCTGGATGACGAGACGTAGTATTTGTATTTGATAGTATTTATTCCGCTGTGTATTCTGTATGAGGACAAGTTATATAACTGTCCAGTGATGTGATGTATTGTATTGAGTTGTATATTGACTCTGATTGATGTATGTATAAAATGATATAGTTCTTTGTTTAAAGATTATTCATTTATCTATTATATATTGTTCCGCTGCGATATGTGAGATTCTGATATTGTTTTCTGTTTCTGTTGTTGTTCTGTTGTTCTTTTTTTTTCTTTCTTCTTCTGCTTTCTTCTTCTTCTCCCTTTTCTTGTTCTTAAAACCCTCACTATTGGAGTTTCCGGCACTCGATTTCTCGGCAGTCGATAAAGTGAGTATCGATGTCGAATTTTCGAAAGTCGAAAATTTCAGTACGTGACAATACAAGTAACTTAAAGGATGTTTGGGATAACCATCCTCTAAGGATCTGCGGAACTATCTACAATGTAGAAATATACACTATAACACCGTGGTCATTCAATTTAATTTATACTTCAAACCAAAATTTCATTTCATTTCGAATATATCTATTTTCCTAAATAATTTATAAAGTAAAGTATTTATAATTTCCTCAAGTCTCACAAATCGATTCAAATCAACTCAAATTCCAAATTTCAATTTAATTCAATCTAAAATTTTCCATTTTAATTCAATTCAGTTTCTAAATAACAAATTCAAATTATTGATTTCAAATACAGATCTGAATCACAAAATAAACCATTTAAATTCCAATATATTTCAAAGCTTTAATATTCAACAATTTCAAAGTTAAATTTAACAGTTTCATATAGCTCTTGATTTAACTTCATTTATTATTTAAATCAGGGAATATTCACTTAATAAATTCAATATCATTTAACTAGCCTTAAATTACATTTTCACTAAATATTTCCTTAACTTTATTTAAACAAGAAATATTTATAAAGTTACTTAAATCAAACCCAAGTTACAAATCATATCTTAAATCTCTATTTCAATAAGTTTCAAATCGGTTTAATTAAATAAAATTATCTTCCCAACCTTAACTTATTCAAATTATTACCGAAATCTATTTCGAAACATAAATTTAAATACTTAACCCTATTATATGTATTAAATCAATCTTAATTAAATTAAATATTATTATTAAATCTATATATATATATATATATCATTACCATTTATATATAATAGTTTAAGAATCAACATTTATTAAAACCATATATTTCTTCCCAAAATCCATAGAATTTATTTTCAAAATATTTATATATATGGACCAACGGTGTCTGTATATATATCTATCATATGGTTAAGTGCTACGGATATTTATCATCTCAATCCGTAATTTAAATATATACGGGTAGATATCATTTCGACCCGTAATCCCAAATTCAATCAAATGAAAATTGCTTGGGTCTACCATTTCAACCCATAATGATTTCTCCTATTCTAAAGTCCGTTTGGGTATGTATCATTTCAACCCATAGTGAATTATATACTAACAGGGAACTTGCAGAGTGATAACAAATATTAAAATAATATAACATGCATATATCATCAATAACAATATAAGCAACAGGATATGGTGTCATATCCCACAGGTGAACAGTTACAGATAATAGCATATATAACAATTTAAAATAACTACAGCAACATATTTCAATTATCGTTTCAATTGAAATCAAATCTAATAAATATAAGAACGTTAATCGTGAGTGATTGCTCACCTTTTGAGGCTAGAAATGAACGAGAATGAGATGAGTTATGAATCCAAGCAGGAATTCCAAAGCAAAGCTAGATGGACACGAATTGGACGAACAAAGCTGATAATCAAGATTTGATAAAACGAATCAAAACTGGATCGACGAAGAAAATTGGTATAGGTGAACTATAATTGTAATATCCCGGAAATTTTGACAATATCAATTTAATAATCTGTTTAATAATCAAATTGATATGGATAATCTTTGATAATAAGATTTGAATTTAATTTAATAATCTGATTAAATTAGTATTAATTGATGATTTTATCTTTTAAAAGTTAATAAGATATTTCTATTTGAATATATATATTTATTTATATATATTGTAAATAGAAGCTTTGATAAATTGGGAATTTATATTTAATTTAATCTGGACTTTTCAAAGATATTTAAATAAGTAATTTTATAGTTTTAAAATACTTTAAGAAAATATTTTAATTGGTTTAAGATATTTTTAACTTAAGTTTAAATAAATAAGATTTACAAAATTGGTTTGTTTTATTTCTTTTTAAATATTTCTTAATAAAGAGATAATTTCTTTTATAAATTATTTAAAATTGGTAAATGTGTTATTTTCAAACAATATTAATAATGTATTGTTTTATATATAAAAATAAATAGATTTTAAAGGAAATAGAATTTGTTATTTTCAAAAATTTAATGTGTAGTTATATATGTATATATATAAGTTGATTGATTTTCTTTGATTTAAATTTGAATAAGTATATAGTTATTAGAAATTTGTTAATTAAAGCTTTATCCATTTATAAAATTCATTTTTGCATGTAAAATTATATGTGTAAATTAGTAAAACCATCTAAGCACATGTGTCAACATGTTAATATAGGAAGATGACAAATGTCATTTTGTATTTCATTTTTTCTTTGATTTTTAAATAAACCATAAATTAAGTTATATAAGCATACCTCTCCAATTTCTTTTTCTTTTCTTATCTTTTCATTTGCAAAAACAAAGACAAAACCAAAATCAGAAAATATACCAAACCGAAATCATCTTCAAATCAAAACTGAAATTCATCTCAAACCTGAATTCATCTTCAAAAGTTAAATTCTCAAATAATCAACCTGAAAATCATTTCCAATTCAAAAGAAAACCCTGTCACATTCTTCAAATTTCAGATCAGATGCAAATCTATAACTTTCTCAAATACAAGATTAAAAGCTTGTAAATTCTTTTTATTTTTAGCCTGCAAACACTCCTAAAAAACAATCTGTAATCTTCAAAAGTTCAAATGCCTGAAAACCACCAAAGATTTGAAACCATTTGTTCTTGCAAACCTGTAACCATTTTCCTGTTTCAAAATTCAAGTCCGTAGTCATTTCCAAGGATGCATGCAATATAACCTGAGGCAACAACAAGTTTTCAAGAGCTTTTCAGTTTCAAAAGCAAGTGTTTTCAGTTTTCAAAACAAGCAGATGAATTCAAAGCAAATTCAGTTTTTCAAAGCTTATAGTCTATCACTTCTCTGTTCATCAATTATCTGGTGAGTAAACATCTCAACTTAAAAACAGTTTTTAAAAATATGTTGTTATATAAATGCATGTGATGAATTGCTGTGAATATGGTTGAATATGTTATGATGTGAATGAATGCATATATATGAATATCTGTGCATATGAATATGAATGTATATGTCTATCCTGTTCTCTGTTTTTAAAAAGTGAGTAAACCTATTTATTAAAAAAAAAACAGTTCAAATCTGAGATATAATTTGGATGCATGTGAATGTGTGAGATAAATGTTGGATTGCATGGATGTTTTAGCATGAATATAAACTTGAATTGATATGTATAGTGTGGATATGTCTGTATATATAATTTTGGTCTCTGTAGTTTTCACAGTTTCTTGAATTTCTTCTAAAAATCCATATCTCCAAATATAAGCAATCTTAAACTTGGATCTTTAATGAAATATGATTATAACAACATGATATCAACTCTAAAAATAGTTTTAGGGTGTTAAATTTAACAAATAATTTTTAAAATGGGTATAACAGTGAAAATATATATATGTAAGAAAAATGAACCAATTCAATTTCTGTTTTGAATTTCATGGATGAATTCGTGGTTGTAAATCACGATTTTTAAAATACATTTAGTGATTTTTAGATCAATAATCACTGGGAATTTCTGGGATGATCGAGATTTGGGAATATGCAAAATTCCGGTGATCGGCGTGATGTTGTTGGATGACGTTTGGTCTGGAGGTGGCCAATGTAGTGAGGTTCTCTGGAAAAATGGAGATGGATTTTTCTGATGATCGAAATGTGGGGTCGTAGCTAAACTAGGGTTCTTCTCTGTGTTTTAGTCGAGGATGTTTGCGAAGGGATTTCGTTGGCTATGGCGTATCGGAATCAATCGCATGAGGGTAAGTCGTTGCGTCATGTCGTGGAGCAACTCTGGAAGGATGGGCGAGTTTTCTGGTGATGGAGTTCGTCGTTGGCGAGGAGTTTGGGGGATTGGGTTTGGTTACAGTTTTGGCTCGTTCGAGTTCGAATTTATTTTTGTAATCGATTTGGGAATCTGGGCGATCGAGGTAGATATCGAAGTCGATGTCGACTTGGTGAAGATCAGCAAGATGGTCGGAGGGGACTGGAGCTTGCGTGCACGTGCACGTGTGCACGTATGGGTCTGGTGATAATAGATTGGGGAAGAAGAAGAATGCTCAGGAGTGGTCTCGGGGAAACGTGAGTGCGACTCGAAGTAAGTGCTGATCGCGAGGGACTCGGGGCAGGCTCGTGTGATTTTGGGGTTTGCTCGGTTTTAATTGTAGTGTTAACCTGGTTTTAATTGAGAAGAAATTTTAGTTGCCAGGTTTTAATTTTTAGGAGAAAATCTAAGTTCTCGTTTTAAAAAGTAAAGGTAAGTTAAATTAATCAAGGTTTCAAAAAGAATGTTTAGCCAAATTTAAAAGTATATTTAAATAATATGTTTTCAAGATTTAAAATGTTTTAAATTGTTTGTTTAAAAGTAATTATATATTGGATTATTATATAATTAATTTCTAAATATTTTAAAATGAAATTTGATGATGAAATTAGGAAGTGTATTTAACTTTAATCAATCAATAAGTTTTCAAATGTTTATAAATTTATTTCAAGCTTTTAAATTAAATGAGATTTAAATGATGAAATTAAGTAAATTAATTAAAGGATATTTAATTAGAGTGTTTAATTAAGGTAAATAGTTTATCTTAATTAATTAAGGTACTATTAAGTAATTAAAGTATAATTACTTAATTAATTGAAGATAGGTAATTAATTAATTAAGATAATTACTTTGGTTTAATTAAGGATTAATTACTTATTGTAATTAATTGAAGTTAATTTGATTTAGTTTAAGTTAATTAATTAAGTTTAATTAATTTAGAATAATCAAGAGATGATTTGATAATAATTACTTAAAGTAATTATTAAGGTATGATTATTTAGGGAAGTAAATAGTAAGATAATTACTGGAAGTAATTAGTTGAATAATGATTTTATAGAAGTAATTTGAGTTAATTACTTTGAATAATTAATCAAGAGATTAATTAAGGAATTAATTAAGGAGTAATTAATTTAGTTAATGGAAGTAATTAAGGGGAGTTAATTACTAGATGAGATTAATCAAGGGTGATTAATAAATGTTGTTTAATTAAAGGTTAATTACTTAATGTAATTAATTTAATTAAGTAATTAATAATTAAGTTGTAATTAAGGATCATTAATTAATATAATTAATGATGTAATTAAGATTGGTTAATTAAGTAATAATTAATAAATGAAGTAATTAATCAATGTAATTAATTAAGGATTAATGTAATTAATTATAGTTGATTAAGTTAATTAATTTTAGTAAATTAATTAATGAAGTAATTAAAGGTTAATTACTATAAGTGGATAAGGATAATTAATTTAAGTAATTAATTGAGAATAAATTACTTGAATGTAATCAAAGATAATTAATCAAGATGATTAATTGAAATGAATTATTAGAGGATAATTAATTAATTGATTGTAATTAATTAATGGTTAAGTAAGATGGATTTATAAAATGAAGTAATTAATTTAATTCAATTTAAATTAAATTAAGAAGATATAAATCATTACTTATGAATGGGTGTTAGTATTGGATACTTGACATTGATTGATATCTCTGATGAGATATATGCTGTATGATATGGATGTTAGTTGAATTGAATGGATTATCTGATAATGTTGATTATCTGTGTGAATTATCTTCCTTTGTGAATAAAGATAATGAATTGAATTGTTTTACCCTTAAAACAACTTGGCCTTAAAAGATACGCTTTGGATTTCGATGAGACCGGGATCGGGTTTCCGTATACCGGATTTCCAGGTCTGGAGACCCGAATACCACATCGATCCAAATTAACGATAGGTCGTGAATCAAGTGAAGATGAAGGTTCAGAGTGCAAGGGTTATTGTCGTTAACTCTGAGGGTGATTCCAAAACGAGTGTAACGAGATAATGCCTTCTGTTTCGTTCGAACCCGGAACGAACTTGTATGGACTGAATGCTTTCAGAACATCGTCAGGAGGACGATGAGCATTCTAAGTGATGTGTTCTTTTCTAAGGTAATCGTGACCTCAAGCCTCACAAACCGGGAATGGCTAAAACAGGGGAGGTGCAGCAAGGTTAGTGGGTAGCACCCAAGTAGGACAAGGTTACCTCTGTCTAGATGTTCCTTTCTATTTTCGACTTAGTGGTGCGGTTGCTGATCCCAACCGTGAGGTATCTTGTGCGGGAATTATCCAGTAAGGGATGTTCCGACCTTGTGTTGTAGGGGATTGGGAGTGATCCTCGGTACGGTGATCTAGGCCACGTACTGTGACGGGCGGTACCCCGGTAGCCCTGCCATTGTATGGAATCCAAACTCCAATAAGTGCCGTACGATTTAGTTTTGCCAACTATGTTGGAACGTGAGATGTAAGCATTCCAGCTATTTCTGTATTTTACTTGAAAACCCTAGACCCTATTATAATATAACCGGATTTCCTATCAAATGTTTTGGTTAGCGTAAGGTAAAAACTTTTCCATGTTTATGTGTGGGAAGTCTTACGTGATACCTTTGTTTTCAAAAAAGTTTTGAAGTTAAACAATTTTAACCCGTTTACTCACACCAGACCCATGTCTGACCCAAGTGTTTATTTTCTGTTTTATTAAACTCTTGGGTACTCAAATTTTTACGAGTAGCCAAGGGATTCAGGTTAGCTTTGACGAATCTATGTAGGAGATATGGAGCAGGAGGCTTCAGCATTCGTATATAGATAGTAGTTTCCGCTGTGTTGATCTTGTTTAGATCTTTGTTTTGTATTGAGATGTAATAACTAGACAGATGTTTATAACTGTCTAGTATATGAGATGTAATCTGTGTAACTCTGATAAGTGTTGTATATGATACTATGAAATAGTTATGTGATATATTATATTTTGTTTCGTTCTGCTGTGAGATTCTGATATTGTTTAGTTCTTTCTTTCTCTTCTTTTCTCTTTTCTATCCCTTTCTTTCTTATTAGCGATACGACTTTCTATGGAGAGAAAGTCGTGGTCGTTACAGTGGTATCAGAGCAAGGTTGAGTGAATACCTAGGCTCTGAAGTGGTGTCTATCTTGAGAGCGCGTAATTGTTAGTTATATAAAAATGGTTTTATATTGTGTTAATTGATCGGTTGAGTGGTATATGGATTCTGGTCAATACGAGTAGCTAACGTTATTGATAGGGATCTCTAAACACTTGAACCAGGTCAACGGACACAATATTGTTTTAAAGAGGTAGATGAAATAATTTTACCCAGAAATAATTTCTATATAAAAAGTATCATTTTAAATATATATATATTTATGTATTTCTACCTATTTGTTGGGTTACCTGTTCGGGTTTTCCAATATAAGTTATAAAGGTAGATAAGGTGGTGGTGTGTGTAACACGACTATCAATGGTTGGAATTTGAATGTTGAGGTTGGAAGTGTATCTGTCGAGACTGTAGACCCAATACCGTCTCGAGTAAGCTTTGCTGTGGTGAAGGATTTCATCGATCTCCGAAGGAAACTGTAATGGTTCGGAGTTTATCTTTGAAGTTTGGATGAGTAAAGTTGGATCTGTCGATTGAACAGAAGTGAGTGATGGTACCTTGATACCTCAGGTAATAGTAGCTGTATGATGAGATACAGTGACGATGGATGTTCCCGAAGATGTTTTCTTTGGAACAAGCTTAAGGAAGTGTATCTGCTTCGGTGTTGTGGCTGAGTTCAGCATGGTGTTTCTGTTTTGTTTGAGGTTCGAGTTTCTCGAAGAGCTTTGATTTGGGAATCTTTGGCATGTGTGGCAGCAGTGCAGCTCGGAGTATTCTGTGATGGCAGGAAGTTTTCTGGATGAGCAGTTTTTCTGGAAGTGAAGTTCAGAAGCAGCAGAGTGGATCCATTTCTTCGATAAATTGGATAAATAAGTGTAAGCTGTTCTGATTGGTAAAGAGGAACAGTTTTTCTTTGGAATTAGGCTGGGTTGATCGCAAAAGTGACTTGCGATTGTCTGAGTGTTCTCTTGGGTTGTCAGAGTTTTTCTGGATGTCTTCAGAGAAGTCAGAAGTTTGTCCGCATCTGAAGGTTGAGTTTTCTTATCGACTGGATTCCAGGAATGATACCGGTGGTTCAGTCTAGTGGAAGGATGTTTCCTAGAGATGGAGTTGGTGAAGCAGCTCAAGTTTTGCTGGAGTATCTGAGTTTTCTTTATGGATCAGTGAACCTTATTTCTGGAATAAGTTGTCCAGTCTGTGCTTGTGTTCTACCTCAGATCAGAGTTGAGCAGCGAAAGCAGTTTGGAGTGTATCTCTGGATGGGAGAAGTAAGTTTGGAATCTACGGATAATTGTGAAGTAGAGTTGTGTTTGGATCTCGTCTGTGTTCTGATTTGGATAAGTATTTGGTCTTCTGAATTGAATTGTCAGTTTGGATAACTAGAATTCATTGAGTTTTACGTATCTCTGAGGGAATACGTATTTGATCTATCTCTGGTTTTAGAATCTGCAGTTTGGGAAGTTTGGTAGTTGAGTCAGACTCGTCTGTAGTCTGATATTCTGTTTAGTTCTGTAGATCTAGATGAGTAGGAGATCTATAGCTTAGTAATTTAGATTGTTTGTAGAGCGAGTATCCCGGTATATATATATACTTGGGGAAACTCGAGGAATTTTATCTAGAATTTAGTCTAGATAGTTAGAATTGTTTGATTGGATGAATTGGTTGCTATGGTTGCTAGCATATGGATGATAGTATATGCTTGTGTTTTAAATTAAAATCTTTAATAAGATTATTAAATTACCTTTGTTTAAATTTCGAGGACGAAATTATTTTAAGGGGGGAGGAATGTAATATCCCGGAAATTTTGACAATATCAATTTAATAATCTGTTTAATAATCAAATTGATATGGATAATCTTTGATAATAAGATTTGAATTTAATTTAATAATCTGATTAAATTAGTATTAATTGATGATTTTATCTTTTAAAAGTTAATAAGATATTTCTATTTGAATATATATATTTATTTATATATATTGTAAATAGAAGCTTTGATAAATTGGGAATTTATATTTAATTTAATCTGGACTTTTCAAAGATATTTAAATAAGTAATTTTATAGTTTTAAAATACTTTAAGAAAATATTTTAATTGGTTTAAGATATTTTTAACTTAAGTTTAAATAAATAAGATTTACAAAATTGGTTTGTTTTATTTCTTTTTAAATATTTCTTAATAAAGAGATAATTTCTTTTATAAATTATTTAAAATTGGTAAATGTGTTATTTTCAAACAATATTAATAATGTATTGTTTTATATATAAAAATAAATAGATTTTAAAGGAAATAGAATTTGTTATTTTCAAAAATTTAATGTGTAGTTATATATGTATATATATAAGTTGATTGATTTTCTTTGATTTAAATTTGAATAAGTATATAGTTATTAGAAATTTGTTAATTAAAGCTTTATCCATTTATAAAATTCATTTTTGCATGTAAAATTATATGTGTAAATTAGTAAAACCATCTAAGCACATGTGTCAACATGTTAATATAGGAAGATGACAAATGTCATTTTGTATTTCATTTTTTCTTTGATTTTTAAATAAACCATAAATTAAGTTATATAAGCATACCTCTCCAATTTCTTTTTCTTTTCTTATCTTTTCATTTTGCAAAAACAAAGACAAAACCAAAATCAGAAAATATACCAAACCGAAATCATCTTCAAATCAAAACTGAAATTCATCTCAAACCTGAATTCATCTTCAAAAGTTAAATTCTCAAATAATCAACCTGAAAATCATTTCCAATTCAAAAGAAAACCCTGTCACATTCTTAAAATTTCAGATCAGATGAAAATCTATAACTTTCTCAAATACAAGATTAAAAGCTTGTAAATTCTTTTTATTTTTAGCCTGCAAACACTCCTCAAAAACAATCTGTAATCTTCAAAAGTTCAAATGCCTGAAAACCACCAAAGATTTGAAACCATTTGTTCTTGCAAACCTGTAACCATTTTCCTGTTTCAAAATT
The DNA here is from genome assembly GCA_030737815.1 of Allium fistulosum. NCBI lineage: Eukaryota > Viridiplantae > Streptophyta > Magnoliopsida > Asparagales > Amaryllidaceae > Allium > Allium fistulosum. Next base: position 1,170,815,131 of record CM060902.1, on the reverse strand, counting down.
CAAGTCCGTAGTCATTTCCAAGGATGCATGCAATATAACCTGAGGCAACAACAAGTTTTCAAGAGCTTTTCAGTTTCAAAAGCAAGTGTTTTCAGTTTTCAAAACAAGCAGATGAATTCAAAGCAAATTCAGTTTTTCAAAGCTTATAGTCTATCACTTCTCTGTTCATCAATTATCTGGTGAGTAAACATCTCAACTTAAAAACAGTTTTTAAAAATATGTTGTTATATAAATGCATGTGATGAATTGCTGTGAATATGGTTGAATATGTTATGATGTGAATGAATGCATATATATATGAATATCTGTGCATATGAATATGAATGTATATGTCTATCCTGTTCTCTGTTTTTAAAAAGTGAGTAAACCTATTTATTAAAAAAAAAACAGTTCAAATCTGAGATATAATTTGGATGCATGTGAATGTGTGAGATAAATGTTGGATTGCATGGATGTTTTAGCATGAATATAAACTTGAATTGATATGTATAGTGTGGATATGTCTGTATATATAATTTTGGTCTCTGTAGTTTTCACAGTTTCTTGAATTTCTTCTAAAAATCCATATCTCCAAATATAAGCAATCTTAAACTTGGATCTTTAATGAAATATGATTATAACAACATGATATCAACTCTAAAAATAGTTTTAGGGTGTTAAATTTAACAAATAATTTTTAAAATGGGTATAACAGTGAAAATATATATATGTAAGAAAAATGAACCAATTCAATTTCTGTTTTGAATTTCATGGATGAATTCGTGGTTGTAAATCACGATTTTTAAAATACATTTAGTGATTTTTAGATCAATAATCACTGGGAATTTCTGGGATGATCGAGATTTGGGAATATGCAAAATTCCGGTGATCGGCGTGATGTTGTTGGATGACGTTTGGTCTGGAGGTGGCCAATGTAGTGAGGTTCTCTGGAAAAATGGAGATGGATTTTTCTGATGATCGAAATGTGGGGTCGTAGCTAAACTAGGGTTCTTCTCTGTGTTTTAGTCGAGGATGTTTGCGAAGGGATTTCGTTGGCTATGGCGTATCGGAATCAATCGCATGAGGGTAAGTCGTTGCGTCATGTCGTGGAGCAACTCTGGAAGGATGGGCGAGTTTTCTGGTGATGGAGTTCGTCGTTGGCGAGGAGTTTGGGGGATTGGGTTTGGTTACAGTTTTGGCTCGTTCGAGTTCGAATTTATTTTTGTAATCGATTTGGGAATCTGGGCGATCGAGGTAGATATCGAAGTCGATGTCGACTTGGTGAAGATCAGCAAGATGGTCGGAGGGGACTGGAGCTTGCGTGCACGTGCACGTGTGCACGTATGGGTCTGGTGATAATAGATTGGGGAAGAAGAAGAATGCTCAGGAGTGGTCTCGGGGAAACGTGAGTGCGACTCGAAGTAAGTGCTGATCGCGAGGGACTCGGGGCAGGCTCGTGTGATTTTGGGGTTTGCTCGGTTTTAATTGTAGTGTTAACCTGGTTTTAATTGAGAAGAAATTTTAGTTGCCAGGTTTTAATTTTTAGGAGAAAATCTAAGTTCTCGTTTTAAAAAGTAAAGGTAAGTTAAATTAATCAAGGTTTCAAAAAGAATGTTTAGCCAAATTTAAAAGTATATTTAAATAATATGTTTTCAAGATTTAAAATGTTTTAAATTGTTTGTTTAAAAGTAATTATATATTGGATTATTATATAATTAATTTCTAAATATTTTAAAATGAAATTTGATGATGAAATTAGGAAGTGTATTTAACTTTAATCAATCAATAAGTTTTCAAATGTTTATAAATTTATTTCAAGCTTTTAAATTAAATGAGATTTAAATGATGAAATTAAGTAAATTAATTAAAGGATATTTAATTAGAGTGTTTAATTAAGGTAAATAGTTTATCTTAATTAATTAAGGTACTATTAAGTAATTAAAGTATAATTACTTAATTAATTGAAGATAGGTAATTAATTAATTAAGATAATTACTTTGGTTTAATTAAGGATTAATTACTTATTGTAATTAATTGAAGTTAATTTGATTTAGTTTAAGTTAATTAATTAAGTTTAATTAATTTAGAATAATCAAGAGATGATTTGATAATAATTACTTAAAGTAATTATTAAGGTATGATTATTTAGGGAAGTAAATAGTAAGATAATTACTGGAAGTAATTAGTTGAATAATGATTTTATAGAAGTAATTTGAGTTAATTACTTTGAATAATTAATCAAGAGATTAATTAAGGAATTAATTAAGGAGTAATTAATTTAGTTAATGGAAGTAATTAAGGGGAGTTAATTACTAGATGAGATTAATCAAGGGTGATTAATAAATGTTGTTTAATTAAAGGTTAATTACTTAATGTAATTAATTTAATTAAGTAATTAATAATTAAGTTGTAATTAAGGATCATTAATTAATATAATTAATGATGTAATTAAGATTGGTTAATTAAGTAATAATTAATAAATGAAGTAATTAATCAATGTAATTAATTAAGGATTAATGTAATTAATTATAGTTGATTAAGTTAATTAATTTTAGTAAATTAATTAATGAAGTAATTAAAGGTTAATTACTATAAGTGGATAAGGATAATTAATTTAAGTAATTAATTGAGAATAAATTACTTGAATGTAATCAAAGATAATTAATCAAGATGATTAATTGAAATGAATTATTAGAGGATAATTAATTAATTGATTGTAATTAATTAATGGTTAAGTAAGATGGATTTATAAAATGAAGTAATTAATTTAATTCAATTTAAATTAAATTAAGAAGATATAAATCATTACTTATGAATGGGTGTTAGTATTGGATACTTGACATTGATTGATATCTCTGATGAGATATATGCTGTATGATATGGATGTTAGTTGAATTGAATGGATTATCTGATAATGTTGATTATCTGTGTGAATTATCTTCCTTTGTGAATAAAGATAATGAATTGAATTGTTTTACCCTTAAAACAACTTGGCCTTAAAAGATACGCTTTGGATTTCGATGAGACCGGGATCGGGTTTCCATATACCGGATTTCCAGGTCTGGAGACCCGAATACCACATCGATCCAAATTAACGATAGGTCGTGAATCAAGTGAAGATGAAGATTCAGAGTGCAAGGGTTATTGTCGTTAACTCTGAGGGTGATTCCAAAACGAGTGTAACGATATAATGCCTTCGGTTTCGTTCGAACCCGGAACGAACTTGTATGGACTGAATGCTTTCAGAACATCGTTAGGAGGACGATGAGCATTCTAAGTGATGTGTTCTTTTCTAAGGTAATCGTGACCTCAAGCCTCACAAACCGGGAATGGCTAAAACAGGGGAGGTGCAGCAAGGTTAGTGGGTAGCACCCAAGTAGGACAAGGTTACCTCTGTCTAGATATCCCTTTCTATTTTCGACTTAGTGGTGCGGTTGCTGATCCCAACCGTGAGGTTTCTTGTGCGGGAATTATCCAGTAAGGGATGTTCCGACCTTGTGTTGCAGGGGATTGGGAGTGATCCTCGGTACGGTGATCTAGGCCACGTACTGTGACGGGCGGTACCCCGGTAGCCCTGCCATTGTATGGAATCCAAACTCCAATAAGTGCCGTACGATTTAGTTTTGCCAACTATGTTGGAACGTGAGATGTAAGCATTCCAGCTATTTCTGTATTTTACTTGAAAACCCTAGACCCTATTATAATATAACCGGATTTCCTATCAAATGTTTTGGTTAGCGTAAGGTAAAAACTTTTCCATGTTTATGTGTGGGAAGTCTTACGTGATACCTTTGTTTTCAAAAAAGTTTTGAAGTTAAACAATTTTAACCCGTTTACTCACACCAGACCCATGTCTGACCCAAGTGTTTATTTTCTGTTTTATTAAACTCTTGGGTACTCAAATTTTTACGAGTAGCCAAGGGATTCAGGTTAGCTTTGACGAATCTATGGAGGAGATATGGAGCAGGAGGCTTCAGCATTCATATATAGATAGTAGTTTCCGCTGTGTTGATCTTGTTTAGATCTTTGTTTTGTATTGAGATGTAATAACTAGACAGATGTTTATAACTGTCTAGTATATGAGATGTAATCTGTGTAACTCTGATAAGTGTTGTATATGATACTATGAAATAGTTATGTGATATATTATATTTTGTTTCGTTCCGCTGTGAGATTCTGATATTGTTTAGTTCTTTCTTTCTCTTCTTTTCTCTTTTCTATCCCTTTCTTTCTTATTAGCGATACGACTTTCTATGGAGAGAAAGTCGTGGTCGTTACAATAATTGTCTAACTAACTATTTATATAAAAATCATAATTTAAATTTCAAGCTCATATTAAATTAAATATATAGGCATTTCAAATCATCGTTTGAATCAAACACATATATTAAAATCTAACATATATATATATAATATGCGATTTGAAATAAATACTAATATAGATATAAATATACAACCACTATCCTATTTCATAGCTGTTTCAAACTATAGCCTGATGTAACAACCCGCATATCTATCGATTCTATATTTAAATATTTTATTTAAATATTTTATCGTTAGTCGGATGTTAGTCCGAAAAGCTACTTTTTGCATACGGTCAAATTAGGACTCGAGACCACCCCCATTGAGTTCAAAATGACGTTTGCGATCTTTTTGAGTGTAAACTTCGATATGTTTGGAGATAGTGAAATTTTCAACACTTTTTCCCGCCTTTGACTTTGGTTTGGACTGCACCCCTTTAGTTCAGCCCAACCATCTTCCTCACTCTATCAAAACACTTCAAGCTTTGTCAAAAATGGTGGTGGGAAGTGGAAATTAAAACTCCAAACACAAATTCTATTGCAAATCCGAGATTCAACATCAAATTCACGTGAAGACCATTGATTCAAGCTTGTTGGTGTTCTTGCTTTGCTCTCTAATCTCCATCTTCATCAAATTCCGTGAAAAGGTGAGATTTTTGATCTCACATCTTGCCTATATCTATCTTGGACTGTTGGGAATGATCCCCTATTGCATTTGCATCAACATTTGCATTTGGTTTGGATTGGATTGGCGAAAAACTTCAATTTTCAGCGTTTTGGTGATTTTTCTGGCCTTAAGTCGTTTCTGGCCATCCCTAGGTCGTCCACGAGTTAACTCCTTAGGTCGTCCAGGCTGCTAGCTCGCGTGTTGAAAAGTCTCCAACTTCTAGGTCGTCGCCGACCTATAATTCCCAGGCAAGATGTTAAGTCGTTCGCGAGTTAAACCTTAAGTCTTAGGTCGTTGCCGACCTATAATTCCCAGGCAAGATGTTAAGTCGTTCGCGAGTTAAACCTTAAGTCTTAGGTCGTTGCCGACCTATAATTCCCAGGCAAGATGTTAAGTCGTTCGCGAGTTAAACCTTAAGTCTTAGGTCGTTGCCGACCTATAATCCCCAGGCAAGTCTTTAGGTCGCGTATCCTTAGGTCGAAGCATTTTAGGTCGCTTCCCCTGGACCTCGTTAGGTCGTTCACCTCTAGGTCGCGTGCCTTTAGGTCGCAAGCCTTTAGGTCGCGCATCCTTAGGTCGCCAGTTTTAGGTCGCTGGTTCCCATGCCTCTTAAGTCGCTCGACTTTTGTTAAGTCGTAGGTCGTTGCCGACCTATAATTCCCCAGGCAAACTTTAAGTCGCGAGTCTTAGGTCGCGAACCATGTTAGGTCGCGTACCCTTAGGTCGCGAATCACCTTAGGTCGCGCCTCACTGATAGGTCGCGCACCTCCTTAGGTCGCGCCTCACTGTTAGGTCGCGCACTTCGTTAGGTCGCTCGCATTTAGGTCGCAGACCTTAGGTCGCCCACGAGTTAGCACTTAGGTCATTTTACCTGTTCTTCAGCTAGGTCGCACGGCAGTCTTCCCTTAGGTCGTATGACCTACTTCTCCTTAGGTCGTTGGACCAGCTTGCCTTCACTAAGTCGTACCGTGACGGGGCGCTACCCCGCACCCCGCCGTGGGCGCTGCCCCCTGGACCCCCGCGACCTGACCGGGCAGGTCGAACCCCGTATTACTCTGCGTAGGCAATCTCTTCTGAAAAACGTTTATCAGAATTTCTACTTTGATGATTTTGGGACTGACTTCTTTGGACTTTACTCACGTCTTCGAACGTGAATTGATTTGTTTCTACAATCGTTTTATGACTTGTCACTTTAAAGATATATGAAGGTTTCAATACTAATAGTAAATATCAAAACTCTTTCATCAAAGCGATTTCAACACTATTTTAAATATCAAAAGTTCATTTTCTCAAACCGATTTTCAATCTACTAGTATATACAAGCCTTTACTTCACTCGAATGAGAAATCGACTTAAACGACTTAGTAAAACGGGTGGTATGAAACGCTTGCGTTCACTTCGTCGGTTAGCTCTTGGACTTGTTTGATTGAACCCTTTTTGTGACAATTTCCTAGTGAAGATTTACAGCTTGTTCGTAAATATTTAAGTTAAGCAAGTGGTTATGGGACATGAAGCTAAACTCATATATTTACTAGCTTGGTGTGATTGACACTTCCTTATGATCATGACGATCATTTTTGTGATTTAGACTAGCGATTGAGCGATGTCTCTTTGTCTACGTGGGAGACTATACCCCGATTATGTGATGTTTCGCCATCACATTTCCTACGGTCTTCGGGCCATTCCTGTGTGAAAATTTAATGGATAGCTTCCATGAGATATCTTCTCGTCATGTGTTTACGCGTAGGTGAGTTTTCATGCTCCCATTCATGTGTTAGGCCTCCCCCCTTTTTTATGTGTTTTCTGGATTTCTGATGATGATTTCTGGAATTTTGTGCTTCACCAATTCTCATGATTTTCATTGATATGATATCAGTTTTTGTGCATTGGTGAATTCATGTGTTATTGACTTGTTATGAATACAAGTTTAGGGTATGATACCCTACCTTATCTTTGAGAAGATTCTTGTGATATTGATTAATCTTTTGTTGATTATCATTTACATACTTATAGTAGTATGTCGTAATAGTTATTTCATGTTCATGTCATGCCATTTACTTTATACCATATCATCTGATATTTATAGTTAGACTGATCCGTTTATTATTTTCTTATAAATAATACTCGGATCAGACCGAGATGTTACAGGTGCTTCTGCTTGACTTCTCTTCAGGATATTTCTGATTTTTGGCTAACTACATAGATTTGTAGTTTTTGGATGTACACCTTTGAGATATAGACTCTATGTTGTGTATCTATTCTTTTGAATAGCACGTGGTGCTATTCTTTTGTATTATCGTGGATCTTTCTGACCACTACTCTGATGTACACTTTCATGTGTTATATATTTATTCATATCTTCTTCCGCCTTTTTGATATGGATGTCTGTGACTGATTTATGTTATGATTATTTCTATGTTTGCTTTCCGAAGATTATATATAGCCACCGTGTGATAGCTTTGTGTTTGTATCGGTATGTCGGATTTCCTCCTTAAAAGATATGCATTCTATTCTATCTGACGTATCGGTGCTCGCACAAAGAAGTTACATGGATGGTCGCTCCTCCACAGCCTTATTCTCCGTGCTAATTGACAGCACTACATCGTAGTGTTCTTGGTTAGCGTGGGTATAGAGGTGGGGCGTCACACCTGACTTCAACGAAAATATGATAGTATCAATATAGGCTAAATATAATATTGTTATAATACATATAACTGTATAAGCTTTTACTTTATAACCACATACATGTACGGCTATGAATTATATACATAGTTTATTATATAATATGAACAACCTTGTATAAAAATAACTCTTCTATTAACTTGTACAAACTTATATATTAGTAAGACATGGAACACGTTATGGTAATAGAAAAATGATGAACAGGTTTCTTTAAAATCTGATATAAAATAAAAAACTTATACTTTAAAACACTGTCGCACTCAGTGATAATATATATATATATATATATATATATATATATATATATATGCGAACAACATTTGTAACCAATGTTGCTTGTAATACTTTATACATATATTTATATAACTTATTCAACTTATGTACTTAGACAAAAATATATAAACTGAGCTTATATATATATATAAATCTCTACAGATCAAAATACCCTTTAAAATATTAACACATTACAGGATATATGTAAACTGGCCTATACATAAAGTTTAAATAGACAAGTTCCCAGACAACTTAATATCTATTCATACTTTTATTATTTAAACTCTTACCATATTTCTGTGAAACCGAGGTATGCAAAACTCCATATATATATATATATTTAAACTAATGTATATCTTTATATATCTCTAGGCAGAACGAAACAACAAAAATATAGTATATATACTTTATAAAACATACTGTATAATTAAAACTAACAAAAATATATCGTCAATCAATAGTATAGCTATGCTGTATATAAAACTAACCCAATATAATACTAATAACAAATATATATAACCATAAAATCAGGCATGCATTGCGGTAAACAACTTATACAAATCGATATAAAACAACTTTAATAACTATTATAAACATGTATAAAGTAACCACTCAACCTTCATACTAAAATATATAACATACCTTATTACTACATATATATATATATATCCATACCTTAATGCAACTGAGTAGAAAAGGCGGAGGCCGTGAGTTGCAGGGAAAAAATGAGAGAGGCGAGAGGGGAAGTGGCTTCGGCTGGCCTGAGCACGGGTTTTGGATGAGGATCGGTTGTTGAGTCAGAGGGTTAGCAAACGGTGGAAGTGCAGGGGTGGGCTTCCTTTCGGTTAAGGCTGAGGGTATGGGTTTGTTGAAGGGGGAAGGTGGCGAATATGCTTCGGCTTGAAGGGTAAAAGGCTGACGTAGATGCAAAGATAGGCGTGAGGGAGGAGAGGAATTGGTGGAAAAAGAGATTTGTAGTGGAGAAGTAGATGGACTGTTCACTGAAATAAATTTGCAACCATACGTTATAATTTTTCTTCTATCAGTGAAAGGATAAAAGAGAATATTTATCGAAAGGTAACGCGTGAATTCAAGAATTAATAAAGCTAAGTATTGATTGGTTTTTAACAGATGGGAAATTTGAATGGACAGAGAAACAAAAAATATGAACAGAAAGAAATGGAAACGAATATAAATAAAAGTAACAACAGAATTAGCAATGATTACGTGTTGTGATTCAGGTGAGGATTTAAGGCAATAAATATTCACGTTGATTCAGGAAAATAATCAAAACAACTAATGACAGCACATTTCAAATTTGAATAGGCAAGGGAGGTAACAGTTGAAATTTGTGATACAGATATGACGAACATTTTTATTATATCCGTCGCGTACCGGACCTCAAAATACAGAAATAATTATACCGCAGAGATCAGCACGACGAGACGATCAAAACGGTATATGGATATCTGTGGTACGATCATCCGATCAAAAGTCGATAATCGGTACCAAAAATGCTGCTATTTTGTCAGAAATAAGATAAACGGAGCAATAGCAGTCCAAATTTGATGAAACGAAATACGACGTCTTGCTCAGAAGATGATTTACAAATTTTCTATGTTAAAATATTCAAGTTTGAAAAATATTTTGTTACCATCAATTTTTAACTGATTGAAATTGAAATAGAATTACACAATAAAATTTACTTTCAAATTTTCTAATGAAAATTTACCATTTGCTATATTAAAATAGACGTATTCCAAATAATAAATTTTTAATTTCAAATTTTATTGTTTAAAATTCACTAAATTTCAATTAAATATATTATTAAACTATTAAAATTTATGGGTCGTTACACTCTCCCCCACTCAAAACTTTTCGTCCCCAAAAAGGAAGGAGGTAGGAGAATAGAAACAACCAGAAATAAAAGTAGATTGAAAGTCAAGATAAACAATTAATTTAAAACTATATAAATTTTACTTGAAATATTTATTTGAAAACTTCATTTGCAAATCAATTGTCTTTAATATTTTAATACCTTCCAAAACCCATTTGCAAATTTCTTGCTTCCTTCATAAATACCATTTATATGTTTAAATAACACTTTTATAAATATATGAAAATTATTTGAAAACAGTTATTTACATTATTACTTATATTTACAAAGAATTTATTTGAAAACATTAAATCCATAATTCATAATTTATAAATTTTATCTCAAAATATCTTTCAACATTATTAATAAATCAATAATCATTTACTTTAAATATGTTTTATTTAGTTAATAACTTCAAAAATATTTATAACACTAAAATTTCCTATTAAACAATGTAGTATATAAATAAACAATATTAAAAAATTTATAGTCAACAAGGAAAAGAAGATAGATTCGGAAAAACAGATGATGGGTGAATGAATAAAGCTGAGCAGATAAGGTAGATTCAAAAGAATAGTATCGGGCATGAATAATTAATTCAAAACCATAAGAATTTCAATTTCAAGTATTAATACAAAATTTCTTTGTTGGAAATACTTTTATAATAAAATACCTTTATATCGAAACAAATTTCCTTTCGAAAATACTTTTATAACTCGATGTCTCAACAAGTTTATCCTCGTTCCTGCAGACTTTGGCAGTGTGTTGATCAGGCGCAAAGCTAGAATTCTCTAGGTACTTAGTAGACTTGTTTCAACACCCAGTGTAAATACTGGAAAAACTTTTTAAAACAGATATGGAAAGTACAATCCAAACAAAAAAAACAAACAAAACCTTTGTCTAACCATGGTTCACAGATACACAATGGTTACGCCTGGATCCCCCATGAAACAATCCGTATCCGTAAGCTTTCTCAGCCCTGCGAGTTACGCCATGATGACTAGTAGAATGTAGGATACACAATGGTTACGCCTGGATCCCCCAGGAAACAATCCGTACCCCTAGGCCATCTCAGCCAGGCGGTTTCGCTACTAATGCGACCTACATAGATGCATGATACACAATGGTTACGCCTGGATCCCCCAGAAAACAATCCGTACCCCTAGGCCATCTCAGCCAGGCAGTTGCGCTATGCATCCGCGCTCGTAAGACCATGGGTAACGCCATGGAATTCGATGGAAACTCGAGTATCATATCCAGAAAACCAAAAATCAGAGAATATCGATAGAATGAATCCACAATGTGGCCACAAAGCGGATATCAAGCAGAAGGCACTTTCCATATCTTTACTTCGAAAATATGTATCATATAGTACCTTTTCAAATCACTTTCAAATATCATACTTATATAAAGTGCATTATATATAAGATTTAATTTTCAAATCAAATACCTTTCCAAAATCAAAAGTATATCAAATAACACTTATATAGACTTCAATTATATAAGATTTCACTTTTCAAATTGAGTACCTTCTCAAATCCATAGTTTTCGAATCAACATCATACTTATACAAACCAAATTTTTATATAAGTTCGATAACTCCCAAATCAGGTATTTAGTAAAAATAAGGTTCTCAAATTTCAATTTGTTTCAATATCAGTTCAGTTTCAAAATCATATACAATCCCACCAAATTATTTCTTCTCAAATTAAATATCTTCAGTTTCAAAGTTTCCACAATAATGGGTTTGGAAAATAGTCCAAGTTTCTAAATCAATATAATTTAAGTCAACCAATTCATTTCCAAAATCAATGGTTTTCAAAATCAATCTTATACCTACATAAGGTCCATCTTATCTCAGGATCAAAAATTTCAAAAATATATTTCGCTGCATAGAGAGCCATATGGGATTGAAAATCTTTGCTTTATAAAAGGTTTTGAATTTAGAATAGTTTTGTAAATAAAATAGTTTTGTAAAATGGTTTTGTAAAATAGTTTTGTATGAAAAATAGAATAAAACAATATGTTTAAGAAAATAAAAGAAAAATAGTTTTGAAAAATAGTTTTAAATTGATAGTAGTTTTTCATAAAAGAAAATTCCCATTTAAATTACAAAGATATCCAAACCAACAACTTCCCATTTCAGCGCCAAATATCTCAATGATATTAGAACATAAGATGTACATATGTCATCATTTCGCAACATCACATTCGATCACTCGCTCGATCACACAAGTTCGCTTTCGAACTAGTATTGTCCATTCGACTTCCCTAATGCAGATTTCGATATGGTTTCTCGACTATAGGCCATCGGTCTCCTTGCATAGCCATATACTATGATAGAGAATTCTAGAATCAAGCCCAAAATCCATATCAAATATTCGCCATCAAGAATCGAATGAAAAATCCTAACACGAAATGGTGTAATTCACCTCGAACTTGTGTACTCAAACTTTGATCAAATTAATTATGCGAATAAAACAGCATACGTACAACTTATATATCTATTCCAACTTGTTAAATATATAGTTTTATAAAGATGTTACCCAGTTAAAACATTTAACTAAATTTTTTTTTAAAATATATTGAAGACCAAATTCTTTTCAAAACATTTCAAATCTGAATTTCATATTAGAAAAATTCAAAATAGCCTTATTCATTTACTTAACAAACAGTTTCAACCTATTTAAATCATATTACTACATACTTTAAACATACATACCAACTTATATACTTTATACTTTTCAAAATTACTTAGCTTTGAAAAGTTAACCTTGATTTGGAAGTGCTCAAACCTTCAAAATAGTCGAAGATATCAAATTTTAAATTCAAGAGTTGGAAATCAACAACAAATCAGCAAATCAATTTCAATAGATAGGGTTATATCAAATCAAATCCGAAACTCGAGGACTGAACACCGGCTCGTTTCAAATCATTTCAAATATATATACATATATTCTTCGAATATCAAATCTTACTTCGGAATTTGAAATCAAAATGGTTTCACAAAATCACTCACATAGCAAAGCTACTGAAGTGGCCTATCCCCCACTCTGAAACTCGAAAATCAATGTCGATGATGTGTGCACTCATCACCGAAATTATTCTCCAGCGACATAAGTGAGTTCTGGACTTCCATTTTCTTAAAAAAACTTCTTTGAAATTTCTTCAAAATTATTAGAACTCATTTGAAATCATTTGAAACATTTCTTATTCGGAAAATACTTTTAAATCGTATTATTATTATATATTTCAAAATCTTAAAACCAATTCAAAACACCGGGGTTCAATTCTCGAATTTCAAATTTCAAATCCTTCAGTTATAAATCATTTTTAGATAAATCAAATTTCTTATATAATTTTTCAAAATTACAAATCCTTTCGAAACCTCAAATTCTCATTTTAAAAAGGGTATATAATCTTTATCGAAAACATTTCACTTTTATATATAGAATATAATCATACTTATCAAAATAATAATTTCGGTTTAGAAAACAATTTCTAAAATACAAACAAACCTGATTTTCAAAGGATGATTCACGAACGGATTTCAGAACAAAGATAGAGATTCAATTTAAAAGAACTCTAATCAAATAAAAATTTTGATTCGAAGATAGGCTCGAACGAAGAAGAGATAATTAAATTTCAAAATAGAAGATGAATATACTTATATAAATCACGGGTGACCTTAACCGGGTCAACCGTGACTTCAAAAGAAGATGGTGCAGAATTCTGAGGCAAATCGACATTCGATCGCCAGAGATGGAATTCAGCATAATAAGAGATACTAGCATCTAAACCGAGGGATGTTAAATTTTTGGTGAATCAATGCTAATTGTAAAGGAGTTTCACCCCTTCACAATTCATTCAAAGATTGGTGGGATCGCCTATTCTTATAGAAATCATTCGAAGTGGAGGTATGGGGTACTCCAGAATAAAAAGAATACAAATAGTGAAGGACATGAATGGATTTTGGAATCGAGGGAACGTTCCAAAATTCAAAGGAAATTCAAATCAAAGAGGAAAGAAGTCAAGCTCGAATGAAAGTGATTCCGCATATAAATTTACTATATATGCTAAGTTTGCCTAGAGCCTAAGCTTTGATACCAATTGTAACGACCCGTTATTTTGGACCATTCGCACCCACACATGTTGGACTTGAATTGTTCAAAATATCATATTGTTAATTTTTGTTTGGCAAAACTCATCATATACAGTAAATAAATCAATCACAGAATCACAGACATAGAGTAATACAATAATACGCAGCGGAATCGATAAAATAGTAGTTCATGAAGCTACTATATAAACATCAGAGTTAAAAAATAAAATACAACAGAATATCTCGAATACAGTGAAGTCTTCAGTACGAATAGATGACCTCTCTGAACAAATCAATTGGAAAGCTGAAAGCTGAATCGATAGTTGGATCTCTAAATGAAGCTCCAAACGCCAAGGGTGAGTCTCAAATGCTGTATCACTCAGTCTGACCCGAGCATAAAGCAAAACACAAAACACTCGAGTCAGGATTAACATTCTTATATTAATAAATCCACCTCAAGTGAAATATCAACTGAAATACAAGTAACTTAAAGGATGTTTGGGATAACCATCCTCTAAGGATCTGTGGAACTATCTACAATGTTGAAATATACACTATAACACTTTGGTCATTCAATTTAATTTATACTTCAAACCAAAATATCATTTCATTTCGAATATATCTTTTTTCCTAAATAATTTATAAAGTAAAGTATTTATAATTTCCTCAAGTCTCACAAATCGATTCAAATCAACTCAAATTCCAAATTTCAATTTAATTCAATCTAAAATTTTCCATTTTAATTCAATTCAGTTTCTAAATAACAAATTCAAATTATTGATTTCAAATACAGATCTGAATCACAAAATAAACCATTTAAATTCCAATATATTTCAAAGCTTTAATATTCAACAATTTCAAAGTTAAATTTAACAGTTTCATATAGCTCTTGATTTAACTTCATTTATTATTTAAATCAGGGAATATTCACTTAATAAATTCAATATCATTTAACTTGCCTTAAATTACATTTTCACTAAATATTTCCTTAACTTTATTTAAACAAGAAATATTTATCAAGTTACTCAAATCAAACCCAAGTTACAAATCATATCTTAAATCTCTATTTCAATAAGTTTCAAATCGGTTTAATTAAATAAATTTATCTTCCCAACCTTAACTTATTCAAATTATTACCGAAATCTATTTCGAAACATAAATTTAAATACTTAACCCTATTATATGTATTAAATCAATCTTAATTAAATTAAATATTATTATTAAATATATATATATATATATCATTACCATTTATATATAATAGTTTAAGAATCAACATTTATTAAAACCATATATTTCTTCCCAAAATCCATAGAATTTATTTTCAAAATATTTATATATATGGACCAACGGTGTCTGTATATAAATCTATCATATGGTTAAGTGCTACGGATATTTATCATCTCAATCCGTAATTTAAATATATACGGGTAGATAACATTTCGACCCGTAATCCCAAATTCAATCAAATGAAAATCGCTTGGGTCTATCATTTCAACCCATAACGATTTCTCCTATTCTAAAGTCCATTCGGGTATGTATCATTTCAACCCATACTGAATTCTATACTAACAGGGAACTTGTAGAGTGATAACAGATATTAAAATAATATAACAGGCATGTATCATCAATAACAATATAAGCAACAGGATATGGTGTCATATCCCATAGTGAACAGTTATAGATAATAGCATATATAACAATTTAAAATAACTACAACAGCATATTTCAATTGTCGTTTCAATTGAAATCAAATCTAATAAATATAAGAACGTTAATCGTGAGTGATTGCTCACCTTTCGAGGCTAGAAATGAATGAGAATGAGATGAGTTACGAATCCAAGCAGGAATTCCAAAGCAAAGCTAGATGGACATGAATTGGACAAACAAAGCTGATAATCAAGAGTTGATAAAATTAATCAGAACTGGATCGATGAAGAAAATTGGTATAGGTGAACTATAATTGTCTAACTATATATGTAACGACCCGTAAAATTTCAAATGTTTTAATAACGTAATTAGTTGAAATTTTGTGAAATTTTAAACGATAAAATTTTGAAATACAAATTTAATATTTGGAATACGTCTAGTTAAACATAGCAACTGGTAAATTTTCGTCTGAAAATATGAAAGTTTATTTCGCACGTAAATTCACTTCAATTTAATCAGTTAAAAAACGTTGAAAATAAAATGTTTCCGAAACCTAAATATTTTTACATAGAAAAATTCTAAACCATCTTCTGAACAAGATGTTAGTTTGTCGTTTTTCCAAATTCGGACATCCTTGGCTCCATCGATCTTATTTTTCAGTGTTTTTCTTGCATTTTCCGCTATTAGAAATTTCAAATTTTTATAATTCAATCGTACCACTGATTTCTATATACAGTTTTGATCGTCTCGTCGTGCTGATCTCTATGGTATACTCGATTGTCAAATTCGGAGTTCTGTTGTACGTTGCACTTTACGTAACGCCTACCGTATCGGTAGCCGGTTACAATCTACTCTGAGACCCTTCGTTATCCATCAGGTTAAACCAACAGCCCACCGACATTTATTATTTTGAGAAAATCAATGCCTTAGCTTTTATTTTTCACTGGTTGCATTAGTGTGTCGATTCATTCGTCTACCTCTGTTCATTTATGTGAAAATATAACTGTTGCTTTCTTTGGTTGTTTCGGTATTGTTTTTCTCAAGCACCACACTATTCAGCTTTGCATTTATTTTTACTTTTCTTTTCCCCTGATTGATTTAAATTGGTTCATCGGTCTAGTTCCTGTCTCTTCCTTTTCTTCTTTGCGTTCTGTGAAAAATATATCCAAGTATATATGTTATATTACGTTTGCACTCATTATTTTACCTAAGGCAAACCTCTTCTTCCTCTTGTTTCTTCTCCTCCCCTCTGTTCTTTGATCTGTTTCTCTAAAAAAAAAGAAATAATACATAAATGAAGCATACCATTTCCAAAGCCTGCATGTACTCACTATCTCCTACCAACCATTTCACACGTCTTCCCTCCTCCCTGTAGCCAAACCTCCCTCAAACAACAAGCGCATCAACAGCCAAGCACCACTCTGCTTCCACCGAAACCCATCCCATCTCCACCACCTCCCCACGCAGTAGTCGTCGCCCGCCACACACAACCCGCCACCCACTTTGTTTACATCTCCACGCAGTCCTTGCTTTCCGCCCATCGACCAGACCACCTGACAGTCATGCTCAGATCCACCTTTCCACCACCTCAACTCGGCCTTTGCACCTCCGCCAACCGGAGCCATACACCGCAGCTCCCAACGCACCACCATCCCGAAGCCTCCTCCGCTCTGCCCGCCTCCACCTTGTTAGCCGCAACCACCATATCTTTCCCATCCCGCCAACGCCTGCTCAGTCGAAGCCACCTTCCGCGCTCCACGCCGACCGCCACGATCCTCCGCCTTCGCACCTCAGTTCGGCACCTCATCCCCGCTGTTCTTCTCAGCCATCTTTGTCACCCCTTAGTGCTTTGCTGTTATAAGGTACTATATATAATATATTATATAAAATTTGATGTTAGTATAGGTACATATATATTTTTGTTCGGCTTCATGTATATTTTGGGTCTGTTTATATACTTTATTTTTTTTGTAAAGTATGACATATTTTAGTTGTAGAATGTTAAGTTTTATTGTATAATGATACGATAGTTTACATTACAACATATAAGCTTGTACGTTGGTTATTTGTATATATAGTATTCATAGTTTTGGCCAGTGGATTTTGTATAGTCTGAGTATTTATGCATATAACAGTTGGTAGCTATTTTAAAATATTGAGAGATAAGTGGATAATAATATATGTTTATGTATATGGAGATGTGGATTTGGTTTTTCAGATATGTAAATAGTGATCTTAGGAATATGAGTTTAAATCAAAATTTGTTTGTAAATATATAAAGAATATATTTTATATATGTGCGTTTTAATTTGAAACAAGAATTTTGAAAAATATATATATTTAATATGTGTTTGAATTTAGAATATGATTTATATATATATAGTTATTTATAATTATATATATAAATATAAGTTCACTTATATCAATTTTTCTTCATCAATCCAGTTCGATTTGATTTCGTAAATTTCAAGCTTTAGCTTTGTTCGTCGATTCGAGTTCAATCTTGCCCTGCTTTGAGATTCGTGCCTGGATTTCGTAACTTAACTTCAACGTCTATCTCTAGCCTCGAAAGGTGAGCACTCACTCACGATTAACGTTCTTTTATTTATTAAATTTGATTTTAATTGAAACGACAATTGAAATATGCTATTGTTTGATATTTGCACTGTTATTACCTGTATCAGTTCACCTGTGACATCTGACACCATTATCTGTTATATATGCAATGATAATCCAGTTTGGTTGTTAAATGATTGATTGTTTGATATATTGGACGTTAAATTGTTAATGATGTAAGTGATAAATAATGTGAAATTGAAATTGACGTAGGATAGTTAGATTTGATATATGTGTTAAATTTGATTAAATGACATTTGTATAATATGACCCCTTTTAATTGTTAAATTAATTGACATGTAAAATAGTGATAATTACACTTTGAACCATTGAACGTATATTTGATTAATTGTTGTAGTGTTAAAATTGAAGTTGAATGACAATTGAAGAACCGTATAAATATTAGTGTAATAATCTTTAATCTACATGAAATGATAGTGTAGATTCTAGAAATAATTATATTAATTCGTACAAATAACAATGCGAATTTATACGGTTATTTCGGGATTATTTGAATTGATTATTGGATTGATATTGATTGTTGTTATTGCTTGTTTATTTACTTTGACACCATCCCAGTTATCACACTGCAAGTTCCCTTTGCTATGTTTTGATTTTGAATTGAATTGGAATCGGGTTGAAATGATAAATACCCAAATTGAACTTTGACCTAGGATAGAAAATTAAATAAAACCCGATTGGTCAATAATTTGATTTAAAATAAAACAAAGATTTTATTTGAATAAATAATATGGTTTGAAATGAATTTGAAATTTAAATTTTTATGAAAGGAAAATATTAATATTTAAAAATCTGAAACAAAATATAAAAATGAAATTGATGAAAGAATGTTGTTTAATTTGAGAAACGACTGAATTAAGTTTGAAATTATTAAGTTGAAATGATTGAATTAAGTTTGAAATTATAATTAAGTTTGAAATTGTAAAAGTTGAAATGATTTAATAATTAAATTTGAAAGTATAATTAAGTTTGAAGTTATTAAACTTTGAAATTATTTAATAATTAAGTTTGAATTATCTAATAAAGAATTATTTAATGATTAAATAAAAATTGAATTCTTTAATAAGAAAATTGAACTTTTGAATAAGTGAATTTTACTTCGTAAATAATCGAAATTGAGTTTTCTTTATTAATTAAGTTTTGGAAATTTACTTAAGCAAGTAAATAAGTGAAATTGAATTTCTTTAACAAGAAATAAAATGTGATTTATTGAAATTAATGTAAGACTTGAAATTTAAAGAATTTGATTTGACGAATTTAATTTAATTCAATTTGAAAGTTTTGATATAATGAAGTTGAATTTTAATAATGGATTTAATGAATTGGAAATCAAATAGAAATTGTTTTGAACGATATATTTATTTAATATTGAATGAAATCGATTAATGAATTGAAATTGATTTGAATGTTAAATTAAATTAATTTAATGATTTCGGAATGAAACTTATATACGAACTTGAATCAATATTTGAATTGTTTAAATAGAAATTGAAATTGTATTATAAGATTTTGAAATGGTAATTTGAAAGTTGAAACGAAATTTTGGAAATTGATTTCGAAAGACAAATGAAATATTGATTTACGAATTGAAATTAAAATTGAAATTGATTTGGTTTTGAAATAAATAAACGACCAATCGGTGTAATAATTACGAAAGTTATTAAAGAGACCGGAATTCGGTTATGGATATACTCTCTGTCTAAACCGAAAACCACTTTAATAACTATGCGCGGAGTGATGATCCAGAATGAAGTGGTTGGAATGATGTACGTGATGACTGAAGAAAGAGAACGATGATGGATAGCCTTGACACTTGTGTCAAATTGGAAATGACTAAAACAGGAGCTGTGCCGGGCCAATGGAGGATTAGCTACCTCAAGTGGACACACTTCTTTGAACTACTTATACTTGTTGTCGATTGGTGCACCCTTGATTTTGGGAGTGTTGTTTCACGGTGTTGCGGGCGCTGCGGCGTTGCGTTCTCACCAGTCCGGATCAGGCGAACGGTAGTATCACTACCTTGGGTATTGCCTCATGTGCCTTGTCATACTTGTATTCCATTTATGCGCGACCACTACGATTTTGATTTGTACCTTTAGTATATGGATTGCCCTCTGGTGACTTCCGGTTTTGGGGAAACTACGGTCTTGTATATGCTTTTGGGAATAAAAATGTGTTAAGGGTGGAATGGGCCATGACTTAACGCTATTTTGATATCTTATTATTACTGATAGACATTATCTACTTATCGTACACTACTACATAGTAGATAGTTTAACGGATCCTTAAAGGATGGTTATTCCAAACATCCTTTGAGTTACTTGTATTTCAATTGCTATTTCATTTGAGTTGGATTTATTGATATAAGAATATTAATCCTGACTCGAGTGTCTTGTGTTTTTTCTTTACGCTCGGGTCAGACTGAGTGTACCAGTATTCGAGACTCACCTTTGGAGTTGGAGCTTTGCTTGAAGATCCAGCCATCTATTCTGCTTTCAGTATTCGAAGATTTCAGTGATGTATTCTGATTTGTATCTGATGTATCATATTACTCTTCCGTTGTATCTGGTTTAACTCTGATGTAACTTATACATTTATATAGTAGCTTCATGAACTACTATCTCTTTTATTTCCGCTGCACTTATTACTCTGTGTCTGTGATCTGTGATTATTTATTTACTGTATATGTTCAGTTTTGCCAAATTTAAATTAACAACGCGGTATTTTGAGCAATTCAATTCCGGCATGAGTGTCTTCCTATACACTTATAATGGATGCGAATGGTCCAAAATGGCGGGTCGTTACAATATATAGCTATTTATATAAAAATCATAATTTAAATTTCAAGCTCATATTAAACTAAATATATAGGCATTTCAAATCATCATTTGAATCAAACACATATATTAAAATCTAACATATATATATATATATAATATGTGATTTGAAATAAATACTAATATAGATATAAATATACAACCACTATCCTATTGCATAGCTGTTTCAAACTATAGCCTGACTTCAACGAAAAGATGATAGTATCAATATAGGCTAAATATAATACTGTTATAATACATATAACTGTATAAGCTTTTACTTTATAACCACATACATGTACGGCTATGAATTATATACATAGTTTATTATATAATATGAACAACCTTGTATAAAAATAACTCTTCTATTAACTTGTACAAACTTATATATTAGTAAGACATGGAACACGTTATGGTAATAGAAAAATGATGAACAGGTTTCTTTAAAATCTGATATAAAATAGAAAAACTTATACTTTAAAACACTTTCGCACTCAGTGATAATATATATATATATATATATATATATATATATATGCGAACAACATTTGTAACCAATGTTGCTTGTAAAACATTATACATATATTTATATAACTTATTCAACTTATGTACTTAGACAAAAATATATAAACTGAGCTTATATATATATATATAAATCTCTACAGATCAAAATACCCTTTAAAATATTAACACATTACAGGATATATGTAAACTGGCCTATACATAAAGTTTAAATAGACAAGTTCCCAGACAACTTAATATCTATTCATACTTTTATTATTTAAACTCTTACCATATTTCTGTGAAACCGAGGTATGCAAAACTCCATATATATATTTAAACTAATGTATATCTTTATATATCTCTAGGCAGAACGAAACAACAAAAATATAGTATATATACTTTATAAAACATACTGTATAATTAAAACTAACAAAAATATATCGTCAATCAATAGTATAGCTATGCTGTATATAAAACTAACCCAATATAATACTAATAACAAATATATATAACCAGAAAATCAGGCATGCATTGCGGTAAACAACTTATACAAATCGATATAAAACAACTTTAATAACTATTATAAACATGTATAAAGTAACCACTCAACCTTCATACTAAAATATATAACATACCTTATTACTACATATATATATATATATATCCATACCTTAATGCAACCGAGTAGAAAAAGAGGAGGCCGTGAGTTGCAGGGAAAAATTGAGAGAGGCGAGAGGGGAAGTGGCTTCGGCTGGCCTGAGCACGGGTTTTGGATGAGGATCGGTTGTTGAGTCAAAGGGTTAGCAAACGGTGGAAGTGCAGGGGTGGGCTTCCTTTCGGTTAAGGCTGAGGGTATGGGTTTGTTGAAGGGGGAAGGTGGCGAATATATTGCTTCGGCTTGAAGGGTAGAAGGCTGATGTAGATGCAAAGATAGGCGTGAGGGAGGAGAGGAATTGATGGAAAAAGAGATTTGTAGTGGAGAAGTAGATGGACTGTTCACTGAAATAAATTTGCAACCATACGTTATAATTTTTCTTCTATCAGTGAAAGGATAAAAGAGAATATTTATCGAAAGGTAACGCGTGAATTCAGGAATTAATAAAGCTAAGTATTGATTGGTTTTTAACAGATGGGAAATTTGAATGGACAGAGAAAGAAAAAATATGAATAGAAAGAAATGGAAACGAATATAAATAAAAGTAACAAAAGAAATAGCAACGATCACGTGCTATGATTCAGGTGAGGATTTAAGGCAATAAATATTCACGTTGATTCGGGAAAATAATCAAAACAACTAATGACAGCACATTTCAAATTTGAAAAGGCACGGGAGGTAACAGTTGAAATTTGTGATACAGATATGACGAACATTTTTATTATATCTGTCGCGTACCGGACCTCAAAATACAAAAATAAATATACCGCAAAGATCAGCACGACGAGACAATCAAAACGGTATATGGATATCTGTGGTGCAATCATCCGATCAAAAGTCGATAATCGGTACCAAAAATGCTGCTATTTTGTCAGAAATAAGATAAACGGAGCAATAGCAGTCTAAATTTGATGAAACGAAATATGACGTCTTGCTCAGAAGATGATTTACAAATTTTCTATGTAAAAATATTCAGGTTTGGAAAATATTTTGTTACCATCAATTTTTAACTGATTGAAATTGAAATAGAATTACACAATAAAATTTACTTTCATATTTTCTGATGAAAATATACCATTTGCTATATTAAAATAGACGTATTCAAAATAATAAATTTTTAATTTACGGGTCGTTACATGTTAGGTAGAGAAATTTTATAAATATTGATTGTAAAATAGGATTTACAAGTAAAGTAAAAATAAATTGGAATTTGAGAAATTAAGTTCCGGGATTTTGAAAATTTCTTTCGGAAGATTTTGGAATATAATATTAGTATTATTTAGAAGTATTTTCCGATATAAATATTTCAATGAGATTTGGAAGGATGTTTTAAAAAGAAATTTTTAAAGGAAATAAGTTCTGTACTCCCCTCTCTGTCGTTGGAAAATAATTTTGGTGATGAGTGCACGCATCATCAACGTTCATTTTCGAGTTTCAAAGTGGGAAGACCGTTGTAGTAGTTTACTACACATTTGTTTTGATAAATAAATCTTAATTTCAAATTCCAAATATGATTTGATATGTATAAAAGATATGATTATATATATATATTATTTTAAAATAATTGAAACGGAACCCGGTTTTTTAGCTCTTAAGTTCTTATAAATTTGAAATTGAAATTATTGTAATAAATGGAATCTTGACTACATTAATAATTGGAAACTTCTAAAATGAAAATAAGAAATTTGATGTTAAAATGATTAATGAAATAGATAAGAAACTGAAATTTTGGAAACTGAAATTTTGGAAACTATAAATATAAAGGAAATGAAAATAAGAAATGGTAACTATTGGGAATTTGTTAATAAAATAATAATATAAATATGATAACTTGTGTAACTTTCAATTGCATTCTTAAAAAGATATATATAACTTACCAAAATGTAAAAAAAAAGTTGTAATGTTAAATATGATATGTAATAGAATATTGTGCAAGTAAACTTTAGTAAATGGAAGTGTTCAATGCAATTACTTTTATAAATAAGAATTCTGATATTATTAATTGTTATAAACTTAGGATTAATAGTTGAATGTTACTAATCAAATGTAATAAAAGCGAATAATGTAAGAGAAGTGATTATAAACTTAAGTTAACATTTTAAGCTATTTATAATCAAATTGACTGGTAAAGGTGAATACCGAAAGTAAATAATTATAAACTTGAATTAATATTGAAGCCATTTATAATTAAAATGAGTACTATATAAATTGGATGGTTATAAATTTAGAAACCGTTGGAAATGATTTAGAAATGGAGGTAATATTCAATAATTCTTTATATGAAGAATGAATGTGAAATGGAAATAATCTATAAATGGTGAATTGAATTGTAAATAAACTTACCTAATAATGTATAATCCAATAATTGAAATAAAAATAACTTATTTAAGCAATGAATGTAAAGTAATAAAATGAAAGAATTGGCAGTGTATGAATGTAACGACCCACTATTTTGGACCATTCAAATCGACAATAATCCACACATGTCAGACTTGAATAATGCAAAATAACGGATTGTAATAAAATTTGGAGCAAATAAAATCATTCACAGAATCACAGACACAGAAATATCAGAATAACTCGCAGCGGAATTTAAAATAACCATAGTGGTTCATGAAGCCACTAAAATACATAGTCTAAAATCAAATACAAAATACATAGTCTGAAACCCAATACAGTGCTGAAACAAGTACAATAGAAATCCCAAATACACAAGTCTCTAAAACAAAAGCTGAAATAAGACAACTGAACTGAAATAGGAAGATAACTAGATAAGCAGAATCTCCAGTGATTCCAAGCTCCAGAAAGGTGAATCCAAAGTTGTGAATACTCAGGCTGACCCGAGCGTAAAATAAAACATAACACTCGAGTCAGGATATACATACTTATACAATGTAAACCAACTCAAATGAACTGTAGTAAAGGTACAAGTAACTTAGAAGATGCTTGGGACCGCCCATCCTCTAAGGATCCGTTAAACTATCTACTATGTAGTAATATTCGCTATTATAATAGTGTCTAAATAAGTAAAGTATAATCATATCGGAAAATAGCGTTAAGGGGATGGAGAACCTTAACGCGGTCGGATCTTAAAATCATAATCGTAGTAAAGCTCGATATGGTAGGTGACACGGCACAACTAGGCAATGCCAGGGTAGATATACCAATTACGCACACGGACTGATGGATACGCATAGCAGCCACTACCGTTCCACCTCGAACAACATTCCCAAATCGGAGGATGGCCATCTAGTCAAATCACAGGTAAGAGTATAATGTCGAAGAAATGTGTCCGAGAAGAGGTGCTACCTCACTGGTCCGAGATCGCTCCTGTTTTAGCCACCTTATGCCAACTCACGGGAGTTGGGTCCACGTAATACCTTAAGGACGTCGCCACCATCCTACTCCATTCTGGAATCTCCACCGCGTACACGGTTGTCAAAGTGGTTTTCGGTATCGACAGAGAGTATGTCCATATCCGATCCCGGTCTCTTTGCCAACCAATCATTATTATAACCCATGGTTATGGATTTAAAACAATTTATCAAATATACTTTGAATTTAACCATTTAAAAACAAAGACATTATTCTTTAAAAAAAGTCAAATATTAAATTTCTAAAATCTAACCTTTTTGGAGTTCACTTATTCACTTAAAATAATAGCATTAAAAATTTCAGCTTCCACGGCATTTAAAAAGTACAGCGGTAAGTTATATTTGAAAACAATTTTATTCAACAAAACAATATTTATAACTGTTATAACAGTTCAGTTTAAACAAAAATCATATTTCAGCCTACTGCAGTCCTTAACAAGTGCTACAGTAACCCTTTTATTTGTTCAGGTTCAATTTTAGTTTTCTGCTACAACAGCACTTACCAAGTACTATCATAGCCTTAGTTCATTTTAGTCTTTTGGTTCATTTATACAATCCACAACACTTAACAAGTGCTACGGATTCTACCTAGTTAAAACTAAAAATCATACATTAAAAATGTTCATTTTCAATCCTTTAACTAATTTATTAAAAAGAGAAATTTCACAGGTTAAAAACCAAAGCTTATAAATTTGCTTCTTACATTCATTTCAACATTTAAAATTTAACTCCAATTTTAAAAACTAAATTTCATTTCAATTTAATCAACTTAAGTTTTCATCTTTCTTTTTATCAAAATTTCAAATTTAAGTTTTTTTTAAAATCAATATTCCTCCATTTATTTATATTTATCACATAGAAAAATCATTTCTATTTTAAATAAATCACTTAAAATTTCGGTTTAAATCAATTTAAAAATTATTACAAATTTTAAAATATTTCAAAATATTCAGAAAATACAGAAAAATAACCACGGGTCTGTATAATATTCTCTAGCCTAATTCAAGTGATACGGATACTATATCATTTCAACCCGTAATTTACAAAGAAAAATCCGGGTTTTATCATTTCAAACCCGCAATCCCAAGTAAATAAAATTTAATTGAAAATCGCTCAGGCCTATCATTTCAGCCCATAACGACCTTCCCTTATTCTAAAGTCCGTTCGGGTATGTATCATTTCAACCCATAGTGATTCTATTCTACAGGGAACTTGCAGTGTGATTTAACAGAATAGAATAACGGTAAAATAAGAACAGAACATAACAGATGATACGATATGCAGTTTTAACAATTAACATCAACTATAAATAAATCACAGGTAGTTATAACATCATTTATTTGTTTATTTATTTCTACACATTCAGTTGCGGTCGTTTCACAATCATATAAGTATGGATATTCGTGTGAGATTTACTCACCTCTATGGAGCTGGAGATTCGGAAAGAAAGAAGTACGAAGTCAATCGAAAGCACGCGGATAGCACGATCAGTCGTTAGCGGATGCGCCAACTAGATTCAAACCAAAAGCACAATAAATAATCAAATCTAAGATTGCACGAATAACGAATTTTCAATGAAGCAAACAACGAAAAAGTAACAGGTTAAAAATCGAAAACAATAGCACGCCCACTTTTGAAATATCGATTATAAACTTTAAATTTGCAAAGTGACAAAACAAAAAAAAAACAAAAATTTTTCCAAAGGTCAAAGGCACGGTATAACTAAGATTCAAAACAAACAAAACAGATGTGACAACATACACTAGTACATTTAAATTTAAACAAATGCTAGTAGAAAAATAGGCTCGGTTACCAACTAAAACTAAAGCAACAGGAAATATTCGTTTTCAAAACAAAAGTTAGAGGCAGTACATACTTAAAGCTTCAAAACAAAAGCTCCGGAAACATGCTACCCAATACCAGGTGACTAACAAAACAATTTTTTTTTTTGCACTTCACCAAATACAAGTCAGTAAAAACTATATTATTTGTCTCGGCTAAACCCAATACCACTCAAAACAAAATGAAGCAAGGGTGAATGGCTGGTCTCGTGGTGGTGGCTCGGCATGGAGGCCTGGGGACGTGACGTGGTGGTGGCGTATGGGGTAGGTTCACTCGGAGGAGGCCAGATCACGGTCTGGGTTCGGTCAGGCGAAGGTGGCTGCAGTGGGCTCGGTCTGGGCGTGATGGTGGATGCAGTGGGTTGGATATCGTGCCTGGTTGATGGCGAAAGGGGTCGTGGGGATTTGCTGGTCACGGTCAGGCGAAGGGTTGACGTGGTGGTCTGGTCACGGTTGGATGGGGTGGGCTGGGATTCAAGGCCCTGGGTAATCGGTTGTTCAAGTGGCATGGGTTCGCGGTAGCAGGTCGAAAAGGTGACAGGGTGGAGGTAGGCTGGTGGTTGCCGTGGTGGAGACGGGATGGGTGGGTCTCGACCTGGAGTTGGTCTCGTGGTTGCCTGGAGGAACGATGGGTGATAGGCTTCAGATAAGCCAAAGTTTTGAAAATAAAAAAAAACAAAACGAACGTAAGCTAGAAACAGCAAACAACAAAGCAAAGGCCACCAACTCATTATACAAATGGACAAAAGAAGAAAGGTAAGGAATTGGCCAACAGCAAACAGGGAAAACAAAAGTATAAAATAAAAGGAGAAGGCTAGTGCTTACCTTTTTGCACTGCTCACGAGATTTGAAACGAAAGATGCAGAGAACTTTTGTGAATGGAGCTTTGTGAACGAAATAAAAATGAACAGCTGCCAATAACTTTGTAGAAAGAAGGCAAAAGCAGGGTTTTTGATCGGTTAGAGGAATTTAAGGCAAAATAAATGTTGAACGAAACGTAAGGAAGATAAAGGGAAAGGTGGAATAATTCTCACGGCAAAGTAAGGCAAGATTTGACCTTTTCAAACTAATATATACAGCTGAAATTAATGGACAATGGAACAATGCACGTACAGCGTAACGCCCGAAGTAACATACAATTCGTTACTTGTTTCTTTAATTTAATAAATTTAAAAATGTTAACGGTTTCTTAAAAATATAACGTATCTTTTTAAACCAAATTTAAAATAGTTATTATCATCATTAATAAAATTTGATTCTAACGTAAAGTTAAGAATGGACAAAACGTAACGAAATGTAACGCTTTTAAATTTTTTCGTTTTATGCTAGATATTACACTTTTAATTTCAAATTAATATTTCGAAATGTTTTATTTTTAAATTAAAAATTTCGTTTAAAATATCGGGCTGTTACACTCTCCCCCACTCAAAGCTTTTCGTCCTCGAAAAGGAACGAAGAAGGAAAACAAAGAAAGATAATACAGAATAGCAAAAGTACCTGAAATAAACAATTCCGGATTCGAAGCACGAATGCTCTCCTCCGTCTCTCAGGTGCAATCCCGTTCATCAGTGCTCCACTGCACTTTGACCAGGTTGACAGATTTTCTTTTAGCTGCTTCGTACCTCGATCGACGATACGAAGTGGCTTCCTCTCAACAGTCAGATTTGGCTCAATATCCAAACTATCAAGAGCAGAAGGCTGAATAATAAGAGATGGGTCATGCAGATAGCGACGAAGATGAGATACATGAAAGACGTTGTGTATTCCATAAAATTTCTCAGGTAAATCCAGACGATAAGCAAGAGAGCCAATTCTTTCCAAAATGCGAAAAGGACCAACAAATCTAGGAGATAGCTTTCCTCTACGACCAAAACGAATAACATTCCTTAAGGGAGAGACCTTAAGGAAAACCAAATCACCAACAGCAAACTCTAAACTCCGTCTTCGACGATCAGCGTACTTCTTCTGTCTGTCTTGAGCAATCCTCATCTTCCTTTTAATCTCTTCAACTCTCTCTGAAGCTTCCAGAACCATCTCAGGACCAAGAACCAAACGATTACCGGATTCAATCCAACAAGAAGGAGATCTACAAGGTCGTCCGTAAAGAGCGGAAAATGGAGATGTCTCAATACTGGCCTGATAACTATTGTTATAAGTGAATTCGACAAGATGGAGATGATCTTCCCAAGATCCTCCATAATCAAGCACACAAGCACGAAGAAGATCTTCTAAAATCTGATTCACCCTTTCCGTTTGACCGTCGGTCTGTGGATGGTAAGCAGTGCTCAGATTTAGATGAGTACCCAAAGAATCCTGAAAGGCTTTCCAAAACCTACTAGTAAAGATAGGATCACGATCACAAACGATACTGAGAGGAACACCATGGAGACGAACAATCTCCCTCATGTAAATCTCAGACAAACTAGAAGCTGAACGGGTAGACTTGACCAGAATGAAATGAGCTGATTTGGTCAATCTATCCACAATAACCCAGATACTCTCGTTACCCTTCCTAGTCCTCGGTAAACCATCAATGAAATCCATAGAAACTTGTTCCCACTTCCAATTGGGAATCTCAAGAGGCTGCAATAAACCAGGGGTCTTCTGATGATCCGCCTTGACTTGCTGACAAGTCGCACACCTATTGACGAAAATGGAAATATCTCGCTTCATACCTTTCCACCAATATAACCTCTTCATATCCTGATACATCTTGGTCACGCCTGGATGAATAGAAAGTCTGGACTGATGATTTTCCCGAAGTAACTCCTGTCTCAATCCATCAACATTCGGGACACAGATCCTATTATTAATCCTCAATTCACCCTTATCGTCAATCTGAGCTCCATTACCATCAAGACTACTACCTCCAACTCTGCTTCGAACACTCTCCTTAATTAATCTAAGCATCTGATCCTCGTCCTGTCTAGCCATAATACGATCCACAAGAGGTGAAGAAACAACAATCTGACACAACAAAGCTTTCTTCCTACTCAAAGCATCCGCCACTACATTAGCCTTTCCCGGTGTATAGTTGATGTCGAGGTCATAAGAAGCAAGGAACTCTAACCACCTAACTTGGCTCTGATTCAAATCCTTCTGAGAGAAAATATACCTCAAAGACTGATGATCTGTGAAAAGCTCGAACTTGGTACCCAACAGATGATGTCTCCAAAGCTTCAAAGCGAAAACAACTGCAAGTAACTCTAGATCATGAGTAGCATAATTTACTTCATGAGTCTTCAACTGTCTACTAGCATAAGCAATCACTCTACCATCCTGCATCAGAACAGCTCCCAAACCTTCTCGACAAGCATCAGTGTATACCGTTAATCCCTCATCTCCATTTGGAACGGTAAGAACAGGTGCGGAAGTAAGCTTGTCTTTTAACTCGTTGAACGCGGCTTCACACTTATTACTCCAAATAAACTTAGCATTCTTCCGAGTTAAAGCAGTGAGAGGTGCAGCAATCCGAGCGAAATTCTCAATGAATCTCCGGTAATAACCGGCGAGGCCCAGAAAACTACAGATATCAGTAGGAGTCTTAGGAGTTTCCCAATCCTGTACAGAATAGGGAAAAAGAAGGATAAAAGGAAAGATAGAATAAATTGAAATGAACAATGAAAGAGAAGGAAAGAAAGACTTACATTGATCGCAGCGATCTTGACCGGATCAACTGAAACTCCACTACTAGAAACAATATGTCCAAGAAATCGGACTTCATCCTTCCAGAAATGGCATTTGGAAAATTTAGCTTTTAACTGATGCTTTCGAAGAGTCTCAAGAACAGATTTCAAATGTGACTCATGTTCTTCTTCAGACTTAGAGAATATGAGGATATCATCCACAAAGACTAGAACAAATTTATTAAGCACATCACGGAAAACACGATTCATCAAGTCAACAAAGAAAGCGGGAGCATTAGTCAAACCAAAAGGCATGACTAACCATTCGAAGAATCCATTTTCAGTACGGAAAGCAGTCTTAGGAATACTTTCCTCGGTAACTCTGAGTTGGTGAAAACCTGTGGCAAGATCAAGCTGAGAGAAAACAGTAGCACCATAAAGCTGATCAAACATGTCATTGATGCGAGGCATTGGATATCTATTTTTCATAGTGAGTTTGTTCAACTCCCTATAATCAACACACATCCGAAGAGAACCATCGGACTTGGTGACGAAAACCACCGCAGCTCCCCATTTAGAAAAACTAGGTCTGATCAGACCCTTGGAAGATAGGTCTTCAATTTGTTTCCTTAACTCAACCTTCTCGCGGGGTGCCATTCTTCTAGGAGGAAGAACTATAGGTCGAGTTCCAGGAATGAGATCAATGCGGAAATCAATTTCCCGCTTGGGAGGTAAAGTAGTAACTTCACCAAATACATCCGGGTAGTGATTAACTACACGGGTCGACTGAAGATCATCAATAGAAGCATCTAGAGAAAAGATAAAGCTACCAGCATAATCATGAGGCATACGGCCCTGAATAACCAAAGAATTTCCTCGATCATCCTTAAGAGAAACAACTCGGGATTTACACGAGATACGGGCATCGTGTCCATCAAGCCAATCACTTCCAAGCAACAAGTCAAAAGCATCGAAACCAAGGATATAGAAATCGCCACTAAAACTATGATCGAAATGGAGGAGTTTCACATGTTTACAAATCTTATTAAGATTTGCAGGGCCACCAATAGGATTAGAAAGACAAAGAGGAACAGAAGCATACTCAGGAGAAAGGAGATGTTCAAACTTATTACACAGGTCATCAGAAATAAAACTATGCGAAGCCCCAGTATCAAATAAAACACGATCTGGATGATGAAATAAAGTAAAGGTGCCTTGAAGAGTACCTTGACTATCGCTAGGAGCAGGAGTAGGTGCAGGAGCAGGTGATGAAGCAGATGTGACAGCAAATACGCCAGATGGCCTTCCCTTCTGATATAAAGGACAGTCCTTCTTAAAATGACCCGGCTGAAGACAAACATGACAAAGATCGTTCCTGGTAACCTGGGGTGGAGGAACAGCAGCAACAGACGGATTAGGGCAACTATTGGCATAGTGTCCCTTTTGGTCACATTTGAAGCAAGTAATGGAGGAAAGATCAATAGGATGTCTCTGGGAAGGAGCAGATGCTGAAGATCCCAAGCCCGCATGTTTGATCCAATTCTTCTTCTGCTGGTGGAAGTTGGGCTTTCTCTTCTTGGAATTTGCAGAGGAAGATTGTGAGACATGAGTACCAGAAGCAGCAGGACCCTTGGAGGTAGGGTTCTCATAGCGAATAGCCATATCCATGAGCTCAGTAAATGTGCCATGAACATGTGAAATAAGGCGATCGTAGAACTCTGGGCGAGCTCCAGAAATGAACTTCTCATTTTTTTTTAGCTGAGTGTCGATAAGACCAGGACCGAATTTGGAAAGTTCATTGAACTTCCGTTCATACTCTGAAAAAGACATGGTACCCTGCTTGAGGTCCATGAATTCACGGTAAAGCTGAGATTTTCCGGCTTCGGGCATCCATTTTGCCACAAAAGCCTCCCTGGAAGGAAGATACAGAAACAGAACTTTAGATAAATTAAAAAAGAAAGGAAATGGGAAAATTCAAGTTAACTCAAAGGATACCTGAACTGCTCCCACGAAAGATCACCTTCGTTAGTGCGAGTCGTAACAGACTCCCACCAATCTAGGGCTGACTCTTGCAGCTGCCATGCTGCTAACTGATGCATCTGGGCATCAGTGATCTCTAAACCGGTAAAGATTCTTTCCAAACTTCTTAGCCATTGCTGGGCTTCGATGATACTCTCTGAACCGGTGAACTTAGTGCCACCGAGCTGAGAGAATTCTTTGCAAAGAACTGTAAACTTAACGGGTGCAACAGGTGGAGGAACTGGGGCAATACCACGACCCCTACCTCTAGCATTTCCACGATTCATCCTGGAAATATCAAGAATAAATTTAGGACAAGGTACAGAGAAGACAAAGATAAGTTAAGATAAAATACGATAAGGTCACTTGGGTGAATATCCTAATAACAAAATTCCTAACAAGGTAGATACAGAAAGAAGGAAGTTTAGAAAATTTCTTCTTAAAACAAGAAAACTTTATATCAAAATAATCTTTGAAAAATCATTTGAAAAATCATTTAAAATCATTTTATACTTTGAAAATACGTTCACTCACAAGGAAATGATTCTGAGTTTGATTTCACTCATTCTAGGGTATTTCTACCCTATCTCTAATGAGTTTTTGCTCCATAGAACCTAGCTCTGATACCAAATGTAACGACCCACTATTTTGGACCATTCAAATCGACAATAATCCACACATGTCAGACTTGAATAATGCAAAATAACGGATTGTAATAAAATTTGGAGCAAATAAAATCATTCACAGAATCACAGACACAGAAATATCAGAATAACTCGTAGCGGAATTTAAAATAACCATAGTGGTTCATGAAGCCACTAAAATACATAGTCTAAAATCAAATACAAAATACATAGTCTGAAACCCAATACAGTGCTGAAACAAGTACAATAGAAATCCCAAATACACAAGTCTCTAAAACAAAAGCTGAAATAAGACAACTGAACTGAAATAGGAAGATAACTAGATAAGCAGAATCTCCAGTGATTCCAAGCTCTAGAAAGGTGAATCCAAAGCTGTGAATACTCAGGCTGACCCAAGCGTAAAATAAAACATAACACTCGAGTCAGGATATACATACTTATACAATGTAAACCAACTCAAATGAACTGTAGTAAAGGTACAAGTAACTTAGAAGATGCTTGGGACCGCCCATCCTCTAAGGATCCGTTAAACTATCTACTATGTAGTAATATTCGCTATTATAATAGTGTCTAAATAAGTAAAGTATAATCATATCGGAAAATAGCGTTAAGGGGATGGAGAACCTTAACGCGGTCGGATCTTAAAATCATAATCGTAGTAAAGCTCGATATGGTAGGTGACACGGCACAACTAGGCAATGCCAGGGTAGATATACCAATTACGCACACGGACTGATGGATACGCATAGCAGCCACTACCGTTCCACCTCGAACAACATTCCCAAATCGGAGGATGGCCATCTAGTCAAATCACAGGTAAGAGTATAATGTCGAAGAAATGTGTCTGAGAAGAGGTGCTACCTCACTGGTCTGAGATCGCTCCTGTTTTAGCCACCTTATGCCAACTCACGGGAGTTGGGTCCACGTAATACCTTAAGGACGTCGCCACCATCCTACTCCATTCTAGAATCTCCACCGCGTACACGGTTGTCAAAGTGGTTTTCGGTATCGACAGAGAGTATGTCCATATCCGATCCCGGTCTCTTTGCCAACCAATCGTTATTATAACCCATGGTTATGGATTTAAAACAATTTATCAAATATACTTTGAATTTAACCATTTAAAAACAAAGACATTATTCTTTAAAAAAAGTCAAATATTAAATTTCTAAAATCTAACCTTTTCGGAGTTCACTTATTCACTTAAAATAATAGCATTAAAAATTTCAGCTTCCACGGCATTTAAAAAGTACAGCAGTAAGTTATATTTGAAAACAATTTTATTCAACAAAACAATATTTATAACTGTTATAAAAGTTCAGTTTAAACAAAAATCATATTTCAGCCTACTGCAGTCCTTAACAAGTGCTACAGTAACCCTTTTATTTGTTCAGGTTCAATTTTAGTTTTCTGCTACAACAGCACTTACCAAGTACTATCATAGCCTTAGTTCATTTTAGTCTTTTGGTTCATTTATACAATCCACAACACTTAACAAGTGCTACGGATTCTACCTAGTTAAAACTAAAAATCATACATTAAAAATGTTCATTTTCAATCCTTTAACTAATTTATTAAAAAGAGAAATTTCACAGGTTAAAAACCAAAACTTATAAATTTGCTTCTTACATTCATTTCAACATTTAAAATTTAACTCCAATTTTAAAAACTAAATTTCATTTCAATTTAATCAACTTAAGTTTCCATCTTTCTTTTTATCAAAATTTCAAATTTAAGTTTTTTTTTTAAATCAATATTCCTCCATTTATTTATATTTATCACATAGAAAAATCATTTCTATTTTAAATAAATCACTTAAAATTTCGGTTTAAATCAATTTAAAAATTATTACAAATTTTAAAATATTTTAAAATATTCAGAAAATACAGAAAAATAACCACGGGTCTGTATAATATTCTCTAGCCTAATTCAAGTGATACGGATACTATATCATTTCAACCCATAATTTACAAAGAAAAATCCGG
Source organism: Allium fistulosum (assembly GCA_030737815.1). Classification (NCBI taxonomy): domain Eukaryota; kingdom Viridiplantae; phylum Streptophyta; class Magnoliopsida; order Asparagales; family Amaryllidaceae; genus Allium; species Allium fistulosum. The sequence continues at coordinate 1,170,779,500 of CM060902.1, read as the reverse complement.
GTTTTATCATTTCAAACCCGCAATCCCAAGTAAATAAAATTTAATTGAAAATCGCTCAGGCCTATCATTTCAGCCCATAACGACCTTCCCTTATTCTAAAGTCCGTTCGGGTATGTATCATTTCAACCCATAGTGATTCTATTCTACAGGGAACTTGCAGTGTGATTTAATAGAATAGAATAACGGTAAAATAAGAACAGAACATAACAGATGATACGATATGCAGTTTTAACAATTAACATCAACTATAAATAAATCACAGGTAGTTATAACATCATTTATTTGTTTATTTATTTCTACACATTCAGTTGCGGTCGTTTCACAATCATATAAGTATGGATATTCGTGTGAGATTTACTCACCTCTACGGAGCTGGAGATTCGGAAAGAAAGAAGTACGAAGTCAATCGAAAGCACGCGGATAGCACGATCAGTCGTTAGCGGATGCGCCAACTAGATTCAAACCAAAAGTACAATAAATAATCAAATCTAAGATTGCACGAATAACGAATTTTCAATGAAGCAAACAACGAAAAAGTAACAGGTTAAAACTCGAAAACAATAGCACGCCCACTTTTGAAATATCGATTATAAGCTTTAAATTTGCAAAGTGACAAAACAAAAAAAAAAAAATTTCCAAAGGTCAAAGGCACGGTATAACTAAGATTCAAAACAAACAAAACAGAGGTGACAACATACACTAGTACATTTAAATTTAAACAAATGCTAGTAGAAAAATAGGCTCGGTTACCAACTAAAACTAAAGCAACAGGAAATATTCGTTTTCAAAACAAAAGTTAGAGGCAGTACATACTTAAAGCTTCAAAACAAAAGCTCCGGAAACATGCTACCCAATACCAGGTGACTAACAAAACAAATTTTTTTTTTTTTGCACTTCACCAAATACAAGTCAGTAAAAACTATATTATTTGTCTCGGCTAAACCCAATACCACTCAAAACAAAATGAAGCAAGGGTGAATGGCTGGTCTCATGGTGGTGGCTCGGCATGGAGGCCTGGGGACGTGACGTGGTGGCGGCGTATGGGGTAGGTTCGCTCGGAGGAGGCCAGATCACGGTCTGGGTTCGGTCAGGCGAAGGTGGCTGCAGTGGGCTCGGTCTGGGTGTGATGGTGGATGCAGTGGGTTGGATATCGTGCCCGGTTGATGGCGAAAGGGGTCGTGGGGATTTGCTGGTCACGGTCAGGCGAAGGGTTGACGTGGTGGTCTGGTCACTGTTGGATGGGGTGGGCTGGGATTCAAGGCGCTGGGTAATCGGTTGTTCAAGTGGCATGGGTTCGCGGTAGCAGGTCGAAAAGGTGACAGGGTGGAGGTAGGCTGGTGGTTGCCGTGGTGGAGACGGGATGGGTGGGTCTCGACCTGGAGTTGGTCTCGTGGTTGCCTGGAGGAACAGTGGGTGATAGGCTTCAGATAAGCCAAAGTTTTGAAAATAAAAAAAAAACAAAACGAACGTAAGCTAGAAACAGCAAACAACAAAGAAAAGGCCACCAACTCATTATACAAATGGACAAAAGAAGAAAGGTAAGGAATTGGCCAATAGCAAACAGGGAAAACAAAAGTATAAAATAAAAGGAGAAGGCTAGTGCTTACCTTTTTGCACTGCTCACGAGATTTGAAACGAAAGATGCAGAGAACTTTTGTGAATGGAGCTTTGTGAACGAAACAAAAATGAACAGCTGCCAATAACTTTGTAGAAGAAGGCAAAAGCAGGGTTTTTGATCGGTTAGAGGAATTTAAGGCAAAATAAATGTTGAACGAAACGTAAGGAAGATAAAGGGAAAGGTGGAATAATTCTCACGGCAAAGTAAGGCAAGATTTGACCTTTTCAAACTAATATATACAGCTGAAATTAATGGACAATGGAATAATGCACGTACAGCGTAACGCCTGAAGTAACGTACAATTCGTTACTTGTTTCTTTAATTTAATAAATTTAAAAATGTTAACGGTTTCTTAAAAATATAACGTATCTTTTTAAACCAAATTTAAAATAGTTATTATCATCATTAATAAAATTTGATTCTAACGTAAAGTTAAGAATGGACAAAACTTAACGAAATGTAACGCTTTTAAATTTTTTCGTTTTATGCTAGATATTACACTTTTAATTTCAAATCAATATTTCGAAATGTTTTATTTTTAAATTAAAATTTTCGTTTAAAATATCGGGCTGTTACAATGAATAAAGGAGAAATGAAATTTTGTAAGTAATAATGAATGTAAATTAATGAAAATAAACATTATATGAATAAGAGAAGAAAAGTAAATGATGAAAAAAAGGGGGAAAATCAAACTAAATTGTAAATGTGAAGTAAACTGAAATAAAATGTATACAATACTTCAATAATGAATTCATTTATAATCCAAATAATTGAAATGGATATAACTTATATAAGTAAAGAATGTAAATTAATGAAATAAGCCTTACATGAATAAATGAAAATTTTGTAAGTAATGAACGTGAATTTAAGAAAATCATTGTATGAAAAAAATGAACAGTAAATGATGTGAAAAAGACAAATAGAGTAAACTTCAAATGTGTTGAACTCTTTGTTTGTTTGGCTTGTGGATTGGTTGGGAAAGGATACTTCTATTTTGTATAGAGATGTATAAATAATCTATATGTTTTATCTACGACTGTTGAGTGTATGGTTTACTTCATAGTTTATTTATCATTTTATATGATTAGAAGTTCTGAACCTGAACAAACCATTTGTTTTGGTTGAAATGGATGGATGATTGTTTTCTTTGTTGAAATAATGTTTGTACTGTTTGTTTGCAAGCGATGGTTGTTATGTTGTAATGATTTGTTTTGTTATTAGTTGAAAACAACTTAAAATATTTCCCTTTTACATAATTATTAACTCTTTTGGATTATACAAGTGAAATATAGGTTTATATAAGCAATAGCTACTGCTTTTGGTTTCATAAATAAGCGTTGTTTGCCCGACAAATAGGTACGCTCTCGGATTACGGTTTTTTAACGGTAATATATTGTTTTTCCCGTGGTTTGGGATATTTTATATTGAAAAAAATGATATATATTGTTATTATTGATATTACTATTTCTCCTAGACATCTCCGTATAAAGGAGACTATGCCGAAATTTTCCGTGAGTTTTGGACTTAGAAAATTTTATGAAATGTTTTCACTTTTATAAACTTGAATATAAAATGATTTAATTTTTATAAATTGATATATTTATTTAAATTATTTAATTATGTAAATTAATTGTTTATAAATTTAATATTTTTAATAAGATATATTGATTACTTAATTTCTTCTTTTCCCTTCTTTTCCTTTTCGTGGACGAAAAGTTTTGAGTGGGGGAGAGTGTAACGACCAGTAATTTTCGATAATTAAAAGTAGTTAATTCAATAAAGTTTTATGGTTTAATGTTGGAAGAAATAAAAAAATTTGTGGTTTAATAATAAGAACGTAATTCGAATATAATGTGATAGTATTAATTTAAGGTAATTTATAATTGCTTTGAATGTAATTCCAATTAATTAAAGTGATTAAAAAGTTATAATTGGTTATAGATTGTAAATATATTGTAATAATGTGTGTATTAATTGATAATTCAAATGTTGATTAACTAATGAAATTATGTGTAATAAATTGAAATTGGATAGAATTAGTATAGTTCTTATAACATTTGTTTGTAAATAATAAACTTACGAATATTATTAAATGTGGAAATGGTGACAATTGTTAATTATTACCAATTTATTTAATCAATTATAATTAAATGAAATTAAAATGTTACTTTATAATGAGTTATGGCGCTAACTATAAAAGGTAAATGCAATAAAATGTATCGAAATGTTAATTATGTTCACAAGACAATAATTGATGTAATAAAAAGAAGTGGAATAAGGATAAATTGATTTATTGGGATCTTAAATTATAATAAAATTGACAAATTCAGTGTAATTAAAATATTGCAACTAATATGGTAAAAGATGATGATGGTAAAATATTAGTGTAATATTAGTGTAATAAGGTATAAACAAATGTTAACTAGGTCTATAAAGTAATAATTGATTGAATTCAAAGATGGAATCAAATTAAATCAAATTATTGGAATTAAAATTTTAATAAATTGAATTTAATTACAGTTGAAATTGAAACATTGTAATAAGTGCAATATTTAACACTGAAATTTTATGTAAACTTGTCTAGATTAGGATAAATGTCTAAGTAATAAAAAAGGATGAAAATCTGTTAGTTTATAAATTTGAATTGAAAAGGTGATTTAATTAATTGAATAATAATTTATTTAATTAACGTGAAAATAGCCATTTTGGCCACTGTCTCGGATTTCAACGAAACCATTTTCATCGGATCCATAACGGTGAATTATTGTAGGATTTCAAGTTTCGTAGCGATCGGACTTGTCGTTTGATCGTACGGGCTCGAAACGTGTAGAAATCAATTTAATTTAATTTAATTGAAATCAATTTGAAATAAGCTGATTTTAAGCTGACTTCTCTATACTGTGGAATTAGGACTTGAAACCTGTTCCATTGAGTTTAAAATTATCGAAAACATATATTTTGATATACGGGATGACCAAGTTTCGTTTCGGAAGCGAAACGGGCTTTTGGGTCGTATTTGTAGTTTCAAATCTATTCGGGTATTATTCATTTCTTATCGGGCTTCGTTAGTATATAATAGTTCTATCCAACCCTAGCAGCCTTTTTATTCCTCATTACTGTACGTACAATTTCATCTGTCTACTTCTCCTTCTCAATGGCAGAAACAGATTCAATCTCAAAACCCTGTTCCAATTTCAAATACAATTTCAAAATTCAAACTCCTCAATCTATATCATATTATATATCAATTCAAAGCTGTCGACGAGCGTAATTCACTAGTGTGATTCGTTTTTCAATCGGATTCACCGTTTGATCCAAAATTTGAGGAACCATTCTCGGTTGTTCATCGTGCGTCGATCAACTTCCACTGATCGTCGAATCGTGGGTACCGTGTTCTGGAGATTGTTGAGGGGAGTTCATCTAGGTGTGTTGCACGTCGTTTCAATAGCTAGATCATCGTGCATAATTCGTTAGGGTTTGAAATCATAGCGGCAGCTGGCTTTATTTGATCGACGTTCGGCGTGTGGGGGTGTCACTCGAGCTCGGAGAACTCGACCGGAGGGGGGGCGCGGCATTCTGATGAGTGGCGCATGGCCGTTGATGGCATGGGCGTGGGGGTTTCTGACGGCTGAGTGAATCGCATACGCAATTTACACTGTGAGCATTGGGGTTTCGAGCAGGTGATGTGGATGTGGGTTATATTTATTTTATTTATTTTAATTTTAAAATCGTTTGACTTCTAATGATAATAACTTTCACGTACGAGGTCCAATTCACACATGGTTTATTCCATTGCGATCGTATTGAAATTCCGGACATTATGGAACTAGTTTGGACGAATTTTGAGACTGTTTAAATTTTGGGCCTAAATTGGACTTTAATTCGATTTAAAATTGAAGGTGAGTGTTTTGACCCACTCACAACTACTAGACTATCTTATGTTAGTTAAATTAAATTTATGATGTGATTAGAAATTAATTGATCGATGTTTGGTATGTTAAAATTGTCATTCTAGTTAAATTGGACTTTTATTGCATTTAATCATCGTTTAATTTAATATTGAATTTAACTGTCAAATTTAATGCATGTTAATGATAATCAGTTAATTATTGATGTTTATTGGTTGATTTGGATGTTGATTGTGATGTATGTTTGATTGTTGATATTGGATGACTAATGTTGTATTTTTCTGTTGTTATAACACTGCAAGTTCCCTATGGGTTGAAATGATACATACCCGAATGATCTATAGATTAGGAAAAAATCGTTATGGGTTGAAATGATAGACTCGAGCGATTTTATGGATTTTTATTTAATTTTGGATTGTGGTATGAAATGATAAATAACCGTAAAAAATTTAAATTGCGGATTGAAATAATAAATATCCGTATAACTTGACCATAGGGTAGAAAATTATATACGGCCACCGGATTGGTTAAATTAAATGATTTTTAATTCCTTAAATTTTGAATTCAGTTAACTAGCATTTTGAAATATAAATTGATTTATATAAACTGAATTATTTTGATAATCCAAGTGTTAAAGGTTGAGATTGGAATTTATTTAATGAATTGTTCAAAGGATTTAAATTGGAATTTCAAGGTTGAAGTGTCGATAAATGAATTTATCGGAATTGAGTTATTGAAAATGTTTGGATATAACTTTGAAATATATTTTAAACTAACTTAAACTATTTTAATCAATTTTAAACTATTTTAATTTTAATCTATTATAACCTATTTAATCCAATTTGATCTATTTTACCTATCTTAAACTAATTAAATTTATTTAATCTATTTTGAATCTATTTAATATAATTTAAATCTATTTAATCTATTTTAAATTTATTTATCCTATTTAAAATCTATTTAATATAATTTAAATCTATTTAATCGATTTTAAATCTATTTAAATCATTTTAAATCTAATTAAATCCAATTTAAATCCATTTAAACTATGTTTTTCTATTTAAACTATTTTAATCTATTAAACTATTAAAACTATTTATTACCATCTAACTATTTTCTAAAATTTCAGACCATGTAAAGTTGAAGTATTTATATTTAAATCCTTAATGATGATACAACCTAAGTTGGATTTGGAATTGATACCTTTTCATGAAATGACATATTTGAGTAAATATGATGATTTTGGAACGAGGATTTAATTAACCTATCTTATCGATAAATTCAAAAGTGAATATGATTTTGAAAGTGAATATAGTTTTAAAAGTGAATATGATTTCGAAAGAAATATGATTTGAAATCGAATATGATATTTTGATATTAATTGTGGATTGACTTTTTGAAATGTAAAAGAACCATCCGCTGTGTAATAAGCGCTTGGTTGTTAAAGAGTCTGGGATCATATATTGTCATACTCTCTGCCAATACCGAAAACCACTTTAACAACTGTGTACGTGGAGGAGATTCCATAAATGAAGTAGGATGGTTTGGCGAACGATTCTGTATGAGGTATTGACGTGACCCCTCTCGTGAGTCAGCTTAGATGTGACTAAAATAGGAGCTATACCTGGGCCAAGTTAGGTCATTCCTCCGATCGGACATGCTTCTTCGATACCATATTATGACTTTGTGATGATTTGGTTTCCACCCCTTGATTTTGATTATGGGAGTGTGTTCCGAGGTGGGCGATAGTAGCTGCTATGCGTTACCACCAGCCTGGTTCTACAATTGGTAAATCTACCCTAGCATTGCCTCAAGTGCCGTGTTCACATGCCCTAGAGCGCCTTCTACGAGTTTGTTTTGTACCATACCTATGGGGTGTCCTCTGGGAAAACCACCAGTTTGTTGGAGCCTACGGCATTGTATAGACTACGGGAATATACAAAATGTGTTAAGGGGGATATGGGTAACGCCTTAACGCTATTTCAATACTTTACTTTATTGTAGACTATTATAATAGCGTATTGTACTACATAGTAGATAGTTTAACAGATCCTTAGGAGATGGGAATCTCGAACATCTCTTAAGTTGCTGCACTCGCATTAGACACTGGATAGGAGATGTCAACCCCGTAAACATCTCTGATGCCGTTGCACTCATAATTATTTAGTGTTGATTTAACTTACATAAGATATTTTTGTTCTGACTCGAGTGTTTTTCTTTTCAATTCGCTCGGATCAGTCTGAGCTTTTTAGTTTATCGAAGACGGCTTTTTAGAGGATGAAGACGAAGATTTTGTACTTGTATTATTTATTATATTTATTCCACTGCATCATGTTGTTCCGCTGCATTTATTTACTATTTATTCTTGTTGTATGTAACTCTGGTCTGTATTATAAAAGTATAATCAATGTATTTGTAAACAGCTTCATGAACTGTTTATTTGATTATTATATTTTATCATTCCGCTACGAGATTCTGTATTTGTTTTTTTCTTTCTCTGCTTTTTTTTTCTTATTTACCCCATAACAGTCTGCCCTTTTGAATGGTTTGATTCTGACGTGTGTGTCTGCTTAAAACGTCCAAAAAGGCAGGTCGTTACATCTTTTGTATTGAAAGCAATGTAAATGCAAATGTAAAAATGCGATGTAAAAGCAAATGCAAATAAAAAATATTTTTTTGTTTTTGAAATGTGTATGTGTTTTTTTTTGAATAGAAATAGAAATGCAAATGCAAAGTGAAACTAGAAAACAAACACACAAACAAATACAAACAAAAATCAAACAACAATCACACAACACAACATTATTTTTAAATGCACTCAACACACAAAAATCAAACAAAAATAATTCGAAGAATAGAAATTAAAATCGAAGCAATTTCCCGGCAACGGCGCCAAAAACTTGTTTAACGGCAAATTTTCTATCGGTTTAGAAAATCATCGATAAATTTCAAATTAAAATAACCGCAAGTGCACGGTGTACGATTGTAGCACGTATGCAAGTACGGGACGATCCACAGGGAATTGTTTAGATTTTGCAATTCTATTCAATCAAATTAAACCAAAATCGAGGGATTGTTAACTAACTAAAAAAAAGTAAAAACAAACTAAAACTAAGGAGAATAAAAATATGAGATTAAAGAGCAATTTAGAGGCAAATCCCCTCTCATGATCACATAAGTCAACATAATGAAATTATGATCTCTTTTTGGTCATTTGTGAGTTTAGTTGATGCACTTATCATAAGCACGACCTAATTGTGTTATTAATTAACAACTTAAACCATCAAACTTTAATGCACCCTCTAACCCACTTACTAACTTTAATGAAAATGACATGAAATTAAAAGTAGAATCTATTTTAAGCATGGCTTATTAACTATTGAATTAGAAACATAAAACATCAATTTTTTTATTCTAATCCACTTCCATTACCATGATCATATGTAGACAAAGAGGTAATTAATGATTCATATGACTAAGCGTAGCCTATTTGTTTTGAACAACATAAGCTATCAAACTCAATATTAAACACAAAATCACACAAACATCTAACTTTCCATTAAGCACAAAAGAGACATAAATGAAAAATTATGTTGCATCTACATGATTCAAGAGAGCTTCATTACCCCTAAATTGAAGAGGTTTAGCCTCTCATATTTGTTATAATATCAACAAATGTAGCTTGCAACAAGAAACAAAAAGAAGAGGAAAAAAGCTAAATGAACAAGAAATAAAACTAATCTACTTGCATTAAAATCAAACTACACTACTAGCATGAAAGGAAGTAAACAAGAAAAGAAAAGAGCAATGTATTAAAGTCGCATAAAAAAATAAATTACATGAAAGAAATGGCTAAGTAGCCATGAAAAGAAAAGAGAAGCTTTCTTTTATTTCTAAGCTAAAAACTAACTAAGAGGAAGAGGGTTACATGAAGTATAAGGGGTATTCATACAAGTTTAAAACCCTAATTCACTTTTTTGGGAAATGCCCAAAATACCCCCTTAGGAAGTGTGGTGGCCAAGTAATCATTAACATCATCTAATCATCCATTAAGTGTGCATGAAGATTTAATGACCTTTTAGCATGTGAATTAGCTCCTAAGTGTACATTAAGGTAGGTGGGTAAGTAGGGTCCTCCATGATCATCACTTTGAATTATTTCCATCTCCATTCCTTTGTATTCACTCTTGTGCATGCATATCCTCATGAAGCCAATTGTAAAATTCACTAAAATTCCTACAAAATAACAGAGAAAATTCCAAGTAAATTTTCACAAATTAATAAATGCACAAAAATGACTATTTTACCCCTATATGAAGATGAATATGTGACCATTTGGAAATAATTTGAATTTTGGTTTAAACAAGTTAAAACACCCAATATGATCATTTATTTAATTTAAATAGATTAAATATGGTGGTAAACATATGCACATTTACGTGCACATTACCCATCCTACGTGGAAAGGAGTAACAAATTCTAAGTTACACCGCCTGACATCCTGCAAAAGAAGCAACCAGAGTATAGAAAAACAGTTTGTCACCATATATGCATGTATCGCTACCAACCCTCCAGCTGGCAACCATCCCACGGTCCAATCTGCCTTACGAACCACGAATATCCTCAGGCAATCTCAACCGCAGATCAAAGGAGGCTTGCTCGTATGAATACCCCAAGCATTTCACCAGGTAAGGGGTTGAATTCAGAAAACTTAGAAGGATAACACTTCCCACCATACTATTATCATCTTCAAGCATTCTCCATTATCTCCATGTATCCATTGTAATAATATATATATATAGTGAGAATAATATGTATACAGTGGACGTATGCCCTTGCGTATTGGCGACTCCCCAGAGTGCATGGTTGGCACCCAAAATTGCAATCCACCCGGCCCCAAAGCCAAGAGATAACAACATCGTTGGGGGAGAGCCGAACGGTCATCTAGATGGTGAAATCCACGAGCCGCGTCCTGAGTGCCTAAGCGATCAAGCTCAAACTGTGGCCAAGGGACCCCGAGCCACCTCTATACACTCCCACCTGCAAAGGGAAGTACCTCATCCTACGCCTAGGGGTGAACAAGCCCGACGGTTATGGTCACCTCCGTCACGCAGAAGATCTCTTTCCTCAGGTTGCTATCATGTACCATATTCCCTTAATCAACCGGCATACCACCAGGAGCCTCCGCCCGTCGATGCAAGGTTATTTTCGCAACGGGTGGAAGCCAGCCTCCGGGAAATGATCTGATTGCACCAACATCAACCGAATACAGGTCCACAGCGTCTGTGGCGATGACCTTTCCGACGATGAGGATGGAGAACCATTATCCGTAGAAATCCTCAGAACCCACTAGTCAAGATGGTACACGCTACCGCAAATAGACAAATACGATGGGAGCACAGACCCATCGGATCACCTTGCTGCTTTCTACTCTGTGCTCAGGTGTGCTCAGGTGTGCGATACGAGGCTGACAAGAACAGTCTAACGGTCACCCTGTGCTCAGGTGTGCGATACAAATCTCGGATGTGGAAAGAACTCTAGAAGAGACTGGCATCATCTCTTCCTGATTTCTATCAGCACGTAAATGGAATCATGAGGATGAAAGACGCAGATTTGTCAAATAGCTATAACAAGGGAAGACACCCCCTCAAATTTCGCTAGAAAGAATACCTTGATCAAAGAGAATTGGCAAAATCATGCCAAGGGAAACCATGACGATGTCCCAAGGTACTAGGCTCGATATGCTAGCTATACTCTGAACATAGACATTGAAACTGTCTTCCTCGCAACCAGAAATCAAGCACCCTACTGAAGGCCACAGAATGGCTAGGCAAGGGAACCGCCCCATAGCGACAATCAATATTGTCTCTTTCATCAGATCAACGAAAATTCTACTAACAATTGCCATGTTCTAAAGAACGAAATCGAGAGACTGATTTGGGAAGGATCACTTATGGAATATGTCAGACAACAAGTAGATCAAAGAATGACTCATGAAAACCGTCAGATCCAGCCTTCCCTACAATAAACCCAGGGCAATGTGGCTATGACCGACATTCTTACCATATGTGGCGGACCACACATAGCAGGGAGTAGTCGGAGGGTGCACACTCGATATCAAAGGGAAGTCGCCACCTCCGGCCAAGTATATTTGTTGGAATGACAGGTCGTTAAGGCTCCAAGAATGGAAGGGGAAGATCCTCCAATCACCTCATAGCTCAGGATCGGGGGGAAGTGGTGTACCACACCACGACCTAATGCTTATAACCATGTCAATGGCTAACAACAATGTCTACCAGGCTTTCGATGACGAGCTCGGTTAATGTCATGTTCAAAGAAGCCTATGACGCGCTCAGTTGCCGGCCTCCCATCTCATACCTTGTGTATTGCCCATTTATAGGTCGGCTTAGTTAGGATATTCCCCATAGGGGTAGCAATGCTCATAACTACCTTCGGCCTGGAACCCACCATAGCAAAGATTCAAGTCAGCTATGTGATGTTAGACCGCCCATCTGCTTACAACTGGGTTTGAGTAATACTATTGGTTATTGCTGTTATGGCCTTCCTTACCGGTATTATTGTTCCCTCATTATACTCCTTTCCTTCCTGTCTTGGACAGGAAGCGGAGAAAGACTAGGCGAGCGAAGTGAGCGAGGACCGATCCAGTATACAACTCGAGAAGAGAAACGGGAGGTGCGTAGCGTATACTGGGATACCAAGTCCAGTATAAACATTTAATTAATCAGAGAAAGAAAACTGGTAAGACAGGTGCGTTAGCGAACAACAAACCTCTACCTTAATTAATACATGGGGATAAACTATGGACAGATTGTTGTTCTAATGTTTAGGAATGCAGACAATAGCAACAAGAAGCCTTGCTTATCGAGCGATCGACCCTAATCGAGTTGGATGCCATCATGTCATACAACCGCCTGATAATGAAATTCCCCATGCCAAACGAGATTTGCAAAGATAAAGGAAACCAATAGAAAGCAAGGCAGTGCTATAGGACTTCCCTCCGTCGACCAGAGAAGTGTGTCCTAATGATTCAAGAGGAACCCACCACTGATGTCAATACCCCATTGGAACTAGAGAATGCGTGTAACAACCCGCATATTTTACGATCGTGTATTTAAATATTTTATTTAAATATAGCGTCGTTAGTCGGATTAAAGTCCGAAAAGCTACTTTCTGCAAACAGTCGAATTGGAACTCGAGACCACTCCCATTGAGTCCAAAATGACGTTTGCGACCTTTTTGAGTATAAACATTGATATGTTTGGAGTTAGTGAAATTTTGATACTTTTTCACTAAGGGCTTTAGTCTAGTTTCAGCCCATTTGCCCAATTCTGGTTTTATCAACCCAACTCCACTCCAACTCTTCATTACTTCATTTCTAATTCCTAATACTCAAGCTTTAGCAACAATGGTGGGAGAGATGGGAAATGGAAATTCCTAAGCCCTAATTTAATTTGCAAATTCATGCTCTTGCTCCAAATTCAAGAAGAAGCTATTGGTAAGCATCCTCTTCTCCTTCTCCAACTCTTTCTCCTTTCAATTTTAGAAATTTCCTAAACCTAACTTAGGAAATATTTCTCTTTTAAGCTTAAATTCAAGCTTCTCGAGTTGAGATTGAAGAGGAATTGGTCTATCCTTTGTTTCAAAGCTTCTCTCTTGTGTTTTCGTGTATAAAGGTGAGATTTTTATCTCACATCTATGACTATAATTATCTTTGGTTGTTAGGTATGAATTCCTAACACCTCTTCATGTGCATTTGCTCTTGATTTGGATTGGTTTTGTGAATATTCTAATTTTGGGTTTTTAAGTCAAATTTGTGTGAAAATCCTTTTATGGATGTTTGATCATGCTTTTGGTGATGCATCGAGGAGCATATAGGGTTGGGTTGTCGATTGGCATAAACCCTTAGCGCCAATGTTTGTCCGGTTGCATTTCGGAAGAGTTTGCTCTTATTTTGATAGGCTGAAAAACAGCCCAGGCATGATTCAGTCGACTGAAATCTCTGTTCAGTCGACTGAACCTGGAAACAGAAAGTTTCCAGGCAGAATTCAGTCGACTGAAAATCTCTGTTCAGTCGACTGAACCTGGAAACAGAAAGTTTCCAGGCAGAATCCAGTCAACTGAAAATCTCTGTTCAGTCAACTGAATTTGTTGTTTCTGCCCAATTTGCCTTTTGGGATTGAATTTCCAATTTAAATTGACTCATGATGATCCTATTTGTTGTTATCATTTATTATGACTTTGATGACTCCTTTTTCGGGATTTTTGAATATCCATTTTGATGGATTCTTTATCGGTTTAATTGGATTTGATTCACGTCTTCGAATGTGAATTTTAATGATTGATTGTTTCTACAATCATTTTTGTGGTTTGTCACTTTAAAATACAAAGGTTTCCATACTAGTAGTAAATATTCAAACTCTTTATCAAAAAATGATTTAAATTCTATTTCCAATATCAAACTCGTTTATAAAACCGCTTTCCAATCTACTAGTATATACAAACCTTTACCTCACTCGTATGAGAAATCTAATTAAACGACTTAGTAAAATGAGTGGTATGAAACGCTTGCGTTTACTTCGCCGGTTAATTCTTGGACTTGTTCGATTGAATCTCTTGTGACAATTTTCGAGTGAAAATCTACAATCTATTCGTAAATATTTTAGTTAAGCTAGTGGTTATGGGACATGAAGCTAAACTCTTATATTTACTAGCTTAGTGTAATTGACACTTCTTGATGATCGATGATGATCATTTTATGGTTTAGACTAGCAATGTGCGATGTCTCTTTGTCCGCAATGGGGGACTATACCCTGTCAGGAGGGGCTTCGGCTCATCAAGAGGAGCTTCGGCTCATAGTCTGCAATGGGGGACTATACCCTGTCAGGAGGAGCTTCGGCTTATCAGGAGGAGGTTCGACTCATAGTCCGCAATGGGGGACTATACCTTGTCAGGAGGAGCTTCGGCTCGTTTTTATGGGATAACGACCCATTTTATGATACGCGTGTTGGGGAGTTTTCACACTCCCGTTTTTGATAGGCTTCTTTCCCTTTTTGTGATCTTTCTGGATTTCTAATTATTGATTTCTGGAATTTATGTTTCACCGGCATTTACCATTGGCATTGATATGTATGTCATTTTTGTGGCTTGGTGAATTAAATTAAGAATATGATGTTCTTTTCTGTCTTTTGAGATTATTGAGATATTGTATGACCTTTGTGGATTTTCTAATGTATACTTGACGTAGTATGACATCTTTTTGTTATCATTTATTTTTATCATATCTCTTATTCTCATATCTCATTTTATCTGATAATTATAGCTAGACTGATCCATTTATTATTTTCTTCTTAAATAATACTCGGGTCAGACTGAGATATTACAAGTGCTTCCTCATGACTTCCTATCTGGAACCATCATCTGACTTTTGGCTAACTACTCTAGTTTAGTAGTTTTTGTTGTATACATTTGAGATTTAGACTCCTTGATGTATACATATTCTTTTGGCTAGCACTTGTATCTATTCTTTTGTGTTATTGTGGGTCTTATTTGACCACTACTCTGATGTACACTTTCATGTGTTATATTCATATCTATTTCCGCCTTTGTGATATGAATTATCTGTGACTGATTTATGTTATGCTTATTTCTATATTTGTTTCCGAAGTCCATATAGCCACCGTGTAGTAGCTTTGAGTTTGTATCGGTATGTCGGATTTCCTCTTGAGATGAAATGCATGTTATACTATCTGGCATGTCGGTACTCGCACAAAGAAATTACACGGAAGGTCGCTCCTCAATAGCCTTATTCTCCGCGCTAGTCGACGTCATTACCACGTAGTGTTCTTGGCTAGCATAGGTATAGAGGTGGGGCGTCACAGCATGGTATCAAAGCCAAACTTCGGAACAATGTAGAATAATCTAACAAGGATCATTGTCCTAAGTCTTTCTTAGGAGTCGTACCTTAGGATTTTATTCGAGTCAATTGGACCCGTTCTATCCTATTTTCTTTTATGACTCCTTGTTTTATCAATCAAGTTTGATTGAAATTCATTATGTGAATAACTTTTTCTTCTTCTTTCTTTCTTTCTTAAAGAAGAAGAAATGGTTAGATCAAACCGTCCCAGCACCGGTCAATCTAGTGCTACTCCTCAGGAGGGAGTATTTATGTCTGCCCAGCAGCTTCTAGATCTTGTTAAGAATGCTCAAGCTACCAGACCCATTCCAGAGCTTACTCATCCTAGATCCGGTTTTGCACGCTTGTGTAGAGATTATACTGATTTGGGTGGAAGGCCATTCCGGGGATCCGAGAGTGTCATTGAAATCCAAGCTTGGCTTAGATCATGCGACCGCATCTTTTCTCGCATGAATCTTGTTGATCTCCACCGAGTCCAAGTGGCTTCTAGCATGCTCCAAGAAAGAGCATTGGATTGGTATGAGCTTCTTATTTCTGAAATCGTTGAAGCGGATCTCACTTGGGAGCAATTCCGGGAAAGATTCGAATTGAAATTTGTGCCGGAGGCTGAAAAAGTAACTTTGGCCCGTCGTTTTATCGACCTTGTTCAAGGTGAATCTTCTGTGACGGACTACGTCGCATCTTTCGAATCTCTTTCTAAATACGGGGTTGAATACATTAATACCCCACTGAAGAAAAATCAGAGATTTGTTTATGGCTTGAATAAGAATCTTAAAAAGCCTTTACTTTTGAAACTAAAAGTTTCTTTCGATCAGCTTATAGATATCGCTCTTCGACTTGAAGAGGCCGATAGAGAAAGCGATGTTGAGATTGCGGGTGTCAATAAGAAGAGGCATCCCTTTATTAAGTTCGAAAGTCCTAATCCAAACAAGAGGGTGAAGCAAGTGACTTCTATAGCAAAGACTCCCATCCCTAATCGTGGAGAATGCTACAATTGTGGCTCTAAGGACCATCATATAAATAGGTGTCCAAGGCCTATTTCTTGCCGCAATTGCAAAAGTGCGGATCATTATATATCTTCATGTCCCAAACGTCAAAGCAAGAGAGAGGGAGAGCTGAATGTAGTGCGAGCTCCTAGTGGCACTTCTCTTGGTCAAGGTATTTCTCATTTTATCCTTGACGATATTTGTTTTGGGATTATCTTATTCGAGTTCTTTTTGATTTGGGTTTCATCTCATTATTTTTATATCAAAAGAACTTGTGATTCTTTTTCTTTAAACATTTCTGGGCTTGATGACTTCTTTGAGGATTGCGAATCCGGATTGGTGGATCCGCAACACTCAATTTGCTTTTTATTGATGTCGAAATTATTTTATGTGATTTTTATTTCCGAGCCGATTTTTACTTATGCTTCGGAATTGACTTTTGTAAGGATTGGCTTAATTATTATGAAGCCATATCCTTTGTCCCGTGTGGACTATTCATCTTCGACATTTTCAATCTGTTAAGCAGATTTTTGTTTTTCCTTTGTGATTTTGATTCCAATTTGATGGCATCATTTTATTCTTTAAGCTCACATGATGAGGAAAGTGATATTTCTCTCATTCATGTAGTTTGTGAAAATTTTCGGTTATTTTTGAGCTTGTCTTAGGATTATCACCTAAGCAGTCTTTTGAGTGGTGTTAAGGTCTTTTCAGCTCGACCTTGCCACCGGTTTTCATTTGCTACGAGTTGCGGAAGTTGGCATTCCACTTACCGCATTCCGCACTCGTTATGATTCTTATGAATGACTTATTATGACATTCAGCTTATTTCATCCGTTTTATGAATCGAGTATTCTACGAATATCTCAATGACTCCATTCTTGTATTTATTGATTATGGATGAAAATAACAAATTTAAAAATTTTTGCAAATCTTTTTCGTAAGATTTATTTATAAGTATGATTGGGTTTTGTTCTTAAACGAGCAAAGAGTATTTGTAAATTTTATAAGAGATATATTTATCATATAGAAGATGATTTTGTGATTGTATTGCCCATTGAGTGCTTTAAGAATTCTGGTCGATGCGCTTGATCAACATTATCGATAAGAATCTCCTAAACGCTTTGATGAGACAGTCAGACACAATATATTGACTTGTAAAAATGTAAATTTTTTTAGAAAGATTATTACATAAAGATAAATGTAATTTTGAAAGTTTTAGCTCTTCGGGAAAGAAGATTATTTAAAAGAAATTCTTTCTTTTCGATACTGTTATTCTTGTGATTCCCGAAGGGAACCAAGACTTTATCTTTCGTACCAATGCTAATCGTATTGGTTTGGATGCCGTTCTCTTGCAAAAGAGAACATGCTAATACTTGTGCTTCTAAATCATTAAAGCCGATCGAGACTAGGTATGCCACTCATGATCTAGTGCTCGCGGCTATTGTTTTCGCTTTTAGAGTTTGGCATCATCATTTTTGGGGGAGAAATTTGTTCTCCACCTCGATCATAAATCTTTGGAATATTTATTTTCCCATAAGGAACTTCATGTTGACTCGAGTTCCTGGCATCTTATGATCTTGATATTCTTTTTATTCCCAGAAGGGAAATCGTGTTGCCAATGCGCTTAGTCGTAAGCAACAAGTGGTTGATTCTTTGATGATGTCTGAATGGAATTATCCTTTTATCAAGTTCATCGGACGTTTTGATATACTTCGTTTTATTGAGCTTTATCTCATTTCTTTTATGGACTCGCATCCGATGTTCTTTTATGGTGTTTGGTTCATTGGACGTATCGTTTGTACTGCGTCGGTGTTCCGAATTATTTGAGCTTTGGTTCATCTGGCGTACCGTTATTGTACTACGCCGTTGTTCCAAATTATTCGTGTTTCCAGTTTCTTGGGCGTATTGTTATTGTACAACGTCGTTGCACCGGCTCAATTTTTCTGCTATTCATGACATTTTCCACATAACTATGGAAATGCCTTTGGGATTTCAATTTTTATTCTTAAGCCCGGTGTTATTGAGAAAATTGAAGTTTCACCAGATTTGACTTATGAGCAACATCCTATTCGCATCATTGCTTCGGAGGTTGAGCGCCTTCGAAATAAAGATTTCCCTTTCTGTGAAAGTTCAATGGTTCTCAAATCCTAAGGATTGCTCTTGGGAATCCAGAGGATTCGTCGAGCGAACACGTTCGGACTAACTTTTTCGTGCTCTTTATGGTTAACTTCTTATTTCAAATTTTCTTTTGTGTTGATATGCTTTTATGGTTGTTACTTTTATTTTCCTCTTAATTATTGCGAGGACGCAATTTCTTTAAGGAGGGGAGTCTGTAACAACCCGCATATTTTACAATTGTATATTTAAATATTTTATTTAAATATAGCGTCGTTAGTCGGATTAAAGTCCGAAAAGCTACTTTCTGCAAACAGTCGAATTGGAACTCGAGACCACTCCCATTGAGTCCAAAATGATGTTTGCGACCTTTTTGAGTATAAACATTGATATGTTTGGAGTTAGTGAAATTTTGATACTTTTCACTTAGGGCTTTGGTCTAGTTTCAGCCCATTTGCCCAATTCTGGTTTTATCAACCCAACTTGTAACGACCCCGAAATTTAATTTAATTTAAATTAATAATTTAATGAATTT
The DNA here is from genome assembly GCA_030737815.1 of Allium fistulosum. Taxonomy (NCBI): domain Eukaryota; kingdom Viridiplantae; phylum Streptophyta; class Magnoliopsida; order Asparagales; family Amaryllidaceae; genus Allium; species Allium fistulosum. The sequence continues at coordinate 1,170,760,405 of CM060902.1, read as the reverse complement.
TTGAATTAAATTGAGTACTAAATAAATTTTTGAATAAAAATAGTAAAATCAATTGATAAATTGATAGCGAGTTTCCCCGAGTCTTGAACAAATTCTGTATAAATCATTTATTTTTATAAATAAAGCAATTATTTTATATATGTGAATATATATATGTATGTACAGTTGATTTGAATTTAAATTGTAAATAAATTGTTTAAAAATAAATATTAGAATGGATGGTTAATAATAATTTGAATTTATAAATTAAATATAAGACAATAAATATTAAAGTAGATTTAAGAATTGAGTTATAAATAGAAATAAATAAATAAGAGATGAAATGATGGGTAGTTAAACTTTTAGAAGAAATTTAAAATAAGTATTGGTACTAGATTTATAATTATCAAATCTGTAATGAACATATAAATTCTAGAAATAAATGTTTAAGTTAAATTAGAATTTAATATATATAGGTAAAATGAACTACAAACAAAGTATATTTATAAAATATAAATCTATGTATATAGAATGAAGCCAAGTTGAATAAAAGAAAATATACTCAAGTATATGTTGTAAATCAATGTATAAACAGCCAAAGCAAAGTGATAAAAATAAACAAAAAAAGAAAGAAAGGAGTATTGCAAAAATATGAAACAAAGTAACAAAAACAAAAGAAATACCAACGAATAAAATACATATACACTTAAACAAATACAAGCCATCACTATCATCTCAAAATTTGTACAGCCGAGACAAACAAATATGGCTTAGGGAAACATAGAGTACATAGCATTAATTGCCTTCATTTATTAGCAGCCATACCTCTAGCATACAAAAGAATGTATCAACCTGGGAAAGCAAGATCATCTCACCCCGTACCCAAGAGAACCATCAGCCACCCTATTGTATAAATAAAATAAAAGATAGCCTGTAAACTTGCTTTCTTTTATACCTCAACTTTTCATTTTTTATCTCTTCAAAGCCAAGAAAACTAAAGTGAATATCAACTAAAATTTAAACAAAGTCCAAACTTGAACAACAAATTTCTGGAATCAAAATAACAGCAAGCTTTAACTTGATCGAAGATTGAAGTCTGGAAGTAAAATCAAACTAAATATCAAGTTCTTCCTCTGTTCTTTTCTGTCAGATTTTCCAGGTGAGCAATCTCCTCCTTGAATCTGTTTATTTTTGCTTGTGAGCAAACTTCCCACCTAAATCTATCTTTGATCACAGTGGGTAACTTCATTTTCAAAAACAAGGTGTTCTGTTCTTCTCTGTTAATTAGTGAGTAACATCATATTGTTTTTTTTTAGTTGAACCTGTTGCATATACATATCTGGAAATAGTATGTTAGTATATCTACATATAAATGCTCTGAGTATTTGTAAGATGGATGTTTTGTACAGGCTATGTTATATTGTCCTCTGTCTGAAGTTTAAGCACAAACATTGATTCAAAAATTATTTCCATTCAACCTACTTGTCGTTTGAACCTAAGATTAAAACAAAATTTATTAGTTATAACATATACTCAAGATTTAAAATACAATTAAGTTTAAACAACTTATAAATGTTTCTGGAAACCCAAAAGTACTGAGCAACTTGAGATAAGTTGAAAAATCTAATCTTCTTAATTCATAAATTCAGGAATACAAGTTGAATTCTTATATCAAAACACGATTTTTAAAGATTGAAATAAGATTTATAGATAGAGAATCAAAGAGCAGTCTCGGTTTGTTTAAACTTCTTATTTTTGGAAATATCTGATGATCGTCTGAGTCGTGATGGTCGGGGTTTCTTCTGGTAATAGAGGAATGAGTGAGGGTTCTGAGAAAAATAGCGCGGTGGTGGTTAGGTGAACAAGGCGGCAGTGGGAGAGGTTTGAAAATTTTAAACCTAATTTGCGTGTCTTTGGGTTTTCATCTCGTTCGAACTCATGGCTGGATCGAGTGTCGCGTGCGTTTGAGGTTGGGTAGAGGGGAGATAGACGAGGTCGTGACCGAAGTTGGAGGAATTCTGGTGGACGGGGCTGCGAAGTCGAGGTGATGACAGGCTTTTGTGTTTGGTCGCGAGTTGGTTCCAGGCTTCGTTTGTTCGAATTCGAGTTCGAGAGGCACTGCAGTGGTGCTGATGGTTGGGATCGGAACTGGAAGTGATACTCGACTTACTCGTCGATGTAGTGATGGTCGGAGACGTCGTTGTGGGGTGTACACGTGCACCATGTTTTGTCAGGCTGGTGAAAATTGGGTCTGGGAACACTCGGGGATTTACACGGGGAAGATCATGGATTACTCGGGTGTTTTCGTATTTTTTTTCGAAGTAGGATTTGGGAATCTCGGGTAGAATAGTGATCTCAGTTTTCAACAGAACCCAGGCGACTCGAGTACGTACTCGAGTAAGTTGCATTTTGGCTCGGGAAATCTTGTGTTTTTCACGAAGCAAAACGAAGTAAACTCGGGTTATATTGTTTTCCAGTTTTAAAACAGTGACCAGTTTACAGTTTTTAAATTATTAAGTTTAAAATTTTAAATCATGTTAAACTGAGTCAGTTTTAGTGTTAATCCCAGATTTTTGAAAAAAAAAAGAAGAAAAAAAAATATAAATTTAGTAATTTAAATAAATAAATATTTTAACTTATGGAACTGTTAAAATCTCTTTATAACTAAGTGTTGTTTCTAATTTGTAAGTTTAAGTTTTTAAAATGGTAGTTTTATAAAATGAACAAAGTTTAAATTTGTGTTCGTTCAAACTGGGGATTTAAAATGGAAGTTCAAAGAGAAAATGGGATCTAATCAATTATGGAAACGAATTTTCCTCTAAGTAAATAAGGATTAGGGTTTAAATTCTTTAACCCTTAATGAATGAGAATGATAGTAGACAGTTTGAATTGATAAATTTGAAATTGAAGTTAAATGAATTTATGTAAGTTAATTATGGTAGATGTGAAATTAAATAAATGTTAATGAAGGTCATTAATTAAATTATTTTATAATTAATTAATATAATTGATTTAAATAGTTGATTTGATTAATTAATTCGATAATCAACATTTTAAATGTTTAAGTGTAATTACTTAATGGGAATTAAGTAAGAAATTAATTTCTCACTTTAGTTAAGTGAGTAATTGATAAATTTGAGTTAATTAATTAAGCTTAATTAATTTGGATTAATCACTTGATAATTGGAAGATATAATTACTTAGGAAAGTAATTGATGAATAATTACTGGATGTAATTAATTGGATGATGCTTTGTGATATACCCTGATTTGTGTTTTAATCTGTGATGTAATTTATTATCTGTGATATATATCTATGATCTGTACGATGAGCGATATAGTTTATATCGTTTATCAACTATATCCTGTATTTTGATCTGTGATGATTGATGTTGCACTATTGTGTGTAAAACCCCTAGACCACACTGTTACACACACAAATATGGATTTCACGTGGAAATCGGTTAAGTCACAGATAATTTAAATTTGATGTTTTTGAAATTGAAATTTTAATTTCAATTGATTTTGAAATTGGAAATTGGGGTTTAATATGAAAAGCTTTTGAAATGGAATTTCAAAGATAAAAGTTATTTCGAATAACTTGATTAAGTTTTGAAATTTAAATAATTTGATTTAAATTTGAATTCAAGTTTGAAATTGAATTCTATGATTTGAAACTAGGGATTAAAGATGTTGTACAAGTTATATATGGGTTAAACCATTTTAAAGGTATTGATTTGGGAATTTGAATTTAATTCAAGGGTTTTAACTCGTGTAAATATAACTGGATTTTTCTGAAACGAAAACTACTTGTTTTCAAATAATAATAGCTTTCATTTTAAGAAATGAACTTCCAATTTGTGTCAATAGAATTTCAAGTTTGAAATAGAATTGAAATGTTTTGAAAGCTATGAAATGAGTCTTTGATTTAAAGACCGGATGAGTTAATCCAACTTGAAATGAAATTGTTTTGAAAGCTATAAGTTAAATCTTTGATTTAAAGATTTAACGAGTTAATCAAATTGAAATGAGAATTGATTTGGAAAAAATCTGTAAATGAATCTTTTTGTTTAAAAGATTTGAAATGGTAATTGGTTTAAACCATTTGAAAGAATGTTTGGAATTGTTAAGTTGTGACTTAATTGAAATCCCAATATCCGTATGTTTTTAAATTATTTCGCTCATTATTCGGGTTAGCCGGGAAAGGACCTTTGGGTCGTATAACCCATTCCGAATAGTGATACGTCGTATATGGATGGCATTTGAAGACCGGTGATGAAGACCGGATATTTTCGAAAATGAAAGGACAACCTGTCGAATGTCTCTGCACTGAGTTGCTCCGGTATAGAGATTTATATCACTCTTTTTGTGACGGGAAGTCCGGACGTGATTGGAAATTATCCGGATTTGCAAGGGCTTCGTGAGAAGTGCCTTCGGTTCTGTTCGAACCCGGAACAGACTTATATGGATACATGTCTGACATTACACTTTGAGATATAAAGCCGATTTCTTTCAAATACATATCTGTTGGTGGCGGAGAATTTATTCTCTTAGCTTAACACCCTTCTCTGAGACGTACGAGCTCAGAGGTTATGTAGTTGAAATTTATCAGCGATATATCCCAATTTGGTAATGTGGCATGCTGAGTGCTGCTGTGAAATGATCAGTGTTTGATCATTTGTGATATGATCATTTGTTTGATCTTATATCTTTGTGATCATAGGTTGATCATTTGTTTGACCCAAAGCGTGGCTTTTTGAAAAAAGCGTAGCTTTGTGGACGAGACTTCGTCGAGCCTCACAACCCGGAAATGGTCGAAACAGGATCGTTGCGGCAAGGTTATGAGGGTCGCGCCCTTTAGGGTATGTCATTTCCTTCTGGAAAGGGGTGGTATCATGGTATGGAGCCCAGATACTTACTCATGTGGATACACTTTCTTTATGATGTGTGATGTTGGATATCGAGCTCGGATAAAGGTCCCAAAGGACCGGGGGATGGCATATTCGTGAGTTACCTGTTACAGGGGTAACCCGGCCTTGTTTGGCAGAGAGCAGTTTGTCTCTCGGGGCGTCCCGCCAGAGGCGTTCCCATGCGGCGGAAGGAAGTTCCTTAGCCTGACCATTTGTTGGAAATTCATCTTCCAAATACGAACTTTGTACGGTTTTAGTTGTAGAACCTGCCATCTAATATGGTAGCTATAGTAGGCATAGTATAATGGTACCTATGCTGGCTAAGATTAATATTATACTTTCGAAATGTTTTTCCGCACTATGCACTAATGATAATATCAAGATGATTTTACGTAGTAAGCATCTTTGACTATCATAAGAAGAAATCTCCTCCAATTCTGCGTTTGCATTGTGTGTGTGGCAGGAGGTCTTATGGTAGTTTCATTTTCCAAAAGCATTGCGGATTTCAATGTTTAAAACCTTTTGTTGTTGTTTAAAGATAAACTGTTTTTGTTGCTCACACCAGTCCCATGACTGATCCGGAGTTTATTGTTCCCTTCCTAAACTCTGGGTGCCCACTATTTTCCACACGGGCAGTCTAGAGTTGGGTTCTTTCAGATATTCAGGTTTAGTAGATTATCTGGAGCTAGTTCATTCATCGGATTTGCTTATCTTGGAGTTGTGGATTCATTCTTGTCCGAAGATCAATTTGGAGATCTCTTCCATTTGCTGTTATTTTCCGCTGCTATTTCTTGTATCTCTGATATTTGTTGTACCATCTCTGATGTATATTGATATTCATTGTATCACTCTGTTGTATCGGATATTATATATCAATGTATTATTCTTTTCTTCCGCTGTGTTATTTACTTAATTGTGTTATAGCTCCGGCGACTCGGATTTGAACGGTCGAATCTGCGGCATTCTAGTACAATGTGAAGTACGGATGTTGATTTTCGAGCGGGCAAAACCCGATACGTTACATTTGGTATCAGAGCTAAGGTTGAACTTTAGCTCAGGAGTATAACACGTTAAGTAACTCATTAGAGATAGAGTGAAGTAAACTCTAGAATGAGTATATCCTTAAGATATCCGTCTGAACGTCTCAGTAAATTCTCTTACTATCCACTGATAGTAGATATGAGTACAAGAAGAGGACGAGATAGGGGACTGGGAATACGACTATAGATTGTCAATACCCTGCAACAGTGGAAACAATCTTTCTCTATCAATCTCTTTTGATTCGTTTCCAAATTCTTTTGATTTCTTCGTACCAGCTACAAGTAGTTTCGGTGTGATGATGGCTCTACGAACCGTTGTAGGAAATTCTTATTTCGTATCTTCATCGACTTCTTATCAGCCTTTTGGATTTAAACCTTAATGAATTTGAAATTGGAATTTTAAATTGAATTAAATTGACTAATAAAATATGAGGGTAAATTGAATTGAATCAATTAAAACGATATCGTTTAAAACCGAATTTGAAATTCTATTGTAATTTCTTTTGAATACCGAAGTCCGAAGAGGGATAAATTGGTATGTATTCTGAGATATTCCTACTTGAATTTGGAATCCGTATCTTGTGTTAGAGGAGTTATAGGAGATCGAATCTATCTATTTATCTCTGTGATTGTTTTCGTGCCTGCGAATTTCGAGGACGAAATTCTTTTAAGGGGGGAAGTTTGTAACGACCCCGAAATTTAATTTAATTTAAATTAATAATTTAATGAATTTTTGAATTAAATTGAGTACTAAATAAATTTTTGAATAAAAATAGTAAAATCAATTGATAAATTGATAGCGAGTTTCCCCGAGTCTTGAACAAATTCTGTATAAATCATTTATTTTTATAAATAAAGCAATTATTTTATATATGTGAATATATATATGTATGTACAGTTGATTTGAATTTAAATTGTAAATAAATTGTTTAAAAATAAATATTAGAATGGATGGTTAATAATAATTTGAATTTATAAATTAAATATAAGACAATAAATATTAAAGTAGATTTAAGAATTGAGTTATAAATAGAAATAAATAAATAAGAGATGAAATGATGGGTAGTTAAACTTTTAGAAGAAATTTAAAATAAGTATTGGTACTAGATTTATAATTATCAAATCTGTAATGAACATATAAATTCTAGAAATAAATGTTTAAGTTAAATTAGAATTTAATATATATAGGTAAAATGAACTACAAACAAAGTATATTTATAAAATATAAATCTATGTATATAGAATGAAGCCAAGTTGAATAAAAGAAAATATACTCAAGTATATGTTGTAAATCAATGTATAAACAGCCAAAGCAAAGTGATAAAAATAAACAAAAAAAGAAAGAAAGGAGTATTGCAAAAATATGAAACAAAGTAACAAAAACAAAAGAAATACCAACGAATAAAATACATATACACTTAAACAAATACAAGCCATCACTATCATCTCAAAATTTGTACAGCCGAGACAAACAAATATGGCTTAGGGAAACATAGAGTACATAGCATTAATTGCCTTCATTTATTAGCAGCCATACCTCTAGCATACAAAAGAATGTATCAACCTGGGAAAGCAAGATCATCTCACCCCGTACCCAAGAGAACCATCAGCCACCCTATTGTATAAATAAAATAAAAGATAGCCTGCAAACTTGCTTTCTTTTATACCTCAACTTTTCATTTTTTATCTCTTCAAAGCCAAGAAAACTAAAGTGAATATCAACTAAAATTTAAACAAAGTCCAAACTTGAACAACAAATTTCTGGAATCAAAATAACAGCAAGCTTTAACTTGATCGAAGATTGAAGTCTGGAAGTAAAATCAAACTAAATATCAAGTTCTTCCTCTGTTCTTTTCTGTCAGATTTTCCAGGTGAGCAATCTCCTCCTTGAATCTGTTTATTTTTGCTTGTGAGCAAACTTCCCACCTAAATCTATCTTTGATCACAGTGGGTAACTTCATTTTCAAAAACAAGGTGTTCTGTTCTTCTCTGTTAATTAGTGAGTAACATCATATTGTTTTTTTTTAGTTGAACCTGTTGCATATACATATCTGGAAATAGTATGTTAGTATATCTACATATAAATGCTCTGAGTATTTGTAGATGGATGTTTTGTACAGGCTATGTTATATTGTCCTCTGTCTGAAGTTTAAGCACAAACATTGATTCAAAAATTATTTCCATTCAACCTACTTGTCGTTTGAACCTAAGATTAAAACAAAATTTATTAGTTATAACATATACTCAAGATTTAAAATACAATTAAGTTTAAACAACTTATAAATGTTTCTGGAAACCCAAAAGTACTGAGCAACTTGAGATAAGTTGAAAAATCTAATCTTCTTAATTCATAAATTCAGGAATACAAGTTGAATTCTTATATCAAAACACGATTTTTAAAGATTGAAATAAGATTTATAGATAGAGAATCAAAGAGCAGTCTCGGTTTGTTTAAACTTCTTATTTTTGGAAATATCTGATGATCGTCTGAGTCGTGATGGTCGGGGTTTCTTCTGGTAATAGAGGAATGAGTGAGGGTTCTGAGAAAAATAGCGCGGTGGTGGTTAGGTGAACAGGGCGGCAGTGGGAGAGGTTTGAAAATTTTAAACCTAATTTGCGTGTCTTTGGGTTTTCATCTCGTTCGAACTCATGGCTGGATCGAGTGTCGCGTGCGTTTGAGGTTGGGTAGAGGGGAGATAGACGAGGTCGTGACCGAAGTTGGAGGAATTCTGGTGGACGGGGCTGCGAAGTCGAGGTGATGACAGGCTTTTGTGTTTGGTCGCGAGTTGGTTCCAGGCTTCGTTTGTTCGAATTCGAGTTCGAGAGGCACTGCAGTGGTGCTGATGGTTGGGATCGGAACTGGAAGTGATACTCGACTTACTCGTCGATGTAGTGATGGTCGGAGACGTCGTTGTGGGGTGTACACGTGCACCATGTTTTGTCAGGCTGGTGAAAATTGGGTCTGGGAACACTCGGGGATTTACACGGGGAAGATCATGGATTACTCGGGTGTTTTCGTATTTTTTTTCGAAGTAGGATTTGGGAATCTCGGGTAGAATAGTGATCTCAGTTTTCAACAGAACCCAGGCGACTCGAGTACGTACTCGAGTAAGTTGCATTTTGGCTCGGGAAATCTTGTGTTTTTCACGAAGCAAAACGAAGTAAACTCGGGTTATATTGTTTTCCAGTTTTAAAACAGTGACCAGTTTACAGTTTTTAAATTATTAAGTTTAAAATTTTAAATCATGTTAAACTGAGTCAGTTTTAGTGTTAATCCCAGATTTTTGAAAAAAAAAAGAAGAAAAAAAAATATAAATTTAGTAATTTAAATAAATAAATATTTTAACTTATGGAACTGTTAAAATCTCTTTATAACTAAGTGTTGTTTCTAATTTGTAAGTTTAAGTTTTTAAAATGGTAGTTTTATAAAATGAACAAAGTTTAAATTTGTGTTCGTTCAAACTGGGGATTTAAAATGGAAGTTCAAAGAGAAAATGGGATCTAATCAATTATGGAAACGAATTTTCCTCTAAGTAAATAAGGATTAGGGTTTAAATTCTTTAACCCTTAATGAATGAGAATGATAGTAGACAGTTTGAATTGATAAATTTGAAATTGAAGTTAAATGAATTTATGTAAGTTAATTATGGTAGATGTGAAATTAAATAAATGTTAATGAAGGTCATTAATTAAATTATTTTATAATTAATTAATATAATTGATTTAAATAATTGATTTGATTAATTAATTCGATAATCAACATTTTAAATGTTTAAGTGTAATTACTTAATGGGAATTAAGTAAGAAATTAATTTCTCACTTTAGTTAAGTGAGTAATTGATAAATTTGAGTTAATTAATTAAGCTTAATTAATTTGGATTAATCACTTGATAATTGGAAGATATAATTACTTAGGAAAGTAATTGATGAATAATTACTGGATGTAATTAATTGGATGATGCTTTGTGATATACCCTGATTTGTGTTTTAATCTGTGATGTAATTTATTATCTGTGATATATATCTATGATCTGTACGATGAGCGATATAGTTTATATCGTTTATCAACTATATCCTGTATTTTGATCTGTGATGATTGATGTTGCACTATTGTGTGTAAAACCCCTAGACCACACTGTTACACACACAAATATGGATTTCACGTGGAAATCGGTTAAGTCACAGATAATTTAAATTTGATGTTTTTGAAATTGAAATTTTAATTTCAATTGATTTTGAAATTGGAAATTGGGGTTTAATATGAAAAGCTTTTGAAATGGAATTTCAAAGATAAAAGTTATTTCGAATAACTTGATTAAGTTTTGAAATTTAAATAATTTGATTTAAATTTGAATTCAAGTTTGAAATTGAATTCTATGATTTGAAACTAGGGATTAAAGATGTTGTACAAGTTATATATGGGTTAAACCATTTTAAAGGTATTGATTTGGGAATTTGAATTTAATTCAAGGGTTTTAACTCGTGTAAATATAACTGGATTTTTCTGAAACGAAAACTACTTGTTTTCAAATAATAATAGCTTTCATTTTAAGAAATGAACTTCCAATTTGTGTCAATAGAATTTCAAGTTTGAAATAGAATTGAAATGTTTTGAAAGCTATGAAATGAGTCTTTGATTTAAAGACCGGATGAGTTAATCCAACTTGAAATGAAATTGTTTTGAAAGCTATAAGTTAAATCTTTGATTTAAAGATTTAACGAGTTAATCAAATTGAAATGAGAATTGATTTGGAAAAAATCTGTAAATGAATCTTTTTGTTTAAAAGATTTGAAATGGTAATTGGTTTAAACCATTTGAAAGAATGTTTGGAATTGTTAAGTTGTGACTTAATTGAAATCCCAATATCCGTATGTTTTTAAATTATTTCGCTCATTATTCGGGTTAGCCGGGAAAGGACCTTTGGGTCGTATAACCCATTCCGAATAGTGATACGTCGTATATGGATGGCATTTGAAGACCGGTGATGAAGACCGGATATTTTCGAAAATGAAAGGACAACCTGTCGAATGTCTCTGCACTGAGTTGCTCCGGTATAGAGATTTATATCACTCTTTTTGTGACGGGAAGTCCGGACGTGATTGGAAATTATCCGGATTTGCAAGGGCTTCGTGAGAAGTGCCTTCGGTTCTGTTCGAACCCGGAACAGACTTATATGGATACATGTCTGACATTACACTTTGAGATATAAAGCCGATTTCTTTCAAATACATATCTGTTGGTGGCGGAGAATTTATTCTCTTAGCTTAACACCCTTCTCTGAGACGTACGAGCTCAGAGGTTATGTAGTTGAAATTTATCAGCGATATATCCCAATTTGGTAATGTGGCATGCTGAGTGCTGCTGTGAAATGATCAGTGTTTGATCATTTGTGATATGATCATTTGTTTGATCTTATATCTTTGTGATCATAGGTTGATCATTTGTTTGACCCAAAGCGTGGCTTTTTGAAAAAAGCGTAGCTTTGTGGACGAGACTTCGTCGAGCCTCACAACCCGGAAATGGTCGAAACAGGATCGTTGCGGCAAGGTTATGAGGGTCGCGCCCTTTAGGGTATGTCATTTCCTTCTGGAAAGGGGTGGTATCATGGTATGGAGCCCAGATACTTACTCATGTGGATACACTTTCTTTATGATGTGTGATGTTGGATATCGAGCTCGGATAAAGGTCCCAAAGGACCGGGGGATGGCATATTCGTGAGTTACCTGTTACAGGGGTAACCCGGCCTTGTTTGGCAGAGAGCAGTTTGTCTCTCGGGGCGTCCCGTCAGAGGCGTTCCCATGCGGCGGAAGGAAGTTCCTTAGCCTGACCATTTGTTGGAAATTCATCTTCCAAATACGAACTTTGTACGGTTTTAGTTGTAGAACCTGCCATCTAATATGGTAGCTATAGTAGGCATAGTATAATGGTACCTATGCTGGCTAAGATTAATATTATACTTTCGAAATGTTTTTCCGCACTATGCACTAATGATAATATCAAGATGATTTTACGTAGTAAGCATCTTTGACTATCATAAGAAGAAATCTCCTCCAATTCTGCGTTTGCATTGTGTGTGTGGCAGGAGGTCTTATGGTAGTTTCATTTTCCAAAAGCATTGCGGATTTCAATGTTTAAAACCTTTTGTTGTTGTTTAAAGATAAACTGTTTTTGTTGCTCACACCAGTCCCATGACTGATCCGGAGTTTATTGTTCCCTTCCTAAACTCTGGGTGCCCACTATTTTCCACACGGGCAGTCTAGAGTTGGGTTCTTTCAGATATTCAGGTTTAGTAGATTATCTGGAGCTAGTTCATTCATCGGATTTGCTTATCTTGGAGTTGTGGATTCATTCTTGTCCGAAGATCAATTTGGAGATCTCTTCCATTTGCTGTTATTTTCCGCTGCTATTTCTTGTATCTCTGATATTTGTTGTACCATCTCTGATGTATATTGATATTCATTGTATCACTCTGTTGTATCAGATATTATATATCAATGTATTATTCTTTTCTTCCGCTGTGTTATTTACTTAATTGTGTTATAGCTCCGGCGACTCGGATTTGAACGGTCGAATCTGCGGCATTCTAGTACAATGTGAAGTACGGATGTTGATTTTCGAGCGGGCAAAACCCGATACGTTACACAACTACACTCCAACTCTTCATTACTTCATTTCTAATTCCTAATACTCAAGCTTTAGCAACAATGGTGGGAGAGATGGGAAATGGAAATTCCTAAGCCCTAATTTCATTTGCAAATTCATGCTCTTGCTCTAAATTCAAGAAGAAGCTATTGGTAAGCATCCTCTTCTCCTTCTCCAACTCTTACTCCTTTCAATTTCAGAAATTTCCTAAACCTAACTTAGGAAATATTTCTCTTTTAAGCTTAGATTCAAGCTTCTTGAGTTGAGACTGAAGAGGAATTGGTCTATCCTTTGTTTCAAAGCTTCTCTCTTGTGTTTTCATGTATAAAGGTGAGATTTTTATCTCACATCTATGACTATAATTATCTTTGGTTGTTAGGTATGAATTCCTAACACCTCTTCATGTGCATTTGCTCTTGATTTGGATTGGTTTTGTGAATATTCTAATTTTTGGGTTTTTAAGTCAAATTTGTGTGAAAATCCTTTTATGGATGTTTGATCATGCTTTTGGTGATGCATCGAGGAGCATATACGGCCGGGTTGTCGATTGGCATAAACCCTTAGCGCCAATGTTCGTCCGGTTGAATTTCGAAAGAGTTTGCTCTTCATTTGGATAGGTTGAAAAACAGCCCAGGCATGATTCAGTCGACTGAAATCTCTGTTCAGTCGACTAAACCTGGAAACAGAAAGTTTCCAGGCAGAATTCAGTCGACTGAAAATCTCTGTTCAGTCGACTGAACTTGGAAACCGAAAGTTTCTAGGCAGAATTCAATCGACTGAAAATCTCTGTTCAGTCGACTGAACCTGGAAACAGAAAGTTTCCAAGCAGAATCTAGTTAACTGAAAATCTCTGTTCAGTCAACTGAATTTGTTGTTTCTGCCCAATTTGCCTTTTGGGATTGAATTTCCAATTTAAATCGACTCGTGATGATCCTATTTGTTGTTATCATTTATTATGACTTTTATGACTCCTTTTTCGGGATTTTTGAATATCCATTTTGATGGATTCTTTATCAGTTTAATTGGATTTGATTCACGTCTTCGAATGTGAATTTTAACGATTGATTGTTTCTACAATCATTTTTGTGGTTTGTCACTTTAAAATACAAAGGTTTCCATACTAGTAGTAAATATTCAAACTCTTTATCAAAAAAATGATTTAAATTCTATTTCCGATATCAAACTCGTTTATAAAACCGCTTTCCAATCAACTAGTATATACAAACCTTTACCTCACTCGTATGAGAAATCTAATTAAATGACTTAGTAAAACGAGTGGTATGAAACGCTTGCGTTTACTTCGCCGGTTAATTCTTGGACTTGTTCGATTGAATCTCTTGTGACAATTTTCGAGAGAAAATCTACAATCTGTTCGTAAATATTTTAGTTAAGCTAGTGGTTATGGGACATGAAGCTAAACTCTTATATTTACTAGCTTAGTGTAATTGACACTTCTTGATGATCGATGATGATCATTTTATTGTTTAGACTAGCAATGTGCGATGTCTCTTTGTCCGCAATGGGGGACTATACCCTGTCAGGAGGAGCTTCAGCTCATAGTCTGCAATGGGGGACTATACCCTGTCAGGAGGAGCTTCGACTCATCAGGAGGAGCTTCGGCTCATCAGGAGGAACTTCGGCTCATCAGGAGGAGCTTCGGCTCATAGTCCGCAATGGGGGACTATACCCTGTCAGGAGGAGCTTCGGCTCGGTTTTATGGGATAACGACCCATTTTATGATACGCGTGTTGGGGAGTTTTCACACTCCCGTTTTTGATAGGCTTCTTTCCCTTTTTGTGATCTTTCTGGATTTCTAATTATTGATTTCCGGAATTTATGTTTCACCAGCATTTACCATTGGCATTGATATGTATGTCATTTTTGTGGCTTGGTGAATTAAATTAAGAATATGATGTTGTTTTCTGTGTTTTGAGATTATTGAGATATTGTATGACCTTTGTGGATTTTCTAATGTATACTTGACGTAGTATGACATCTTTTTGTTATCATTTATTTTTATCATATCTCTTATTCTCATGTCTCATATTATCTGATAATTATAGCTAGACTGATCCGTTTATTATTTTCTTCTTAAATAATACTCGGGTCAGACTGAGATATTACAGGTGCTTCCTCATGACTTTCTATCTGGAACCATCATTCGACTTTTGGCTAACTACTCTAGTTTAGTAGTTTTTGTTGTATACATTTGAGATTTAGACTCCTTGATGTATACATATTCTTTTGGCTAGCACTTGTATCTATTCTTTTGTGTTATTGTGGGTCTTATTTGACCACTACTCTGATGTACACTTTCATGTGTTATATTCATATCTATTTCCGCCTTTGTGATATGAATTATCTGTGACTGATTTATGTTATGCTTATTTCTATATTTGTTTCCGAAGTCCATATAGCCACCGTGTAGTAGCTTTGAGTTTGTATCGGTATGTCGGATTTCCTCTTGAGATGAAATGCATGTTATACTATCTGGCATGTTGGTACTCGCACAAAGAAATTACACGGAAGGTCGCTCCTCAATAGCCTTATTCTCCGCGCTAGTCGACGTCATTACCACGTAGTATCCTTGGCTAACGTGGGTATAGAGGTGGGGCGTCACAATGCGACTCCCTTAAGTGCAACCCCAGAGATGTGCGATCAAGTCAGTAACATGGTAGTTGATCCCCAACTCACTGAACGAGTAGGCCGCCCCTCGGTGGCTACCTAGGTCGACCGACAACACTTTAAAGGGAAAATTCGTCGAGGGCAAGTAAGCTGCAGCCCGCCCGGCACAAAATTGTCTCTATCCGGGTCAAAGAAAAAATGGAACACATGATCTACGCTTTGGATCAGTGTGACATAGAGACAAACATAAGTATTGAAGATGACCCACTAGATCCACGAATAGGGGATTAGGCACCCAATGGGGGCCCCGTGACCCTCTAAGAATATATATCTGTTAACGAAAGCGATCCCACCAAAGTCGTCCAAATTGGCACTGAGTTTAGTTTATGGTTCAATGAAGATCTGATAAAATTTCTTAGACAAAACAAAGATGTTTAGCTTGGGGATACGCCGATATGACCGGCATCGATCCTCGTATAATCTGCCATGCACTAAACATTGACCTGAAAGCAACTCCTCTCCGATAGAAACAAAGACACTTAAACCTCGAAAGATACAAGGCCTTAAAAGAAGAAGTAGAGAAGCTACTCACTAATGGCTTCATAAGGGAGGTGGACTACTCAGTTTGGATTGCGAACCTAGTCTTAGTCTACAAACCAAACGGTTCATGGAGGACATGCATTGACTTTTTGGATCTCAAGAAAGCGTGTCCAAATGATAGCTCTCCTCTGCCCTGCATCGACCAGCTTGTGGATGCAACTAGTGGGCATGAACTCCTCACTTTCATGGACGCCTATTCAGTCTATAACCAAATCGCTATGCATGGCCCTAATCAAGAACACACCTCCTTCATCACCAACACTGGGCTGTATTGTTACTGGGTCATGCCTTTTGGTTTGAGAAACACAGGGGCAACTTACCATCATTTGGTCAACCGGACGTTTTCAGAACAACTGGGTCATTCGATGGAAGTGTACATCGATGACATACCGGTAAAATCGAAGAGGGCCGATGGCTATGTACCCAACCTCACCAAAATGTTCGGCATCCTAAGAAAGTAAAACATGAAGCTAAATCCCAATAATTTCTCATTTATAGTCCGATCCGACCGATTCTTGGGGTACGTTGTGAGCGCTAAAGGAATCAAGGCTAACCCAAACAAAATTCAGGCTATCCAAGAAATGCATGTTCCCAAAACGGTGAAACAGGTACAGAGCCTCAACGGGATGGTGGTCAGTCTAGGACGTTTTGTTTCAAAGGCTATGGATCGGTGCCTGCCTTTCTTCGACCTCGTCAAAAAGGGGAAGACCTTCGCCTGGGAGGATGAATGCACCAAGGCCTTCGAAGATTGAAGCAACACTTGGCCGCCCCTCCAAATCTGTCAAAACCTGTTGATGAGGAAGATCTTTTCCTATACCTGGCGGTTACCAACCGTGCAATCGGCGCCGCACTCATCAGAGAAGAGAAAAAGGTGCTGCTGGCAATTTATTATGTAAGCAAGCGATTGTCCGGACCTGAGATGAGGCACACGAGGACCGAAAAATTAGTCTTCTACCTCGTGATGACGGTTTGGAAATTACGACCATATTTCCAAGCTCATCGTATCAAAGTTTTAATCAACCAACCACTTAGATAGATCCTGAGTCGTCTTGACACAACGGGGAGGCTCCTCAAATGGTTCATCAAGCTAAGCCAACACCACATCCATTTTCTCCCACGACCGTCAATCAAAGGACAAGCGGTGGCTGATTTCATAGTCGAAAGTTCTGACCCTGGTGACGAAGGAGAGAAGGAGAACCCCTCGAAACTAATTAACTTGGCACCTGTACGTAGATGGTGCATCCAACGAGAAGGGGCAGGAGCGGGAATGGTCCTAGTCACCCCCTAGGGAAAAGGGCACTGTTTCACCATCCGCTTACCTTCAAAGCCATGAACAACGAGGCCGAATATAAAGCCCTCTGGGCTAGCCTAAAGATGGCAAAAAGAACTTAACGTGGATTCACTACATGCCTATAGTGACTCCGCCATCGTCATCAACCAAATGAATGACCACTTTCAGACAAAGGGAAAGGTTCTAGCACTTTATGTCACTAAAGCCCAGAGCCTTACCAAAGCCATCGGAGAATTCCGACTAGAACAAATCCCTAAGGAGCAAAACGGTAAGGCGGACCAATTAGCAAAAGCAACAAGTGAGCCTAGAGAAACTCTCCCATGGGTACTATTGGACAATCGGAACACTCCCGACTTCGAGTCGGGGCAGCCATCATGGAAATTGATCGGCCGTTCGAAGTAAATTGCAAAACGGCCATATACAGGTATATCATGAATAACGAGCTACCAACCGACCGTAAGGAGGCCAGAAAAACTTTGCATCGTTCATCGCATTGCACGATCACCGAAGGGAAACTTTACAGCTAAGGATACTCAACCTCACTACAAAGTTATGTGTCCGAAGATGAAGTCGCCCGGATTATAGAGGAGTTGCATGAGGGCTTCTGCAGAGATCATGTTGGGGGGAAATGTTTGGCAGAAAGGGCTGCTTGGCAGAGGTACTACTGGCCCACCATGGTAAAGGATTATATGAACTATGTGAAGAAAGGTGACCGGTGTCGAAGGTCCCAAGGGCTTCCTCGACCCCTCTGGTCTCCATGACGTCCACCTGGCCATTTGATACATGGGGGATTGTTGGTGTCAAAATTGGCCACCAACACCCAGTTATGTGAAAGCACCAATATCCAGTCACAGAGCTCAGACAGTATCTAATGTAGAGAATATAATATGAAGAATAAACAAATTAAAATTAAAAGCAAGTAAAAGGAGACAAGTTTTATAGTGGTTCGGCTAACTTCGGCCTACCTCCACTTTAGAATGATCCTTTTTATTATATTGTAGTTTGTTTACAGTTACAATCCGAAGTCCAAGAATAAAACTGGCAGTGTGTAGCCTAGGTTGAAGATAAAGAGAAGTAGAAAGAAGATCCTTTTCTGATGCCATGCCCATTGTATTTATAGGGGAAGACGTGCACGGATCGGGCTGAAATTTCAATAGAAGAACCTCCAGGCCATGATGAGGCCACCTAGGAATTTTCAGGCCCATTGGGGCCTAAAATAGAGATCGACGCTGACCCTATTTTGGTGTCCAAATGGGGTGCGATCCCTCTAGCGGGTTCCCTATGATGTTACCTACTTGCGCACCTAATTTCGTGCCATTCCGACATACGGTTTGTGAGATATCACGTTTTCTGTGAAGTGGTGTTGCATACATTCTGATTTCAACCGATCCCTTTAGCGGGATATGGGTTGATCCCTCCAAACTCCTCCAAATGACATGCGATCTCTAGGGGAGCTTCTCCATGTTGTATTATATATAGTGTTAGAGTTTCATGCCAACTGGATTAGTAGAACTCGAGTTAAAGATCGATCTTTGTTGCAATATGCTGCGAAGGCTTATTATAGCCGATTGTTGTGGAGGGATAGGGGCCGATCCCTCCAACTTGCTCCAAATGGTATGCGATCCCTATGGGGTGTTCCACATGTTGTAATTAGCCTGTTCTCTAAGTTTCATGTCAATTGGATGTGTAGATATTGAGATATTGATCATAAAGTTGGGATTAGCCGATCCCTAAGAGGGAAGAGGGTCGATCCCTCTTTCTTCACCTTTTGAGGTGTGATCCCTAGGGTAGGCTCCTTAGGGTCCCCACATCTTGCTCACAAAATTTCATATGCATTGGACTTATGAATTTTAAGATATTTATTATATTTCATCGAGTTGTACTTGCTTGGCTGAAATATGTCGGTTCCTTTTATATCAATCCCTTTTTATATGATCCATTTTATACCGATCCCTTTCTTAAGTGAAGTAATTTGCCAATAACTTCAGCATAACTCCAAACGACTTGAGATTTAAAATGTAGCCTTATGGGATCTTCCTTGTCATTTTATACCGGTCTCACCCAGTTTGGGGAAAAAATTGAGGATATGTATTGATTCCTTAGGGGAAGGGATAGGCACCGATCCCCTGTCTGGGGGAGGTACTAACCGTACTTAGAATATTATGGAGAGTCTATCTCTTGGTCTCGGTTGATCGTTGCTTCATATCATTGCCTGCACTTGATTTCTAGATCTCATAATCATCGCTCTGGGCTACTGGCCTTGATAATTGTGAAGTCTGTTGGGTTAAATCCACCTGTATATTGCCTTGGCAAAAGGTGAGTTAACAGGGATCGATCTCATCGGGAAGCTCTCAAACTCCAAAGGTGGATATAACCATGCAATAATAGCCATAGATTATTTCACCAAACAAGTTGAAGCAGAGCCTCTAACCGGTGCCACGACTCCAATGTTTCTCAACTTCATTATCAAGAACATCTTCTACCACTTCGGCCTCCTAAAGAAAATTGTTGTGGACAACGGGACCCAGTTCGTAATCACGATGTTCTAAGAGTTCTGCGATGGAAATGGAATAGAAAAGAGCTTCTCCTTTGTTTCTCACTCGTAGGTCGATAGACAGGTCGAGGCAGCCAACAAAATCATCAAGTCTACTCTCAAGAAAAGGCTTGCCACAGCGAAAGGAAATTGGGCGAAGGAGCTGCCTCCTGTACTGTAATCGTATCGCACCTCCGCCCGAACTTCGACCGGCCACACACCCTTCTTTCTTTCATATGGGCATAAGGCTATGCTGCCTATTGAGATGGATGTCCCATCCCCTCGAAGGGTGGCCTACGACTATGAGCAAAATTACGAGCTCCTCAGGGTCGGCCTGGACACACTCAACGAAGAATGAAAGCGGAAATCCACATTGAGGCTTATAAGAGAAAGTTTCAAAACATTACAATGCATGGGTGAAGCTTCGACAGTTCGCCATAGGCGACTTAGTTTTGCATCCTATGTTCGCAAACACTAAGGACCCAGTCGATTGGTTGCTCGGCCGGAATTGGGAAGGCCCATATGTTAACAATTCCATGCTAGCTAACGGTGCTTACAGTCTATCTCGCCCCGATGGGACCCATAAGTCTTGGACCTGGAGCCCAAAACACCTACGGGCTTACTTTATATAACGAAAGTACTCCATAAATAAGACCTTGGAATGTAACCATTTCTTTTTTTAAGGACTAGTGGAAGGTCATCTCTCTTTGCCAAGACAATGTCAGCCATGCAAGTTCGGGATACATGGACAGGGATGAGTTCTTACATGCTCATTCACCAGGACCGGCGACAGCCCACATTCTATCAAGGGACGTCTAGGCACTCCGCCTAGCCATGTCAGGGATGCCCAACGACCTGTAGGTCATCCCAGTGCTATCCAACCTGCTCCGATAGGAAAATATGAGATATAACTCTTGCCTCTTGGGGTTCATTGACGAGCCGGATGGCGACCACAATGGTCTGATTCCCCTCGCTCATGATGCTACTCATCCCGGCGGGACGAGACACTATTGTCGAGACTAGCGCATAACAACTTAGCTCAATGCCATGATAGTATCTCCAAGGTCCGACATCCATAGTGTGCCTGCAAGAAAATAAGCCGGGCTTCATTTTAACCCCTTGTGTTGGAAAGGGTGCCTGCAAGCAAATAAGCTGAGTCCTTTCGTGCAAACCCCACAAGCCTCAACTCCAACCCCTTGGTGTCGGAAAGGGTGCCTGTAAGCAAATAAGCCGGGTCCTTTCTTGCAAACCCCACGAGCCTCAACTCCAACCTCTGGGTGTCGGAAAGGGTGCCCACAAACAAATAAGTCGGGCCCTTCCGTGCAAACCCTACGGGCCTCAACTCCAACCCCTGGGTGTCGGAAAGGTCGCCCGCAAGCAAATAAGCCGGGTCCTTCCGTGCAAATCCCACAGGCCTCAACTCCAACCACTGGGTGTCGAAAAGGGTGCCTACAAGCAAATAAGCCAGGTCCTTTCGTGCAAACCCCATGGGCCTCAACTCCAACCCCTGGGTGTTGGAAAGGGTGCCCTCAAGCAAATAAGCCAGGTTCTTTCGCGCAAACCCCATAGGTCTCGCTAAAGCCTCAATCCCTCCAAGGCGAAACATACTCGCGACAACATACCTTGTGCTTTCCTTTTATTTGCAGGTACAATTATAGAAATGAGAATCTCAAACATCACATGGTGCAAAAAAGAGTTCATAACAAATAGGGGGCATGGCACACAGCCCACCGTGTTAGGCGAAATCAACATATGAATACAAAAAAAAGATAAAAAAAGGAAAGGAAAAAAACAACAAAGACAACTAGGATACAACCAACAACACGCGACAACCTCCTTACTAATTTGGTCGGGCCAGAGAGACAATCTACTTAGCCGTCAAGATGGCCGGCACCGGCTTACCCTTTCTAGGCAATTTAGCGGCTTCCTCATCCCTGTATCTCTGGGCCAAAGCGAGCATTACCCCCGGGATCACAATAGGAAGGTGGAAGTTCTTCATGAAAGTGCCCACTGCCATATTAGTCAAACGAGTCGGCCAGTGGGTGTCACTTTTCGGTTGGACTCTCTCTTTCAACCCCACAACATCGTCTGGGGGCAAGCATTCTGATGGGTATCAAAAAGCCCTCGAAGATGCCCGACCTCCTATTCAAATCTCACCTTCACCCCGTTCAGGCATGCAACCTCTTCCTTAAGCGATCCCCGGTCGGCAATAGCCTGGTCTCTAATAACCTCGGCGATGGCCCTGTGGCGGTTGACTTCTATCACTTCCTTTTCAGCCAACTCCCGTCCCAAACTGCATATGGTCGAAGCACGATCTCTTACTCACTGTCCTTCTCGACCACACCTTTGGCCGTAGTAGCCGCCTCACACTCATCAGTGGCCAGCTCAGCTGCCACACGGGCCGCTTCAACCTCCTCCCTTGTAGCTCTCAAATCTTCCTTCAATTGAGCAACTACGTCATCTCCACCCAACACATTGGCTCTGACTACTTCTAACTCCGCCATCTCATCCACTATATGGGCCCTATTCTCCTCTAACTCCTCCCTCAAGGGAGTCGACTTGTCATGACCTCCCCCTTGTTCATCCACATTCCTCACCATCGGCTGAGGACCACAATGAGAAGACTCCCCCACTTCTTCTACGGCTTGCCTGCCTGTAAGTCTAGCTTGCAAATTAACAAGCTCATCGCAAACCAACATCGCGCACGTGCCTGCCTGAAAATAAGGCATTCTAAGTTATTGGAAAAAGGAGATGAAAGAAAATAAGAAGGTAAACAGGTCTAACCACAGTCAGTTCCTTGCATAATCTATCAACAATAGCCTGTAATCCATCACCGGGCCATCTAGAGCATGTCGGTGGGAAATCCCTAAAGAATGAGCAGCAGCCACTTGGAAGGTTCATAGGAGTCTGTCCAAGGCCTCCCTGTCATATCCCGGACTGATCCGCATGGAAATCGTCCCAACTTTCTCTTCATCCTCTGCATTAGGCCCACGATACACAGAAACATCAACATCGTCTTCATGAGCTTCGCCATGAGCCACCCCTGTTTCATCCACCACGGGCTCCTCTCCTTCTACATCCGCCATTGGTCCCTCAAGGTCTGCCACTTTGGTCCTCGACCTTTTACTACCTAGGGAATCCGCAGCACTAGACCCTTCATCAACCTGAATCACAGAGCAAGAAGCGTCGGCCACCACATCGGGGGGCGGCAAAGGAGAGACCATCATGGCTTTCCCTTTAGTATCCTGCTCTGGCAGATTCACAAAGGATCGTTTATGCCATCCAACTCCTTAAAATTGATCCGGCCCACTGAAACCAGGAAACATAAAAAGTTAGAAAACAAGGAATCGGCCTTTGTAAAGATAAACATAATTAACTACCCCACAGAGCACCTTGATTTCGGTTCCTAAACAGAGGTGCACAAGGTTCAAAATCATCCCCTTCAGACTCTGTAGGTCTAGCTCTTCCTACGCCCGACGGTCCAACATCACAACCCCTATTTTTGGGAGGACCATCACCTAAGGAAGACCAAGTCACACTTTCTCCAAGGTTCTGGGGCAGAGGTTAGCCAGAAGTTCTACCATATTTCGTCGGATCATACTCCTGCCATTCCAATGGCACACCAGATAGGGCGTCCGCATTAATTATAGGCCAGTGTAATCATTCGTACCAATGCACGCTTGCCCGGCCCTAGGAAAATGTGTGGATTCATGTAAAGGAGTTAAAACAAGGCGACTACTTGCGGACTTCTTCGAAACTATCTCCTTCTTCTTTCTCTTTCGACTGGTTTCTGTGCCTTACTCCATTTTTGTAGGGCACTGATGGACTGACCCTCCGATATTAGCCTGACTTTTTGGAGCATCTCATCAGTCACTAAGTTATCCACATCTCGAAGGGTATTGTCGGCCCTCTGAAGGCTCAGCACTTGCCTCTCCACTAATGTCACCTCGACCTGGCTCAGCATTGGGGACCCTACAACGGGAAAATTGTAAGAACATCAAAAGGAAAGAAGAAAGGGTAAGGGGGTAAAAATCATAAAGACAGTCTCACCAAAAGGTCGAAACGACCAGAAATGCAACCCCTCATTCATAGCCCGCAGGACAAAGAAATACTAAGACTTCCAGTTGGAGACACCTTTCTCTAAAACCCTAGTAAAGACCACTTCCTCTTCTTTTTCATTTGGATGTGGTAGTGGGTCCTGGGACGATGACCATGCTCTTTG
This sequence comes from Allium fistulosum, assembly GCA_030737815.1. Classification (NCBI taxonomy): domain Eukaryota; kingdom Viridiplantae; phylum Streptophyta; class Magnoliopsida; order Asparagales; family Amaryllidaceae; genus Allium; species Allium fistulosum. Next base: position 1,170,736,563 of record CM060902.1, on the reverse strand, counting down.
TTAATATAAAGGAGACAGGCGACAAGTCCCGCGGAAGGTGTCCCTAACTCCAAGCGATGGCATGCTAGAAAAGGCCCACCAGATAACGAAAGCTATACGGAGTAAGTTGACCTAGAGCAAATCCAAGCCCGTTCAAAAAGGACATAATGGTTGGATGTAGGGGCAAGGTTACTCCGACTTTCAAGTAACTCAAGGAGAATGTGTAGTAGTTTGGTAATGCAGTGTCAACTCGTTCGTAGGCTTTTGAAAATTGGACTAAGCCAGGGGTATAACCAAATAGGTTCAGCTCTCTGACTATGCTGTCTGGTCCACCCACGAAGTCAAAAGGTACCATGGAAGCGAAACTCGATGCACTATCAGAAGCAACCATCCTATCACGAGACCACAACAAACATTAGAAAGCAAGCACGACGGATGCCTCTCCCTCAGGGACTAACCAGCCTTTAAGCATTGTAAATGAGGAGGGGCACCGTCAAAATGAGATGAAAACCGCTGAAAAGGGCACCGCCAAGGGGTGCCCCACAGTAGAGAAATGAGTCATCAACGACCAGATGAAAATGATAAATGACAATGGAAAGAGGAACATACCTATTAATAAAGAATTTCGAAAAATATTTACAACAATGGCAGAAGAAACAAGGAAACAGTAAAAGAGAAGAAGAGGTAGCCGCGTCTATTTATAGACCCTCACCAACCAAATCACGACCCTTCATCTCGAAAAGACAACCAAATCCGGACCGTGCAAAGAGATGCAACATTAGGGTCGATTCAGATCCTTTGGCTCAGAAATCACAGGGAAAAACTGACTGCCAAAGAGACCCACAGAAAGACATGTGATAGCAGCATTAATTACACTGCAAGCATCCATCAAATCATGTTATTTCGTATCTGCAATCCCGCCCCCGCCCACGAGGGCAGGCTTGGGGTGAAAATTTTGGCTTAAAATTTTCACAAAAGTTTAATAAGGCACAACAACTACTTGAAAGGAGATAGACGCATCAGCTATGCTAATCCGGGCTTCCTTAGGAACCGATCGACCCAAGGGCCAGCCGATTTATACTCCCAGGTTCCTCTCACACAAGGAAAGAAAACTGGCCAAAGTGGCTTTAAGGAGATAGAAAAGTCAGACCGGCAGAAAAAAGCATACCTACCAAAGTCCTACCACCTTGGAAAAGCGCTAATACACCTATCCTGCCACCAATTGCTCCCATCCGACGTGGAAAACAGCAAAAAAAATTGAGTTACGTTGCCTGGCATCCTGCAAAAGAAGCAACCAGAGTACAGAAAGGTAGTTTGTCACTATATATGCATGTATTGCTACCAACCCTCCAGCTGGCAACCATCCCACGGTCCAATCTGCCGTACCGACTGCGAATATCCTAAGGCAATCTCAACCACGAATCAAAGGAGGCTTGCATATAAATACCCCAAGCATTTCACTACGTAAGGGGCCGGACTCAGAAAACTTAGAAGGATAACACTTCCCACCATACTCTTATCATCTTCAAGCATTCTCCATCATCTCCATGTATCCATTTTAATAATATATATAGTGAGAATAATATGTAAAGTGGATATACTTTTGGCTAAACCACTCTAAAATCCATGTCTCTTTATTACTAGCATTCCATCATTAATTCACGATCGTATACCACAAAGCCAACAATATCATAAAAACCCCACTCCCTCACAATTTCCATGGTTGACTAGTCATTCTGTCTCGCTGATGGAATTTTTAGTCAACAAGTCGAAAAATCCAAAAAATGAATTTCGTTCATATTTTCAATTTTTCACCGAGCTATTTAGTTATGTAAACAAATTTACAAAATGAGTTTACCATTATTATTTATTCATTAAAAGCAGTTTAACAATGCTATTAAATCCATTTAATTAATATTAAATTCATAATTCAATTATTTAAATAATCCTTATATTTAAATATAAAGTGTTCACATTTTTCTGCGATGTTACATTCTCCTCCTTAAAAGAATTTCGTCCCCGAAATTATCACGGAGCGGAAAATGTAACACCGCTACCTAAAAATCAAATTACTTACTTGGATTTCAGTAATCTTATTGCTTATACATTTCTTTATAGAAATTCCATATTAAAGGCTACAACATAAGTACAGAGAATACTCTATAATAAAATACAATGCATCCAATCTTTTCAAAAGATAAATTTAGAACTAAATGTCCTAGTTTTTATTATTCAATATATATTTTAAAATTCCTCCAAAGAGAAATATATCAAAACCAAAATCAATCATGACAAGGAGCAGTTCCTCCTACCGAAGCATGGTATAACTCTAGAATCAAAACAATACGGAGCAATTAGTGGTATTCTAGTTCCTTCTTAAATAATAACTAGAGCAAACAAATATACTCGGCGAGTCTTTAAAGCGAAAAGCTTCCAATTGCGCAACTTTAGTCATAACAAAAATATTTGAAAAAAATCACTTCATAAATACTTTTTCAAATGTCTTGAAATAATAAACTTCACCAAAGTTTTCAAAATAATATCATTATTATTTTTTACACAAATTCTTTTGAAATCACTTTTTCAAAAGCACCGGGATTTAAGTCCTAATAAACAATAACTTAAAAATCCTTTGCTTATTAAGTCAGACTTTATAAATCATGGTATATAAAATCACACTATCAATAAAACTAAATTCCATAAAGGAATAAGCTAGCACTTAACATTATTTAAAATATCAAATGACTAACAAACAAGATTTATTATTTTGCTTAGGTTCACACCTGTTTCAATCGTCCAAGGACATAGACAATTTCTTAAGCATACCATTACACTCATCAGCCTTTGGTTATTGCTTAGAAGATTATCTAAGCTACTTCAGAACCAAATTGAAAGTCACTTCCTGAACTTCCCTAAGCCACTAACATAGTATACAAATACGCTTAAGCTCAAATGATGTACTTGGATCATGCGTACGCAATATCTGATCCGACCACTTGCTCAGATACATAAACTTTGCTTCGAACTAGTATCGCTTACTCGACCTCCCAGTGTGGGCTTCGATCAGTTTCCTTGATTAGAAACCTCTGTTCACTTACATAGCCATATACTATGATAGAAAACCTATGAATTATATCAAGAATTCGAATAAACTGTTCGTCATCAAGAATCAAGTGAGAAATCCTTGTTCGGACTGGTTGAATCATCCCGAAGGTATGTACTCGAATCCTAGATCAAGAACTGTGCGAATAAGATGATCAACATACAACTTATATACTTAATCATAAGATGATCTACATGTAAAATAACTTTAACAATTTATTTACTAACACCCACTTTGGTTTTGTTCGGATTCGAGCTCATTTCAATCGCCCAATAATTAAGAGAATAATTTACTAAGTGCACTACAACGTTCACCTAAGCAAACATTCGATTGTCACTTAGAAGATTATTCAGATTACCATAAAACTAATCAAGATGTTTCCTCCTAACTATCCAAAGAAAATGTATTTTTCTTAAAAATTCTCTTTGAAATATTTATACATATAAATACTTCCAAGTAATACTATCATTACTTTTCTCAAATCTTTTTGAAATCATTTCAAGAAAAAACTGAGATTTAAATTCTCAAAAACCCTTTTTTTATAACACACCTTTTATAAATCACATAAAGCATATCATACTCATATAAAATGTACCTTCAAAACCATCTTATGTTATAGTAACTTTCCTATATTATATTTCACAAATTTTTACCCTATAAATGTCTTATCTTCCCATTTAGATGATATTAAACAACTTTATTAAAAGATGACTTCTAACTTACAATATTCATCGTACACCTTATAGTCAAAATATGAAACTTAATTCATAAGAGGTTTGTTTTAATGCACTCACAATTGTCAAAACAATAGATTCTTATAAGCTAGTCGAGCATAAATCAATAATTAACAAATAATAGTGATGCTCCAAGACTGCTCGAGCATGACAAATCAAACAACAATGATAATAAAAAAAATATTACCATTTTCTGACAAACAAAAACACTATAAATAACTATATAAATTTGAAAATTATTTCTTATATATATAAATATAATCCTAGGTAAAATATTTCATTTACCAATTTTCAAAAATCAATATTGTGTCTGTTTGCCTTGTATAAATGTTTAGAAATCCCTTGCAACACCGTTGTGTCCCACGTCTCGACCAGAATTCATAAATAACTCAACAGACCAATTAACACAATATGTTTTTATAGTGTTAACAAATACGCTCTCGTATATATAAGGCTCTCAACTCATTCTAAGGTGTCACTTACCTTATCTCTAATGAGACATACCCTACAAAAGCCAAGGTTCTCTCTTAACCTTCAGCTCTGATACTAAATGTAACGACCCACCTTTTTTACCCTCGAAAGTCAGCACTTAATACATACACGGTATTCAAATGGCGAGCACCCAAGTGCCGAAAAGGCAGATTGTTAGGATAAAATAAAAAGAAAATGAACAGGGGAAACAAAATCTCATAGTTGAACTACAACATAAAATATAACAAAAGCAGTAAAAGTTGTCAATCTATGATACATGGTATATCAGAGTTAATAACAAACCTCATCAACTAGACAGTTATAAATCCCTAACCTTACAATTGCAGATGGGTATACAAAATAATACAATGGAAAATAGAAATACAAAACAGGGGAACATCTAGCTCTACTCTATGAGCTCTATTGAATACATATTTTCAAATTTCTCCAAAGTGAAATATATCAAAACCTAAATCAAACATGACAAGGAGGGGGCTCCTCCTAAAGAAGCATGGTATGACTCTAGAATCAAAACAATATGGAGCATCCGGTGGTATTCCGGTTCCTCCTGAAATAATAACTAGAGTAAATAATATACCTGGCGAGTCTTCAAATTGAAAAACTCCCAATTGCCTAACTTTAGTCATAACAAAAATATTTGAAAAAAAATCACTTCACAAATACTTTTTCAAATGTCCTAAAATAATAATACTTCACTAAAGTTTTCAAAATAATATCATTATTATTTTTTCACAAATTCTTTTGAAATCACTTTTTCAAAAGCACCGGGATTTAAGTCCCAATAAATAATAACTTTAAAATCCTTTGCTTATAAAGTGAGACTTTATAAATCATGGTATATAAAATCACACTATCAATAAAACCAAATTCCATAAAATAATAAGCTACCACTTAACATTATTTAAAATATCAAATGACTAATAAAAAAGATTTAGAATTCTACTTAGGTTCATACCTTTCTCGATCATCCAAGGATATAGACAATTTCCTAAGTGTACCATTACGCTCATTAGCATTTGGTTATTTCTTAGAAGATTGTCTAAGCTACCTCAGAAAAATTGAAAGTCACTCCCTAAATTTCCTTAACCCACAAACATAGTATACAAATATACTTAAGCTCGAATGATGTACATGGATCATCCATACGCAATATCTGCTTTGACCACTTGCTCGTATACATATAAACTTTACTTCCAAACTAGTATCGCTCACTCGACCTTCCTAGTGTGGGCTCCGATCAGTTTCCTTAATTAGAAACCTCTGTTCTCCTTACATCGCTATATACTATGATAGAGAACCTTAATATCATATCAAAAATACGAATCAATTGTTCGTCGTCAAGAATCAAATGATAAATCCATGTTCAGACTGGTCTAAATCATCCTGAAGTTATGTACTCAAATCCTATATCAAGTACCATATGAATAAGATGATATACGTACAACTTATGTACTTAATCATATTGGTTTCTTGGTTACACTAATCTCTTTCTAAATCACTTTCATTTTCATTTATACTATTTCATTTAATACTAATATTATTTATGAATCATTTCACATATTTCCACTTAAGTTTATAAACACTTTATAAAGACCCATTTTTATAAAATATTAAATTAAAAACTTACTCCACTCTTATTTACTTGTATAATATTCTTCTACATTCTAAGAGTATATAAAAAAATGTCAATTTCATTTTACTTCTCAAAATTCAGATTGAGGCCCTAAACGGAATATGGGTCTTAAAATTGAGTCGACTACTTCGACCTCTTTACCTATCCAGTCCGGTAAGTAGCTAAAAAGAGTAGGATGCGGGTATCTAAACTTAGTCCCAGACTCTACTTTTCCTTAGATATCCCTAAAGTAAAGAAGTTTATTAATCGGCCCAATAACATCAAATAGTTTATATGACTTAGATGTTTAAACAAAGATATGGCTTTAATAAAACAAATTTTATTAAAACCCTCATATCCAACTTAATCCATTTAAAAATTGTGTTAGTTTATCTCTTTTCTATCCAAGAGTTTAAAATTTCATTTATCAAAACATTCTTTTATAAAAATACTCGTTATTTTAAATCAATTTCCTTTAAGGAAATTTAAGAAGTAAACACTTGGTTTTTATTTCAAAACCCTTATTGAAATCATACTGCATATACTTCTATATATAAAATAACTTTAACAATTTATTCACTAACACTCACTTTTGGTTCGTTCGGATTCGAACTCATTTTGATTGCACAATGATGAAGAGAATAATTTACTAAGTGCACTACAACATTCACCTAAGCAAACATTCGATTTTCACTTAGAAGATTATTTGGATTACCACAAAACTAATCGAGATGTTTTCCATGAACTATCCAAAGAAAATGTATTTTTCTTAAAATTTCTCTTTGAAATTTTGTTACTTATAAATACTTCCAAGTAATACTATCAGTACTTTTTTCAAAATCTTTTTGAAATCATTTCGAGCAATACTAGGATTTAAATTCTCAAAAATCCTTTTTACTTATAAAACACCCTTTATAAATCACATAAATCATTTTATATATCATACTCATATAAAACGTACCCTTAAAATCATCTTATGTTATAATAACTTTCCTTTATTATAATAAAATTTTCACAAATTTTTACCCTCTAAATGTCTTATCTTCCGATTTAGATGATATTATAAAACTTTATTAAAAAATGACTTCTTACATAACATTTTCACCAAACACCTTATAGTCAAAATATGAAACTTAATTCATAAGGGGTTCGTTTTAATGCACTCGCAATTGTCAAAACAATAAATGCTCATATGCTAGTCGAGCATAAATCAATTATCAACAAACAATAGTTAATGCTCCTAAACTACTCGAGCATGACAAATTAAACAACAATGATAATAAAGAAATATTATCATTTTCTGACAAACAAACACACCATAAATTACTATATAAATTTGAAAATTATTTCTTATATATATATATATAATATAATCCTAGGTAAAATATTTCATTTGCCAATTTTCAAAAATCAATATTGTGTTTGTTTGCCTTGTACGAGTGTTTAGGAATCTCTACCGATACCGTGGCGTCCCACGTTTCGACCAGAATTCATAAATCACTCAACTGACCAATTAACACAATATGTTTTTATATCAATAACAAATACACTTTCGTATATATAATACTCTCAACTCTTTCTAGGGTGTCACTTACCTTATCTCTAATGAGACATACCCTACCAAAGTCAAGGTTCTCTCTTAACCTTTAACTCTGATACTTAATTTAACGACCCACCTTTTTAACCCTCGAAAGTCGACACTAATACATACACGATATTCAAATGTCAAGCATCCAAGTGTTGGAAAGGAAGATTGTTAGGAAAAAGAAAAAGAAAAATAACAGGGAATATAATCTCATAATGGAACTATAACATCTAATATAACAAAGACAGTAAAAGCTGTCAATCTACGATACATGGTATATCAGAGTTAATAACAAACCTCATTAGCTGGACAGTAATAAATCCTTAACCTTACAATTGCTAATAGGTATACATAATAATATCTATATATAATAAGGAAACCCAATTTTGAAGCTTTTGAGATTACAAAACTACCCCTAACAAACAGACCATTAAATCAAGGGTTGTTCTGTCATTTTCCTTCCAACCCTCTCATAAGTTTTGCCTTCACGATTACCAAAACGATACCCACTTTCATCCATTTTACTTTCTCACACACGTACACAAATAACTACCCATCTTCATCTTCAATCAACCTGTAAGCTCCATTTATCATTCATTCTAAGCATGAAATACTTCATCCTCAAATTTATTTTTTTCTCAAATCAAAGTAGACGAAACTAATAAAGTAAAAGAATGTTATCAACAAAAAACCCAAATCGAGTAGTGACAAAAAACCTAGATTTCGTCAATGCTTTAAATGGAGAAAATTATAGTGTCGTGACAAAGTCATGGAGGCCTGTTATTCATTAGGAAGAGCATCAGATCCTTGATTTGAAAGTCTCAAAGCTTAGAATGATGTAAGAAAAACTCCTCTTACTCCTAATTTTCTAAGTAATTAAAGTTTTATGATGAAGTTAGAGGCATGTTATTTATTAGGAAGAACATCAGATCCTTGATTTGAAATTGTTAAAGCTTAGAATGATGTAAGAATGAGCTATTAATGTTTGGGACTTATAGTTTTTATGATATATTCCATTGCTGTTATACGTTGAACAATGAATAATATATATTAGAAATTGATGAATGAGATAATGGCTGACCATTCTTTTAAGATACTCTTGATTGCATTTAAATTTGATTCAGTGATTTTGTCCTGGATTTTAAACACCAAGCTTTCCTTTAATGCTGTCAGTGTATGTTTCATATGGAACAAAAACCAAGCATTTATTCATACGATGGTACATTACTTCATTTGGCGATATTTATTGAGCAATATCCAAATTGAATGACTGAGCAGTTTTAGGTGTTCCATATTTCTTTAGAACATATAAATAAACCATTAAGTAATTAAACTATTAAGTACATTAGTAGAGATTGCTTTTTGTCCCAAGGGAATATAAAATATGTGGATTCATTTGAAGCATTTAAGGTCATTTTCTATGTTACTAAGTACTTGCCACCAATATTTAAAAGAGATATCACTATTATAGCAACATTCATTGCGAACATTGAAACTGATATTTTGTTCCAAACTGTGATATTAGTTGTTACTACCTGTTCTATATTAATTTTATCCAACTATGTATAGTTTTGATATCTTGGTTGAGAACAAAGCATTAACCTGAACATTACTTCTCTAAAAGATATATGTCCACTATTAAAGAGAAGAACAACATAGTATAAGAACTGGAAGAAACTCCATTAGGTATTTCTTCAAAGTGATAATATACCACTAGACCTACCGTAACATACTCCTTCCTTTGTTATATCAATCACTTCTAAACCACATTCTCCTTTGTCCTCTTTTCGATATTAGTTCGTAATAACATTGATTTGTAAATTATTTTTCATACATATTTTAACCAATCGATGTTTACATTTATGGGTAAAAGGCAGCCAATATGTTTGTAAGGGAGGAGGAGGCCATTGTATAGTGGGTAAACACATAGTTGTAGACGTAGCTAATATGTTACCATATGGAATAGTTCGAATCATGGAAAATGAAGCTTTATTTAAGGATTACTTAAACGAGTTGTTATCGAGCTCTAAAATTGAAGTTTAGTACGCATGATGCTATCTTAATACTTAGTCTGTTAATTTTTACTTCTGTTCTGGACTTATATAGCAATGAGTGAAGTGTCAGAATTTTAGTACAAACGTAGTTTTAGATCCTTATGTTTTCAGAATGAGTTTATGTATATCTATTGTAGTATCAGTTTAAGTAGATTTTATCGATTATTTGATTTGATTAACTTTATTAAACTTATGTTCTAAAATGTGGTTGACATGGTATTTACTTTGTAATGTTCACTTCAGTTTTACTTCTATTGAGAAATGTAAGTTGCTAATGTAGTTAAGCTATAGATCAGTAAGGTGTATTGGAAACAAAGAAAATGGCATTTGAAATGGATTCTAATGTAAAGAAGGAAGTTGAAGTTAGTGATTAGAAGTTAATGTCCTGCCAGCAAATAATGATCCTTAAGTAGGTTTGTTAGTTACAACCGACAAACTTGGTTCTTCTGTAAATGAAGTAACTACTTTAGTTTTCTCCCAAAGTCAATATCGCTACTAAGGTATACTACTATACTATTGCTTGATTATATACTTGAAGCTGCTAAAAATTATAATTACCTAGACAATTTTAATAACTTATACTTTTTGTAGAAAGTTGGACCTTCAAAAGAACAACAAGTCAGGGAAGGGCAAAATGGGAACAAGAAAAATGCAAAAGCAAGGCTCACGCAAAGTGTATCATTACCTACTAGAAGTTCTTTTGGTAGTATTGTAAGGAAGAATAACACATCTACTAAGCACCTTTAAGTAACACATCTAAAGTAGATATCAAGAACTCACAAATAATTGATCTAGAAGGAAGAGGGTAGATTCAGAACTTGCTCAAACTAGGTTTGCTAGAGTTAGACCCATAAAGTTTGGAGTAAGAGTTTTTTAAGGTTTGATTTTTTCATTTCACGACCCGATGGATCGGATGCCTATGTTGGATGTGTAGTTTATGTTTGCACGAGTAAAGGGTTGTACCTCTGTTCTGGCTATTAAGGACTTCTTATATTTGTATGAAATTTCAGTTTTTATGAAGAGTACGTACATAGCATTTCAATGGATCATGTTGATTGTTATTGTTATTTCATCTCCTTTAAAAATGTTTGTTATCATCCATCTATCCAATATTATGTCATGATAGCCCTTACTTAAACAATTTAAAAAGATTCATATGGCAAACAAAGTGATTTACACAGTAACCAAATGATGCATAAAAAGAAGTTAGATCGCCAATATAGTTTCACATATATTTCACAACAATCAAAAGGTTTTTCACATATATTTTTTATTTGCCAAGAATCTTAAGGTTTCATTTGAATTTTGGAAATCATGGTAGCAGGTTATTTGAACTTGATAATTGATTCAAAACTTAAATTTATTAAAGTATAAATATTAAAAGCAGTTATTGTATTCACCTTTCACGTGTTGTTAAAATTTTAATGAATAACAATCATTATATTAGTCACGGTATATTTTGGAATTTAATAACTACTATAATTGAATTGGTTGTTATTATATTTAAATTGGTTGTCATATATAATATTTAATTGATGTATGTACCAATAATTGAATTACTTTCTTGGCATTTTTTTTGTTTCATTATTATAAAATGACATGATCACAAATGTGTGACATAGAGATGCTTTTCTTACTTATTTATAAATGCTAAAATTTTCATGTTCACTTATGTAGAAATATGTTTAACAAATCAATGTTTCAATTTTGATATTGTACAAGTTTTGTGTATAATGGAATAAGTCTTACTTTGTTTATATTGTGTTAGCAAGCAACAATGACATAATAACGTTAAGAAAGTTATACTTGATATAGCACATTACATATATTGTTGTTTAATGTGATCACCAACTTCAATGCACTCTTTTAGTTTGTCCCTTTTTTTAAGAAAAATAAAAAATGAGGTTAAGTACCCAAAATTCATATAAGATGAATTGAAAAAGAAAACATTTTGAAAAATTAAAAATGGGGTTTAGTACCCAAAATTCAAATAAGATGCATGGAAAAAGAAAATTAAGACTATTTTTCATCGACTCATTTGCTATAGCTCACAAAGCTTATTTCGGTATCAAAATTTCAAACAATGTTTCTAACTTAAATCCATGTATCTATATTTTTCCATTTGGTTGAGTATAATTTTGAATGGTTCTACATTGATGTTTTTAAAAAAAATACCAAAATAGTCCTTTATAAATTAATGGGAAGTAAAACAATTGAAGTGTAGTTTTGCCATTCATTTGCCCTACGTCTTTAGTAACATGATTTACTATTGAGATCATTCTTATTCCCATTTACAATGCGTACACCTCAACCATGCGAGTATGCACAACTACATCCCAAATAAATGTTTTTCTCACTAAAAATTTAAACAAAAACCAAATTGATGCCGAAAAAATTTACATCGATTTTGTGTGCTGTTGTTTGTATTATTTCACAATATAAAGTAGATAGTTCACATATTTATTTATGTCAAGTATTATCTATGCATATGACCATTATATTTCAAAATAAAATGAATTTGGTCTCGATTTTCTTTGTACACGTCCAACGGACGTGCCTAACATACTGGTAATGGAAAATAGAAATACTACGGCAGGAGAACATCCAGCTCTACCCTATCAGCTTTATCAACGAAAACCTAGAAAAACTCGATTTGATTTGAGCATTATAATAAAATAACACCCGGATAAGTTTGGAAAACTAGTGTGAGAAAACTCAAGAAATATTATGAATATATAATCTGTGGGACTATGCTGCTAAACACAAAATGGGTTTTACCTAACAAGAAAAACATCCATACATGATAGAATGGAAATAAGTCAAAACAAAATCCCAAACTTGAAAGAATGGGCACATACATGATCAAAGTCCATACTTAAAGAATGTACACAAATAATTAAATATAGAGAAGAGCACGAGGCACTTCTTGATGCAATTAAAAAAGGATTAACTCCAAGGTCTGAATTAAAACAAGGAGCATGAATTTATCCAACATGACTAGAAGGGTATACCTCCTACACCAAAAGTATACCTCTAGAAAAAATATATTTGAGAGCCCACGCCAAACTCACATCACTCTCGGGAACTTCCAAGCTAGAACCCCGTGAACAAAATTCAAGAATCCAAATATATCCACATTGTTGCATGCATGCAACTGAAACCTCTCTAGATAAATGTGAACATACCTAATGGGTGCGACCCATATAGCTTGGCTCCCATTAAATCTTTGGTTATAGTTATCTCCGATGCTGGATACCAATGCTCAGAACAAGCTACAAATAATATTATATTGATGAAACACAAGAAGGATATCATTGCTTTAAACAAGCAACTAATCATCTTGAATCGATGAAGCAAAGAAGGATATCAAAATTGATAGTTAATGAATCAACTATCGGGAATTACAAAAATGATCGTGTATGGAAATTAAAATCTCATGTACTTATCACAAATCGTCAATCTCAAACCAGTGCTACCCCGGGGGAAACAATGAAGCCAGATAGGTTGGGATAGTGTTGCCTCATACCTTGACTCGACATACATTCTTAACTTTAAGAATATCAAGAGTTACCTCAACATTTAGTCCTAAGCATATGCCTACATCCTTTCCATATAACCGATATCACTTATCGAAATTAAATCTCTTACATTTATCACCAATTGTTGATCCTAGACCAAGTCACTATCCTGGGGTTAACAATGAGCCGACAAGTTAGGGAAGTGTTGCTTCCTACCTTGCCTCGACATATATTCTTAACTTTAAAGGTAGCAGGGGTTCCCTCAACATTTAGTGCTAAGTGTAAGTCTAAATATTTTCTATAAACAAATCAAACTTTAAAATTTTGACTCACACTTGTTCTTGATTTTCACATCACAAATATTTGTAAAATGCACTTTAAAATATTCTTATAAACTACTAATTATATTTCTAAGTGTGTTAAAAAGAAGGGTAAAAAACAAATGTCATTAAAACATTGTTAACTATAAACCCAAAACCAATTACACTTAGCTTTATCTTTAAAACAAACTTTTTAAAGACTTTTTAACTTATAAAATATCATTTATAAATCAACTTATTATTATCTTTAAAACAAAACTCCTCCAAAGCTTTAAGAATATCAACACTTATTAAGTCAAGTAACCAATTATCTTAATAATTTTACAAAATCATTTATTATAACAAAAGTGTTATAATCCATGAATTCTTTTCTCAATTCTCGAAAAACATTTATTACAACAACAATGTTGTAATCCATGCTTCCTTTTCACTTTTAATACACTCAAAAATACTTGAAATATAGTTTTTAAAACATCCATTTCAAATATTACTTATAAAAAGATCTCAAGTTTAAAATATATTAAAAACTCAAACTATTTCCTTTCTTTATTTCGAAATAGAACTTCTTCTTCGATAATTTATATTAAATCATTTAAAATATTTATAAATTTCAAACTACTTTAAAACACATAAATATATGTGTTAGAGAATTTCACTAAAAGGATTGAAGAAGAAAAATCAAGTTTAAAACTATTTTATAAAAGTAAGAAACAGTGCTGCAAAAGTGCCGCTAAAAGAGTAGGGAAAATTCCCTTAAATCGGTTCTTTTCAAAATGTAATTTTCTCTACATTTTTACAATACGAATACTATATTTTATTTGTAAAACGACATACTATGAATCTAGTATGCATTTATAAAAAATATAGAGTCTTGAAGTCAACAAAAATCTAATTGAAAGTTGTTTTAAAACTTACTTTCGAACTGCAAAAACGTGACCAATTCCTTTCTAACTTCTAAAAGCTTTTGTGTTAGGTTTTACAATCTTTTTTGAGCCATCAAAACTGGGTTCAAACAACATTTTAAAGGAACAAAAGTGCAACCAAATATTTAATAATGAAAACATAAGCACAAGAGAAACAAACAAAAGATTGAAAAATGCGATTTCATAAGTGTCGGCATAGCGATAATCGCTATAACGACACTTTCGCAAACAACCAATAGATCACACATACATTTTAATCAAACTTCAATATAAATAACATAAGTACAAAAGTAAATCAATATTGGTGAGAAACCCCTTAGGTTCTCTCTTTAAATCTCATACATGTATGTTCTTCGAAGTGTTCCATAGCGACCTATTCGCTATGAATACACTTCGACTTCCTCTTGTTTTTTCCCATACAAAACAATGGTTATTTATGTCATCTGCTACCAAGCATGAAAAAAACAAAAATATATATTCATATACACATATATAAACAATATACAAAACCCACAATTTTCACATAAGTGAATCAATTTTACAATGTTATTCAAAATGAGAAATCTCACTTTCCAGCTCACCAAAACTCTTACAAAAAGCTACCACTACATCCTAGGACCCAACAACCAACACAACCTCACACCACCACCTTACATGCTTGGCCAAAACCCTCCCCACTCACCCACATACTCACCGCGAAACCACAAGGAAGCCCAAAAAGCATGGCCAACCTAGGTTCAACTGGGGAAATGCTCTAAAACTTGCAACTTTGAGAAGGTGATGATGTTAACAATATAATTTCAGGCTTATGCAAGAAATTAGAAGAGAAAAAAGTGAGTTTTGAAGAGTTTTAACTTAAGAAAATATGTGAAGAAAAGAAATGGAAGATGAACAAAAGAAGAGGAAGGAAGTGTAAAAGAGAAAGTGAAAACGAGAAGGCTCTTTTATAGAAGTGGAATTTTTTTCAAATTACCACATATACCCCTTTTCCAAATTACTCTTCAACCCCTCCACCAATGTGCTACTCCATGTGATCAATGTACTACACATCACATCACATAAAAGTAGCAAATGATTAGCAAATGTCTTCCTCTTTAATTACCTTCATTAACCAATAA
The DNA here is from genome assembly GCA_030737815.1 of Allium fistulosum. Classification (NCBI taxonomy): domain Eukaryota; kingdom Viridiplantae; phylum Streptophyta; class Magnoliopsida; order Asparagales; family Amaryllidaceae; genus Allium; species Allium fistulosum. The sequence goes on along the minus strand of CM060902.1, from coordinate 1,170,721,125 downwards.
TTATTATTTAGTAAAAAGTGTTTACTTATTTGAATATGTGTGCACAAAAAATATAAATGTATGTACAACGACATTGCAACATCTTTTGTCCGGTAAAAAGTCGAAAATCCTAAATACGAACTTCGGTCACATTTTTAATTTTTCACCTAACTATTTATTTATGTAAACAAATTGACAAAATGAATTTACCATTATTATTTATTAATTAAAAGGAGTTCAATAATGCTATTAAATGCATTTAATTAATATTAAATTCATAATTCAATTATTTAAATAATCCTTATTTTAAATATAAAGTGTTCACATTTTTTCAGGATGAAACAAATGTTAAGGTTTATCAAATGCACTTTGTAGAGAGTTAGTTATGATATTGCAGTAAGTGTTTCTTTTTTGAATGGTTGGACCATTGGGAAAGGAAAAAAGAATGTACGAGACTAGACGCAACTTAAGGCATAGTTGGGATGAAGAGAGTGAATGGTCACTTCTACTTCATAAAGAAACACTAGAAATGAAAATTGTAAATAATAATAGACACTAAACATGGAATTAGAAATATGATTTCTATTCTAAAATGTATTTTCATGTAGACGATTGTGTAACAACCCGCAAATTTTGAAAATATTTTAAATAAAAATTCATTTGAAAGTTTGAATATAATTATTTTAAAATTGATAAATTTGGAAATTTAATGTAATATTTTGGGATTTGATGTGAAATGTTCTTCCAAATTTAATAAAATAAAGATTTTTCTTAGAATGCAAATTTTGGTCAACTTTGGTCAAAGTTTGACTTTCTGTGAAAATTTTAAAAATTTGAATTTTGAACTTTTACTTTTTTTTATGAAGATGGATTTAATTCTAACATTTTCTTTGTTTTTCGTTTTGTTAAATTTTGATTCCTACATTTCAAAACTTACAACTTTTGGCGTAGTACACGTAGTTACTTTCCCTACAACTTCTATTTTATTTTATTTTGATTTGTTTGGGCTTAGACCATTTGGGCTAGAAAACCCTTTAGTTAGATGAGGAGCCTATATAATATCCTAGGGTTTTGCTAGATGTTTCATTGTCATTTGTGCCTCCACAGTAAAAAAAACAATGTAAGTTTTCTTCTTCATCTTCCTCCTTAAAACCCTAGACCTTCTTCCTCTTTTCCTCTACAATTTTCCTCCTCCTCCCCTCCACAAATTTCGGCCACACCTATCTTCACCTTCTGTAACGACCCCGAATTTTAATAAAATTTAAAGTGATAATTAATTGAATTTTTGAATTAAAATATTGAAATTAATTTATAAAGTGATGCGAGTTTCCCTGGATTAAAATAAATTTTGTATAAATCGTTTTGATTTAAAAATATTATATATATGTGTATATATGTGAATATATATATATTTGGGCATATATGAGTATACTCACCCAAATCAAGTTGTACATGAAATAAAAAAAATTACAGATATCTAAGAACAAATAAACTAGATAAGTATGTAAGCTTGTATAGGAAGACAAAGAAAAGTAATACAAAATCATCTCAGCACAAACAAATGAAAGAAAAAAAAAGTATAAGCTTATGAATAAAACAAGATAAAGAGAATTAATGCAATATCTTTAAGCACACAACACATATCATTTCAGCCACTTAAACAAAACAAGCAAACCAGGCAAGTAGAATTTATATGTGCAAATTGGAAATGCAAAACAAAAGAAAGTATAAATATCATAAGGGGACATAAAGTACCAAGGCAATTAATGCCACATCTATCAGCCGAGTTAAAGAAATGCAAGGCAAGTAGAAGAATAAACAAAGTAGAAATAAAAGTATCTATGTACTAATAAGATTAGGATAATTTATAAAGTACATTAACATTAAATGTTTCTATCTCTAGCAGCAAACCAAGGTCAACTCGAAAGGCATCAACCAGCAAAGCATAGAAAAATCCCTAGCTTATGTGTACAAACAAATAATAACCCTGTACAAAAGAAAATAATCACCTGTAAAGTTCATTTCTCTATATCAGCTCCTTATTTCAATCCGTTCATTCAAAACTTAAAATTAAAACATCAAACAACAAACACAATCAACTTCAAAGCCAGAGAATCAAATAAAGAGAAGCTTTCAACTTCCAAATCTTTACAACCTGTTTCAACTTGAAATCTGTTTGTTCTTCAAAACAACTGTGAGTAAACATACTTTCTTTGAAAATTAAATCATGATAATTAGTTCATGAAAGTTTGTGTTGCTATATATTGCTAATAAGAGGATCTGTGATAATTTTTGTTATACTGGAAGCTTTGTACTTATGTTCTTCACTGTTTTAAGTCTCTGGGCAAGAAAGGTAGGAAATTTTATATTTCTTCTAGTAGAACATTTTAAAACTTAAGATTTTTAAACTAAATAAATTGGTTTACACTCAAAACAATAATCTGAAAATGGTTTAGAGCATGTCAGTGGAACCTGGCTCTTGTATGTTCAAGTTTACAGTAAAAGAAATCAATATGTTAAAATTTGAATATTTAAAATCGTTGATTCGATTCCATATCTTGATTAAACATACAAAGCTAAGATTTTTAAAATAGAAACGATGATTTTTATATCAATATTGAAGGTGCAGTTTGAATATGAATAAAAGTTACATTTTTGTCAATATCCGTTGATTCGATTAATTTTAATTGTTGAAATTTCTTATGATGCAAGCTTGAAGATGTATTAATATATGAAAAATGCAAAATAATTTTTCCAATGCTAGAAATTTTTGGATGAAGCAGATATAGGGTTTGGAATCGCGTTTTTCTGCGCTCTGTTCAAATCTTATTTTCGACACCATGAGATGATCGAGTATCTCGAAATTCTGGGTGAAGGTAGAGAAGTGTATGGCTGAGTTATAGCCGGAGTTGCATCGCATCAGATGGTCGTCGTTGGTGGGCCGAGAGGAGTTTGTTCGGTGCGTTCGTGTAGCTGGTTCGTGCTACAGGTGAAATTTCGTTTTTGACCAAATCATGACAATTTGGGTTTTGTTTTCGAATGAGAGGGCGTATTGTGGTTTGTGGGTGGCAGTGGGGGTTGCCGGAGGGTCAGTGAACCACCGTGCATGTGCACGGTGGCGTACGATGTCAGCAGCTACGAGATTGGGTCGTCTCGTGTTCTTACTCGAGACAGTAGTGGGGGAAAGGCTTCGGGGTTTTGATCGAGTGCGTGAGTATGAACCTGATACTATAACTTAAGTTTTAAATTTAAACTTATATTGGAATTAAAAAGAAAAGGGGAGAAGAAGAAGAGTACGGGAGTAAGAGAAGAATGACTCTGGGAAATGGTTGTGAATGCGTGCGTTACTGAGTTAGCAGGGGTTGCCTCGGGTATTCAAGCATTTGGCTCGGGTCTGTTGTTTTGTTTTAAAACAGTTTTTAAAACTTTAAACTTAAATCAAGTTCTATCCAAATAATTTGTTTAAAACACTTTTAAATAATAAGTGTTGTTTATGTCTGAGATTAAATAAAGGTTTTAAAATGGAATTGTTTTGAAAGTTTATTTTAAATAAACTAAATAATGTTAAAGGATAGTTAATTAATATAAAGAATGTTTTAATGGTTAATTAACTTCTAAAGTTTAAAGTTAATTTATTTGTTGAAGGAAATTAATTACTTGAAGTGAACTATTTAATAAAAGTAATTAAGGTAAATTTGTTAATAATGGAAGTTGATTAACCAAGTAATTAAAGAATAATTAATTTGAGAATAATTAATTATGTGATTAATTAATTAAGGTTGATTAATTAATAAATAAATGTTGATGAATTATAATTAAAGGTTAATTAAAATATTATTAAAATTCAATTAATAAATGATTAAAGATAAATTAATTGAAATGGTTTATAATTAATTAATGATTAATTAACCAAGATTTGTAGTTTATTCATAAGTAATTAATCTGGTATAAATTAATTATAATCAGATATTAATTGATCTTACCTATGGATATTTGGATTCTATTGGATGACTTGATTGTTGATATCCCTGATTAGTGATGCTTTGTGATATACCCTTTGTGGTCTGTGATAAATTAGCTGTGATGTAATTTATTATCTGTGATATATATATCTATGATCTATATATAAAAGATAAGCGTTATAATTCATACCGCTTATCAACTATATTATTATATTTAATCTGTGATGACTGAATGATGTTGCACTACTGTGTAAAACCCCTGGACCACACTCTTACACACACAAATATGGATTTCACGTGGAAATCGGTTAAGTCACAGATGATTTAAATTTAATATTTTTAAAATTGAAATTTCGATTTCAATTGATTTTGGAAATGAATTTGGGTTGAATGTTAAAGCTTTTGAAATGAAGTTTATAAGATGAAAATTTATTTTGAATAACTTGGTAAAAATTTCCAATTTAAATAATTTAATTTGAATCTGAATTCAAAATAAAGAATTGAATTCCATGGTTGGAAATTACGGTAAAAAAATGTTATAAATGTGTTTATATGAATTTAAACCATTTTAAAAGTAAAATTTTGAGAATTTGGATTTAAACCAAGAACTTTAACTCGTATAGATGAATCAGATTTCCAAAATGAAAACTGTTTGTTTTAAAAAGAATAAAAGCTTTCAGATAAGAAATGAAATTCCAGTTTAATTAAAGGAATTTCAAGATTGAATTGAGAAATGGTTTTCTAAGTTATGAATGAATTCTTTCAGAAAGCTATGAATTAAATTTGTTTATTTTTAACAGATTTAAAATGATGATTTGTTTAAACCATTGAAATGGAATTGTTTGAAAGCTATAAGTTAAATCTTTGTTTTAAAGATTTAATGAGTTAATCAAATTGAAATGGGAATTAATTTGCAAAATCTGTGAATGAATATTTTGTTTAAAAGATTAAAGTGTGGAAACTGTTTAAACCATTGAAGGTTGTTAAAATGAATCTTTTTATTTAAAAAGATTAAAATGGTAATTTGTTTAAACCATTTAAAGAGAAGTTTGGGTAATAAGTTGTGACTTAATTGAAATCCCATTATCCATATATTTTTAAATATTGCGCTCACTATTTGGGTTAGCCGGGAGAGGACCTTTGTGTCATATAACCCATTCCGAATAATGATACGTCGTATATGGATGGCATTTGAAGACCGGTGTTGAAGACCGGTGTTGAAGACCGGGTATTTGCGAGAACGATAGAATGACCTATCGATTGTCTCTGCACTGAGTCGCGCCGGTATAGAGATTTCCTAAGTGATGGGAAGTCCGATCGGGATTGTGAATACCCGGATTGCAAGGGCTTCTTTAGAAGTGCCTTCGGTTCTGTTCGAACCCAGAACAGACTTGTATGGTTACATGTCTGACATTACAATTTGAGATATAAAACTGATTTCTTTCATATACATTTCTGTTTGGTGGCAGAGAATTTATTCTCTTAGCTTAACACCCTTCTCTGAGACGTACGAGCTCAGAGGTTATGTAGTTGAAATTTATCAGCAATATACTCCCAATTTGGTAATGTGACATGTTGAGTGTTGCTGTGTAATGATCATTGTTTGATCATTTGTGATATGATCATTTATCTTTGTTATCATTACTTTGATCATCTGTTGACCCAAAGCATGGCTTTGTGACAAAGCGTAGCTTTGTGGACGAGACCTCTTCGGACCTCACAACCCGGAAATGGTCGAAACAGGAATATGCGGCAAGGTTATGAGGGTCGCGCCCTTTAGGGTATGTCATTTCCTTCTGGAAAAGGGTGGTATCAGGTATAGAGCCCTGGTATTTAATCTATGTGGATACTCCGATCTCATTTATTGTGTGATTGTGTGTTTACCGTGGCCTCGGATAAAGGTCCCAAAGGACCGGGGGATGGCATATTCATGAGTTACCTGTTACAGGGGTAACCCGGCCTTGTGTTGGCAGAGAGCAGTTTGTCTCTCGGGACGTCCAGCCAGAGGCGATCCCATTCAGCAGTAGGAAAGGAAGTTCCTTAGCCTGACCATTTGTTGGAAATCCATCTTCCAATACAGAACTTGAACGGTTTTAGTTGTAGAACCTGCCATTTACTTATGGTGGTCACCACTGTTTAGATGGTAGCTATAGTAGGCATACGATACTGGTCGTATGTTGGCTAAGATTAATATTATACTTTCGAAATGTTTTCTTCACTATGCACTAGTAATAATATTGAATGATTTGTTTTGCGTAGTAAGCATCTTTGACTATCATAAGGAGAAATCTCCTCCGATTATGCGTTTGCATTGTGTGTGTGTGCGGGAGGCCTTATGGTAGTTTCATTTTCCAAAAGCATTGCGGGTTTCAATGTTTAAAGTTCTTTTGTGTTGATTTAAAGATAATAAACTGTTTTGTTGCTCACACCAGTCCCACGACTGACTCGGAGTTTATTGTTCCTTTCCTAAACTCTGGGTGCTCATAAATTTTCCACACGAGCAGTTTAGAGTTGGGTTTTTCAGATAATCAGGTTCAGTAGAGTATCTGGAGCTAGTTCAGTGTTTGGAGTTCACTGACGACTGATGGTGGTTTGAGCTGATGTTGGAGTTGTTGGAGTCATTCTCTGACTGACCATTTGGAGTTATCACTTCTGTTATTTCCGCTGTATCATTATTTACCTCTGATATTGTTGTATCATATTGATATCATTTTTGTATATCATACTGGATATTGTATTCATTGGATTGTATATGATATCATCTATTTTTATTCCGCTGTATTGTTATACTTAATGGTTTTATAAGCTCCGGTGAACCAGATTCGACGTTTGAATCTACGACATTTTGAGTACAAGTGAAGTACGGGTGCCGATTTTCGAAGGCCGAGTTTTTGGGTCATTACAACGTGGTATCAGAGATGAGGGTAAAACTTTAGCTCAGGAGTATAACACATTAAGTAGGTCATTAGAGATAGGGTGAAGTATACCCTAGAATGAGTATTTCTCAGATATCCGTCCGTACGCCTCAGTAAATTCTCTTACCATCCACTGATAGTAAGTATGAGTGTAAGAAGAGGATGAGATAGGGGACAGGGGAATACGACTATAAATGGTCAATACCCTGCAACAGTGGAAACAATCTTTTCTCTATTAATCTATTTTGTTTCTCAATTCTTCGATAATTTCTGGTAGATCCAGGAAGAAGATTTGATATATTAATATGGTACATAAACTCCAGATGGGCCAAAATTGTTTGTTTGGATGAATTGGTTGCTTTGATTGCTATGGTTGATAGGTATACTTTAGTTCTAAATTAAAAAGCTTTGGAATTGTATCCACATATCTATCTATTCTTTGGGTCCGAATATATTCTACGGATGGTTAGTTATCCCTTCAGACTAACCGATATCACTGCATATTTCGTAGATCTGGGTAAACCAAGTATCTTGTGAAGTGTTAAAACAGTTTCGTTCTATATCTGTTATTGATATTCTGATTTGGTAAGCCAAATGCAGAATAGATGTTCAGTTAATTTGATGTAACATTCTTCATCTATCTTTGTGTCTCCTTGGCAATTTCGAGGACGAAATTTTTTTAAGGGGGGAAGTCTGTAAAGACCCCGAATTTTAATAAAATTTAAAGTGATAATTAATTGAATTTTTGAATTAAAATTTTGAAATTAATTTATAAAGTGATGCGAGTTTCCCTGGATTAAAATAAATTTTGTATAAATCGTTTTGATTTAAAAATATTATATATATGTGTATATATGTGAATATATATATATATTTGGGCATATATGAGTATACTCACCCAAATCAAGTTGTACATGAAATAAAACAAATTACAAATATCTAAGAACAAATAAACTAGATAAGTATGTAAGCTTGTATAGGAAGACAAAGAAAAGTAATACAAAATCATCTCAGCACAAACAAATGAAAGAAAAAAAAGTATAAGCTTATGAATAAAACAAGATAAAGAGAATTAATGCAATATCTTTAAGCACACAACACATATCATTTCAGCCACTTAAACAAAACAAGCAAACCAGGCAAGTAGAATTTATATGTGCAAATTGGAAATGCAAAACAAAAGAAAGTATAAATATCATAAGGGGACATAAAGTACCAAGGCAATTAATGCCACATCTATCAGCCGAGTTAAAGAAATGCAAGGCAAGTAGAAGAATAAACAAAGTAGAAATAAAAGTATCTATGTACTAATAAGATTAGGATAATTTATAAAGTACATTAACATTAAATGTTTCTATCTCTAGCAGCAAACCAAGGTCAACTCGAAAGGCATCAACCAGCAAAGCATAGAAAAATCCCTAGCTTATGTGTACAAACAAATAATAACCCTGTACAAAAGAAAATAATCACCTGTAAAGTTCATTTCTCTATATCAGCTCCTTATTTCAATCCGTTCATTCAAAACTTAAAATTAAAACATCAAACAACAAACACAATCAACTTCAAAGCCAGAGAATCAAATAAAGAGAAGCTTTCAACTTCCAAATCTTTACAACCTGTTTCAACTTGAAATCTGTTTGTTCTTCAAAACAACTGTGAGTAAACATACTTTCTTTGAAAATTAAATCATGATAATTAGTTCATGAAAGTTTGTGTTGCTATATATTGCTAATAAGAGGATCTGTGATAATTTTTGTTATACTGGAAGCTTTGTACTTATGTTCTTCACTGTTTTAAGTCTCTGGGCAAGAAAGGTAGGAAATTTTATATTTCTTCTAGTAGAACATTTTAAAACTTAAGATTTTTAAACTAAATAAATTGGTTTACACTCAAAACAATAATCTGAAAATGGTTTAGAGCATGTCAGTGGAACCTGGCTCTTGTATGTTCAAGTTTACAGTAAAAGAAATCAATATGTTAAAATTTGAATATTTAAAATCGTTGATTCGATTCCATATCTTGATTAAACATACAAAGCTAAGATTTTTAAAATAGAAACGATGATTTTTATATCAATATTGAAGGTGCAGTTTGAATATGAATAAAAGTTACATTTTTGTCAATATCCGTTGATTCGATTAATTTTAATTGTTGAAATTTCTTATGATGCAAGCTTGAAGATGTATTAATATACGAAAAATGCAAAATAATTTTTCCAATGCTAGAAATTTTTGGATGAAGCAGATATAGGGTTTGGAATCGCGTTTTTCTGCGCTCTGTTCAAATCTTATTTTCGACACCATGAGATGATCGAGTATCTCGAAATTCTGGGTGAAGGTAGAGAAGTGTATGGCTGAGTTATAGCCGGAGTTGCATCGCATCAGATGGTCGTCGTTGGTGGGCCGAGAGGAGTTTGTTCGGTGCGTTCGTGTAGCTGGTTCGAGCTACAGGCGAAATTTCGTTTTCGACCAAATCGTGACAATTTGGGTTTTTGTTTTCGAATGAGAGGGCGAATTGTGGTTTGTGGGTGGCAGTGGGGGTTGCCGGAGGGTCAGTGAACCACCGTGCATGTGCACGGTGGCGTACGATGTTAGCAGCTACGAGATTGGGTCGTCTCGTGTTCTTACTTGAGACAGTAGTGGGGGAAAGGCTTCGGGGTTTTGATCGAGTGCGTGAGTATGAACCTGATACTATAACTTAAGTTTTAAATTTAAACTTATATTGGAATTAAAAAGAAAAGGGGAGAAGAAGAAGAGTACGGGAGTAAGAGAAGAATGACTCTGGGAAATGGTTGTGAATGCATGCTTTACTGAGTTAGCAGGGGTAGCCTCGGGTATTCAAGCATTTGGCTCGGGTCTGTTGTTTTGTTTTAAAACAGTTTTTAAAACTTTAAACTTAAATCAAGTTCTATCCAAATAATTTGTTTAAAACACTTTTAAATAATAAGTGTTGTTTATGTATGAGATTAAATAAAGGTTTTAAAATGGAATTGTTTTGAAAGTTTATTTTAAATAAACTAAATAATGTTAAAGGATAGTTAATTAATATAAAGAATGTTTTAATGGTTAATTAACATCTAAAGTTTAAAGTTAATTTATTTGTTGAAGGAAATTAATTACTTGAAGTGAACTATTTAATAAAAGTAATTAAGGTAAATTTGTTAATAATGGAAGTTGATTAACCAAGTAAGTAAAGAATAATTAATTTGAGAAAAATTAATTATGTGATTAATTAATTAAGGTTGATTAATTAATAAATAAATGTTGATGAATTATAATTAAAGGTTAATTAAATTATTATTAAAATTTAATTAATAAATGATTAAAGATAAATTAATTGAAATGGTTTATAATTAATTAATGATTAATTAACCAAGATTTGTAGTTTATTCATAAGTAATTAATCTGGTATAAATTAATTATAATCATATATTAATTGATCTTACCTATGGATATTTGGATTCTATTGGATGACTTGATTGTTGATATCCCTGATTAGTGATGCTTTGTGATATACCCTTTGTGGTCTGTGATAAATTAGCTGTGATGTAATTTATTATCTGTGATATATATATATATATATATATATATATCTGTGATCTATATATGAAAGATAAGCGTTATAATTCATACCGCTTATCAACTATATTATTGTATTTAATCTGTGATGATTGAATGATGTTGCACTACTGTGTAAAACCCCTGGACCACACTCTTACACACACAAATATGGATTTCACGTGGAAATCGGTTAAGTCACAGATGATTTAAATTTAATATTTTTAAAATTGAAATTTTGATTTCAATTGATTTTGGAAATGAATTTGGGTTGAATGTTAAAGCTTTTGAAATGAAGTTTATAAGATGAAAAGTTATTTTGAATAACTTGGTAAAAATTTCCAATTTAAATAATTTAATTTGAATCTGAATTCAAAATAAAGAATTGAATTCCATGGTTGGAAATTACGGTAAAAAAATGTTATAAATGTGTTTATATGAAGTTAAACCATTTTAAAAGTAAAATTTTGAGAATTTGGATTTAACCCAAGAACTTTAACTCGTATAGATGAATCAGATTTCCAAAATGAAAACTGTTTGTTTTAAAAAGAATAAAAGCTTTCAGATAAGAAATGAAATTCCAGTTAAATTAAAGGAATTTCAAGATTGAATTGAGAAATGGTTTTCTAAGTTATGAATGAATTCTTTTAGAAAGCTATGAATTAAATCTGTTTATTTTTAACAGATTTAAAATGATGATTTGTTTAAACCATTGAAATGGAATTGTTTGAAAGCTATAAGTTAAATCTTTGTTTTAAAGATTTAACGAGTTAATCAAATTGAAATGGGAATTAATTTGGAAAATCTGTGAATGAATCTTTTGTTTAAAAGATTAAAGTGTGGAAACTGTTTAAACCATTGAAGGTTGTTAAAATGAATCTTTTTATTTAAAAAGATTAAAATGGTAATTTGTTGAAACCATTTAAAGAGAAGTTTGAGTAATAAGTTGTGACTTAATTGAAATCCCATTATCCATATATTTTTAAATATTGCGCTCACTACTCGGGTTAGCCGGGAGAGGACCTTTGTGTCATATAACCCATTCCGAATAATGATACATCGTATATGGATGGCATTTGAAGACCGGTGTTGAAGACCGGGTATTTGCGAGAATGATAGGATGACCTATCGATTGTCTCTGCATTGAGTCGCGCCAGTATAGAGATTACCTAAGTGATGGGAAGTCCGATCGGGATTGTGAATACCCAGATTGCAAGGGCTTCTTTAGAAGTGCCTTCAGTTCTGTTCGAACCTAGAACAAACTTGTATGGTTACATGTATGACATTACAATTTGAGATATAAAACTGATTTCTTTCAAATACATTTCTATTTGGTGGTGGATAATTTATTCTCTTAGCTTAACACCCTTCTCTGAGACGTACGAGCTCAGAGGTTAGGTATTTGAAATTTATCAGCAATATACTCCCAATTTGGTAATGTGGCATGCTGAGTGTTGCTGTGTGATGATCATTGTTTGATCATTTGTGATATGATCATTTGTTTAATCATTTATCTTTGTGATCATTACTTTGATCATCTGTTGACCCAAAGCATGGCTTTGTGAAAGAGCGTAGCTTTATGGACGAGACCTCTTCGGACCTCACAACCCGGAAATGGTCGAAACATGAATATGCGGCAAGGTTATGAGGGTCGCGCCCTTTAGGGTATGTCATTTCCTTCTGGAAAAGGGTGGTATCAGGTATGGAGCCCTGGTATTTAACCTATGTGGATACTCCGATCTCATTTATTGTGTGATTGTGTGTTTACCGAGGCCTCGGATAAAGGTCCCAAAGGATCGGGGGATGGCATATTCGTGAGTTACCTGTTACAGGGGTAACCCGGCCTTGTGTTGGAAGAGAGCAGTTTGTCTCTCGGGACGTCCAGCCAGAGACGATCCCATTCGGTAGTTGGAAAGGAAGTTCCTTAGCCTGACCATTTGTTGGAAATCCATCTTCCAATACGGAACTTGTACGGTTTTAGTTGTAGAACCTGCCATTTACTTATGGTGGTCACCACTGTTTAGATGGTAGCTATAGTAGGCATACGATACTGGTCGTATGTTGGCTAAGATTAATATTATACTTTCGAAATGTTTTCTTCACTATGCACTAGTAATAATATTCAGTGATTTGTTTTGCGTAGTAAGCATCTTTGACTATCATAAGGAGAAATCTCCTCCGATTCTGCGTTTGCATTGTGTGTGTGTGCGGGAGGCCTTATGGTAGTTTCATTTTTCAAAAGCATTGCGGGTTTCAATGTTTAAAGTTCTTTTGTGTTTGATTTAAAGATAATAAACTGTTTTGTTGCTCACACCAGTCCCACGACTGACTCGGAGTTTATTGTTCCTTTCCTAAACTCTGGGTGCTCATAAATTTTCCATACGAGTAGTTTAGAGTTGGGTTTTTCAGATAATCGGGTTCAGTAGTGTGACATCCCGGAATTTCTGACAATATCAATTTAATAATCTGCATTTAAAATTAAATTGATTTGATAAATTCTTGTTGATAAATTTAGAATTGATATAATAATCTTCTTTTTAATGATATTTAACTGATAACTGATCTTTTAAAAAGCTAAATTATTTTCTATTTATAATGTATATAAATTTATATATATTGTAAATAGATGAGCTTAGTTTGAATCTAATAAATAAATAAAGCTTGTTTTCTAATTCTAATATATTTGTGGTAATTTGGAAATTAGGATTTAATATAGAATATATAGTTTTAAAAATTTGAGTACCCAAGAGTTTATAAAACAGAAATAAACAACTTGGGTCAGACATGGGTCTGGTGTGAGTAACAGGTTAAACTTGTTTAACTTCAAAACCTTTTTGAAAGAAAAGGTATCACGTAAGACTCCCCACAAATAAACATGGGTAAGTTTTTACCTTACGTTAACCAAAACATTTGATAGGAAATTCGATTGTATTATAATAGGGTCTAGGGTTTTCAAATAAATATGAAATAGCTGAAATTGTTACATTATTAAATTCCAGCATACTAGCCAACAAAGTGGGTTATACAATCAAATCCGTTGTCACTTATTGGAAATTGGATTCCATACAATGGCAGGGCTACCGGGGTACCGCCCGTCACAGTACGTGGCCTAGATCACCGTACCGAGGATCACTCCCAATCCCCTGCAACACAAGGTCGGAACATCCCTTACTGGATAATTCCCGCACAAGATACCTCACGGTTGGGATCAGCAACCGCACCACTAAGTCGAAAATAGAAAGGGACATCTAGACAGAGGTAACCTTGTCCTACTTGGGTGCTACCCACTAACCTTGCTGCACCTCCCCTGTTTTAGCCATTCCCGGTTTGTGAGGCTTGAGGTCACGATTACCTTTAAATAGAACACATCTATCTTAGAATGCTCATCGTCCACCTGACGATGTTCTGAAAGCATTCAATCCATACAAGTTTGTTCCGGGTTCGAACGAAACCGAAGGCATTATCTCGTTACACTCGTTTTGGAATCACCCTCAGAGTTAACGACAATAACCCTTGCACTCTGAATCTTCATCTTCACTTGATTCACGACCTATCGTAAATTTGGATCGATGTGGTATTCGGGTCTCCAGACCTGGAAATCCGGTATACGGAAACCCGATCCCGGTCTCATCGAAATCCAAAGCGTATCTTTTAAGGCCAAGTTGTTTTAAAGGTTAAAACAATTTCAATTCATTATCTATTTACACACAGATAGATAATTCATAGATTCACAATAGATAATCAACATTATCATTATAAGCAGATGATTCATATCATTATGCAACCAAAGCATCCAAATCATACAATATCTATTATCTCATATCTGAGATCTCAAACCATTCAAGGTAAATCAATATCATTCAGTATCCTTAAGCAATGATTTATTAATTACCATCTATAATTAATTTAAAATGAATTAAATTAAATACTTCATCTTTAATTAATTTAAAGTAAATTAAATTAACTCCTTTCATTATTAACAATCTTGCTTAAGTTACTATTAATTAATTATCAATTAATTAATCAACCCTTATCCAATTATTCATTTTAATTAATCATCCTTGATTAATTAACATTTAATTACATTCAAGTAATTAACACTTCAATTAATTTCACAAATTAATTATTCTTAACCTCTTATAGTAATTAACCTTTAATTACTTTATTAATTAATTAACTAAAATTAATTACCTTAATCCTTAATTAATTACATTAAGTAATTATACTTCACAAATCATTAAATGATTATCTTAAATTAATTAAACTTAATTAATTAACTTAACTAATCAAATTAAACTCAATTAATTACAATGAGTAATTAATTTCTTAATTACTTCCATTAAGTAATTACATTTAAACAATTTTCACAAATGATTATCTTTAAATTAATTAATTTAATTAATTATTAAAATTAATCATATTAATTAATTATTAAATAATCTTTAATTAATGATCTACATTAACTATTAACTATTCTTTAATTATCTTTCTTAAATAATTAAACTTTAATTAAACATTATTAATTACAAATTAATTAATTCTAATTACCAATAAATTAATCCCTAATTACTTAAATAATTAAGTTTCTAACAATAACTTAATTAATCCTTAATTACTTCAATAATTTATTCCTAACCATAAATTAATAAATCTCAAATTAATGATTCCTTTAATTAATTTAATTAAACCTTAATTAATCAAATTAAACCCTAAATTTATTAACCTAAATCATAAATTAATTAATTTTGATTAATTATCTTTTAATCACCTTACTAATTTATTTTATTCCACATTATTAAATCTTAATTATCTTTAAGATAACACTCTATTCTTATTAATGATTAAAATATCATTAATAAAGTATTTAAACCAAATTATCTTTATATTTACTTTTAAATTTCATTTTAAATTTAAGATTTAAAATGAAGACAAATTTAACTTTAACAAAGCTTTAAAACTATTTAAATCCTTTTTAAATTACATGTTAAAGAAATATTTAATTAAAAGAAATTTAAAACTAAATTCATTTTAAATTCAAATCAATTTAAAATATACCTTAACATTCAAATTTGTTTAAAACAAATTTTAAATTTAAAAACTTCTTTTTATTTCAAAATTGAAATGCATATTAACTTTGACTCCAGATTAATCTTTAGATTTTTAAACCTATCTACAATTTAAAACTTTATCTTTAAAATTCAAACTTCTTAACCCTTTTAAAAGTAGTTAAGTCTATTCAAAATTCAATAGCCTGTAATTTATTGCAAAATCAAATCAAAACATTAGCCTGCATCTTCTTCAAGCCTAGAATCGAGTAATCTCTGTTTCAAGCATATCTGTAACCTGCATTTTCAAACCAAGTATAAAGTTTAACTCTTAGGATACTGAATGATATTGATTTACCTTGAATGGTTTGAGATCTCAGATATGAGATAATAGATATTGTATGATTTGGATGCTTTGGTTGCATAATGATATGAATCATCTGCTTATAATGATAATGTTGATTATCTATTGTGAATCTATGAATTATCTATCTGTGTGTAAATAGATAATGAATTGAAATTGTTTTAACCTTTAAAACAACTTGGCCTTAAAAGATACGCTTTGGATTTCGATGAGACCGGGATCGGGTTTCCGTATACCGGATTTCCAGGTCTGGAGACCCGAATACCACATCGATCCAAATTTACGATAGGTCGTGAATCAAGTGAAGATGAAGATTCAGAGTGCAAGGGTTATTGTCGTTAACTCTGAGGGTGATTCCAAAACGAGTGTAACGAGATAATGCCTTCGGTTTCGTTCGAACCCGGAACGAACTTGTATGGATTGAATGCTTTCAGAACATCGTCAGGTGGACGATGAGCATTCTAAGATAGATGTGTTCTATTTAAAGGTAATCGTGACCTCAAGCCTCACAAACCGGGAATGGCTAAAACAGGGGAGGTGCAGCAAGGTTAGTGGGTAGCACCCAAGTAGGACAAGGTTACCTCTGTCTAGATGTCCCTTTCTATTTTCGACTTAGTGGTGCGGTTGCTGATTCCAACCGTGAGGTATCTTATGCGGGAATTATCCAGTAAGGGATGTTCCGACCTTGTGTTGCAGGGGATTGGGAGTGATCCTCGGTACGGTGATCTAGGCCACGTACTGTGACGGGCGGTACCCCGGTAGCCCTGCCATTGTATGGAATCCAATTTCCAATAAGTGACAACGGATTTGATTGTATAACCCACTTTGTTGGCTAGTATGCTGGAATTTAATAATGTAACAATTTCAGCTATTTCATATTTATTTGAAAACCCTAGACCCTATTATAATACAATCGAATTTCCTATCAAATGTTTTGGTTAACGTAAGGTAAAAACTTACCCATGTTTATTTGTGGGGAGTCTTACGTGATACCTTTTCTTTCAAAAAGGTATTGAAGTTAAACAAGTTTAACCTGTTACTCACACCAGACCCATGTCTGACCCAAGTTGTTTATTTCTGTTTTATAAACTCTTGGGTACTCAAATTTTTACGAGTAGCCAAGGGATTCAGGTTAGCCTTGACGAATTGTGGAGGAGCAATGGAGCAGGAGGCTTCAGCGTTGTAGATATAGATAGTAGTTTCCGCTGTGTTGATTTTGTATTGATCTCTGTATTGGATTGAGATGCAATAACTAGACAGATGTTTATAACTGTCTAGTATATGATGTGTAATCTGTGTAACTCTGATAAGTGTTGTATATGATACTATGTAATAGTTATGTGATATATTATATTTTATTCCGTTTCCGCTGTGAGTATTTGTGTTTGTTTTCTTTCTCTTCTTTTCTTTTCTACTTCTCACCCCTTTCTTTCTTACTGTCGATGCGATTTTCCGGGAGTGGAAAGCCGGGTCGTCACATTATATAAGTTCCTATGTAAATAATAAATGTTCTTTCATTTATTTTAAGATAAGATAGAAAGGGATATTTTAAATTGGTTAATGTTATAAATTATATAATCATTTTGAACCGTAAATTCAAGATGGAAGTGGATCTAAATTTAGAAGTGTAAGATTTAAACACACTTAAATGATAATGAAGTCATAAATAAAGGAATAGATCACCTTAAAAATGATCAAGGAAATTAAGTGATTTAAATTAATAAGACAATTAAGGAATAAATTATTTTTATAAATGAATGATTTAGATTAATTTAAAATTAAAGATTAATTAAAAGTGATTAAAGAATGTTATTAGACCATAAGATAATTAACTAAAGATTTTTAAGTATTAATCAAGGTGATTAATTTTAATAATAAATTAGATTGATAAATTTAAAGGTAATCATTTGTGAAATTATTTGAAAGTAATTACATAATGGAAGTAATTAAGGAATGAATTACTTAATATAATTAATGGAGTTTAATTTGATTATTTAAAGTTAATTAATTAAGTTTAATTAATTTAAATTAATCATTGGATGATTAATAAGTAGTTGCTTAATGTAATGAATGGAGTATAATTACATAGTGAAGTAATTAATGGTAATTACTGTATGTAATTAATTGAAGGAGTTTTAAGTATGATAGTAATTCGAGTTAAATTACTTTGAGAAATTAATCGAGGGATTAATTGGGAAAATTAATTAAGGAGTAATTAATTTATTTGATGAAGTAATAAAGGGCAGTTAATTACTAAAAGGTGATTAATCAAGATTGATTAATAATATGGTTTAAGTAAAGATTAATTACTTAATTTAATTAATTTAAATAAATAATTAATTGAAATGTAATTAGGGATCAATAAATTACATAGTTAATGTTGTAATTAAGGATTGATTAATTAAGGTTAATTAATCCATAATAAGTGATTTTGAGTAATTAATTAATTGTAATTAATTAAGGATAAATGTAATTAATTATGGTTAATTAATAAAAAGAGTAATTAAAGGTTAATTACTGTTTTTGGTTTTAGATAATTAATTTATGAAATTAATTAAAGAGTAATTACTTGAATGTAATTAAAAGGTAATTAATCCAGGATGATTAATTAAGATGGAAATCTAGAGAATGATTAATTAATTGATTTGTAATTAATCAATGGTTAAGTAAGCAAGATTTATAATGATGAAGTAATTAATTTAATTTACTTTAAATTAATTAGAGATTAAGTAATTAATTTAATTCATTTTAAATTAATTATAAATGATGTGTTATGAATCATTGCTTATGATGGATGATATTGATTTCCTTGAATGGTTTAAAATCTCAGATATGAGATAAATAATGCTGTGATATGGATTGTCTATTTATGTGATATTGTAGATTATCTATCTGTGATATTGTAGATTATCTATCTGTGATATTGTGAACTATCTATCTGTGTGTATATAGATAATTAAAATGAATTGTTTTAACTTTAAAACAACTTGGCCTTAAAAGACACGGTTTGGATTTCGATGAGACCGGGATCGGGTTTCCGTATACCGGGATTCTAGGTCTGGAGACCCGAATACCACATCGATCCAAAATAACGATAGGTCGTGAATCTCAAGTGAAGATGAAGATTTAGAGTGCAAGGGTTATTGTCGTTAACTCTGAGGGTGATTCCAAAATGAGTGTAACGAGATAATGCCTTCGGTTTCGTTCGAACCCGGAACGAACTTGTATGGATTGAATGCTTTCAGCACATCGTTAGGCGGATGATGAGCATTCTAAGTGATGAGTTCTGACAAGGTAATCGTGACCTCAAGCCTCATCAACCGGGAATGGCTAAAACAGGGGAGGTGCAGCAAGGCTTCGTGGGTAGCACCCACTTGAGAGCGAGATATACCCCTGTCTAGATGTCCCTTTTAATTTTCGGCTGTGTGGGCAGTTTTGAGCTCCAACTGCCGGGGTTGTCTTGTTCGGGACTGTCCAGTAAGGGATGGTTCCAGCCTTGTGTTGCAGGGAACTTAGGGTGGGTTCTCGGTACGCTGATCTAGGCCAGGTACTGTGACGGGCGGTACCCCAGTAGCCCTGCCATTGTATGGAATACAAAATCCAATAAGTGCCATCGGATTTGATTGTAAACCTAGTATGCTGGAATTTAATCATGTAACAATTTCAGCTATTTTCTATTTACTTGAAAACCCTAGACCTATTATAATATCATTGGATTTCCTATCAAATGTTTTGGTTAGCGTAAGGTAAAAACATTTCCATGTTTATGTGTGGGATGTCTTACGTGATACCTTTTGTTTTCAAAGGATTTTCAAAGTTAAGCAACTTTAACATGTTACTCATACCAGACCCATGTCTGACCCGGAGTTTATTTTCTGTTTTTCCTAAACTCTCGGGTACCCAAATTTTTACGGGTAGCCAAGGGATTCAGGTTTGCTTTGACGAATTGTGGAGGAGCAATGGAGCAGGAGGCTTCAGCGTTGTAGATATATATATAGTGTTCCGCTGTGTTGGTATCTCTGTGTTTTATTTGTATTGTATCGAGTTGTATTAACTAGACAGGTGTTTATAACTGTCTAGTGTGTGTTGTATTATCTGTGTAACTCTGATGTATATGATATTATGTATTCTCTTATGTGATATATTATATTTTATTCGTTCCGCTGTTGAGATTCTGATGTTGTTTCTTCTTTCTTCTTTATCTTTTCTATTTCTCACCCCTTTCTTTCTTAAAAACGGCGTGATTTTCCGGTAGTGGAAAGTTGGGTCGTCACACGTGGTATCAGAGCGTTAGGTTGAGTGAATACCTAGGCTCTGGAGTGGTGTCTATCTTGAGAGAGCGTACTTGTATTTTTGATATATATATTTATATATTTCTACCTATCTGTTGGGTTACCTGTTCGGGTTTTCCAATATAAGTTATAAAGGTAGAATAAGGTAGTGGTGTGTATAACACGACTACCAATGATTGGAGTCTGATGAGGATGGAAGTGTTTCTACCGAGACTGTAGATCTAATACCGTCTCGAGTGAATCTTTGTGTGGTGTAAGGATTTCACCAATTTCTGAAGGGAATCTGAAGGGTTCAGAGTCCATCTTTGAGTAGAATTTGGATCTGTCAGTGAGCAGAAGCTAGTGATGGTATCTTGATACCTTAGGAATTAGTAGCTGTGTGATGAGACACAGTGACTATGGATGTCTCCGAAGATTTTCTTTGGAGCAAGTTAAGGAAGTGTGTTTGCATCGGTGTTGAGGCTGTGTTCAGCCGGGTGTTGTGTTTGGCTTTGAGGCCTGAGTTTCTCGAGGAGTTTGGATTAGGAAGTCTTTGGCTTCGGTGGCAGCGTCACAGTTCAGATTTGTTCTGTGTGCAGGCAAGGAGGTCATCTGTCAGCAGTTTTCTAGAAGAGAAGTTCAGAAGCAGCTGTGTGGACCCATTTCTTCGATGGATTGGCTAGATAAGCTTGAGCTGTTCTGATTGATAGAGAGAGCAGTTTTCTTTGGACATTAGATTGGGTTGATCGCAAAAGTGACTTGCGATAGTGGAGTGTTCTCTTGGTTAGTCAGAGATCTTTCGGGATTTCTGAGTTTTTTCTTTATGGATCGGTTGAACCATATTTCTGAGATGTGTGGTCCAGTTTGTGCTCGTGGGCATCAATAGAATTTTTCATCTTCTCCGGATCAGAGTTGTGCAGCGGAAGCAGTTTGGAGGTGCATCTGTTTTATCTTTTCGGATAGGAGAAGTAAGTTAGTCTACTGGTGTTTGAGGAGTCTAGTTTGTGTTCTTGGATTGATCGTGAGTGGATCATTTTGATGAGTTGCTTTTTGAGGCATCAACGGAGGATGAGCTGATTAGTAGGGATGAAGGCAGTCCAGGATCGTCAGGTGAGTTTTGTGGATAAGAGACGGAGGAATTTGGATTTCGAAGTTGGAGATTTGATTTTGGATAAGTTTTCTCCGATCGAAGGAGCTTTAAATTGGGTAAGACTAGGAAGTCAGCTCCGAGATATTTTGGATTTTCTCTTGATCTGGTAAGGATAAGTGTTGGTCTTCTGGAGTGAATTATCTGTTTGGATAACTGGAATTCGATGTGTTTTGCGTATCTCTGAGGGAGTACGTGTAAGATCTATCTCAGGTTGTGGAGCCAGCAGTTCAGGGAGTTTTGGTTGTTGAGTTAGACTTGTCTATAGTCTGATATTTCGTCTAGTTTGGTAGATCTAGATGAGTAGGAGCTATGTAGATTGGTAGTATAGTTCTGTTGGATTCTGTAGAGCAAGTATCCCGGTATATTTTTACATGGGAAACTCTAGATAGTCCTATCCTGATTTTGTCTGGATAGTTAGATTTGTTTGATTGGATGAGTTGGTTGCTATGGTTGTTAGCACATGATTAATATATGCTTGTGTTTTTAAATTAAATCTTTTATATGATTATTAAATTACCTTTGTTTTAAATTTCGGGGACGAAATTCTTTTAAGAGGGGAGGAATGTGACATCCCGGAATTTCTGACAATATCAATTTAATAATCTGCATTTAAAATTAAATTGATTTGATAAATTCTTGTTGATAAATTTAGAATTGATATAATAATCTTCTTTTTAATGATATTTAACTGATAACTGATCTTTTAAAAAGCTAAATTATTTTCTATTTATAATGTATATAAATTTATATATATTGTAAATAGATGAGCTTAGTTTGAATCTAATAAATAAATAAAGCTTGTTTTCTAATTCTAATATATTTGTGGTAATTTGGAAATTAGGATTTAATATAGAATATATAGTTTTAAAATAGTTAAGGTAAATGTTTAGTTGATTTAAATTTATAGCTTAGCTTAAGTTTAAGGTTAATAAAAAGGGTTGGTTTTAAAATATGGTATAATAAATATGAGACATTTATTCATTTAAATAATAATAGGAAGTTATAGTCTCTTTTATAAATTAATTAAATTTGACAAATTATTGTTTTCAAAATACATTTATTAATGTATTGTTATATATAAATATAAATAGATTTTAAATAGAAGTATTATTTTCTAAGCAAATATGTTGTCATATATATATAACTTGATTTAAAATTAGATTTTAGAATTTATTTTGAATTTAAAAGTCTTAAAATTTAAAATGAGTAAATATTTAAAATGTTGGGTTTTAAAGACATTTGTATAAGCTCTTATTTGTTTATATATACATAGCTTTAATTTATTTCCTCTAAAAAGAAATTCATAAGGATAAAGTTTTATATAAAGTAAGTATTGATACTTAAGCTTTAAAAAGGAAATAAATGTACTTATGTTTGTACAGGAAGTAAAATGAGTATGTACATTTGGAGGCAAGAACAAAGAATAATAAGGAACATTTATAAACAAGACAAAAATGTATACATGTTCTTTAAGTATAAAGGCCGCTAGGTGTAAAAAAAAAAATATGTAAAAGCTTCCAGGCAAAGGAAGGTAACCTGTAAGTATGCAAAGCTAGAATATAGTGAAAATAAAAATATCTATGTACAAAAGCATGGGCAGGCAGGCAAAAGAAATATTTTAACACTTATACAAACATTAGCACCATACAAAATAGAGATAAGGATAAGTATAAGTGGACATAAAGGACAATCTCATTAATACAAACATCTTTAGTACACCAGCATATTTCATTTCAGCCTCCAAGAGATAAAAATCTCTGACTATAATTAATGAAATCTTGTACAAACAAATACACAATCTTGTAAACATTTATCCATATATCATAGCTTCCAGTTCATTTCGTTTATCAAAAAAATAAGCAAACCAGGAGAAAAAAAATAAGTAAGCACTTCCATTTTTACAAACTCATTCTAATCAGTGATCAACCTCTCTTCAAACCAGAAAACTAAATTCTTCAACCTGTTATTCAATTCTGGAATCAAACCATTTACCTAAAACTGTCACTCTTTTCAAACCAAAACAATTTAAGCCTGCATGCAACTACAAGCATTTTCTTCCAATCTGGAAATTATCTAAAGCAAGCATGCATGTCGTTTTCAAGTTTTCAAGGGCAAGAAGCATCCCAGTTTCAAGTTTTCAAAACAATTTTCAAAGTAAAGGTTCTGTTCTCATTTATTTCAGGTGAGTAACATTTTTATAAAAAAAAATGCAAGTATAAAATTATATTGCTTGATTATCTCTGAAAGCAAGTAGGCCTGTGGATATGTTTTAAACTATGTGGATATGTATGTCAATGTTTTGTTGTTATGGTTAAGATGTTCTCTGGTTTTAAATTCCAGGTTCTAAATAAATTCTTAAACCAAATACTCATGATCAAATCTTCATTTGTATCTAAGTCTAGAACAAAATTCGTTGTTATATCATAGACTTTAGATTTAAAACTTGTTTAAGTCAAAACAACTTGGTGTTACCTCTGGAAATAAGAAAAACTACAGAGCAACTAAAACAAGCTAAAATCCAACTAACAAAATTCGTAGATTCAGGCATATAAACTAAATGCTTATATCAAAATATGATTTTTAACACTCGAATCATAATTTTTAGTGATGGGATTCGAGAGCAGTTCTGGTTTGACCAGAAAAGTGTTTTTAGGGGATTTCTGATGATCTATGGAGTTGTGGTGGTCGGGGTTCTGCCTAGTGATGGAGGAGTGATCGTAGCACTTCAGAAAAATGGTGGATGGTGATATACTTCATCATGGAAGTTGCGGTAAGGGGTTTCTTCCAGGAACCCTAGTTTTATGGGGTAGTGAAAGTTCGATCACTACGTACAGTATAGTTGATCGAGTGTTTTGATACTTCGGGTGGTAGAAGATTGGGTGATGTCGAAGTCAAGGCCGGGGGTGGGAGCACGCAGATGGTCGGCACGGCGGGGACGAGGCGATGTTGACAGGGTTTGAGTGGTGAGGCCTGTTGCGTTTCCAGGTCCAAGCTCTGTGTTCGTTTTTGAATTCGCGGCGTTGATTAAGTCCAGATGATTGGAGATGGGTCGGAGGTTGATCGCCGATGTGGGTGACGATTCATCGGGGGTAGAGGCGGCCTGGAGGAACTGTGCACGTGCACGGTGGTGGTTATGGTGTCAGTTCATATAACTGGAAAAGGGGGAGTTCGTCTCGAAGTATTCTCGAGAAAATGGAGTGATGGGCTCGAGTGGTTATCGGGTTTGTACGCGAGGGAAAATGTTTTCAAAATTTAAACAAAGCAAGTTTTAAAAATATAAAAGGAGGAGGAGAAGAATGACTCGCATTTTCCTGAGTGTTTTCCGTGATTTACTCGAAGTAAATCTAGGATGGACTCGAAGCAAGAACGTGGTTTGCTCGAGTATTAAGTTGTGGTTACAGGTTTTAATAAACTTGTCACTGTTTGTGTTACTTTTAATAAATTTGAATTTTTTACAAAAATTAAATGAGTTTAAAGGTTGTGATAATGGTTTTAAGCAAGCATTAAACCCAGTTCTAAGTTTAGATCAACAAACTTTGAATTTAAAAGTAGATTTGTTTCCAAACAAATAATTCAACTTGATTTTGATAAGTTCTTTTTTTTAAAAGGAGTTTAAATGGAAGTTAAATAGCGACGTATTTTAAAGGCTAAATTTTTAAATAAAATTAAGTAGAATTTGTTAAAGGTTCTCCTTATATAAGTTCCTATGTAAATAATAAATGTTCTTTCATTTATTTTAAGATAAGATAGAAAGGGATATTTTAAATTGGTTAATGTTATAAATTATATAATCATTTTGAACCGTAAATTCAAGATGGAAGTGGATCTAAATTTAGAAGTGTAAGATTTAAACACACTTAAATGATAATGAAGTCATAAATAAAGGAATAGATCACCTTAAAAATGATCAAGGAAATTAAGTGATTTAAATTAATAAGACAATTAAGGAATAAATTATTTTTATAAATGAATGATTTAGATTAATTTAAAATTAAAGATTAATTAAAAGTGATTAAAGAATGTTATTAGACCATAAGATAATTAACTAAAGATTTTTAAGTATTAATCAAGGTGATTAATTTTAATAATAAATTAGATTGATAAATTTAAAGGTAATCATTTGTGAAATTATTTGAAAGTAATTACATAATGGAAGTAATTAAGGAATGAATTACTTAATATAATTAATGGAGTTTAATTTGATTATTTAAAGTTAATTAATTAAGTTTAATTAATTTAAATTAATCATTGGATGATTAATAAGTAGTTGCTTAATGTAATGAATGGAGTATAATTACATAGTGAAGTAATTAATGGTAATTACTGTATGTAATTAATTGAAGGAGTTTTAAGTATGATAGTAATTCGAGTTAAATTACTTTGAGAAATTAATCGAGGGATTAATTGGGAAAATTAATTAAGGAGTAATTAATTTATTTGATGAAGTAATAAAGGGCAGTTAATTACTAAAAGGTGATTAATCAAGATTGATTAATAATATGGTTTAAGTAAAGATTAATTACTTAATTTAATTAATTTAAATAAATAATTAATTGAAATGTAATTAGGGATCAATAAATTACATAGTTAATGTTGTAATTATGGATTGATTAATTAAGGTTAATTAATCCATAATAAGTGATTTTGAGTAATTAATTAATTGTAATTAATTAAGGATAAATGTAATTAATTATGGTTAATTAATAAAAAGAGTAATTAAAGGTTAATTACTGTTTTTGGTTTTAGATAATTAATTTATGAAATTAATTAAAGAGTAATTACTTGAATGTAATTAAAAGGTAATTAATCCAGGATGATTAATTAAGATGGAAATCTAGAGAATGATTAATTAATTGATTTGTAATTAATCAATGGTTAAGTAAGCAAGATTTATAATGATGAAGTAATTAATTTAATTTACTTTAAATTAATTAGAGATTAAGTAATTAATTTAATTCATTTTAAATTAATTATAAATGATGTGTTATGAATCATTGCTTATGATGGATGATATTGATTTCCTTGAATGGTTTAAAATCTCAGATATGAGATAAATAATGCTGTGATATGGATTGTCTATTTATGTGATATTGTAGATTATCTATCTGTGATATTGTAGATTATCTATCTGTGATATTGTGAACTATCTATCTGTGTGTATATAGATAATTAAAATGAATTGTTTTAACTTTAAAACAACTTGGCCTTAAAAGACACGGTTTGGATTTCGATGAGACCGGGATCGGGTTTCCGTATACCGGGATTCTAAGTCTGGAGACCCGAATACCACATCGATCCAAAATAACGATAGGTCGTGAATCTCAAGTGAAGATGAAGATTTAGAGTGCAAGGGTTATTGTCGTTAACTCTGAGGGTGATTCCAAAATGAGTGTAACGAGATAATGCCTTCGGTTTCGTTCGAACCCGGAACGAACTTGTATGGATTGAATGCTTTCAGCACATCGTTAGGCGGACGATGAGCATTCTAAGTGATGAGTTCTGACAAGGTAATCGTGACCTCAAGCCTCATCAACCGGGAATGGCTAAAACAGGGGAGGTGCAGCAAGGCTTCGTGGGTAGCACCCACTTGAGAGCGAGATATACCCCTGTCTAGATGTCCCTTTTTATTTTCGGCTGTGTGGGCAGTTTTGAGCTCCAACTGCCGGGGTTGTCTTGTTCGGGACTGTCCAGTAAGGGATGGTTCCGGCCTTGTGTTGCAGGGAACTTAGGGTGGGTTCTCGGTACGCTGATCTAGGCCAGGTACTGTGACGGGCGGTACCCCAGTAGCCCTGCCATTGTATGGAATACAAAATCCAATAAGTGCCATCGGATTTGATTGTAAACCTAGTATGCTGGAATTTAATCATGTAACAATTTCAGCTATTTTCTATTTACTTGAAAACCCTAGACCTATTATAATATCATTGGATTTCCTATCAAATGTTTTGGTTAGCGTAAGGTAAAAACATTTCCATGTTTATGTGTGGGATGTCTTACGTGATACCTTTTGTTTTCAAAGGATTTTCAAAGTTAAGCAACTTTAACATGTTACTCATACCAGACCCATGTCTGACCCGGAGTTTATTTTCTGTTTTTCCTAAACTCTCGGGTACCCAAATTTTTACGGGTAGCCAAGGGATTCAGGTTTGCTTTGACGAATTGTGGAGGAGCAATGGAGCAGGAGGCTTCAGCGTTGTAGATATATATATAGTGTTCCGCTGTGTTGGTATCTCTGTGTTTTATTTGTATTGTATCGAGTTGTATTAACTAGACAGGTGTTTATAACTGTCTAGTGTGTGTTGTATTATCTGTGTAACTCTGATGTATATGATATTATGTATTCTCTTATGTGATATATTATATTTTATTCGTTCCGCTGTTGAGATTCTGATGTTGTTTCTTCTTTCTTCTTTATCTTTTCTATTTCTCACCCCTTTCTTTCTTAAAAACGGCGTGATTTTCCGGTAGTGGAAAGTTGGGTCGTCACAAGTAGAGTATCTGGAGCTAGTTCAGTGTTTGGAGTTCACTGATGACTGATGGTGGTTCGAGCTGATGTTGGAGTTGTTGGAGTCATTCTCTGACTGACCATTTGGAGTTATCACTTCTGTTATTTCCACTGTATCATTATTTACCTTTGATATTGTTGTCTCATATTGATATCATTGTTGTATATCATACTGGATATTGTATTCATTGGATTGTATATGATATCATCTATTTTTATTCCGCTGTGTTATAATACTTAATGGTGTTATAAGCTCCGGTGAACCAGATTCGACGTTTGAATCTACGGCATTTTGAGTACAAGTGAAGTACGGGTGCCGATTTTCGAAGGCCGAGTTTTTGGGTCATTACACCTTCCCCAACCACAAACCCTATCCAAAAACCCACTTATCCTCCTTCCTTTTCCCCCTTTCCTCTTCATAGGTTTCGGCCCCTACCTCCTCTCCTCCGACCAAAATCCCCATAGCCAAACTTCCTCAACCCCTTCCCCTTGCTTTGCCTTTGTCGTGACCACCTCCTCCATCACCTAATCCCTAGGCCGAGCCCTCCACTACCAAAACCCTAACCCTAGGCCGAGCCCCTTCACCAAAACCCTAGCCTAACCTAGCCAAAACTAGCCTATGGCCGAGCCTATGCATCCCTAGACAAGCCCTCTCCACATGTTTACAAATATATATTTTTTTCTATTTTATTTTTCTATGTGAATTATTTGTTTATGTATGGAATTTATTTTATTTTTCAAAGCATCGGATTTGGATTCTCCTCTCACTCAAGCTTGTCCGTAATTTTTCGTGCTTGTTGTAGTCGTTGCATTGTGTTTTGAATCACTTCTCTAACCAAAGAAAGGTGAGTAATCACTCTTGACAACGTACTTATATTTTGGTGAATTGATGATAATGGAATTGTATGCATTTGTATATGCAAGTTGAGAATTTCACCTATGTTTATATTTTGTTATTTCACATCATATTTTACTTGTTATGATCATATGCCATGATATATTGAATATTGTTATGTTTATTTAATATTTTGTTCTCACACTGCAAGTTCCTTCACTATGGGTTGAAATGATACATACCCAAATGATTTTTAGATTGAGGAAAATTGTTATGGGCTGAAATGATAGGCCTGAGCAATTTTATTTGACTTGGGATTGCGGGTTTGAAATGATATAAAACCCAGAAAATTAATAAATCGTGGATTGAAATGATATATGTCTGTATTTACTTGACCCTAGGGTAGATAATTTTATACAGACTCCGTGGTTGACTTTAAATAATTTCTAAAAATTATTAAGTATGTTGGATTTTATATATGAATCTCTAATAAATTTATTGTAACGATTTCTGTAAATTTGTTTATATGAGTTAAAAAATTTATAAGAAAGAGAAAAAAATAGTTGGAAATGTAAATTTGGAATCTAATTTACAGATTGAAGGTAAATTGAAATTTAATAATCTGATTTGACTTAATAATGGTATTTTATTCTAACCTATAAATTGTAAGTTTTAATTCATGTAATAGTGATTAAAATGATAAATGGTTTTTTTTTGTGGAAAAAAATGCAAGTTAAAACGTACATTTGACATGTAAGTTTTAACTAATGTAAATGGTATAACTTGGGTAATAAATATGATAAATGTTATTTACTGAAAAGAAAATAAAGTGTAAGTTAATAACGTACTTTTAACTTAGCATAAGGATTTCAGCTTTAAAATTTGACATTATAGTAACAAAGTTATTTAACTAAAGGTGTGATTTCTTTAATGACCAAATAGCTAAAATTAGAGTAATATAATAGGAATGATATAATGACTATAATAAACACTGTAAATATATGTACTATTTGATTATATAAACTATTGTAGTAGGAAGAATTACGGTAACAATTTAAAACTGCTGCAATTTCTTACGGTAACAATTCAAAACTGCTGCGATTTTTTACTGCAACAATTCTGCTCTGCTGCGGATTCTTACAGTAACAATTCTGCACAGTTGCGAATTCTTACAGTAACAATTCTTCACCGCTGCGAATTCTTACAGTAGCATTTCTGTACTGCTGCGTTTTCTTAAAAGTGACATTTCCAGAATGCTACAAAATTTTATAAAGGGTTATAGTTCTGAATGTTATGGTTCTAAAGGTTACATTTTTAAAGTGCTATGATCTCTAAATTTTTATGTTTCAAAGGGGTTATAATTAAATGAATTTGGAAGTGTACGACTTTGGAAAAATGAACATTATTTAAAAAAGAATAGTGATATGGAATTTATATGGTTTGAAAGGAATATGTTTGATATGAAATATAAACCATTTGAAATCGAGTTGGGCGGTAGTTGCGGCTATGCGTTACCAACAGTCCGGAAGTGTAATTGGTATATCTACCCTGGCATTGCCTAGTTGTGTCGTGTCACCTACCCTAGCGCGCCTTCTACGAGTTTATTTTAGTGGAAATTAGCCACAAGGGGCTCTTTAGCAAGTGAAATTAGTTTCTAGGACACACAATTGAAATAATTACTTTCAAGGACAAAACGTAAAATAATTAGTTTCTAGGGCCTAAAAACCTATGAAATTATGTCCTTGAAAGTAATTGGACTGCTGACTTTGTCCTTGAAAGTAATTATTCTGCAGACTTTGGCCTTGAAAGTAATTTTTTTGAGTGTGTGTCCTAGAAACTAATTGGACTACAAAGTTTGTCCTTCTGGTGAAATGCCAAATAAATCGTACCTATGGGGTATCCTCTGGCGGCCACAGTTTACGGGGAGTTACGGTACTGTATAGACTATTGGCATTATAAATATGTGTTGTGGGGGAAAATGTAACACCTTAATGCTATTTTAATAGTTTACTTTACTTTAGACATTATTATAATAGCGTATATTACTACATAGTAGATAGTTTAACGGATCCTTAAAGGATGGGCGATCCCAAGCATCCTTTAAGTTACTAATGCATCTCTTTTACAGTTCACTTGAGTTGATTTACATTTTATAAGTATGTATGTCCTGACTCGAGTGTTTTTTGTTTTTGTTTACACTCGGGTCAGCTTGAGTTTCACAGCTTTGGTTTCATCCTTTTTGGAGCTAGAGATCTGCCGGAGATTTAGCTGTCTACCTGATATTTCCATTCCAGTTATTTCCACTCATCTTTTGCTTTTGTAGTAGAGAACTTATGTATCTAAACTTTCCGTTGTATTTGTTTTCAGACTTGGGTATTATGTATTAGTTTGTGACTATGTATCTAGGAGCTTCATGAACTCCTATGTCTATTTTATTCCGCTGCGAGTTATTCTGATATTCTGTGTTTGTGATTCTATGATTGATTTTATTTGCCCCAAATTTTATTAACAATCTGTTGTTTTGAATTATTCAAGTCTGACATGTGTGGTTTTATTGTCAATTTGAATGGTCCAAAACGGCGGGATGTTACAGTTGGTATCGGAGCTTAGGTTTTAGGCAAACCTTAGCCTACGGGGCAAAAACTCATTAGAGATACGGTAAAATTACCCTAGAATGAGTAAAATCAATCTTAGAATCATTATTTGCGAGAGAACGTATTTTCAAGTATAAAATGGTTTTCAAATGATTTTTCGAGTATTATTTTGGATATAAAATTTTCCTATTTCAAAATCAAATTCCTTTTCTTAGAATTTTCTTTCTTTTCGAATCCACCTTGTTTAATAGAATTCTTTGATTAGGATTTCCATTCTAGTTGAATCTTGTCTTTTGCCTTTCTCCTTTATCTTGGTCCTAAAAAAAATTCATTCTTGAATTTCCAGGATGAATCGTAGGAATGCCAGAGGTCAGGGTCGTGGTGTTGCCCCAGTTCCAGCACCAGTTGCACTCATTAGGTTTACCACTCTCTGTAAGGAGTTCACTCATCTAGGAGGTACTAAGTTTACGGGATCAGAGACCATCATTGAGGCTCGGCAGTGGCTGAGAAGTTTGGAAAGGATTTTCACTGGTTTGGAGATCACCGACGCTCAGAAGCATCAGTTAGCAGCTTGGCAGTTACAGGAGGCAGCCTTGGATTGGTGGGAGTCAGTTACAGCCAACACTATTGAGGAAAATATATCTTAGGAACAGTTTCGGTATTGTCTTGAGTTAGTCCTTTTGAATTTGGTTTAGGTTATCCCTTTGGAGTCTTTCTTAAGTTTGGATATCGTGTTTTAGCGAGGCTTTTGTGGCGAAGTGGATGCCAGAAGCTGGGAAGTCTCAGCTGTACAGGGAGTTTATGGATCTTAAGCAAGGGGATATGTAATTTTTTGAGTATGAGCGGAAGTTCAACGAACTTTCCAAGTTTGGTCCTAGCTTGATTGATACCCCTCTTAAGAAGAATGAGAAGTTTATAGCTGGAGCTCGCCCAGAGTTTTATGATCGTCTGATTTCTCATGTGCACAGCCCTTTTACTGGATTGATGGATATGGCCATTAGATATGAGAACCCTACTTCTAAGGAATCATCTGTTTCTCGTGCACCTTCATCTCAGCCCTCTTCTGGCAACTCTAAGAAGAGGAAGTCTAATTTCCATCGACAGAAGCAAAATTGGCTTAAGAATCCAGGTTTAGGATCTTCTTATCCCCAGAGGCAGCCTATTGATCTTTCTTGCATCACTTGCTTCAAGTGCGATCAGAAGGGTCACTATGCAAACAGTTGTCCAGTACCTACCGGTGCCGCCATTCCTCCACCTCAGAATACCAAGAACAACCTCTACCATGTCTGTCTGCATCCTGGCCATTTCAAGAATGATAGTCCCTTGTATCAGAAGGGCAAGACATCTGGAGTCTTTGCCATGACTTCTTCCACTCGTGCTCCGCCTACTCCACCTGCTCCTAGTGATACCCAAGGTACTCTCCAGAGCACCTTTACCTTGTTTAATCTTCATGTTCGTGTTTTATTTGACACGGGAGCGTCGCATAGTTTCATTTTTGTGGACCTTTGTGATAAGTTTGAGCATATCCTTTCACCTAAGTTTGCAACTGAACCTTTGTGTGTTACTAATCCTATTGGTGGTCCCGCAAACCTTAGTAGGATTTGTAACAATGTGAAACTCTTCCATTCTAGCTATCTTTTTTTGGTGATTTATATGTTCTTGGTTTCGATGCTTTTGATCTATTGCTTGGAGGAGGTTGGCTGAAGAATCATGAAGCTATTATTTCTTGTAAAGCCCGAACCATTTCTCTTGTTGGTGATAAGGGTGATCCTTTGGTGATTCAGTGCCGTATGACTCAGGAATATGCAGGCAGTTTTATCTATTCTCTTGATTCTTCCCCTAGTGATCTCGATTCTACACCTGTGGTCAAACTCTACCCCGATGTATTTGGTGAAGTCACTTCTTTACCTCCTAAACGGGAAATCGAATTTCGTATTGATCATATTCCTGGAGCTCGACCTGTAGTTCTTGCTCCTAGAAGAATGGCACCCCATGAGAAGGTTGAGTTGAGGAAGCAAATTGAAGACTTGTTCTCCAAAGGTTTGATCAGACCCAGTCATTCCGAATGGGGAGTAGCGGTGGTTTTTGTCACTAAGTCTGATGGTTCTTTGAGGATGTGTGTTGATTATAGGGAGCTGAACAAGCTCACTATGAAAAATAGATATCCAATGCCTCGTATTAATGATATGTTCAATCAGCTTTATGGAGCTACTGTATTCTCTCAGCTTGATCTGGCCACCGGTTTCCACCAGCTCGGAATTGCTGAGGAAAGTATTCCCAAAACTGCTTTCCGTTCTGAGGATGGTTTCTTTGAATGGTTAGTTATGCCTTTTGGTTTGACTAACGCCGCAGCTTTCTTTGTCGACCTTATGAACCGGGTTTTCCGTGATGTTCTTAATAAGTTTGTCCTAGTCTTCGTCGATGATATTCTTGTTTTCTCTAAGTCTAAGACGGAACATGAAATCCATTTGAATTTTGTTCTGAAGACCCTTAGGAGTCATCAGTTGAAAGCCAAATTCTCGAAATGCCATTTCTGGAAAGATGAAGTCCGATTTCTTGGACATATTGTTTCTGGTGATGGAGTTTCTGTTGATCCAGTTAAGATCGCTGCGATCAATGTAAGTCTATCTTCTCTTCTTCCTTTGTACATTAATTATTCTATCTCTTTCTCGGTTCTTATTCTCCCTATTCTATTTTAGAATTGGGAAACTCCTAAGACTCCATCTGACATCCGTAGTTTTCTGTGCCTTGCCGGTTATTATCGAAGATTCATTGAGAATTTTGCTCGGATTACTGCACCACTCACCGCTCTAACCCGTAAGAATGCTAAGTTTAGATGGAATGATAAGTGTGAAGCTTCATTCAAAGAGTTGAAGCGCAAGCTTACTTCCGCACCAGTTCTTACCATTCCAAATGGAAATAAGGGATTAACGGTATACACGAATGCCAGTCATGAAGGTTTGGGAGTCGTTCTGTTATAGGATGGGAAGGTTATCGCTTATGCCAGTCGTCAGTTAAAGACTCATGAAGCCAATTATGCAGCCCATGATTTGGAATTGCTTGCCGTAGTTTTTTCTTTGAAGCTTTGGAGACATCATCTATTAGGAACTAAGTTTGAGCTCTTTACGGATCATCAGTCTTTGAAATATATTTTCACCCAGAAGGACTTGAATCTAAGGAAAGTTAGGTGGCTTGAGTTCTAGCTTCTTATGACCTCGACATCAACTATACCCACGGGAAAGCTAATGTTGTAGCTGATGCTTTGAGTCGAAAGAAGGCAATGTTATGTTGTTTATTCCCCTCTTATGGATCGTATGATCGCTAAGCAGGATGAAGATAGGATAATTAGGCTTATTAAGGAAAATGTTCGTAGCAGGGTTGGTGGTAGTAGCCAAGATGGTAGTGGAGCTCAGACCGATGATAAAGGGATTTTGACGATTAATAATCGAATTTGTGTCCCGAATGTCGATGGATTAAGGCAAGAATTACTTCGGGAAAATCATCGGTCCAGACTTTCTATTCATCCAGGTGTGACGAAGATGTACCATGATATGAAGAAGCTGTATTGGTGGAGGGGTATGAAGCGTGATATCTCCCTTTTTGTTAGTAGATGTGCAACTTGTCAGCAGCTTAAGGCTGATCATCAAAAGACCGCTAGATTATTGCAACCTCTTGAGATTCCCAATTGGAAATGGGAACAAGTTTCTGTAGATTTTATTGATGGATTACCGAGGACTAGGAGAGGTAATGAGAGTATTTGGGTAATTGTGGATAGATTGACCAAATCAGCTCATTTCATTCAGGTTAGGTCTAACCGTTCTGCTTCTAGTTTAGCTGAGATTTATATGAGAGAGATTGTTCGTCTTCATGGTGTTCCGGTCAGTATTGTTTGTGATAGAGATCCCATCTTTACCAGTCAGTTTTGGAAAGCTTTTCAGGAATCTTTAGGTACTCATCTGAATCTGAGCACTGCTTACCATCCGTAGACCGATGGTCAAACGAAAAGAGTGAATCAGATTCTGGAAGATCTTCTTCGTGCCTGTGTCCTTGATTATGGAGGATCTTGGGAAGATCATCTCCATCTCGTTGAATTCACCTATAACAATAGTTATCAGGTATAATATCAAATATCTATTTAGGGTTGTCTTAAACATTTGTTTATCTTATTCCACCTCTTAAAATTCAGGCTAGTATCGCAATGGCTCCATTTTCTACTCTTTATGGACGCCCTTGCAAATCTCCGTCTTGCTGGATTGAATCCGGTAATCGTTTGGTTCTTGGTCTGATATGATTCTAGAAGCATCTGAGAAGGTTGAGTAGATTAGGAGAAAGATGAGGATTGCTCAGGATAGACAGAAGAAGTATGCTGACAGGCGTAGGAGGAATTTAGAATTTTATGTTAGTGATAAGGTTTTCCTTAAGGTCTCTCCATTAAGAAATGTGATTCGTTTTGGTCAGAGAGGGAAGCTTGCTCCTAGGTTTATTGGTCCTTTTCGCATCTTAGAGAGAGTTGGTTCCTTAGCTTACCGTTTGGATTTGCCTGAGAAGCTTTCTAGAGTGCATAATGTGTTCCATGTTTCGCATCTTCGTCGGTAACTTCATGATCCATCTTTGATTGTCCAACCTTCTGCTCTCGAGAGTTTGGATGTTGAGCCAAACCTTACTGTCGAGAGGAAGCCACTTCGTATTATCGATAGAGGTACGAAGCAGCTTCGAAGAAAATCTGTCAACCTAGTCAAAGTTCAATGGAGCACTAATGATCGAGATTGTACTTGGGAAACGGAAGAGAGCATCCGTGCTTCGAATCCGGAATTGTTTGTTCCAGGTATCATTCGTTATCCTACCTTATCCCTCTTTGTTTTCTGGGTCTCATTCCTTTTCGAGGACGAAAATTTTTGAGTGGGGGAGAGTGTAACAACCTGCAAATTTTGAAAATATTTTAAATAAAAATTCATTTGAAACTTTGAATATAATTATTTTAAAATTGATAAACTTGGAAATTTAATGTAATATTTTGGGATTTGATGTGAAATGTTCTTCCAAATTTAATAAAATAAAGATTTTTCTTAAAATGCAAATTTTGGTCAACTTCGGTCAAAGTTTGACTTTTTGTGAAAATTTTAAATTTTTGAATTTTGAACTTTTACTTTTTTTATGAAGATGGATTTAATTCTAACATTTTCTTTGTTTTTCGTTTTGTTAAATTTTGATTCCTACATTTCAAAACTTACAACTTTTGGCGAGTACACGTAGTTACTTTCCCTACAACTTCTATTTTATTTTGACTTGTTTGGGCTTAGACCATTTGGGCTAGAAAACCCTTTAGTTGGATGAGGAGCCTATATAATATCCTAGGATTTTGCTAGATGTCTCATTGTCATTTGTGCCTCCATAGAAAAAAACAATATAAGTTTTCTTCTTCATCTTCCTCCTCAAAACCTTGGACCTTCTTCCTCTTTTCCTCTACAATTTTCCTCCTCCTCCCCAAATTTCGGCCACACCTATCTCCTCCTTCCCCAACCACAAACCCTAGCCAAAAACCCACTTCTCCTCCTTCCTTTTCCCCCTTTCCTCTTCACAAGTTTTGGCCCCTACCTCCTCTCCTCTAACCAAAAACCCCATAGTCGAACTTCCTCAACCCCTTCCCCTTGCTTTGCCTTAGCCGTGACCACCTCCTCCATCACATAATCCCAAGGCCGAGCCCTCCAC
Organism: Allium fistulosum; assembly: GCA_030737815.1. Classification (NCBI taxonomy): domain Eukaryota; kingdom Viridiplantae; phylum Streptophyta; class Magnoliopsida; order Asparagales; family Amaryllidaceae; genus Allium; species Allium fistulosum. Next base: position 1,170,684,239 of record CM060902.1, on the reverse strand, counting down.
TACCAAAACCCTAACCCTAGGCCGAGCCCCTTCACCAAAATCCTAGCCTAACCTAGCCAAAACTAGCATATGGCCGAGCCTATGCATCCCTAGACAAGCCCTCTCCACATGTTTACAAATATATATATTTTTTTCTATTTTATTTTTCTATGTGAATTATTTGTTTACGTATGGAATTTATTTTATTTTTCAAAGCGTAGGATTTGGATTCTCCTCTCACTCAAGCTTGTCCATAATTTGTCGTGCTTGTTGTAATCGTTGTGTTGCATTTTGAATCACTTCTCTAACCAAAGAAAGGTGAGTAATCACTCTTGACAACGTACTTATATTTTGGTGAATTGATGATAATGGAATTGTATGGATTTGTATATGAAAGTTGAGAATTTCACCTATGTTTATATTTTGTTATTTCACATCATATTTTACCTGTTATGATCATATGACGTGATATATTGAATATTGTTATGTTTATTTAATATTATGTTCTCACACTGCAAGTTCCTTCACTATGGGTTGAAATGATACATACCCGAATGATTTTTAGATTGAGAAAAATTGTTATGGGCTGAAATGATAGGCCTGAGCAATTTTATTTGACTTGGGATTGCGGGTTTGAAATGATATAAAATCCGAAAAATTAATAAATCGCGGATTGAAATGATATATGTCTGTATTTACTTGACCCTAGGGTAGATAATTTTATACAGACTCTGTGGTTGACTTTAAATGATTTCTAAAAATTATTAAGTATGTTGGATTTTATATAAGAATCTCTAATAAATTTATTGTATTGATTTCCGTAAATTTGTTTATATGAGTTAAAATTTATAAGAAAGAGAAAAAAATAGTTGGAAATGTAAATTTGGAATCTAATTTATAGAATGAAGGTTAATTGAAATTTAATAATCCGATTTGACTTAATAATGGTATTTTATTCTAACCTATAAATTGTAAGTTTTAATTCATGTAATAGTGATTAAAATGATAAATGGGTTTTTTTTGTGAAAAAAAAATGTAAGTTAAAACGTACATTTGACATGTAAGTTTTAACTAATGTAAATGGTATAACTTGGGTAATAAAAATGACTAATGTTATTTACTGAAAAGAAAATAAAGTGTAAGTTAATAACGTACTTTTAACTTAGCATAAGGATTTCAGCTTTAAAATTTGACATTATAGTAACAAAGTTATTTAATTAAAGGTGTGATTTCTTTAATGACCAAATAGCTAAAATTAGAGTAATATAATAGGAATGATATAATGACTATAATAAACACTGTAAATATATGTACTATTTGATTATATAAACTATTGTAGTAGGAAGTATTACGGTAACAATTCAAAACTACTGCGATTTCTTACAGTAACAATTCAAAACTGCTGCGATTTCTTACTGCAACAATTCCGCACTGCTGCGGATTCTTACAATAACAATTCTGCACCATTGCGAATTCTTACAGTAACAATTCTGCACCGCTGCGAATTCTTACAGTAGCATTTCTGTACTGGTGCGTTTTCTTAAAAGTGACATTTCCAGAATGCTAGAAAATTTTCTAAAGGGTTATAGTTCCGAATGTTATGGTTCTAAAGGTTACATTTTTAAAGTGCTGTGATGTTTAAATTTTTATGTTTCAAAGGGGTTATAATTAAATGAATTTGGAAGTGTACGACTTTGGAAAAATGAACATTATTTAAAAAAGAATAGCGATATGGAATTGATATGGTTTGAAAGGAATATGTTTGATATGAAATATGAACCATTTGAAATTGAATAACCACGGGTTATAATAACATTTGGTTGTTAAAGAGACCGGGATTGGATATGGGCATACTCTCTGTCGATACCGAAAACCACTTTGACAACTGTGTACGCGGTGAAGATTCCAGAATGAAGTAGGTTGGTGGCGACGATCCTAAAGGTATATTTACGTGGACCTAACTCCCGTGAGTTAGCATAAGGTGGCTAAAATAGGAGCAATCGACGGGCTAAGTGAGATAGCTCCTCCGATCGGACACGCTTCATCGTTAGCCATTCTATTACATTGTGATTGATTTGGTGCGCACCTTTGATTCAGGACTGTGGATCGAGTTGTGCGGTAGTTGCGGCTATGCGTTACCAACAGTCCGGAAGTGTAATTGGTATATCTACCTTGGCATTGCCTAGTAGTGCCGTGTCACCTACCCTAGCGCGCCTTCTACGAGTTTGTTTTATGTCGTACCTATGGGGTATCCTCTAGCGGCCCCAGTTTACGGGGAGTTACGGTACTGTATAGACTATTGGCATTATAAAAATGTGTTAAGGGGGAAAATGTAACGCCTTAACGCTATTTTAATAGTTTACTTTACTTTAGACATTATTATAATAGCGTATATTACTACATAGTAGATAGTTTAACGGATCCTTAAAGGATGGGCGATCCCAAGCATCCTTTAAGTTACTGATGCATCTCTTTTACAGTTGACTTGAGTTGATTTACATTTTATAAGTATGTATGTCCTGACTCGAGTGTTTTGTGTTTTTGTTTAACGCTCGGGTCAGCCTGAGTTTCACAGCTTTGGTTTCATCCTTTTTGGAGCTAGAGATCCGCCGGAGATTTAGCTGTTTACCTGATATTTCCATTTCAGTTATTTCCACTCAGCTTTTGCTTTTGTAGTAGAGAACTTATGTATCTAAACTTTCCATTGTATTTGTTTTCAGACTTGGGTATTATGTATTAGTTTGGGACTATGTATCTAGGAGCTTCATGAACTCCTATGTGTATTTTATTCCGCTGTGAGTTATTCTGATATTCTGTGTCTGTGATTCTGTGATTGATTTTATTTGCCCTAAATTTTATTAACAATCTGTTGTTTTGAATTATTCAAGTCTGACATGTGTGGTTTTATTGTCGATTTGAATGGTCCAAAACGGCGGGATGTTACAGATTGTTTTTGTGAAATTTATTTCTTTGAGTTTAAAATATCTTGAAAACTCTCGACTGTAAACCGGTTATAGTAAATGGAATAAATAGCATATATTAAATGGATGCATGGAGTTTCGTATGTCATATGCTATTATAGTAATGGCAAAAATAATGGGAGCATTCATATAGCATTTATTGGTCGAATCAAGTTACAAAATTGTTTTCGTAAAAAATACCAAACATTAATTATGAAATAATAACCGTTTTTCGGTGTTGACTAAAAAATAGATATAGTTTTATTCCAATATGAATATTATGAACATTCATTCTAAAACAAAACTATAATAGTGCTATTTGTTTTTATAATAAAAGTGATGCATTGGAAAATACAGAAGTATATGAAATTATTTGCAATTATTTGGAATTATGGACTAAGCTACAGTTTTGAGAAATAATTCTTTAATTATATGATTATGAATCATGTGGTACTAGTGAATATCTCATATAATAAAGGGCAAAGCACACATTCTGTAGGAATGAGATAAGAGTTCATGAACTCTTATGATCGATACATATAGATGTATGCAATTAAAAGTCTAATAATACCAAAATAGTTTTACATACTTTGTCAAATTGACCAATTAATTATCATAGGCATTTCATGTGTATTGATACACGTGAAGTATGTCTATGGTATGCTTATAGAATATTAACAATAGTAGGTAATGTAACGTATAAAAGTAAACAAAATTATTTGATTTCATTGAACAAGTGAGTATATTGAAAAAAGTACCAAATGTACCTAAAAAGAATAAAGATTCAATCTCAAAAGTCACTCCACTCTGTGATAAATAAAGATGTATTATTTGTTGAATAAAGTGTGATTGATAATGAGTGAAGCTGAGTTAACTTCTTCTGTAAGGTTGTAATGACCCGCAAATTTATCACTTTGATAAATTTTATTTATTATTAAATAAAAGGTTGATAATACAAATAATATTGATTTGAGTAAGTAATAGTAATCTTATTTTGAATAAATATTTACAAAAATATTTTCCTCGAAATCTAAATCGATAAAATGGCCGAAAACTATTTTATCAGTAAACAGCCCTATAATCTTAAAACGTCGCGCACAAAGATGGATACATACACTTATTTTTATAATTAAACAAGAATATGAAATAAAATCAATTGATTTGCTTTTGGAAATAAAATATGTTTTTAACATTGTTAATAATGCCCTTAAATATGATAATCGATTTATTTAATTTAAACTGAGATTTAATGATTAAATTATTATTATAATTATTCAAATAATGATTCTAAAAAGGTTATAATTAATTTTGAATAGTTATAAAGCGATAATAAATCATTTATAATAGTTTTATAAAGAGATATATTTGATTTGAAAATATAAGGAAAAATCGATATCTCTTTATAGGTATTATAGCGATTTTAGTAAATAATTGTTAATATAAATTTATACGATTTTATAAATGAAATGTGATCATTTTAATTCAATTAAAATGATAAGAAATTTATTTTGAAATTTTGTTTACAAATATATATACATTAAAGTATAAGTGAAAATGTGACCGGGAATCGGTTCTCTGATCAACAATGGTTTATCGAACGAAAGTTGTTTGGAATCAATGCAACGTTGTTTATATGTCATGTACACATATGTAACATACAAATGCATGCACTAACATGCACATGAACATATGTATATGAAACACCCCACACCGCCTAGTATAACCAAAAAGGCACACTAAAGGATATGGTGCGTTATAGTTATAGCTATAACATTACAGAGACTAAGATTCACAAGACAAATAAGTAAAAACAGCGGAAACATTTAAATGGTAACTTATTATTCAAAATAAAAATTCATAAATAAGTCTGAAAAACATCACATGTCTCAAATACCAAATACACATGTCTTATGAAAAATGCATTTCAGTCTCATAAAATCAAAGTACAATAAAAATAATCATCCTTCTCATAAGTACTAGTACATAAAAAACCAAATGAAAAGAAAACTAAAAAGAATAAGAATACATGAAGAACTCCGGGAATGTATCTCCAAGAAATCTGAATCAACTATCCTTGCCTCTGCTGGCCTATGGGGGGGAAGGGGAAATAGAGGAGTGAGTCAGACTATAAGTCTCCTGGGTGAAAGTAATTATTAGCATTTCTAAGCAAGATAAAGATAATAGACTAAGCAACAGTTCTAGTATGAAAGGAAAATACAGAAAAGGTAAAACTAGGATAAAATACTATTTCTAATTCTGTTAGACCGTTTGCTTTGATTGCTTGACTATTTAGATTATTTGCACTTGTCTTAGATTGCTGTGATTAGGGTTAAATCCTAATCCTATTTTAATTAGACTAAAATCCTAATTCTACCCGTTGATCAATCTTCTATCTTTGTTGTGCCACTGTGAGCTAGTCCTATCCTATTGGTCCCACAGCAAAAGACACCTATTTAGCGCTTGGAACGCAGTAGCGACTTATCTACCCTAGTTAATGCAGCACGCTCGGTCATCGCCGGTACATGCTAACTGTCGCCCCCTCTTGTGACCTCTTACTTACCCTAATCAGCATAAGCGTGCCCAGCCTCACCTAATCTTTTGTGAGACCATCAGTCCTAGATTGAAAGGGTCCTGCCCAGCCTCACCTAAGTGTTTTATGAGACCATCAGTCCTAGTCTGAAAGGGAATGCTGCCGGTACGGGTCCTAACAAACAAAATCTAGTTGCGCCCCTTTCCAAAATCCCCCGATTTGAGCTTCTATCTATTGGCCACTTATTTACCCTAGTTAGCATAAGAGTATCCCAGCCTCACCTAACTATTGTGAGACCATCAGTCCTAGTCTGAAAGGGTCATGCCCAGCCTCACCTAATCTGTTGTGAGACCATCAGTCCTAGTCTGAAAGGGAATGATGTTGGTACGAGCCCTGCTTCTATCTTTGCTTATTAACTTACTGTAAGTTTTTAAAATAAGCGTCTTCTGTTATTTCTGCTATATTTGCTTATTAACTTAATCTAAGTCTTAAAATAAGCCCTTTCTGTTATCTCTAATTATAACCTGTGTTATAATCTCCTTATTAACTTAGTCTAAGTTTAAAAATAAGCTTTTTATGTTCTTTCTGTTTAATTATAACCTACGTTATAATTGTTACTCTTCTTCTATCTTTTTAGTTATAACCACTATTTATAAACATGCTTGCAAATGTCTCAAATTTGCCTATTTCAGTCTACCTTTTTTTTATTACAATTTTTCTTATTTTACATCCAATTTCTGTAAATTTAGTGTTTTCTATTTTAATCCATATTTGCGAATTATTCTCTTTTTGATGTTTTATTCGCGTAAAAAGGAATAAAAAAGAAACTAACATTTATGGGCTAAATTCTAACGTAAAACAGATGTAAATAAATGCAAATAACAGTAAATAACTGTAAATAACTGAATAAAATAGCTGAATAAAAATAACTGAATAAAATAGACTAAAAAGAACTTTAAAAACTAGCTGTAAATAACTTATATAGAAATTGTCTCAAAATTGAAGAAAAACTACAACTATTGAGAACCCTATTATTTTAAATTACTTAAAAATCTAAAATAATTACAAAACACTCACCTGTGGTCCTTAGCTCTATTCTTTGGTCTTCCTTGATCCACTTCTAGAGCGTAGAATATTTTTATCAAAAATATTTTCTCCTTAGAAATTTTTTCTATTTAGGGTCTAGCCTTTGACAATGAACCCAAATAGGAGAAAATCTGAATGAGAAAAATAGCTAGGCCTAGGGTCTTATTTATAGTGTAGTTTAGGAATCTCATACCGTTGGATTTAAAGATTAAATCTGGTGCAACCACGTCATAGGCTCACTGGGAACCGTCGGATGGAAGCACGAACGCACAGGATTGAAGAAAATTGGAAAAAGACGCCATCTTTTAATCTGGATGAATGGTCGTCCAAATACATGGGCGGGTCGACTTGGGTGTCGACCCATGTATGCTGAGGGTCGATCTATAGGTCGACCTAGCTATGGTGAGGGTCGACCTGACCTTGTATATATATATTTTTTCGTTTTCTTCAATTCTTGTTTATTTCGTAACTTCTTTGTTTTAGCTTAGATTTTGACAAATTATATATGGAAATTGACCAGAAAATTACCACGGACACAATGGTGCAACTCCCGTAGCTCAATTCTGATAATTTCACAAACTTATTTTATTATTTAATTAATTCTTTAATTAATTATTATAGCTTAAATTTTGGGTTGTTACATTCTCCCCTCCTTAAAGGATTTCGTCTCCGAAATCTCTAAGGACAGAAGAATGGAATAAACATTTTCATCCAAATTATACAACTAAATATTCAACCATCGTCCATTACATCCATTGTCCTTAAGCTTTCTAATGTAATTTATGTTATATGCAATAGTGTAGTGTCAATGTCCCTAACTAATGTAAAAGATTAGGCGGTCTACTGATTCAGTCGACCTCCTTTTTATGCATTCATGTCCGTGCCATGTATCCAAATGAATGCAAATTCCTTAATGATAACTAATAGTTCTATATGTGTGCTACAATCATCATTCAAATGCAACAATCATATGATAATCATCCATTTATAGCAAACATGGAATAAAATAAAAATATGCAAATGCTCACACATTCATATGCATATGCTTTAGTGACCTAGTTAGGCCGATCCCTAAGAGATAATAGTGCATAGTGTATATATATGCATCCATTAGCATCCACTAGCAAACACTTGCAACCACTAGCGTCCATCATACATAACATGTTCTAGTAACATGTTTACATTTTGTCCTACCATCCATAGGTTAAATCCTAAGATCTACCCTCCTAAAGGATACTAAAGGAAAGAACCTATTCAAAACTAAAGATGGAAATAGGAAATTCAAAACATACCATCGAAAAGATGCGGATAAGAGGTACGTATTTTCTCCTCAGCCTCCCACGTAGCATCCTCAATACTATCTCCCCACTCCACCTTAACCAAAGGCACTTCCTTATTCCTAAGCTTCTTGATATCTCGTCCAACGATCTTGGTAGGAATGCGATGAACTGATGCTTCTCTCTCCACTTCAACTTCCTCGAGTTGACTAGGTTCCACTACCTCTGTTGAATCATGTAAGCACTTTCTCAAGTGCGAAACATGGAAAACATCATGAACTTCTGCGAGCCTCTCCGGTAGCTTTATCCGATACGCCATCTTCCCTACTCCTTCCACAATGGGGAACGGTCCTACGAATCTAGGAGCAAGTTTCCGACTTGATCCAAATCTCACTACCTTTCTTAGCGGAGATACCTTAATGAAAACCAAGTCTCCTACTTCAAACTCAATGTCCCTTCTCTACTTGTCTGCATAGGATTTCTGCCTATCTTGGGCCGTCTTCATTCTCCTTCTCACTAAGTCGATCTTCTCTGAAGTCTCTCTAACCATGTCGGGACCAAGTAGCAATCTTTCTATAGACTCCAACCAATATGAAGGCGACTTGCAAGGTCTTCCATAAAGAGCTTAGAAAGGTGACATCCCAATGCTAGCCTGAAAACTATTTTTATATGCGAATTCCACTAAAGGAAGATGCTCCTCCCAAGTTCCTCCAGAATCAAGAATGCACATCCTCAACAAATCCTCAAAAACCAATTAACTCTCACCGTTTAGCCATCCATCTGAGGGTGATAGACCGTACTCAATCTAAGTTGTGTTCCTAAAGCCTCTTGCAAGGTTCTCCAAAACTCGCTAGTAAAGATAGGGTCTCTATCACTCACTATGCTAGAGGGAACTCCATGAAGTCAGACTATCTCACAAACATATAAGGATGCCAAATAAGGTGTTGTCCTCTTACTCTTGACTGGAATGAAGTGGGCGCTCTTAGTCAAACGATCTACAATCACCCAAATACTGGTATTCCCCTTCCTAGATCGGGGTAAACCATCTATGAATTCCATCAAAACACTATCTCACTTCCATTAGGGTACATCCAGTGGTTGAAGCAATCCACCAGGCTTCTGCCACTCCAATAAAACACTCTCTTCATGTCCCTATACATCTTATCACCACCCACATGAATAGTCATTCGAGAATGGTGTGCTTCTTCTAGAACTGCTCTCGTCAAATCACTGGTGCGGGGGACACAAAGTCTTCCATCTCTCCTTATCCACCCTCTACTATCAATGGAATAGCGTTGGAGATGTCTAGAGACTTATCCATTGCTAATTCTCTCTAGAATATCCATAAACTCTGAATCCTCTCGCTGCCTTGAGCTAATTTGATCTATGAGGGTAGACTTAACCTAAAGTGTTGCCAACAATCCAGGTGTAATGTCCGTAGAGGGCTTAAAATCAAAGGTAGAAATAAACTCTAGGCTTTTCCACTCCACGAACATTAGACTAAGGGTTGCTCTCTTTCTACTTAATGCATCCCCAACCATGTTCCCTTTACCAGGGGTATAGGCTATCTCAAAGTCATATGATGCTAGAAACTCCCTCCAACGTTGCTGCCTCAAGTTTAAATCCTTCTGTGAGAATAGGTACTTCAATGACTTATGGTCAGTGAAAAGCTCGAACCTCTCTCCTAGCAAGCAATGTCTCCAAGACTTGAGCGTGAAAACAATAGTAGTTAACTCCAAATCATGGGTATAGTAGTTCTTCTCATGAGTTCTCAACTGTCTACTCCCATAACATACTACCCTCCCTTCTTGCATCAATACTGCTCCAAGACCTGTCCCACATGCATCAATGTATACTGTAAAAGGCTTAGCTCCATCGGTAAAACTAACACTAGTGCACTAGTAAGGGCCCTCTTTAGCATTGTAAAGGAATCCCCACAATCTACGTCCCACACGAATGATGTATTCTTCTTAGTGAGGCGAGTAAGCGATGTTGAAATCTTAGCAAAATCTCTGATAAACTTCCTATAATAGCCAGCCAAACCTAGGAATCTTCTAACTTCGGTAGCGTTCTTAGGGGCCTTCCAATCTTATACGGCTACTACCTTAGCGGGATCAACAGCTAGACCCTCTCTTGAGACAACATGCCCTAAGAAATGCACCTCCTTACGCCAAAAGTGACACTTCGAGAACTTTGCTTTCAGCTGATGAACAAGAAGTGTACGAAGAACCTCCTCAAGATGAATAACATGCTCTTCCTTTGAAACACCCCCACACCCCTTAGTATACCCAAAAGGGTACACTAAAAGATGTGGTCCGTTGTAGGTATAACTAAAACTTTACAGAGACTAAGATTCATAAGACAAATAAATAAAACAGCGGAACTATAACTCGTTAAAAATTAAAAAACCTCATAAATAAGTCATAATCAAAATATGTCTCAAAATACCAAATACATATGTCTTATGAAAAATACCATCTTAGTCACATATCAAATAACATAAATAAAATCATCCCTCTCAACGAGTACCAGTACATCCCAAAAGTCAAATGAAAAGAAAACTGAAAAAGAAGAATACATAAAGAATCTCCAAGAATATCCGTCCAAGAAAGCTGAAAATCTACTGTCCTTGCCTATAGGGGAAAAGGGGAAAATAGAGGAGTGGATCAGACTAAAAGTCTGGTGAGTGGAAGTAATTACTTGTATTTTTAAGCAAGATAAAGATAATAGACTTAGCAACAGTTCTAGTATAAAAGGAAACAAAGGAAAAGATAAAGCTAGAATAAAATATTGTTTGACTATTTGCTTTGATTATTTTGATTATTTGCACTTGTCTTGGATAGCTGCTTTGATTAGGCTGAAATCCTAATCCTAATTTAATTAGGCAGAAGTCCTAATTCTACCCTTTGATCGGCTTTCTATCTCTGTTGTGCCACTGTGAGCTAGTCCCATCCTGTGGGTCCTACAGCAAAAGACACTTGTTTAGCGCTTTGGAACTTAATAGCGACTTATATCCCTGCACTGAGGCCGCACGCTCGACCACCGTCGGCTTGCACCATCTGTTGCTCTACCTTTTGACCTCTTATTGGAACTCAATAGCGACTTATATCCCTGCACTGAGGCCACATGCTCGGCCACCATCGGCTCGCACTATCTGTTGCTCCACCTTTTGACCTCTTATTTACCATTACTTCAGCATAAGCGTGTCCAACCTCACCTGATCTATTGTGAGACCATCAGTCCTAGTCTGATAAGGGAAATGGTGCCGGTACGGGTCCTAACAAACAAAATCTAGTTGCGCCGCTTGCCCAAATCCCCTGATTTGAGCTTATATCTATTGACCTCTTATTTACCATTACTTCAGCATAAGCGTGTCCCAGCCCCACCTAATCTATTGTGAGACCATCAGTTCCTGACTGAAGGGGAATGCTGCCAGTACGGGTCCTATTTCTATCTTTGCTTATTAACTTAGTGTAAGTCTTTAAAATAAGCCTCTTTTGTTATTTCTGCTCTGTTTTCTTATTAACTTATTCTAAGTCTTAAAATAAGCTTCTTCTGTTATCTCTGCTATACTTGCTTATTAACTTAATTATAAGTTCTAAAATAAGCCTTTTCTGTTATCTCTAATTATAACATGTGTGTTATAATTTTAATTATTAACTTAACCCAAGGTCTAAGTTTAAAAATAAGCTTCTTCTGCTATTTCTTCTGTTTTCTCTTTTTTAGTTATAATTACATGTTATAACTATGCTTGCAAATGTCTTAAATTTGCCTATTTCAGTCTATATTCTCTTTATTACAGTTCTTCTTATTTTACGTCCAATTTCTGTAAATTAAGTGTTCTTATATTCTAGTCCATATTACCAAATTATACTCTTTTTTATTATTTTATTCGCGTAAAAATGAATAAAAAGAAACTAACATTTACAGGCTGAATTCTAACGTAAAACGGATGTAAATTAAATACAAATAACTGTAAATAAATGAATAAAATAGCTAAATAAAAATAGCTGAATAAAATAGACTGAACTTTAAAAATTTACTGTAAACCAGTTATATAAAAGCGGTCTCAAAATTGTAGAAAAACTACAACTATTGAGAACCCTATTATTTTAAATTACATAAAAATCTAAAATAATTACTCAAACACTCACCTATGGTCCTTATCTCTTTTCCTTGGCCTTCCCGGATCCACTTCTAAGGTATAAAATATTTTAATTAAAAAGATCTTCTCCTTGGAAAAATATTCCATTTAGGGTCCAGCCTCAGGCAATGAACCAAGATGGAGAAAATCTGAATGAGAAAAATAGCTAGGCTTAGGGTCTTATTTATAGTGTCACTTGTGGATCTCAGACCATTGGATTTGAGGATTAAATCTAGTGCAACCACATTATAGGCTCGATGGGAAACGCCGGATGGAAGCACGGACGCATGAGATGGAATAAAAACAACAAAACACATCATGATTTGATCTGGACGAATTAACGTCCCAAACCAGTAAGGCGGGTCGACCTTGGTGTCGACCCCTATATGAGTTAGGTCGACCTAGCTGATGGGAGGGTCGATCCTATGGTCGACCTAGCCCTATATATATTTTTTCCCTCTTATTTTCTGATTTCTTGTTTAATTCATAACTTCTTCGTTTTTGCTCCGATTTCGACAATCTATATATGGAAATTAACCAGAAAATTACCGCAGACACAATGGTGCAACTCTCGTTGCTCAATTCTGATAATTTCACAAAGTTATTTTATTATTAAATTAATTCGTTAATTAATTATTATAGCTTAAATTTTGGGTTGTTACATTCCCCCTCCTTAAAGGATTTCGTCCTCGAAATCTCCAAGGATAGAAGAATGAAATAAATGTTTTCATCCAAATTCTACAACCAACTACTCAACCATCGTCCATTACATCCATTGTCCTAAAGTTTTTTAATGCAATTCGTGATATATATGCATAAGTGTAGTGTCATTGTCCCTAACTAATGCAAATAATTAGGCAGGCTACTGATTCAGTCGACCTCCTCTTTATGCAATCATGTTCGTGCTATGTATTCAAATGAATGCAAGTTTCCTAATGATAACTGATAGTTCTATATGCGTGCTACAATCATCATCCAAATGCAACAATCATATGATAATCATCCATTATTAGCAACCATGTAATAAAATAAAATAAAATGCAAATGCGCACACATCCATGTGCATATGCTCTAGTGTCCTAGTTAAGCCGATCCCTAAGCAACAATAGTGCCTAGTGTAAGTATATGCGTTCATTAGCATCCACTAGCAAACACTTGCAACCACTAGCGTCCATCATATATAACATGTTCTACTAACATGTTTACATTTAGTCCTACCATCCATAGGTTAAATCCTACAATCTACCCTCCCAAAAGATAATATAGGAAAGAACCTATTCAAAACTAAAGATGGAAACAAGAAATTCAAAACTTATTATCAAAGAGATGAAGATAAGAGGTGCGTAATTTCTCTTAATCAAATCAATCTTCTCCGAAGTCTCTTTAACCATGTCGGGACCAAGTGGCAATCTCACTGTAGACTCTAGCCAACACGAAGGTGACTTGCACGGTCTTCCATAAAGAGCTTCGAAAGGTGTTATCCCAATGCTAGCTTGAAAACTATTATTATATGCGAATTCTACTAAAGGAAGATGCTCCTTCAAAGTTCCTCCCAAATCAAGAATACACATCCCCAACTACATGTGTCTTACTATCTTACTAATATCACCTTACTATATAGTTTACACACATGAAGCAACAATCTTAGGTTCTCACTAGTGTCCTTTACACTTTATGGAAACTTCTATTATTACTTCTAAAAGTAATCACTGTTATCTCCTACATAGCCTTACACTTTTTCCATCACACCTAGGAAATGATTCTTATCTACTCCACATTTAAAAGTTTGGTTTGGTATTTATCATCTCATTTCAAAAACTAAAGCTTCTAAATTTTTAAAACATCAAATCCCAAAATTTTTGCCTTTAAAAGTGTTATTTTTAGGTTTCTATTAAATTCAAAAGTACTTGGTTACTTAACATTATATCATCCTAGACTTACATCCTTACAGCTTTTTTTTGAATTTACATTATTCCCCAAACCTAGAGGGGAAAAATTACAAGTTTTAAGTTTAAAACTTATTCCTCTTTTTCTTTTAAAGACCTTTATAGATTTCCATAAAAATTTGGATTTTTAAATTTAACTATTACTAAGTTTTTCGCCTCCAAATACTTATTTACTTTTTCACCAAACCATTTTTCTTTAAGATATATTTAAAATGTCCTTACATGTTTTCAAAACATCTTCTTTTCATATATTTTCAATTTTTCAAAAACTAGAGTAGATAAGAACAATTATTTTATTAAAAACCCGTCAACTTTCCAATTACCTAACCTTGGAGGAGTTTCTAACTTACTACAAATTGGGACTTTCTACAAAGGCCCTCTATAATATTTCTTTTTACTAACGTTGTCTCTAATTATTACACTTCTTATTACACCTAATGGTTTTATACCTTAGTGTATTGGAATTACTTTCTCTTATGAGAAACTATTAATGTTAAAACCTTCTATGGATCCTTTTAAAAGAGGACTTCATGTTTAAGTGAAATTACAAGGAACTTATTTTATTTTTCGAAATAGGCTATACAAAATATGGTGCTTCCCATACCTTGTACATCTCTTTCACGTATTCCTTATAACTTGCACAAAACATCTTTATTTGTGATTTGGTTTCATAGAAAGTTATACCATTATTCATTTCATTCCAATAGATTAAAGTATGTTCAATCTATATTCTCTTGCGATAGACATTTTCTATGAAATTTATTGATTTCCTAATATTTAACTTACATTTTTCTTTTCAGAAAACCCCATTTTCAAAACTGTTTTAATATATCCATAGCTAGAAAACCTTTTCTCATACTTATTTAAATAATAAGTGTACTTACAAACCACTTTTTTTCTATACGTAGAAATTATTTTCAAAACACATTTCTATTTGGGTCAAAACAGATGTTGCGTAAAACACCGTTACTACAACCCAAAAATACTAGTGTATGGATTCAAAAATAAATACTAATAAATCTCATATACTATGTAAATACATTTTATTCGGGAGTCGCCTACTATAACAGTAGTGTTATAGTCTATGCTCCCTTTATTTTCACGAAAACATCAATAACAACAATAAATGTTGTAACCTACATTTTCGATACTTAATACACTCTAGGTTTTTATATTTAAAATCTTTGTTTACCTACAAAGAAACTAGCGAGCTATATATGCTCCATAATTCTTCAAAAAGAATTTCACTTTTAACAAAATTTACATCATATAAAAACCAATTTAAATATCATACCACATTTTTTTTCAAAAACTCAATATTTACTTCCTCAAAAATATTGACAATTATATTTTTCATCTTTTTAATTCTAACAATTTCATTTTATTGGGCTAGACATAAAGTGGATTTTCTTCTTATTACCCTAGGAGTAACCTTCCTAAACCTTGGAAATCTCAATTCCTTACTAAATTCTTTTATTCATATTCCTCTTTTATGCTTATATTTATTGCACTACCGTTAAATCCACTTATCTGAAACAATTAAAAATTTTGCAATCATTTACACATGGGCTTTCCTCTTTTTCAACCGAATCTACTATACATCTCCAATCTTTGCCTATCACTCTTTAGATTTCCACAATTCTAACCTAAATGTACAAAATCGTTTCTCAAACTCATTCCATGTGTTGACCATCTCTATGCCCTAAGAAACACACTTCCTTATGCCAAAAGTGACACTTCAAGAGTTTTGCCTTCAACTGATGATCGCGAAGTGTACGAAGAACCTTCTGTAGATGAATAGCATGCTCCTCTATACTCTTGGAAAACACCAAAATGTCATCCATGAATACCACTACAAACTTATTTAGGACATCTCGAAAAACACGGCTCATAAAATCTATAAAATATGCTGGGGCATTGGTTTGTACAAATGGCATAATCAACCACTCAAAGAATCTGTCGGGTGTCCTAAATGATGTTTTATCAATGCTATGTCAGCGACCCTAAGCTGATGAAATCCATTGGCTAAATCAAGATGAGAAAACACTGAAGAGCCAACCAACTGATCAAAAAGATGATCTATCCTAGGAAGTGGGTAACGATTCTTCTTCGCGAGCTTATTCAATTCTCTATAGTCTACGCAAAGTCGAAAGGAACCATCCGCCTTTGTAGCGAAGACGACTGGCGCTCCCCACTCAGATATGCTCCTTCTGATGAAGCCTTTCTCTAGTAGCTCACCGATCTGCTTACTTAACTCCTTCCTCTCCCTAGGAGCCATATGTTTCACGGGCAATGCCACTGGCTTAGCATTGTCATTAAGATAGATCCTAAAGTCAATCTCTCTCTTAGGGGGTAGTCCCCTAAGCTCCTCAAAATGTCTGGGAAATCTCTGATGATTGGAACTGAATCTAACTCTGTTGGTGATGAATCAAGGGAATAAAGGAAGCTCAACATGACTGACCCCTATGGGTCATAAGAAACCTTGAGAGTCCTACTGCTGCATGACTCTAGTCTAACGAGTCTCCTTTCGCAGTCCAATATCGCTCCATAAGTGGATACCCAATCCATCCCAAAAATCATCCTATACCCGAAAATCCCAGTACATGGGCGTCACAGTCAAACTCTACGCCTAGTATAAATTTTTTCAAACCCCTACAAATCATGGATAAATGTACCGATCCTCCTATGGGGTTTGAAACAACTATAAGGTCCACTACAAGAGAAATATCTAAGTGCAACCAACCAACCAAAGAACTAGAAATGAAAGAATGCGATGCTACAAAATCAAAAAGAGTCCGAATAGGAAAATCCGAAATAGAGACCAAAACCTTCTACAAAGACTTTCCTACCTTGATCTGATCCACTACTAGAAGGTGCTGCATCCAAAGCATGTCCTTGCGCTGTAGGTGCACCTGCTCTCTGCTCCGTCCTATGGAGACAAGCTCTACTAAGGTGACCAGGTTGCCCACAGTTGAAACACCTCCCCTGCATCATTTTATTCTTACAGTCCTTTGCTTAATGACCAACCAATAGACAGTTATTACATTTCTCGCTTTTCTTGATCCGCTTCTGAGGTCCTCCTTCTTTTCTCTTGTCTTATCCTTCTTGTTCTTCCACCACGGCTTCTTAGAGCTTTCTGACTTAGGAACCTCTTTAAGCTCTCCCTTCAGCTGCCAAGATGCAGGCTGAACTTTCTTTCGGTCCTCCAATCATAACATCCTAAACATTCGCTTTGTATCCTCCAACCTAGCTGGTGCCTCCTCGAAATCCTCTGTGCCAGAAAACATCTTGCCTCCTAGACTAGCGAAATCCTTGCATAGCTTAGAAAAATTGGCTGCTGTAGGTGGATTAATGGGATCTCCACCTGCTGGTGCTGTATTGGGGGCTTGCCCTTGCACTTCTGGTACCGTAGCTTTAGGGCACCAGTCAGCCATATTATGCAAAGAAAAGGAAACTAAGGCTCGAAAGAGTCGAAAGAAGGTTGAACTGGACTTTTGAGGGTATTTTTTATAAAAACTCTCTTTTATACTTGAAAAACTATTTCTATAATGAGAGTTTCTTTTTGAAAAATACTTCTAGTCTAAAGATATGCTACATTTAAAAATAGGTTACTTTTGGAAAAATACGTTATTTTTAAAACAAGTTTTTAGGAATCCTGTAACCTTAGGCTCTAATACCAAGTGAAACACCCCACACCCCTTAGTATACCCAAAAGGGCACACTAAAAGATGTGGTGCGTTGTAGGTATAGCTAAAACTTTATAGAGACTAAGATTCACAAGGCAAATAAATAAAATAGCGGAAATAGTAACTCATTAAAAATTAAAAAACCTCATAAATAAGTCATAAACAAAATATGTCTCAAAATACCAAATACATATGTCTTATGAAAAATACCATCTCAGTCACAATATCACATAAATAAAATCATCCATCTCAATAAGTACCGGTACATCCCAAAAGTCAAATGAAAAGAAAACTGAAAAAGAAGAATACATGAAGAATCTCCAAGAATATCCCTCCAAGAAAGCTGAAAATCTACTATCCTTGCCTCTGCTGACCTATAGGGGAAAAGGGAAAATAGAGGAGTGGGTCAGACTAAAATTCTGGTGAGTGGAAGTAATTACTAGTATTTTTAAGCAAGATAAAGATAATAGACTTAGCAATAGTTCTAGTATAAAAGGAAACAAAGGAAAAGATAAAGCTGGAATAAAATACTGTTTGACTATTTGCTTTGATTATTTCGATTGTTTGCACTAGTCTTAGATAGCTGCTTGGATTATGCTGAAATCGTAATCCTAATTTAATTAGGCTGAAGTCCTAATTCTACCCTTTAATCGGCTTTCTATCTCTGTTGTGCCACTGTGAGCTAGTCCCATCCTGTGGGTTCCACAGCAAAAGACACCTGTTTAGCGCTTTGGAACTCAATAGCGACTTATATCCCTGCACCGAGGCCGCACGCTCGGCCACCGTCGGCTCGCACTATCTGTTGCTCCACCTTTTGACCTCTTATATTTACCATTACTTAAGCATAAGCGTGTCTAGCCTCACCTGATCTGTTGTGAGACCATCAGTCCTAGTCTGATAAGGAAAATGCTGCTGGTACGGGTCCTAACAAACAAAATCTAGTTGCGCCCCTTGCCCAAATCCCCTAATTTGAGCTTCTATCTATTGACCTCTTATTTACCATTACTTCAGCATAAGCGTGTCCCAGCCCCACCTAATCTATTATGAGACCATCAGTTCCTGACTGAAGGGGAATGCTGCTGGTACGGGTCCTACTTCTATCTTTGCTTATTAACTTAGTGTAACTCTTTAAAATAAGCCTCTTCTTTTATTTCTGCTCTGTTTGCTTATTAACTTATTCTAAGTCTTAAAATAAGCTTCTTCTGTTATCTCTGCTATACTTGCTTATTAACTTAATTATAAGTTCTAAAATAAGCCTTTTTCCGTTATCTCTAATTATAACATGTGTGTTATAATTTTTCTTATTAACTTAACCTAAGGTCTAAGTTTAAAAATAAGCTTCTTCTGTTATTTCTTCTATTTTTTCTTTATTTTAGTTATAATTACATGTTATAACTATTCTTGCAAATGTCTTAAATTTGCCTATTTCAGTCTATATTCTCTTTATTACAGTTCTTCTTATTTTACGTCCAAATTCTGTAAATTTAGTGTTCTTATATTCTAGTCCATATTAGCGAATTATTCTCTTTTTATTATTTTATTCGCGTAAAAAGGAATAAAAAGAAACTAACAATTACAGGCTGAATTCTAACATAAAACGGATGTAAATAAAATAAAAATAACAGTAAATAACAATAAATAACTGTAAATAAATGAATAAAATGGCTAGATAAAAATAGCTGAATAAAATAGACTGAAAAGAACTTTAATAATTAACTGTAAACAACTTATATAAAAGCGGTCTCAAAATTGCAGAAAAACTAAAACTATTGAGAACCCTATTATTTCAAATTACTAAAAAATCTAAAATAACACTCACCTGTGGTCCTTAGCTCTTTTCCTTGGCCTTCCCGGATCCACTTCTAGGGTATAAAATATTTTAGTTACAAAGATCTTCTCCTTGGAAAAATATTTCTTTTAGGGTCCAACCTCAGGCAGTGAACCCAGATGGAGAAAATCTGAATGAGAAAAATAGCTAGGCTTAGGGTCTTATTTATAGTGTCACTTGTGGATCTTAGACCGTTGGATTTGAGGATTAAATCTGGTGCAATCATGTCATAGGTTCGATGGGAACCGTTGGATGGAAGCAGGGACGCACGAGATGGAATTAAAACAACAAAACACGTCATGATTTGATCTGGACGAATAAACGTCCCAAAACACTAAGGCGGGTCGACCTTGGTTTCGACCCCTATATGAGTTAGGTCGACCTAGCTGATGGGAGGGTCGACCCTATGGTCGACCTAGCCCTATATATATATATATATATCTCTTATTTTCTGATTTTTTGTTTAATTCATAACTTCTTCGTTTTAGCTCCGATTTCGACAATCTATATATGGAAATTGACCAAACAATTACCACGGACACAATGGTGCAACTCCTGTGGCTCAATTATGATAATTTCACAATGTTATTTTATTATTTAATTAATTTTTTAATTAATTATTATAGCTTAAATTTCGGGTTGTTACATCCTTACTCTTGGAAAACACCAAAATGTCGTCCATAAATACTACAACGAACTTATTTAGGACATCTCTTAAAACACGGCTCATCAAATCTACGAAATAGGATAGGACATTGGTCAGCCAAAACGGCATAACCAACTGCTCAAAGAATCCATCGGGTGTCCTAAATGATGTCTTATCTATGCTATCGTCAGCGACCCTGAGCTTATGAAATCCAATGGCCTAATCAAGTTGATAAAATACTTAAGAGACAACTAACTGATCGAAAAGATCGTCTATCCTAGGAAGTGGGTAACGGTTCTTCTTCGTGAGCTTATTCAACTCTCTATAGTCTACGCAAAGTCGAAGGGAACTATCCGCCTTTGTAGCAAAGATGACTGGCGCTCCCCACTCAGATATGCTCCGTCTGATGAAGCCTTTCTCCAATAGCTCACCAATCTGCTTACTTAACTCCTTCCTTTCCCTAGGAGCCATATGTCTCACGGGTAATGCCACTGGCTTAGCACTGTCATTCAGATAGATTCTAAAGTCGATCTCTCTCTTAGAGGGTAGTCCCCTAACCTCTTAAAAACGTCTGGGAAATCTCTAACAATAGGAATAAAATCTAACTCTCCTAGTGATGAATCAAGGGAATAAAGGAAGCTCAACATGATTTACCCCTGTGGGTCACAAGAAACCTTGAGAGTCCTACCACTACTTGTCTCTAGTCTGACGAAACTCCTCTTGTAGTCCAATATTGCGCCATAAGTGGATAGCCAATCCATCCCCAAAATCATCCCATATCCCAAATATCCCAATACATAGGCATCACAATCAAACTCTACGCCTAGTATAAAAAATTTCAAACCCCTACAAATCATGGATAAATGTGTCGATCCTCCTATGGGGTCTAAAACTACTATAGGGTCTACTAGTAGAGAAATATCTTTGTGCAAACAATCAACCAAGGAACTAAAATTGAAAGAATGCGATGCTCCGGAGTCAAAAAGAGTCCGAATAGGAAAATACGTAATAGAAATCAAACCTTCTACAGAGACTTACATACCTCGATCCGGTCCACTACTAGAAGGTGCTACATCCAAAGCCTGTACCTGCGTTGTAGGTGCGCCTGCTCTCCGCCCCGTCTTCTGAGGACAAGCTCTACTAAGATGACCATGCTGCCACAGTTGTAACACCTCCCCTTCGTTGTATCTCATTTAAGGAAACATGTGCATGACCCAGAGCAAATCATAGAAATAGCAGCTCAAGAAGATTTGGAGGTGAAACCAAATTTAGCGATTATCAGACGGCCTATTCGAATCATTCATCGAGATGAGAAACGATTAAAAAGGAAGGTAGTATGGCTAGTTAAAGTTCAATGGAGTGGTGATGCGGAGGATTGCACTTGGGAAACAGAGGATATAATGAAGAAGGCATATCCCGAGTTTAGAATTAAAGAATGAACCGTATCATTATAGTATTCTCACCGCATGTGGTGTAGTCACTTATTCATACTTTTGTATATATTCCATCATATCGAATATATTTCCTTTTGAACTATTCTCTCTTATCTTAATTTAGGGGATGAAATTCTTTTAAGAAGGGGAGTCTGTAACGACCCGCAAATTTATCACTTTGATAAATTATATTTATTTTTAAATAAAAGGTTGATAGTAAAAATAATATTGTTTTGAGTAAGTAATAGTAATCATATTTTGAATAAATATTTACAAAAGTATTTTCCTCGAAATCTAAATCAATAAAATGGCCGAAAACTTTTTATCAGTAAACAGCTCTATAATCTTAAAACATTGCACACAGAGCTGGATACGTACACTTATTTTTAAAATTAAACAAGAATATGAAATAAAATCAATTGATTTTCTTTTGGAAATAAAATATGTTTTAAACATTGTTAATAATGCCCTTAAATATGATAATTGATTTATTTAATTTAAATTGAGATTTAATGATTAAATTATTATTATAACTATTCAAATAATGATTTTAAAAAGGTTATAATTCATTTTTAATAGTTATAAAGTGATAATAAATCACTTATAATAGTTTTATAAAGAGATGTATTTGATTTGAATATAAGGAAAAATCGATATCGCTTTATCGGTATAATACCGATTTTTGTAAATAATTGTTAATATAAATTTATATGGTTTAATGAATGAAATGTGATCATTTTAGTTCATTTAAAATGATAAGAAATTCATTTTGAAATTTTGTTTACAAACATATATACTTTAAAGTATAAGTGAAAATGTGACCGGGAATCGGTTCTCCGATCAGCAACGGTTTATCGAACGAAAGTTGTTCGGAATCAATGCAACGTTGTTTATATGTCATGTACACATATGTAACATAAAAATGCATCCACTGACATGCACATGAACATATGTATACATACATATATACTTATACATTTAAAAATACATACATAGTAAAAAATCTAAGATATTTTAAGTAAAGCTTCTTCCTTAAGCTTAAACAAGTCAACATATGCATACATGAGTTAATGGAAGTGATGTGCACATGGAGGAGGGGTTATTTCCATGTATAATGAAGGGGAAGGTGTGTTGAAGAAGCTTGGAAAAAGTGGTATATGCATATCTTCCTTTACACACCTCTTTTTTCCTATAAATACCATAGCCTCTTCTCTCTTTTTCCATTCATCTTCTTCTTCATATTTCTCAAGATTTTTCTTTCTCTTTAATGGCTTCCAAACTAAAAGAAATAATGTAAAAAATTATTTCAAAAAGAAACTAAAATCAAAAACTATAGTCATATATAGTTAAACACCTCAAAAAAGATCCAAAAGCTCTTCATTTCCCTTTATTCTTCATCAACCCTTCTTCATTCCACCCTAGGCCGAGCCTAACCCAAGCTACACCCTAGGTCGTGCCCTCCTTGGCTTCCATAAATCTTGGTCGAGGCATTTAGGATCTAAAATCCGAAGGATAGTGAGCTTCGGAACTCGAATAGCGGAGCTATAGCGATTTTTTTGTGAATCATTGAAAATCTAAGGTGAGAACTCCTAAAGTTATTATACTATATGTTGGATGATGATATGATGTTGCAAATGGATGTTTAATATGCTTTGATCATCATGTTTGGTTGTTTTCATATGAATGTTGAATATATATGCAAGTCACGATTATACACTTTGATAAGCACAAAAGGAAATCACTTTCCTTAGATTAATGAAATGGTGTATATGGATGTTTTAAACCTCTTATAAATTGTTTATAATGTATTTGAAATGTTTTATAACATTTAAAAAAAATTGTTGAAGTTTGAAAAGAAATAGAGAATTATGTCAAAAATAAGCGCGTCGCGTATCGGTAATTAGCGATTTTGCGCTATAAAAATCAAACTAGTGTAAAAGGTGGAGTATAGCTCAAATTTCTTCGAGATAAGAATTTTCCAAACTATTATATCCATAGTTTTCCAAAAAATAAAGAAAATCGAGATTTCGGCAAGTAGTTTTTGAAATATGAGTAAAATAAGTTTTGGAAAAATCCTGAATTTGCAGTTCAGAATCCAAAGAGAGATTTCTTTGAAAATAAAGTTTTAAAATTATTTAAAATTTTTGAAATAATCTTATAAATGTTTTAAAATGGTTCAAAAGATATTTGAGAAATAAAAGTGAAGTTTCAAATAATAAAAAGTCGTTTTGATCAATTTAGCTTAAAAAGCACTTTTCACAGCACTTTTTATAACTTTTGAAAACTAGTTTCAAACTTAACAATCCTTTTACAATTCTTTTGTAAATGTTTTTAAATGAATTATATATATTTTTAAAGATGATTTAATGAAGTTTTGGAATGACTAAAGATTTAGAGTCGATCAAATAACTTGACCGCCTTATGGGTGTCAAAGAGATAGTGTCTAGGCTTGAGTTTGGAAAACCAGTTTCCTGCTCTCCCTGGCTATCCGGACTGGCCCGATGGAGGGAATGGTGAATTTTCTTTACTCGGATCAATATCTTCCTAAATGAAAAATGAAACGATTTCGAGTTATTCTTGGTAAAAAAGAGTTTAAAAGTTATTAAAGGTTTTTATAAGAGAGGTTTGAGATTCCCGTATATACCAGGAAAAATGTTTTATAAATATATATCTCCAAAAGTCATTTCGATAAAAAGAATTTAATAATTAAAAGAATGATTCCCTATTCACTTGAATTTTTTATCGATGTTTGGTTCGAAGAAACCAGGGTCGGATTTGGATAATTCCAGTCCGAAGACCACTTCGAACCAATTTACGTATTCAAAGTGAAGACATGGAGATATCGGTGGAAGATGGAATGTAGGGTTATTTGTCACTGACCCTCGAGGGAAATTTCCCATATCATAATTTATGGTAATAGTTCTTCATTTAAGATCTTCGTTACCAGGACTTCTCGCTACTAATCCTAGGGTAAATTTTCGATAGGATGTGGTAGGAGAGTGCCTTCGGTTTCGTTCAGTCCTAGAATGAACTTGTATGGACGAACGTTTGACATTACATTCTTGAAATTTACATCGTTGACTTTTATAAACGTACATCTGTTTGGTGGCGGAGAAGTTAACTTCTCTTAGCTTAACACCCTTCTCTAAGACGTATGAGCTCGGAGGTTGTATGTTTGTGAAAGTCAATAAGTGATCGATAGAATGGTAGTGTGGCATTCAAAGAAAGATGATGGGCTATGTGAGAAGGTAATCTTTACCTCAGGCCTCACACTCGAAAATGACCGAAACAGGGTTGGATGCGACAAGGCTATGTGGTTCGCAACCATTAGGGTATGATCATCCCCTTCTAGATATATTTCTTCCCGCTATGATGTTCGAGATGTAAATTATTATGGATGTATGCTAAGAGACGTCTCAGATAGGTCGGTAACGACATGTGTGATGACATATTCGGTACTATCTAAGGAAAGGTTGGTCGGTCTTGTGTTGGTAGAGGTGCAGATGTTATGTAGACCTCGGTACATTCCTCTAGAGATGTACTGCCGGAAGGTAGTCCCTTCACCTGGTCATTTGTATTGAATCCATTCTCCAATAAGAGCCCATAATATTTTGAATGTAGAAAGCCTTGTATTACAAGGTGGTATGTTGGAATTTAATAATGTAACAATTTCGGATAAGATTAATAAATTTATTTGCAAATGTTTTCAAAGATATGTCATTAAAAATAATATCAGTTATTTTGACATAAAATGTTTTGGTTATCATAAGGTGAAAACTCGTTCCTTGTTCATGTGTGGCGTGGTCTTATGAAATAGCTTTTTGTTTTCAAAACATGTATTTAGAGTTCTCACACCAGTCCCATGACTGACCTGGAGTTTATTTTGTTTTCCCTTTGAACTCTGGGTACCCTATTTTCTCAGGCAGCCAAGTAGTCAGGATTCCGTTTAGAGTATTTTAGGATGAGCATGCTGGAGGAGATTTTTGGAGAATGAAGCTGGACCACCTGATGGGGATAGCTACCTATCTATGTTTGTTTTCCGTTGTATCTAAGTTAGTAATACCAGCAAGTGTGGGAATAGGCAGTTATAACTGTTCCTGGCTGGGTTTGTGCATACAAAACTCTGATGTACCTTAGAGATGGAAGTTGTATGTACTATTTACCTATTTTAATGTAACGTGAGAATTTGTGTTTCTATCTTTTACTTTACTTTGCCCTTGAAAATCTGCCTCCCCGGCACGTGAATACCGTGGATGTATTAGTGTCGATTTCCGAGAGTCGAGGAGACGGGTCTTCACAAAGGTCATGTACTTAAGAAAAGTATATTAGGTTAAAATTAATTTCATCTAAAGAATAGTTTAAAAAATCATACAAGATAAGGGTTTATTAAAAACCCCAACCTATCCTAGGTCAAGGAGTTGAAAGGTTGTGAGATTCGAAAGACTACATGCAATAATTTTTCGTGAGGGATCTTGTGTGGACCACACCAAAGAAGTTTCGGAATGATGGTCATTGGATGACCAATTTATGTTTTGAATACAAGTTTCATAAACTAAAATCAAATCAGTTTTATATATAAGGCAATGCATTTAATGAAAATATATTCCATTGCACTAAGAAAATTTAATGTTTCAAGAAACATCAACTTCATGGCGAAGGAATTTCTTTTAGAAATTAATGGCAGTATAATGGATCTGGATATGATCCAAAGATAAAAAATTTAACGAGAGATGATATTAAATTAACCAAACCTAAACGAACACAATGCATTATAATGTCTAATAAGTATTCTCGCACATAAAGAGAAACTATGACTTTCTTATCAACATTGAGAATAGATTCATCATAGGGCAATAAAACCATTAAGAGTATTGACTTTGCTATATGGTATGATGCACAAATCTGAAATGGATTTTAAGTACATTATCAAAATATGATTTAGATAGTTGTACCCAAAGGGATATGATCCACCACAAATGTGTATTCAAGAGAAAGATTAATGCATTTGGAATATAGTGAGCAACGTTTATAAAAATAACATTGTAAATTTCAATTGGTAAAATTAGCAAAATATATTCGTCATTCAATGTGCTCAAATTAATTTAGATTTTACTCACAAAAATATCATTTGGTATGACTTTAAGTTTTGGTATATATATGTTGAAACAGAAAATTTTAAACAATGATTTAGAATAGATTTTTTGCACATAATAACTAAAGTGTCTCTAAGTTAAAGAGAGCGATGTTGAATTTATGGGTTTTCAGATATGATCCAAAAACGAATATGAAAGTATCATTTAACAAGTATCAGAGTTGAACAAATATTTCGATAGAAATATAAAACAGTTTGATTTTCAGTCAAACTTCAGAGGAAGCATGTGTCTATAAGAAAGGACATTAAAAAGGTACATGGATATTTCTAAACTGTAAGTAAACAACATACTACTGATTGTTAGCAAAGTACCTCTGCAAAAATAAGTTCTAGTTTGGTTGTTTGATTCTCGATATAGGACTTGAAAAGTATCATTTATAATTGGTATGAAAGGATGTTAGGAGCGTTCCAAATGATATGCATGGAGATCATATTAAAATATCTAATATGGAATATGTATGATAAATTCCTTACGCATTGGCAATAGGAATTATCATTCATGTTGTATTGTCCAAAATATCATATTTAGCTTATGTATTTTATACATAAAGAAAATAACAAATCCAAATTAAGATTGCTAAATGGTATTTAAGAGTATTCTCGAGTATTTATGAAATACTAAAGATTGGATTATTGAAACAATGAACTTCTTATGAGCAGTATTCAGACTCGAACTTCATAAGTGGTATCAAGTATAATATGTCAATATTAAATCATGTTTAAATCTTAATTAAGGAGCTTTAAGTCAAAAATGTTCCAAACGAAAAGTTATGGACGATTGAATGAAAAAGCTAAGTATATCACCTTAATAGCACCATAATAAAAGCAATGTCTAAATATAAATGCACAAATTTATAACTGAGCTAGGGGTGATTCCAAGTATTAAGAGTTCTACATAACAATTAATGATAATAATTAATGGTAAGAGCTCACCGGAATTTGAAATATGTACTCTTAATAGTTCTACATGATAAAGGTAGTTTATTAGCATCGGAGAGAGTAGATACCAGCTCATTTATGAAAAGACTGGCTCAGTTAGTTCTTATCAAGAGGATCAAAGGGATGGGATAGAGATTCCATAATTGGCTCCAAGTGCAAGTAGGAGATTGATAGAGTTTGGGGTATTCCCCAGGGGAAATTTTATACTTTACTATAAATTATTATCTCTATAATAAAATCTCATTCGAAGTAAAATGTTGTTTTTCTTTCTATTATATACTTGATATAATGTGTTATATTATTTATTTAATAAAAGTATATTTAGAGAAAATTCATAAATAATATGTTTTGTGATAGTAATTACAACGTGTTGTAATCATGAACAATTTATCACAATAAAATAAATATATCTTTTAAAATATTCCTAGTCAAGATAAATCGAGACTGGATATCGATACATCCTTGAGTCTAGAGTTTGTAATGCTCTCCAAATATCGGGCAGCTTTTTACTTATGGCTATTAAGGGAACCAAGATTACCGATAGTTACTGGACAACTATGGAATGACTCGCTCGATAGTTTTCTATTGGCTAATATTACTTAGGTCAAACAAAAAATATCGAAGTGACAATATTACACAGTCATTCGACTTGAGAATATGGTTGATTTTCAATGTAGTTACACTCCAATTTGATTATAATTAAATCATGGCACAATGTCTATCTAACGACTATAGTTGGGTCTGAGTTGAAGCATTGGAAGTGAAACATTATTCAATAGAGAATTCGTCTCACTAGATATATGAGATTAGTATCACAGTCGACTGTAGTCAGCTCAAAGTCAAAGTCTTTAGCCATAGCACTTCAGTTAATAATAATCATTATTATTGAACCAATGACTTTGTGTTTGGATTATATAATAGAATGTGGATGATATTGGAATTTTGACCATAACCAAATTACATAAGTCCTAATGTGATATAATTTTGACAAAGAGAAATTGTGTAAATAATTGTCACTACCGGGGACCTCTTAAAATAGTAAAATTGGATTTTTACTGAAACTGTATAAGCGATAAATTCGATCAAATTGTCACACCACTAGCAAAAGTGATGTGTGAACATCGATATTGAATTAATCGATATTAATCACTAGCCGAACTTAAACCTAAGAGTCACACAACCACAATGTTGAATACTCCAAATACCATAATTAAATTATAATTGTTATAAATTAATTAATATTTGTGATAATTGTAAAATTTTATTTTATTTGTATTGATCGTATCGAATAATAGTGCGTATATAAAAGTTATATACACACGTAACAATATACGATATCGATTTAAATTTAAATTTGATTAATATGTAAGTTAACTGATATGGTTTAAAATAGCATGCAAGCTGTAACAACCACCCTTTATAATATCCTGAAATCAGCAATGAATGACAACGTCTGACGTTTGAATACCATAAGAGATAGACTGTCGGGAAAGAAAATTAAAACAAACATTATACTAAGGCATATTGATAGAATATCATAATGGAATGACAATATATAATATACTGGATATACATGAACAGAACAGGATAACAACATATATATATAAGAGACTGCAAAGGTAGAAATAATTGATAAATGAATACCAATACAGAATGTCATAATACATCAAAGTCCTATAATATGGGGTTTTGAATATATTATCTGATATATCAAGTCTCATATATAAATACATATTTGTTATGTAGTACTACATTATCAAGTATATATACGAAGTATCGACATCGCCTCCATAGATTCTCCAACTATCCTGAAAGCATATTCCCAAAAGCACCCGACTCGTAAACTACTTAATCGAGTATACGATAGTTTTCATATCATAAAAGACCCAAAAAAACGTAGGTCAGACATAAAGCCTGGTGTGAAGGGAACTATCTCAAATTACTGTATATCAAAACTATATACAAATAAACAGGAAACTACTGAGGCACATCCGGTCCTCTCTACTAACATGGCTCAAGGGTAATCGGATTGTTGATAAACAAGTAAAGTAAATCTATCCTAAAGATAGGAAATCATACCACAAACTAAACTTCTCCTATAATCAATAGGTCATCACAACTAGTGTAATGTGACAGACACGTAACTGTATACTATGATAAAGGTAACCCAACATCCAAAATTAGGGTAATCATAATATAAGTCTATCGTGATGTACACAATAGTAATAAATGTAACAACAATAACATCAACCAACTAATAACACGCATAACATAGCATTGAAAGACAACTAATGAATACAAATCGATAACAATTATTACTGATGAGTGAAGTCTACTATATACATCTATCACGATCCAATGATTCCCTTCGAGGGTTCAAGATAACTTTAGTACCTAATTGTACAATAGACCTCGAGCCACATTCTTAGTGATGGGTCTCGTATAGATCTCACCGTACCCTCTAAAGTAAGCTTTGGTGATATGCGACCTACTCTATATAGTGAACCTAGTCCTAATAACAAATAGAGTTGGTACTCAAATGTATCTCAGACCCCGAGGCATATCCTAAGGGGTGGGTCTCATGTAGATCTTGCCATACCCTTTGAAGCAAGCTTTAGTGATATATGATTTACTCTAAATTCATGATACCTTTGCAGATCACATTGTACCCTCTAAAACAAGATTTGGTGATATATGCTCCTGTAGTAGATGATTGTCATCAACCCCCTGGGCATAATGGATTTCTTAATAACTTGTGTACACCTTTATCAAAAAGAGAACGATGGTCGCATTTCATGTAATATGCTATCAGGACCATAAAGAAACACTGATGCCATATAGATATATGTATACATCAAATATACCATCACATATGGTCACTGTTGAAAGACCAATATGGTGTATGATTGCTAATATAATATCAATACTATGTACGGTCACTGATATAGGACCGATACAATTTATCAAACTATACGTGCCCCAAGGTCAAAGCTCGAAGGTACTGATTTACTCCGCTCGATCGTACACGCTCGTCGGACGTGATCATGACCAATCACCGTATCGATTCCGTGCCCGATCATTGCTAATCCCATAGGAATCGCCAAGCATTATTATCCAGATTTCGAGTATTGCCTTTCATTCTACCTCGTCTAGTAGCCCATAGTCTTCCTCAAAGTTGCGCCAAAGCTCTACACGAACCTACACCCGAAACAGGGGAAGAACCACTGTTTAAATAGCACCTGGCCTAGGCTTTATTGCCCTGGTCGGTGCATCATCGGTCCACTAGTGGTTTACCATGGGTCGATCGATGGTAGCCGGTCTCATGCAATAAAGCCTAGGGAAGGTTCCATTTGATCGCTATGGTCGCCAGTTCGGTTGTCATTTCCTTCATTTCTTCGTCGGATGAGACGCCTTGCCTTCTAAGCCAGCCCCTACTCAACGGACCCTCTCTAAAGTTCATTGGTTGATGTTTTTGGAAGTGGTTCCATATACGTTCGAAAACTGACTTCAACATGAAATCCACTCTTTGCATGTGTAGGGTTCAATGAGCGAATCTACCGACCCGGCCTCCTCTAACACTCCAAAACAACATAACCGACCTTCCTACCTTGTGCGATGCCTACGTGTATCCCAAGCACCATTTGTGTATTTTTATACACACACGAACAAAAATCACACTACTACTATATAAATCACATTTCGGCTTCACCGAAGCGATTGCTTGACCCGGTACCTTCTCAGCAACTTTGCGCATACGATGGTCACTATAGCTGAATGAGACGCTCGTCACATACTTATATACAAATATGGATATTCACATACATGCATATATATATGAATATACAGACAACGACATCCAACAATCAAACTGTTGCAACACAAGGATTATCTTGATTATTATACTACTTCAAATATATGTATACATATACCCGCTCATGCATATATACGTACACATATATTCAAGTAAGTAATTCAGTTGTTACTAAATCAAATCTTACCTTTATTTACAAAATATTTCAATAAAAGTAGAATATCCCTTTATACTATTTTGTAAAATCTTCTACCATTTTATAAAATACTATACTGGCTGATAAATCCATTTAAACCTTTGAAATATTATATCTCTTCATTTAAAATTAAGTATTTCTTTCATAAAGATTTTGTAAAATCTTATAACCAATTTATAATATATCTTCTTCATATTATTTTATAAAATAAAGAGTTTATAAAATATCAATTTCTTACTATTTTGATAAAATCACTCTTTTATAAAATATCACTTTTATACTATTTTATAATAGTGGAAATTAGCCACAAAGGTCTCTTTAGCAGGTGGAATTAGTTTCTAGGACACACAACTGAAATAATTACTGTCAAGGACAAAACGCAAAATAATTAGTTTCTAGGGCTTAAAAACCTATGAAATTATGTCCTTGAAAGTAATTGGACTACTGACTTTGTCCTTGAAAGTAATTATTCTGCTGACTTTGGCCTTGAAAGTAATTTCTTTGAATGTGTGTCCTAGAAACAAATTGGACTGCAAAGTTTGTCCTTATGGTAAAATTCCCCTTTATAATATCACTTATTTTATGAAATATCACTTTTATACTACTTTATATAATTGCTTATTTTATAAAATATCACCTTTATTTAAAAAATATTTTTTTACATAAATAATATTTATAAATAAACCATTCACTTATAAAAATCATTTCTTCACTTTAAAGAATATTTATAAATACTAACCAAGTTTCATAAGGCCTCTAAATAATTTAATGATAAGTGTAAAGCCCTTAAACTACTTAATTAGCTTACTAAATTTTCCCAAAATCCATTCAAATGGTAGAATAATTACTAACTAATGATATGCATGTAATTATATCACTAAATTAGTCTCTAAAAATTAATAACATCATACAAAATCAATTACTTAGCCCATAATCAAAATTTAAGCTTACTAACTATTTCAAAAATAGTAATTAAGATCTCAAACAAATAACGAGTTAATATAATCATGTTTATAACATAAACATAAGCTTAAATCAACCCAAATAGTCTCCAAACCACTTCATATTATTCCATAATCATCAACAAATGAAATAATGAAGACTAACAAGTAAATATAGATGGAGAATCATCCCACTTACCTTGCTTTTCCTTTAATCAAGATCATAACCAAACCCACTCCAAGGCTCTCTTAAAAACATAGATGAAGCTCCAAATCACAACTTCAAGCTAATCCCTTGATGGGTTTTGTAGAGAATAGGATGAGAGGGATTATGGTGGTTTTTATTTGAATTTATGATTTTTATTTGAAGGGTTTAGAGCTTGGAGATTAGGGAGAGATTAATTGATGATTATCAAAAGATTAGGAGAAGAAGACGAGGAAGTAACGTGAAATGAAAGTGGAATGAGAATTATGAAGAGAGTTTGACACTTATAGGCTAGCAATGGGCCTTAGCCCAAATTCATTTCATCCAATCAAAAATCACTATTTACTCCAAAAATTTATCTACTTCAAACATTGTCAAGTTACAGTTATTTTTTGTATGTTGGAAAAAGCAATCTCAACTACGTGTGCCTTGAGAACCAATTCTTCCATCTCAATAAGTCAAGTATATGGGCGTTCCGTTAATTAATGACTTAGTATTTAAATTAATTAATTAAATACTGAGTCATTAAAATTGCAGCTTGTTACATTCTCCCCTCATTGAAAGATTTTTGTCCCCAAAATTTCTATGGGTAGGATAAAGTAACAAGACTGACTAAAATTCCTAAATCATCAACTTTGGAAAACCTTGGCAGCACTTCTCTCATGGACAAGCATTATGGAAACTCCTAAAAATTGAAAAAAATGTATCATGCATCTGGGAAACACTCGGTAATATACATCATCTACATTTCCTAATGTACATAGTCCTTTTTAAGAAAGCCTTTTACTGTTTAGATGCAAATCTAAACAAATAAGCATCTAAACAAGTACACTTCAGCTCTTGAATACCAAATCCTACTATACAAAGAGAATTATAACAACACAAAACTTAAACATGTATAACTTTCAGTGTAGTAACTGATACTATCACAATTATGCATGAATATCAATTGGAGAGTAAGCTCAAATAAGTTAGTATTAGGATATACCACACATTCCAAGTCACATCAAAGGCAATAGACTCATGTAGATTCCATTACGACCTCTACAATTGCTTTGTATGGTCTGATCTATTCTAAATAGCCATCGTTATCTCTCTCCACACATACTTTAATAGAAATTTTTAATTAGCATACAAGCTACCAAAGAACACAATAAGCAACAACATACAATAATGATTTGCAAACATAATACCAAACATATAAGCAAGCAACAATTATTAATAAAAATCAACAATTGCACAACAACGAGAAACAATAGGCAATTATAAGCAACATTAAGAAATTAACAAGAAATAATAACTAGTATACAAACTACTAATCATACCAAGCAAATAAGCAACAAAAATCAACAACAACCAAAATCAGCAAACAACAAAATCAAATTACAACAAACAACATCAAATAGTAGCAAGCAAACATGAGCAATAGCAAACAACAACAAGCAACAACAACCATCAATAAACAATAGTAAACAAATAGCATACAATTAATGCACAAACAACCAATCAACAGGAAAAAGCAAGCATATAAAACAATAAAGCATTCGGAAAGAGTCTATACCGACATCACAGTAACCAACCAATAATCCAACTCGCACGTGATACCATAAACTCCAATGAGTCCATTTGACATTCAAGATGAACAAAAATGCTTAAGTGGTGTAACCCCTTTCATCAATACAATAAATAAAAGACTATTACACCCTCCGCTATGGAAAGAAAAACTTACATGATACGTAAGATCATCGAGTCTCAAAACTCTTGAATAAACCAAGCAATCTATGCCTCAACTTTCCATTTCTCGCGAACAGATGTCATTCTCCAAAGGAGAAAACTCTACTAATTTAATCATCATTAAATGATGATCTACTAATGCTTGGGTTTGCTCGGGTTTAAAATCACCGCAATCGCATAATGGTAATAAAGATAATATACTAAGTGCACTAGACACTTGCCTAGGCAAGTATTATCTCATCGCTTAAGATTATTCAAATTACCACAAAACCAGTCAAGAAATCCTTCCTCGAACTATCTAAGCAACCTTAACCATACTACACTAAAATTTACAATAACTAAAGATCATCCAAAATGACACGATGTCTGTTTCAACCCTTCATTTGCTCATAAGATTTCTTTGCTAAATTAGGGTCGGCCATATGATTCTTCTCATACGAAGTTCAATATGGTTCCTTGACCTAACTAATAAATTCTTCTCTCACAACCAAAGCCACACTTCGAAAATCTCCTACTCACCTTAAGAATTCGACTCTAGTGCTCGCCTATAAGAATAAAGTGAAAAACTTTTTCTTAACTGGTACAAATCACCTAGGAACTCTACACTCGAACTATGGGTTAAGAACTTGCACGTGAATGGACCAATCTTTAAAAAATATCCCTTTCGACCCATGTGATTACTCCCATCACCTTTAGGTTAACTAAAACAAAAAACAATTCTAACTCGAATGACTCTAGGCAAGCACCTATAAATCATCCGCTCAGTCTTTGCTCATTACTGAGCATCCACCGAACTTTACTTGGATACAAATCCAATTCACACTTTATCGACCAACCCCACTAAACTTGAAATCACATGCATTGAGTTTGAATGGCAGCACTTTCGGTCTTTTCACCTTAGCAACTAAGGTTACTCATAGAAGGTTTATCTTTCCTGAAGAATTTACCTACTATGAAAGGTGTTAAGTTTAGCCTATCTACCAAGTAACTAGCAATAGAGGAATATATCGCTCAAGTATTAGAAGGAATAGAAGTGAGTACCACAAATATAGAGCATATGCCACTACATAAGCTCCTTCTATTTCTCCTGACCAGTTTGCTTGCTAGGACCCAATAATGCCCATAAGACATAAGTCATCATCACTTACCTACCTCTCTACGTCGTAGGCCAATCCTTCCTCAGGTGATCAAGCCGATCGCAATTGAAGCATATATGCTTCTCTTTAGCTAGATGACAACTCCTAGCGAAATGTCATTACATGTCGTAGGAGTAACATACTAGTCCAGCTTTCTTCAAGAGAGCATTCGTCTCCTCGGTTACATAAGGTTAGTATTGCGACTAACTCAAGTCAACTCAAAGTCAAATTCTATGAACAGAGTAGTTCGATTAATAATAATTGTTATTATTGAACTAAGGACTTTATTTTTGGAGAATAGAGTTAAATATGGACAATATTGGAATTTTGACCATTACCAAATTCCATAAGTCCAAAGTGATATAGTTTTGACGAAGAGAATTGGCATAAATAATAGTCAATACCGGGTAAAGTTTAATAAATTAAAATTGGATTTTACCAAAACTAAGTAAACAATAAATTTAGCCAAAATGTTACACCACCAGCTACGTGACATGTGAATGTTAATATTCGAATAGTTCGATATTAATCACTGATCAAATTTACACTTAACGAGTCACACAACCAAAACGATGAATATTCCTTTGACCCAATGGTTTAATTAATTTGTAATTGTTATAAATTAGTTAATATTTATGAAATATTAATTATAAAATTTGATTTTGATTTGATGAATGAATATTATTAAATGTATTTATAATAGTTATAAATATATTAATCAATATATGATATCGATAAGCGTTAAATTGGATTAATTGTGTAATATTTTGTTTGGGCTCTAAATGGGTTTACAGCCTATGAAGGTGGCTGGTCGGATCGGCTCCAATAAAGGGAAATAGGTGCGGCCTAATGAGGTGCAAGAGATGCTTTGAAATGAAGGGCTAAGATGGAAGGAGAATAGGTAAAGATTAGATCCAAACTTTTCTCCTTCTCTTCTGCTATATATAGATCTCTACCCTCGTCTTCTGGAAGAATTTCGAAGCCTCCGTATCATCTCCATTTCTAGCCGACCTCATACCTCCATCCCTCTTTCATATCAAGTTCAAACCAAATCAGATTCAGTGTTATCGGTAGTTGGTGGTCAACGGTTCAAACACTAGGAATCTACTAGATTGCAATCAGTTCGAGATCAAATCTCATCGTTTCAAAGTGTGCTTACGGGCTTTGAGTATAAGGTATGTTTTTAACATGTTTTAGATATTAATCAACATTTATAACGTCTATTTCATATATTATATTGTTAGTTTGGAGACGATTCCAACATGAAAATATATTATCAAATTTTGATTAGTTGTTTGTATATGTATATATGTTTAAAAATAGATATGATAATACATCTACATATAGTGGAATTTCAAAAAAAAATCTACATATAGTGCGACTCAATATTAAAAAAAAATTATTTAAATATTTTAATATATATTTATATAGTTTATAGTTTAGATACTACATTATACTTATGTAAATATGAAAATATAATTTAATACTAATGTTTAATAAGCATAATATTTTCAACAGGAAGAATTTTTTTAAGCATTTTTGTGTTATTTTAAATAATATTTAAATCAATTAATCGTATAAATAATTATATAAATATATGTATTATAAAATATGTTTTATATTTTATAAAATCAGTTTAGTATATATTATATTCTCGGATGAAAATAAAAAAACATTTTTTATATTTTAAAGTATTTAAGTATAAATCAAAAAATTAAAAATACATTTTTAAATTGTTTTAAATTACAAAATTATATAATAAATTTTCAAATTATAAAATTTCATCCAAAATTTTATAGGATATTTAAAATTCAAATTTAGTTTCAAAACTACTTTTATTAATTTTAATAATTTTATTATAATATATATTTATATTAAATTTTAAAATTTTAAAATATTTAAGCTATGCGCATGACTAGGTGAATATATATTTAATATAAATTATTTTATGATTTTATTTGTATTAATGTATATTTAATATTATACATGTTTTTATAAGTATTTAATATGTATATATATATATTTAAAAATATTATATTTATACATGTATTGTGTTTTGACTTATAGTAAAAAAAATTATATTTTATAATTGATTCAAACATGTTTATATTGTTATATATATATATACATATTGTTATTATTTTATACTTATGCTTACATATATATAAACATATTTATACAAAATTATATAAATAATATTGTATTTTATACATACACACACATTGATATATATATATATAGATAAACATTGTAATATTTTATATCTAAAAGTAAAAGTATATATATATACATACATACATTTAGACAATATATTTGCATATTGGATGAGCTAATGTGTTTGTTGCTATGTAAATCCCAATATCTATACACGGACATGTTATACCTTGCATGGATTGATATGTTACACATTTACTCACACATATTTGCGTGTATATGATAACTTATATATATAATATAAATTAAATTAAATTAATTTTAATAATTATTTACAAATTTAAATAAAATGAAGATTTTATTTAAAAGAAAAGAAAATGTTCTAAATAAATTAGATTTCATAGGCCCAACAAAATATCTAATATGATAAAATTATTGAAATTCATCCATACCTTCCGTTGTGGGCTGGCCCAGTTCCAATAATGGTATTAGAGCGTAATATCATATGCGGGCTAAATTAGTTATGCTATGGTTAACTAATTAAGCTCACAGACCGCTTAGTACGGTATATAAAAATGTAATGTCTAGGATTGAAATTGTACCTGGTTACTAGCCTGGCCTGAAAGGTGAAGTGAGCCCAAAAGGTTGCCCCTAATAGAGGAGGCCCAATTTGAATTGAGTCTTGGGCTAATTTTTAAAATTGTTTAAAATATAAAAATATAAGATTTTAAATTTAAAAGTTAAATTTAAAATAAGATATAAATATATTATAAAAGATATAATATGATAAAATATTTCAAACTGTTTGAAAACATA
Source organism: Allium fistulosum (assembly GCA_030737815.1). Lineage (NCBI taxonomy): Eukaryota > Viridiplantae > Streptophyta > Magnoliopsida > Asparagales > Amaryllidaceae > Allium > Allium fistulosum. The sequence goes on along the minus strand of CM060902.1, from coordinate 1,170,645,640 downwards.
TGTATATTAGTTTCAAAATTTTAGAAAATTTGTTAATAAGATTAATAAAATAAATTAATTAAATAAGTTAATTAATTAGAAAATGTATATATGTATTATATCTTGTGATATATGTTATGTTGTTTTAAAATGTTTAAAATAATATAAGTATACACGTATGTATGAAGTGAATTTGAAATTAATATAACATAATTAAAATTATTTCATTAAATTAATTAATTAAAAGGTTAATTAATTAAAAGGTTAATTAATTAAATAATATAGACATGTATATAATATAAGTGTAATACTATAATGGTTATAGTATATAATAAATAATAGGTATAAATGTTATATTAAGATGTTATAAAATTAATAAAAAAATTAATTAATTAATTAATATTAATTAATATTAATTAAAATTAATCTAATATTATACATAAGACTATTTTATAAGTAATATGAAATATAAAAGTTATATAATAATAAAACTTATATAGTATGAATGTAAAAATTAAAGGTGGACCATTAAGGAATCCTAACTAAACTTAAGGAATAAATACATATGTAAATGTATATATACCGTGATTTTTGATGTGTTTGACACTTGAATCATGAGAGTAATTCATAAAAATTACATTATTTCATAAGTCGATATCACTCAATGTAGTATATTAAAGATTATAAATCTTCAATATAATATTATCCTCTACCATATATATGTATATATATATATATGTGTGTATTAATAAATTACTTACATACTCCTTAGTTGTTGAGCAAACTCAAGCTAGGGATGTTATGTGTAGTATTATTTATATATTGAATAGATGAGGTAAGATAACTATATGTATTTGTTGAGCAAACTCAAGTACATATACTACACTAAAACCATTGCGATATGATAGGTATGAGTGAATAATTTCGTTTCGATTTGTTGAGCGAACTCAAGGTCAAAGTGAAATTAGGACAAGCTATAAGGGTTAGGAGTTGTATACGGTATAACCAATAAGGAGTTATCCATCATCCGTGGAGCTATGACTTATTGAGCAAACTCAAGGTTAGATTTCCAAGATGGACAAGTCCTAACACCTAACCGTGAAGTCGAAAGGCTTCTATGTTTCGATTTAGGGCTTGGCTAAACATAAAAGATTAGTGGTAGCTTATTAGTAAAATGAAACATAAAGTTTAACATTACTAATATTATAAGAACATCTACTATGATTTGTCCAAATAATCCACCACTTAAACTTGCAGAAAATGACAACTCCAAAACTGTTTTCTGAAAAAACTTACTAGGCCAAACAACACCGACTGGCTATATGCAATTAAAATAGCGTTAACTTACGAGCGCCTATGGTCAGCTATTACATATGAACCCAAAGAACAACCAGCTGATAATGCGAACAGCGAACCATGACTTGCTAACGAAAAATGGGTGTTAGACTTAGAGATTGCCCAAGTTTTTATGCTGTTTACATTGGACAAGCTGTTGTAGAGGCAGCACGAAAATATGTCTGTCTATGAGATATTTGATAGTCTCAAAGCCCTGTTTGGTGAACAGTCATGTTCCGTAAGGTACAAGCTTACCAAGAAGCTATTCGATACCAAAATGACCAAAGAACGGAAAGTGCACAATGATGAAGGGCTATATTGAAAGGCTTTTGCAGTTGGATGTACAAATATGCAACAAATTGCAAGTAGATTTGATTCTTGGTTCTGTTACTCCTCATTATGAACTGTCCATACTGAATTATAATACGAACCAGTTAGATGTGAATCTCATAGAGCTCCTCAATATGTTGAGGTCGGTCCAGTCTACATCGAAGGATCAAGGGGTCGTACTTGATGTTAAGGGTAGTGCAGTATCTTCGAATATTTCGAAGAAGCGGAAAAGAGAAGGTAAGAAAAAGAAAAAAATTAGAAGAGCGATGACAAGGGTGAATGTCACCATTGCCGCCAAAAAGGTCATTGGAAAAGGAATTTTCTTGATTACTTTAAGATTGTTAGAGAAAAGAAGCAAAATGATTTTGTAGCTCTATCAGGTACATTTATGATTCAAAATTGTTTTGTAATCAATAAAATGTCTTGGGTCTTAGATACTAGATCTAATACTCATATTTTCAATTCATTACAGGGGCTTAGGAACTAGCATCGCGTGGAAAAATGAGAGATGAGGCTCCAAGTTGCTGATGGATCTATTGTAGATGCAACGGCAGTAGGAGACTATCATTTAATTTTCCTAGCGGAGTAGTATCAATATTAAATAATTGCTATTTTATAAAAGAATTTATTTATGGGATTATTTTTGTTTCTTGATTGTTTGAGACTGGATATATTTCATTATGCAAATAATATTATGAACATTAGTTTAGATGGAAATAAAGTCAGCGATGGTATTCTTTGCAAATGGCATTTATTTGATTAATAATAATTATGTATGTTCTGTGAATAACTCTTCTAATAGTATAAATGATAGTTATCTTTGGCATTATAGGCTAGGTCATATTAGTGAAAAATGACTACATAAATTGAAAATTGAAGCTTTTCTACCGTTAATTGAGTTTGATTCATTTGATACATGTGAGTCATGTCACAAAGGTAAAATGACCAAGCACCATTTCAGTGGGAGCAATGAAAGAGTTGATGAACTCTTAGGATTAGTACATAGTAATGTATATGGCCCGACGCCTATAGTAACCAAGGATAATAGTTCTTACTTTGTTACCTTCACTGATGATTTCTCGAGACTAGGGTATGTGTTTCTTAGTAGAACAAATCCGACGTTGATGAGAAATTTGTTGAATATAAAAATGTAATAGAAAACCAAACGGACCGTAAGCTTAAGATTCTTCGATCAGATCGAGGAGGTGAGTATGTTGGACAAGTTTCCAACAATATTTAAAAGATAATGGGATTATCTCCACCATATACTCCGCAACACAATGATGTGTTGGAGCAAAGGAACTGAACCTTATTAGATATCCATGATGAGTAAGGCTGAGTTACCTCTGTCCTACCGAGATGTGCGCTAGAAACCGCGATGCATATGTTGAACTTGTTACCCACTCAATCTGTGCTTAAAATACCATATGAGATGTGGTATGGTTAGAAACCCTAACTCAAATATTTAAAGGTTTCAGGTTATCCGGCATACGTTAAGAACATTGGTCTAAATAAACTAGAGGCATGATCGGTATTGTGTAAATTTATAGGATATCCCAAAAACACGATGGGATATACATTCTACAATACCAAGGAATAAAAGATTATTGTTTCTCGACATGCTATCTTTTTAGAAAAGAAATTTCTATCATAGGAAATTAAGAGCAAGGTTATAGACTTGGATAAGATCCAAGAAATTATCACTGAGGTCAAACCAGTGGGAGAACTAAGTTCACCCGTATACGAATGCAACCTATTAGAAGGTCTAGTAGGGAATCTCGTGCACCAGATAGGTACTATGGTTTTCTTGTAAATGGTGAGAAGGATGACTGTGACTTAGACGAAATTGCTCTATATTTCCAACAAGCACCCAGAGTAATGACTCCGCACTCTAGTTTGGAGCTACGAAATCCGAGTTGGATTCCATGTACCCAAAAAAGGTTTGGACTTTGTCGGACATACCCGAAGGGATAAAACCCATTGACTGTAAATGGATTTTTAAGAAAAAGTTAAATGCAGATGGAAAAGTAGAGACTTACTGTTATCCCGCTTTTTGGTCAAAGCTGGAATATCAAACTAATCGACAAGAAAGGATGGGTATTAGGGTTGGAAGTCGATTAGAGATAGGGTTGTGATCGATGTCGTCAAAATTTGACCGGACTCCGATCAGGACGGAATCGATTGGAGATGATGATGAGGACTAGGAGAGGCTACGTTTCAAGTTTCAGGTTAATCGGAGTTTATACGAAGGAGATACGATCGATACAAGGTAGGAAGAATGTGTTGTTCGAATCGATCATTTCCATACCCACACCTCAGTTCGAATCCAGAGACCTCACACCCATATAGTTCGGATCCACCAGCTTTGAATCCATCACATTCGACTCCATCTACTTCGTACCCATCAGAGCGGACCCTATGGAACAAGCTTTAGTTCGAATCCGTAGGAGTCACTATACTTCGAATCAATCCTGTGCCTCGCTTCGAATCCACCAGGACGAGGCCATGGTTCATATCCATCTAACGCAAGCCTCTGCCTCGAATCGATCAGAACGGATCACGCTTCGAATCCATCGAAGCCAGTACTTACTTCGAGTCCATCGAGGAGAGATCCTTCGAATCCATATAGTTGTAGAAGCTTCGACTCCATTTGGAAACTGTCTTCGAATCCACTAAGTCCAGGCAGCGAAAATTATGGAGTCGACCTAGTAAAACCCGGAGGAAAAGCTGGATCAACCCGAGAAGTGCGCGCGCCACATCACCGTTTGCACGCATCAGCCATCGAGTCGACCCTATCGATTCGAAGGGATCGATTCGAACCACTTGTGTTCACCGGAAACGTAACCTTGAATCGATCATAACTCGAGATCTACAAGTCCAAATGCTATGAAATTTTCACAGTAGCTTGAGCACGTGTTGAAGAATGTTCACCCCAAATTTCAAGTCAATCGGACAATTTCTTGATCGATTCGAACGTAGCTTCGAATCGATCCCAAAGTGGGCCCGGATTTCAAAAAAGCGGGCATGTGGGCCCCCTGACGTACTAGAACTGATCTCCCTTCAATTTAGGCGAAATATCAGCCTCCTGCACCTATAAATAGACCCCTAGATCATTCAGAAAAGGGGTCGGATAATTTGGAGAACAAAAGAGCGCCCAGACTCTGCCAGATTTACTCCAGATCACCATTGCTGCCTTAGATTCAGATTATAATCATAAAGTCTGTTGTACTACGCAGTAGGAAATTGTAATCTTCAAACATCAAGCAATAAAACCATAAAAACCTTGGAGTGGACGTAGGCCGGAGATAGCCGAACCACTATAAATCGTGTGTCACTGTTCATTATTCCTGGATTGTTGTTTGTTGTTTACTTAGATTTGATGTTTGTGTTTGAATATTGCTGATTTATATTCATACACTGGTGCTTTCACAACACTTGGGGTTTGTGACCATTTTTGGCGCAAACACTTTGGTGCTTTCACTGAGAATTGAACTCAGGACCTACTACACCAGATTCAAAGTTTAGATTTAAAGTTTTAAGGATTCAGATTTGGCTCTACGATGACTCGACAAACAAGACAAAGAGCTGAGAGGAGCCAACAGGGAGGAAGTCAAGAGGCATCCTCCGGAGCTGGAGAAGGACAAGCTTCTATTTACATTACTAGAGACGAAATGGAAGCTATGACAAATTCATTGCAAGAGAGATTGTTGAAGAGTCAACAGGATATGTTGCAGACCTTCTTTGAACAGATGAGAGCGGCAGGGATGCAGAACTTAGGACCAGCCACAACGGCTGTTAATGTGGAACAAGGAACAAGGGTTGCAGAACCTAACAGAGAACAGAATACAGAGCCAGAGGGCAATCAACAAGGGCTTGGGGGCAGGCCCGTAGGATCCAATGCAGGAGGACCTTTAGAGGGAGTTCAACAGGCTAGGGCCAACGTTGCTGCTAGTGAGCCACATGAAGAATATGTGCCGGAGTTCCCTCGGGATCACGGGGGGCAACCCGTGACAAACAACGCTGGATTAATGGAAATCATTAGGAAGACTATGCGTGGAGGTTCGACCAATAGAGATTTGGAAGGGGTGAACAGGAGTCCGTTCGCTCGAGAAATCAGGATAGCTCAGAATCCACCTAAGTTCAAGTTACCTAGCGTGGAAGTATATAATGGAAAGGCTGACCCGACTGATCACTTGATGAGATACACTAGACACATGGAAGTGCTGGGGGCATCGGAGGAAGTGATGGCCAGATGTTTCCCTTTATACTTAACAGACCTAGCGGCAATGTGGTTTAGGCAGCTGGAAGAAGGATCTATCAGGACTTGGAGGGAATTGGTGGATAGGTTTTTGGGACAGTTTCGGGTTCATATCAAAAGACCTAAGAACGTGATGACGTTAACATCGGTAAAGCAAAGAACGGATGAATCACTTAGAGCATTTTTAACTCGATTTAATGCGGCGGTTGCTTCGGTGGATCGGCCGGATCCATCGATGGTTTTGATGGCGGCAGTATCGGGAGTCAGAGAGGATTCAGATTTTAAGGTATCTTTAGTACGAGACCCACCACTGGATCTTGGAGAATTCTTCCATGAAGCTGAAAGGTTCCTTCGGCAAGAAGACGCATGTACTGATTTAAAGTTAAAGGAGGTGAATTTGACCGGGGGTGGAGGACCATCCGACGGAAGCTCGGATAAAGATAAAGGAAAAAGGAAGCTGGACGAAAACTCTGAAAAAGCTAGGAAGCGATGGAAGGATCCAAGGTTTTCCACATACACAGAATTAAACGAGACACTAGAGCGGATATACATGGAAACTCGGAATCGCCTTCCTTACCGGAGGCTGGCTAGGAGAGAACCATCCGAGCGGGAGAGGGCATCAGGAAAGCATTGTCTCTTCCACGATTTGGACGGGCATGATACCAATAGCTGCAGGCACCTAAAGGACATAATTGAGGAGCATGTGAGGAATGGACAGTTGAGGCAGTATGTTGGGGCTCGGAATGCAGTGGTGGAGCAGGAGCAACCACCGTCTACCCCAAACCATGAGGATATGATGCACAGGAATAATGGTTGATTGGTCATCAATTGATCAGGATAATATGAAATAAGTAACAAACCATTGGCGAGCGACCGAGTCATTTACACATGTATGGGGACGGAGATAGCCCTAGGCATGCTCTGAGTGATGATAAACCGCAAAGCCATGGTTTGCGAAATCTGTCTTTTGTTTTTGGATTGGACGCTTAGTTTTCTGGTTTGGTTTTTGGAGTTTGGATTGAACTCCTGATTTTGCTTGTTTATCTGGTTTTGGCATTCATTCGGATGATTGTTCTCCGTTTTGGATGATGGTTTCGATTTTTGATATGGATTTCTGGTTTTCCGATTTGATTTGGATTTTGGATTGGATCTTGATTGGGTTCTTTTTGGTTTTTGATAAACGGTCGTCAGGTATGGATTATGCCTGGCAAGGGGTGAGTCGTTCTGCCCGAACGCGGTAAAGTGACTCATTCAGGCCGTCGAGTATGGACTATGCTCGGCAAGGGTCCGGAGTGACCAGGATTCGGCCTAGGACTTAGGCCACCTATTATCGATTATTGTTTCAGGTCGTTGAGTATGGACTATGCTCAACAAGGGTCCGTAGTGACCAGGATTCGGCTTAGGACTTAAGCCACGGCATTACTTACGCCCAGGGACACTGGGCCACGGTCGTCATGTGTGGATTGCGCTTGGCAAGAACCCGGAGAGGTTAGCTCAACGTCCAGGGACACTGGACCACGGTCGTCAGGTGTGGATTGCACTTGGCAAGAACCCGGAGAGGTTAGCTCAACGTCCAGGGACACTGGACCACGGTCATCAGGTGTGGATTGCGCTTGGCAAGAACCCGGAGAGGTTAGCTCAACGTCCAGGGACACTGGACCACGGTCGTCAGGTATGGGTAGCGCTTGGCAAGAACCCGGAGAGGTTAGCTCAACGTCCAGGGACACTGGACCATGGTCGTCAGGTGTGGATTGCGCTTGGCAAGAGCCCAGAGAGGTTATGGATTTGGATATCGACCCGGAGAGGTCCTGGATTCGGTTATTGGCTATTGGATAAGGATGGATTAGGATTCGGTCGTCGGGTTCAAACGGATATGGATTTGGCTAAGGCTTTGGTTATTGGGTTTGGAGTTGGGCATCGACTCCGAGCAGTCAAGGATGATGCACTTGGATGATATGGCTATGGACTTTGGATATCAGATACGGAACTATTCAAAACACGCCTTCTTATCATAAGGCATGTTTTGGGGGGCAAATGTTATCCCGCTTTTTGGTCAAAGCCGGAATATCAAACTAATCGACAAGAAAGGATGGGTATCAGGGTTGGAAGTCGATTAGAGATAGGGTTGTGATCGATGTCGTCAAAATTTGACCGGACTCTGATCAGGACGGAATCGATTGGAGATGATGATGAGGACTAGGAGAGGCTACGTTACAAGTTTCAGGTTAATCGGAGTTTATACGAAGGAGATACGATCGATACAAGGTAGGAAGAATGTGTTGTTCGAATCGATCATTTCCATACCCACACCTCAGTTCGAATCCAGAGACCTCACACCCATATAGTTCGGATCCACCAGCTTCGAATCCATCACGTTCGACTCCATCTACTTCGTACCCATCAGAGTGGACCCTATGGAACAAGCTTTAGTTCGAATCCATAGGAGTCACTATACTTCGAATCGATCCTGTGCCTCGCTTCGAATCCACCAGGACGAGGCCATGGTTCGTATCCATCTAACGCAAGCATCTGCCTCGAATCGATCAGAACGGATCACGCTCCGAATCCATCGAAGCCAGTACTTACTTCGAGTCCATCGAGGAGAGATCCTTCGAATCCATATAGTTGTAGAAGCTTCGACTCCATTTGGAAACTGTCTTCGAATCCACTAAGTCCAGGCAGCGAAAATTATGGAGTCGACCCAGTAAAACCCGGAGGAAAAGTTGGATCAACCCGAGAAGTGCGCGCACCACATCACCATTTGCACGCATCAGCCATCGAGTCGACCCTATCGATTCGAAGGGATCGATTCGAACCACTTGTGTTCACCGGAAACGTAACCTTAAATCGATCATAACTCGAGATCTACAAGTCCAAATGCTATAAAATTTTCACAGTAGCTTGAGCACGTGTTGAAGAATGTTCACCCCAATTTTCAAGTCAATCGGACAATTTCTTGATCGATTCGAACGTAGCTTCGAATCGATCCCAAAGTGGGCCCGGATTTCTAGAAAGCGGGCATGTGGGCCCCCTGACGTACTGGAACTGATCTCCCTTCAATTTAGGCGAAATATCAGCCTCCTGCACCTATAAATAGACCCCCAGATCATTCAGAAAAGGGGTCAGATAATTTGGAGAACAAAAGAGCGCCCAGACTCTGCCAGATTTACTCCAGATCACCATTGCTGCCTTAGATTCAAATTATAATCATAAAGTCTGTTGTACTACGCAGTAGGAAATTGTAATCTTCAAACATCAAGCAATAAAACCATAAAAACCTTGGAGTGGACGTAGGCCGGAGATAGCCGAACCACTATAAATCGTGTGTCACTGTTCATTATTCCTGGATTGCTGTTTGTTGTTTACTTAGATTTGATGTTTGTGTTTGAATATTGCTGATTTATATTCATACACTGGTGCTTTCACAACACTTGGGGTTTGTGACCATTTTTGGCGCAAACACTTACAAAGCTAGGCTAGTTGGAAAAGGATTTCGTCAAATTCAAGGTGTTGATTATGACAAGACCTTTTTACTTATAGCCATGTTTAAGTCCATTCGGATTATATTAGCCATTGTTGAATTCCATGACTATGAAATATGGAAAATGGATGTAAAGTCGGATTTCCAAAATGGTGATTTAGAAGAAACCGTTTATATGTCACAGCTTGAGGGTTTTGTGGTTAGTGGGAGTAAAGACAAGGCTTGCAAGTTATTAAAGTCCATTTATGGACGTAAACAAGCTTCAAGGAGTTGGAATAAGTATTTTGATAAAGTAATCAAATAGTATTGTTTTTATTAGAACACAGAGGAAAAGTGCGTATAAAGAAAGGAACAGAGCAACACTATGGTATTCTTAGTACTTTATGTCAATGATCTATTATTGATTGGCAATGACACTTTGTTGTTGCAACCAGTGAAAGGTTGGTTTTCAAAGAATTTCTCCATGAAGGATTTGGGAGAAGCAGCCTATATACTTCATATTAAGATATATAGAGATATATCTAAGAGGCTGTTGGGATTGTCCTAATCCATATAGATAGATACCATACTGGGGAGGTTCGATATGAAGAATTCTAAGCATGGGAACGTTTTAACGTAGTCTGGAATCGTACTTTCTAAGAAGGAGGCTCCTCATACCGATAAGGAGAAAGAGTTTATAAAGAGGATCCCTTATGCTTTAGGCATAGGATCCACAGTGTATGTTAAGCTATGTACTAGACTGGATATGGCATACGCATTAGGATGTGTAAGCCGATACCAGTTTAATCATGAAGAAAAACATTGGATGACCATAAAATGTATACTTAAGTATTTAAGAAATACTAAGGACTTATTCCTTATATATGGGAATGGAGACCTCCTTATGAAGGTGTATATGGATTTGACCTTTCAAAGTGATATAAATGATAGTAAATCGGTGTTTGGTTATGTCTTTATGCTTAACGGCTAAGCCATTAGTTAGAAAAGTTCCAAGTAATAAACAGTTGTTGATTCCACGATGGAGGCCAAGTACATCGCCCTCAATGAAGCAGTTAAAGAGGCAGTCTGGATGCGCAAGTTTTGAGTGAGCTCGAAGTGATTCCCGATACCGATAACCCTATGGCATTGTTCTGTGATAATAATGTGGTAATACATATCACAAAGGAGTCCAAATCACACAAGAAGTCACAAAATATTCTTTGGAAGTTCCACCTCATTAAATAATTCATAGAGAAGAAAGAGGTCATGATACAAAGGGTAGATACCTAGGACAACATAGCAGATCCATTCACCAAGGGTTTAGCTCGGTCGGCTCTCAAGAGGCTGATTGAAGGGATGGGATTGAGATTCCATAGTTGGCCCCAAATGCAAGTAGGAGATTGATAGAGTTAGAGGTATGCCTTAGGAGCAATTCTGTAATTTATTGTAAATTAATTAACTCTATAATCAATTCTCGTGCATAATAAAGGTGTTTTCTTTCTATTATATATTTGTTATAACATGCTATAAATAATTAAAATATATTTAACAGAAAGTCCATAAACGGTATGTTTTGTGATAGTAGTTACAAAGTGTCAACTCAAGTCAACTCAAAGTCAAAATCTCTGGCTAAAGCTGTTCGGTTATAATTGTTATTAGTGAACCAAGGACTTAGTGTTTGGATTATAGAGTTGAATACGGACAAGAATTTTGACCAGTGTCGTCCATAAGTCCAAAGTGAAATATTTTTTACGAAAGGAATTGGTATAAATAATAATCAATACTGAATAACACTTAACAAAGTAAAATTGGATTTTTACCAAAACCAAGTTAGCGATAAATTTGGCCAAAATTTTACACCACTTGCTAAGTGACATGTGAACGTTAATATTTGAATAGTTCAATATTAATCACTTATCAAATTTACACCTAACAAGTCACACAACCGAAACGATGAATATTCCTTTGACCAAACAATTTAATTAATTTGTAACTGTTATAAATTAATTTAATTAATTAATATTTATGAAATATTGATTATAAATTTGATTTTGATTTGATGAAAAAATATTACTAAATGTATTTATAATAATTATAAATAAATTAATCGATATACGATATTGATAAGCATTAAATTGGATTTAATTGCATAATATTTAGTTCAGACTCTAAATGGGTTTAAAGCCTATGAAGTGGGCTTGTATGATCATCTCCATGAAAGGGAAATAGGTGCGGCCTAATGAGGTGAAAGAGAAGCTTTGAAATGGAGGGCTAAGATGGAAGGAGAATAGATAAAAAGATTAGATCCAAACTTTTCTCCTTCTCTTCCTCTATATAAAGATCTCTACCCTCATCTTTTGGAGGACTTTTGAACCCTTCATATCATCTCTATTTCTGGATGACCTCATACCCTCCATCCCCTTTTCATATCAATTTCAAATCAAATCAGATTCAATGCTAATCAATAGTTATGGCCAATGGTTCATAGACTAGCAATTTGCTTGATTGGAATCAGTTCGAGGATTAGATCTCATTGTTTCAAGGTGTGCTTACGAACTTTGGCTATACGGTATATTCCTAACATGTTTATAAAAGATAATCTACATTTATAATGTCTATTTTATATATTATATTGTTTGTTTTGAGATGATTCCAACATGTAAATATATTGTCACAATTTTGATTGGTTGTATGTATATGTACATATGTTTTAAATTTTTTTATGATAATTCATCTATATGCAGCACGACTTAATATAAAAAAAAAGATTTTTTATTATTTAAATAATTTAATATAATGTGCGTGTATATTTATATTTATAGTTTATAGTTTAAATACTAAATTATACTTATGTAAAATATGAAAATATAATTGTATACCTAATGTTTAATAAGTATAATATTTTTGGTAGGAAGAAAATATTTTTTTATATTTATATATTATTTTAAATTATATTTAAATAAATTAATCATATAAATAATTATATAAATACATATATGTATTATAAAATATGTTTTATATTTTATAAAATTAAACTAGTATATATTAGCTGAAAATAAATAAACATTTTTTTATAATTTTAAATATTTAAATATAAACCAAAAAATTAAAAATGATTTTTAAATTGTTTTAAATTATAAAATTTTCATTTAAAATTTTACTAGAAATTTTAAATTCAAAGTTAGTTTCGAATTTTTTTTATTAATTTTAATAATTTTATTATGGTTTTATAATAATAACAATATATTATAAAATTTAAAATTTAAAAAAAAAATCTGAGCTATGTGCATGACTAGGTGATTATATATATGATATAAATTCTTTTATGATTTTATTTGTATTAACATATATGTATTATTATTCATATGTATATTTAATATATACACACACATATATATATATTATATTTATCCATGTATTATCTTTGGCCCTACAAAAAATTATTATATTTAATTTATTTTATATTAACTTAAACATGTTTATATTGTTATAAATATATACATATTATTAATATTTTGTACTTATGTTTATATATATACACATATTTATATAGAATTATATAAATAATATTATATTTTATACATATATATAAATATATTTTGTAATATTTTATATACGAAAGTAAAAGTGTATATACATACATACATTTAGATAATATATTTGCATATTGAATGAGCTAATGTATCCATTGCGATGTAAATTCTAACATCTATACACGGGCATATTATAACTTGGACAGTTGGTATGTTACGCATGCACACATAGTGTATATGATACACTTATATATAAATAATATAACATAAATTAAATATATTATTTTACAAATTTAAATAAAATGAAGATTTTATTTAAAAGAAATTTAGAGATGTTCTAAATAAATTAGACTTTATAGGCCCAATAAAGATCTAATATGGTAAAAAAATTGTAATTCACTTATAACTTCTGGTACGAGATGGCCCAATTTCAACGAACCCAACATCCAAAAGTAGGGTAATCATAATACAAGTCTATCGTGAAGTATACAATTGTAATAAATGTAATAACAATAACATCGGCCTAGTAATAACATGCATAACATAGCAATGAAAGACAACTAAAAAATATAAATTCATACCCGTCATTACTGATAGGTGAAGTCCACTACAATCATCTATTGTGGTCCAATGATTTCCTTCAAGGGTTCAAGATAAATAGAGTTGATACCTAATTGTACCATAGACCCTGAGCCACATCCTCAGTGATGGGTCTCGTGTAAATCTCACTGTACCCTCTGAAGCAAGCTTTGGTGACATGTGACCTACCCTATATACTTGAAACCTAGTCCCAACAACAAATTTAGTCAGTACTCAAATGTAACTTAGAGCTCAAGCCACATCTTCGGTGATGGGTCTCCTGTAGATCTCACCATACCTTCGGAAGAAAGCTTTGGTTATATATCATCTACTCTAAATGCCTGAGACATTTGTGGATCACATCGTACCCTTTGAAACAAGCTTTGGTGATATATAATCCCGTAGTAGATGATTATCATCATCCCCCCAGGACATCGTGGATTTCTCAAATAACTTGTGTACGCCTCTATTTAAAAGAGAACGACGGTCGAGTCTCATGTAATACGCTTTTAGTACCACAAAGGAATATCGATGCCTTATATATATACACACACACACACACGCACACGCACACACATATCAAATATAACATCACGTATGGTCACTACTAAAAGACCAATATGGTGTATGAACATTAATATAAGATCAATACTATGTAGAGTCACTAATATAGGACCAATACAATTATCAAACTATATGTACTCCAAGGTCAAAGCCCAAAGGTACCGATTTACTCCACACGATCGAACATGCTCGTCAGACATGATCGTGGCCAATCACTATGACAATCTTGTGCTCGATCATTGTTGGTCCCGTAGGAATCGTTTAACAATCGTATTTGGATCTCAAGCTTCACCTTGCATTCTACCTCCCTAAGAAGCCTATAATCTCCCCCGAAGTCATGCTAAAACTCTACACGAACCTGCAACCAAAATAGGAGAAGAACCCCCACTTAAATGGCACTTGACCTGAGCTTTACTACCTAGGTCAGTGCACCACCAGTCTAGTGGTGGTCTACCATCGGTTGACCATTGGTAGCCTATCATAGGCAATAAAGCCTGGCGTAGGTGCCTCATGATTGCTAAGACCTCCAATTCGCGTGTCATTTCCTCCGTTGCTTCGCCTGATGAGCCGCCTTGTGCCTTTCAAGCCTGCCTCTACCCATGGAATCCTCTCCGTAGTTCATTTTTTAATGTTTTGAAAGTAGTTCCTTATGTGTCCAAAAACTGACTTCGACATGAAATCCACTCTTTGCACGTGTAGAGTTCAACATGCGAATTTAGCGACTCGGCCTCCTCTAACACGCCAAAACAACATAACCAGTCGTTCTACCATGTGTGATGCCTACTTATATGCCCATACACCCATTTGTGTATGCTTATACATACATGAACACACAACCACACTATTACTATATTGATAGAGTTAGGGTATGCCCTCGGGGCAATTATGTAATTTGTTACATATCTAACTCGTTGACCAATCTAATTCAAAATAAAAAGGTGTTGTCTTTTGTAACAACCCGTAATTTGCGATAATTTAAAATATTAAATTAGATAAGTTTTGGAGTTTGATGTTGTGAAAATTAAAAAAAATTAAGATTTAATAATAAGAATATAACTAGAATAAATTGTAATAGTATTAATTTAAGGTAATTGATAACTACTTTAAATGTAATTCCCATTTAATTGAAATGATTAAAAAGTTATAATTGGTTATAGATTGTAAATTAATTGTAATAATATGTATTAATTGATAATTGGATTAAAGGAGTACTTGATAATTTAAATGTTGTATTAATTAATGAAATAGTATGTAATTAATTGTGATTGAATAAAATTAGTGTTGTGTAAGTAGTTATAACATTTGTGCGTAGATAATAAACTTATAAATGTGATCAAATTAAGTAAAAGGTGACAATTGTCATTTTTTACCTATTTATTTAATCTGTTGAACTAAATTGGAAATTAGTTGCAATTAATGTAATTAAATTTATGTTAATGCAAATTAGGATGATAATTGTAGAATATTAAGGCAATAAGATGTAAACCAATGTTAACTATTTCCATAAGTAATGAATGATTGAATAAAAAGATTTAAATCAAATTAAAACAAATTTATTGGCATAAAATTTTAATTAATTGGATTTTATTTACAATGGAAACTGAACACTATAATTAGTGTAATATTTAACACTGAATTGATATGTAAATTTGTTTTAAATTATTGTATATGTCTAAGTAATCAAAAATGACAAAAAATTTTAGTTATTAAATTTGAATTGAAAAAGCGATTTAATCAATTTAATAGTAATTTATTTAATTAACGTGAAAATAGCCATTTTGGCCACTGGCTCAGATTTCGACGAAACCAGTTACATCGGATCCGTAACGGTGAATTATTGTAGAATTTCAAGTTTCGTAGCGATCGGACTTGTCGTTTGATCGTACGAGCTTGAAACGCACAGAAATCAATTTAATGGAATTCAATTGAAATAAGCTGATTTTAAAGCTAACTTCTTTATACGATGGAATTAGGACTTGAAATCTATTCCATTGAATTTAGAAATATCGAAAACAGCTATTTTGACATATGGGACGACCCATTTTCGTTTCGGGAACGAAACGGGCTTTTACGGGTCGTTTATCGTTCCAGTCCAAATCGATCGTGTCCATTCTTTCTATTTTCAGATCTGCCTGTATATAGGCTGTTATAAACCCTAATTATTTCTCATCTCTTATATTCTGTACATACTCTTCCCCATATGCTTATCTTCTCATGTCAGATAACCTAATTGCAATTCCAAATCTTATCAAAAATCTAAACTACTTGAAAAATTCAAATAAAATATGAAATTGGAAGCTCTCGAGGATACAAATCTACGTCTAGTGTTTTTTTTGCAAATGATGCTCAAGTCAACCAAAAATCATGGTCAAAGCTTAAAATCATGAAACCCTAATCCAAATTGGGTATTTCTGATTCACGAATCGATTGGCAAAATCAAGATATGGGTATTGGAGAGTTCGTCGCAGGCAGAAGTTTGATGGTGGTCGTGGGGTCTATCATGGTCGAAGTCGTTCGATTTTGAGGATTTAGGGTTTCAAAACCCTAGATTCTTGGGTGGCGGCGCACGTCGTTAGGGGCATGCGGAGGTGGTGTCGTGACCGCTGGAGGTGCGGCGGAGGATGAGAAACATGATGGTGGTGGTTGGCGATCAGCTAGCGGTCGGAGGCACACGAATTTGGTGGTCAAAGGTGGTTGATTTCAGCGTGTTGGATTCAGGTATTCACGGCATGGGATAAAGGAGGAGGTGACATGTTTGCGTAGTATTGGTCGTTATTATTATTTTTTATTTTAAATTTTATTGTCGAATGTTCTAATTTGTATAACTTTTGCATACGAGCTCGGTTTCACGTGCGGTTTGTTTCGTTAGAATCGTATCGAAATTACTGACAGTTTGGAACTGGTTTGGATGAATTCTGAGACTGATGAAATTTGGACCCTAATTTGGATTTCAAATCGACTTGAAATCAAAAGTGAGTGTTTTAACTCGCTTACAACTACTAAATTTTCTTATGTTAGTAAAATTGATTTTATGATGCAATTAGAAATTGATTGGTTGATGTTTGGTATATTTAAATTGTCATTTCAGTTAAATCTGACTTTTACTGAATACTATCGCTATTAATTTAATATTAAATTTTAAATTGCCAGTTAATACCCGTTGTTGATAATATGTCGCTTGTTATTTGTTTCCTGGGGATTTGACCAAGCAACTAGTACTCGGCAATAAGTGCTCGGCATCAGAGAGTGTCCGGCATCTAGGAGTGTTCGGCGAAGCACTTGCCATCCAGGAGTGTTCGGCGAAGCAACTGTCATCCATGAGTACTCGGCGTAGTACTCGGCATCCATAGTGTCCGGCGTCCAGGAGTGTTCGGCGTAGTACTCAGCAGTGTTCGGCGTCAACTGGCACTCAACGTCAACCAACGCTCGGCATCAAGATTGCTCGGCACCAAGACTGCTCGGCATACGAGACTGCTCGGCATACGAGAGCACTCGACATCAAGAGCACTCGGCATCGAGACTACTCGGCGTAGTACTCGGCAACAAGGGTACTCGGCGTCAAGTAGTGTTCGGCATCAACTGGCACTCGGCAACAACCTATGCTCAGCGTCAACTAGTGTTCGGCATCCCATGGTACTCGGCATCCGGAGTACTCGGCATCCAGAGGCACTCGGCGTCAGTAGAACTCGGCGATAGGATAACTCGGCAACGAGAGCGTTCGGCATTCAGAAGGCATTCAGTATGCACAACTACACAAGGTAACGATATCATTCGACCTACATACATTGATCGGTCAAGAGCTTCGAACAGAGATACGCTCGACTTCACTACAACCATCCTACACTTCCCATACATCAGAAGCACCGTTCGGCATGGGAAGGACCGTTCGGCATGGAAGCGTTCGGCGTACCTGGTTCGGCATGCAGCGCCTGGGCTAGAGCATTCGGCTATCAAGCCCACTTGGGTAGTCCACCCCACTTTTGCCTATAAATAGAGGGGCAGGGTCATAGTGAAATGGATCCTTTTTTGGGAGAGAAAACACCGGGGAGACTCTGCCATTTTCAAGACTCATCTTCTCTACTTAACAACTTCATTCAAGCATTTGATTCACGAATTGTATTTGTAATCAACTATAAAGAAGATCAATAAAGTTTAACCTCAAAGTGGACGTAGGCAATTACGCTGAACCACTATAAATTTGGTGTTCTTACTTTCTGTATTTAGATTAGCACTGTCTTCTCTGTTTAATTTGATTTCATCACTTATATCTCTTCACAATCTTCTTCTATGAGGTTAGTGACCAATTTTGGTGCTAACACTTTGGTGCTTTCACTGAGAGTGCTATTCTCAGACCTCAAGGATCTGCTTTGAAGCTACTGGATTGAACAAATCCCCCAAAGAAGATCCGACTCACTGATAGGACATCCGTTGATTCTACTCAGAGTTCATACCAATAACTCTACAATGGCAAGACCACGTACCAGGTCAGCTTCTCATAATGCGGATGCCCGCGAGACTGCTAGCGTGCAACAAGCAGGACCTAGCAATCAACCAGCGATCCCGAGCGCAGGGATTGCCGCTCAAGAACAGACTCCAGTTGTCACCAGAGTAGAGTTCAATGACTTGATGAGAGAACTTAGGGAAAGCAGGAGACAACTGGGGGAACAGATGCAAGCTAATGCCAACCTGATGGCACAACTCACTCAACAGCAGCAACAGAATACTGGGGGCAATCCCGCTGCTTACTCCTCATCTGACAGCTCAACTTCCTCTGATGAACCTCCCAGGCGCAGACGCCATAAGACTGATGCTGCGCGAGCAGATGCTGCTGTTCGAACAGCTGGAGACCGCGACCAAGCAAGAGCTGGAAGCTTCAGGACCGGGATACAGATGGAAGATAGAGGCCCAGATCATCAAAATGCTAACGATGTCGAACCTCAGGATGCACGATTGGCAGATCGCCAAGAGAGGAGGCATCAGCATGGACTGGCGCGTAGAACGGACTCCAACCTTCCGCCTTCCATACAGACACCCGATCTGACAGTCATGATCAGGCAATTGATGAAAGAGAATCAGGGCTTATCGATGATGACTGGGGAGTGTCAAGAAGTCATACTCCGTTCACGGATGTTGTGTTGCAAGCGGCGTACCCCAAGAAGTTTAGTATGCCTACTATTCCTGCATATGAAGGAAAGACTGACCCTAGACAACATGTCATGAGGTACGAATGGATGATGGATTCAGCCAGAGCGAATGATGCCACCAAGTGTAGGTGCTTTCCGATTACTCTATCTGGGATCGCTACTATGTGGTTCACGCGACTTCCTCCGCGATCCGTATCAAATTTCGAGGAGTTGGCAAAGAAGTTTATTGAGCAGTTCAGGATACACACTACGCGCCCAAATGACGTGATGTCTCTGTCAAGTGTAATCCAAAATCCTGGGGAATCGTTGAAGGAATATTTGCAAAGATTCCACGTGGCAGCAACTGAAGTCAGTAATCCCAATGACCATGCAATTCTGATGGCTGTAATGAGAGGTGTGGATCCAGACTCTGAGTTTGGAGACTGGCTGGCAGGAAAACCTCCAGCTACGCTAGATCGTTTCTACTCTAAGGCACACCAGTTCATAAGAAGAGAGGAAGCTAGGTGGGTACGACGAGATAAGGCGCCAGGGCCTGTCCAAGAGTCAATAAAGAGCAACGTCGCTGTGAAGCAATCGGGAGACAGCTCGGGAAAGGTCCAAGTCAGCGTCCAGAACAAACCTGGGCAACCCAAGGAGTCCGGAGGAAGGAGTCAAGGGAAAAGAAAAGAAGCAGGAAAGTGGAAGTCGAGAATTCCAAGCTACAGCGAATACACTCCACTAAACGCCCCACTTGAGAACATTTACCTATCCACCTGCAATACTTTTCAGTACAGAAAACCACGTCCAAAAGAATCAACTGAAGAACAGAAGCGGACCGGGAAATATTGTCGCTTCCATGAGACTTATGGACACAATACGGAAGAATGTAGACACTTGCACGACGCTATCGAAAAGTTGATCAGGCAGAAGAAATTGCAGGAATTTGTGAAGGATCCACAAGAAGGAGGACAGGGGACGTCCAACCCAGGTCGCGCACCAGCTCCACGTCATCCCGAGGAGCCTGCCCGGACCGTGGGTAGACTGGTCATAAATACAATTATCGGCGGGCCTCACCCCACGGATAAGAATTGGCAGGAGATGGAGCGATATGCAAGTTCCTTGAAGCATGCAGATTTTGAGTGTTGTTCGAACATGGAGGACGGAGCCCCTGCTAAGAAGCAGCGCGTAATGACAGACGATATTGTGTTCAGAAGCAGAGACGCTGATCAGGTAGAGGCTCCAACCATCGACCCCATGGTCATATCTGCAACGATCGGACCAGCATACGTAAAAAGAATTTTGATTGATTCTGGGAGTTCAGTCAACATCATCTTCAAGAAGGCCTACGATCAAATGAAGCTAGAAACAAAAGACTTGAAACCATCCAAAGCTCGCATCCACGGCTTTAACGGCGCTTCAACTGATGCAGTGGGATATGTCGAGTTACCAGTCGAACTGGGACAAGGCGAGCGTAGGAGAGTGCGAATTCTACCCTTTGTAGTGTTGGATGTGGACTCTCCGTATAACGTTTTCTTGGGCCGGCCAACCCTGGCGGAGTTTAGGGCAGCGTTAGCCCCGTGGTGTTTAACTTTGAAGTTCCCGACTGACAAAGGAGTAGGCGTTGTTCACGGCGATCAAGCAGCTGGTCGTTCCTGTTATGTGGCCGAGCTCCGAGAGGCCCACCGGAGGGAGAAAGGAAAGGTTGCGGACAATCCCGTCCGCATCCTCAATGCGGATAATTGACAAGTAGTGCCCGAGCCCTGGCTCGGGCATAGTTCTCGGATCTACGGAGATATAGATCCAAGAGACGACGATGAGAAACCCAGGGAAGAGAAGGCGGCACCGGCTGAATTAACAGTTGACATTTCAGTTAGCCGTGACGACCCTTCGCGAATACTGAAGATCGGATCACAGTTAGGCCCCGCAATGACTGAAGACCTTAGCGACTTCCTCCGGGCGAACCTTGATGTTTTCGCCTGGACGCATTCTGATATGTGTGGGATTTCTCCCGCCATCACGAGCCATATTTTGAACGTAGACTCAAAATACGTCCCAGTCAAGCAAAAAAGGAGAGGAATGGATCCGGAGAGATCCGCCGCTCTTGGAGAGGAGGTGGACAAACTCAAAGCAAATGGGTTCGTCCGCGACGCCCTCTACCCGGAATGGGTCTCCAACCCCGTGCTAGTAAAGAAGGCGAATGGGAAATGGAGGACTTGCGTAGATTATTCCGACTTGAACAAAGCGTGCCCTAAGGACAGTTTCCCGTTGCCTAGGATCGATCAGTTGGTCGATTCCGCCGCAGGACACGAGTTACTGTCATTCATGGATGCGTACTCAGGATACAACCAAATCCCAATGCATATTCCGGACCAAGAACACACCAGCTTCGTTACAAATGTCGGGTTGTATTGCTATGTAGTGATGCCCTTTGGATTGAAGAATGCTGGAGCAACTTACCAACGTCCGGTGAATCGAATGTTCAAGGACCAGCTGAGTAAAACCATGGAAGTCTATGTGGATGACATGCTCGTGAAGTCACGACGGTCAAACGACCACATTCAAGACTTGGCTGAAATGTTCGACATACTCAGGTTTTATGGCATGAAGATCAACCCGTTGAAGTGTTCTTTCGGCGTTGCATCAGGGAAGTTTTTGGGATTCATCGTCAATGCCAGGGGAATCGAAGCCAATCCAGAAAAGATCCAAGCTATTCGAGATGTACAAGCGCCCAGGACTATAAAGCAGAAAGGAAAGAGAAATTTTGAATGGACGTCTAGCTGTGAGGAAGCATTCCGGAATTTGGTAAGGCATATGGAGAGCCCACCAATGCTATCTAAACTAGTTGACCATGAGATGTTGTACGTTTACTTTGCTATATCCCCTCATGCGATAAGCGCAGCTTTGGTTCGTGAGGAGGATCGAGTCCAGAAGCCGGTGTATTATGTTAGCAAGCGTTTAACGGGGGCAGAGAGGAATTACCCAAAAATCGAGAAATTGGCTTATTGCTTGGTGATTGCATCACGCAAGCTGCGTCCATACTTTCAAGCGCATTCAATCGGTGTTTATACCGATCAACCCCTGAGGCAGGTACTCCAACGACCGAAAACTTCTGAAGATTGCTAAAATGGAACATCGAGTTGAGTCAATTCGATATCGCGTACTTACCACGGAGAGCCATCCGAGGGCAAGCGTTAGCAGACTTCATCGCTGAATTTACCATACCCATCAAACCGGACGATCACGACATCATTCCCCCCGTTCGATGGAAATTATACACTGACGGTGCAGCAAACGACCGTTGCTCCGGCGCGGGCGTAGTTCTTGTAACTCCAGAAAACCGATCGATCTGTTATGCCTTGAAGCTCGATTTCCCGGCTACAAATAACGAAGCCGAATATGAAGCACTGATCGCTGGCTTGAAACTCATCAGGGAACTTGGGATCGAATCAGTCGAAATCTTTTGTGACTCGCAGTTGGTGGTTTACCAAGTACGAGGAGACTACCAAGCAAAGGGACGGAAGCTTGCTCCGTACCTTATTCAGGTCCAAGAACTACCCACAAGTCCGCGACCGGCCACACTCCGTTCGCCTTGGCATACGGCTCTGAAGCCGTTATACCCGTGGAACTTGAAGTTCCATCGCACCGAGTGACATACTATGACCCCAAGATGAACCAAAACCTCTTGCTGGAATCACTGGACTGCATCGACGAAAAGCGTGAAGAAGCTGAATTAAGGGCGGCGGCGCACAGACATCGAGTCAAGCGTTACTACGACGGCAGAGTCCGCCCAAGAATCTTTCACGTGGGTGATCTCGTTCTGAAACGAGTCTTCCCGGTACCATCAAGCATGAATCCCAGCTGGGAAGGTCCATACGCCATTGAACGGAAGCTTGGAGAAGGAACATTCAAGCTAGCGACCGTTGATGGCGCGACACTCCCCCGAGCATGGAACAGGGAACATTTGCGGCACTATTACATTTAGCATGTTTTCCTTTCTTGTTGTAGGCACTGTTATTTCCTGCATGTTTCCATTCAATAATGACTTAGTTTCCTTGTGAAAGTTGTAATCAAGCAATTCAGTTGATTTTCATTAATAAAGGCTTGAAGCCATATTTTCTATGAAATTTCTATATCTCTTAATTGGATGATAAATTACGTTATCATTTACGACATGCAGACTCGTACGAACGATTTCAAATCTCCGAATCCCCAGAGTGCGGAGCGGAGTACTCTAAGTCCCCAGAGCGCGGACTAGAGTATAAACGATTTCAAATCTCCGAATCCCCAGAGTGCGGAGCGGAGTACTCTAAGTCCCCAAAGCGCGGACTAGAGTATAAACGATTTCAAATCTCCGAATCCCCAGAGTGCGGAGCGGAGTACTCTAAGTCCCCAGAGCGCGGACTAGAGTATAAACGATTTCCAATCTCCGAATCCCCAGAGTGCGGAGCGGAGTACTCTAAGTCCCCAAAGCGCGGACTAGAGTATAAACGATTTCAAATCTCCGAATCCCCAGAGTGCGAAGCGGAGTACTCTAAGTCCCCAGAGTGCGGACTAGAGTATAAACGATTTCAAATCTCCGAATCCCCAGAGTGCGGAGCGGAGTACTCTAAGTCCCCAGAGCGCGGACTAGAGTATAAACGATTTCCAATCTCCGAATCCCCAGAGTGCGGAGCGGAGTACTCTAAGTCCCCAGAGCGCGGACTAGAGTATAAACGATTTCAAATCTCCGAATCCCCAGAGTGCGGAGCGGAGTACTCTAAGTCCCCAGAGCGCGGACTAGCGTATAAACGATTTCAAATCTCCGAATCCCCAGAGTGCGGAGCGGAGTACTCTAAGTCCCAGAGCGCGGACTAGCATATAAACGATTTCCAATCTCCGAATCCCCAGAGTGCGGAGCGGAGTACTCTAAGTCCCCAGAGCGCGGACTAGCGTACGAACGATTTCAAATCTCCGAATCCCCAGAGTGCGGAGCGGAGTACTCTAAGTCCCCAGAGCGCGGACTAGAGTATAAACGATTTCCAATCTCCGAATCCCCAGAGTGCGGAGCGGAGTACTCTAAGTCCCCAGAGCGCGGACTAGAGTATAAACGATTTCAAATCTCCGAATCCCCAGAGTGCGGAGCGGAGTACTCTAAGTCCCCAGAGCGCGGACTAGAGTATAAACGATTTCCAATCTCCGAATCCCCAGAGTGCGGAGCGGAGTACTCTAAGTCCCCAGAGCACGGACTAGAGTATAAACGATTTCAAATCTCCGAATCCCCAGAGTGCGGAGCGGAGTACTCTAAGTCCCCAGAGCGTGGACTAGAGTATAAACGATTTCAAATCTCTGAACCCCTAGAGTGCGGAGCGGAGTACTCTAAGTCCCCAGAGCGCGGACTAGAGTATAAACGATTTCCAATCTCCGAATCCCCAGAGTGTGGAGCGGAGTACTCTAAGTCCCCAGAGCGCGGACTAGAGTATAAACGATTTCAAATCTCCGAATCCCCAGAGTGCGGAGCGGAGTACTCTAAGTCCCCAGAGCGCGGACTAGCGTATAAACGATTTCAAATCTCCGAATCCCCAGAGTGCGGAGCGGAGTACTCTAAGTCCCCAGAGCGCGGACTAGCATATAAACGATTTCCAATCTCCGAATCCCCAGAGTGCGGAGCGGAGTACTCTAAGTCCCCAGAGCGCGGACTAGCGTACGAACGATTTCAAATCTCCGAATCCCCAGAGTGCGGAGCGGAGTACTCTAAGTCCCCAAAGCGCGGACTAGAGTATAAACGATTTCCAATCTCCGAATCCCCAGAGTGCGGAGCGGAGTACTCTAAGTCCCCAGAGCGCGGACTAGAGTATAAACGATTTCAAATCTCCGAATCCCCAGAGTGCGGAGCGGAGTACTCTAAGTCCCCAGAGCGCGGACTAGAGTATAAACGATTTCAAATCTCCGAATCCCCAGAGTGCGGAGCGGAGTACTCTAAGTCCCCAGAGCGCGGACTAGAGTATAAACGATTTCCAATCTCCGAATCCCCAGAGTGCGGAGCGGAGTACTCTAAGTCCCCAGAGCGCGGACTAGAGTATAAACGATTTCAAATCTCCGAATCCCCAGAGTGCGGAGCGGAGTACTCTAAGTCCCCAGAGCGCGGACTAGCGTATAAACGATTTCAAATCTCCGAATCCCCAGAGTGCGGAGCGGAGTACTCTAAGTCCCCAGAGCGCGGACTAGCGTATAAACGATTTCCAATCTCCGAATCCCCAGAGTGTAGAGCGGAGTACTCTAAGTCCCCAGAGCGCGGACTAGCGTACGAACGATTTCAAATCTCCGAATCCCCAGAGTGCGGAGCGGAGTACTCTAAGTCCCCAGAGCGTGGACTAGAGTATAAACGATTTCCAATCTCCGAATCCCCAGAGTACGGAGCGGAGTACTCTAAGTCCCCAGAGCGCGGACTAGAGTATAAACGATTTCCAATCTCTGATTCCCCAGAGTGCGGAGCGGAGTACTCTAAGTCCCCAGAGCGCAGACTAGAGTATAAACGATTTCCAATCCCCGGATCCCCAGAGTGCGGAACGGAGAACTCTAAGTCCCCAGAGCGCGGACTAGAGTATGAACAGTCTCAAGCCTCCAAGTCCTCGGAGCACAGTGTCAGCAAACCAAATAAAGACAAGAGAATCATTCAAACAAAAAGAAACTAAAATTTTATTCGATAAGTCCAAAACGGGGATACATGATCACTCCTACAAAATTCAGACCTCTCTATACAAACTGCAAGTTGTGAAAGATAAAAGCAACTACAAGACTTAAGCAAAAAACTCGTTGAACGAGTGTATCGATTATTTCTTCGACTTCTTCTTTTTGTCTTCCTTTTATGTTTCCGACGACTCCTCTCCCTCACGTTTTTTCTTGGACTTTTTGCTTGCTAGAGAAACAGAGTCTGGAGTAGGAGACGGAACATCTAGTGGTTTGGACCTGCCCGGGAGAATGATTTTCAAAGGTCTGTTCCGCGGGTCAGTGAGTTCCAGTATTTCAGACTCGACTTTGACTTTGACTTTTCTTTTCTCCTCGTCGGCAAGACGGTCCTTCATGCTCATCTCTGAAGTATGCTCAGAGGTGCCAGTGATTTTAATTTCATCGCTTCCTTCGGCAGGAGACGAAGTATCAAGTTTGTCATCATCAAGCGCCCCGATCACTTGAGCGTCTGGACCGGGAGTTACTCCTGCGTGAGCAACGTCGCTTGTTTTCTCTGCTTCCTCCTTGGCGTCATCGCTCCTCGGAGTTGGCTCGGCGTCAGAACGACCTACATAAAAATATAAGAAATGGGCGTTAGAACGAATAACCATTGCTGAAAAATGACGGGATCTCTTCAACTTCTAGAGAAAGAAGAATTTCCTACCAGGATCCGGTTGGCTATCGGTGGCGCACGGGGTTTCACCCTCCAGGATAGGTGACAGCACATGAACGCCAAGCCTGGGATCTTCGGGATCATAACTGGCATGCTGCTCGAATGGATCAAGTGTCGACCGACCAGCCGATTGAGCAGCATAAGGAGCGGCGATGTGAGGAGTAGTAGCGTCGGCCTCTGACGGGCCGGCTTCGTCGTTCTTCTCTTTCGAAGGGGAAGAGCCTTTGCCATAAAGAGCCAATGCTGCGGATAAATCCGATGGCTCATTCCCCCTCAGGAACTCCTTCACCAATGCATCCTCGTCGACCTCTTCGGAGCCTGAATCGACTTTCCTGATCTTTATCAGAGTTTCCCATGCCTCAGCCAGGGATTCGAGGTAGCCGTCGCCCAAGAATGTTAAGTCACGGTGCATAAGGACGCGGGCTCCGTACTCGGCGATCAACGGGTCAAACATACTTTTGACCTCTTCCCTGCCGGCCTCTGCGGCCGCCTCAAGGCGAGAATCAAGCTCCTCCACAGCCATTCTTTTGCCCTCCTCACGGGCCTCATCCTTCATTTTCTCGACCCCGGCAAGTTCACCGTCGAGCTTTGTCTTCAGGAGTCGGGTAGCAACAATCTCATCACAATACCACTGTGATTCTTCCTGAGCAGCTATTTTGTCTTCTTTCTCCTTGGAGAGTTGTTCTTTCAGCTCTTTGACTTGAGTAGCGAGCGCGTCCCTTTCTTTTTAGACAGAGTCTTTTTCTAGGGCAAGGGCGCCGCTGCGCTGAACTGCTTCGTCAAGCTCCCTTTTGTGAGCCACCTCTAAGCGAGTAACTGCCTCAGCAGTATTTTTCGCACCTTGTTCAGCGGCTTCTAGCTTTGACTTATACGAAGCGAGCTCTTCGTCTTGGAGTTTAATGATTTTCTTATCGCTGTCAGCCTCCAGATTCAGACGGTCAATCTCATGTTGACGCTCGACAGATACTTCCAAGATCTTCTCCACCAAGTGCATGAATGCGTCATGTTGAACATAGACGTCATTGTTGCAGGCAATGGCACTTTGCTTCACGTGCCCAGGAATGTGATGGATGGCTGGGAGGAATTTCAGGCCGTCAAAACAGATTTTCGGAAACTTGGCCTTAAGGTCGACCATCTTTTCCGCAACAGTTGGGTCCACGGCAGGAATAGGAGGAGGAGGCCTTGAGAATTCCGTTCTTTTACGTTGCTCTCGAACTTGCCTCGTACTCGATGAACTGGAATGTTGTTCTCGAGCAGCATCAGAATGATAACCCTTCTGCAAAGACTTCTCTTTATCCGGCTCAGTTGGATGAGGAAGATCACGGGACTGGGAAGAATGAGAGTGTGCTTTCTTGCGGTGAGACGACTCGCGAGGACAATTGTCCCTATCTTCATAATCACCTCGGTCCCTGCGTCTGCCTGAACCGGAATCTCGTCCGGAGTGATGGAATATAGAAGACCCCTGAAGGCGATCAAGTCCGTGAGAGCGGCCCATATCACCTGCAAAGAATGGAGATAACAACGAGTTAAGGAGAATACACAAATTAAAAAGACTTGAAGTATATTATGGAATGCGCATGTGCATGTGTGTCCTAGTGTTCCCCCCGACGGACCCGTTCGTTTATCTTTGCTAATCGGAGTGTTGTCTCCTTGAGCCGGGAGTTGAACTCCTACATTGCCTCTAGCGGGCGAAGAGAATTTGAGGGCTTCAGGATCATCAAACCCGTAATTAAGTATGTCTTTGGGAATAGAAAGGTTCGATAGGCCCCTCAAGGAGCTCTCCAGATGCTGCGAAGAAGCCTCTTTCTCAGGTGGAATAAGTGTGACTTTTGAGGTGCCACCAACTTTCTCCTTTTGAACCGTATATTTCAACTTCTTCTTTCCCTTCGAGGGGGAGGATGATGTCTCAATATCCTGAACTTCGATTGCCGGATTCCAAGCGGGACCCACGTTCTCGCCCTGAGTTTCGGGGGCATCATCCTCTTTGTGCTCGCCTTCTTCGTGCGTGTCGGGAGCGCGACGCGACGACGGTCCGGCAAGTTTTTTCCCTTTACCAGATGGAGGTTTGGGAATTGTAACACCTTCTGGAAGGCTGATCCGACGACCAGGGGCTAGCAAGCCGAACCCCGACATCGATTCATTTGAAATGATAGTCCGGATGTCACGATCCTCAGCAGGAAGAGCTCTAATGGCTTCAACAGCCTCAGAATATCCTCGGCCTTCCGGACGCGGGTTGATACCTGAAAAGATGAAATGAAGAGTTAGGAAAAGCATGACTCCAATTAAATACGAATAACGATTCAGCAGAGAGACTTACTGCCTTCAACCCATCTCCTAGCAAAGCCAGACGGGCAGCGCACATAGAACCATTCCTGTTTGTACAGGGCGAATTTGCTACATGCCCCTGTCAAGATCTGGCACTTGTGGTATGGCTCGAGAAACATAAAGGAAGGACTGTCTTTCCGTCTCTTAAACATATAAATGTATCTGATATCACCAGGGGTTGGAGGTCTGGAGAAGACAACCATGAAAAGTAGATAAGTCCCGTATAGAAATGCATGGCCGTTCGGGTGCAGCTGCGACGGAGCTATATCTATGTACTGCAGTACATCCCGGAGAAATAAGTTAAATGGAGGCACGCTGCCCATCCAACACATAAACTTGTTGCAGGTAGTATACCCGACTGGGGGCAGATGAGGGCGATCGTGTCTTGAAGGAACTAACACGTCGGCAAAAGGAATCCCGTGAATAGAACATATCCGTCGCAGAGCAGCTTCGTTGATCTTCGAGGCTTGAGAATCGATCGGATTGTCTAGTAAGATGGTTGCCTCCAGAGCATCAGGCGCCAAGTTATGTGCGGGAGAGGTTGACGGGTTAGAAGTATCTGCGGCTCCTTGCCTCGATGACGGCCCAGGCCTGTCGGATATGGTGGCGGAGCTAGATTTTCTCGACATCCCAAATAAATAAATAAGTGCTTGAGAGAGCTATACTCAAAAAACGTTGAATGTTAGAATTAGCAACACGAGTTTTCCCCCCCACGTGGTGTGTGAACTAGTGAAAACAATTGTGTACAAGCATTGAGATTTTAAAGATATAATGATTAGCTTCGAATCGCCGCCTTCGAAGACCGTCATCGCTGACCGTCCCAAAAAGCTTGCCTTGAGGCGATTACAGTTCCAGATTCAGAAAACATATGATTTATGAAGTGTCCGGCGTAAGTCTAATTTGACATTTATATCGTTCGGCATTTAAATGTTGTTCGGCATGCATCTTGGTTCGGTCAAGTCATAGTCAAGTGTTCGGCTAAAGTCCTGGCCCGGCTAAAAGCCTCGTTCGGTTAAAGACATTGTCCAGTCAAAGGTTCTATTCGGCATTAAAATTGTTCGGCATGTATATGTTTGTTCGGCATATAACTACTGTTCGACATGTCTAAGTCCTGTTCGGTGTATATGTGCGTTCGGCGTGACTAAGTCCTGTTCGGTGTATATGTGCGTTCGGCGTGACTAAGTCCTGTTCGGTGTATACGTTCGTTCGGCATGTCTAAGTACTGATCGGCACGATAGTTGTTCGGCGATTATGTCTTTCGGCTAAAGGTTATTCAGCGAATGCGTCTATTCGGCATTAGGGTAGTGTTCGGCTTAAGTTCGTTCGGCTAGAGTAGAGCTCCGCCTTAGATCATAACTCCACCCTGCTCCCACTCCATTTACGCCGAACGACAGAGACAGATCGCCCGACGAAGGTTACGCCGTTCGACTCCCCATCTACCTTTTTCTTCTTCCAATCTTGATCAGCGCAAAGGAGCTAGGCTCAACTCCCGTGCACCGTTCGGCAATTCCAAACGAGTGAACCACTCCCACTAGCCACGCGTTTACAACTAAAGGAAATACTCTATTTCCATAAGGTGAACCTAAAATGGAAGTAGTGCAATTGTTAGAGGAAGGATACCTAATTCGACGATCGAAGTTGAGAATGGATTATATAGGCTTTATATCTGATAGGATTGCAAATCTCTAAGAGTGATAATAAAGAAGACGTAAAAGAAAATGGTGGAAGGGCGCCTGGTTATATAGAGGGAGGTAGAAGACGAAGAGGCTATACCCGGTAGAACCGGTCAATACCAGAGCGTTCGACACACGAGGTACGCTCGGCTTCGAACGTATCGTTCGGCATCCCAACCTTGTTCGTCTCGCACCTCCTTCGCTAACATTCTTGAAGAGGTACCTCCGAGGTAGATTGTACCAGATTCAAAGCGCATCACGTTCGGCCACGCAATACACTTTGGGGGGCAAGTGTTTCCTGGGGATTTGACCAGGCAACTAGTACTCGGTAATAAGTGCTCGGCATCAGAGAGTGTCCGGCATCTAGGAGTGTTCGGCGAAGCACTTGCCATCCAGGAGTGTTCGGCGAAGCAACTGTCATCCATGAGTACTCGGCGTAGTACTCGGCATCCATAGTGTCCGGCGTCCAGGAGTGTTCGGCGTAGTACTCAGCAGTGTTCGGCGTCAACTGGCACTCAACGTCAACCAACGCTCGGCATCAAGATTGCTCGGCACCAAGACTGCTCGGCATACGAGACTGCTCGGCATACGAGAGCACTCGACATCAAGAGCACTCGGCATCGAGACTACTCGGCGTAGTACTCGGCAACAAGGGTACTCGGCGTCAAGTAGTGTTCGGCATCAACTGGCACTCGGCAACAACCTATGCTCAGCGTCAACTAGTGTTCGGCATCCCATGGTACTCGGCATCCGGAGTACTCGGCATCCGGAGTACTCGGCATCCAGAGGCACTCGGCGTCAGTAGAACTCGGCGATAGGATAACTCGGCAACGAGAGCGTTGGCATTCAGAAGGCATTCAGTATGCACAACTACACAAGGTAACGATATCATTCGACCTACATACATTGATCGGTCAAGAGCTTCGAACAGAGATACGCTCGACTTCACTGCAACCATCCTACACTTCCCATACATCAGAAGCACCGTTCGGCATGGGAAGGACCGTTCGGCATGGAAGCGTTCGGCGTACCTGGTTCGGCATGCAGCGCCTGGGCTAGAGCATTCGGCTATCAAGCCCACTTAGGTAGTCCAGCCTACTTTTGCCTATAAATAGAGGGGCAGGGTCACAGTGAAATGGATCCTTTTTTGGGAGAGAAAACACCGGGGAGACTCTGCCATTTTCAAGACTCATCTTCTCTACTTAACAACTTCATTCAAGCATTTGATTCACGAATTGTATTTATAATCAACTATAAAGAAGATCAATAAAGTTTAACCTCAAAGTGGACGTAGGCAATTACGCTGAACCACTATAAATTTGGTGTTCTTACTTTCTGTATTTAGATTAGCACTGTCTTCTCTGTTTAATTAGATTTCATCACTTATATCTCTTCACAATCTTCTTCTACGAGGTTAGTGACCAATTTTGGTGCTAACATTATTGTTAATGATTGGTTTGAATGATGATTGTGATGGATGTTGATTGTTAATACTGGATGATTGGATGTTATATTTTATTTTGTTTTAACACTGCAAGTTCCCTATGGGTTGAAATGATTCATACCCGAACGATCTGATAGATTAGGGGGAATTGTTATGAGTTGAAATGATAGACTTAAGCGATTTCATGGATTTGTAATTAAATTTGGGATTGCGAGTTGAAATGATATATATCCGTGAATATAAAATATTTGCGAATTGAAATGATAAATATCTGTATCACTTGACCATAGGGTAGAGAATTATATACGGACACCGGATTGGTTCAATTAAATGAATTGAAATCCTTAAATTTTGAATTTAGTTAGATGATATTTTGAAGAAAAATTTGATTTATATAAACTAAATTATTTTTGAAAATCCGAATTTTAAAAGTTGAAATTAGAATTGGTTTAAATCAAAATTTTAAAGTTAGATTTGAAGTATAAATAAAATTTATCGAAATTGAGTTATCGAAATATTTGAATATTTAAACTTCGAAATCTGGTAAATTTGAAATAGTTTGAATTTATAGTTCGAACATGGATTTGAGAATCAATATTGATTTAATGGTTTAAAGATGTGTCGAAATGAAAGAAACAGTACAATTTGATAATAATTTCAAATTTATTATTTTAATAGAAACAGTTTAAATATATTATTCTTGAATCCTGATTACTAAGATTTTCAAACTATTAAACTAATTTAATCTATTTTAATAAATTTAAAACTATTTCAACTTATTTTAATCTATTTTATCTATTTAAATCCAATTTAATCTATTTTAACCTATTTTAAACTAATTACCCATTTTTAAATCATTTTAAATCTATTTAATCTATTTTAAATTTATTTAAATCCTTTTAAATCTATTAAATCTATTTTAAATTTATTTAAATCATTTTAGATCTATTTAATCTATTTTAAATTTATTTAAATCATTTTAAATCTATCTAAAACTATTTTAATCTATTTTAAACTATTTTAGAGTACTTTAACTATTTAAAAATTTATTTTAAACTATGCTAAGCTATTTAAACTATTTATAACTATCTAAACTATTTTCTAAATTTCAGACGGTGTAAAATGGAGTGTTCATATTTAAATCCTTGATTTAAAAGCGAATATGGTTAAATGATGTTATAACCTAAGTTGGGATTTAAATGATATTTTCTGGTGGAATGAAATATTTGATTGAATATGATGATTTTGAAATGAGATTTAACCTATTTTGTCGATATGATTTCGAAAGTGAATATGATTTTTGAAAGTAATATGTTTGAATTGAATATGATATTTTAATATCAATTAAGAAACAATTTTGGAAATTTAAAAGAACCATTCGTTGTTAAATAAGCGTTTGGTTGTTAAAGAGACCGGGATCGTACTCTCTGCCAATACCGAAAACCACTTTAACAACTGTATACATGGTGGATATTCCAGAATGAAGTAGGATGGATTGGCGAACGATTCTATATGATGTATTTATGTAACCCTGACCCCCGTGAGTCTGCTAAGATGTGACTAAAACAGGAGCTATACCGGGCCAAGTGAGGTCGCACCTCCGATCGGGCACATTTCTTTGATACCATACTATTACTTTGTGATTGATTTGGTGGCCACCCCTCGATTTTATTATGGGAGTGTGTTCCGAGGTGGCGGTAGTAGCTGCTATGCGTTACCACCAGTCCGGGAGTGCAAATGATAGAATCCTACCCTGGCATTGCCTCGAGTGCCGTGTTCACATGCCGTATCGCATCTTCTACAAGTTTGTTTTGTACCGTACCTATGGAGTGCCCTCTGGGTAAACCACCGGGTTGGTGGAGCTTACGGTACTGTATAGACTACGGAAATATATAAAATGTGCTAAGGGGGATATGGGTAACGCCTTAACGCTATTTTAATTTTTTACTTTATTGTAGACACTATTATAATAGCGTATTGTACTATGTATGTTGATAGTTTAACGGATCCTTAGGAGATGGAATCCCAAACATCTCTTGAGTTATTGCACTCACATTAGACACTGGATAGGGGATGTCATACCCCGTAAACATCTCCGACGCCGTCCCACACTCATATTATTTACTTTTGATTTAACTTACATAAAATCTTTTAGTTCTGACTCGATTGTTTTGTCTTTTCATTTCGCTCGGGTCAGTCTGAGCTTTTCAGTGTATCAAAGACTGCTTCTGGAGGACGAAGACGAAGAGTTAGCACTGTTATTATCTATTTTATTACTGCTTCTGGAGGACGAAGATGAAGAGTTAGCACTGTTATTATCTATTTTATTAATTCCACTGCATCATGTTGTGCCGCTGCATTATTTATTTATTACTGCTCTATGTACTCTGATTCTGTATTGTAAAAGTGTAATCAAATGTTATTTGTAAAACAGCTTCATGAACTGTTTATTTAATTATTATATTTTGTCATTCCGCTATGAGATTCTATGTTGTTTTCTTTCTTTCCTCTGCTTTTTCTTATTTACCCCACAATAATCTACCCTTTTGAATGGTTTGAGTTGGCATGTGTGTCGATTTAAAACCGTCCAAAAAGGTGGGTCGTTATCAGAGCTTTGGTTTAGCGATAACCTAAGCTTTGTGGGGTCTGACTCATATAAAATAGGGTAGGAATACCCTAGAATGAGTCGCTGAGTGTATATATATGAGAGAGCGTATTAGTTAGTGTTATAAAAGTTTTGTATTGTGTTAATTTGTTCTTTTTAGTATTTATAAATTCTGGTCGATACATGGGACGCTATGGCATCGATAGGGATTTCTAAACACTTAATAAGGCAGACCGACACAATATTGTTTTGAAATATAGGTAAATGAAATAATTTTGGCCTAGTATATATTTTGTATATATAAGAATTTTTTTTATAAATGATATAGCTAGATGTAATATATTTGTTTGTTAGGAAATGAAATTTATAAATATTTGTTGCAAAATGGGATAGCAAATAAAGTGAATATAAATTTTAAAATTTAGAACTTAGGTTCCGGGGTTTTGAATTTGTTTTCAAAGGATTTTGGAATATAATATTAGTATTAATTGGAAGGAAATATGTTATGTACTCCCCTCTCTGTCGCTGGAAAATAATTTCGGGGATGAGTTTATGCATCATCGATTTTCATTTCCGAGTTTCAAAGTGGGAAGACGACTGTAGTAGTTTTACTGCACATTTGTTTTGATAAACAAATCTTAATTTTAATTTCTGAAGTTTGATTTTGTATATATAAGATATGAGTATATTTATTATTTTAAAATGATTTGAAGGGAAACCTGGTATTTAGTTCTTAAGTTTCTGTAAATTAGAAATTTCAATTATTGTAATGAATGAAATCTTAACCATTTAATAATTAGTAACTTCTAAGATGTGTAAATGAAAACTAGATGCTAAGTGATTAATGAAAATATAAGAAATTGAAAATTTGTAAACTGTAAATCTAAAGGATATGAAAATAAGAAATGGTAACTATTGAACATTTTGTTAACCAAATAAACAAGATAAACTTGTGTAACATTTTATTGCATTCTAAAAGATATCTATATATGTTAGCACCAAAATTGGTCACTAACCTCGTTGAGAAAGATTTTGTAGAGAGGTAAATGATGAAAGTAAACTTAAACAAAGATCAATATGCTAAATTGAATGCAAAGACGAGAACACCAGATTTATAGTGGTTCGGCGTAACTGCCTACGTCCACTTTGAGGTTAATCTTTATTGCTTCACTTGATAATTGATTACAGATACAATCCGTTTGCCAACTACTTGAATACAATTGCTAAGTAGAGAGGATGAGTCTTGAAAGCGGCAGAGTCTCCCCAGTGTTCTCGAAAAAGATCCATTTTACTGTGCCCCTACCTCTCTATTTATAGACAAAGATGGGTTGGACTTCCCTGGCGGGCCTGGCAGCCGAATACCTTGGCCCAAATGGAGTGGTCACTGTATGCCGAACCGAACAGGCCGAACGGTCGGATGCCGAACCATCCTCTTCATGCCGAACGATGCGCTTGTTGTGTGGGAAAAGTAGGCCGAGTAACAATCGAAGCCGGTCATGCTGGGAAGAATGCCGAGCCATCTTTGACTGCCGAACGTCCTTGGTATGCCAAACGATAAGCTGGCCGAGCGATGTCTCTGGCCGATCGATATCTTGATCGAACGAAGTCTCTGGCCGAACGATATCTTGACCGAACGAGGTCTCTGGCCGAACAATGCCTTTGGCCTAACCAATATCTTGGCCGAACGAGGTCTCTGGCCGAACGATGCCTTTGGCAGAACCAATATCTTGGCCGAACGAGGTCTCTAGCCGAACGATGCCTTTTGGCCGAAGAAAGGCTTTGGCCGAACAATGCCTTTGGCCGAGCGCTCCTGGATGTCGAGCGTTCCTGAATGACGGTTGCAAAGAGATGCCAAACGATCCAGTTGGGCCGAACGGTGGATATGCCGAGTACTAAGTTGCCTGGCCAAATCTCCAGGAAACACTTGCCCCCTAAAGTGTATTACGTGACCGAACGTGATACGCTTTGAATTACGTATCCTCCATGCTTCGCTTCGAACCATGGTTCATCACTCTTGGGGGTTGCTTTCTTTTGAATGCCAATTATGGAGGTGTGTGCCGAACGTACTGTAAATGCCGAACGACACAGTCGAAGCCGAACGTTCTGTGTGTGCCGAACGATACCTTCTTGACTGGCTTTACCGGTTATGGCCTCTTCAACTTCTTCTTCTTCCCTATAAAACCAGGCGTCCTCCCTCTTCCCCTCTTTTCCACTTTTATTTATGTTATTCTCCAAAAACTTGCAATTCTTGCCTGTTAATCGGATACTAAAAGCCTAATCAATCCTTCCCAAGTTTCGATCTACCGACTAGGTATTATCCCTTCTATCAAAATCCCTTCCATGATTAAACAGTTTCAATAAGAGACTTAGGTTTGTGCACTAGAACCGTAGCCGAGAGGGTAACGTGGATGGAGGAATCAAACTTTGATTAGGGTATCTTTAGGGCTGAATGATGTGAGGCGAGGAGAAATGACCAGGGATGATAGCACGTAGGAGTTGTTGGGTGATGTGTTGTAGTTCGGCTTAACTTCTTCGTGCCGAACGAGACCGGAAGAAAAGAAAGAATAGAGGAAGTGTTGGAGGCGATTAGGATGCCGAACGGCATGATCTGGGATGACTCGCTGAGCGACCTGTTCTTGTTGTTCGGTGTGGATGGAGGAGGAGAGGAGTGGAGATGTAGCCAAGGGTGGAGTACCGAACGTTAAGGCTCGGCATAACTCTGGTTCGGCGTGTCTTACCATACGCCGAACAGTGGAATGGAAGGCTAGGGTGGAGGCATGAATTAGTGGGAATGCCGAACGTTATCTTGGCCGAACAGAATCTTGGCCGAACGATGCTTTGCCGAGCGCTAACTTGTTCGAACGATAGTTAGGCCGAACGAGAATTTGGCCGAACAAGTTTTAGGCTGAACGGTAGCTTGGCCGAACAATCACAAATGCCGAACCATATCAAGGCCGAACAATGATAAATGCCGAAACATACTTAGGCCGAACAACGTGAATGCCAAACCATACTTAGGCCGATTAAACATAAATGTCGAACCATACTTAGGCCGAACAACACAAATGCCGAACCATATCAAGGCCGAACAATCATAAGTGCCGAACCAACAATTTCCTTGCCTAATCACATAACAAAACAAGGACAGGGACTCTAGCATACTAGCATATCAAACTGATCCGGACTATTAACTCCCTAGCTTCAGTAGACATAAACCTGAACTTAGATTGACATAATCAGATAACTTCTTTTAACGTTTTCTGAATCTGAAACCGTAATCACCATAAGGCAGGCTTTTGGAGACGGTCAGCAATGACGGTCTTCGAAGGTGATGGTTTGAAGCTCAGTTTTATACCAGTAACCTTGTGACTTTCAAATTTTCAACGCTTATACACGATTGATTGCACTAGTTCACAAACCACGTGGGGGGAATATTCGTGTTGTTAATTCTAACGCTGAACATTTTTCAAGTATAGTTCTCACAGGTGCTTTGCCAGATTCACTATTTATCGGAGATGTCTAAAAAATCTAGCTCCGCCACTATCTCAGATAGGCCCGGGCCGTCTTCAAAGCAAGAAGTCGCGGACACTTCAAATCTGTCGACTTCCCCCGCTCATAATTTAGCTCCTGATGCCCTGGAGGCATCGATTCTCTTGGATGATCCGATCGATTCACAGGCTTCGAAGATTAAAGAAGTCGCGCTTCGGCGAATATGCTCTATCCACGGAATCCCTTTCACCGACGTGTTGGTTCCGTCGAGGCATGATCGCCCACATCTGCCCCCAGTTGGATATACTGGCTGTAATAAGTTTATGTGCTGGATGAGCAGCGTGCCTCCATTCAATATATTTCTTCGGGACGTGTGCAATACATAGACATCGCCCCGTCGCAGCTGCATCCAAACGGCCATGCGTTCATATACGGGACCTACCTCCTTTTCATGGCCGTATTCTCTAGGCCTCCAACTCCCGGCGACATCAGATATATTTATATGATTAAGAGGCGGAAAGATAGCCCCTCCTTTGTGTTCCTCGAGCCGTACCACAAATGCCAAATTTTGACCGGAGCATGTAGCAAATTTGCCCTGTACAAACAGGAATGGTTCTATGTGTGTTGCCCTCCTGGTTTCGCGAGGAGATGGGTTGAAGGCAGTAAGTCTTTTCCTTGAGTCGACATTCGCGCTCTATCGGAGCTATGCCTTTTCTAACTTCTTGTTTCATCTTTTCAGGTATCAACCCATGTCCTGAGAGCCGAGGATATTCTGATACCGTCGAAGCCATTAGAGCTCTTTCTGCCGAGGAACGGGACATCCGAACCCTCATTTCAAATGATTCATTATCGAGATTCGGACTGTTAGCAGGAGGTCGCCGGATTAGCCTTCCTGAGGGTGTCTCCATTCCTAAGCCCGCATCCGGTAAAGGAAAAAAACTAGCTGAATCGTCATCATGCCATACCCTTGATGTACAGGAAGG
The DNA here is from genome assembly GCA_030737815.1 of Allium fistulosum. NCBI lineage: Eukaryota > Viridiplantae > Streptophyta > Magnoliopsida > Asparagales > Amaryllidaceae > Allium > Allium fistulosum. Next base: position 1,170,606,582 of record CM060902.1, on the reverse strand, counting down.
GGAGAAAATCAAAGAGAGTGAAGCTCCTGAAACACAAAGCGAGAATGTGGGTCCTACTCAGGATCCGCTGGTCGAAGTGCATGATATTGAAACATCATCTTCCCCTTCGAAGGGGAAAAAGAAATTGACGTATAAGATGAGGAAGGAAAAAGTTGGTGGAACTTCCAAAATTACCCTTGTCCCAGCGGAGAAAGTAGCTTCCTCACAACATCTAGAAAGTCCTCACAACGTATAAGTTTCATTCGCCTGCTAGAGGCGATACGGGAGTTCAAGCCCGAGTCCAGGAGATAATACTCTAATCAGTAGAGATAAAGGAACTGGTCCGTCGGGGGGAACACTAGGACACACACGCACACACGCACTTCACCAAACACTTCAATTTTTGCCATTACCTCGATTTTTCCTAACTCGATGTTATTTTTATTCTATGCAGGTGACATGGGGCACTCCCACGGGTTCAAACGCCTCCACGGTTCTTCTGTATTTCACCATCCGAGATGGCATTCAGGCTCCGGTAGATGTAGGGACAGAGACGATTACGAAGATCGAGACAATCGTCCTCGTGAGCCGTCTTATCGAAAGAAAACATATTCCCAGTCTTCATACTCTCGGGGTCCCCCTCCTCAAACTGAGCCAGACAGAGAAAAACTTCCGCAAAAGGGGTCTCAACCCGATGTTTCCCGAGATCAACATTCCGGTTCATCAAGCACACAGCAATCTCGGGAACATCGGAAGAGAACAAAACTTTCAAAGCCTCCTCCCCCTGTTACTACGGCTCACCCAACGATAGCAGAAAAGATGGTCGATCTTAAAGCTAAATTTCCCAAGATCTGCTTTTACGGCCTGAAGTTCCTCCCAGCTATTCATCACATTCCAGGACATGTCAAGCAGAGTGCCATCGCTTGCAACAACGACGTCTATGTTCAACATGACGCGTTCATACACTTGGTCGAAAAAGTCTTGGAAGTATCTGTTGAGCGCCAACAGGAGATTGACCGCTTGAAGCTATCTTCGACAAGGACATCATCAAGAATCAACATGAGGAGCTCGCCTCGTATAAGTCCAAGCTTGAAGCCGCAGAACAGAGTGCCAAGGAGACTGCAGAGGCCGTCGCTCATCTTGAGACGACCCATAAGAAAGAACTTGACATCGCAGTCTAACCCAGTGGGGTCCTAGCTTTGGAAAAAGATTCTATTCAAAAAGAAAGGGACACACTCGCCCTACAGGTCAAAGAGTTGAAGGAGCTACTCTCTAAGGAGAGGGAAGAGAAGATAGCGGCTCAAGAAGTGTCTCAACGATATTGTAACGAGATCGTCGATACACGTCTTTTAAAAGCAAAGCTCGATGATGAGCTGTCTAAGGTTGAGACGATGAAGAGCGAAGCCCATGAGGAGGGCAAAAGACTAGCTTCCGAGGAGAATGACTCCCGTCTTGAAGCAGCTGTAGAGGCCGGCAGAGAAGAAATCAAGTGTATGTTCGACCCACTAATAGCCGAATACAGTGCCCGTGTCCTCATGCACCGGGACTTGACCTTTTTAGGCGAGGGCTACCTTGAATCTTTGGCCGAGGCTTGGGAGACATTGATAAAGATTCGGCAGGTGGAATCGGGCGTCGAAGAGGTTGACGAGGAGGCTTTAGTGAGAGAGTTTCTCAGGGGGAATGAGCCATCAGATTTGTCCGCAGCTATGGCTCTCTTTGGTAAAGGCTCTTCCCCGTCAAAAAAGAAAGATGACGAAGCCGGTCCGTCTGGAACCGAGGCTGCAGCCCTTCCTCCTACTCAACCGGCTGATCGACTAGCACTTGACCCATTTGAGCAGCATGCCGGCTACGATCCGGAAGATCCCGGTCTCGGCGTTCATGTGATATCCCCTATTCTAGAGGGTGAAACTCCACGCGCAGCTGATTGCCAGCCAGAAACCGATATAAAACTCTTCTTCCAGAAGTCCAAAGATCTGTCGCTTTATGTTAGCGGTTATAGGTCCTAATGTTCGTTCTTTATGTTTTTATGCAGGCCGCTCTAATCCTGAACCAACTCCGAGGAGCGACGACGCCAAGGAGGAGGCAGGGAAAACAAGCGATGTCGCTCATGCGGGAGTAACTCCCGGCCCTGACGCTCAAGTGATCGGGGCGCTAGATGATGATAAGTTTGACACTTCATCTCCCGTTGAAGGGAGTGATGAAATCGAGATCACTGGCGCCTCAGAACATACTTCGAAGATGAGCATGAAGGAGCGACTCGCAGAAGAGAAGAAAAAGAAGGTCGAGATCAAGGTCGAGCCTCAAATACTGGAACTTACCGACCCGTTGAATAGGCCTCTGAAAGTCATTCTTCTCGGCAAATTCAAACCTCTGGATGTTCCTTCTCCCACTCCTGACTCCGCTTCTTTGGCAAGCAAAAATTCCAAGAGGAAGCGTGAGGGAGAGGAGTCATCTGAGAAAACAAAGGAAGACAAGAAGAAGCTGAAGAAATAGCCACTATACTCGTTCAACGAGATTTTGCTTAGGTCTTGTAACTACTTTTACTTTTTCGTTTCCGTAGTTTGTGTAGATAGATTTTTGACTCCATGTTTTTGAGGAGTAGTTGTGTAACCCTATTTTGAATTATTGAATAAAGTTTAGTTTCTTTGTCACTTGAACGATTCTTTTGCTTTTTTAGCTTTCTGTATAACTATGGTCGAAACTCAAGTTCTTATGAGTTGCGTAATTTCCCAATCCATTCTTACATTGTTCGAACATTCTTTGGAGTGGCATATTTCTCGTTTCACATTTTTGGGTACTTAGAATTTTTTCTAATCCGCGCTCCGGGTATTTAGAGTAATTCGGTCCGCATTCAGGGGACTCGGAGATTCGAATCGTCTATGCTCTAGTCCGCACTTCGGGGACTTAGAGTACTCCAGTCCGCGCTCAGGGGACTTGGAGATTGGAGTCGTTTATACTCTATTCCGCGCTCCGAGGACTTAGAGTACTCCGGTCCACACTCAGGGGTCTTGGAGATTCAAGTCATACTCTAGTCCGCGCTCCGGGGACTTAGAGTACTCCGGTCCGCACTCAGGGGTCTTGGAGATTCAAGTCGTTTATACTCTAGTCCGCGCTTTGGGGACTTAGAGTACTCCGGTCCGCACTCAGGGGTCTCGGAGATTCAAGTCGTTTATACTCTAGTCCGCGCTCTGGGACTTAGAGTACTCCGGTCTGCACTCAGGGGTCTCGGAGATTCAAGTCGTTTATACTCTAGTCCGCGCTCTGGGGACTTAGAGTACTCCGGTCCGCGCTCAGGGGACTCAGAGATTCAAGTCGTTTATACTCTAGTCCGCGCTCCGGGGACTTAGAGTACTCCAGTCCGTGCTCAAGGGACTCGGAGATTCAAGTCGTTTATACTCTAGTCCGCGCTCCGGGGACTTAGAGTACTCCGGTCCGCACTCAGGGGTCTCGGAGATTCAATTCGTTTATGCGAGTTCGTACATCATACGGAATAATGTAACTCCTGCAGTTCATCACCAGATTATAAGGTACAGAAACATTAATAATTCGTGAAACAGACGGCTTTAAGCCTTTATTAATGAAACAAACTAAATTGTCCAATTACACACTAAAAAGGAAACTAAGAATCAGCGGAATAAAAACATACAGCAAACAATTGTACCTAAAACAGGAAAGAAACAGGCTAAATTTAATAGCATCGCAAATGTTCACTGTTCCACGCTCGGGGGAGTGTCACGCCATCAACGGTCGCTAGCTTCAAAGTTCCCTCTCCAAGCTTCCATTCAACGACATATGGACCTTCCCAGTTGGGATTCATACGTGATGGTACCGGGAAAACTCGTTTCAAAACAAGATCACCCACATTAAAGATCCTTGGGCGGACTTTGTCGTCGTAATATCGCTTGACTCGGTGCCTATGTGCTGCCGCCCTTAGTTCAGCCTCTTCACGTTTTTCGTCGATGTAGTCCCGTGATTCCAACAAGAGATCCTGATTCGTCCTAGGATCATAATATGTCACTCGATGCGATGGAACTTCAAGCTCCATGGGTATAACGGCTTCCGAGCCGTATGCCAATGCGAATGGAGTGTGGCCAGTCGCGGACTTGTGGGTAGTTCTATAAGCCCATAATGCTGTTGGGAGTTCATCTACCCACTTGCCTCCGGCTTTTTCCAAACGCTTCTTCAGTATGGATTTGATTATTTTGTTTACAGCCTCGACTTGTCCGTTAGCTTTCGGATGTGCAACGGCGGCGAACTTCTTCTCAACGCCGTACTTTAAACAGAAATCTTTGAACTCTCTGCTTTCAAACTGCGTTCCGTTGTCCGTAATGATGGTTCGAGGGAGACCAAAGCGGCATATAATGTTTCGTACAACGAAATTAATGACCTTCTTAGAGGTGATTGTGGTTAAAGGTTCTGCCTCGGCCCATTTTGTGAAATAGTCGACTGCAACTATTGCGTATTTTGCACCACCTTTGGATATAGGCAAAGACCCGATTATGTCGATTCCCCAGATTGCGAATGGCCAGGGACTAACCATTTGTGTGAGTTCTATTGGTGGAGCTCTCGGGATTTTCGCATATCTTTGACACTTGTCACATTTTCTTGCGTAGTCTGCAGCGTCCCGATTTACAGTTTCCCAATAGTATCCGTAGCGGAGGATCTTTTTTGCTAGTGTCTGCCCCCTAGTATGGTCGCCACATTCTCCTTCATGAACCTCCTCCAAGACCCGCTTTGCCTCATCACGGGCAATGCACCGTAGTAAAGGGACAGAGAACCCTCTCCGATACATCACTTCGCCCTGCATCACATATCGAGCGGCTTTGCGAATGACCTGTCGTCTTTCGCTTCTTCTTTCGGGCAAAGTCCCGTTTAGCAGGTATCGTTTGAATGGGGTCATCCACGACTCCTCTTCGATTTCTGTTTCCAACGCAACATTGACTTCCATCATATCTATGCTTGGAGTGTGTAAGGTTTCAACGGGAACTAATCCCATCTGCTGCGCATCGCCAGTGCTTGCGAATTTGGCCAACGAGTCGGCTTCCTTGTTTTGTTCACGCGAGACATGCGAAATGTCATAATGTTCGAAGTTCGCCAATAGTTCCTGAACCAGAGCAAGGTATGGAGCAAGCTTTTGCCCCCTTGCTTGGTAGTCTCCTCGCACTTGGTACACCACAAGCTGCGAGTCATAAAAGATTTCAATTGATTTAACCCCGAGTTCTCCAATGAGTTTTAAGCCAGTAATCAGTGCTTCATATTCTGCTTCATTATTCGTAGCCAGGAAATTGAGCATCAAAGCGTAACAAATCGAATGATTTTCTGGAGTTACGAGAACTACACCAGCCCCGGAGCAACGGTCGTTTGATGCCCCATCGGTGTACAATTTCCATCGAATGGGGGGAATGCACTGTGATTATCTGGTTCGTCAGATACAGTTAATTCAGCGATGAAATCTGCTAATGCTTGCCCTTGTATGGCTCTTCGTGGCAGGTAGGTAATATCGAACTGACTCAACACGATATTCCATTTTAACATCCTTCCAGAAGTTTCTGGTCGTTGGAGTACCTACCGTAAGGGCTGATCGGTATAGAAACCGACCGAGTGTGCTTGAAAGTATGGACGCAGCTTACGTGATGCAATCACCAAGCAATAGGCCAATTTCTCAATTTTAGGATAATTTCTTTCTGCCTCCGTTGAACGTTTGCTAACACAATACACCGGCTTTTGGACTCGGTCCTAATCGCGGACCGAAGCCACGCTTATAGCGTGCGGGGATACAGCCAAGTATACATACATCATCTCGTGGTCTACTGGTTTCGACAGCACTGGAGGACTCTCCAAATGCCTCATCAGATCTCGGAACGCTTCCTCACAGTTGGATGTCCATTCGAAATTCCTCTTCCCTTTCTTTATTATATCGAAGAAAGGAATGCACTTGTCCGTGGCTCTGGATATAAATCGACTAAGCGCGGCCACCTTTCCATTCAAGCTTTGCAACTGTTTTATAGTTCTGGGCACTCGCACATCTCAAATAGCTTGAATCTTTTCCGGGTTAGCTTCAATTCCCCTAGCGTTAACAATGAATCCCAAAAACTTCCCCGACGCAACGCCGAAGGAACACTTCAGAGGGTTGATCTTCATCCCATAATATTTGAGTATATCGAACATCTCTGATAAGTCTCGAATGTGGTCGTTTGACTGTCGTGACTTCACGAGCATGTCATCCACATAGACTTCCATCGTTCTACCAATCTGGTCTTTGAACATTCGATTCACCAAACGCTGATAGGTCGCTCCCGCGTTTTTCAATCCGAAAGGCATCACTACATAGCAATATAGCCCAACGTCTGTGACGAAACTGGTGTGTTCCTGGTCCGGAATATGCATCGGGATCTGATCGTATCCCGAGTACGCATCCATGAATGACAACAACTTGTGTCCTGCAGTGGAGTCGACCAACTGATCAATCCTAGGCAATGGGAAACTGTCCTTGGGGCATGCTTTATTCAAATCGGAATAATCTACGCAAGTTCTCCATTTCCCGTTCGCCTTTTTCACCAGTACGGGGTTTGATACCCATTCAAGGTAGAGGGTGTCGCGGACGAATCCATTGGCTTTGAGTTTGTCCACCTCTTCTTTGAGAGCAGCGGACCTCTCCGGGTCCATCCCTCTCCTCTTTTGTTTAACCGGGGTGTACTTCGGGTCTATGTTCAACATATGACTCGTAATAGCGGGAGAAATCCCACACATGTCAGAATGTGTCCAATCAAAAACATCAAGATTCGCTCGGAGGAAATCACTGAGATCTTCAGTCATTGCGGGGCTAAATTGTGATTCGATCTTCAGTACTCGCGACGGATCGTCTCAGTGACTTAAATGTCAATTGTCAATTCAGCCGGCGCTGCCTTTTCTTCCCTGGGTTCCTCATCGTCGTCTCTCGGATCTATGTCTCTGTAGATCCGAGGATTATGCCCGAGCCAGGGCTCGGGCAATATTTGTCAATTGTCGGTATTATGGATGCGGACGGAATTGTCCACAGCCTTTCCTTTCTCCCTCCGATGGGCCTCTCGGAGCTCAGCCACATAACATGCACGGCCAGTCGCCTGGTTGCCATGAACAACATCTACTCCTTTGTCAGTTGGAAACTTCAAAGTCAAGCACCACGGGGCTAACGCTGCCCTAAACTCAGCCAGGGCCGGTCGACCCAAGAACACATTGTACGGAGAATCCACATCCAAAACTATGAAAGGTAGGATTCGCACCCTCCTTCGCTCACCTTGTCCCAGTTCAACTGGTAACTCAACATATCCCACTGCATCGGTCGCTGCGCCATTAAAGCCATGTATGCGAGCTTTAGACGGTTTCAAATCCTTCGTCTCCATCTTCATCTGGTCATAATCCTGTTTGAAGATGATATTGACTGAACTTCCACAATCAATCAAAATTCTCTTTACATACGCCGGCCCGATTGTCGCAGATATGACCATCGGGTCGATGGTAGGAGCCTTTACTTGATCAACATCTCTGCTCCTGAATACTATATCGTTTATCATCATGCGTAGCTGTTTAGCAGGGGTCCCATCCTCTACGTTGGAACAACACTCGAAGTCTGCGTGCTTTAGGGAACTAGCATACCGCTCCATCTCTTGCCAGTTCTTATCCGCAGGGTGAGGCCCGCCGATGATCGTGTTTATGACTAGTCTGCCCATAGTCCGGGCAGGCTCCTCGGGATGACGCGGAGCTGGTGCACGACCTGGATTGGATGTTCCATGTCCTCCTTCCTGCGGATTCTTTACAAACTCCTGTAACTTTTCTGCCTAATCAGCTTCTCTATAGCGTCGTGTAGGTGTCTGCACTCTTCAGTGTTATGCCTATAAGTCTCATGAAAGCGGTAGTACTTCTCGGTCCGCTTTTGTTCCTCGGTCGTCTCCTTTGGACGTGGCTTTCTGTACTGAAAGGTATTGCAGGTTGATAGGTAAATGTTCTCAAGAGATGCATTCAGCGGGGTGTACTCATTGTAGGTTGGAATTCTTGGCTTCCATTTCCCCGCTTCTCTCTTCTTCCTTTGATTTCTTCCTCCGGATTCCTTAGATTGCCCGGGCTTGTTCTGGACATTGACTTGAACTTTTCCCGAGTTTTCTTCGGACTGCTTCACAGCAATGTTGCTTTTCACGGACTCCAGGACCGGCCCCGGTGCCTTATCTCGCCTTACCCACCTGGCTTCCTCTCTTCTTATGAACTGATGTGCCTTTGAGTAAAAACGCTCTAGTGTAGTCGACGGTTTTCCTGCCAGCCAGTCTCCAAACTCTGAATCCGGATCCACACCTCGCATCACAGCCATAAGAATTGCATGATCATTGGGATTGGTGACTTCAGTCGCCGCAACATGGAATCTCTGTAAATAATCCTTCAATGATTCCCCAGGAGCCTGGATTACACTTGATAGAGACATCACGTCTTTTGGACGGGTAGTATGTATCCTGAACTGTTCTATAAACTTCTTCGCCAACTCCTCGAAACTGGATACTGATCGCGGAGGAAGTCGGGTGAACCACATGGTAGCGATCCCAGATAGAGATATTGGAAAGCACCTACACTTGGTTGCATCATTTGCTTTAGCTGAATCCATCATCCATTCGTACCTCATGACATGCTGTCTGGGATCAGTCTTTCCTTCATATGCCGGGATAGTTGGCATACTAAACTTTCTGGGGTACGCTGCCTGTAGAACAATGTCTGTGAACGGAGTATGACTTCTTGACACTCCCCAATCATCGTTTGATAAGCCTTGATTCTCTTTCATCAATTGTCTGATCATGGCTGTCAGGTCTGGTGTTTGTATGGAAGGTGGAAGGTTGGAATCTGTTCTACATGATTGATCAGGCTGACGCCTCCTCTGCTAGCGATCTGCCAAATGTGCATCTTGAGGTTCGACATCGTTGACATCTTGATGATCTGGGCCTCCAGCCTCCACCTGCACTCCAGCTCCTAAGTTTCCAGCTCCTGCTTGGTCACGGTCTCCAACTGTTCGGACATAAGCACCTGCCTACGTAGTTTCAGTCTTACGGCGTCTACGCCTGGGAGGTTCATCTGACGAAGTTGAGCTGTCGGATGAAGAATAAGGAGCAGGATTGCTCCTAGCATTCTGATGCTGTTGTTAAATGAGTTGTGCCATGAGGTTGGCGTTGGCTTGCATCTGCTCTCCGAGTTGTCTCCTGCTTTCCCTGAGTTCTCTCATCAAGTCGTTGAACTCTATTCTGGTGACAACCGGCATTTGGTCCTGGGCGGTAGTCCCTGCACCTAGAATTGCTTGCTGATTGCTAGGCCCTGCTTGTTGTACGCTAGCAGTCTCGTGGGCGTCCGCGTTATGAGAGGCTGATTTGGTATGTGGTCTTGCCATTGTACAATTATTGGTATGAACTCTGAGTAGAATCAACGGACGTCCTACGAATGAATCGGATCTTCTTTTGGGGATTTATTCAATCCAGTAGCTTCAAAGCAGATCCTTGAGGTCTGAGAATTCGGTTCTCAGTGAAAGCACCAAAGTGTTAGCACCAAAATTGGTCACTAACCTCGTTGAGAAAGATTGTGTAGAGAGGTAAATGATGAAAGTAAATTTAAACAAAGATCAATATGCTAAATTGAATGCAAAGACGAGAACACCAGATTTATAGTGGTTCGGCGTAACTTCCTACGTCCACTTTGAGGTTAATCTTTATTTCTTCACTTGATAATTGATTACAGATACAATCCGTTTTCCAACTACTTGAATACAATTGCTAAGTAGAGAGGATGAGTCTTGAAAGCGGCAGAGTCTCCCCAGTGTTCTCGAAAAAGGTCCATTTTACTGTGCCCCTGCCTCTCTATTTATAGACAAAGATGGGTTGGACTTCCCTGGCGGGCCTGGCAGCCGAATACCTTTGCCCAAATGGAGTGGTCACTGTATGCCGAACCGAACAGGCCGAACGGTCGGATGCCGAACCATCCTCTTCATGCCGAACGATGCGCTTGTTGTGTGGGAAGAGTAGGCCGAGTAACAATCGAAGCTGATCGTGCTGGGAAGAATGTCGAGCCATCTTTGACTGCCGAACGTCCTTGGTATACCGAACGATACGCTGGCCGAGCGATGTCTCTAACCGAACGATATCTTGACCGAACGAGGTTTCTGGCCGAACGATGCCTTTGGCCGAACCAATATCTTGGTCGAACGAGGTCTCTGTCCGAACGATGCCTTTGGCCGAACCAATATCTTGGCTGAATGATGCCTTTTGGCCAAACAAAGTCTTTGGCCGAACAATGCCTTTGGCCGAGCGCTCCTGGATGTCGAGCGTTCCTGAATGACGGTTGCAAAGAGATGCCGAACGATCCAGTTGGGCCGAACGGTGGATATGCCGAGTACTAAGTTGCCTGGCCAAATATCCAGGAAACAATATATAACTTACCAAAATGTTAAAAGTTGAAATGTTAAAAAGAATATGTAATAGAATATTATACAAGTAAACTTAGAAAATGAAAGTGTTCAATAGAATTTCTTCTGTAATAAGAATTCTGATATTATAAATTTTTATAAACTTAAGTTAATAAGTTGAAATGCTAGTAATTATAATTAATAGAAAAGTGAATACTGTAATTAAATTATTATAAACTCAAGTAATGTTTGAAGCCATTTATAAAGTAAAAGTGAAATAGTAAAAGTGAATATTATATATAAAAGGAATAAATGTGAAAAGAAAAAGAATAAAAATCTAAGTATGGGTTGCTTCACAAATGAATATTGATGTTAAAAGGAAATCAAAGTAAATAATAAATTTGAAGTAAACTGAAATAAAAAGTATGCAATACTTAAATAATGAATTCATTGATTATTTCAAATAATTGAATGGAAAAAAGTGATCATGTAAGTAAATGGATGTAAAGAAATGGAAAATAGCATTTATGTACAAATGAGAAATGGAATTTTGTAAGTAATGAATGTAGATTAAAGAAATAATCATTATATGAAGAAAAAAAGAGAAGAAAGAAAAAAAATTGAATAGTAAATGATGTGAAAGGAAAGTAATAAGAATAAACGTAAATAACATTGGAAGTTATTGTTTGTTTTGGCTTATGGATGTTTGGGAAGTGATACTTTAAAATTATTTAGGATGTATAAATAATCTATTAAGTTTTATCTAAGATTGTTGGGCGTATGGTATACTTAGCATTTTATATATCATTCTATACGACTAAAAGTTTATGAACCCGAACAAACCCTTTGTTTTGATTGCTATGGATGGATGGTTGATTGCTTTGATTGCATGTGATGATTGTATGGTTTTGTTGCTTGTGACTATTGTATGTTGTGTTGATTTGGTTGTAACTAATAGAAACAACGTAAATATTTCTCTTCTGCATAATTCTAACCTCTTTGGATTACATGAGTGAAATACAGGTTATGTAAGCAATTGCTACTGCTTTTGGTTTCATAATTGAAGTGTCGTTTGCCCGACAAATAGGTACGTTTACGGATTATGGTTTTCTTGCGATATTATATTGTTTTCCCTTGGTTTGGGATATATTATTTTGAAATATGTGATATATATTATTATTATTGATATTATTATTTCTCCCTGACCTCTCCGTACAAAGGAGACTTTGCCGTAATTTTCCTTGAAATTTGGACTAAGAAATTATTTTTTTGTGAAAATGGAAATGTTTCCAAACTTTTGTTTACTTGAATAAAAAAGGATTTAATTATTTTAAATTGATATATCTTATTTAAATTACTTAATTATGTAAATGAATTATTTATAAATTGGATACTTTGAATAAGATATATTGATTTCTTAATTCCTTCTTTTCCCTTCTTTTTCCTTTTCGAGGACGAAAAGTTTTGAGTGGAGGAGAGTGTAACGACCCGTAATTTTCAATAATTTAAAATATTAAATTAGATAAGTTTTGGAGTTTGATGTTGTGAAAATTAAAAAAAATTATGATTTAATTATAAGAATATAACTAGAATAAAATGTAATAGTATTAATTTAAGGTAATTAATAACTACTTTAAATGTAATTCCCGTTTAATTGAAATGATTAAAAAGTTATAATTGGTTATAGATTGTAAATTAATTGTAATAATACGTATTAATTGATAATTGGATTAAAGGAGTAATTGATAATTTAAATGTTGTATTAATTAATGAAATAGTATGTAATTAATTGTGATTGAATAAAATTAGTGTTGTGTAAGCAGTTATAACATTTGTGCGTAGATAATAAACTTATAAATGTGATTAAATCAAGTAAAAGGTGACAATTGTCATTTGTTACCTATTTATTTAATATCTTGAACTAAATTGGAAATAAGTTGCAATTAATGTAATTAAATTTTACGTTAATGCAAATTAGGATGGTAATTGTAGAATATTAAGGCAATAAGATGTAAACCAATGTTAAATATTTCCATAAGTAATGATTGATTGAATAAAAAGATTTAAATCAAATTAAATCAAATTTATTGTCATTAAATTTTAATTAATTGGATTATTTACAATGGAAACTGAACACTGTAATTAGTGTAATATTTAACACTGAATTGATATGTAAATTTGTTTTAAATTATTGTATATGTCTAAGTAATCAAAAATGACAAAAAAATTTTAGTTATTAAATTTGAATTGAAAAAGCAATTTAATCAATTTAATAGTAATTTATTTAATTAACGTGAAAATAGCCATTTTGGCCACTGACTCGAATTTCGACGAAACCAGTTACATCAGATCCGTAACGGTGAATTATTGTAGGATTTCAAGTTTCGTAGCGATCGGACTTGTCGTTTGATCGTATGGAATTCAATTGAAATAAGCTGATTTTAAAGCTAACTTCTTTATACGATGGAATTAGGACTTAAAACCTATTCCATTGAATTTAGAAATATCGAAAATAGCTATTTTGATATTTGGGATGACCCATTTTCGTTTCGGGAATGAAATGGGCTTTTTCGGGTCGTTTATTGTTTCAGTCCAAATCGATCGGGTTCATTCTTTCTATTTTCAGATCTGCCTATATATAGGCTGTTATAAACCTTAATTGCTTCTCATCTCTTATATTTTGTACGTACTCTTCCCCATCTGCTTATCTTCTCATGTCAGATAACCTAATTGCAATTCCAAATCTTATCAAAAATCCAAACTACTCGAAAAATTCAAATAAAATATGAAATTGAAAGCTCTCGATGATACGAATCTGCGTCTAGTGTTTTTTTTACAAACGATGCTTGTGTCAACCAAAAATCATGGTCAAAGCTTAAAATCACAAAACCCTAATCCAAATTGTGTATTTTTGATTCGGGAATCGATTGGAAAAATCAAGATATGGGTATTGGAGAGTTTGTCGCAGGGAGATGTTTGATGGTGCTCGTGGGGTCTATCATGGCCGGAGGCGTTCGATTTTGAGGATTTAGGGTTTCAAAACCCTAGATTCTTGGGTGGCGGCGCACGTCATTAGGGGCATACGGAGGTGGCGGTGTGACCGCTGGAGGTGCGGCGGAGGACGAGAAACAGGATGGTGGTGGTTGGCGATCAGCTAGGGGTCAGAGGTGCACGAATTTGGCGGTCAAAGGTGGTTGATTTTAGCATGTTGGCTTCAGGTATTCACGGCATGGGATAAAGGAGGAGGTGACGTGTCTGCGTAGTATTGGTCATTATTATTATTATTATTATTAATTTTATTGTCGAATGTTCTAATTTGTATAACTTTTGCATACGAGCTCGGATCACGTGCGGTTTGTTTTGTTAGGATTGTATCGAAATTACGGACAGTTTGGAACTAGTTTGGACGAATTCTGAGACTGTTGAAATTTAGGCTCTAATTTGGATTTCAAATCGATTTGAAATCAAAAGTGAGTGTTTTAACCCGCTCACGACTACTAAATTTTCTTATGTTAGTTAAATTGAATTTATGATGCAATTAGAAATTGATTGGTTGATGTTTGGTATATTTAAATTGTCATTTCAGTTAAATCTGACTTTTACTGAATACTATCGCTATTAATTTAATATTAAATTTTAAATTGCCAGTTAATACCCATTATTGATAATCACTCACTTGTTATTGTTAATGATTGGTTTGAATGGTGATTGTGATGGATGTTGATTGTTAATATTGGATGAATGGATGTTATATTGTTTTAACACTGCAAGTTCCCTATGGGTTGAAATGATACATACCCAAACGATCTGATAGATTAGGGAAAATCATTATGAGTTGAAATGATAGACTCAAGCGATTTAATGGATTTGTAATTAAATTTGGGATTGCGGGTTGAAATGATATATATTCATGAATATAAAATAATTGCGGATTGAAATGATAAATACCCATATCACTTGACCATAGGGTAGAGAATTATATACGGACACCAGATTGGTTAAATTAAATAATTTTAAATCCTTAAATTTTGAATTTAGTTAGATGATATTTTGAAGAAAATTCGATTTATATAAACTAAATTATTTTTGAAAATCCGAGTTTTAAATGTTGAAATTGGAATTCGTTTAAATCAAAATTTTAAAGTTAGATTTGAAGTACAAATAAAATTTATCGAAATTGAGTTACTGAAATATTTGAATATTTAAACTTCGAAATCTGGTAAATTTGAAATAGTTTGAATTTATAGTTCGAACATGGATTTGGGAATCGATATTGATTTAATGGTTTAAAGATGTGTTGAAATGAAAGAAACGGTACAATTTGATATTAATTTCAAATTTATTATTTTAATAGGAACTGTTTAAATATATTATTCTTGAATCCTGATTACTAAGATTTTCAAACTATTAAACTAATTTAATCTATTTTAAACTATTTTAATATATTTTAATCAATTTAAAACTATTTCAACTTATTTTAATCTATTTTATCTATTTAAATCCAATTTAATCTATTTTAACCTATTTTAAACTAATTAACCCATTTTTAAATCATTTTAAATCTATTTAATCTATTTTAAATTTATTTAAATCCTTTTAAATCTATTTAATCTATTTTAAATTTATTTAAATCATTTTAGATCTATTTAATCTATTTTAAATTTATTTAAATCATTTTAAATCTATTTAAACTATCTTAAATCTATTTAAAAATATTTTAAATCTATCTAAAACTATTTTAATCTATTTTAAAATATTTTAGAGTACTTTAACTATTTAAAAATTTATTTTAAACTATGCTAAGCTATTTAAACTATTTATAACTATCTAAAGTATTTTCTAAATTTCAGACTGTGTAAAATGGAAGTGTTTATAATTAAATCCTTGATTTAAAAGCGAATATGGTTAAATGATGTTATAACCTAAGTTGGGATTTACATGGTCATTTATCAAATTAATAACTAATTTAATATATATATATATTACTTTTGTGCAATACATATATTATATATACATATGTAAATATTTATATCGTTTTAATACTCGTTTAAATAACAAGTTTGTGTGTGTGTATACACACATACATGCATATATTTGGACAACATACAATACATTAAAATGAGTTAAGATGTTTGTTGCAATGCAAATCCCAATATTTATATACGGTCTTGTATACCTTACACGGATTATTATGTTACACATGCACACACATACATATATGTATACGATACATATGTGACATATATGTACCATTATGCTTAATTTAAAATAAATAAAACAAAATGCAATCCATTAGTTATAAATTCAAATGAAATAAAGATTTTATTTAAATTAACTTTAGAAATGTTCTAAATAAATTAGACTTCATAGCCCAATAAAGATCCAATAGGGTAAAAAAATTGAAATTCACTCATAACTTCTGCTGCGGGCTAGCCCGGTTCCAACAATGGTATCGGAGCCCAATAGCCTATGCGATCTAATTAGTCATGTTAGGGTTAAATAATTAAGCTCACAACCTAGATAGTAGGATGTCTAAAAAGGTAGTGTCGATGGATTGGGTTTGGGTAATCTAGTACTCTGCCCTACCTGGCTACTAGCCTGGCTCGAATAGATATGTGAGCCCAAAGGTTGCCCCTAATAGAAGAGGCCCAATTTGAATTAGGCCTTAGGCTAATTTTGAAAATTGTTTGAAAATTAAAAATGTATAAGATTTTAAATTTAAAATAAGATATAAAGTATTATAAAAGTTATAATATATTAAAGTTTTTCAAAATGTTTGAAAAATAATATAAAATAAATTTTGAAAATTGTAAATTTATTAATAAGATTAATTAATTAAATTAATTAATAAAATTTATTTGCATTTATTATATATTATGATATAAATGTTTAAGATATCATAAATATGCATATATGTATAAATAATGATTTTAAAAATTAAAATAGTTTCATTAAATAAATTAATTAAAAGGTTAGTTAAGTAAATAATATACACATGTATATGATATATGTGTTATACTATAAAGGTTATAGTACATAATAAATATTAAATATAAATGTTATATTAGTATAAAATTAATTAAAATTAATTAAATAAGATTTACTTAATATAATATTATACATAAGATTATTGTATAAGTAATATAATATATAAAAAATTATAATAATAAAAGTTATGTAATATGAATGTATAAACTAAAGGTGGAACATTAAAGAAACCCAAAATAGACTTAAGGAATAAATACATACGTAAACGTACATATACCGTGATTTCTGATGTGTCCGACACTTGAGTCACGATGGTTATTCATAAGAAATATATTATTACATAAGTCAATATCACTCGAAATGATATATTGAAGATATGAGTTGTTAATATGAAGTTGTCCTCTATCATTATATATTAATAGATTACTTGCAACTCTTTAGTTATCGAGGTTTACTCAAGCTAGGGGTGTAGGTGTAGTACTATTAATATATTGAATAGATTAGGTAAGATAACCGCACATATTTGTTGAGATTTCCTCAAGGTATGTGGCCGTCGCGAAATGATAGGCTCGAGTGAATAATCCAACTTTACTTGTTGAGCTTTCCTCAAGGTAAAGGCGGAATTAGGACTAGGAACCACGGGTTAGGAGTTGAATGTGATACAACCGATAAGGAGTTATCCATCGTATGCATGTCTATGATTTTTTGAGCTTTCTTTAAGCTCGGAATCTCAAGGCATATGAGTCCTAACATGCACTAGTGAAGTCGAAGGACTTCTATGTTTCTCTTAGGTTTTAGTGAAACATAAAAAATTAGTGGGAGCATTATTAGAAAAATGAAATGATAACCTTTAACCTTTCTAGTATTGTAAGAACATATGCTATATAATGTTAGAATAATCGACATTGATAAATTTGTGCATTTAATATGGTTGATAAAACGTTTATCAAATAATACATATAAACGAAATGAACTGAAGATTGACAAACAGAAATATAAAATATACTTACTAATAAATGTTTATTGCATGTTAACATTTCAACACCCATGCAAATGCCTGATTTATAACTACTAAATGCATTCATAGTTTGGTCACCAATGCGTTTATTTGGTCGAGACCATGTATTACATTCTATGGGTTTCAAACTCTAAAAGCAATACAAAACTATGAATATTCGATCCATATACTATCGCATATAGTGTTGTATGGAAAACGGTCAAATTTTGTAATGTAAGATACTTCGATGAAATTAATTCATTTGAATCAACCAAATAAACAGTACTATAAGATCGAGTATTTGATTTGATTGATTACAAAAGGATAGTATTATGTTAAATGTAACATTAGACCAAAACTACAATATAAATCTAAGCACTCGCTGAAATGTCAGTTTGATCAGTTTACGTTAAATGCAACATATTTGATGTCCTTAAATGTTAAAAATAATCGTAGGCGCTTTTGTAAAGAGTTCGTTATGATATTGTAGTAAGGGTTTTTCATTTAAATGGTTTGACCATTCGAAAGGAAAACGAATGTATAAGAGTAAATGCGTTTTAAGGTATAGTTGGGATAAAGAGAGTGAACGGTCACTTCTGTTTCATAAAGAAACATCAAAAATGAGAATTGTAATAATAATGAATGATAATAACTTTGGAATAAGATGATTTCTATTCCAAATGTATGTTCGTATAGAAAATTGTTTTCTATGAGATTTATTTCTCTGAGTTTAAGATAGTTGATCAAATAACTCTCTCCTGTAAACTAGTTGCAGTATATGAAATAAATAATTTATATTAATAAATGATGGACCTTGTTAGCACCAAAAGTGGTCACTAACACCCAAAGAGAGTTTTGTGTAGAGAGATTAATGAAGAAGGTAAATTAAAACTGAGGAATAGCACGGTGGAATGCAATAATAACTGTAAGAAACAAGAAAACCAAATTTATAGTGGTTCAGCGTAACTGCCTACGTCCCCTTTGAGTTTAATCTCTATTGCTTTTCCAATAATTGAATACAGATACAATCCGTACACCAAAAACTTGAATACAAGTTTTAACTGAAAATGAAAGAATCTTGAAAATGGCAGAGTCTCCCCAGTGTTCTCGAAAAAAGGTCCATTTCACTGTGCCCCTACCCTTCTATTTATAGACGAAGATGGGTTGGACTTCCCTCATGGGCCTAGGAACAAGGTACCTCAGCCCGTGGTAAGTAATTTCTCCGCACCGAGCCATAGATGCCGAACGGAAATTACCGAGCGAGGTTGGTCGAACCAGAGAATGCCGAGCGAGGCCTCAGTGCCGAATGGCACTCGTATGCCGAGCCACACATCCAAGTCGAATGGCATTCGTATGCCGAGCGAGGGATGTGTGTTGAACTGCACTCGTATGCCGAACGACTCTTCCATGCCGAGCGAGGCTTCATGCCGCGCGACCTTTCTATGCCGAGCAAGGCTTCATGCCGAGCGACCCTTCTATGCCGAACGAGGCAAGATGCCGATCGAACCCTCAATGCCGAACGAGGCAAGATGCCAAACGACCCCTCAATGCCGAATGAGGCAAGATGCCGAGCGACCTTTCTATGCCAAGCCTCTTGTCACATGGTCAAACAACCGGGTAACACATGCCCCCAAAAGTGTATCATGTGGATGAACATGATGCGCTTTGAACCATGAGCACTCTGCGTTTCTCTTTACGCCCTTGTTTTGTCTCCTCGATAGTGGACACTTACGAACTCCTGGATGTAGAGCGAGGCTTGAATGCCGAACGAGGTATGGATGCCGAACGAGGCCTTGATGCCGAACGAGGCCTTGATGCTGAATGAGGCCTTGATGCCGAACGACCGAGGTGCCTTGACCGGTTCTACTGGTCACTGTCTCTTCACCTTCTTTCCTTCCTACTATAAAAGTCAATACTTCTCCTCTTCCTCCCTTTTACCTTTTACCTCCGCTCTAACACCCTTACGAACTCACCTTTCCCCAAACTCTTGCTAACATCTCAACCTTTCTTTAAATCCCCGAGTCTCATACGTTACCTCTCGACTGCCTTCAACAGCAAGCCTGAGTGGATTCCACTTCTAAATCGAGTACTTCACTAGACTTCGACCCCTTATCCTAGGTATGAACCCCTTACTTGTTCGACCTTCTCCAATTAGGGGCTTCATACAAAATTCGAATTTGCGACTTTCGTTTAACTCAAAAATGATGGAAGTCGTATAGATTAGGAAGATGGATCTGGGGTTTAAATGAGCCTTAGGATTAGATGGAGAGGAGGAAGGAAGAGGGTGTCGGCTCAGTAAGAATCGGTGAGGGTAGGGACTGTTGGTCGAGGGTGGCATGCGAGTCAAAGTGGTGATATTTAGTTTATTTGAAGAAATGAGTTAGAGGAAGACGTATGGCTGTGGCTCGGCATGACTTCCACATGCCGAACGATGGAGAGGGAGTGTAGGAGTGAAGTTGAAGTTGGGTCTAGAGTGCCGAGAGATGTGGCTCGGTATGACCACGGCTCGACATGACTCCCTTATGCCGAACGAGGTACTAGGGAGTGCAGGAGAGAAGTAGGAGTTGAGGGCAAAGTGCCGAGCGATGCGGCTCGGCATGGCTTGCCGAATGACTCATCTGTGGCGAGCGGTAGAGAGGGAGTGTAGGAAGGAAATTGGAGTTGAGGGCAAAGTGCCGAGCAATGCGGCTCGGCATGACTGCGGTTCGGCATGACTTGCCGCATGCCGAACGGTGGAGAGAGAAGGTAGGTGAGTGACACAGGCAATAAATAGTCGAGTCTCTATAGTGCCGTTCGGCGTTAAGTCTGGTAGTAGGCCACAACAGTCAGAACCATCTCAACTCAAACATAATGCATGTTGACTTTACTTATTTCCTATGCCCGAACATATGACAGTGAACAAGGACAAGGACTTAAGCAAACAAGCATATCAAACTAATCCGGACTAATAATCTCTCTGTTTCAACAACTATAAACCTGAACTTAACTTGACTAAAACAGATAATAAACTTCCACGTACAGTGTCGATGCCGAGTTCAAAATAGAAACCATCATACGACAAGCCCTCGGAGACGGTCAGTGATGACGGTCTTCGAAGATGAAAGTTCAAAGCTTAACTTTATTTCATCAACTTTATGACTTGTAATTCTTTGGCACTTATACTTGAATGGTTGCACTAGTTCACACACCACACGGGGGTGAGTATTTTTGTTGTTATGTCTAATGTCGATCGTTTTTCAAGTATAGTTCAAACAGGTGTTTCATCAGATCCAACATTCATCGGAGATGTCTAGAAAATCCAGCTCTGCCACAGTCTCAGATAGACCTGAGCAAACTTCACGACAGGAAGTAGTTGGAACTTCAAATCCATCGACTACTCCTGTACAAGATATTCCGAGCCCCACGTTCGCTTCCGTTGACTTGGCTCCCGACGCCTTGGATGCAACGATCTTCCTAGACAATCCGACCGATTCTAAAGCTTCGAGAATTAACGAAAGTGCTCTTCGTCGCATATGCTCAATACACGGGATTCCTTTTGACGATGTGCTGATTTTGTTGGGACAAGATCATCCTCACTTGCCCCCAGTTGGATATACGGCCTGCAACAAATTTATGTGCTAGGTTGGTAGCGTGCCACCATTCAACTCTTTCCTCCACAATCTGCTGCAATATATGGAGATCGCCCTAACGCAGTTACATCCCAACAGTCATGCGTTTTTATATGGCACGTGCATTCTCTTCATGAGTATTTTATTCAGGCTCCCGACTCCTGTCGATATCCGCTACATTTACCGTTTCAAGAGACGGTCGGACAGCCCATTCTTTGTATTCCTCGAGCCATATAGCAAGTGCCAAATCCTCACAGGGGCGTGGAGCAAATTCGCCCAGTATAAGCAAGAGTGGTTTTACGTGCGCTGTCCCCCTGGATTTGCAAGGAGATGGGTGGAAGGGAGTAAGTTTCTTTTCTGGATCAATACTTGCATTTGGTGGAAATTGCATCTTTTCTAACTCTTTTTCTACTTTTACAGGCATCGGCCCACGTCCCGAAGGCTCCAGGTATTCTGACGCCGTTGAAGCTTTCCGAGCTGCCCATGCGGAAGACCGGGACATTAGGTCCATTATTTCAAACGAATCGCTCTCGAAGTTTAGGCTGTTGGCGGAAGGTCATCGAATAAGTCTTCCTCATGGTGCCACTACAACTGGACTTGCTTTGGACAAAGGCAAAAGGCAAGTTGGGCCTTCGTCACATGGTGCCTCTGACACACCTGAGGAGTGCGAGATTAGAGAAACTAAGGTGCCCGAAGCATCGGGTGAAAATGTCAATCCCACTCTGGAACCGGTGGTTGAGGTACACGACATTGAAGTAACGCCTCCTTCTTCAAAGGGAAAGAAGAAATTGCCTTACAAATTGAGGAAAAAGACAGCGGGCGGAACCTCTAAGGTCACAGTCACTCCAGTAGAGAGAGAGCCTTCTCCTTAACACTTAGAGAGTTCATTGAAAGGCTTGTCAGACCTTACTATTCCCGATGATTTTCTTAATTATGGCTTCGATGATCCGAAAGCCCTGAAGCTTCGCTCGCCCGCGAAATGCGATGATGGCGCTCAAGTCCAAAATCAAGGAGAGAAAACTCCAATTAGTAAAGCTAAAAAAACTGGTCCGTTGGGGGGAAACACTAGGACACACACAATAACACTTACACTTCACCCTGCACTCAATCTTCAGTCACCATGTGATTCTGGCTAACCCGTGTTCATTTAATTTCTGTGCAGGTGATATGGGGCGTTCTTACGGATTTGACCGCCTCCGCGGTTCCTCTATTTTCAATCATTCTGGACGAGATTCGGGCTCCGGCAAACATCGGGATAGAGATGATGACAGCAACAAGGATTATCGCTCCCGGGATTCGTCATCCCAAAGGAAAACTTACCATCAGCCTTCATCTCATTACGATTCTCCTTCTCACCCGGAACAAGGCAGGGAGAAATCTGGCCATAAAGGGTCCCAGTCCGATACTCCCCGTGATCAACGCTCAGGCTCTTCCAGCACAAGGCCTCATAAGAAAACTATAGTTTCGAAACCAACTCCTTCTACTCCCGCACAAGATCCGTCGGTATCGGAAAAGCTAGTCGAGCTCAAGGCTACGTTCCCCAAAATATGCTTTGATGGTCTGAAGTTCCTTCCGGCGATCCATCACATTCCGGGACAAGTCAAGCAAAGTGCCATTGCATGTAACAACGACGTCTACGTTCAACATGACGCATTCGTCCATTTGGTTGAAAAAGTCTCGGAAGTCTCTATTGAGCATAAACATGAAATCGACCCTCTGAAGCTCGCGGCTATTCATGACAAAGACATCATTAAAGCTCAGGATGAAGAGCTCTCTTCATACAAGTCTTGACTTGAAGCTGCCCAAAAGAATGCTAAAGACACAGCGGAGGCCGTTAGTCGTCTGGAGACGACACATAAGAAAGAAATTGACGAAGCGGTTCAACGTTGCGGGGACTTAGCTTTAGAGAAAGATTCTGTTCAAAAGGATAGAGACGTGCTCGCTCAAAGAGAAACAAGAAAAGGTTGCGGGGCCTTAGCTGGAAGAGCTATTTCTCAAACAGAAACAAGAAAAGGTTGCTGCTCAAGAGAAGTCGCAACGTTACTGCGACGAGATTGTCGCTACACGACTCCTGAAGACAAAGCTTGATGAAGAACTCTCCAAGGCTGAGACGCTGAAGGATGAAGCCCACGAAGAAGGCAAAATGATAGCGTTTACGGAGATGGACTCCCGCCTCAAGGCGGCCACCGAAGCGGGTAGGGAGGAGATCAAATGCTTATTTGATCCGCTTATAGCCGAGTATAACGCTCGAGTCCTCATGCATCATGACTTAACATTTCTCGGCGAGGGTTATCTTAAATCTTTAGCTGAAGCATGGGAGACTTTAATCAATATCAAAAAGGTTGAGTCGCCAATGGAAGAAGTCGATGAGGAAGCTTTAGTGAAAGAATTTCTCCGGGGGAATGAGCCTTCGGACTTGTCTGCAGCGAAGGCTCTCTACAGCAGAGACTCCTCCTCACCGAAAGAAAAAAATGACATTGCCGGCCCATCTGGAGCCGAGCCTATAATTTCTCCCCCTACTCAACCGACTAATCGCCTACCACTTGACCCCTTCGAAAAACACATTAGTTACGACCCAGAAGATCCTGGTCTCGGTATTTCTGTTCTATCTCCCATTCCAGAAGGCAAAACTCCCCGAACAGTTGAGAGTGAACCTGATACTGGTACATAACTTTTCCTCCAGATTTCAAAGGGTTCTTGCTTTCAGCGAGTGATAAATGTATTCTAACATTTGTTTCTTACGATTCTGCATAGGTCATCCTGATCCCGTACCTACTCCAAGGAGCGAAGCCCCCACGGAGAAGGAGGAGAAGACGGGAGAAATGACGCAAGCGGAAGAGACTCCCGGACCTGACGCTCAAGTGATTGAGGCGCTTAACGAAGAAAAATCCGACAATCCGTTGCCCGTCGAAGAACATTACGAAGTTGAAATTACTAGCGCCTCCAAACACACTACAAAGCTGAGCATGAAGGAACAGGTCGCTGAAGAGGGAAGAAAGAAGGCCGAAATTAAGGTCGAGCCTCAAGTGGTAGAACTCGACGACCCACTGAACAGGCCTTTGAAGATTATTCTTCCTAGTGGGACCAGGCCGTTAGAAGTTCGTCCTTCCTCTGACACCCCTTCTCAGGTGAGCAAAACGTCCAAGAGAAAACGCATGGGGGAGGAGTCATCTGAGAAATCAAAGAAGGAGAAGAAGTCAAAGAAGTAAATATCATGCTTGTTCAACGAGAATCAGCCTGGATTATGTAATTTTATTTATTTATTTTCATAGCCGTTGTAGATAGACTCTTTGCCCCGAGTTTGGGAGAAGTTGTAGTAGGACTTCATTTTGAATTAATGAATAAAACTGTCGTTCTTTGTCTTTCAAATGACTTTTGTTGTTCGGCTCACTGTATAACTTGTAGTCGAAATTTGAAACCTTGTGAGTTATATAAGCCCTAGTTCACTTCCATATGACTCGGAGATTTTTTGAATTGCTTATACTCTGATCCGTACTCTGGGAACTCAGAACATTCTAGTCCGCGCTCAGGGGACTTTGGAGATTTCGAAGTTGTTTATACTTTAGTCCGTACTCTGGGGACTCAGAGTACTCTAGTCCGCACTCCGGGGATATAGAGATTTTTTAGTCGTTTATACTCTAGTCTGCATTCTGGGGACTCAGAGTACTCTAGTCCGCTCTCTGGGGACTTAGAGATTTTCCGGTCGTTTATACTCTAGTCCGCACTCTGGGGACTCAGAGTACTCTAGTCCGCACTCTGGGGACTTAGAGATTTTTCGGTCGTTTATACTCTAGTCCGCACTCTGGGGACTCAGAGTACTCTAGTCCGTACTCCGGGGACTTAGAGATTTTTCAGTCGTTTATACTCTAGTCCACACCCTGGGGACTCAGAGTACTCTAGTCCGCACTGCGGGGACTTAGAGATTTTCCAGTCGTTTATACTCTAGTCCGCATTCTGGGGACTTAGAGTACTCTAGTCCGCTCTCTGGGGACTTAGAGATTTTCCGGTCGTTTATACTCTAGTCCGCACTCTGGGGACTCAGAGTACTCTAGTCCGCACTCTGGGGACTTAGAGATTTTCAGTAGTTTATACTCTAGTCCGCACTCTGGGGACTCAGAGTACTCTAGTCCGCACTCTGGGGACTCGGAGTACTCTAGTCCGCACTCCGGGGACTTAGAGATTTTTTAATCGTTTATACTCTAGTCCGCACTGCGGGGACTTAGAGATTTTCCAGTCGTTTATACTCTAGTCCGCATTCTGGGACTTAGAGTACTCTAGTTCGCTCTCTGGGGACTTAGAGATTTTCTGGTTGTTTATACTCTAGTCCGCACTCTGGGGACTCGGAGTACTCTAGTCCGCACTCTAGGGACTTAGAGTTTTTTCAGTCGTTTATACTCTAGTCCGCACTTTGGGGACTCAGAGTACTCTAGTCCACACTCCGGGGACTTAGAGATTTTTCATTCGTTTATACTCTAGTCCGCATTCTGGGGACTCAGAGTACTCTAGTCCGCACTCTGGGGACTTAGAGATTTTCCAGTCATTTATACTCTAGTCCGCACTCTAGGGACTCAGAGTACTCTAGTCCGCACTCTGGGGACTTAGAGATTTTTTAGCCGTTTATACTCTAGTCCGCACTCTGGGTACTCAGAGTACTCTAGTCCGCACTCCGGGGACTTAGAGATTTTTCAATCGTTTATACTCTAGTCCGCACTCTGGGGACTCAGAGTACTCTAGTCCGCACTCTGGGGACCTAGAGATTTGTCAGTTTTGAATGCGCGTTCATACGCCAGACAGAATAACGCAATTTAATCTTCGTCACTGAAGTGCACTATATGGTAACATCAATAGTTCATGGAAAAGACGGCTTCAAGCCTTTATTGATCATAACAAATAAAAACAGACTAAATTGTCTTATTACATACTGACAACTAAAAACAACGAAAGGAACGTAAATTGGAAATAATTACAACTAAAATGCGAAATAATTGTGCTAAGTGTAATAACGGCGCAGGTGTTTGCCATTCCATGCTCGGGGGAGTGTCGCGCCATCAACGGTCGCTATCTTGAAAGTTCCTTCTCCAAGCTTCCGTTCGATGACATATGGACCTTCCTATGTGGGTTTCATATGTGATGGGGCCGGAAAGACTCGCTTCAAAACAAGATCGCCCACATCGAAACATCTTGGTCGGACTTTTTCATTATAATATCGAGCAATTCTGTTCCTATGTGTAGCCGCTCTCAAATCAGCTTCTTCACGTTTTTCATCAACAAAGTCCAGTGATTCAAATAAGTGATTCTGATTCGTCTTGGGATCATAATAGGTTACCCGATGAGAAGGAACTTTAAGTTCGACGGGTATCACAACTTCAGCGCCGTATGCCAAGGTGAATGGAGTATGGCCAGTCACGGACTTGTGGGTGGTTCTGTAAGCCCAGAGCGCTGTCGGAAGCTCATCCACCCACTTGCCTCTAGCCTTTTCCAATCGTTTCTTTAATATTAGCTTGATTATTTTATTTATGGCTTCCACTTTCTCGTTCGCTTTAGGGTGAGCGACCGCCGAAAACCTTTTATCAATATGATATTTCTGGCAGAATTCTTTGAATTCTCTACTTTCAAATTGAGTTCCATTGTCTGTGATGATAGTTCGCGGGAGGCCAAAACGGCATATGATGTTTCGTACAACGAAATTAATTACCATTTTGGTGGTGATCCTAGCTAAAGGCTCTGCTTCTGCCCACTTAGTAAAGTAATCAACCGCAATAATTGCATACTTTGCACCACCCTTGGAAATCGGTAAGGAACCGATTATATCGATCCCCCAAATTGCAAATGGCCAGGGACTAACCATTTGTGTGAGTTCCGCTGGCGGAGCTCTCGGGATTTTTGCAAACTTTTGACATTTGTCACACTTTCTCACGTAGTCTACAGCATCCCGATTTACAGTTGGCAAATAATATCCATAGCCGAGGATCTTTTTCGCGAGTGTTTGCCCCCAGTATGGTCGCTACACTCTCCTTCGTGCACTTCCATCAAAACTCGTTTTATCTCACCATGGGCGATGCACCGAAGTAAAGGAAC
Source organism: Allium fistulosum (assembly GCA_030737815.1). Taxonomy (NCBI): domain Eukaryota; kingdom Viridiplantae; phylum Streptophyta; class Magnoliopsida; order Asparagales; family Amaryllidaceae; genus Allium; species Allium fistulosum. The sequence continues at coordinate 1,170,579,524 of CM060902.1, read as the reverse complement.
CGAGAACCCCCTCTGATACATTATTCCATCTTGCATTATATATCTTGAAGCTTTACGAACGACTTGTCGTCTCTCATTCTTTCTATCGGGTAAAGTTCCGTGTAATATGTATTGTTTGAATGGGGTCATCCACGACTCCTTTTCAATTTTTATTTCTAGAACAGAATCTATCTCCATTTCGTCTATGCACAAAGATTGTAAAGTTTCGATGGGAACCAATCCCAGCTGTTGTGCATCGCCTGTACTTGCGAACTTCGCCAATGAATCGGCCTCCTTGTTTTGCTCGCGCAGAACATGGGAAATATCGTATTATTGAAGGTCTACCAATAGTTCTTGAACTCGTGCAAGGTATGGGGCGAGTCTCTGCCCCTTTGCTTGATAGTCTCCTCGAACTTGGTACACTACCAATTGTGAGTCGCAAAAGATTTCAATCGATTTTATTCCGAGTTTCCTGATAAGTTTGAAGCCAACAACCAATGCTTCATACTCAGCTTCGTTGTTTGTGGCTGGGAAATTGAGTTTTAAAGCGTAACAAATTGATCGGTTTTCGGGAGTCACAAGTATTATACCAGCCCTAGAAAAACGGTCGTTGGATGCCCCATCAGTGCACAGTTTCCATCGAATAGGCAGAATGACATCATAATCATTTGATTTGTCTGACACGGTGAATTCAACAATGAAGTCTGTTAGCACTTGCCCTTGTATGGCCCTTCGTGGCAGGTAGGTAATCTCAAACTGACTCAATTCGATATTCCATTTTAACATCCTTTCAGAGGTTTCTGGTTGTTGGAGTACTTGTCGCAAGGGTTGATCGGTATAGACACTGATCGAGTGTGCCTGGAAGTACAGACATAGCTTGCATGATGCAATCACCAGGCCAATTTCTCAATTTTGGGATAATTTCTTTCTGCCCCCGTTAGACGTTTACTGACATAGTACAGCGGCTTTTGAACTCGGTCCTCCTCGCGAACCAAAACTGTACTGATAGCGTGTTGGGATATAGCCAAGTATACATACGACACTTCATGGTCTACAGGCTTCGACAGCTCCGGGGGACTTTCCAAATGCCTTACTAGAGCTCGGAATGCGTCTTCGCAATCGGGCGTCCATTCAAAATTTCTCTTTCCCTTCTTTATTACATCGAAGAAGGGAATACACTTATTTGTGGCCCTGGATATGAATCGACTCAACGCGGCCACTTTTCCATTCAAGCTTTGTACTTGCTTTATAGTTCTGGGTACTAGTATGTCTCGGATAGCTTGAATCTTCTCCGGGTTAGGTTCGATTCCTCGTGCATTAACAATGAAACCCAAAATTTTCCCGACGCAACACCAAAGGAACACTTCAGTGGGTTGATTTTCATTCCATAATTCCTGAGTATATCAAACATCTCCGCCAAGTCTCGAATGTGGTCGTTTGACTACCGTGACTTCACGAGCATGTCATCCACATAGACTTCCATTGTTCTGCCAATTTGGTCTTTAAACATCCGATTCACCAAGCGCTGATAAGTCGCCCCTGCGTTTTTCAACCCAAAAGGCATCACTACATAACAGTACAGTCCAACGTTTGTGACGAAACTGGTGTGTTCTTGATCTGGAATATGCATCGGGATTTGATTATATCCCGCATCCATAAATGATAATAACTCGTGCCCTACCATTGAGTCGACCAGCTGATCAATTCTAGGTAATGGGAAACTATCCTTAGGGCATGCTTTGTTTAAATACGAGTAATCAACACAAGTCCTCCATTTCCCATTCGCTTTTCTCACTAGTACAGGATTAGAGACCCATTCTGGGTAGAGGGCATCGCGGACGAACCAATTGGCTTTAAGTTTGTCCACTTCCTCTTTGAGAGCCACGGACCTCTCCGGGTCCATGCCTCTCCTTTTTTGCTTTACTGGAACGTACTTCGGGTCTATGTTCAACATATGACTCGCAATAGCGGGAGAAATCCTGCACATATCAGAATGTGTCCAAGCGAAAACATCTAGATTCGCTCGGAGGAAATCAGTGAGAACCTCGGTCATCGAGGGGCTGAGTTGTGACCTAATCTTAAGTACTCGCGACGGATCGTCTCGGCTGACTGAAATGTCAATCATCAGTTCAGTCGGCGCTGCTTTTTCTTCCCTGGGTTCCTCATCATCATCTCTCGGATCTATGTCTCTATAGATCCGATCATGTTGCCCGAGCCCGGGCTCGGGCATTACTTGTCAATTATCAACAACTCGGTTGTGGACGGAACTGTCCACAACCTTTCCCTTCTCTCTTCGCTGGGTCTCTCTCAACTCAGCCACATAGCATGCACGACCAGTCGCCTGATCGCCATGTACAACACTAACTCCTTTGTCTATCGAAAATTTCAGAGTTAAACACCACGGGACCAAAGCTGCCCTGAACTCCGCCAAGGCCGGTCGACCCAGAAATACATTGTATGGAGAATCAACATCCAAAACTATGAAAGGTAGGATTCGCACCCTCCTACATTTACCTTGCCCTAGTTCAACTGGTAATTCAACATAACCCACCACATTGGTTGCAGCACCATTAAAGCCATGGATATGAGCTTTAGATGGTTTTAAATCTTTCGTCTCCATCTTCATCTGGTCATATGCTTTTTTGAAGATGATATTAACAGAACTTCCATAATCAATCAGAATTCTTTTCACAAATGCTAGCCCGATTGTCGCGGATATGACAATCGGGTCGACGGTAAGAGCCTCCACCTGATCAGCATCTCTGCTCCTGAATACGATATCGTCTGTCATCATGCGTTGTTGTTTAGCGGGGGTCCCATCCTCCACATTCGAACAACACTCAAAATCCACATGCCTCAAGGAGTTAGCATACCGCTCCATTTCTTGCCAGTTCTTATCTGCAGGGTGAGGTCCACCTACTGTCGTGTTTATGACCAGTCTACCCACAACCCGAGCAGGTTCCTCAGGGTGACGTGGAGCTGGTGCGCGACCGAGATTGGACGTTCCCTGTCCATCCTCTTGAGGATTCTTTGCAAACTCCTGCAACTTTTTCTGTCTAATCAACTTTTATATAGCGTCATGGAGGTGCCTACACTCCTCGGTATTGTGCCCGTAAGTCTCATGGAAGCGGCAATACTTCCCAGTCCGCTTTTGCTCTTCAGTAGACTCTTTTGGCCGTGGCTTCCGATATTGGAAAGTATTACAAGTTGACAAGTAAATATTTTCTAAAGATGCATTCAAAGGACTGTATTCGTTGTAAGTTGGGATCCTTAGTTTCCACTTTCAAGCTTCCCTTTTCTTTCCGGGATTTCCCCCACCGGATCCCTTAGGTTGTTCAGGCTTGTTTTGAACATTGACTTGTACCTTTCCAAAGTTGTCACCGGATTGTTTTACAGCGATGTTACTCTACACAGCCTCCTTGCCATGTACCGGTGCATTATCTCGCCTCATCCACCTAGCTTCCTCCTTTCTTATAAATCGGTGTGCTTTTGAATAAAAACGTTCTAGCGTAGTCGCAGGCTTTCCCGCTAGCCAATCTCCAAACTCTGAATCCGGATGTACCCCTCGCATCACGGCCATTAAAATAGCATGGTCGTTGGGGTTGCTAACTTCAGTTGCGGCAACATGAAATATTTGCAAGTACTCTTTCAATGACTCCCCTGGAGCCTGAATTACACTGGACAAGGACATCACATCCTTGGGACGAGCAACATGAATCCTGAATTGTTCCACAAATTTCATCGCTAACTCATCAAAGTTGGAGATAGTCCGCGGAGGAAGTCGGGTGAACCACATGGTAGCGATTCCGGATAAAGTTATTAGGAAACATCTACACTTGGTTGCATCGTTCGCTCTAGCTGAGTCCATCATCCATTCATACCTCATCACATGCTGTCGGGGATCAGTCTTTCCTTCATAGGCCGGAATAGTCGGCATGTTAAACTTCCTGGGGTACTCGGCCTGTAAGATAACATCTGTGAACGGAGTGTGACTCCAGGATATCCCCCAATCATCATTTGATAAGCCTTGATTCTCTTTCATCAGCTGCCTGAGCATAGCTGATAGGTCTGGGGTTTGTATGGAAGATGGTAGGTTGGTGTCTGTCCTGTAAGACCGTTCTGGTCGGTGTCTCTTCCGTTGGCGATCTACCAGGTGTGTATCCTGGAGACCAGCATCATTAAGACCTTGGTGTGCCTGCTGTCCAGCTTCCACTCATACTCCAGATCCTAAGTTTCCCATTCCAGCTTGAGTGTGATGTTCTTGGTGTAAGTGAGGAGCCATTGCTCCAGGTAGAGAACCCGGACCATCCCTGGTTGATCGATCAGCAGCACCTGTTTGCGTTGTTTCCGTTCTACGTCGTCTACGCCTAGGAGGTTCATCAGATGAGGAAGGGTTGTCGGAGGAGGAATAAGGAGCGGGGCTTCATCCGGCATTCTGATGCTGTTGTTAAGTAAGCTGAGTCATAAGGTTAGCATTAACTTGGATCTGTTCGCTAAGTTTTCTCCTGCTCTCCATGAGTTCTCTCATCAGCTCGTTGAACTCTATCCTAGTGACAGCTTCCATTTGATTTTGGGCAGTGACAGTCCCTGCGCCAGGATTAACCTGTTGATTGTTGGGTCCTACTTGTTGGACACTAGCAGTCTCGTTGACATCCACGTTGTGGGAGGCTGATCTAGTAGGTGGTCTTCCCATTGTAGAGTTATTAGTAGAAACTCTGAGTAGAATCAACGGGTTTCCTGTAAATGACTTGGATCTCCTTCGGGGGATTTCTTCAATCCAGTAGCTTCAAAGTAGATCCTAATGGCCTGAGAACGTTTCTCAGTGAAAGCACCAAAATTGGTCACTAACATCCAAAGAGAGTTTTGTGTAGAGAGATTAATGAAGAAGGTAAATTAAAAATGAGGAATTGCACGGTGGAATGCAATAATAACTATAAGAAACAAGAAACCCAAATTTATAGTGGTTCGGCGTAACTGCCTACGTCCACTTTGAGTTTAATCTTTATTGCTTTTCCAATAATTGAATACAGATACAATCTGTACACCAACAACTTGAATACAATTTTTAACTGAAAAAGAAAGAGTCTTGAAATGGCAGAGTCTCCTCAGTGTTCTCGAAAAAAGGTCTATTTCACTGTGCCCCTGCCCTTCTATTTATAGATGAAGATGGGTTGGACTTCCCTCATGGGCCTAGGAACAAGGTACCTTGGCCCGTGGTAAGTAACTTCTGCGCACCGAGCCATAGATGCCAAACGACAATTGCCGAGCGAGGTTGGTCGAACCAGAGAATGCCGAGCGAGGCCTCAGTGCAGAACGGCACTCGTATGCCGAGCCACACATCCAAGCCGAACGGCATTCGTATGCCGGGCGAGGGATGTGTGCTGAACTACACTCGTATGTCGAACGAGGCATTATGCGGAACGACCCTTCCATGCCGAGCGAGGCTTCATGTCGAGCGACCCTTCCATGCCGAGCGAGGCTTCATGCCGAGCGACCTTTCTATGCCGAGCGAGGCTTCATGCCGAGCGACCCTTCTATGCCGAACGAGGCAAGATGCCGATCGACCCCTCAATGCCGAACGAGGCAAGATGCCGAACGACCCCTCAATGCCGAACGAGGCAAGATGCCGAGCGACCTTTTTATGCCGAGCCTCTTGTCACATGGTCAAACAACCGGGTAACAGACCTCCAAATTTAGAACAATATTATAGTAATGGCAGAAATAGTGGGAGTATGCCACATAACACTTATTGATTGCATCAAGTTATGAAAATTGTTTTCGTAAAACATATTGAACAGTATTTTTTAAATAACGATTATTTTTAAGTGTCGATTGAAAATTGACATGGTTATATTTTAGTGCGAATATAATGAATATTAAAAATAAAATAAAACTATAATATTGTATTTGTTTTTATAATAAAAAAGATGCATTGGAAAATACAGAAATATCTAAAATTATTTTGGAATTATATATTAAGCCTTATTTTTGAGAAATAATTTTATTATATGATTTTCAATCATACGATAATGGTTAATTATATTTCAAAAAATAATTAAGGGTAATGCACCAGTTCAGTGGGAGCGTTATGGGAGTTAATGAACTTTTCAGATTGATACATATTGATGTATATAATCGCAAGTCTATGAATTTCAAATCGGTTCTACATATAGTAATATTTATCAATGATTTATCACCAACACGGACATGTGTATTTATACATAGTCGAAGTAATTTATTTTAATTTGTATAAATTTGTTAATTTATTATATTTATATTATTAAGTCATATTATACAAATTTAAATGACCTATAATTCATTATGCCACCATATCATGTTAAAAATTGATCTTATATATTATATATGCAAATTTATACTAAATATAATTTTAGGTAACAACAAAATATTTTTTAGTAATTATTTTCTTAATTTTAATATTATTTAAATCAAAATAAAGGTTATATAATTAATATAAAATAAGATATGCCTCAAAAATTATATTTTAAATTTTATAAAGAAATTTCATCATCATATTATCTTTTTGCCAGAATTCTAGAGTTTAAAACTCAAATTTATTATTTTAAAAAAATCATTTATAATAATGGCTTAAATTAATTAAATAATAAAAAATATAATTTTAACTCAGAAAATTATGGAAATTTTCCATGACATTATAATATCATATTTGAATTTCTTGAAATTTAAATTTTGAAAAATATGTTACAAAATTATTTTTAATATTATGTTAATATTTTTCGGCTAATATATTTATATAAAAATAATTTAATAATATAAAATTATAATAAAATATTTTTATGTTGTGTATCGGATCTGGAATGTTAAAAAATATATATATTTATCTTTAATTAATTTTATAATTGATCTAATTATATAATAAAAATATATACATTTAAATTCACATATTTATAAATAGTTTAGATTTTACAAAATAAATACATATATGTGTGTGTGTATTATTTTTGTTGCTGTAAGATATACATGTATAATATAAAAACAATATTGCATAATATATATAGTCATTTATCAAATTAGTATCTAATTTAATATATACAAATATATATATATATATATATATATATATATTTTACATTTGTGCAATACATATTTTATATGTGTGTGTATCTGTATATGTGTGTGTAAATACATAAATTTTTTAATACTCATTTAAATAACAAGTTTGTGTGCGTGTATACACACACACAGACGTACATATATATTGGACAACATACAATACATATAAGATGAGCTAACATGTCTGTTGTGATGCAAATCCTCATATTTATATACGGGCATGTGATACCTTCACGAATTATTGTGTTACACATGCACACGCATGCATATAAGTATTTGATACATGTGTGAGATTATACTTATTTTAAATAAAATTCATTCCATTAATTAAAATTTAAATAAAATAAAGATTTTATCTAAATTAAATTTAGAAATATTCTAAATAAATTAGACTTCATAGGCCCAATAGAGATTCAACTGGGTAAAAAAAAGTGAAATTCACTCATAACTTCCACTGCGGGCTGGCCCAGTTCCAACATATATAAATCGCGCTTCGGCTTCATCGGGGCGATTACTCGACCCGGTACCCTCTCATGCAACTCAGCGCACATGATGGTCACTATGGCTACATGAGACGCTAGCCATGTGCTTATATACAAATATGGATATTCACATACATGCATATATATGAATACACACACAACCACATTCAACAATTCTAGTTTCAACACAAGTATTATCTAGATTATTATACTACTTCAAATACGTATATACATAAACCCGCTCATGCACATATGCGTACACGAATATTCAAGTATGTAACTCAGTTATTACTAATCAAATCTTACCTTTATTTACTAATTCTTTCAATAAAACTAGAATATCCTTTTATACTCACTACAAGAAAAACTATTTTTAGTTGCATTAATTAGTGGCGTTTTAAATTTTGTGCAACTATTGGTAATTTTACAATATAAAAATAAACAAAGAAACGCGGCTAATTCTCCTGCCAGTAATTCATGGAATTTTTTGCTAAAGTTTTTTGTGGCCGCTCAAATTTCCTTTACCACTTTTTCTTTTTCTCAAACTACTCCACTTAAAAAAAATTATTCGTCTCTTCCGATTTACTCCACAAGCACTAATTTTCCTAATTCAAAAACTACGATCGAACTAAAATAAAGCAAACGCGATTTCTCTACCTTCATCGATCCCAAATCCCTAAATCCCTAATCAACATGTGCTGCTTCTTCACCTTCATCGCGACTTGCTTCTCAGCAGCGGCTCAGCACATGCGGCGCTTTTTTCATTTCATCAACATCGGAACTCGACGGCGGCTTCTCACGGTGCGTCCTTAAGGCGACATCAAGTGCCGGCTCAATACGCGATGCGTCATCTCTCCAGTCGACATTACCAGCCATCGACGACTCTCGTGACTTCAGGTTTCGCGCATCACCAGAAAGCGACCCATGGCCAAATATTTCAGACGATGCAAGGATTTTGTTAAAAGGACGCTTTTCAAAGATCCTTCAAAATGCTTGATAGCTGCTTTTCAGGTTGGCAAAAGCAGTTTATAAATTGGTACCGCAGATAACTGAATCTGTCTAAAATATTGATAGTGCTGATTGTAGGTTTAGGTTGCATGAAAGTTTTATAACATGAGAGTGTATGTTCGAGATATCTTAGATAACATGTCAAACTAGGGAGACACACACACATATGTTATAGCAATTCCAAGCCTTTGTTCCTTGAGTTTGAACTTGTTGGTTATATAATTCTGTTCGTTAATTTTATTAAGGTTAATCTCATTCATAAAGATGGCGATATGTCCTTTTTTTGCCGCCTTCATCAATTTTTGGGTCTTGTTATTGTCATGACTTGATGTGTGCTTACATACATCCATATAAGTGGCAGTGTTTGTTGGAGTGTTAAGGTTAAGATGGTTATGTAATTTGCAATTTCAATTTTTTACTCTCAGTTGAAAGCCCCAACTACATGTCTGCTCTATCTAACCCCAATAACACATGGCTGATTTAATAGTAAGATATGCACTTCATCAACTAGTAAGATATTAAAAAATTTCTGCTACAAAATTTGCAGGAAAATATATTAATATAATCTGATTTATATGGCTTGAAAACCACAGAATTACTGTCGGTTGACATTCACAACTTTTATCAATTACTACTCATGCTAGGCAGTCATAAGAACCTGAAAACACTCAAACCTGTATTATTTCATTTCTTTGCATTAACTGTTTGTTATGTATGCGTGATATTTAACTAACATCACATAATATGTTCATTTTGTTCTCTTGAATAGCTATCACCCACCTGATAGCTCATTCCGTTTTTTCTGATCATGTCTTGAAGTTTACTATGACCACATTTTTCTAGCCTTAGAAACAGGTGAATATGTTTTGATATATTCAAATCACCAATTAAAATAATTAATGAAACATTTAATCTCCGTTGACTTGTATTAGCATGTAGCAAGAAAATGTGGTCGAACATATTAACAATCCTGTATCTCCTTCTAATTTTTTTAATTAATTAATTCCACTTGAGCTTTCTGGTCTATTGGCAGAGAGCAGTTGCAGATCAAATATTGAGGGAGTTGTAGAGCAACCCTGACACATGGTTGCAGGCGGTTCATATATTACAGAACTCTCAAAATCTAAATACCATGTTCTTTACCCTTCAGGTAATTTACGTTCCATCTTACAACAGACACAATTACAAAGTCAATCAGACTTTGTAATTATTATTTTGGATGAAACTAAACTGATTTCTTTCATGTTATGGACACATACAACATGGTGCTTGTACTTCTTCAAATCTTGCATGCCTTATATATATGTACATAAAGAGAGCTGAACCCTGCTTCTATATTATAAGACGTCAAAATATGCATGTTATGTGCGTTATTATCTACTACTTCCTCCTTCCCTGAAATATATGACATTTAAATTTATTTATAATAAGAGATAGCCAAACCCTATTTATATATTAGCATACATATTTTATGCCCTATAGTTTAGTACTCCTCCCAGACGGATGGCATCTTAAGTTTTAATTTTTGTCCCAAAATAGACAACTTTTTAGAAACGTATGGTTGGAATCGATATGGAAGGATGTGAAAAAGTATAATATGTGGTGCTTATTTCATTCAGAAACTTGCGATTTTCAAAATTTGTGTGAAGTCTAAAACGATTTGTTTTGGGGGTCAGAGCAAGTTTACTTAAATCTCATTTTATTTAACCTCTGCACTTCTGAAACAATATAATTTAGTCATAATTCACACTAGAAAGCTATCAAGTTCAACATCATCATCTTCGTTTTTTCTTGTGATCAATGATTAATTTTTTGGATTGAAGTTTTTATTTTTTTATCTTTTTCTAAACTAAGTATTTGATATTATGTTTGATTAACTATAAGATACGTATAGCAGATGATCCTTCCACATGTCCCATCCTTAATCTCTCAGGCTTTACAATCAACTTTAATTTGTATTTGAAGTGCGTGTTGTCTTTTTTGTTAACTACCAATGTTATGGAAACGACAATTTTTTCTTTTAATAAAATTCCTAGGTTTTAGAAGGTGTCATCAAGTATAGATGGAATGCATTGCCAGTTGAACAAAGAGATGGAATGAAAAATTACATATCTGATGTTATTGTACAGCTATATAGGCTATTCCCTGTAACGTACATATATCAATATATTATTTCCAATTTTGTATAGTCAGTTCACACTCACATGAAGGCCAGTGATTATTATCTTGTCATTATTTGGTGATTTTGCCAGCTTTCAAGCAATGAAGCCTCTTTCCGACGAGAAAAGCTATATGTCAACAAGCTGAATATTATCTTAGTTCAGGTAACACTTAGTTTAATACTTTCCATTAACTTATTTGTAAAATGTATGTTTGCAAACGTGGACTATTTTTTTATTATAAAATTCAGTATCAAGCCTAGTTGTAAGAATATTCTATCATCTATTTAACAATCTTTTTACGCTTGCAACACAAATTCTGAAAAACTTATTTTATTGACAATAATAACTCCCCCCCCCCCCCCCCCCCTCTGTTTTTGCTTCAACAGATTTTGAAACATGAATGGCCGGCTAGATGGAAAAGTTTCATTCCAGATCTTGTTTCGGCAGCTAAGACTAGTGAGACTATATGTGAGAATTGTATGTCTATATTAAAGGTTTGCACATTATAAAGATCCTTCTTATAATGGTGCTGTTTTTGGTTTCGTTTTTGCTTGCATTTTGGTAAAAATCCTCTTATATCATGTTTTCTTAAACTATACTTTCAGCGTATCAAATACAAATAACAGAATATAATTTCAATTTCAAAAATTCAGCGTCATTTCATATTTCACCCTCATTATCTCATTCATTGCATCAAAAGATTCCCATGTATGTTTTCAGATGGAAAAGAGTTACAAAGCAAATGATATAATGATCGTTTTACTGTTACATGGCAAAAGAGTTAAAAATATTGATTATACTAAAAATTATTATCTTCTTTAGCTTTGGGAAGACATATTTTGTGTAAATAATTTGCTATATGGTTATTTTACTATTATCTCAATCAACAAAATGGTAAGCTTGAAACAAATTTCAGGTAGGGGAATTCTCATTCGTATCTCCTAAATGATGCTTTGTGTATGCATTATATACCAGCAGTAACCTGAGTAACTCAAATAAAGCAAACTCGCAATGAATCTAATATAAACATTTGCTGTTTTTAAATGTGTTAAATATATAAAGTTTGTAAACTTAATAAATCATTATATGGTTTGAGTTGCAATATAAAAAACTTGGTTGTTGTTAATGTAGAGTCTCGATTGCATATACTTGTATAATGTTGTAGATGTTTGATCTCATATTTGAAGTCCTACGAGTTAACGTAATTGTTTGACTATCTGTTGTGCTTTCACTTGTGTAGGTATCGAACTTTTGAAGAGAGCAAATTTGGACTTGATGATGCTAGCGTTCACTTGTGTATGCAACAAAGAATTATGGGTAATCAAACGTTTTGTTAGCACTAGTTAGATATAACATTTATTAGTACCCGATGTGTAAATTTGTATACAAATGGTTATTGTATATGAGTTAGGTCATTTTGTCGAAAAACTATTGTATTGGAATGGTTATGGATATTTTATTTGATTATATGGTTAATGTGTTTTTTAATTTATTTGAATATGATGATTATGTGAGTGATTGTTGATTGATATAACAGAACCAAAATAGACCATTAACAGGAAATAATAGCATGAAAAAATGGTGTAAAATAATAAACAACTTTTAGTAGCGTTTCAAAAACTCTACTGAAATATATATAGTGGCGTTGAGAAAATGCAACCGTAAAACAGGGGTAAAGTTGGAAATTCTATTAGTAGCGCCAAAAAATCTTTTGGTGGCGTTTTTTAAACGCTACAAAAAGATTTATGGTGGCGTTTGAAAAACGCTGCCAAAAATGCATTTATAGTGGCGTTAAAATAAATGCAACAAAAAATCATGGATTTTTAGTCGCATGTTTTCTCGCGACGTTTATCAAAACGCCACCAAAAGTTTTTGTAGCGTTTTTTGAGCGCCACAAAAAATAAAATTTCTTGTAGTGACTATTTTATAAAATCTCCTACCATTTTATAAAATACTATACTAGCTTATAAATCCATTTAAGCCTTTGAAATACTAAATCTTTTTATTTAAAATTAAGTATTACTTTCATAAATATTTTATAAAACCTTATAACCATTTTATAAAATATCTTCTTCATGTTATTTTATAAAATCACTATTTAATAAAATATCACTTTCTTACTATTTTATAAAATATCAATTTTATACTATTTTATAAAATCGCTTATTTTATAAAATATCACCTTTTTCTAAAAGAAATATTTTTATGTAAATAATATTTATAAATAAACCATTCACTTATAAAAACTATTTCTTTACTTTAAATAATCTTTATATGTAACGGCCGAGATTTTCGACGCCCGAAAATCGACATCAATACGTCCACTGTATTACATGCCGAAAAATCGAATGTCGGAAATACCAGATCGTTAGGTAAAAGAAGAAAGAGGTAGAAGAAGAAAATAGAAATAACTACACAGAATCTCACAATCGCAGCAGAACAATATATAATAGATACCAACAGGTCTTGATACAAAAAGAACTATAACTGTTATTTATACATTACATCATAAGAGTACAACACAATCAATAACTCAATACTGGACAGTTATAATAACTTGTCCTCACAATTGCTGAATATACAGCCTACAATACACAGCGGAATATAAATCAGATACGTGAAATACGTCTCCGCCATCCAGCTCGTCTCCTGAGCTCCATAGCATCCTATCATGTATCTGTAATACTCAGTCTGACCCGAGCATTATAATAAAATAACACCCGAGTCAGTCTGGAAACCAACGTGAGAAAACACACTCAATTTGAATTTTTAAAGTTTTCAAAATCCTTTGAAAAACAAGGGTATCTCATAAGACTACGCCACAAATAAACACGACGGGTTTGTACCTTACGATAACCAAAACATTTCATATCAAATACTCTGATAGTATAATGGTGTCTAAGTACAAATACTTATTCAAATAGCTGAAATTGTTACATTAATTAAATTCCAGCATACTAGGTTTTACAACCAAAACCGTAAAGGCATGTATTGGAGAATGGATTCCATATGAATGACTAGGCACTAGGGTACCACCTGTTACAGTACACGTCTAGAAACAACGTACCAAGGACCACGCCGGGATCCCTTGCAACACAAGACCGGACTATCCCTAACCTGAATAGACCGAATATGCTATCACCCTGGGTGTTCCCACCCTCTTTCGAGCTCCTTCCATATATCATGGTAATAAAATAATATCGGCGGGTATCTAGAAAGGTGATAAACATACCCTAATTGGGTGCGACCCACTTAGCCTTGCTACATCTCCCCTGCTTTTCATTCATTCCCGGTTGATTAGGCTAGAGGCTACGATTTCCTTTTTAAGGAATTTTCACTTAGAATGCTCATTGTCCTCCAATGACAATGTACTGATAGCATTCATCCATATAAGTTCGTTCTAGGTCCGAACGGAACCGAAGGCACTACTCCTACTACATCTGTTTTGGAAAAATCCTCAGGATTAGTAGCGATTAGCCCTTGCACTTCATTGCTCCATCCTCGACTCCATGCTCTTGTTTTCACATCGAAAACGTACTCGTTGGTCAAAGTGGTTTTCAGATAACTTATCCGATCCCGATCTCTTCGAAACAACGTTCGATATTTCTGGTAAACTCAACCCTGTTCTTTAGGAAATAATCAGACGAAAATAAGATCGGAGATCACTTCCTAACCGTTAGTGGACGGATTTCCTTATAAACATCCTAGAAGAATGAAACGAGTTTATACATACAGTATAGCACCTCGAACGGTAACTGTACCACATAATTCCCGTATTTCTTCTAGATATTTCCAAAGTTATATTTTGGGTCCAGATTTGATAGTCGGTTATTTAACTATCAAATAAACAATCATTCAACCAAACATTTCCTTTTACCACTAGAAAACACTAAGTCTCTTTTTAATTTAATTTTAATAAATTAAATCTCTTATCAGAATTCATATACTTATCTTATCGAACTTAGTATATTCACAAATTATCCTTTTCAAAAATATTTGAAAACCCCTTTTAAATTAATATGGAAAGTACCACTGCGGTATCAACCATGGATTCACAGCTCAATGGTTACGTCTCTATCCCAGAGAAATCCAAAACTTAATTGCAGGCACTCACTGCCTCCGATTTTGCCACAAAAGCATACCATTACTTTCCGGAAACCTTATTAAATAATTTCAGAATAATACTTATAAAATCTCTATATAAATTTCCAAGTTTATTTTAGGCAAATACTCTTTTATAAAAGTTATTAAAATTAATATTAATATTAATATTGAATAATTTATCCTTTTGAAATAATAATATTGATTACTTCTTAGTAATAATTGACTTACTATAAACTAGCTTAAGAAATAATTAAATATTCTTAAAACAATTTTAAAATAATTACATAATAAATTTTCTGAAATATCCTTAAACACTTTTTAAAAATTACCTAGTAATAATTTAAAATCCTTCTTTTTAAAACAACTCAATTTCTCGATAAAAATATATTTTCCAATTTTAGTATAACCAGTCTAATATTTATAAATCTCTCTCGATTTATCCCCAATTTGATTTATGTCCCAATTCCGTAAATAGCCTTTTCACATTTCTAAAAATAAATCTACCATTTATTTTTAAACCGATTAACCCATCTCCTTATAAATCCTCACCGTGAATTTATAACTTCAATTTTTCCACTGATAATTACTTCACTTTATTTATAAACTTCGTTTATAAATTCCATAGTCTCATTTCCCATTTATGACTGTTTCACAATACTCAATCGATTTCTAAATTAAATTCCATTTTTAAATTAATTTCTTAAATAACCCAAATATATCCCAAAACCCAACTAAAATTAGATTCCATTTTCTTTTCATAATCTTATTAAAAATCTAGTATAACAATTTCATATCTTCTTTCCAAATTTCCTTTTATCTTCCCAACTATTTTTAATCTTGATTTTAAAAATCTTTTTACACTTAAACAAAAATCGCTTAAGTTCTACTATTTAAAATCCTTTTATATAGATTATTCCAAATCTCTATTTTTCGTATCCTGAAATTATTAGGTACCAATTTAAAATCAAACTATTTATTTTTCCCAAATTAAATTATTTTAGTTAATCCAAATTTCACTATAAATATTTTTACTTCCAAAATCCCCTTTAATTTCTTTTCAGATTCAATACACATATCTTTGGTATTTTAATATATCAAAATCTAAACTCGTAATACCATAGCATCCAATAAATTCAAATTCCACTATAATTTATCATAGATTATTCAAACAAATCATATATCACTATATATGAAAATAAATTTCAACATTTTGAGGAATCCAGTTGGATCTCTCCAACCTGTTTCCCTGCATCCACAGATGTTAATATAATATAAAAATACCAATCCCACTTCGAGGGGGATATCGCGGTATATAGGGTCATTCGCTATTATGCGGGGCACATAGTGTCTCATCCGCTATATATATGCGCGAATATCAATCACTCCAATATATATACTATTATATATAATATCACATCCAACTGGTAATAATTTATTAATTCTATCAATCAATCAACAATTAATTTTAACTATTTAAAATTAATTATGATAATTCAAAATAGAGTGAGATTAACTCACATTTATTTTCAGTTGTCACCGAGGCGTCCTGATTCCATCAGAATTCGAACGACGTTTGAAATTTAGCGTAAAATTCAACAAGCTTTATTTGTCATCGAACCAATTCCACATCGTAGATGTCGTCAATACAAACCTAACGTCGTAGACCGCGGGTTAAACAGACTCTGTATGGTAAATTTATTAACCTTTAAAGTTAAAACATTTTAATTAACTATTTTAAATATATAATACACTTAACCAATTAAATATCCTCACCCAAGCCTTATGCCCACTCACGCATGCAATAGAGCTCCACTTCCTTCTTTTGTTCACATATGCAAAGGGATATGTTATGGGCTCAAACATCATTTTTCTTTTTTTTTCTTTTTCACTTTTTTTATACGGCCCACATGAGAAAAACCAAGCCCACGAAAGAAGGAAACTCATACCCGAACTCATCTTTTTCCCCCCTCCTCTTCAACTCGCCTGAACCCATATGCACAGCAATCACGTGCACGTTTTCACTAACACGCTCCACCACCTCGTCAATGACCAAACCGAAAGCATGTTTGAACTCCTCTTGCCAAACTCTACTCGCCCATCATGCCATGCCTATGCCTCCCCATCGAAACGCGACAACCCGGCTCTGCCTCGATCTACTTCAAATCATGACGCCCCAACATTGACCGAAGTCCACCAAATTTTGGCCACGTGCTCCACTTCCCTCCACAAACCCATTTATTAACTCCATTGCTCAATTTGATGAGCCAATTTCAAGTAATCTGGAACCCTAGGTGAAAACTGCCTCGTCGATCACCATGGAGCTATGCGACGACCTCCAATTCGCATACCAGCTTGTAGAGATTGAAGAAATAGGATTTTAGGATTTGATTTGAGATTTTTTTATCGAGTAAAAGTAGCGAAATAAATTTTTGAAGTTCTTCCCATTTCCTTTTTTCTTTCTTTTCACTGAGTTCGGCCGTGTGTTTTTAAAAGAGGGAGACATGATTTTTGAAAAGGGAGGTAGCATGTAGGATGAGATCTACAGTGACTTGAAGTGAGAGGAGAAAGAAACTGATGGAAATATGGTCAATCAACAAATAATTATATTATTTAATTTCAAATCGTCTCGACTACACCATTCAAAATCTCGAACTCCTATCAAGGCATGCCACTAGGCGTTTATAATGTTATACCCCTATTTCGAACAACATGGAAAAGGTTTCGAGTCCTAATTCGATCGTATGGAGAAGATAGCTTTTTGGACCCAATTATTATATTGAATTTTTGATATAAATTTCAGCGCGTTTACATACCGTACGACCAAATGATAACACCAAACGCTACGAAATATGAAATATGATAATAATACACTATTACAGATCCAATGGAACTGGTTTCGTCGAAATCCGAGACTGTGCTCCGGAAGGCTATTTTTAAAGGTTAATTCAGACGATACATTTTTAAAACTGAGCAAATCACTTTCAAATTCAATTTTAAAACTTTTATTATCTTCATTATTATCAATATAAATTCTATAAGCCTTTAAATTATTTTTAACAAGCTTAAAACTCAAGATTCAATAATTTAGCCAATTTCCAATTAATAAATTCAATAATTAAATTATCAAATAAATAGTTATATTTGAAATTTAAGTTAAAATTTAACTTATAAATATTTAAAATTAGTTCAATATTCCAATTTCAAATATCCAAAAATTCTGGGTCGTTACATTATAAGTACCAACATAAGGCCTCTAATTACTTTAATGATAAGTGTAGAGCCTTAAACTACTTAATTAGCTTACTAACTTTTCCTAAATTCCATTCAAATGGCTGAATAATTACCAACTAATGATATGCACATAACCATATCGCTAAATTAGCCTATAATCACTAATAACATCATACAAAACCAATTACTTATCCCATAATCAAAATTTAAGCTTACTAACTGTTTCAAAATAGAAATTAAGGCCTCAAACAAACAATAAGTTAAGATAATCTTGTTTATAACAAAATATAAGCCTAAATCAATCCAAACAATATCCAAACCACTTCGTATTATTCCATGATCATCAATAAACGAAATAATAAAGATTAACAAGTAAATATAGTTGGAGAATAATCACACTCACCTTGCTTTTCCCTACATCAAGCTGTAATCACCAAAACCCACTACATAGCTCTCTTGAAATCATAGATGAAGCTCCAAACGACAACTTCAAGTAATCCCTTGATAGATTTTGTAGAGAATTGGATGAGAGGAATTATGGTGATTTTTATTTGAATTTAGGAACTTTATTTGAAGGGTTTAGGGCTTGGAGATTAAGGAGAGATTAAGGGGTGATTATGAAAATATTATGAGAGGAAGAGGAGGAAGTAACGTGAATGAAAATGGAATGAGAATTATGAAAAAAGTTAGCCACTTATAGGCTAGCTAATAGGCCTTAGACCAAATTCATTTCATCCATTCAAAAATCAATATTCACTTTAAAAATTCATCGACTCCAAACATAGTCAAGTTTATACTTATTTCTCTCTAGTCGGAAAAACAGTCTCAATTATGGGTGCCTCGAGACCTAATTTTTACGTCTTAAAAAGTCGAGTATAATGGGCATTCTATTAATTAACGACTTAGTATTTAAATTGATTATTTAAATACCAAGTCATTATAATTCTGGGTTGTTACACAAGCCCATGAGGCCCAGGTATGACCAGCCAAGGAGTGGGGTTAAAGGGGTTGATATTTATGATATTTTGGGTTTGAATTAGTGAATAAAAAGAAAGGATCTAGATCCACTTTTTCCTATCTTTCCTTCCTTATTTAAACCTACTAAACCCTTTCGTTTTGGGTTTGATCTCTCCTCTCCCACTCTACCCTATAGGTCGAAATACCTAACCACCCTCTCCTCCATTTTCAAGCCAAATACAAAATCAAGTTAAATTATGAACGACGTATAGATCTCTTTGATTGGTAGCGCTTTTGGGAAGAGGTTAAATTCGATTCTAGGAGTTACACTGATTCAACATTTGAAGTGTAATAATTAGACAACAGTTGAGGTATTATTTTATTTACTTCAATTTCATAGTTGTAGTTAATTATGTCATTATATCTAAATTTAACTGATCATATCATAAATTCTGTATATGTTTGTTGTAAATTTGTATTTATATGCAGTAGCGTTATTAAATAAAAAATTGTATGAAAATAATCATACAACTTTCGGCTATATTGAAATAATAAAAAGTTAAAAATTAAAATTAATTTAAAAGAGGTTTCTAATTAAAAAATTATTTTTTACTAATATGTATTTATGTATAGGTGTGTGCGTCTATTTATTTATTTATATTTATAATTTAATATATGCATATGTCCTATATATCATTTCAAATGTAAAATAAAATTTTAATTTTGTATAATTTGCATTTACTTAAAATTTATTTTTAATATTTATTAATATAAAACTTTAAATGAAAATTGAATATTATATATGTGTGTGTGTGTATGTCTTGTAAAAATAATTGTAATGCCCCAGAAATTCATGGAATCTTATTCTGGTTGGATTTTGAAAATATATGAATTTATTTGTATAGGAATATATGGAATTAATTGTGTGCAAGTGTGTGTGCATATGTGCACGTGCACACTGATATGGCACCAGGAAGAACTCCAAATCTCCTGAAATTAAAACAAGAATTAAAAAGCATTACAAACATGATTTTGTAATGAAAATTATTAAACCAAATATGGATATTTGATTTCTGGAATTATATGAATTATTCTAAAAAATAAGAAAAGTAAATTTTGTTTTGAATCAGTAAACAGATCTTACTTAAAACCCAGAAAAAAATGTTATAAGGATTTGAAACCTGTATGCACATATATTTGCATATCTTTTTGAAATTAAGGAGGAGTTAAATAAGCCTAGATAAGATATGTATGCATATGTACATTTCTATAAGTACTGAAAATATTAAAACAAAATAAGCAAGGAAAAGTGTAACACTAAAATAGCAAGAGACATATTACAAGCAAAACAATTGCTTTAGGCAGAAAATAGAAAGGGGGATTTCTAGAAAATAAACAAGTGACAATGTCACACAATTATCATGACCTAAGAAGAATATAATATATATTCTGGTAAAGAAAAAGGAGAAGTAAGCATCACATATGGCCGGGGTATTAAGGGTGAAAAATAAGCAAATCTGAAATGCAAAATGCATGAGTTTTGGCCAGGGTAGGAATGGGATTTTACAATGATAAAACCCTAGAAAAACCTCTCTTATAAATCCAAGTATAAACCAGAAAAATCATTTGCTACCCAAGACATTTAAGAAAACAAAGAAGAAAAATAACTGCAAGCAGAATGGCAAGTTTTAAAAGGTTTCTTTTCTGGATTAAGCAAGAGAAGCATTCTTCTATGAGTAATCTCACTAAACCTATGGCATTAAGTCCTGTTATGAGGCAGCCAAGTTCATGTTATTTTTCTACATGTTTCTAATTTTATTACTATGGTTTTAATGGATGCTTTAATGGGTGTTTATGAATGCTTTTGATTGCTTTGATGGTTGAGTATTTTGCTCTGTTTGGTTACACCCAGAAATGTTAAAGTATGAAATCATTAAAGTAAATAGAGAATACTTGTAACTAGTTCAGATATGGCATGAAAAATATAGAAATCAAAATGTATGTGAGTTGCATTACACTTGTGTAAGTGCTGAGGCTCAAATGAAAGATTCAAGGTTGCAATGGAAATATCCAAAAGTGCTTAACCCTTGATCTAAAAGAAAACCCATGAGCCAGAAATATTGTTTAAGCTAGATCTTGAGTTTAGTTCAAACATGGTTGCTTATGAAACAATAATAACCCACATGCCTAGTCTTTATTCCCAGTTGTAAATATTCTTGTATTTTCTTTAAGCAAGAATATTTAAAATATGATTTCCTCTGGATATGAATGTTAGCTTGTTCTTGAATTATGCTTGTAAGCTCTATGTAATGTTTCATGTATACTGTGATTCAATCACCTAGCTATCTCATGATAGGATCAAACATGAACACTTAGTAAATAAACTAAGGATTGTGAGCCAAGAAGACTGCTGGAATGCTTGTTGTATTTAAAGTATGCAAGTTGGCACATGGCTTGTTTAAGCCTTGAGATCTTTGTGCAATATTGAGAATTATTTTATTGCAATGTGTCCCCGTGATTCCTTTATGGCAGATGAGGCTAGGAATTAATCTGGTAAATGCAACCTTAAATTGATGAAGTAGGAACTTGAGTTATTCCTAGGATGGTTGGACTGGAGCTATGATAGTTCCTGAGTATCTCTGTTTGACATATATGTTTGCATTGTGGAAAGTGTGTACATAATTAGTTTTAATACTGATCACATATGCCCAATATTTCAGAAACAAGTCAGGCAAATTAATTAAAGAAATTATGCCATCCCATATAAAATGCTTATGTCTCACTTATCTACTTAATATCATGGAATTTTTGATATTGCTCATACCAGATCTTGTGTCTGACCCTTGTTTGCTTATGGCATCTGGGGTGTCTCAATTAAAATGGGGCAGCCTCTAATGATCTTTCAGGGAATGCTGGTTCTAAATAGGAAGCTGCTATGGCTAAGGAGAATGATTGGATAAGCATGCTAAATTAGAATTAAATAAGAACTTAGAATGAATTATTTGCATGTAATCTTGGAGGTTTTTATAGTTCTGCTTTAGTTATTATGTAATGATCTTGAATGTTTGGATTTTATTTAGTTGTTTCAATCGAATCTGGTAAAGAATTAAGGTTGGGAAAAACCAAAGACTTAGTTGAATCTATGAAAGAAAATATATTTGAGTATTATGGTGGAAATCTGTAGATGATATATGCCTGTATTTGAGAAATGAATATATATACATATATTGTATTAGTTAATTTTGAGTTATTTAAAAACTTTGAGTTTGAAGGTTAAAAAT
Organism: Allium fistulosum; assembly: GCA_030737815.1. NCBI lineage: Eukaryota > Viridiplantae > Streptophyta > Magnoliopsida > Asparagales > Amaryllidaceae > Allium > Allium fistulosum. The sequence continues at coordinate 1,170,557,228 of CM060902.1, read as the reverse complement.
CTGAATTTTAGCTAGAAGTAATATTCAAGAATTTAGTAACAATATGCAGAAGTGTTTTTGAAAATATATATATATATATATTTGTGCATTATATAAAGAGGAGTACATGTTTTAAGAGATTTTTCAAGTGTCTTGTATCTGAATTGACATTGCAATAGCCAGGCACTAATGTTTTGATGATCTAGTCATAAGGTTAACCCACTTCAAAAATAGTGAGGTCTGGGTTGATCAAGATGACTAGAGTTTCTGGGTCTAAAGAAAGGAAATGCATTTGTAAAATCTGAAGCTTTCTTTGCAAATGCATGTACAAAGACATTTTCAAATACTTGAGCAATTCACTTTTATTTTTGAGTAGCTTTCTCTGTCCAGAAAGCACAATGCATCTGATATGCACACATATTACTCAATTATTACATTTGTTAAATGACCATAAAATCTGGATTTTCTAAATCCAGTAAAGCAACCTGTAAATTAGAATGCAAGCTGAGGTAACTCAGGGATTAGGGAATGAATTTGGTTCAGGGAAATACCACTATATAGATTGTGAAAGAATTACTCAACTGACTTGGTTATGAGTAAAGGAATTTGTGATAGAATCACTTATGGTGAAAATGATAAATGTGTATATCATTTTCTTTCTGGTTTTGATCAAATATCAAACAATTAGACTAAAATTAGGATGACTTGCTATATAATCTGAGATCACTTTGCTATGTCAAACTAACAGACAATCACCATAGGAATGGTCAAAATTACTAAGTATAGATTACATATGATTCAGGGATTCATTACCCTGACTCAAATATCAAAAATTCATGGAAAATGAGCTATGTACTGGTTGACTAGAAAATCAAATTCAATCAGGCTGCACTCTTGCTAAACAACACTCTGATCCAAGCAAGAGGGTCACATACATCTTCATATGTGTGTGAATATATTTATTAATGAACTGATATAAATATATTAGTAGAAAAATTAGGATCTTGGATAATTTAGTAGAAAGGCTAAATGACTCTAGGAAATTTATTGATGTAAAAAAAATCCTAGTAAAAATTAGGTAAAATAAATAGGGTCATTTCATTTGGTATCAGAGCTATGTTAAAACTATACATAGCTAAGAATGATTGTATTGATTGATTGAAGTACTATAACTATATGTATGTACTGATTGTTTGTTTGAGTAAAATAATAATTCAGATAGAAAGTTATAGCAAAAGAAAATACTCATGATAAACTAACCCTATCTACCCATACTCTAGTTATCCAATCATGGTAGGAAGAGGATCTCATCACAATGCAGGATCAAGTACACCACAAATGCTTGATATGCAAGACTTTATGAGGGCTTTAAGGTATGGAGTAGGGCAGAGACTTGAGAACCCACATGAGGAACTTTCAAAACTATTAAAGACTTATACCAATTTGGGAGGCAAGAGCTTTGAAGGGACTGAAAATGTGATGGAAATTCAAGCATGGTTGAGAACACTGAACAGAATTTTCAATGACATGCAATTGGATGATCAAAGGAAGAGGCAAGTGGCCTCAAGACAACTGAAAGGTGTGGCTTTAAGCTGGTGGGAGGTAGTCATAGCTGGGAAAATTGAGAATGAAATCACTTGGAATCAATTCAAGGAGATGTTGGAAGCTAGATTTGTTCCAGCATCAGCCAAAACTCTATTGCTTGAAGAATTCATCAGGCTTAGGCAGGGAACTTTTAATGTGACTAAGTATACTCATAGGTTTGAGGGCTTGTCTAAGTATGGAGCTATGCTTGTGGCTGATGAGGCATCAAAGAATGATAGGTATATTAAGGGTTTATACCCAGGGCTTAGTAGGGCTATGTTGCCATATGCAGATAAAACTTTTGATCAAGTCATTGATCTGGCCTTAAAGTTTGAGCAACATGACAAGGAAAGGGAGAAGTATAGGAGTTTTAAGAACAACAATAATAAGAAAATTAAGGGAAGATATCACCCCTATGACAAAAAGAAGGAGGAGACAGAAAGCAAGAAAACCAATGATACTAAGACCACTGATACAAAGAGGAATATAGCGTGTCATCATTGTGGAAAAGAAGGACATATCAAACCAAGGTGTCCAGAATTGAAGGGAGGGGCTTTCAAGTGCTACATATGTGGTAAGGAGGGACATATCAAGAGAAATTGCCCTGAGTATAAACAGCAAGGGAAGCTAGCAAATTTGGAGAGCAAAAGCAAATCCACGGTAGAGGACATTGCAGAAAATCATAGTCAAGTGGAAGGTACCTTATTTATTTGTACCCTACCTATATCAGTAGTGTATGATACAGGGGCCACACATTCTCTGATTTCCCATGAATTAGTTGCATTGCTTAAATTGAATTGCATACTGGTTGAAACCCCTTTGTTAGTGCAAAGCCCATTGGGAAGTTCTAGTGTTTTAAACATGATTTGTGTGGATGTGGAACTAAACATAGGAGGAAATGTTTTTATTTTCAATTTATATGTTTTAAATTACCCAAATATAGGCGTTATATTGGGTGTAGACTGGTTAAGGCAATACAAAGCCATAATTAATTTAGACTCATCCACCATATCATTACAAAGTTCTAGAGGCCAAAGAATCACAATTTTGTGTGAAGTAGCCAAAGAAAGAAAATTATATCATTTAATTGACTTAAATAAGGATTCCAGTGAGCCTTCTATTGAAGAAATCCCCATAATTAACAAATACTTAGATGTGTTTGGAGAAGTTGAGGGTGTTCCACACCACAGACCAGTGGAATTTCATATTAGTCTCATACCAGGAGCAAGTCCAATTATTAAGAAACCCACTAGGATGGGGCCAAGTGAGTTGAAGGAGTTGAAGAAACAGTTAGAAGAATTGGAAAGCAAAGGATTTATAAGACCAAGTAATTCATGCTGGGGTGCTCCAGTAGTGTTTGTAAGGAAACATGATGGTACTTTAAGGATGTGTATAGATTACAGGGAGCTAAACAAAGTCACTATCAAGAACAAGTACCCCTTACCTAGAATTGATGATCTTTTTGATCAACTTAGTGGAGCAAAATATTTTCTAGATTACACCTGGCATCTGGATTCCATCAGATGAAGGTTGAGAATTCAAGTGCTAAGTATACAGCCTTTAATACTAGGTATGGTTTATATGAGTTTCTTGTCATGCCATTTGGGTTGACAAATGCCCCATCATACGTTGTAGACTTGATGAATAGGATATTCAGGGATTATTTAGACAAGTTTGTGTTGATTTTTATTGATGATATTTTGATTTATTCTAAAATAGTAGAGGAACATGAAAATCACTTACACCTTGTTTTGTCTAGATTAAGAGAAAAAGATTTAAAAGCAAAATTTTCTAAGTGTGCATTTTGGAAAGAAGAAGTGCATTTCCTTGGGCATGTTATATCTGCCAAAGGCATTTCAGTGAACCCCAATAAAATAGTGGCAATCCAAGCATGGAAAAGGCCAAGCACAGTAGGAGAAGTTAGGTCATTTATGGTAATGGCAGGGTATTATAGAAGATTTATAAAATATTTTTCTAAAATGTCATCACCTCTTACCAACCTATCTAGAAAGAACCAACCCTTTGTATGGACTGAGAAATGTGAACAAGCCTTTAGTAAAATCAAGGAGGCCTTAGTCAATGCACCAGTGTTGAGAGTACCAGAAGGAAATGAGGATTTGATTGTTTATACTGATGCAAGTGGTTCTGGGCTAGGAGCTGTATTGATGCAGCAAGATCAAGTTATAGCCTATGCATCAAGACAATTGAAGCCACATGAATCAAAGTATGCAACCCATGATCTTGAGTTGGCAGCAGTGGTATATGCACTAAAGCTCTGGAGACATTATCTTCAAGGTGCTAAGTTTATTTTATACACTGACCATAAGGCATTAAAATATCTCTTTTCACAAAAAGATTTGAATATGAGGCAGCATAGATGGGTTGAGTTTCTAGCAGCATATGATTTAGACATACTTTATACTCCAGGAAAAGCTAATAAGGTTGCAGATGCTTTGAGCAGGCAGCATGCAAAAGTAGCCATGTTAATGATAGAAGAATTTAGAAATTTATCTCTACTTACTGATTTGGAAATTGAGGAAAACAATGAGGTAAACATGGAGATGGTTGAAGAAGGGAGTAAAGGAAAATTAAGTTTGATAACTTTGCGATCAGATTTAATTTTGAAAGTGGGGAAAATGCAAGAGGAAGATCCAGATTTACTAGAAAAGAAAACTCTAATAGAAAAAGGAGAAGAAGTAGCAAACTACCACATTGATAAGAATGGTTACTTAAGGAATAAAGGTAGGACATGTGTTCCAAAGGATATAGGATTGAAGGAAGAGATACTTAATGAATATCATAGGAGCAAATATTCTATACATCCAGGCAGCACCAAAATGTACCAAAACCTAAAAAGGGATTATTGGTGGAGAGGGATGAAATCAGATGTGGCCAAACATGTTGCAAAGTGTATGACTTGCCAACAAGTCAAGGCAGAAACCCAAAGACCCTCAGGCCTATTACAACCTCTAAGCATACAACAGTGGAAGTGGGAAGATATATCTATGGATTTCATAGATGGTCTGCCTAGATCAAAGAGAGGAAATACAAGTATTTGGGTAGTAGTTGATAGATTGACTAAAGTAGCACACTTTATACCAGTGAAGGCAGAAAGAAATGCACCTAAACTAGCTCAAATATTCATAAAAGAAGTAGTAAGGTTGCATGGAATTCCTAAAACTATAGTGAGTGATAGGGACACAATCTTTACATCCAGATTTTGGAAGAGCTTTCAAGAAGCCATGGGAAGTGAGTTATGCTTGAGTACTGCATACCACCCCCAATCAGATGGTCAAACTGAAGTAATAAATAAAGTTTTGGAGGATTTGTTGAGGGCATGTGCATTGGACTTTGGAGGTAATTGGGAAGATCACCTCCATTTGCCTGAATTTACATATAACAATAGTTATCAAAGCACCATAGGCATGGCACCATTTGAAGCCTTGTATGGCAAACCATGTTTGTCACCAATATGTTGGGTTGAAGCAGGAGAAAGGGCTGTCTTAGGGCCTGAGTATGTTAAAGAGACTACAGAGAAAATTGAACTTGTGAGGAGAAGAATGGCAGCAGCTCAAGATAGGCAAAAGAAGTTTGCAGATGCATAGAAGAAGCAGGTAGAATATGAAGTTGGTGATTATGTTTTCATCAAAGTTTCACCTATGAAGAAGGTGTTGAGGTTTGGCAAGCAGGGAAAACTTACCCCAAGATATGTTGGACCTTACAAGATTTTAGAAAGAGTAGCTTCATTAGCATACAAGTTGGAGCTACCAGAAGAGATGAGTGCAATGCACAATGCATTTCATGTATCACAACTTAGGAGATGAGTGCATGATAAAGAGGAAATTCTAGAGAAACCAACTCAAGTTCAAATAAATCCTAATTTGGTCTATGAGAAAGAACCAGTGGGGATTTTAGCTAAAGAGGAAAAGAAGTTGAGGAGCAAAACTTTGAAATTGGTAAAGATTCATTGGAGCCTAGACCCTAATGATTGTACATGGGAGTTAGAGGATAAGATAAAGATGGATTACCCTAAGCTTTTTGCAGTGGAAGGTAAAATCTAAATTCCTAAAAAAAATTAATTTAATATGTATTGTTGTTTTGACTGAATTGTTTGCTTATGCAATGTTTGATAGATTTTATAAAAATCTGGAAATGTTTAAAGTCAAAATGAGAAAATTGTGAGGAAACAATTCCTAAAAAGGTGGGTGATTATAATGCCCCAGAAATTCATGGAATCTTATTTTGGTTGGATTTTGAAAATATATGAATTTATTTGTATAGGAATATATGGAATTAATTGTGTGCAAGTGTGTATGCATATGTGCTCGTGCACACTGATATGGCACCAGGAAGAACTCCAAATCTCCTGAAATTAAAACAAGAATTAAAAAGCATTAAAACATGATTTTGTAATGAAAATTATTAAACCAAATATGGATATTTGATTTCTGGAATTATATGAATTATTCCAGAAAATAAGAAAAGTAAGTTTTGTTTTGAATCAGTAAACAGATCTTACTTAAAACCCAGAAAAAAATGTTATAAGGATTTGAAACTTGTATGCACATATATTTGCATGTCTTTCTGAAATTAAGGAGGAGTTAAATAAGCCTAGATAATATATGTATGCATATGTACATTTCTATAAGTACTGAAAATATTAAAAAGAAATAGGCAAGGAAAAGTGTAACACTAAAATAGCAAGAGACATATTGCAAGCAAAACAATTGCTTTAGGTAGAAAATAGAAAGGGGGGTTTTTAGAAAATAAACAAGTGACAATGTCACACAATTATCATGACCTAAGAAGAATATAATATATATTCTGGAAAAGAAAAAGGGGAAGTAAGCATCACATATGGCCGGGGTATTAAGGGTGAAAAATAAGCAAATCTGAAATGCAAAATGCATGAGTTTTGGCCAGGGTAGGAATGGGATTTTACAATGATAAAACCCTAGAAAAACCTCTCTTATAAATCCAAGTATAAACCAGAAAAATCATTTGCTACCCAAGACATTTAAGAAAACAAAGAAGAAAAATAACTGCAAGCAGAAAGGCAAGTTTTAAAAGGTTTCTTTTCTGGATTAAGCAAGAGAAGCATTCTTCTGTGAGTAATCTCACTAAACCTATGGCATTAAGTCCTGTTATGAGGCAGCCAAGTTCATGTTATTTTTCTACATGTTTCTAATTTTATTACTATGGTTTTAATGGATGCTTTAATGGGTGTTTATGAATGCTTTTGATTGCTTTGATGGTTGAGTATTTTGCTCTGTTTGGTTACACCCAGAAATGTTAAAGTATGAAATCATTAAAGTAAATAGAGAATACTTGTAACTGGTTCAGATATGGCATGAAAAATATAGAAATCAATATGTATGTGAGTTGCATTACACTTGTGTAAGTGCTGAGGCTCAAATGAAAGATTCAAGGTTGCAATGGAAATATCCAAAAGTGCTGAACCCTTGATCAAAAAGAAAACCCATGAGCCAGAAATCTTGTTTAAGCTAGATCTTGAGTTTAGTTCAAACATGGTTGCTTATGAAACAATAATAACCCACATGCCTAGTCTTTATTCCCAGTTGTAAATATTCTTGTATTTTCTTTAAGCCAAAATATTTGAAAATATGATTTCCCCTGGATATGAATGTTAGCTTGTTCTTGAATTATGCGTGTAAGCTCTATGTAATGTTTCATGTATACTGTGATTCAATCATCTAGCTATCTCATGATAGGATCAAACATGAACACTTAGTAAATAAACTAAGGATTGTGAGCCAAGAAGACTGCTGGAATGCTTGTTGTATTTAAAGTATGCAAGTTGGCACATGGCTTATTTAAGCCCTGAGATCTTTGTGCAATATTGTGAATTATTTTATTGCAATGTGTCCCCGTGATTCCTTTATGGCAGATGAGGCTAGGAATTAATCTGGTAAATGCAACCTTAAATTGATGAAGTAGGAACTTGAGTTATTCCTATGATGGTTGGACTGGAGCTATGATAGTTCCTGAGTATCTCTGTTTGACATATATGTTTGCATTGTGGAAAGTGTGTACATAATTAGTTTTAATACTGACCACATATGCCCAATATTTCAGAAACAAGTCAGGCAACTTAATTAAAGAAATTATGGCATCCCATATAAAATGCTAATGTCTCACTTATCTACTTAATATCATGGAATTTTTGATATTGCTCATACCAGATCTTGTGTCAGACCCTTGTTTTCTTATGGCATCTGGGGTGTATCAATTAAAATGGGGCAGCCTCTAATGCTCTTTCAGGGAATGCTGGTTCTAAATAGGAAGCTGCTATGGCTAAGGAGAATGATTGGATAAGCATGCTAAATTAGAATTAAATAAAAACTTAGAATGAATTATTTGCATGTAATCTTGGAGGTTTTTATAGTTCTGCTTTAGTTGTTATGTAATGATCTTGAATGTTTGGATTTTATTTAGTTGTTTCAATCGAATCTGGTAAAGAATTAAGGTTGGGAAAAACCAAAGACTTAGTTGAATCTATGAAAGAAAATATATTTGAGTATTATGGTGGAAATCTGTAGATGATATATGCCTGTATTTGAGAAATGAATATATATATATATATATACATATATTGTATTAGTTAATTTTGAGTTATTTAAAAACTTTGAGTTTGAAGGTTAAAAATCTGAATTTTAGCTAGAAGTAATATTTCAAGAATTTAGTAACAATATGCAGAAGTGTTTTTGAATATATATATATATATATATATATATATATATTTCTGCATTATATAAAGAGGAGTACATGTTCTAAGAGATTTTTCAAATGTCTTGTATCTGAATTCACATTGCAATCGCCAGGCACTAATGTTTTGATGATCTATTCATAAGGTTAACCCACTTCAAAAATAGTGAGGTCTGGGTTTATCAAGATGACCAGAGTTTCTGGGTCTAAAGAAAGGAAATGCATTTGTAAAATCTGAAGCTTTCTTTGCAAATGCATGTACAAAGACATTTTCAAATACTTGAGCAATTCACTTTTATTTTTGAGTAGCTTTCTCAGTCCAGAAAGCACAATGCATCTGATATGCACACATATTACTCAATTATTACTTTTGTTAAATGACCATAAAATCTGGATTTTCTAAATCCAGTAAAGCAACCTGTAAATTAGAATGCAAGCTGAGGTAAATCAGGGATTAGGGAATGAATTTGGTTCAGGGAAATACAACTATATAGATTGTGAAAGAATTACTCAACTGACTTGGTTATGAGTAAAGGAATTTGTGATAGAATCACTTATGGTGAAAATGATAAATGTGTATATCATTTTCTTTCTGGTTTTAATCAAATATCAAACAATTAGACTAAAATTAGGATGACTTGCTATATAATCTGAGATCACTTTGCTATGTCAAACTAACAGACAATCACCATAGGAATGGTCAAAATTACTAAGTATAAATTACATATGATTCAGGGATTCATTACCCTGACTCAAATTTCAAAAATTCATGGAAAATGAGCTATGTACTGGTTGACTAGAAACTCAAATTCAATCAGGATGCACTCTTGCTAAACAACACTCTGATCCAAGCAAGAGGGTCACATACATCTTCATATGTGTGTGAATATATTTATTAATGAACTGATATAAATATATTAGTAGAAAAATTAGGATCCTGGATAATTTAGTAGAAAGGCTAAATGACTCTAGGAAATTTATTGATGTAAAAAAAAATCCTAGTAAAAATTAGGTAAAATAAATAGGGTCATTTCAATAATGTTAAAAAATAACCATGTGTATGTCTCGGCCTCCGAAAAGAGGATCAAACCCGGAATTTCTACGTAGAAACTGCAGTCGTCAAAGTGATCGAAAGCCCGCAGAAGGAGAGGTGGAGAGTTCCGGGATGACCGGGTGGGAGTCCGGGCAAGCCGATCGTTTTTCCAATTGGGGCGATCGTGATTCGGGACCGTCTCGGCCTCCGAAAAGAGGATCGAACCCGGAATTTCTACGTAGAAACTACATCCGTCGAAGTGCTCGAACGCCCACGAAAGGCGAGGTGGATCGTTCCGGGACGATCGGGTGGGAGTGCGGGCCCCCCTCCTCCGAAAGGAGGATCGAACCCGGAATTTCTGCGTAGAAACTACAACCGTCGAAGTGCTCGAAACCCCGTGGAAGGCGAGGTGGATCATTACGGGACGACTGGGTGGGAGTGCAGGCCCCCCTCCTCCCCCTGATCCACCCACCCAGGAGGGGAAGCCGATCGATTTCGCAGTAGGGGCGATCGCTATCCGGGACCGTCTCGGCCTCCGAAAGGAGGATCGAACCCGGAATTTCTGTGCAGAAACTGCAACCCTTGAAGTGCTCGAAAGCCCGCAGAAGGCGAGGTCGAGAGTTCCAGGATGACCGGGTGGGAGTCCGGGCAACCCAATCGTTTTTCCAGTTGGGGCGATCGCGATCCGGGACCGTCTCGGCCTCTGAAAGGAGGATCGAACCCAGAATTTCTGCGCAGAAACTACAACCGTCGAAGTGTTCGAAAGCCCGCGGAAGGCGAGGTGGATCGTTCCGGGACGATCGGGTGGGAGTGCGAACCCCCCTCCTCCGGAAGGAGGATCGAACCCGAAATTTCTGCGCAGAAACTACAACCGTCGAAGTGCTCGAAAGCCCGTGGAAGGCAAGGTGGATCGTTCTGGGACGACCGAGTGGGAGAGCAGGTCCCCCTTCTCCCCCTGACCCACCCACCCACCCAGGAGGGGAAGCCGATCGATTTCGCAGTTGGGGCGATCGCGATCCGGGACCGTCTTGGCCTCCGAAAGGAGGATCGAACCCAGAATTTCTGCACAGAAACTACAGCCGTCGAAGTGCTCAAAAGCCCGCGGAAGACGAGGTGGAGAGTTCCGGGATGACCGGGTGGGAGTCCGGGCAAGCCGATCATTTTTCCAGTTGGGGCGATCGCGATCTGGGACCGTCTCGGCCTCCGAAAGGAGGATCGAACCCGGAATTTCTGCGCAGAAACTGCAGCCGTCGAAGTGCTCGAAAGCCCACGGAAGGCGAGGTGGATCGTTCCGGGACGACCGGGTCGGAGTGCGGGCCCCCTCCTCCCATTGACCCACCCACCAAGGACAGGAAGCCGATCGATTTCGCAGTTGGGGCGATCACGATCCGGGACCGTCTCGGCCTCCGAAAGAAGGATCGAACCTAGAATTTCTGCGCAGAAACTGCAGCTGTCGAAGTGCCTGAAAGCCCACGGAAGGTGAGGTGGATCGTTCCGAGACGGCCGGGTGGGAGTCCGGTTAAGTCGATCGTTTTTCCAGTTGGGGCGATCGCGATCCGGGACCATCTCGGCCTCGGAAAGGAGGATCGAACCCGGAATTTCTACGCAGAAACTACAGCCGTCGAAGTGCCCAAAAGCCCGCGGAAGGCGAGGTGGAGAGTTCCGGGATGACCGGGTGGGAGTCCAGACAAGTCGATCGTTTTTCTAGTTGGGGCGATCGCGATCCGGGACCATCTCGGCCTCCGAAAGGAGGATCGAACCCGGAATTTCTGCGCAGAAACTGCAGCCGTCGAAGTGCTCAAAAACCTGCGGAAGGCGAGGTATATATACTGTGTATACAATTAATTATAACTACGATTTACATGTAACAATACGTATATGAAATGAATTATCGTCTATTCAATTTCAAATTAATCAAACAAAAACATTGCAGTCATAAAATAATTTTTTAATTATTCAACATTCTCCTTACAAAAGCATTACATCCTAAACTTATAATTGAAAACTACAGCTTATTAACGTATCCAATTGAAGCTAACGAATCATAAAATATCCTCGAAATCAACACTTGTGGATTCAAACTTATTCATTTCTTCAGTTTTCGAAATCAACCATTCGAAAACTACTGCACGATCCATTTCTTTGGCTTTAGCCTAAAACATATTCAAACATACTCATAAAGTATCCTGAAACTTCCCAAAACTTGGATCTTTGTTCATCCAAGTAAGATCTGACAATTTCTCAACTGATAAGAATCATAGAGAAAACACTTCCACATAAACTTAACAAACTAACTCAATAGCAATCTTCTGTTCAAATTAACAGATCTACTGTTATAGATAAATCAGGCCCAAATAATGCGAGTAACAAGAAAATAAACAAATGATGAATTCATTTTATTTTATTTAAATTCCTAAGAAGCGACAGTCGAAAGAATCTGAGCAGAGATATGTAGCAATGGTATGATAGGAAGCCACAAACGGGATGATGTATGATTTCAATGCAACAATCTTATATTTGCAAAGAGTCAGATATTTAGAGGTGATGTCAAGATAAATTTCTTTCTTTGTTAACTTTGCACCTATCATATTTTTAGTGTTCAACTAATACCTTATTATTCTTAAATACCTTATGAAAATTGCACGAAAAAAATGGTCAAGGTTATATGAAATTAATCTCGAACTGTTACAAAGTCGGTTGAATTTGAATTCATTTTTTTAATATGAGAAAGCACTCATAGAATATAGTTCTCTAAGACAACAAAGACAACATAAACATGACATTCAGATTCCATAATTGCTAAGTAGCATATGCAGATATAAACCATAGAGATTGTTAGGAAATCAATTCTATGGTTTCGATGATAACAACTATACAATGGAAATCGAATGTACATATATCTACATTTACAGATAGTTGATAGAGTAACGTCACCAAAGAGACTAAAGCAACACTCAAGACAAGAATCAAAAGACGTCAAATCAGAAAAGATTGAAGAGAAATGGGACATGCACAAGATAAAGCAACATGCACACTTTCAGACATTTTCAGACGTCTGAGAGCACAAACCAGACGTCTGAATGATTCCTTTGGTTCATAATTCAGAAGCAACCAGACGTCTGGTTACCAACATCAGACGTCTGAATGATTTCTCTGGTTCATAATTCAGAAGCAACCAGACGTCTGGTTACCAACATCAGACGTCTGAAAAGTATCCAGGCTTATAACAGATATGAAGACCAGACGTCTGAGGTAACTTTCCAGACATCTGATTTAAGACTCGACTGTGCATTTTCAAAGCTCAACTGTCACATTCGAAAAGACACATCTACTTCTCTTTGTCGCAACTCTTCATCATCATCAGAAGCGACTTTACGAAGATTACAACAGATGCAACTATACAACAAAACTCTTCATCACTATAAATAGCATCAGGAATTCAAGAGAAGAAAATAACTTGACTTACTTACTCTCTTATCTCTTGTACTCTGTTTATTACTGATCTACAAGCAATCAACTACCTGTAATCAACTCTTCCATATATATAGAACTCCTCATTTAGATATTCTCAAGATAAATATATATTGGAAGCACTCTTGTACTCAATAGTCAACATCCGTGTTAACACATTCTTGACAAAGAAACTCTTTTATTGTAAACCTGTTCCTCCGGGTTAAGCGAGGGTTAGTTAAAAGGAAATTCCGAAGAGGAGCTTCGGGACTGGACGTAGGACGGGAGGTCCGAACCAGTATAAAATACCGGTGTGATTAGTTTTATTTACTTTGTTACTATACTTTATAGTATATATTATATAGCTAACTGTCCATACTTGCATATAATTTAGACGACCCACTCATATAGACTTTCAATTGGTATCGGAGCAAGGTTCGTTTAGAAAAACAGTAACACGTTTTTTAAATCATTATAATATGGCAAGTATTTTTCAAGAAGGACAATCCACAGCACTACCCCCACTTTTTAATGGCTCTAATTATTCATATTGGTCTACACGTATGAGAATTTTTATGGAAGCTAATGGTTTAAAAATTTGGTCAGCCACTCAAGATAAATATGAAGCTCCAACTACTACTATGAACACATGGACCGATGCACAAAAAACCTTAGCATCAAATAATGCTAAAGCCATGAATGTCCTGTTTTGCTCACTTGACAAAAATGAATTTTCATGTGTCATGTTATGCACTACTGCATTTGATATTTGGCGTACCTTACAAATCACACATGAAGGTACAACAAAGGTCAAACAAACTAAAATTTCAATTTTGCAAAATCAATTTTCACATTTAAAATGAAACAAAATGAAACTATAGTAGACATGTATTCAAGATTTCAAACTATTCAACATGATCTTATGGCATTAGGAGTTAAGTTTACTGATTTTGATTTAGTATCACGAATACTCAACTCTTTAACACCTGATTGGGAAAGAAAAGTATTAGCTATTGAAGAAGCTAATGATCTCTCTATTCTCAAAGTTGAAGAGTTGGTAGGAAATTTGATGTCCTATGAAGCTAATTTGCAGGCACGTAAAGAATTAAATTCAAAGACGAAGAACATAGCATTTCCATCAATAAAGAATGATGACTCAGATTTAGATGAAAATGAGATAGTATTCATTGCCAAAAACTATAATAGATTCAAGAAATTTAGAAAGATGACCAAGTTTCAAAAAGAAGGAAAAACCAATTCAACAAATCTATCTCAAATCAAGTGCTATGAATGTGATCAATACGGACACATGAAGAAGGATTGTCCAAAACTTAACAATGATAAAAAGAAGAGCAAATTTGAAAAACTCAAAAAGAATAAAGCTTTCAAAGTAACGTGGGATGACTACGAGTCCTCATCTTCAGAAAGTGATAGTGAGAGCGATGGAGAACAAGCTAATGTGTGTTTTATGGCACAAAAAGATGAGGTATGTCCAGAACTTAACTATGAAGAATTACTTGAACTTAGCATAGAATTAGATGATAAATTTAGACAAATAAAAAAATTAAACAAAGAATATATAGTAAAAGTAAATAGATTAGAACTTGAAGTAGGAATGTTGAAAGATGAAAAAACTATTTTAGAAGAAGAACTTGAAATATCTCAAGAAAAATTAAGAAATATTATGATAGAAAGTGAGAACATTACTCTAGAAAAAGAGAATTTGCTAAAAGAAAATATTGATTTTAAAGAGGATATTGAATTATTGACAACAGAAAATAGAGAGTTAAAAGAAAAATTAGATAAAATTACCAATAATGTGTCAAAATTTAACAAAGGGAAAAAAGACTTGGAAAATCTTATCAAAACCATCAGGTAATAGAAATGGAATAGGATTTAAAAAAGTCTCTAAACAAAGAGAAAATAAGGCTAAAAATATTAGTTATATAAAAACTAGAAGATTATCTAAACAAAAATTGAATACCAAAAATATGAAAATTTGGGTTCCTAAAACAAATAACAAATTGATTAGACAAAAGCATATCAATAATTACTTAGAAAATGTAGTTTATAATAAAAATTATATTTATAAAGGTACCAAACCATCTTGGGTATGGCTACCTCTCTCTAACAATTAGGACCCTAATCAAATATGTGGGTACTAATTAAATTTTTTATCTTGCAGGTACCCAAAATAAAAATTAAGGAGAAATGGATACTAGATAGTGGTTGCTCCAAACATATGACTGGAAATTCAAAAATGTTATCAAATATAACATACATCGATGGTGGAACGGTAACATTTGGGGATAATTCAAAGGGATTTGTCATAGGCATTGGAGAAGTCATCAACTCTGGTATATCTAACTCTCCTGTTATTACAAATGTTTTACTAGTAGAAAATTTAAAACACAACTTATTAAGCATTAGTCAATTATGTGATAAAGGTTTTCAAATAAATTTTGAAAAAGATAGATGTAATATTTTAGATAATAACAAACAACTCATTTTTGAAGGTTTTAGAAACAAAAATATTTATATATTAAACATGAATATTAATAAAGATTCAAGCTTATGCTTAACTGCCAAACATGATGATCCATGGTTATGGCATAAACGATTTTGTCATATTAATTTTAAGAACATTAATAAGTTAGCTAAATATGAGTTAGTAAGAGGGTTACCTAAAATGAGTTACAAAGTAGAAAATTTATGTGATGATTGTCAAATTGGTAAACTAAAGAAAAGCTCGTTTAAATCTAAAAATAATATTTCTACAAAACAACCATTAGAATTATTACATTTAGATTTATTTGGTCTAACACAAGTAAGATCTATTAATCATAACAAATATGTTTTTGTAATAGTTGATGATTTCTCAAGATATACATGGACTTTATTTCTAAAACATAAAAGCGATACTTTTGGTATGTTTAAAATATTTGCAAAATGGATTAAAACTCAAATGAATTTGAAAATTAAAAATATTAGAAGTGATCATGGAGGAGAATTCGAAAATGATCTTTTTTTCAAATTTTTGCAATAAAAAGGGAATAACTCATAATTTTTCCTTTCCTCATACACCCCAACAAAATGGTGTCGTAGAAAGAAAAAATCGTACATTACAAGACAGCGCACGAACATTATTAAATAGTAGCGGATTACCAAAACACTTTTGGGACGAAGCTATTGCTACATCCTGTTATGTATTGAATCGAGTAACTATTCGTCCAATGACTAAACAAACTTGTTTTGAAATATTTTTTGGTAAAAAACCAAAAGTATCATACTTTAAAACTTTTGGCTCAAAATGTTTTATATTAAATACAAAAGACAAATTAGGAAAATTTGTTCCAAAAGCCGATGAAGGTATCTTTGTTGGATATTCGGATCGTAGCAAGGCATATAGAATTTTTAATAAAAAGAATAATACTATAGAAGAGAGTCTACATGTCTCGTTTGACGAAAACCCTTTCAAACAACAAACTAATGATGAAGAAGAAGTTATTCCACCAACAAACTCAACAAATTCTAGTAATAATGAAGCCAATATACAAAATAACACTATTTTATCATCTCCTAGGATCCTTAAGAATCATCCAATAGATAATATTATTGGAGATCTTAATTCAAGAGTTACTAGAAATCAACTAAATCAAATAAGCCATATAGCGTTTGTATCAAACTTTGAACCAAAGAATTATAAAGAAGCCTCAAATGATAATTTTTGGATAATAGCTATGCAAGAGGAACTACATCAATTTGAACGTAATAATGTATGGGAATTAGTACCAAGACCTGAAGATCAATCAGTAATAGGAACAAAATGGGTATTTAAAAACAAGGCGGACGAAAATGGAAATATTGTTAGAAATAAAGCACGACTAGTTGCTCAGGGCTACAATCAAGAAGAAGGCGTAGATTACGATGAAAGTTTTGCACCGGTAGCAAGATTAGAAGCCATTCGTACTTTACTTTCCTTTGCAACTCATAACAATTTTAAACTATTTCAAATGGATGTCAAAAGTGCCTTTTTGAATGGTTTTATCAAAGAAAATGTATATGTTGAACAACCACCGCTTTTTGTTCATGAAAATTATCCCGATCATGTTTTTAAATTACATAAAGCACTATATGGATTCAAACAAGCACCTCGTGCATGGTACGAACGTCTTAAAAATCACCTAATAACATCTGGTTTCCATATAGGAAAAATAGATACAACTTTATTTATAAAAAGAGAAGATGACGATATTTTAGTTGTACAAATTTATGTTGATGATATCATCGTTGGCTCGACCAACGAAAAACTATGTAATGATTTTTCAAATATTATGACAAATGAATTTGAAATGTCATACATGGGAGAATTAAATTTTTTCTTAGGATTACAAATAAAACAACTAGAAAATGGAATTTTTATTCATCAAGAAAAATATTGTAACGATTTATTACATCGATTTAAAATGGATAAAACTTCAAGCAAACCAACACCAATGAGTACCACTATTCACTTAGAAAAAGATGAAAATGGAAAAGACTTTAATGAAAGGGTATATCGAAGTATGATTGGTTCTTTACTGTATTTAACGGCTAGTCGACCAGATATTATGATGAGTGTATGTCTTTGTGCCTGATTTCAAGCCAAACCAAAAGAATCTCATCTACGGTCTGTTAAGCGCATTTTACGCTATTTATCTAGTACTAAAGATTATGGTTTGTTTTATTCTAAAGGGTCACCTTTTGAACTTGTTTCATATAGCGATGCGGATTTTGGTGGTTGTAGAACAGACCGTAAGAGTACTAGTGGAACTTGTCATTTTATCGGACAATCGTTAGTTTCGTGGTTTAGTAAAAAGCAAAATTGTGTTTCTTTATCTACTTGTGAAGCTGAATACATCTCTGTAGCTCTAGCATGTGCACAAGTAATATACATGCAACAAACACTAATGGATTTTGGTAAAATCATAAAAAATTCTCCAATATATTGTGACAACACAAGTGCTATAAATTTGTCAAAAAATCCTCTAAATCACTCACGCACAAAACATATAGATATTCGACGTCATTTCTTACGAGACCATGTTGAAAAAGGAACTATATCTTTAGAATATGTAAGCACCGAAAATCAAGTAGCCGACATATTTACAAAACCATTGAACGAACAAACTTTCATAAAACTCAGACGAAGTTTAGGAATTTGTTCACTTCAAGATCTTGTCTAAGCTTTGATATCTCCCTCATATATCTCCAGCTTTAATGAAAATTTCTTTTTGACTTGATCGTTTACATATTCTTTTTGATAATGTCAAAGGGGGAGAAATATATATATATATATATATATATAATCATATCAACAAAACTAAGCACATATTCAGGGGGAGATTTGAAATATATATATATAAGTACATTGAATAGTTGTCATCATCAAAAAGGGGGAGATTGTTAGGAAATCAATTCTATGGTTTCGATGATAACAACTATACAATGGAAATCGAATGTACATATATCTACATTTACAGATAGTTGATAGAGTAACGTCACCAAAGAGACTAAAGCAACACTCAAGACAAGAATCAAAAGACGTCAAATCAGAAAAGATTGAAGAGAAATGGGACATGCACAAGATAAAGCAACATGCACACTTGCAGACATTTTCAGACGTCTGAGAGCACAAGCCATACGTCTGAATGATTCCTCTGGTTCATAATTCAGAAGCAACCAGACGTCTGGTTACCAACATCAGACGTCTGAATGATTTCTCTGGTTTATAATTCAGAAGCAACCAGACGTCTGGTTACCAACATCAGACGTCTTAAAAGTATCCAGGCTTATAACAGATATGAAGACCAGACGTCTGAGGTAACTTTCCAGACGTCTGATTTAAGACTCGACTGTGCATTTTCAAAGCTCAACTGTCACATTCGAAAAGACACATCTACTTCTCTTTGTCGCAACTCTTCATCATCATCAGAAGCGACTTTACGAAGATTACAACAGATGCAACTATACAAGAAAACTCTTCATCACTATAAATAGCATCAGGAATTCAAGAGAAGAAAATAACTTGACTTACTTACTCTCTTATCTCTTGTACTCTGTTTATTCCTGATCTACAAGCAATCAACTACCTGTAATCAACTCTTCCATATATATAGAACTCCTCATTCAGATATTCTCAAGATAAATATATATTGGAAGCACTCTTGTACTCAATAGTCAACATCCGTGTTACAGAACACATTCTTGACAAAGAAACTCTTTTATTGTAAACCTGTTCCTCCGGGTTAAGCGAGGGTTAGTTGAAAGGAAATTCCAAAGAGGAGCTTCGGGACTGGACGTAGGACGGGAGGTCCGAACCAGTATAAAATACCGGTGTGATTAGTTTTATTTACTTTGTTACTATACTTTATAGTATTATATTATATAGCTAACTGTCCATACTTGCATATAATCTAGACGATCCACTCATATAGACTTTCAGAGATCACATATATATTATCTGAATGTAGGGAGTCGGCTAAGCGTAGCAGTAAAAAATTTAAATAAGATTATTAATAGACAATGGACTCAATAGTACCTTCCAACTTTTGCACAACCTTCTTCACGGTAGGCCTTAACTAAGGCTTATCTTCAACGCAAACCATTAAAACTATAGACCACATTCAGATTTAAGATTGATTAGTTCTGAGTCTGACGTCTCTCAAATTTGAATCCTTGTAGTGAAATGTTTAATAGGAATACACACATCATTGTATTAGATGACGTAATTTTGTATACTCCCTAACATGTTCAACCTAAAATTGAAATAATCTACGTGCTAGTAAATGCTCATATCTAAGTAAAAATACCTGCACAGTTCCCAAAGGTGAATCTTGACTCTATCAATATTACAACACTTGTACTACTATTATAATATAGATTCACATAGTTCGGCCTATAAACTTGAAAAAAAACGAAGTTATTAAATAAAATCAAAATATAGAGAGCGCCTCTCCCTACACTAGACTGAAAGCAGGTACAAGTTACTCAACAACTTCAATTAAAACATTATGTAACACCACCATCTCTATCTTTATATATATATATATATATATATATCCATGATGGCTACACACAAAATATTATTTTTAGATATATCAGGAGATATACCAGAAGATAAAAAATTTCTATTCCATTACCTAATTGGAGAAGAGATTGGGGTTTGCACAGAAGTTGTTGGATGACCTACGATTTAGGAAGCGGAGACTGGCCTCGGACAAGCATGTCGATAGTAAGTTTATTGTGATACCCTTCACTAGTATGTGGTTAGTTAAAAAAGCAATATTTACTTATCCTTAAAGCTTGACCTTGAAGAATCACAATTACATCACAAAACTCAGAAAAATATACATGTTACAACTCATCCATAAAGCCTAATCTTGAATGCCAATTATACAACTTATAATATTGAAAAAAGTAACTTATCCTTAAAGCATCATCATAGTTTATAGGGTGCTTAGCTTTTCTTATAATTAAAATTACGTTGTATATGAGTTTAGGAACATTAAGATGAACTATTGTATTGTAATAGCACTACATGAAAATCATTTAATGGCATCATCACATTAAGCAATAACAAAGGTATAAACTTTAGTTAAATAGGGGAACAACACAAGCAAGAAACATTGATACACTACTGTTACTACCTAATATTTTAAAAATCTTTATCATAATTGAAATTTTCAAACTCATTTGCATATTTCAATTTCAGAATCCAAGAAGGTGTTTAAAGCTAAAATCGTGGAAAAAACAAACCATTATCGGTTGTCCCATGGTCTTAGGCTTAGATTGAGAGAGGCCGACCTAAAAGCAACAACGTTAGTAGTATATCGTAATGCGACGGTTGATGCAGCAAGGCAGATCTAGGGTTTGCAAATTTGAAAGGGAAGCTAGCGATTAAAGGAGCGGATGAGTGGATGTGGGTTAAACAAGAGGGAAAGGTTGGGAGACAAGGTCGGAGTGAAGGAGTAGGTAAACGAGGAGATGAGGAAGAGATAAGGGGTGATGGATGACAATTTGACTCCATTTTTATTTAGGTTTTTTAATACAAACATGTAAGCAGAAGAAAGAAAGACTAGCGGCCAAATAAAAGTTTCATCAAAATTTTACCAAATTATTGGCGCCAAACAATTAGTATCGTTGATTTATTTATTTTTGTTCTTCTAAATAAGTAGTGGTTGCACTTGGCTTTAAACGCTACCAATTAATGCATCTAATAACGAGTTTTCTTGCAGTGAGACGTCGAAAGCTGTCAGAAATCTAGGCCAGCACGTGGTCATTCTGCTCTTATAAGCAGCCTTGGAAACATCTAGAACAACTTCTGAGGATCCAACTCAAAGCCCCTGTATTAAATATGATATAAACCTTTAATAAATCTTGGATAATATATCATTCACAAAATATTTATGATGCTGTAATAAGTTTGATACTTATCCACTCGCTTTAACTATTAGTGTTTGCACCAAAAATTAGCACAAACACCCAATAGGTTGAATGTAGAGAAATAAATGAAGAAATCTGAATTAAAATAGAGAAAACAGACAGAAAACAAGTAAAAACAATGACAAACAGATTTATAGTGGTCAACATTGAATACCTACATCCACTTTGACGAAACAACTTTATTGATCACTTGAATTTCTGTTACAAGAGGGATTGGATCAAAACCCGTAAACACAATGGAGTATAAGCAAAATAACAGCGTAAAGATGCCCAAAATGAACAATGAACTCTGTATTTATAGGGGTGGACGACCGAATATCTTTCTGAAAATTCGCCGGCAGAATCTCCAGATGTAGGTGAGGTCACCCAGAAATTTCGAGGCCCAACTCCCAATACAGAGCGATTATCCCTGATCGGCCTTCCTTGCCACATGGCACCATGCGATCGATTATGTGAGTCCCCCTCCATGCTAGCTTCATGTTTCCAAAGTTGTCTTTATGTTTTTAGAGATATGGATCGATTCCCGCTGAATTGAACTATTGGTTGATGTTGTCCATTGCTATAGTGATACGATCTGATCCCCTACCTAGGGAAGGGATAGGTATCGATCCTCTACCTAGGGGAGGCACTAATCCATACTTAGAATGTTCCATAGATCCTCTCTTGGTTTCGCTTGATTGTTACTTCATATTATTGTATGTGCTTGATCTCCGGACTCTGTGATCACCTCTCTTGACTGATTGCCTTGTCTATCATCGAGTCTAACTTATTCAATCAGTCTGAATATAGTCGGGTCAAAAGGCTGGATAACACTTTCCCTCAAAAATACATCTTGTTTTAAACATGATGTTCTTTGAATCGAAGCAAGTTAGAGTCGCCGGGAAGAATTCCATTCAATTTTTTGAACAGTCGTTATACTTCCGTTGAGTTGTCTCTCCAAAGAGTTGAATCTCTTTCTGTTCGTTGTGACGCTTGGGCGATACCTGATAGTATAAATATTAGATTGTAATTTTTCGACAACATTACATGCTCGGGTCCATTGAGCTAATCAGTTGAGATAGTAAATCTTGGTTATCCGAACTGGTTCTTGTTCTGAGAATTTCAAGTGAGAATTTAACTTCTATTGATTTAAGAAATTGAATGTAAAATATGTACACATGCATGTTCATGTACACGTTCGTCATTGGCTCCCGACTGCGCTTGTACGCCCATAGGTAGTGCCAAAAATTCACGGAGTTCAATGCAATCACATTGTAATTCTTGTTGTCTAATTTTATTTGTTTTTTGGGCATGGGATTGGTGACAATCCCCTATGTAAGGGATCAGATCCAATCCCCTTAGCTAGATGGACCCAACATTTTCGTGGCCAAGCAGGTCGATACCATGTATAAGCTAAACATTAGTTTTAATCCCCTCACTTCATTCACTTTGTTGCAACTGAACCCTACCACTTTTCCACATCCCCCACCACCTATCCTTCAAGCTTGAGATCTTCACCCATCCTCCCACCGATCAGTTACATTTTCTATACAATTTGACTCTCCATCTCGCCTGAACCCTCTGCCACCGTTCTGAACTGAACTATCCCTCATTCTAGCAATTTAGTTTTGGATTCGAGCCTGCACCCAAAGTGCCTTTATATTCCTCACCTCGATCCATATTTTGTTTCGTGTGCTCTTGATATATAGGTGAGTATGATTTGACAGTATTCGATTTAGGAACGAGATTATGTAACGAGATAGTTGGGTACAATGCTGGTTGCAGGCTTAGGGTTTGGTAGTGGATTAGGAGATGAAGTGGAGTGGCGAGATGGAGGGATCAGTTAATGTAGGTCGACTCATAGGATCAGATGGAAACATATTGGAGATGAAGTGAAGTAGTGAGATCTAGGGGTTCGGTCGTGGTATGATGGAGTTGATGGAGCGGCTGTAGGGATGGATGTGGATGGAATGGTGATGATGATGGAGCGATTGGTTTGGAGTGTACTGATTGAGGGATTGAGGGGTCGGTTAGCATGAGTTAGCGTGGAGGGATCGGCTATTGGCATACGATCGGTTGAAGGTGTTGAGTAGGTGAACATAGGGATCAGTTCAGTCATGCTGGAGTTTGAAATGGCATAACTCATAAGGCTACTGTGCCTAGGTGAGAGATTAGATAAAATCCCTTTGCTTAGGGGGACTTAGCCAATTTTTTGATTGAACGAAAACTCTTGAACACTAAATTGCATAAACTTGAATTCGAACATGAGTATTTGCCTTAAACTTGGACATGAGCATTCAGACTTAAACACTTGAACTTGTAATGGGACATGACTTAGAACTTGAACACATGTACATGAACTTGGATTTGCATACAAATGCATATGACTCGCAATTTGATCGGATTTTTCATACACCTATACGAACTTGAGTATGAGTGTCGAATTTTGCATGCTGATAATTGATCCCAGAGTTTAGATAAAATCTACAACCATCGAAGTGAAAGCCGGTTGTAATGGTCAAGGATGACGGTCACTTCTGTCAAACTCCAAAGTCTCATCACAGTTGTCATTTTATTTCTAAATTGTTTGTCACTACATTGCACAACAGAACACCACATCGCACTAGTTTACACTTTACATGGGGGGACAGGTTAATTTCTCTAACAATGATTATCTGGTAAGTTTGATAGTTATGGGTTCTAGACACTTGGATTGTTTAGCTGCTATAGGCATTGAACAAACTTCTTCTTATAACAATCCCGATGCTGAGTTAAGCTCTGCAATAATATCCGCTCGAAACTCTCTAGGCCATCCACTTGAACAGCCTAAAATTTCTCAACAGGTGCCGAAAATTCCTTCGAACTTAGAAGCAGAATTGAGCCAGCTCTTGACATTTTAGAAGATGTCATATTTTTAAATGATCTGGAGGATTCAGTGGCTTCAAGCGTTGACGAGGCCTCTCTCCGCGAACTATGCATTAAACACAGGATTCTGTACGAGGATGTGCAAGTCCCACCTCGTACCGATAGGGCTGATTTGCCTCCGGAGGTATACAATTCATGCAACAAGTTTATGTGTTGGGCAGGTTGTGTTTCGTCTTTCAATCCATTCATTCAGTAAATGTTACATTATTTAAGCTTAGTGCCAGCTTGGCTGCATTTGAACAGCTATGCATTTCTACAGTGCACGTATATGATATTCCTCGAATTCTTATATTATAAGCCAACTCCATAGGACATCAGATTCATTTACAATCTCAAGCAGCAAAAGGGAAGCCTCTCGTACACTTTCCTCAAGTCAGTCACTAACTACTAGGTCGTAACTAGCGCTTGGAACAAACTGAGCACTTTTAAGAATGAATGGTTCTATGTGCGCTGCCCGCCTGGTTTTGTAGGTCGGTGGCTAGAAGTATGTAAGTGTCGCTTCAAACTCAACTTTAAGTGCATTTATTCATGTCGTATCCTAAACTAAGCAGTTTTTTTTGAATTGTAGGTAGCCATCCATGACCCAATGATAATAGATATTTAGAGGCAGTTTCAGTGCTCGAAAATATACCGATGGCAGATAGGAACATCAGATCTCTTCATATCGACGAGTGCCTTTTTATCTTCGGCTTACTAGAAGAGGTTCGCAGTACTGGGTTGCCAAGGAACACCGAGGGTGAGGTGGTAGAAAGAAGGGGTGTCGCTGAGCAGGGAGGTGACGAAGTTGATCCTGTCGTGCCCCTAGTTGAGGGAGCTCAGGATGTCATCGAAGAAGGCGAGGTGAGGGGCGGTGTTAATGAACCTAGCCATGACGATGTGAGCTCAAACCATGAGCCTACCGTTGGATCCTCCCAAGACCCACAACTTCCCGCCTTAGAGAAGAGAAGAAGAAAGAGGCTCATTTATAAGGTTTATAGAGGGCAGGTCTCCAAGAATATCAAGTCAACCTCTGCTGCTACAGATCAATGTAGCGGTCTGCCTCTAGAAAATTTATTTGAGGACCTATCGGGCATTCCAATTCCAGATGATGTTGGAAATTATGATTTTTCCAATTTAAGCCCCAGGGGCTACGAATCTCCCATTCGATTTGGTGCTAACCTTAATTAATTCATGAACATTAATATTAATTTTAATTAACCTCCAAGTCTAATTGCTGTTAACTTCTGAATTTCAAATCTGATATTTATTTATTTATCTGAATTTGAATTCTATTTAATTATTTTGAATCCGAAAACTTCAAACGTTAATAAATTTTTTATTTGAGCTCCATTTTCAACATATTACATATGGAAATTGATCATATTTTCACCACGAACGCAATGACATAACTTCCGTGGTCAATTTTTGAATTTTGCAAAATTTCTACTTTTAGCCTTATCTTATTTAATTATTTATTAACTTATTTATTTCTTGTTAATTTTTACAGGATATTACATTCCCCCTAAAAGGGTTTCGCCCTCGAATCTTTTCTGAGGGGCGAACAATGTAATGCGTAAAAAGCATCCATGTTATACAAACAAGTTATCCACCCAACCATCTACTCAATCAAAAATGCAATGTGATTATGTATACAAACATACTATAAGTAAGCTCAATCCTAACATGAGTGTATGAACATGATATATAAGTATGTATGCAAACATCCTAAATATGCATAAAATTTCTACATGGGTGTAAAGTGACGGTGAAAGTGTAGCAACCATCTTCTACCATCCAATCTAGCAACCATGATGCAACCCAAAACCTAATTTTGAAGAGAAAAGTTTACTAGAGAAAAGCTCAAGATGAGAGATCCTCGTCTTCTCTTCAGTTTCCTATGTGTTTTCCACCAGGTTGTCTCCCTATTGCACTCGAACCAATCTAATTTCTTTGTAGTAGCTACGGCATTGATGATAGAAAATGAGAAGTGGTAAATGAAATTAATGTAGTAAAAGATAAACGCATAATAAGAATAAAGACTTAGAGTCAAATATAAAAGATGTTAAGGCAATAAAGAAATTGTAAGAAGAGTCAGTATGCTTGAATATGAAGTATATAAATATATGTCGCTTTAGATATGCGTTTATGACGAGCGTAAATAATTATCAGTTATAATTTTAGAGAATAAATGACTTAAGGTCATTAGACTGGGTAGGAATGCTAAAAAAATCCAACCAATAGGACATGTTGAGAATATATGCTTACATATAGATGAAGTGATGCCCTCAAGTTATGTTAGTGCTTGGAATGGAACCTCCATAATTGTAGGCACTGGGCGGACCTTTTGTGGATGGCAAGACTGTACAAGCACTATAGCGTAGTTTGCTTCAAGTTAGTTAGAGGAGGGTATTGCCTTGATTTTAGTAGGCAATCTAAATGGATGATGGGTGGGATCAGACTTATGCAACAGGGCATGCAGGGTGGCATGCATGGGTACCAAAATAAGGGGTAGGAGTTGCATCTCTAACGAACTCATCATCAGTCCTTGCAGTCAACAGGAAGGACAGGGTTACACCAAACTGATATCTTCTGCCTACCAGGATTTATTCAGTTGGTTTTGTACCGCCACAGTTGTTTGTTGCTTTGTTTGATAGGGCATGACTAGTTAAACCATACAGAGATTCCTTCAAAACGCGGATGGGGTGGAGGTGTGTGGGGTCAGAAATCCATGATATATGAAGTAGATAAAGGCGAAATCGCTAAAAAAAATACAGGACCTAATGGAGTAAAGGTCGTCTATGCGCACTAGATCATGATGCAGCGAGGCGATGGATCCTTACGAGGTGCTGAGCAATAGATACTAGTGGGGATAGTATTTAGTAGGGGTGGGCATTTAACCGACTTAACCGACTTAACCGACTTGACCGACCTTAACCGAACCGGTTTAACCGATCAAAGCGATTAACCGAACTTTCGGTTAACCGACCGACATTAACCGATCAAAGTCGGGTCGGTTAACGGTTAACCATATCATGTATTTCGGTTAACCGTTAACCGAAACTTTTTTCACCCATTTACCCAGTAACTTAAATCCGACCCAACCAACATTCTATGACCCTAAAGCTAAACATCCATGCCGCTTCAAAAATCATTTATTTTTGGTTCCATAAAACCCTAGATCTACAAATTTCACAAATCCCTAAATCTACCAAATTCAAATCGATAAACAAATTTGCAACGCCAGTGTGCCACCGCCTTCGTCTTGTTTCTGTGATGCCTGGCCCGTCAATTTGAGCTATGCTGAATTCTAGCATGAAGAGAAAGAAGGTGAGTTTGATTAGTTAGTTTGCATAATATTAAGTTTGAATATATTCTACAATCATGCGCAAGTAGTTTGCATATGATGTTTGTATATTTAGTTTTACCTGCTTTAAAATTTACAGTTTAGCATCTCTTGTCTCTTTGGTTTTTGGAACATTTTTTTTAGTTTTGTGCTTCTAGAATGGCTGTAAAATAGAACATCATCACACTTCATTTGAATATTCTTCTTGTGGCAACATATACTTATTAAATTGGTTTGCTTAGTTATGTAATTAATATTTAACAGTACAATTCACCTATTTGGTTAATCAAATAATTGAAGTTTAGAAACTAACTTGGTTAATCAAATTGCAATTTTGTTTCTAATGCAAATCGATTATTGTACTATCATACAAAGACATTTGTACCTATATCCGTATGTAATATATGAACAACGGTGATTTGTGTTAGCAGGCAGATATGTCATCAAAATGCTCATGTTTGGTTTAATATTGTTGCAATTTATTTAATCAACAGAGGTCCTTTTATTTTCCTTTTCATATTTTG
The DNA here is from genome assembly GCA_030737815.1 of Allium fistulosum. Classification (NCBI taxonomy): domain Eukaryota; kingdom Viridiplantae; phylum Streptophyta; class Magnoliopsida; order Asparagales; family Amaryllidaceae; genus Allium; species Allium fistulosum. The sequence goes on along the minus strand of CM060902.1, from coordinate 1,170,529,222 downwards.
AATTGTATGTATCTACCTGTCTCTGAAAGAAGAAATTGAATCGAAGAGCATTGTTTAAACCCTTTACAGCTCAATTGTTGGTTGATTAAATTAATGATATGCTCATATACATTCTTATTGGTAACCAAAAATGTAGAGCAGTTTAAATATATTTCTACTGTTGAAAAGGGACCAATTACCTATAATTATTCTTTATGTTTATGTAGTTAGCCTGTCCAGCAAATAGAACATCACCACTATACAACGTAATTCTAAATTGAAAGCATAACCCAAAAGATTCTACCATCAGAACTTAGCCTTTGTCTTTTATCTTGTGAGAATACATTTATTTAATCTTATTTTGTCATTTTATTATCATCTCTTTGTGTTTAGCCTAATTTGCAATGGTTAATAAGCAGTGAAAATATTGGAAATCCTGCTATTTTGTATTAGTTAAATTGTATATAGATCTTTGAATATCTACCGAAAGCAGAAGTAAAATATTTGGTGATGGTGAATGTAGCGCAATGCTCATTACTCACTAGCTTTCGGTTCCACCTGTTTATGCTTTCAAGCACGTAGCGCAATCCTGCCATTTTGTATTAGTCAAATTGTATATAGTTTATGCTCACGTCCATTTGTCCATTATATTACATGGTTCCATCATTAGTTTTAGTTCATGTCCACTATTTCAGTTTTAGTTTATGCTCATGTCCGTTTGTCTGTTATATTACATGGTTCCGTCATTAGTTTTGGTTCATGCACACTGCCTAGGGTCAAAATGCATTTTATTTCACAACATGCTTATTAGCTCATGTCAAAATTCAACTTGTCAGTACATTTGCTCAATTTTAGTTTATGAACATGCTAGTTATTTTCCAGAACATGTTCATTTTCTCAGTTTTAGGTCTTTGCTACTTGGAGAATTGGAGACCGGTCAAAATTCAAACGCAATTTGGATTTGAAGAATGTTGCTTGGTTTTAGTTTATCACCAATGTGTATTATTTTCATTTTATGATGTGTGTTCACTATGTTGAACACTTGAATTGTTGTATTTGGAGTCTTTCTCTATTTTAGCAACTCAGTATGTCTTTCATCTTCAAGTGCCTTGGATCAAAGTTCTATAAGTATTGCGTATGTTATTGCAGTATTGCTTGTAATATCTCATGTACTGTGTATGCTTGAGATTATGTTTATGATTAGTTATGTAGTATTGTAATATGTGTGAACTGTAATGTTGCGTGTAATGTTTCAGTGATCTAATTTGAGTTATGAAGTTAGCATAGCCTATAATGTTTCAATGATCTATTTTTATTTGTAAAACTGAGAAAAACCAGTAATCAGCCAGTTGACCAATATAATTCGAACAGTTAATGGATTAATCGGTTAACCAGTATAACTTGAACGGTTAACTAATTAATCGGTTAACCGCTAAGAATCATCGGTTAACCGCGGTTTAAAATGTTCGGTTCGGTCGATACTACCGATCAAGATTAACCGACCATCGGTTAACCGAACCGCCAATTAGTTATGGTTAACCGCAAAAATTAACCGATTTTGTCGGTTAACCGACCGTGCCCACCCCTAGTATTTAGGTCCATTAGTGGATGATAGGATATGTATATAAGTCTACGGGATATAGATGGGAATGGTTCGTACGGAGCGATAGAATCGTAGCGACTAATGATAAATCTAACATGACAAGAAATGGTGAACAATCGGCATAAGTTAGTGTTATGTATAAGATGTATAATTTACCAATTACCAGAACTTTGTTCTCACCCCCTTCTCATTGCAACCCACAGGATTTAGGAGGGCAGGTTTTGGTGTTGATTAGGAGCAGTTGTTTGGTCGAGGCACTTGACATTTGAGATGTTGGTTCTTGGTCAGTAATTATATTAATCTATTATATTTACTTATTTCTGCTATGAGTTATTACCATTATGGCTTTGATATATTCTTCATTTTTGTAGGATGCCAAACCAACGATTTGTATTTTAGTGGATTTGGGTTTTCGGGCTTGCAAAAAAATGGACCCATTGGAGTGTCGGTTGTTACATTTGGCATGAGAGCTAGGTTAGTCGATTCCTGAAAGATTAGGAAATGTAGAGTGAATGTATTTGTATTTTTTATATAAATATAAATGTAGTACATGCTAAAATCCTAAGAATTCCATCTATAGAGTAGTTGAATATGGAATATCCCTAAAATTGGATGGTACATGACTCCCTAGTCGGACTTTGATAGCTCAATGATTGTTGATCCCTGTTTTGGTTGCCGATTAATGATGAACTATAAGTCTAGATAAAGGAGAATTGAGGGTCCATGTGTTATAGGTAGTGGAAGATGGAGAAGTCCTTGAAGAAGGGTATGAAATGGTCACTCCTAATTAATGATTGGATTTTCGGATTTGGTAGGGGACAAGTCAGTGAATTAAAGGAAAGATGTTCTCAAGGGAATAGTTAGAAATTCACTTTGAGTCCAACCGGACAATAAGAAATTTTCTATGAAAATTTTGAAAAAAAGGTATAAATTTTATACTTTAAAAGGTACTTTCAATGTGAAAGTAAATAAATATTGGATTTTGAAAATAGTATATGTCATAAAGGTTTTGTAAGAAATTTTCTTTCGAAAAGAAGCGATAGAGCAATATAGCTCGTGAATCTTTTTATGCAATCAAGTTTTTAAGATATTAAATATTTTTATGGAGGGACAATATGAGTGGTATATAAATCGGAATAGGGTGAATGGTATAGAAAAGAAGAATTAGGGTCTTAAAAATTAAACTGTACGTGGCTGCACTACAATAGTTTAAGTAAAAATGATGTTAAATTAAGAGAAAAACAGTTAGAATTAGTGCAGTTTGGGCTGAAGAATTAAGTAGTAGGAAGTTAGGAAGTATAAATGGAAAAGTGGTCTGACTTATTGTAATTAGGTTGGGATTTGACATATTTTATTTCATTGGAATAAAAAGAGATAGATAAATATGTTTCTATGAATCAATCAAGTTACAAATAAAGGTGTTTTGTTTGAAATAATAAAGAATGTAAATGCAAAGGAAAAGATGTGCAAAATATTGGAAATTTCGTATCTTGTACCGTCTATTTCAATAAAGAAATAAAATAAAATTCCTTGTAATTTCACACAAAACACGAATCCTCTTTTAAGCGATTCATAGAGAATTATAGCATTAACGATTTCTCTTGGAGGAAAAGTAGTTCCAAAGCATTAAGATATAGGATCCTAAAGTATAATAAAACGTGTAGTAATTAGAAGTATGTCAGTAAATTATATTAAAAACAAAGCTAGTAATCTATATTGAGAATAGGAAATTAAAAGCGGAACAAAGGAAAAGAGGCCTTTTCCGTTATTATGTGCATTTAATTTAAGTATCTTCTAAAAGTCCTCCTTTTTTGATAGTAAATACTCCACCCAATATTGGATGATTGGGAGGGTAGGAGATGTAAGAAAAATAATAGGATGATAGTTGTCCTTTATCTACTCCAGTTATGAAAGATGTTTAAAACATTGTAAGTTTTATTTTTGAAAGGAATGGTTTGGTGAAAATAAATAAGTTTTTGAAAGAAAAACATAATAAATGGTTAAACTGAAAATTCCAAATTTTTAATAAGGGTTAGAATGGTCTTTAAAAAAGAAAGCTAATTTGATTTTGAACATAGAATTGTTAACGTTCCCATTTAAGTTTAGTGAATAAGTTAAATTCAAAAATATTAAAATGTAAGCTTTGAAAGGAGTTAAAACACCATGTATTTTTTTTGAATTTAATAGTGGTTTCTAAGTAACATTTTTTAAGGTAAGAGTTTTAGGATTAATTATTTCAAGAATTTTTGATGTTTTAATTTTTGAAAAATAAAAGATAAATACCAAACCAGAATTTTAAGTATGGAGTAGATACGAATTAGTGCATAGGTAAGACGGGGAAAAGAATAAGTTTATGAAGGAGATAGCAATGATTACTTTTGGAATAGTAAGAAGAAATCCCTAAAGAGTGTAAGGACACTAGAAAGAGTATAGGAATGTTATTTTGATATGTGTGTAAACCATAAAGTGGATATTAAAGTACACCTTTATAAGTTTTGGGTATGCTTGTAGGAGGCTTTTATAAAGGAAATATCAAGTATTGAGAATACTATCAAAAGAATGAGATTAAGAGAAGATAGTAACAAAAGGTAATGAGATGGTAAACACACATGGAGGATATTGGTAGATTAGGTTGGGGAAATAAGAGAGGGATTGGAATGTTATTTCCCCAAGCTTAGTTACTATTTAATATGAAGATTTCATAGGCTGTATTTCTTTTGCACTACAGTGGAAATAGGCATTGTTATTCCATAACTAGGTATGGAATGAAAGAGATAAATAGATCTTATTCATCATAAGTAATAAATGAAGGATAAGATATGAAGGTTGTTGTAGAGGGATGACCTGTTAGAAAGGTCTGTTTTGTTGGTAGTAGTTAATGGTGTTGTGTTTCCTTCCAGTGCTAGTTTTTCTTTTCATGGGTTGTAAGCATTAGTTGTTGCTATGAACTGCATACGTTTAGGGAAATGTTCCTTTTTATATGGTTTCTAGGTGGACCGCAATGATTTGAGAAAGCAATAAAAAGAAAATTTCAAAGAAAGCCACTTAACTAATGCGAAAAAAAAGAAAATAGTTGAAACTGGAAGTTAAATAATAAATTAGGAAATTTTATTTAACTAACTATTAAATAAAAGTAAAATGAAAATGTAGGTTTCGAAAAGAATAGAAATTTTTCGGAGAATAAAATTTCAGTGGACGAAGAATAGAAGTACGAAGAGGTAAGCCATGGGGCAATGTTCATGTTTTTTGAAGGCTGAAATTTAAAATTCAACATGTGTGCAAATTGATATTAAGAAGAAAGAAAAGTTTTTGAGAACCTAAAAATTTACTGCGCAATTAAGAAAAGTCAGTTGTGGACGATGGAGAGTGGCCTACTCCTGATGTCAGAAATGCGGAAAATTATTTATAAAATGTAGTTATGCATATATTTTAAAAAATGAAAATTTTATGAAAAATTAATTTATGAAAAGTTTTCATTATAAATAATACGAGTTTGAAAGGAAAATATACATATCTTTGGAAATATTGTAAAGGTTGAGGATTTTGAGTTTTACAATTTTGAAATACCGCATGCTAGCATTAGGAAATAATCGGTAAGTTGTTTAGTGTAGATTTTACCGTGTAGCAGTAGATGCAGTAAAATGGATACGATGAGCGATAAGAAAGCTATTTTGTTAATAGAGCATTTTCCATGTATACATTTTCGATGAGTGAAAATTAAAAAAATAATTTTTGAAACAAAAATGTTTTTGAACTTTAAAATAAAAAGTTACTTGTGCAAACTGTACTTGGGAAAGTAGGAAAATAAATGGGGGCAAAGGAGTAGATCCCATGGTACAGTGGAAAAATATTACATAAGAGAATGATGGAAATAAGGAATTTTCCATCTAGACCATTTCCAAGCATAAGAAAATAGGTTTAGAAAACTAATTTTTTTTTAAATATGGATATTAGCAATGGTGTGTTAGGAACTCAGATGGTAAGGATTGGATGAAAATTTGGTTGAACTACGCTTCTATTTATAGAGATGTGTGAAAATTTTGATGAAAAACCCTTTTTGATTTTTCAAAAAGTTGCATTCATACAAAATTACCAGTATATTTAGGATGATAGCGTCATATTTTCGTAATTAATTTAAAAAGAAATCATTCATATAGGAGGCGCCAATTAGAAATTATTGTTCATGCATATTACATGAATTATGGTCCACTGTGCACATGTACACGGATTGTTGCAAAATTGGTCATACATTAATTGATTGTTAGTGTAGAATGGATGTGTGATGGTTTACATGATTGAACCCATGTGGAATTTCGGGGAAGAAATTCTTTTAAGGAGGAGAATATAACATCCCGCGTTTTCAGGTTGATTAAAATAGAAATTAATCAACTAATAATAAATTATGAAATAGAATTTTTGTAAATATTGGAATTTGGCCACAAAACTTATACCATTAGATTCGTCCGATTTTCTGATCAATTTTCATATAAACGAAAAAGTTATCAGCATTTGAATTTTAATAGTTGGAAATAATTATATATGCAACTGAGGAAATAATTTAAAATAATTTAATGATTAATTAACACCGTTAAAGGTAACAGTTGCGTAACAATTAAGTAACTTTATTAAGGTAAGAGTAATGGTGATAAAACATTAATTGAATATTTATGCAAAAAAAATTAATAAAGAAATCAAATGACATAAAATCCACTGGATTGGCCTATGTAGGTCGATCATGACCTAGCACGTCGACCTTGGGTGGTCGACCTGGGCTTTGGGCGGTCGACCCGCATTAGGTTAGAGGCGGCAGTAAATTTAGACAGTTGGAACATGGCAAGGCTTTGAAGACATTTTGTCGAGCAAGTGGTCTACATCATTTCAGTTATACTTTCTTGTTTCTTCAGACCCCATTGTTTATCACACTGCTCTTCCTTTCGATAGGTTTTGAAGCCTTAGCGCCACCCTGCACTTCTTCCCACACACCTAATAGATTACATTAAAATGGAAATTATCCTCTAGTGTCTCTATGCCCGAATCTCTTTCCTGCCATAAATTGTTGAGAGAAAGGTGTTTAAGCATCATACTTTTGAAGACAAACCAAAAGCCATGATCTCCCATCGTCATTATATCAAAGTGTGCCAATACAGAGTGATTTTTTGATGAAGAGTAGCAGCTAGCATTATTCTAAATGAAGTGCTCGCATCCGAAACAATGAGTTGGGTCATGGAAGGATCTAGCAATATGCGTCGAACTCCCAAATTGAAAGCATAAGTTTTTTCCTGCTTAGCGTTGTATCTAGAGGGAGTTTGAGTTTTTGAGACAAGTCATTCAAAAAGATTGCATGGCTAGGGTGGTCTCTGACCACTTAAGCAAATGAGCGGTAATCGGAGAACGAGTGCGATAGTGGAAGAACTGGTTTGGAAAGATAAAATGGAGAAGAGAAATGACCGTTAGGTAATGAAGCCATTTGTTGGCTGGATTTTTAGTCACCTTAAAATTAGACTGATGCATTGTGAAAAGCAAAGGTTACTAGCTAATCACTAGGCTAAAATGGAAAATGTGGAATAAGTAAGCAATAAGGGCAAAAGACAACAAATATAGAGTGGTTTGGCAAGATCGCCTATGTGCACTATGATGTTCTCTTACCATATTTCACTCTTACAATTACAAGGAATTACAAGAGAATAATAAAAAATTCAAGCACTTAAAGAGTAATGAAGTGGCTAATCTTAGGAACTTGCTGTGTGAAGAGCTCTGGAAATAGATAATGACCAAAATTCAAATATTTCCAACCCTTTTGAAGTGGTAATGGATGTGGTATTTATAGTAGCCGAAATTGAGGATGGATGGCCGAAATTGTGCTTTGAATATGCAGAAAGCATGCTTGACCATCAATCTAGTCGAACGAGCTAATGGGAGATAAGTGGAAAAGAAAAGGAATGTACGGCTGAGATGAATGCCAACAAGGAACCATATAAGGCACATGTCTTGCCTTTACTGTGCATTTAATGCATATACACTATGGTGGATAGGAATACGATATGCTTTTTGTTAGAAGAAAGCACACTTAGTTGTGCTCCTTGCCGTTTACTTTTGCATGTCGATATGGCAGGGCATGTTAAGCTAGTTTTTAACACCCCTAATTTTGATTAACATTATTCAAGAGATTTAATTAGATAAATTAAATAGAATAATATGATGTGTAGTAGGATAAGGATGATGAGATCTGATAGATAACAAGGTCGAGCCTTAACTAATTAATTGTTAAGATTGTTTAACTTAGCACATAAAAGAATGTATGAGTAGGGCAAAGTAGGAATAGATTTACCTATTATCCCTTAAACCCACACTCCACATTCATTCTCATTCTTCGAAAATCCACTAAGTAATAACCAAGAACTAGGCCGGCCATTAACAAGATAGAGAGTAGGAAATCAAAAGGTGATTTAGGAGGCAAAGCTAAGGATTTAGGAGGCAAAGCTAAGGAAAACCATTCTCCATCCCAATTAAGGTGAATAATAATACACCATCTCATTTTTATACTTGTTGATTTCGAATCTTGATGGATTTTGATTCGTGATGATGCGTCATGTTTGTTTTTACCATTGTTTAGATAGAATAATGATTTATTGGAATTTTTATGAAATTATTTTAATAGGTTTTGAGAGTAAAACCTAAGTTTTCGATCTCCAAATGATTTGATTTACTGGTACGATGTGCAAAACATAATTTTAAAGATGGGTTTTTACTTTCATAATTTTCCAAATTAATAGGAATATATTATGAATTTCCTAAGAGAGAAAGAGCATATATTTCGGGTTTTGATTACTAAAAATAATTAAATAATGATTTTGGCCCTTAAAATTTTATATGTTAAAGAATATGTTAATTTTGATTTTTGGGGAATTTTGGGGATTTTTCCCATAAGATTACGGTTTTATATGAATTTATTAAGCTAGAAAAGCTTATAATAAGTTTTAAATAATTAATATTATTTGAAGGGTGCAAAGATTTTTTGGGAAAGAAAATGGAGTTGTAGTATATTTTTGAAAAGAATTTGGAAAAGTATGTTTTCAACCAATAGAAAATCTAGAAAGAATAAGAATTGGTGAAAAGAAATTTCTTTACATAGAAATAAAACACTTTTTATGGTAATTACGGTATTACCGTGCCGCACATATCAATGCCGACGCCCTGATAATGCCACATCTATGAGTGGCGACACTAATATGGAGGGAAACATATGATAACTACTCAAGTAGTTATGGAATGGTTCCATCCATGTTGAAGTGATCAATATCGGCATCCTATCAATATTTTGACTTGGTAATCTTGTAACATACCCGGGCAATGTCGACCACCCTTATTTCCTTGTTTTGATAATATACAGCATTGATGCCACAGTAATGCCGCAATCCTTTAGTTCCGTTATTAAAATATTACTGTGCTATTGATGTCGCATGTTGTCTGTTTAAAAAAAATATGGTTTTAAGGCGGTGATGCCGCCAACCTTACTTTCGATATTGATTGTTTTACACCAACAATGTCACTATATCATGGGTTTAATAACCCTAGTTACGACAAAGTAGCCATTGTTTTTATAGCACCCAGTATGAATGTTTTATGATATTAATGCCGCATATTATCAATATAGATTTTAAAGGCTTTGATATGGAGGGACGCGACGTCCTATGAGAGTAAATATCAATGTCGCTAGCTTTTTTGACAATGAACATATTCTGATATATATGGCGTTAAGCCCTATAATGAAGAGGTACGATATCCTCCCATTATTTCCAATGTATACATGGCAGTATTAAATTGGTTTATAAAGTGGCATGAGAAATGCTAAAGTAAGGGGCTATATTTTCCTTGTTTTAAATATGAATTAAAGGGATTAATCGTATATAATGTTAAATGTTTTCAAGGAATAAATTATTGTTTAGCCCAAGTTTTTATTTGAAATTACCAAAGAGGGTTATTACTTAAGGTTAAATAATTATAAGATGCCAATTGATTGAACATATTTGAATGATGGATGCTATATGTTCTTATTTTATTTGATCAGTTATTTTGCATGATTATTATTGTCGTACTCACATCATCATGACCCATAACTTCATTTTGGGATATAAAAGGGCAGAATAACGAGCTAGGTTGACCCATTAGTGAGTATAATCAGATTTAACTCCCGAGTGAATAGAATTATATCCGGGAGATCAGATAGATCAGAAGAGTTAGGATGCCTAGAACTGATCAAAAGATTATAATTTAAGATATGATATTGGAAGGGTCCAACAGGTTCGTAGTCATCCCATAAAAACTATAGCTTGAGTAGTGTCATTGGAGGATATCCAATAGGTTTCTAGTGATCCCATGAAAACTATGATTTTAAAGTATGGTATTAGAAGGATCCAACAGGTTCATAGTGATCCCATGAAAAGTTTAATATGAGGTATGGTACTGAAGAGTTCCAGTAGATTCATAGTGATCCCATGAAACTTATGATTGGAATTTGTTATTGGTAGAAACAAATAGGTACTTAGTGATCCCATGAAAACTATGATTCCAGACAGGTAGTCCTTAAGAGCTTTGACAGGTTATTAGTAAGCCTATGAAAACTAATAGGTTCATAGTGACCCTAGGAAAACTATGGATTAAGACAGATAGTCAGTTTTGTAAAAGGGTGAACTTAGGGTAGATTAACCCTATGTTGACATATGAGTCATGCTTATCCACATTGCATACTTGCATATGACTATGTTATTATGTTTTAACCATTATGGATGCACGAGCATGGTATATGGTTGATATGTTGGTTAAGATACCAATGAAGGGAAAACCCGTTCCGGTCAGCGGCGTGGTCTCACTAGATATGTATTTTTGGTTCGAAATGGTAGCTTATCATTCACACTAGACTGTTTGTCCGACCTGAAGTTTTTGTTTTTCACCATAAACTCTCGGGTGCTCATTCGAATTGGTTGGAAGTAAGGGTTTCCGGGTTTCCAGTAAGACAAATAAGCTTTCAGAGACATGCAGGAGGCAATCTAACTATTTTGGATTTCTTATCTAATCCGCTGAGTTGTTTTATTTTTTCTGAATGAATGTCATGGCAAGTTGTATAATTGTCAAGTATTAGACACTGATCAGCCAATGGGGCATCTTCATATGTCGCTCTTGGAGTATGTTATAATAATTATATTTTCTATGAACCTGGGATTGCAAACGGGATTATGTAACGAATATGGAATATTATTTGAGAAATGGAATGTGAAAGTTTGCCATTAAATTATGTTTAAATTTTTTTATATTCATGTGCTTCTGATCTTACTGGTATGATTAACAAAGCTGCATTTTGTCATCAAAAATTAATATTTTGGACTGCAACATTTGTAACGCTTAATTTAAGGCCTCAAAATGGGGGATGTTACTTGGTATCAAAGCATAGGTTTAGGTAAAACTTAAAAGTTTTTTGGAAACATAATCCTAATGAATCATAGAATAAGATTGGGGTTTAGGATAATGCTATAGTAACGTACTTGTATTTGCTATATATAAGTATGTATTCTCCCCTTTCTCTTAGACCATTCTTCTGTATCCTATTATAGCTCGCATGAAGATTATGAAAAAGCAAGATATGGAAGCAGAAAACGAAAGAGTGAATCTATATGGAGGAAGCACCACAACCAATGGAAATGTTCGACCCAATACCAGAAAGAATCAAGGTCAACAAACAAATGCTAACCAAAACGCAAATGCTAATGTATGCGCTAGAACCCCACCAGTAGATATGGGGACTATGTATAAATTCTTTGTCAAGCTGATGCAAGCTGGAGTAGTTGTAGGGGTAGTTGGAGAAAATGCTACAAATATGGGAGGAGTTAATCCCGTGGCACCGGTTGGTAATAAATATGCTAAGCTGAACTTAGGTTATACTAGTCTTAGAGGAAACCTATTCTTGGAACTAAGGATGCTATTGAAGTGGAGAATTAGTTATTGCACTGTGAAAGAATCTTTTTGGCCTGGGATTGAATGATGATCAGTAGAGAAGGTTGGCATCGAGGCAGTTGCAAGGTGATGCGCTGTACTTGTGAAACGGAGTGACCATTGGTGTGCCAGAAGAGAAATTGACTTGGGCTGAATTTCGAAGGAGATTCGAGGAGAGATTCTTATCTGAAGTACCCATGTTAACCTTGCTTAGGAAATTTATGGAATTAGAGCAAGGGCATATGTTGATGTTAGAATATGCTCCAAAGTTTGATGTGTAGGATCATTTTCACCCTAGAGGGGGTGTGAATAGGATGATACTAAATATTAATGCAGAAATAAAAATAATAATAGAAAGCAATGCAGAAAGATCACACACAGTTTTACCCAGCTTCGGCAATAACCTACCTACATGCTGCCCCCAAGGTTTCTACTAGAAATTAGGTAATTAGACGCTTACAAACACATATAAACTCGAGACACCCGCTAACTCGATTAACCTAACTCTAAACTCAAAACCCTACCACAACTCAGCCACTGAGTTGCGAATTCTCAAACTACGTCCCATAGTTTGTACCTAGTTACACAACTAGAAGATTGCACAATTTTTAAAAGGAAATTACAAATAAAAATTAAAACTAAAACAAAACCCTATTTTTTAATTAAAGCCCAATATAAAATAGAATCGACCCAAATAATTATTAAAAGAGAGACTGTCTTCTCTTTTTCTTTAGAGTAGTATCTTCGGCCGTTCCCATTTGCTTCTCTTCAAAAATTTAGGGTTTTGATGATTTGAGCCGCCGCTTGAAAAATTGAAGCTCGAATCGTTTGCTGGTATGCTCTTAATTCACTTTGATGCTTCTTTGATTAGTTTAATTGTTCACAGTTGCTTCAAATGTAGAGCTCGAATGCTGGTTTGAATTGGTACATGATTTTTAGATTTTGATTATTCTCGACTTGATTCGAGTTCAGGATTGGTTCATGATTTATTTCAAGGCTTGCTATCTGATTTTGCTTGAACTCGAATAATTGCCGATGATGACTTTTGGGTTTAATTTATAGGGAACGGACCCTATATTTCGTTCGTATATTTTTGGTTTGAATCTTTCAGTTTATTTGCTTGGTCGTTCGATTTGTGTTTGAACGATGGTGATGACTTTTGACTTGTTCATTTCATATGTGTTACTCCATGAATTTGAATTCTTTTCCGTTCTTTACTGCCTTGACTTGTTCATCATTCTCTTTAGGCTTGATACTTGAATTTGAGATAGCGTTGACCTCCTGAAAACTGACTGGTTCACCATGATTTGCTCAGTGACTTTATTCAAACTACTTCCTTTATTTTGAACTGCGACTTGCAACTGTTTTTACTGTAGACATATAAACTATTTCAATGTTATACACATGTAACCTGCTTCACTGTTTTTGAAACATTTAGACTGTATATATTTGTGTGTTAGCATGTATATACATACATATGTGTATGTATATATGTGTACGATTGTTGTGCCTATCCACTTTGATCATGTTGAAACTTATCTTGCATATGTACTTGTTTGGCTTGATGTCTCCACTGCTTATTTCTGTTGTATATGAATAGAACTGGTTTGTTACTGCATATATATTTATACATATATATACATGTGTGCATACATGTATATATGTATGCTGGTCTTCTTCGAGTTAAATGTCCATTTGCTTCATGTCCAGTTGCAATTAAGTCTGAATGCATGTTGTACTGCTTTGCATTTTGGTGTCTGGTCTTTATATGTACATGTCTGGTGCCTCTGTTGTTGTGAGCCTGGCCAATGCATTGCTTCGAGTCATACTTGCCCAATTGCTTCGAGTCTGGTTGCATGTGTAGATTTGCATTCATGTTGATTTTCATGTATGTTGACTGGCTGCATATCCTTGAATTCATTCTAAGTTTGGTTGGTTCTCCATTGCTGTGATTCCTGCTTCTAACAAAAAAATTGTGCTTACCTGTCCCTGCAATTTTAACAAGCAAGCGTATATCGGTGTGCCCGACCTTATGGCATGTACAGTGATACACTGTGCATGTCACAAGTTGTTCGTGTATGATGAATTAAAATAAAAAAATGACGACGAACAACTCAGCTAACTGAGGTAAATAATATTTTAAAACACACACTTTGTTGTGCACTGCAAAATATTTTCTTTTTCAATTTTACCACGTCGGTGTTTATTTTGCAGATAGTTCAGATGCTAGATACAGGCTGGAACAGAGTTGAAGTTCAAATACGAGTGAGAGTGAATATGTAGTGAGGTAAAAATTGTAAATCTAAAGTTGTGTTGTAATTGAAATTGTATTGTAATTGAAAATGTGTAAATGTAGTGAAAGCTCAAATTTGTACTATTTGAATTTGTAATAAAATATTTGTTTAAATATGAATTCTGAGTTATTTATTTTATTCAACAAATATTTATTTAATTATGTGGAAAAATAAAATAGTACAATAACAAATACATTTAAATGAATATATATGTTTATTATCATCAAACAAAAATCATAGGCTATTGTATACTACAATCTCCCCCTTTTGATGATAACAAACATATATTAAGATTTTAACTCTATTAAATGTATTTGTTCTTGATGAATTCTATTAGCTCCCTCTATTTGAATGCTCCCCCTAAAACAAAGCTCCCCTTACACAGATGCGTGTAGTTAAAACTGAAAAATTAATTAAAAATAACTTTGAATAAATACACTCTCGAATATTAGTAAGGATATCGCTCAAAAATCAAAATCTTAACCTCTCTCCCCTTTTTGTTATCATCAAAAATAATAATAGTAATTGAAATAGCTACGATTTTGATTAAAAATATAAAATCAAATCAAGAGGGAAATATTAATGTTAAATTTCAATTAATCAAACAAAAATCATAATATTTTATTAATTAGAAACAAACTCAACTTTAGAGAAATGGTAGGATTGTGGAAAATTTTATATAGTGACAAGAGTTTGATATTTTCATTAAAGGAATAATTTGTACATTTTCCCTTTTCAAATATTATACAAAAAAATGTAAAGCACTTACTAACCATGCATAACCGTCAGAACTTTTAAATGAGGTTAGTAGTTACCCCCTTTTAAAAAAAATATATATATGTCAAGTATTTTCTAACCATGCATAACTGTGAGGACTTTTAAATGAGATTAGAATATACTTGATATTTATCCCTTTCTTATATGTGTCTCATCCATGCATAACCGCGAGGACTTTTAAATGAGAATGGAAGCCCATATATAGAAATTCACCCATGCATAATCGCAAGGACTTTTAAATGCGAGTGAATACTTTAAGATATAATTATTTTACAAAAAATATTTTCTTATTTTGAAATACCAAATTCTGCATGCTATATTATGATGTATGGATTGAAAAAAAGGTGAAAGTGATAGAAATGATCATGGAATAAGTACTAATCTAAAAATATTATAAAATTTGTTTAATTTTCATAAAATTATAAAATTATACTTCCTCTTGTTATGAAATATAATTTAATCACTATCCATCACTTTTCAAGCACTATAATAATTTTGATAAGTTCCAAAAGATTCAATTAGTCAATGGTTAGATAGAGTAAATCTCTTACCGAAATAAACTAGAGTATTTTTATCATGATGAAATCCAAAGTTTCAAAAATTAAAATAAGTGAAAATCAATTTTCTGTATGGAGGTTTTGTGAAAATGACTTATAGTTGAAAATCAATATAAATAATTAAATAATTGGAAAAATGATTTCAACATGAGATGATATCAGATACCACTTGTATTTGAGGTATTCATGGTGATATATAGTGGTATATAAGAAAAAAAAGTGTACTCCTCAACACTTGAATTTTTTTTTGAAATTTTCAGCACGTCCGTTTATATCAAGCACAAGTAAAGTAATCTATATTGAGCAAAAACACACATTCAAAAAATTCGTCAAAGCAGTTTTGAAAATTGATTTGATAGACATAAAGAGAGTAAACAATGATAGTTGTTTCAAAGTAGTTGACAATCTTTGTTTCGAAGACTCACTCAATTTGAAACCTTTATTTGGCTGATCAAAGTTTGAAGTTTAATTTGGCTCATAACATGAGAGTTTTAGATGTTCAAAAATGCTACTTGCCGAAATTGGTTTCAAGTCAATTTGTCAAATCAATCAAAAATTATACTTGAAATACCACAACTTGTTTGTATAAAATAGATATGCTTTCTAAGTTATATATTGAATTTATTGCAGTTTTTCATAACATTCCAAAGCGAATCAATAAAAACTAAAAACATAAAAGTTGTAGCATTATCGGTTAGCTTTCCAGAACTTCAAGAATTTCAAAAATCAATGTTCAAGATATGGCATAAATACTTCAACAATGTCGATGAAAACATAATTAACAATATGTGAACAAAATTGAGTTAAGAGATCATACCTCACTTTCCTTCGATGCCATGATATCCGGAATGCGATGATCTCTATCTAACCTTTATAGGCTAAGGAACATTTAAATTTTAGTTTATCAATCACCTAGAACAACTCGAAATCTATCTCCATCAAATTTGTTCCTTAGCCCACTTATGTGTCTAAATTTTGGAGAAGGCAAGTTGTCTAACTAAGGATGTAGCACCACTATTATTATCTATTGAAATCTTTGGTACCCTAATTTGTCTATATAACAAACGGTTAGCATCTACAATTGTACCCTTAGGAATCCAAATTTGTTTAAATTTCAAACCATTTATATTCGTATTGGAATCCATATTTGTTTAACAGTTTTGTGTTTGTATATATTTCGACAATTATTCTTGCCATGTCCAATATTTCCACAATTTATGCTTTTGGGTATCACACTTTACCCCTTAACAGTGTTATTAGTCGTTTGTTCATATTTTGACACTTTTGCAAATCCAAATCCTGTCCTTATATTCACGAAGAGTTGATTTTCTAATAGCATATTAAATGATTTTTCTCTAGTGAAAAATTTCCGAGTAATCAACTCAAGTTTATTAACTTTGGATTTTAAAAGTTTATTTTCATTTATTAGCTTCAAACAACAACTAATGGTACTATCTCTCTTTTCAAAATTATTCATTTTCAAGCCCATATTTTTATTTTCAAACTCTCTAATTTTAGTCTCAATTTCTAGCATCTCAGTTTCAAAGAGTTGGAGTTTTTTAAATTCAATTTTTTCAAAATCCTTGATTTTTTCAATCTCCTTTCCAAACTCGTGATTTAATCGAATAATTTTAGATTTGCTCAAAGTCACGTTTTCTTTTTCAAGGGTTTTGAAATTTTTGTTGACCTCATTTAATTTCTTTTCAAAAATCGCACATTTAGAACTTTCCGACCTCTTAAAACTATCCAACTCTTTTTGCAAAATATTATTTTTACAAATTAACTCAGTTTTGTTCTTCTCCTGAATTAAAATTTCGTTTTCTAACTTTTGAAAGTTTTCATGAAAACAGACAAATTCTTTTTCATAGTCCAAACACCTTTTGCAATTAGAATTTTTATTTTTCTTAATATTTTAAAGTTCATTTTCCAAATCATTATTTTTCTGACGCAGTTTTGATTGTTCCCTTTTCAACTTATTATTTTTCATCTCAAGAGCTTCATTATTTTCAATTAATTTTCGACACAAGAGAATTAAATCATTGAATGAAAAATCACTTACCTCATCAGCTATTGGACCTTGATCACTGCTGTCTTTTTCAAATCCTGTTAAACACGTTTCTTTAACTGAGTCGATTGTGGAGGATTTCTCACCGTTGTTGACTTTTGCACCATATATTGCATCAAAAGTATTCCAGATTTCTTATGCACTTTCACAATGAGAGATATGGTTAAAATTATCTCGATTAATATGAGAATATAGTATATGCATAGCAAGAGCATTAATCGAAATATTTTTCTTGTCTACTATATCACATCTATTTTTAATAATATCCTAACATTTAGAATTAACAAATTTTAAATAAAATTCCATTTTTAATTTCTAATTTAAAAGTCCGTTCCATCAAAAATAGGGGGAATAACACTGGACTGACTCTCGCTAGATTTGCAATTAGGGTTGGACATCTATTCTATTAACCTTGCTCTAATACCACTTGTAGGATCGTTTTCACCCTAGAGGGGGGTGAATAGGGTGATACTAAATATTAATGCGGAAATAAAAATAATAACAGAAAGCAATGCAGAAAGATCACACACAGTTTTACCCAGCTTTGGCAATAACGTGCCTATGTGCTGCCCCTAAGGTTTCTACTAGAAATTAGGTAATCAGACGCTTACAAACACGCATAAACTCACAACACCCGCTAACTCGATTAATCTAACTCTAAGTTCAAAACCCTGCCACAACTCAGCCACTGAGTTGCGAATTCTCAAACTACGTCCCGTAGTTTGTACCTAGTTACACAACTAGAAGATTACATAATTTTTAAAAGGAAATTACAAATAAAAACTAAAACTAAAACAAAACCCTATTTTTTAACTAAAGCCCAATATAAAATAGAATCGGACCAAATAATACTTAAAAGAGAGTCTTCTCTTTTCCTTTGGAGTAGTATCTTCGGCCGTTCCCTTTTGCTTCTCTTCAAAAATTTAGGGTTTTGATGATTTGAGCCGCCGCTTGAAAAATTGAAGCTCGAATCATTTGCTGGTATGCTCTTAATTCACTTTGATGCTTCTTCGATCGGTTTAATTGTGCACGACTTCTTTAAATGTCGAGATCAAATGCTGGTTTGAATTGGTACATGATTTTTCTATTTTGATTATTCTCGACTTGATTCGAGTTCAGGATTGGTTCGTGATTTATTTCAAGGCTTGCCTCTGATTTTGCTTGAACTCTAATAATTGCCGATGATGACTTTTGGGTTTAATTTATAGGGAACGAAACCCTATATTTCGTTCGTATATTTTTGGTTTGAATCTTTCAGTTTATTTGCTTGGTCGTTCGATTTGTGTTTGAACGATGGTGATGACTTTTGACTTGTTCATTTCATATGTGTTACTCCATGAATTTGAATTCTTTTCCGTTCTTTACTGCCTTGACTTGTTCATCATTCTCTTAAGGCTTGATACTTGAATTTGAGATAGCGTTGACCTCCTAAAAACTGACTGGTTCACCATGATTTGCTCAGCGACTTTATTCAAACGGCTTCCGTTATTTTGAACTGCGACTTGCAACTGTTTTTACTGTAGACATATAAACTGCTTCACTATATACACATGTAACCTGCTTAACTATTTTTGAAACATTTAGAATATATATATTTGTGTGTCAGCATGTATATACATACATATATGTATGTATATATGTGTACGATTGTTGTGCCTATCCATTTTGAACATGTTGAAACTTATCTTGCATATGCACTTGTTTGGCTTGATGTCTCCACTGCTTATTTTTGTTGTATATGAATAGAACTGGTTTGTTACTGCATATATATTTATACATATATATACATGTGTGCATACATGTATATATGTATGCTGGTCTTCTTCGAGTTAAATGTCCATTTGCTTCATGTCCAGTTGTAATTAAGTCTGAATGCATGTTGTACTGCTTTGCATTTTGGTGTCTTGTCTTCATATGTACACGTCTGCTGCCTCGGTTGTTGTGAGCCTGGCCATTGCATTGCTTCGAGTCATACTTGCCTAGTTGCTTCGAGTCTGGTTGCATGTGTAGATTTGCATTCATGTTGATTTTCATGTATGTTGATTGGTTGCATATCCTTGTATTCATTCTAAGTTTGGTTGTTTCTCCATTGCTGTGATTCCTACTTCTAACATAAAATTTGAACCGTTTCAATTTGAAGTCTTTGCTTTGTACTTGAGGTCTGGTCTGGTTTTGTGTTGTAGCCATTGTGTTCACCAATGCTTATGCATTACATGTTGATTTGAGTCTAGGCTGCATTGTTATTTTGGTCTGAAACCATTGAAGTCTTTTTCAATTGAGCTTGAATGCTATGGCTTTGTACATTGCTGGTGTGTTCTTGTTGCACTGGCTTGTTGAGTCTGGTCTGTGGTTCCACTTGAGTGATGTAGTCTTGTTGCCTTGGTGTGATGGTCTAGTTCCATGTGCTCTGATCTGGTCTAGTTCACCACTTTGTCATGTTTTACTGATGTTCTGGTTGTCAGTGCCTGTTGAAACTGAATGCTTGTTGTTTTGAGCATTCATGTGTATACATGTTGTTTTCGTTTGCACCTGAACATGCTTGAAACTTTGTTGCTTTCTGAACTAAATTTTGTTTTGTATTTTGGATTGCACCTGTGTTGAATCCAGCCTCGGCTTGGGTTTGACCTTGTGCTCACATGTCCCTACAATTTTAATGAGCAAGCGTATATCGGTGTGCACGACCTTGTAGCATGTACAGTGATACACTATGCATGTCACTAGTTGTTCGTGTATGATGAATTAAAATAAAAAAATGACGACGAACAACTCAGATAACAGAGGTAAATAATATTTTCAAAACACACACTTTATTGTGCACTACAAAATATTTTCTTTTTCAATTTTACTGCGTCAGTGTTTATTTTGCAGATAGTTCAGATGCTGGATACAGGCTGGAACAGAGTTGAAGATCAAATACGAGTGAGAGTGAATATGTAGTTAGGTAAAAATTGTAAATTGAAAATTGTGTTGTAATTGAAATTGTGTTGTAATTGAAAATGTGTAAATGTAGTGAGAGCTCAAATTTGTACTATTTGAATTTGTAATAAAATATTTGTTTGAATAAAATATTTGTTTAAATATGAATTCTGAGTTATTTATTTTATTCAACAAATATTTATTTAATTATGTGAAAAAAATAGTACAATAACAAATACATTTAAATGAATATATATATATATATATATGTTTATTATCATCAAACAAAAATCATAGGCTATTGTATTCTACATGATGAGCTATCTGGGTATGGATATGCTACCATCAATACTGTGATTAAGCATAATAAGAAGTTTGTCCGGGGTTTGAAGTCGGCGATTACTAAAGCAACCATGCCACATCTCCAAGATCCGAGTAATGTAGTGGTGGAAATAACTATAAGGAATGAGGAGATGCTTACGACTTTTGCAAAAGAGAAGTCCGTGGAGACTCAGGGTTCTCAGAATAAGAAGAGGAAGTGCTTCAAGAAGAAGAAAACTTGGAAAGGTGGAACTCCCAAGAAAGGAAAAGTTGACCTTGTTTGCTTCAGGTATGATAAGAAAGAACATTTTACTCATAAGTGTCGAACCGGTAAGGGAATGAAGGTTGCGTAAAAGAATGGTGTGAAGTGTTTCAACTGTGACCAGATGGGGCACTATAAGAATCATTGTCCAGGGCCAACTAGTGCTGATAAAGGAAAAGTCTTTACTTTAGAACCATCATCTTCTAGACTGACTACTATGGAGAAAGGAAAGTCTATGATGGAAGGTACGCTTTTGATTCATAGCGTACCGGCTAGAGTATTGTTTAATACGGGTGCATAACATTATTTTATCTCTTATTGCTTGGTAGATAAGTTAGATCTAAAACCATCATACCTTGTTACTTCCTTAAGGGTAGTAAGTATGATAGGATGGTGTGCAACTCAAGGGATGAGATGTAACTAGTTAGAGATTGAGTTGTTAGGTCATGCTTTTGTCTACAGTTTGTATGTGTTTAACTTTGTAGGCTTTGGGAATATTTTGGGTATGGATTGGCTTGACAAATATGATGCTAGGATATTTTGCCAGGATAGGAAAATACCATTGAGTCACCATGATAGTAGTGACTGGATTATATACTCAGTTGATAATTCAAATTTAAATGTTTCTGCTTTATTGGGTGCAATGGAAGTGGAAGAGGAGAAGAACGGATCTGGAGGACAGTAGGCAACATAGGGCAGGGTTGGTGGCGGCTACCATGGAGCAAGGCTCGAGGCTAGGGAAGGGACGTGGGTATTGGGTAGGCTATGCTGTCGGGTCGGAGCAGGTTGTCTCGGTGGCAATGAAGGTTGGAGGTCGGTTCGGTTTCAAGTGAGGGGAGGTGCTGGCGTGTGACAGGCAGTTGTCTGGGTTGAAGCTATTAGCTGGCGGTTGAGGAAGGATGGGTGCTCGGAGTTGCATGCGGGTTTGTGGTGAACTGGAGCATGGCTTGGTTGCACTACAGTTTCACGTGGTTTTTGGGAAGGGGAGCGAGCAGATCTAAAATAAAGCAAACTTTATATAATTTTATCTTTATTTAATTTTTCTTCAAAGCTAAGAGACAAAACGAAGAAGATGGATAATGAAACGAGCAGGCTTTTAAAATACGAAAGGAAACTTTATTATATATCAGAATGAAAAGAGGGGAGATGAAGAGACTATAAGTAGATCAACGAACCGGAATAACCTAGGTTATAATATTATTTTCTTTCTATCAACATCAATGGCCGGATTGAAAAAGAATGAACCAAATTATTGTATTGAAATGGTGGAATGGCAAGGGCCGCGTAAATGAATTTAGGGATTATAAAAGCAAATGATTGTTTATTCAACCGTTAGCCAGATAAAAGGGCACACTGAAACAAAAAGGTAAAAATTTTGGGTACTGATACAGCCAAGGTTTTAAATATCGGATTTCGGTCACGTTTCGTCTTGGAATTTTTACACAAGTTATCTCGTATCGGGGGAGATCTCGGACGAGATGAGTACATATCGGGTGTACATCTTGGATTGACATCTCGGGTCTTATAATGCATCTCGGAAATATCTCGGATGTACTTATGTGTCTAAAATTGATGTGTCAAAAATATATTTAACGGTTATAACTTTCTTAGTAAAAATAAAAATGGTAACATACTTGATTTACATGGAAAAGGGAATATTTTTAGAAGAGTAGTAGTTTGATTAGCTTAATTGATTTGGTAATGATTGAATAATATCCTTTTATTTAAACACAATAAAGAAGTGAAACCTTTCACTATGACTCATTGAGATAAAAAGTAAAGAATATGTTCAAGAAGTTGGTAAATTATAATTGGATTGAGTGGTTTCTTTTGAATCAATATGAAAATAAAAAAATTATGCAAAATAAGAAAAATGTATAATTTCGGGTGAGATCTCGGATTGAAATTTTGATCCATATTTCGGGTGAGATTTGAATATCTCGGACGAGATGAGTGTCAAGGGAGATATGGAGGAGATTTGATGTTTCGTCTCGTTTAAGTGTGAAAAGGAGATCTCGGAGGAGATCTCGGACGATATATAGGAGATTTAAAACCATGGATACAGCTAATCATTTCGCAAATTTCTCCGCTTACCAGACACCAAGATTCATAGATGAATATACTACGGAGATCAGCACGACGAGATGAACCGAACGGTACATAGAAATCAGCAATACGATCATCCTATCAAAAGTCGATATTCGCTGCCAAAAATGCTGTTAAAACTCCGAAAATAAGATAAACAAGGCTATAGAAGTCCAAATTTGGCGAAACAAAATATGACGTCTCACTAAGAAAATGATTTACATTTTTTATTATGTAAAATTTTCAAATTTCGATAATATTTTATTTTCATCTAGTTAAATGATTTTAAATTGAAATTAAAAATTACACAACAAAACTAACTTCTATATTTTCTAATGAAAATTTACTATTTGCTATGTTTAAATAGACGCATTCCAAATATCAAATTTTCAATTCAAAATTTAATTATTTATTTTCATGAAGAATTTCAATTAATTACGTTATTTAAACCGTTAAATTTCCCAGGCCGTTACAGACTAAAGGTTTAATGATTTAGAGTTGACCAAATAACTTGACCATCTTCTGTGTATCAGAGAGATAGTGCTAGGCTTGAGTTTGGAAAACCAGTTTCCTGCTCTCCTTGGCTATCAGTACTGGCCCGACGGAGGGGATAGTAAATTTGGTTTACTCGGATCAAAATTTCCAAAGTATAAAGATATAATTTTCTAAATATGAATAACTTGGATTTTATGGAGGTAATCTTCTTGTACTCGGTGTTAAAGCCCGAAGAGGGAACTCATACTATTCGTGGAATTTAAAAGGTGATTTCACCGTTATTCCGCCCATAGTATTTGTTGAATACGGGAATTGATATTGAATAGAATTAGATGATTTCTATAGATTTTGCTCACTTAATATTTATAGGGTTTGGATTAACATCCTAGAAAACATGGTTTTAACTCCATCAAAATTTGAGTTTTGAATATAAAAAATTATGTTAAGATTTAAAGAAAATGATTTCAAAATATTTTCCTAAGTGAAGAATGAAATGATTTCGAATTAGTCCTAGTTTTAAAAAGGTTTTAAACTTAACCAATGATTTGATAAGTGAGGCCCAATGATTCCATATACTCTAAAAGGCTAAAGGAATGATTCAATAATTACATCTCTAAAAGAAATCTATGAATGAATAAAAAGTTGTATTAAATTGATTGATGACTGATAATCATATATGAACTTAACATCTTTTTAATTGATGATTGGTTCGAAGGAACCGGGATCGGATTTGGGTAACTGCTATTTGAAAACCACTTCGAATCAATGTATATGTTCGAAAGTGAAGACATGTTGAAGATGATGAATATTGAAGACCGAAGATCTTCATAGTGAAAAGACTGCTTGTTGACATTCTCTGGGTCGCTCCCAATATAGAGACATTTATTATAGCAGTGGTCCTATCGTGTTTTGAAATCTTCGGATTGCAAGAACTACTCGCTACTAATGGTAGTAGGAGGAGTGCCTTCGGTTTCATTCAGTCCCAGAATGAACTTGTATGAATGAGTGTCTGACATTGCATTTCTAAATCACGAACGTTGATTTTTACAAACGTACATCTATGGGTGGCGTAGGAGGCAACTCCTATTAGCTTAACACCCTTCTTTGAGACATACGAGCTTGGAGGTTGTATTTCTATAGAAGTCAATTAGTGATAAACGGCAATGGAAGTGTGGCATTCAAAATGGAACCAGTTGGTTAGTTAGAGCGTAGCCTTACGAGCTTCACATCTCGGGAATGATACGGGATACTATGTGGTCTGAAGAACTCACATTCGGGCTATTAGTTGATGTATATGGTGGTGTCCGGAAGGGGATCCATTGGGGGAAGGCATGCCTCAAGGCATTTATTGCCCCATTTATTTGAATATAGTAGCTAGCTTGTGAAAAGCGATAAGGCTACCAGATATTGGTAGTGTAGCAAGTACCGTTCCAAGTGACTTGCTTGAGAAAAGCTATTAAGGCACCGTGGGAACTATGTTTACTATGCATGGATCGAAGGAAAATGCCAGTAGTTCCCTATCATGTTGGAAATCCAATTCCAATACAAGCTTTACGGTTTTGATTGTATTCCCAAAATAGCTGTAATGCTTTGCAAACATTTCAGCTACCCCTTTCGTATCATATATTTCGTCCTGGTATATTCCATTTGACTTAGTCCATATATATTACCATAGACTTAGTTTGGGTATTGATACTAGTTTTATATATATTTACATGAAAAAGGTTTTCAAAACCCATGTCATTAAAGATAATGTCAAAGTGTTTTTCAGTATAAAGTATTTTGGTTATCATAAGGTAAAAACCATTATGTGTTCATGTGCAGTGTGGTCTTATGAGATACTATTCTTTTCAAAGGTTTTGTTTAGTACCCATCTATGACTCCATTATATGCTTATGGTTCGAGTATCTCACGTTGGTTTATCAGGCCTGATCCAGGTATTTTTAATACTCGGGTCAGATCCGAGTAGTTTGAGGTTTAGCTGAAGACGCTTGGAGTATCTAGAGGAGAGCTAGAGATCTTCATCTATGTATGGACGTAATCTATTATCCGCTACATCTATTACATTTGTTATTATTTTTCAGCAATTGTAAGGACAGAGGATTTATAACTGTCCAGGCTGAATCTAGGTTAGACTCTGATATTGTATTCAAATTTTTCTGCTGTAAAGATTTTATATTGAAATAATATATGTTATTCCATTCGATTGAGATTATGTTCTATCTTTATTTTCTTTTTCCCTAACAATCGGGCGTTCCGGCACTTGGATTTGCGGCACGTGAATACCGAGGATGTATTAGTGTCGATTTTCAAGGGTCGAAAATCCTGGTCGTTGCACGTAACGACCCCAGATTTTATATATATTTAAATTGATAATTAAATTAGTTTTTGAATAAAAATTGTGAAATTTATAGATAAATTGATTCGAGTTCCCCGAAATCAAATAAAAATGTGTTAAATCATTTAAAATTAAATATTGCATATATGTGTGAATATATGTGTATATGAGTAAGCATGAATTTATATAAATATATATATATTGAATTTGAGTTTAAACCTCAAGTAAATGGTTTAATAATAATTTGAGTTTATAAAAATATATATGAAGAGATGCAAGACAATAAGCATTAAAAGTTAGAAATAAAATTTAAGTTAGAAATTGAAATAGGAATATATATATCTATATATAAGATAAATTATAAAATATAAAGCCAAATAACATATTAATAAACTATGTAAATTGTTAAATGAATACATTAGAAAAATTATAACAACATAATAATTATAGGAATTCATTTGAATTAAAAAGCAAAGACAAAATAAAAGATATAGATATATTCAAGTATAAAGTAAAACATATTAAACAAATTCTAACATCAAATTAAATATAGAACTTCACTCATATTTCAAAGTATTGGCTTGTATAAGAGGATATACATTTAAATATGAAGAAACAAGTATAAAGATATGTATGTAAACTTGAAAATAAACTAAGTATGTAGACTTGCAAAAGAATGAAACACTTGAAAAAGGGAAACAAAATATATACATGAATAGGCTTGAACAAGTACAAACAATATCGTTATATTTTGTAAAGCTGAGAAGAAAAGAAAAATAAAATGGTACCAAAGCAGTTAATGCAAGCTATCTTCAGCCATCACAACAAATTATATCAGCCACCAAAAGAAGAAAATTATCTCTGCAATGTTGTACAAAATGTATAACTAGTATTGTACAAAACAATATTTTAACCTGTGAGCTTTCTTTTTATACACCAACTCTTCATTAATTCGTCCATTCTAAACTGAAGTAAACATCATATTTAAACTAAAACAAACTTCAAACTTCAACAACAAAACAAAATCAAAGTGAAGTTTCTCCAAACAAAACAACTTCAGCCTGGAAAATTAAACCAAAGCAAAAGCAAATCATCAAAGTATTGATCAAAGCAAATTTAAATCTCAAAGCCAAGAGAATTCAAATCATACAAATATCTAAAAATAGAAAATTAAGCAAGATAGTTCAAAGCAAGCAAAGTTTCAAGCCTGTTCAACATTTCAAACTCTGTTCATTCTTTCTTCTGGAAAACTAGGTGAGTAAACATTTCTTTTTAAAAGCTAGATTTTTGATAGCCTGATACATATGAAGTTATGATGTGATATATGCTTGCATGGTTGTGTAAATATGATTGCATGCCTGAATATATGAAGATTTTGAGTATGCATGTCTATGTACAGGCAAATATACCCTGTTCTAATCTATAGACTTGGATTAGGTTCAAAATTCAAATTCTCTTCTTATAATCAGTTATTGCTGATGATGTATAAACAAAATATGTTTGAACAATCAAGATCTAAATTTTAAAAATATCTATAAGTTTAATCAGTAAGTTATTTTACTGGAAGGGAAGAAATACAGTGAAAACTCTAAACCATGTCAAAAATTAGAATACCATGATTCCTTGATTCATTTATATAATCTTAATCATTTTTGAAATCCATGAATTTTAAAGGCAAATTCAAGATTTTTAGTTTAGTATTGATTGAGAATTCGTGGGTTGAACGGGAACGTTGTTTTGGGGTTTTTCTGGTGATCGGAGCAAGGTGGGTGGTCAGGATCGCTGCTGGAGGTAGCAGGGAGGTTGACGAACTTGGAAAAAATGATCAAGGAATTTCCTGATCACCGTGGCGGTGGCACGATGTCGAAGTAGGGTTTAGGACCCGGTTTGACTCGTCGGAGTTTGGGGTGGAGATTCGTGGTCGCAGATGGACTAATGGCGATCAAACCGGGGGGTTTAGATGCGGCATGTGGTGGCGCAGCTATGGGTGGAGTGTCATGACCTCTGATGAACTAGGGTGTCGCCGGCGTGGTGGTTTCAGTCACAGGTTTGGTTTCAGCTTTGGGTTATAATACTCGATTTCGACTCGTTGCCATATTGGATCATCTGGGTGGTCAGGTCATCGGAGGAGGGAGTCGTCGACTTGGCGAAGTGGGCGAGGTTGGTCGGAGACGACCTGAGCGCTTGTGCACGTGCACACGAGTATCAGAGTTTGGGTGGTGATATGTTGGGGAAGAAGGAAGGTGTCTCGGGTTGTACTCGGGGAAGTTTGGTAGTTGACTCAGAGTTGTTTCAGGACTGGCTCGGGTCGTTTTGTATTTAATTCCAGGTTTTAAATTTTAAAAGAAAAAAACTGGTTTCAGGTTTTAAAAAAAAATTAAACTAAAATTATGTATAGGTTTTGAAATCTTGTTAGTAATTTTGTACCAGGGTCTAAAAAACAACCAGAAGATGAAATTTAAGTTTTAAAGTAAAATATTAACTAAATTTTCAAGTGAATTTATTCAAACAAGTTTCAAAGTTTAAAATGTTTAAAGTTAAATATCTTTGAATTGTTTTTAACAATTGGATTAAGTGAGAAATTAAAGGATTATTTAATTAAAGGATAATTAACCAAGGGATAATTTATTAATTAAGGGTTAATTATGTGATTGACTTAAGAATGATTTATTTATGGTAATTAATTAATGTGATTAATTAATTAATGTGATTAATTAATTAATGTGATTAATTAATTAATGTGATTAATTAAAGGTAAATTTATTAAGATAATTAATTAAAGAATTAATTAATAATTAAAGGTTAATTGATTTATTATTAAAGGTTAATTAATTAAAATGGTTTATAATTAATTAATGATTAATTAACCAAGATTTGTAGTTTATTCATAAGTAATTAATCTGGTATAAATTAATTATAATTAGATATTAATTGATTCTACTTATGGATGTTTGGATTTCGTTGAATGGTTGAATTGTTTGATATCCCTGATATATGATGCTTTGTGATACATCTTGATTTGTGTTGTGATCTGTAATTTATTTATTTGGGATGAATGTAATTGATTATCTATGATATATATATCTGTGATCTGTGAATGAACGATAAGCGTTATAGTTAATACCGCTTATCAATTGTATTTCTGTATTTGATCTGTGATTATTGAATGATGTTGCACTATTATGTGTAAAACCCCTGGACCACACTTTTACACACACAAATATGGATTTTACGTGGAAATCGGTTAAGTCACAGATGATTTAAATTTAATATTTTTGAAATTGAAATTTTAATTTCAATTGATTTTGAAATTGGAAATTGGGGTTTAATATGAAAAGCATTTGAAAGGAGTTTTAAAGATATTTTCGAAATTTTGGGTTTTCCCTTCACGATGGTTTCAGCTTGGATTTGAAATTTTAATGGCGTCCTCATCGTCTTCTTTCTCATCTTCTTCTTTCTCCCTTGATTCTACCTCTTTTCCTCCTCTTTTCTCTTCTTCTTCTTCTCCTTCAGCTTCTGTTCTTTCTTCTCCTACCCTTCCTAATTCTGCTGCTATTCAATCTGATACTTTGGTATCTAACAATATCAGTGATTCTCATTATTTGAATTCAAATTGGTCTTCCCTGTTCAAATCGTTACCTCGTAATGCAGGATCGTATAAACCTATTCATTTTGATATTTCGCGAGACAAACCTTCTATTGATCTTTCGGATCTTGTAAGAGAGGAAGGTTTAAAATACTGGAATAATCATTTAGTTGGGTTCTTTCTGGATGGTACGCTTTCTTTCCTAACTGTTGTTAATTTCTTGAAAAAACATTGGAAGCTTAAAGGTGAAGTTCAATTTAAATCAGATGGGTATAATTTCTACTTCAATTTTTCCAATCAAGAAGATAAGGACCTTGTTCTTAACTCGGATCCTATCTTTATTAGGGGTAGAATGTTCATAATCACAAAATGGGATCCATCTATTGGTATATCTCAAGCTCAGGTTAAAAAAGTGCCGGTATGGATTCATTTTCATAGGATTCCAATTATACTATGGACGTTAGTTGGAATTAACTGGCTGGCTTGTCATGTGGGTAGATTAATCTGTTTTGATAGTAGTACTGAAAAGTTGCAAAGATTTAAGTATGCAAAAGCCTTGGTAGAGATATCGCCTGATTCTGAGTTACCTGCTTCTATTCATATCCCTCAGTTGGGTATAAATTGTCCTGATGTTCAACTATCCTATGATTGGAGGCCTAAAATTTGCACACACTATAAGATCTTTGGTCATGACACTGGCTCTTGTGAATTTGTTAATAAGACCATAGAAACTGGTGTTAGTAAAATGCATGTTTTGGAGGAGAATGTCAATAGGATTCAAGGCGATCATGATGCTAATACTTTTGATCATAGCTGGAGAATTGTTAATAAAAGAAATAAAGGGGTTTGGAAGAGGAAAGATTCAGTAGTTAAAGAAAATATTCAATCTAAAGTTGATTCTATCAGTAGTATGAAAGATGGCAAAGAGACTCTAGTATGTATTGATAATTGTTCCTGTCCTGCAGTTACTTCTAACTCATTTTCAGCTTTATCAAACTCTACTCTTGATACATCTAGGGATAGTATACTTAGTGATGCTATTCCTTCTGTTTCATCTTTATCTGTTGAAATTTTTTCCAATCCTTTATCTGATTCTGTTGCTAAAGTGGTATCATCTGTTTTCTCCAATGCTTCCACCTCTGTTTCTACTTCATGTAGTTCTCAATTTAGTTCTAAATCTCCAGCCATGATTTCTAATCCTTCCTCACCTTATCTACATTTATCACCTCCTAATCACATTTTACTTCCACCTCCTTCTGCATCAAGTGAGTGTTCAGTTTTTATGAATACTTCTGGTACTACTAGTAATGTAAACACTGTTGATCTTAATAAAGGAAAGGAATATAAGCCTCATGAGGTCCTACCTTTATCCTCGTCAAAAAATAATTCTCATCCAAGGCATACTAGGAAGAATCCTTCACCTTTGCTTCCTCCACTTCCTATAAAAATGAATAACATTGCTTTTTGGAATATTAGGGGTGCTAACTTACCCCCTAAACAGTTAGAGATTAAAAATCTTATAGAGGTCAAAAATATTCATTTGATGTGTGTTTCAGAAACTAAGCTTGACATTCACTCTACCATCAAGGCTACTTGTTTGATTGCTCCATCTT
Organism: Allium fistulosum; assembly: GCA_030737815.1. Classification (NCBI taxonomy): domain Eukaryota; kingdom Viridiplantae; phylum Streptophyta; class Magnoliopsida; order Asparagales; family Amaryllidaceae; genus Allium; species Allium fistulosum. The sequence goes on along the minus strand of CM060902.1, from coordinate 1,170,498,344 downwards.
GGTTACATGATAATAACTTTGTTGAATCTAATTATGGCAGACTGCTCACTTTATGGAATCCTCTTATTTTCAAACTTTCCAGAATTAGTGCCTCTGATCAATATATACATTACAATTGTATTCATTTGCCTTCTAATAAAAATTTCCATCTAACTACTGTTTATGCTCAAAATTCATTATCTCTGAGACAGATTTTTTTGGACTATCTTCCTTCTTTAAATTCATCTTCTATTCCTTGGTTAATTGGTGGTGACTTTAATTGTATGTTTGCAAGTAATCAAAAATTTGGTGGCTGTCCTTTATCTCTTAAGGATATTTCTCCTTTAAATAGTGCTATAATTCAATCAATTCTTATCTCTGTTAATTATCTTGGTTCAGATTTTACTTGGTCAAACAGCAATAGGAGTGGAAATTCTACTTTATGTAAGCTTGATCATATTTTCATAAATCTTCCTTTTCCTCATCTTTGGCCAAAATCATTTTATCACATCTTACAGCCTTCTTTATCTGATCATTTTCCATTAATCTTTCATTGGGGAGTTGATGATCTTTGTGGAGGGAAACACTCTTTTAAATTTTTTAATTTTTGGACTAAGCAGGTGGACTATCATGTTATTTTGAAACAGGTTTGGATTCACAATATGGCAAGGATCCTCTACAAATATCATTCTCAAGATGAAAGCTCTCAAATTTCAACTAAGGAAGTGGTCTGCAGCTAATTTTGGTAAGGATGCTAAACTTTCTACTCAGATTAGGAATGAGCTTATTAGGATACAAGAAGACCTGAGTGCTAGACCATTTGATACTAGTTTACTTCATATTGAATTGCAATTAAAGAATTCTCTAGAACAAGTTATTCATAAGGAAGTGTCTTCAGTCAAGTAGAAAATTCATTTGAGAATGGAAAGAGAAACAGATAGGAACACTAAGTACTTCCATAACTTCCTAAAAGTAAAAAGTAACCGTGAATGTATTTTTCAGATAAAGGATATGTTTGGAAACATGGTGAAAAATTTTGATGGAATTAATGAAGCTTTTGTTCAATATTTTTCATCTATATTAGCACCAACCAATATATTCATTCCTGATATTAAACCCCTTTATAATATTACTCTTCCAACCTTAACTACCTCTCAGTCCTCTTCTCTGATTAGTGAATTCTCAAATAATGAAATTGAAACTGCAGTCTTTAGTTTGGATAGTGATAGTTGTGGAGGTCCAGATGGGTACAATGCACATTTTATTCAACAGAGCTGGAAAATAATTGGGTCAGATATTATTAAGGCTATTCAGTATTTCTTTCTTTTTAATAAGCTTCCTGTTGGACTTGCTGCCACTGCCATTGCTTTAATTCCCAAGACTGTAAATCCATCTTCAGTTGCTGATTTTAGGCCTATATCATGTTGCAATATCATCTATAAAATCATCTCAAAGGTTTTGGCTAATAGATTACAACCAGTCTTGCCATCCATTATCTCCAATAATCAAGCTGCATATATTAGTGGTAGATCAATTAGTGATAATATTCTCTTGACCCAAGAATTATTGTATGGTTATGAGAGGAAAAATATTTCACCAAGGTGCATGTTAAAGCTAGACATAAAGAAGGCATTTGACTCTATTGCTTGGAGCTCTATTTTAGCTATTATGTCTAGGATGAATTTGCCAAAACCTTTTCTAGCTTGGATTTACACATGTATATCATCACCTATATACTCTATTTCAAGAGAGGGTGGATTGCATGGTTATTTTAAAGGTGTACAAGGTGTTAAGCAAGGTGACCCAATTTCTGCATATTTGTTCATAATAGTTATGGAGCTTCTCAATCCTATTTTGATGGATCTAGTTGTTAAAAAAGACCTACAGCTTCATCCCAAATGTAATAAACCAGTCATTACTCACCTTCTCTTTGCTGATGATCTTATCATTTTTACAAAGCCTACTTATCATAATATTCAGTGTATTAATTCCTCTCTAAAACTTTTCTATTCTATTACTGGCCTACAAATTAATCTTCAGAAATCAAATATCTTGGTTGCTGGTTTAAATACTATTCAAAGGAATGATATTATTAAGTACTCGGGTCTTCATGAATTATCCAAAAATTCTTTCTATTTGGGCTTGCCTATCTTAAGCTCCAGAATTACTAAACAAAATTGCTTGCCACTCTTTGAGAAAACTATTGAAAGGCTTCAGTTATGGCCAATTGATAAACTGTCACAAGCTGGTAGACTTACAATCATCCAATCAATTGATGTAGCTATGACAACCTATTGGACTAGACATTATATACTTCCTATTAAGCTAATTAATATGATTTCTAGTGCCCTTAATAAATTCCTCTGGCATGGTGATCCTTTCTCCAGGAAGCTCATTCCTATATCTTTTTATAAACTGTTTGAATCTAAGGAAAATGGTGGACTTGGAATTACTAATATTTTTCTATGGAATAAAGCTGCTTTATCTGTGTATTTCAATAAGATCTTTGAATCAGATAGGAACTTATGGTCTCAATGGGTCAATCATAATCTTATTGGTAAAAGGAACTTTTGGACTATGCCCATTCCACAAAACTGCAGTTGGAGTTGGAGATGCATTCTCAAGCTAAGGGAGACTTTTATTCCTTTCTTACAATGTAACTATGTTTTGATAAAAGGTTTATCCTTCTGGCATTCACCATGGGCTAAACAAGGATTGATCTTAAGTTCTGTAGTTGAGTATAACTTGAGAAGGAATTCTGGTATTTCTGAACTGGCTACAGTTGATGAGTTCTTACAGGATGATTGTGTAGTTCTACCTTATTCCAGTTCATTTCAATTAAGGAACTTATGGAATGTCATCACTAGTAATCCCATCAAGAATAATGAAAATGTTTTAATTTGGTCAGACAAGGGTAAGCTTCATTCTATTAAGTTTGTTTATAATCTTCTCTGTCAAAATGGTTCTCATTTTCCTTGGCATTCAAGAATTTTGAATATTGGTGGAAGTGCTAAAGAAAACTTATTGTTGTGGAAAGTGATGGCAAATTCCTTAAATACCAAAGATAAGCTCTGTAAAATGGGAATTATTTCAGAGGATTTATGTGTTCTCTGCAAATCAGAAACTGAAAGCAATACTCACTTGTTTTTTGAATGTACTTTTGTATATCAAATATGGTATAGATTACTATCTAATGGTGGTTTTTATAAACCATCTCCACTTAGTTCAATTGAATGGTTTAATGTGTTTAAAGCAACAAGATGGAAGACTCGTTTGACCAGGCTGCTGCTAAAACTTCTTAAGAGACTGATATATGCAGTGTGGACTGAAAGGAATAACAGGGTTTTTGGCATTGGTAGTAATAATTCATCTCAGCTCTATAATTTGGTTCATGGCAGTATTCTCAGAGACATTAAAGCGGATTATATTTGAGGTTTTGCAAGGACTCAATCAACTCTTGGAAGATGGACTTTTCTGGAATGTTAAATGTAATTTTTCTGGATTCTTAAGATTGTATGCAGTGTTTTATATTGTTTGGTCTATTTGAGAATTACTGATTGTAAGTTTGTATTGGTTGTTTTTTATTATCATTGTTAGCTGTCAAGTTGGTTGTAATAGGGTATCATTTTGTGGCATTGTAATTGTTTGTAATATTGTTTAAGTCAATAAAATGAGTTCATGCTCTTGCCTTTCAGATATTTTGGATATCTTGAAATTTAAATAATTTGATTTAAATTTGAATTCAAGTTTGAAATTGAATTCTATGATTTGAAACTAAGGATTAAAGATGTTGTACAAGTTATATATGGGTTAAACCATTTTAAAGGTATTGATTTGGGAATTTGAATTTAATTCAAGGGTTTTAACTCGTGTAAATATAACTGGATTTTTCTGAAACGAAACTATTTGTTTTCAAATAGTAAAAGCTTTCACATAAGTAATAAACTTCCAATTTGTGTTAAAGGGATTTCAAAATAAAATTTCCAAGTTATGAATAAATCTTTGAAAACGGTTTGAAAGCTATCAATTAAATCTTTGTTTAAAGATTGGATGAGTTAATCCAATTGAAATGGAAAATTGATTTGAAAATCTATGAGTAGATCTTTGTGAAACTGGGTGAACTTTGTGAATTGAATCTTTTTGTTTAAAAGATTAAAAGTGTGGAAATTATTTAAACCATTGAAGGTTTTTGAAATGAATCTTTTTGTTTAAAAGATTGGAAATGGTAATTTGGTTTAACCATTCGAATGAAAAGTTTTGGGCTTTAAGCTGTGATTTAACTGAAATCCCAATATCCATATGTTTTTAAATATTACATTCATTATTCGGGTTTAGCCGGGAGAGGACCTTTGTGTCATATAACCCATTCCAAATAATGATACGATGTTATGGATAACATTTGGAGACCGGTGGTGAAGACCGGATATTTTCGAAAACGAAAGGACAACTCGTCGAATGTCTTTGCATCGACTAGCCCCGATATAGAGATTTTAGCACCCTTTGTGATAAGAAGTCCGGACGTGATTAGAAATTATCCGGATTTGCAAGGGCTTCTTTGGAAGTACCTTCGGTTCCGTTCGATCCCGGAACGGACTTGTATGGATGTGTGTCTGACATTACACTTTGAGATGTAAAGCTGGTTTCTATCAAATACATTTCTGTTGGTGGCGGAGAATTTATTCTCTTAGCTTAACACCCTTCTCTGAGACGTACGAGCTCAGAGGTTATGTAGTTGATGGTTACTAGTGATACATTCCCAATTTGGTAATGTGTCATACGAAGTGTTGTTGATCATTTGTTGATCAAAGAGTGGCTTTGTGAAAAAGCGTGGCTTTGTGGACGAGACTTCGTCGAGCCTCACAACCCGGTAATGGTCGAAACAGGAATGTTGCGGCAAGGTTGTTAGGGGTCGCGCCCCTAGGGTATGTCCATTTTCTTCTGGATAAAGGGTGGTATCATGGTATGGAGCCCAGATACTTAACTCGTGTGGACACTGTAAATTTATTATTGTGTGATGTTGCTTTGTTGGTTGAGGGGCCCCTCGGATAAAGGTCGGTAACGACCGAGAATGGCATACTCCTGTGGTAGTTACCTAGTTATAGCTTGGTTAAAGCATGAGGTAGCGTCGGCCTTGTTTAGCAGAGATCCGGTTAGGTTCTCAGGGGCATCTTTCCAAAGGCGTTTCCATTTTGGTAAGGAAGTTCCTTTGCCTGACCATTTGTTGGAAATACAAAGAAACAATACGAATCTTGTACGGTTTTAGTTGTATAACCTACCATGGAATGTGGCGGTAACCTGTTATTGAACATGATAGCTATAGTAGGCATACCATGATATGTTGTATGCTGGCTAAGATTGATATTATACTTTCGAAATATTTTCGCACTATGCACTAGTAATAATATCAAAGGAGTTTTGTTGCGTAGTAAGCATGTTTGACTATCATAAGAAGAAATCTCCTCCAAGTCTGCGATTGCATTGTGTGTGTGGTGGGAGGTTTTATAGTAGTTTCATTTTCCAAAAACATTGCGGGTTAAAATGTTTAAAATTCTTTTGTTTAAAGATAAACTGTTTTTCTTTGCTCATACCAGTCCCATGACTGATCCGGAGTTTATTGTTCCCTTCCTAAACTCTGGGTGCCCACAATTTTCCACACGGACAGTCTAGAGTTGGGTTTCTCAGATATTCAGGTTTAGTAGATTATCTGGAGCTAGTTCACTTCATCGGAGTGGATGACTGCACCTGCTTATCTTGGTGCATAGGTTGGTGTTTCGAGCTTGATGTTGGAGTAGTTGGATTCATTCTCTTTTCCAGATCATTGGAGTATCAGTTCTGTTGTTTCCGCTGTAGCATTGTTATTTGTCTCTGATATTGTTGTATCATATTGATATCATTGTTGTATATCATTCTGGATATTGTATTTATTGGAGTTGTATATGATAACATTGTTTTATTTCTTTCGCTGTGTTGTTATACTTAATGGTGTTATAAGCTCCGGTGAACCAGATTCGACGTTTGAATCTGCGGCATTTTGAGTACAAATGAAGTACGGGTGCCGATTTTCTAAGGCCGAGTTTTTGGACTCTTACATTTGGTATCAGAGCCGAAGGTTAAACTTTAGCTCGGGAGTATAACACATTAAGTAGCTCATTAGAGATAAGGTGAAGTATACCCTAGAATGAGTATCTCTAAGATATCCATCCGTATACCTCAGTAAATTCTCTTACTATCCACTGATAGTAAGTATGAGTGCAAGAAGAGGATGAGATAGGGGACAGGGGAATACGACTATAAATGGTCAATACCCTGTAACAACAAGGAGGCAATCTTTTCTCTATCAATTTCTTTTGTTTGTCATCTTTTCAATTCTTTGATGGTTTCTGGTAGATCCAGAAAGAAGATTCGATATATTAATATGGGATGTAAACTCCAAATAAGTCGGTCAGAATTGTTTGTTTGGATGAATTGTTTGCTTCGTTTGCTATGGTTGATAGGTATACTTTAGTTTTTAAACTAAAAGTTTTGAAATTGTATCCATACATCTATCTATTCTTTGGGTCCCAATATATTCTACGAATGGTTAGTTATTCCTTCGAACTAACCAATGCCACTGCATATTTCGTAGATCCGGATAAACCGAGTATCCTGTGAAAAATTTAAAAAGATTCGTTCTTGTATCTATTCTTGATATTCTGATTTGGTAAGCCAAATGAAGAATAGATATTCAGTTTGATTTGATGAAATCTTTTTTCATCTATCTTTGTGTCTCCCTGGCAAATTTCGGGGACGAAATTTCTTAAGGGGGGAAGGTTGTACCGACCCTGGATTTTATATATATTTAAATTGATAATTAAATTAGTTTTTGAATAAAAATTGTGAAATTTATAGATAAATTGATTCGAGTTCCCCGAAATCAAATAAAAATGTGTTAAATCATTTAAAATTAAATATTGCATATATGTGTGGATATATGTGTATATGGGTAAATATGAATTTATATATATATATATATATATATATATATATATATATATATATATATATATTAAATTTGAGTTTAAACCTCAAGTAAATGGTTTAATAATAATTTGAGTTTATAAAAATATATATGAAGAGATGCAAGACAATAAGCATTAAAAGTTAGAAATAAAATTTAAGTTAGAAATTGAAATAGGAATATATATATCTATATATAAGATAAATTATAAAATATAAAGCCAAATAACATATTAATAAACTATGTAAATTGTTAAATAAATACATTAGAAAAATTATAACAAAATAATAATTATAGGAATTCATTTGAATTAAAAAGCAAAGACAAAATAAAAGATATGATATATTCAAGTATAAAGTAAAACATATTAAACAAATTCTAACATCAAATTAAATATAGAACTTCACTCATATTTCAAAGTATTGGCTTGTATAAGAGGATGTACATTTAAATATGAAGAAACAAGTATAAAGATATATATGTAAACTTGAAAATAAACTAAGTATGTAGACTTGCAAAAGAATGAAACACTTGAAAAAGGGAAACAAAATATATACATGAATAGGCTTGAACAAGTACAAACAATATCTTTATATTTTGTACAGCTGAGAAGAAAAGAAAAATAAAATGGTACCAAAGCAATTAATGCAAGCTATCTTCAGCCATCACAACAAATTATATCAGCCACCAAAAGAAGAAAATTATCTCTGCAATGTTGTACAAAATGTATAACTAGTATTGTACAAAACAATATTTTAACCTGTGAGCTTTCTTTTTATACACCAACTCTTCATTAATTCGTCCATTCTAAACTGAAGTAAACATCATCTTTAAACTAAAACAAACTTCAACAACAAAACAAAATCAAAGTGAAGTTTCTCCAAACAATCCAACAAAACAACTTCAGCCTGGAAAATTAGACCAGAGCAAAAGCAAATCATCAAAGTATTGATCAAAGCAAATTTAATACTCAAAGCCAGGAGAATTTAAATCAATACAAATATCTGAAAATAGAAAATTAAGCAAGACAGTTCAAAGCAAGCAAAGTTTCAAGCCTGTTCAACATTTCAAACTCTGTTCATTCTTTCTTCTGGAAAACTAGGTGAGTAAACATTTCTTTTTAAAAGCTAGATTTTTGATAGCCTGATACATATGAAGTTATGATGTGATATATGCTTGCATGGTTGTGTAAATATGATTGCATGCCTGAATATATGAAGATTTTGAGTATGCGTGTCTATGTACAGGCAAATATACCCTATTCTAATCTACAGACTTAGATTAGGTTCAAAATTCAAATTCTCTTCTTCTAATTAGTTATTGCTGATGATGTATAAACAAAATATGTTTGAACAATCAAGATCTAAATTTTAAAAATATCTATAAGTTTAATCTGTAAGTTATTTTACTGGAAGGGAAGAAATACAGTGAAAACTCTAAACCATGTCTAAAATTCAAATACCATGATTCCTTGATTCATTTATATAATCTTAATCATTTTCGAAATCCATGAATTTTAAAGGCAAATTCAAGATTTTTAGTTTAGTATTGATTGAGAATTCATGGGTTGAACGGGAATGTTGTTTTGGGGTTTTTCTGGTGATCGGAGCAAGGTGGGTGGTCAGGATCGCTGCTGGAGGTAGCAGGGAGGTTGATGAACTTGGAAAAAATGATCAAGGAATTTCCTGATCACCGTGGTGGCGGCACGACGTCGAAGTAGGGTTTAGGACCCAGTTTGACTCGTTGGAGTTTAGGGTGGAGATTCGTGGTCGCAGATGGACTAATGGCGATCAGACCGGGGGGTTTAGATGCGGCATGTGGTAGCGCAGCTATGGGTGGAGTGTCATGACCTCTGTTGAACTAGGGTGTCACCGGTGTGGTGGTTTCAGTCACAGGTTTGGTTTCAGCTTTGGGTTATAATACTCGATTTCGACTCGTTGCCATATTGGATCATCTGGGTGGTCAGGTCATCGGAGGAGGGAGTCGTCGACTTGGCGAAGTGGGCGAGGTTGGTCGGAGACGACTTGAGCGCTTGTGCACGTGCACACGAGTGTCAGAGTTTGGGTGGTGATATGTTGGGGAAGAAGGAAGGTGTCTCGGGTTGTACTCGGGGAAGTTTGGTAGTTGACTCAGAGTTGTTTCAGGATTGGTTCGGGTCATTTTGTTTTTAATTCAAGGTTTTAAATTTTAAAAGAAAAAAACTGGTTTTAGGTTTTAAAAAAAAATTAAAGTAAAATTATGTATAGGTTTTGAAATCTTGTTAGTAATTTTGTACTAGGGTCTAAAAAACAACCAGAAGATGAAATTTAAGTTTTAAAGTAAAATATTAACTAAATTTTCAAGTGAATTTATTCAAACAAGTTTCAAAGTTTAAAATGTTTAAAGTTAAATATCTTTGAATTGTTTTTAACAATTGGATTAAGTGAGAAATTAAAGGATTATTTAATTAAAGGATAATTAACCAAGGGATAATTTATTAATTAAGGGTTAATTATGTGATTGACTTAAGAATGATTTATTTATGGTAATTAATTAATGTGATTAATTAATTAATGTGATTAATTAAAGGTAAATTTGTTAAGATAATTAATTAAAGAATTAATTAATAATTAAAGGTTAATTGATTTATTATTAAAGGTTAATTAATTAAAATAGTTTATAATTAATTAATTATTAATTAACCAAGATTTGTAGTTTATTCATAAGTAATTAATCTGGTATAAATTAATTATAATCAGATATTAATTGATTCTACTTATGGATGTTTGGATTTCGTTGAATGGTTGAATTGTTTGATATCCCTGATATATGATGCTTTGTAATACATCCTGATTTGTGTTGTGATCTGTAATTTATTTATTTGGGATGAATGTAATTGATTATCTGTGATATATATATCTGTGGTCTGTGAATGAACGATAAGCATTATAGTTAATACCGCTTATCAATTGTATTTCTGTATTTGATCTATGATGATTGAATGATGTTGCACTATTATGTGTCAAACCCCTGGACCACACTTTTACACACACAAATATTGATTTCATGTGGAAATTGGTTAAGTCACAGATGATTTAAATTTAATATTTTTGAAACTGAAATTTTAATTTCAATTGATTTTGAAATTGGAAATTGGGGTTTAATATGAAAAGCTTTTGAAAGGAGTTTTAAAGATATTTTGGATATCTTGAAATTTAAATAATTTGATTTAAATTTGAATTCAAGTTTGAAATTGAATTCTATGATTTGAAACTAAGGATTAAAGATGTTGTACAAGTTCTATATGGGTTAAACCATTTTAAAGGTATTGATTTGGGAATTTGAATTTAATTCAAGGGTTTTAACTCGTGTAAATATAACTGGATTTTTCTGAAACGAAACTATTTGTTTTCAAATAGTAAAAGCTTTCACATAACTAATAAATTTCCAATTTGTGTTAAAGGGATTTCAAAATGATATTTCCAAGTTATGAATAAATCTTTGAAAACAGTTTGAAAGCTATCAATTAAATTTTTGTTTAAAGATTGGACGAGTTAATCCAATTGAAATGGAAAATTGATTTGAAAATCTATGAGTAGATCTTTGTGAAACTGGGTGAACTTTGTGAATTGAATCTTTTTGTTTAAAAGATTAAAAGTGTGGAAATTGTTTAAACCATTGAAGGTTTTTGAAATGAATCTTTTTGTTTAAAAGATTGGAAATGGTAATTTGGTTTAACCATTCGAATGAAAAGTTTTGGGCTTTAAGTTGTGATTTAACTGAAATCCCAATATCCATATGTTTTTAAATATTACGCTCATTATTCGGGTTTAGCCGGGAGAGGACCTTTGTGTCATATAACCCATTCCGAATAATGATACGACGTTATGGATAGCATTTGGAGACCGGTGGTGAAGACCGGATATTTTCGAAAATGAAAGGACAACTCGTCGAATGTCTCTGCATCGACTGGCCCCGATATAGAGATTTTAGCACCCTTTGTGATGGGAAGTCCGGACGTGATTAGAAATTATCCAGATTTGCAAGGGCTTCTTTGGAAGTACCTTCGGTTCCGGTCGATCTCGGAACGGACTTGTATGGATGTGTGTCTGACATTACACTTTGAGATGTAAAGCTGGTTTCTATCAAATACATTTCTGTTGGTGGTGGAGAATTTATTCTCTTAGCTTAACACCCTTCTCTGAGACGTACGAGCTCAGAGGTTATGTAGTTGATGGTTACTAGTGATACATTCCCAATTTGGTAATGTGGCATACGAAGTGCTGTTGATCATTTGTTGATCAAAGCGTGGCTTTGTGAAAAAGCGTGGCTTTGTGAAAAAGCGTGGCTTTGTGAAAAAGCGTGGCTTTGTGAAAAAGCGTGGCTTTGTGAAAAAGCGTGGCTTTGTGAAAAAGCGTGGCTTTGTGAAAAAGCGTAGCTTTGTGGACGAGACTTCGTCGAGCCTCACAACCCGGTAATGGTCGAAACAGGAATGTTGCGGCAAGGTTGTTAGGGGTCGCGCCCCGAGGGTATGTCCATTTTCTTCTGGATAAAGGGTGGTATCTTGGTATGGAGCCCAGATACTTAACTCGTGTGGACACTGTAAATTTATTACTGTGTGATGTTGTTTTGTTGGTTGAGGGGCCCCTCGGATAAAGGTCGGTAACGACCGGGAATGGCATACTCGTGTGGTAGTTACCTAGTTACAGCTTGGTTAAAGCATGAGGTAGCGTCGGCCTTGTTTAGCAGAGATCCGGTTAGGTTCTCAGGGGTGTCTTTCCAGAGGCATTCCCATTTCGGTAAGGAAGTTCCTTTGCCTGACCATTTGTTGGAAATCCAAAGAAACAATACGAACCTTGTACGGTTTTAGTTGTATAACCTGCCATGGAATGTGGCGGTAACCTGTTATTAAACATGGTAGCTATAGTAGGCATACGATGAAATGTTGTATGCTGGGTAAGATTGATATTATACTTTCGAAATATTTTCACACTATGCACTAGTAATAATATCAAAGGAGTTTTGTTGCGTAGTAAGCTTGTTTGACTATCATAAGAAGAAATCTCCTCCAAGTCTGCGATTGCATTGTGTGTGTGGTGGGAGGTCTTATGGTAGTTTCATTTTCCAAAAACATTGCGGGTTAAAATGTTTAAAATTCTTTTGTTTAAAGATAAACTGTTTTTGTTTGATCATACCAGTCCCATGACTGATCCGAAGTTTATTGTTCCCTTCCTAAACTCTGGGTGCCCACAATTTTCCACACGGGCAGTCTAGAGTTGGGTTTCTCAGATATTCAGGTTTAGTAGATTATCTGGAGCTAGTTCACTTCATCGGAGTGGATGACTGCACCTGCTTATCTTGGTGCATTGGTTGGTGTTTCGAGCTTGATGTTGGAGTAGTTGGATTCATTCTCTTTTCCAGATCATTGGAGTATCAGTTCTGTTGTTTCCGCTGTAGCATTGTTATTTGTCTCTGATATTGTTGTATCATATTGATATCATTGTTGTATATCATTCTGGATATTGTATTCATTGGAGTTGTATATGATATCATTGTTTTCTTTCTTCCGCTGTGTTGTTATACTTAATGGTGTTATAAGCTCCGGTGAACCAGATTCGGCGTTTGAATCTGCGGCATTTTGAGTACAAATGAAGTACGGGTGCTGATTTTCGAAGGCCGAGTTTTTGGACTCTTACATTGCACATTCAAATAGCTGAAAGTCTCAATTCAATTTCTCATTTTTAAACAATTTTTGTTTAAATCCATTTCACGTCCAAACTTGAAAATACGAATTTAAAACCATTTTAAATAAAGTAAATTCAAAGTTTAAATTAAAATTAAACCTTTCAAATAATATCTCAATTTCAACTTAAGGTTACAAATTAATCCTTAAACAATTTCATTTAAAAAATTTCAATTTCAACATTTCAATTCTCGAATTAGAAAATAATTTAATTCATATAGATCCAATTTTTATTTTCTTAAAACAATATCATTTAAACCAATTCAAATTTAAGGTTTGAAACCATTTGATTTAACCAAATCCAGTGTCTGTATATAATTTTCTATCCTATGGCCAAGTGATAATTTATTTCAATTTTAATTACCTAGATGGATATATATCATTTCAACCCATAATTAAATGTCATAGGTATATATCATTTCAACCTATTTCTTAGTTCATTTCCAATGGTCCAAATGATAATATAAATGATGTCAATAAATAATAGGTAATAACGGGAATATGTCAAATAAATAAACAACCATACATCCATCATTAATCAATAGGCATACAATAACAATTAACATACAAATCAACCAATATATCACAACAGTTACTGATTATCATTTGTCGATGTTTAACTAGCAATTAAATTCAATATTAATTTAAATGTCAATTTAATTCAATATAAAATTCAATTTCAATTAAGATATCAATTTAAACTACCAAACAGTAACCAATAAAATTCTTACAACTTCATAAATTTAATTCAACCAACATAAGAAGATTTAGTATTGCGTGAGTGGGTTAAATCACTCACCTTTGATTTATAGCTCATTAAAAATCCAATAAAAGCCCAAAATCTCAATAGTCTCCAAATTCATCCAAACAAGTTCCATGTTGTCCGGAATTTCGATACGAACCCAATGGAAAAAACTACGTGCAAATTCGACTTCGTATGCAAAAGTTTTTCACGTTAGAAGGTTGAAAATTTAAAATTAAAATAAATGGATAGCAAAATCGTAAATAGATTACCATCTCAGTATCGCGCACGCACGGGAACAAACCCATCAGGCCGCCCCTTCACGTCGCTGTCGCGCCACCTACGTTCGCCTGCACCTAGATCGGACGTCGTTGTCGCCTTCTCCTTGGCATGCCGCCCTCCTCCACCATGCCCGGCCACCTCGGGATCGCCAAAGAACTTTCGCCTCTGTCGTGCTTTACTCGCGATTTCTGGCGAACCCTGACGCCTTCGACCAGATCCAAACCACTAGATTGACTCCGCTAGATGAATGATGGTCCTCCTCCTCTACATGCAGTGCCTTCCGATCATCGTATAGTCGAAGTTTTACCGTTGATTTGCAAACCCTACAACGGACGGCCGAGACTTCTTCGCTGAATTATGGACAAACACAGCCTCCAATCGAAAAATGAATTGTAGACACTGATTCCGTTCGTCGAGAGCTTCACGATGATATATTATATGATAGGTTTTGAGCAGTTTGATTTTTTTTCGATTTGATTTGGAATTGTAATTTAGGGATTTGACATGTCTGCCATTGGAAAGGAGCAGATGAGAATAACAAGTGCGTACAGAAATTAGAATAGAAGCTGCTATGGTTTATAACAACATATATATAGACAAAGCTGAAACAGGAATAGATGGAACAGATTGATGATCCAAAGCGATAACAAAGGCCCGAAAGCCCGTTTCGTTCCCGAAACGAAAATAGGTCATCATATATATCGAAATATAGGTTTTCAATATTTTTAAACTCAATGAAACTAATTTTGAATCCTAATTCTATTGTATATAGAAGTTAGCTTTTAAAATCAAATTATATTTATTTAAATTCCTTTAATTGATTTCTACGCGTTTTGAGCTCGCACGATCAAACGATAAGTCCGATCGCTATGAAACTTGAAATCCTATAATAATTCACTATTACGGATCCGATGAAACTGGTTTCATCGAAATCCGAGACAGTGCATAAAAAGACTAATTTTACACGTTAATCAAAATAATCTATTTTAAAAATCAATTTAATCACTTTTAAATTGTAAATTAAAAGTTTTCTATCGTCATTCTTAATTAAACAGAAATTAATAATCTTTTGAAATTTAATTTTCCATGTTAAATACAAGATTTAAATATTAAATTAATTTCAACGTTAAATTACAACTGTAATAAAACCCGTTCATTATAATTCAAATTCTAACCAAATTCTTTTATTTTGATTTAAATTCTTATTATTAAATCAACAAATACCTTATGAATTCTTTAAACATAAGTTTTCATTTTATTACACTCATCGCTCAACAGTTGACCTCTTCTCTCATATTAACTGAAATATTTAATTTCATTAAATTTCATTAAATTTCCAAATTAATTTCAAACGGATTAACTAATAAGATGATAAATAAAACAAAAATTACATTTAAGTAATTTAAACGCATTTACAAATTTGTTGTTTACAAACAAAGGTTAATGAATTTATGTACTAAATAATTGATTTCATATTCTATATCAAAACCAATTTCAATTAAATAACATATAATTTCACCACTAAATACAACATTGATTTTAATCCTTGTTTACCTTTATTATTGTAATTGATTGAAATTACATTAAAATGGTTGTCAATTACATTCAATCAATATTATTAAATTTTATTATAATAATTTTTTTCATTAATAAATCATAAATTTTAATTTCTCACAATATTAAATTCCAAAGTCTTATTTAATTTAATATTTTTAATTGTCAAAAATATGGGTCGTTACAATCTCCCCCACTCAAAACTTTTCGTCCCCGAAAAGGAATAAGAAAGGATCAAGAAATTTGATATATTTTATTCAAATAGTCAATTTATAAACAATTAAATTTGCATACTTAAGTTTAATATAAATTTGGAAATAACTCCACTTCTATGAAAAAATTTCTAAGTCATAAATTTACGAAAAATTTCGGCAGCATCTCCTTTGCGCGGTTAAGTCCGAAAAAATAACAATATCAATAATTACATTATATATCATACTTTTAAAAATAAAGCATCTCAAACCATGGGAAAAACAATAAAATACCGCTATAAAACTGTAATCCAAAAACGTACCTATTTGTCAAGGAAACAAAACTCTATTTATGAAACCAAAAGCAATTGTTATTGCTTCCATAAACCTGTATCTTACTTACATAATCCAAAAGAGTTAAAACTATGTAAAAAGAGTAATATTTTAGTTGTTGTAATCAATAGCACAAGCAACACACAATATATAATAATCATATGCAACCAAAAGCAGTACAACCATTGTATGCAACAAAAGAATCAATCATACATCCATAGCAACCAAAAACTTATGTTTTGTCTAGGTTCAGAAACCTTTCATCGTACAAGGGTGATAAATAAACTACCATGTGTACCTTACGCTTAATAGCCTTCGATAATTACTTAATAGATTATTCATACAACCTCAATAATTTGAAGTGTCATTTCCCAAACATCCCATAAGCCAAACAACATAGAATTTTAAATATTATTTAAGTTTATTCTATTGGTTTCTTCTCACATCATTTACTTTCCATTTATTTTCATACATTCATACAAAGTCATCTTTTGTTAATTTACATTCATTACTTACATAATTTATTTCCCATTCAATATTTGAAATCATCAACGAATCCATTATTGAAGTATTACATACATTTCATTGCAGTTTAATTCACATTTATTATTTACTTATATACTTGATTTCCATTTAATATTAATATTCATTAATAAATCATTTCATACATAAGTTTCTCTATTCTTTGATTCCTATTTATTTCTTCATATATAGCATCATTTAATATTAAAACTATTTATGAATCATTTTAACATTTTCTTAAGTTTATAATCATTTACTTAAATTGTATTCACTTTTTACTATTCAATTTAATTATTAAGCATTTAAATACATTAACTTAAGTTTATAATATTTCTTGTACATCTTAATTCTTTATTTATAAATGGTTCTTTAAACATAATTTCATTTTTGAAACATTATTATTACTCAAGTTTTTACTTGTTGGATATTCCATTATCTTTAAAATTACAAGCTACAAACTTCAATTTCTTTATATTTCCATTAAAGAATTATCTCTTAATTCAGATTTCAATTTGGAAGTTTCTAACTTATTAAAATAGTCAAGATTCCATTCCATTATAATAACCGAAAATCGGTAATTATCAGAAACTTAAGAACTAAATACCGGGTTTCATTTCAAATCATCTTGAAATAATATATTCTTATATCTTTTGTACATCAAATCATACTTAGGAAATTTATGTCAAAATTTGTTTATCAAAACAAATGTGTAGCAAAGCTACTATAGTGGTCTTCCCACTCTAAAACTCAAAAATGAATGTCGATGATGCGGCCGTCATCACCGAAATTATTTTCCAACGATAGAAGTGGGGAGTACAAAACTTATTTCCTTTTTAAAATTCTATTAAAACATTTCTTTACAAAAATACTTCCAAATAAAAATAATATTATTTTTCCAAAATCTTTGAAAACCAAATTCAAAACATTGGAATTTAAGTTCTTAAATGTTCAATTCATATTCATTTTATTTATAAATCATAATTTATAAACCATATTTATAAAATTACACTTTTTTATAACATACAATAGTCAATGATTTTAAGAACCTTGACTAACCAACAATAAATGACAATAATTGAATATTATCATCTACTAACAACCAATACACCAAAAATAATAACAACATCAATTTATGAAACATTATTCTTTTAAATACAAAATATAATACTAGGTAAAATTATTTCATTTACCTATTTTCAAAAAGTATTGTGTTGGTTTACCCTGTTCAAGTGTTTAGAAATCCTTATCGATGCCATATCATCCTATGTACTGACCAGAATTTATAAATACTTAACAGAACAAATTAACACAATACAAAACATTTTTATAGCACTAACAAATATGCTCTCTCTTATATATACACACTCAAACTCATTCTAGGGTATTACTAACCCTATCTCTAATGAGTTTAACCCCCAACAGGCTAAAGTATCTCAAAACCAAATCTCTGATACCAACTGTGACGACCCACCTTTTTGGACAATTTAAGTCGACAATAAACCACACATGTCTAACTCAAACCATTCAAAAGGGAGGATTGTCAATGGGGTTTAATAAGAAAAATAAGAGAAAAGAAGATAAACAAAACACAGAATCTCGCAGCGGAATAACAAAATATAATAATCATATAAACAGTTCATGAAGCTGTTTTGCAAATATACATTTGATTACACAATTTTTGCAACATAATCAGAGTACAATCAACAACATACCAAAATGATGCAGTGGAATAATAATAATAATATAATATACCAAACTCCTTCTTCGTCCTCCAGAAATAATGTCTTCAACACTGAAAAGCTCAGGCTGACCCGAGCGTAATGAAAAGACAAAACACTCGAGTCAGAACTAAAAGTTCTTATGTAAGTTAAATCAATAACAAGTAAATATTAGTGTAATAGCTTTAGAGATGTTTACGGGATTTTCCATCTCATATCCAATGTACAACGTGAGTGCAATAATTTAAGAGATGTTACGTGATTTTCCATCTCCTAAGGTTCCGTCAAATTATCTATATGTAGTAACGTTGTATATGTAGTGTCTATCAATAAAGTAAAATATTAAAATAGCGTTAAGGCTTTACATTGATCCCCCTTAACACATTTTTAAGCAAGTAGTCTATGCAGGTCCTGTAACACAACCAGTAACGTCGGTATCTAGTGAGTCCCCTATAGGTACCATACTAAAACAAAACCGTAGTGGGCGCGAATAAGGATAAAGAGTATGAAAAGGCACAAGAGGCAATGCCCAAGGTAGGATACTACCGTTTTGCACTTTCTGACGGGTGGTAACCTCTAACAGCCCACCGAGAACATCCATCCCATAATCAAATCAAGGTGCACGAATCAAGTCAAAATCAATATAGTAATACGAAGAACAGATGTAGCTAGAGGTAGCTAGCCTCATTGGTCTGGTATGGCTTCTGTTTTAGTCATTTCAAATTGACACAAGTGTCGGGGTCTATCAATCATCATTCTCTTTCTTCAAATACAGCAAACGCCGCCAATTCAACCTCTACATTCTGGATAACATCCACCGCATACACGGTTGTTAAAGTGGTTTCGATATTGACAAAGAGTATGTTAATATTCGTCCCCGGTCACTTTAACAACCAAACGTCATTTTTCACACCGGTTGGTTCTTTTACATTTCAAGTGTGACGACCCACCTTTTTGGACGGTTTAAATCAACAATAAACCACACATGTCTAACTCAAACCATTCAAAAGGGAGGATTGTCAATGGGGTAAATAAGAAAATAAGAGAAAAGAAGGAAAAACGAAACACAAAATCTCACAGCGGAATGACAAAATATAATAATCAAATAAACAGTTCATGAAGCTGTTTTACAAATAACGTTTGATTACACTCTTACAATACAATAAGAGTTATACATACAACAAGTATAATAGGATAATGCAGCGGAACAACATGATGCAGTGGAATAAATATAATAAATAGTATACCAATCTCCGTCTTCATCCTCCAAAAATAAAATGGTCTTCAATACGCTGAAAAGCTCATACTGACCCGAGCATAATGAAAAGACAAGAACTCAGATCAGAACTAAAATATTCTCATGTAAGTCAAATCAATATCATATGGAAAATGCGTGTAATGGCGTCAAAGATGTTACGGGATTTTCATCTCCTATCCGGTGAATAACGTGAGTACAATAACTTAAGAGTTGTTATAGATTTTTCCATCTCTTAAGGATCCATAAAACTATCTATATGCAGTAGTATACATTATATATGTAGTGTCTATCAGTAAAGTATAATATTGAAAATAGCATTAAGGCATTACCCATATCCCCCTTAACACATTTTATATAAGCATCGTAGTCTATACGGTACTGTAAACTCCACCGTAAACTGGTGGGCTATCAAGGAGCAATCCATAGGTACGACACAAACCAAAATCGTAGTGGGCTCAATAAGGCATATGACAAGGCATGCGAGGCAATGCCCGGGGTAGGATTCTACCGTTTTGCACGCCCGGCCTGGTGGTAACGCATAGCAGCTACTACCGCCCACCTCGAGACACAGTCCCATAATCAAATCGAGGGTGGCCACCAATAAATCACAAAGTAACAGATATGGTATCGAAGAAGCGTGTATGATAGGAGGAGCGACCTCACTTCGCCCAGGATAGCTCCTGTTTTAGTCATATCAAGCTGACCCAAAGGTCAAGGCTGCATTCTTACCTCATACCAGTAGCATTCGCCAAACCATCCTACTTCGTTCTGGATTCTCCACCACGTGCACAGTTGTTAAGAGTATGACAATATCCGACCCCGGTCTCTTTAACAACCAAACGCTTATTTCACACTGTGGTCATTTTATAAAACATTTTTTTATACTAATTCCAGAAAATAGTTTATACCTTTATATCAAGATATCCATATATTTATTCCAAAAGTATAAATATATTCATAAATACCAAGGAATATTTTTTTCAATCAATTTCGAAAATAATTTAATCTTACTTAAACCATTTATAAACTATTTATATGCTTTAGAACCATTTATAAATTCTAAAACAGTTTACAACTCTTCCCATTTTCATAAACTTCTATGCAAATTCCTTTAAAACGCTTACAAATCCCTTTATACAAGTTCTTTTATAAAACCCTTTATAAAATCGTTTAAAACCTTTATAAACTCCTTTATAAAACCATTATAAAAATTCTTTATAAAAATCTTTTATAAAATCCCTTACAAACTTTTATAAATTCTTTACAAAACCTTTTACAAAAATTTTAAAATCTTTACAAAAATCTTTTATCTATTAGAGTTATTATAAAAGTCTATATTTATTATCTTAAATTAAAATTTTAATTAAATTTTTTAAAACTATATTGAATATTTTATTAAATTAAAATTTTAAAATGTTTCTATTATATTACATTATTTAAATTATATGTTTTAAAACTAAATAAAATTATAAGTTAAAATCTTAAAATTTAGGTTTTTAAAACTTATATTAACTTATAATTTGAAGCTTTAAAACATATAAAATAAATGATTTTCCAAATATAAATTTTTAAATAAAATCATTAAATTAAATTTAAAAATCAAATTTAAAAATCAAACATACTTTACCATTTAGAAAATAGTTTAAAACCGACCAACGGTGTCCGTATATAATTTTCTACCCAATGGTCAAGTGATTGGGTATGTATCATTTCAACCCAAAATAGTTAAATTTCCCAGGTATATATCATTTCAACCGTATCCTGAATCAATAATTTCCAAATCAATAAAATCGCTCAGGTATGTATCATTTCAACCCATAATGATTTTTCCTAATCTATAAGATCATTCAGGTATGTATCATTTCAACCCATAGGGATTTTCCTAATAACAATCTAAGGGAACTTGTAGTGTGATAACAACATATATAATAAACATAACATCCAATCATTCAAAATGTCAACAAATAAACATCCATCACAATCAACATCCAAATCAGTCAATAAATCACAACAATTAACTGGTTCTCAATATCAGGAATTTAACTATCTATTTAATTTCAATATTAATTTAAATAGCGATTTAATTCAAATTAAATATAAATGACAATTTTAATTACCAAACAACAATCAATAAAATTCTTATCGATTCATAAATTTAATTCAACTAACATAAGAAGGTTTAGTATTTCGTGAGTGGGTTAAATCACTCACTTTTGATTTATAGCCAATTTAAAATCCAAATAAAGCCAGAAATTTGAATAGTCTCATAATTCAACCAAATCTGTTCCATGCTATCTAGAATTTTGATACAATCCCAATGGAAGAAATCACGTCCAAATCCGAGTTCGTATGCAAAAGTTATGGAGATTAGAACGTTTG
Source organism: Allium fistulosum (assembly GCA_030737815.1). NCBI lineage: Eukaryota > Viridiplantae > Streptophyta > Magnoliopsida > Asparagales > Amaryllidaceae > Allium > Allium fistulosum. Next base: position 1,170,476,667 of record CM060902.1, on the reverse strand, counting down.
AATTTTAAATTTTAAATTAAAATAATATAAGGGTAAAAACGTAAATATTCTCACCATTGTAAAACCCTACCACGTTCATGAACCCAATCACGAATAGCAGGCGCCATCTTCTCCTCGAAATCACTGCCGCCACAGCCATCATCGCTTGGATCAGAGCACAGCACCGAGCTCGCCTCCTCAGGCCGACCTCCCTTAGGCCGCGCGTGTAACATCCTGAAATTTTCAACCATTCGCATCCGCACATGTCGGACTTGAATTGCTCAAAATATCATATTGTTAATTTAAATTTGGCAAATCTCAGCTTATACAGTAAATAAATAATCACAGAATCACAAACACCGAGTAATATAACAATAAGCAGCGGAAACAAATGAATAGTAGTTCATAAAGCAACTATATATATATATAACATAGTTAAACAAGATACAACAGAAGTCTCGAACACATAGAAGTCTCAGTACAATAGTCAAATACAAGATCAGAATACATCACTGGAATCAACAGAATAACAGAAAACTGGATAGATAGCTGGATCTCCAAGCGAAGCTCCAACTCCAAAGGTGAGTCTCAAATGTTGTATCACTCAGTCTGACCCGAGCGTAAAGCAAAACACAAAACACTCGAATCAGGATTAACATTCTTATATCAATAAATCCAACTCAAGTGAAATATCAACTGAAATACAAGTAACTCAAAAGATGTTTGGGATAACCATCCTCTAAGGATCCGTTAAACTATCTACTATGTAGTAATATACGCTATTATAATAATGTCTAAAGTAAAATAAACTATTTAAAATAGCATTAAGGCTTTACATTTTCCACCTTAACACATTTTATAGTGCCAATAGTCTATACAGTACCGTAATACCCCGTAAACTGGAGCTTTTAGAGGATACTCCATAGGTACGACACAAATCATACACGTAAAAGGTGCGCTAGGATAGGTGACACGACACAACTAGGCAATGCCAGGGTAGATATACTAATTACACTTCCGGGCTGGTGGTAACGCAGAGCCGCAACAATCGCCCACCTCGAGCCACACTCCTGAATCAAGAGTGCGCACCAAATCAATCACAAAGTAATAGAATGGCATACGATGGAGTGTGTCCGATAAGAGGAGCTACCTCATTGGCCCGTCAATTGCTCCTGTTTTAGCCACCTTATGCTAACTCACGGGAGTTAGGTCCACGTATATACCTCATATAGAATCGTTGAAACGACCCGAGATTTTCGATCGCGAAAATCCCAGATAGTTAGGAAAAGAAGAAAGAGGTAGAAGAAGAAGAACAGAAACACAACACTAATTCTCACAAAACGCAGCGGATCAAAATATAATATCAAATAAAATAACAGTTATACAAGGAAAAACTGTATCAGTTAATTTACATCAATACATCAGAGTTACAACATTACAGAACACTGGACAGTTAAAATAACTTGTCCCAAATAAATAACAATATATCACAGCGGAATACACTCCATACGTTCCTGCCATCCAGCTCGTCTCCTAAGCTCCAGAACGTCCTTACCTGAAAATATGTAATACTCGGTCTGACCCGAGCATTACCATAAAGTAACACCCGAGTCAGGCTGGAAACCAGCGTGAGTAAACCCATATAATTTGAAACTCTAAGGTTGTAAAACTTCTTTGAAAACCTGGGTAACTCGTACCTCACTACGAGTTCTTATCTTATTATAGTCAACAATTATTTCACAAAATAATATCTAAGTACCGTTACTTAGTTTCAAAGGTCTAGTTTACTTAATTTATTCCATTCCAGCCTATTTGATTTAATAATCAAATCTATAAAGAATTATAGATTACTAATCGAAGTAGTTCCGGATATCGCTGATATCCGATCCTGGTCTCTTCGAATTCAAATTCATCCTTTTTAAGCCAAGATGTTTAAGTTAAACAATTTAATTTAAATTCAGGATATCATATTCACATAGCAATTCTATCACAGATAGATAACTTACATTATCACAATTCATCCAAAGCATCTCATATCACAGAGCATCACAATCACATATCAGATATATCAAACAATCCAAGGCATTCAATATTATTCAATCATCCATAAGCAAGATTAATTAGATGTACAATTCCTAATTAATTTAACTTAATCTCCAAATAAATTAAATTAATTACTTTTAAATCCTGCTTACTTAACATTAATTAATTACAACCCATTTTAATTAATTATAATTAATTAATCACATAATTACTTTCATTAATTATCCTTTAATTACTGATTAATTATCCTTAATTATTAATTAATTAACCTTAATTATTAATTAATTATACTTTAATCATCAATTAATTAACCCTTAATTATTAATTAATTAACCTTAATTATTCTTTAATTACTATTGATAAATCACATTAATTAATCACCTTAATTAATGACACTAAGTAATTAACCTTAAATTACTTATTTATAATTCCTTAATTTCTTACATAAAGTAATTACCCTTTTTAATTACTTAGGTAATTAACATTTAAATCTTATATAATAACCTTTGGAATTAATTATCAATTACCAATTAACTTAAAACCTTTGAGTTAAATCATTCTTTAAAACATTTCATTTCTTAATTACCCACTTAATTTTCAATATTAAGTTTATTTAAAGTAAACTTTAAAATAAAGTTATATATATATATATTAAATACTTTTAAACTCAAAATAATTTGTTTTAAAATCTTAATAAATCTCGACTTAAATCAACATTCATTATTCAAAAATAAATGGGTAAGAAATTGTTTAAACTTGACCAAGTTTTTAAAATATAAAACCTGTTATTACACTTAATTCCCAGACCCGAGCAAAACTGCAAAAATCCCGAGCTTTACTTTGAGTTTTCCCTCGCCTCACTCGTCTTCGAGTCAACACACATATAACTTCGAGTTCAACCCCGAGGAATATCCTTCTTCTAAATTCCACTCTAAACCCAGACACACATATACAAATGTGCACGTGCACGATCACCAAACTGGTTTCCGACCATCGACGCTCCTTCCAGCAAGTCATCAACGACCTCTACCTTCGATTCGACCACCCAGATCATCACTTCCAACCAAAAATCCAAATCGAGCAATGTGGTACAAACTGGAACCAAAACCAATCGTTCAAGAATCCCCTCGACCTCCTATCTCCGACCACCGGATAGCATGACCTCATGCCCGAACCTTTGTCTGAACTCCACGCTTTGATTTCCCTATCTGCGATCAAGACCGATGCATCGACGATGATGCAGTAACTCAAATTCCGACCACGACCAAAATTTAGGTTAAAACCCTAAATCGATCTCGTTTTCCATCCACACTAGATTATAAATTCAACGAACATTTTTCTAATGATTTATAATCCCCCACCAAGCTACAACCTCAACCTCGAGACCCAAAATCATACCGATCATCAGAATTTTCAAAAACCCCAAATTCGTTCAACTTCGAAATGCTTATGATTTCCAAACTTAAAAATCATGATTTAATTTTTAAAAATCATAGTTTTCGAACGCAAATCATATTATATAAATGAATCAAGAAATTAAGACACTTGAATTTTGACATGCATTTGAGTTTACAGTATATTCTTGTTCTAGGTCAAAACTACTTTCAAATTTTACTTAAAAATATTTTTAAAACTTAAATCATGATTATAAAAACATGTTTTGTTTGAACCTTAAAGCCTAAAGAGGATTAGAGAGAGAGAGATGTTGGATTTTTAACAGGTTTTGGTAACCTGTAATTTAAAAACAGAGGCAATATGCCTGTTCCCAAACATGCACAGATGTATATATTCATTTTTGTATACATGCAACCATATTTCACAGATTCGCTTCAAATGTTCATCACAAACATCAAGTTATAGACTAGATTCAAAGTAGTTTACTCACAGATTAAAGAGCAGAGGCTTTTCCTGGAAGCAGTTTGATTTTTTTTTGAACTGAATTTACTTACTAGATGATCCCGGCTTTGATTGGTTTTAACTGATGATCTGAAACTTGGTTGTTTCTTGATTAAATTGTTTGAACTTTGATTTGCTTTAGGTTTTCTTGCTTTGATTTTAATGGAAGAACTTTGCTTTATTATGTTCGAGTCAATGAAAGAATGAGGCAAGGCAGTGGCATTTGTAAGGAAAGGTAGACTGTAGTTTCGTTGTACAGTAAGCTTCCTTGGTCAGAGATTTTCTTTTGATCTGGTTTGATTTTTGTGTGCTTGATGAGATGGCATTTATTGCGTGTGTTCCCCCTTAAGTTTACATGCATATTCACTTTATGAATATACATATCTCATACATATGTTTGCCATCTTCTAGATATTTACATTTTATCACTTCCATTATTCATATAACCTGTATACTAATGCATTTACTTATGTACATTTTGTCATTTTTATAAATAGTTCCATTTATACAAATTCTCATGTATATCATTCCATATGAGCCTACATTCATATACACGTATATTTATATACTTATATCTATGTGTTTACAATAACCATATACATATTTATGTACTCAGATGTATATATATGTATTTATATTGAACATCATCAAACTTGTATATGATATATACATATATATATATATTTTAATGGTAGAGCTTATCTATACATATAATTTCTTTTCTTCTCTACAGGATTTATTCTATCCAGAGATTTATAAGCCCATATTCAATATAGTTTTTAAGCCATTTATATATCCAATATTTTTTATTATCAAAAACTTATTTATTTAACTGATTAAAACTAATATTCCAATAATTTAAACCAGTTAATTACCCAATTATCCGATGTTAAAATCCGGGTCGTCACAATCGTCGCCACCATCCTACTTCATTCTGGAATCTCCACCACGTACACAGTTGTTAAAGTGGTTTTCGATATTGGCAGAGAGTATGACTATATTCGATCCCGGTCTCTTTAACAACCAATCATTATTATAGCACCGCGGTCATTTCAAAATAGTTTATACTTCAAAACAAAAATATCATTTCCATTTCAAAAACCATATCAATACGATATCATTTCCATTTCAAATATATTCACTTCCAAAATCATAGTACTTTCAAAGTTATAACACTTTCGAAATCTAACACTTGAAATTATAATACTTTGGAAAATCATAACACTTTCAAGTGATACGGTTATTTATCATTTCAATCCGTAATTTAAATATATACGGGTATATATCTTTTAAACCCGCAATCCCAAATTCAATTCAATTGAAAATCGCTTGGGTTTATCATTTCAACCCATAACGATTTTCTCCTATTCTACTGATCGTTCGGGTGTGTATCATTTCAACCCATAGTGAATTCTATACTAACAAGGAACTTGCAGAGTGATAACAAATATGATAATAATACAACAATCAGTAACAGGCATATATCATCAATGATAAATAACCGATAATGGTGTCAGATGTCACAGGTGAACAGATACAGATAATGGCATATATATAGAAATGTAAATATCTAACAGCAGCATATTTCAATTGTCGTTTCAATTGAAATCAAATTTAATAAATATAAGAATGCTAATCGTGAGTGATTTCTCACCTTTCGAAGCTAGAGAGATTCGGCAATGATTAAGTTACGAAATGTAAGCACGACTTCCAAAGCACAGCTAGGTTGGCACGAATATGACGGACGAAGCGGATAGATAGGAATCGACGAGAATGAATCAAATTAGCTTGATAACTGAAACAAGTAAATACTATATCCATATAGAGATATTCTCTAAAATTAATATCAAATTTTAAACTCATATATAAAATAATATAAACTTCCAAAGAAAAATCCAAATCATTAATTATTATAAAATCAATATAAGCAATTTTATAAATATGCATATATAAACTTACCTTGAAACCTTATATATATACAAATTTGGAAATCATGCAGATTGCTAATAAACATACCTTAAGTCTGTACTATGCGAAATATATTATCATATAATACAGGTTTGATTATATATATAACTGTCGAAACTTATATACTAGGCTTGCTAAAATTTTATAAATTCATAAATGATGTATATATGGTCATTCCCAAAATTCATAAAAACAAATACTAACAAAATTTAAAGTTCATAAACACTAACATATATATACTGTATCACCTAATATATAATTAATATAACTATACACACCTATATAATAAACAACTTTTAAGCAATTCGAATATATATATATATATACACACAATAGACTAATATATATATAATATAAATATAAATACATAAGTTAAAACCAAACATATATTATACAACCCACTGTACAGCCTACATATGCTATATGTATATAATATATAAATTCTGAACACATTATATATAACTGTAATATAAACATTTATATTATAACTAAATACATAAAAATATATATAATGAAGCAGTTATATATATATACTTAACAAACTGCTATACATACTTTGAAATCAATAAATATAAAAGTTGATATATATATATATATAAACTAAGATAACTTCCATATAACAGATTATGTAAATATAAGCTTATATATAAACTAGCTCTATATTGTAATCCAGATTTTATATTTTTCGCATATTTAAAAACTGTAAAAGTAGAATACAAACCAAAATATGAAAGCTTCATATATCTTCCATACATACTTAATAAAATCATATAAGAACCTTATACAATCAGATTCAAAGCTATAGCTCACAGTATGCACTATATATATGTTTGTTACCTGCATAACAAGGAGATAGGCACGAAGAGAATGGATGCGGTTCAGGGTTCGGTTGTGTTTACTTCGTGAGGTGGAGGCTCGGCTATGAACAGGCGGTGGAGGAAAAGAACTCGGCAGCCGTTCGGAGGAAGGGAGAAAGGTGAGGCGAGAGAAAGGCGGAGGGGAAGAACTGGACGACGAGGTGGTCCGGGTTGGAGCGGCTGATGGGGAAGGTGGTGTGCGGCTTTGAATGGGAAGGAAGGATCGACAGCTGTTCCTCCTCTTTAATTTTTTTTTCCGAGACATGGCCGAACAAAAAGAGAAGAAAAGGGGAAGGGAAGAACAGAGAATGAGGTAAACCAAACAATCCATATTAGTGAACAGGTAGAATTTTTAATATGAAGTGGTTTTGGGAAATGAAGGGTCAGGAAACAATGGAGAGCCACAGTTTTTCAAATGGGTTATTTCTTTGAAATATACAATATATATATATATATATAATATGAAGAATACAAAATGAATTATAAAGGTAGGTACAACAATAGTCACGACAATTGATTTTTTTTGGGAAATGAAACAGTGGCAAAATACACATGTATCTTTATATATAAATAATATAAAATTTGCAAACAAAACATCAGAGAAAACTGATTCGTTAAAATATTGGAACCAGTAGATAAAATTAACTATGGAAAAACAACGTCACATTGATGGATTCAAATAATAAAGAATATTAATTGCTAGACAGCTATCTCACAGAGGGCACGGAAGGGCAAGAAATACAAAAGGGTTCAAACCGGGTACCGATATGGTTATTGGTGTACTGATTTTGCGGTGTACCAAACCTCGAAATACATAAGTGAATATACCGTAGAGATCAGCATGACGAGACGATCAAAACGGTATACAGACATCAGTGGTACGACCATCGTATCAAAAGTCTATAATCGGTACCGAAAAATGCTGCTAATTTGTCCGAAATAAGATAAACGGGACAATAGCAGTCCGAATTTGATGAAACAAAAGATGGCGTCTCACTCAGAAGATGATTTACAAATTAATTATATAAAAATATTCAAGTTTGGAAAATATTTTATTATCATCAATTTTTAACTGATTTAAATGAAATTACACAAAAATAAACTTCAATATTATCAGATGAAAATTTACTATTTGCTATGTATAAATAGACGTATTACAAATATCAAAATTTTATTTCCAAATTTTATTATTTAAAATTTCACAAAATTTCAGTTAATTAAATAAATGAAACCACTAAAATTTACGGGTCGTTACAGCGCGCGCCACTCCGACGCTCCCACGTGGAAACCGCCATCGCCGCCATTTCCTCCATTTTCTGGTGAACTTCGACACCTTTGACACAATCGAACCCCATAGATGCACTCCACTCAACCTCCTATACCAGACGCAACTTCCCGGTCGTCGATCGGATGAAGATTCACCGTTGAAAACAAAACCCTAATATGGACGGCAGAAACTTCTTCGCCAATTTTTGAAAAAACAAAGCATCCAATTGAAAAACGAATTGCAGATGTTGATTGCGCTCATCGAGAGCTTCAGAATGATATATTATTCGATAGGTTTTGAGGAGTTTGAATTTTCGATTTGATTTGAAATTGAGGATTTAGGGTTTTGATTTCTGACATTGAGAAGGAGGGAAGGAACAGATGAGAATGAGAAGTACGTATAGAAATTGGAATAGACTGGTAAGGTTAGAGAAAAAATCTATTTATATAGACAGAGATGGATAATAATGGATGGAGCAGATCGAATCGGGTCGAAATGATGACAACAACCCGAAAAGCCCGTTTCATTCCCGAAACGAAAATAAGTCATCCAATATATCGAAATATAGGTTTTCAATATTTTTAAACTCAATAGAACTGGTTTCAAACCTTAATTCCATTGTATACAGAAGTTAGCTTTTAAAAAAAAATTATATTCATTTAAATTCTTTTAATTGATTTCTACGCATTTCGAGCTCGCACGATCAAACGATAAGTCTGATCGCTATGAAACTTGAAATCTCAGAATAATTCACTATTACAGATCCGTTGAAAATGGTTTCATCGAAATCCGAGACAGTGCCCAAAACCCAATTTTACACGTTAATTAAATAAATTATTAATTTTATTTAATCACTTTTAAATTCTAATTTAAAAGTTAACATTTTTATCCTTCTTGATTACATAGAAATTTATAATCTTTTGAAATTCAAATTTCCATGTAAATTCCAAGGTTTAAATATTACATAAATTTCAGCGTTCAATTACAACTATAATAAAGTCCCAGTTAATTATATTTTAAATTCCAATCTATTCTTTTATTTTGATTTAAATTGTTATGTTAAATCAACTAATACCTTATTGTTGAAACTTCGTATTTACGATATTTCATAATAACGATATTTTGACTATAACAACTATACAAGTCATTATTGTATACTAACTTGTTTTTGCAGGAATTAATCAAGACCGGATTCAAATAAGCTTCAAATCTTATATATGTATGTATCGAGTCTGTGTCTAGAGTTTACTCATGTTAAAATCTCTCCTATATGATATATATTTCGACACGTTTTTCATTTCATTAGCATACTCTCATAATCATTGCATATTCTCATTTTTAGTTTACATTCAAACATCTGAATGTACCAAATCAAACGTCTGAATCTGGAAAAATGAATATTGTTTAGTACAATATTCAGACGTTTGACTTGTTAATTTCAGACGTCTAAATATGGTTATTTTTAGCCTATTTCCTTTCTGGTTTGAGCTCGTGCAATTTTAGAAGTCTGAATTATTCAATTTAGAAGTCTGAATATCTATAACGGCTATATTTTCAAATAGGCATTTCCATTCGTGAAGAGATGCGTTCTTCATTTCAATAGATATGACCATATCTCTTCATGATAACTCTTCACGAACATATGCACCTATTTATAATCTATATAATCACATTAGAATCATGTTTCCATAACTTAATTCAATCTATTCTTACTCTACTCTCATTTTCTTTGATTCTAATACTCTCTTGCATCAATTTCATACAAATTCATTCTATTAATTCCTTATTCTTCACGTATTCATATATATATATATATATATATCATAAAGGAGAAGATTATAGGAAGGGTGTACTATAATTGACAAATTCGTGTTATTAAAGAACACATAGAGTCCAGAAAACTTTATTTGTAAAAATCATGTTCTGCTGCTCAAGCGTGTGAAGTCCTCTTCGGCCGTTGAGGCAAAATCCTGTTCCGCTGCTCAGGTCCTTGTTCGGCACCTCAAGGGTTGTATAGACCTATTCCTCCGGGTTAAGTGAGGGTTATTGTTTTAGTGAAATTCCAGAAGGAGTCTGGGACTGGACGTAGAACGGGAAGTTCGAACCAGTATAAAAATTTCTGGTGTGCTTGTTTTATTTTACTTATTCACATTGCTATAGTATCTTAGTTTATTTCCGCACTAGTATAGTATAATTCCATATAGCACGATCAGCATTGTCTTTTCACTTATGAATTAATTAGACATAAGTTTCCATTTCATTACATTCATTATTCTACAGTTAACATCTTTTACCAAATTAATTGCAATATTTCAATTATATTACTTTTATTTCAAACGGATTAAATAATAAGGTAATAATTATAACAATTTTTTTACATTAATAATTCATATATATTAACTTATTGTTTACAACCAAGGGTTATACATTGCTTACCAAACTGATTTCCTATTCTATATTAACTAGTCTCAATTAAATACATATTATTTCACCATTAATACAACATTTAATTCATTTCTTATTGACTTATGATTATTTCCAATTTAAGCTCTACAATTACATTCCCAATCAAAATTATTAACTTATTTTAATGATCTTTTTCATTTATAAATCATAAATTATAATTACTCCCAATATTAAATTCTAAAATCTTATTGAATTTAATAGTTTTAATTATCAAAAATACGAGTCGTTCAAGAACAAGTCATATTTAATATCAAAATATCAGATTCGCTCCAAAATCATTCCAAAATAGGTTATATCTTCATATCAAAACATTCATATTTAAACCATTTATTTAAATCTAAATAAATCCTCTTCTAAAACAATTTGAATATTGAAAATGGTTTTGAATAATTAAAATAGTTTGAATATTGAGAATAGTTTGGATAATTAAAATAGTTTTAATATTGAAAAATAGTTTGGAATAATTAAAATAGTTTAAAGATTGGAAATTGTTTTGAATATAAAATAGATTTTAATATTGAAAATAGTTTGGATAAATAGTTTATATATTAAAATAATTTATATTAAAACTGATTCTTCCTTTTCAAAATGATTTGAACTCATGTTCCCATTTCAAATCACAACAAATTCAACTTTTCAACTTTCAATTTCAAGTCAACTTCATATTCAAATTCCTATTTACATCAGCCTCAATTCAAAACAATTTTAAACTTTACATCAAATTCAATTTAAACAGTCCTATTCAAATGGCTGAAAGTCTCAATTCAATTTCTCATTTTTAAACAATTTTTGTTTAAATCCATTTCAAATCCAAACTTGAAAATACCAATTTAAAACCATTTTAAATAAAGTAAATTCAAAGTTTAAATTAAAAATTAAACCTTTCAAATAATTCACTCTTGATAAATTCAAATCATATCTCAATTTTGACTTAAGGTTACACATTAATCCTTAAACAATTTCATTTAAACAGTTTCAATTTTAACATTTCAAATCTCGTATTAGAAAATAATTTAATTCATATAGATCCAATTTTTATTTTCTTAAAGCAATATCATTTAAACCAATTCAAATTTATGGTTTGAAACCATTTGATTTAACCAAATTCGGTGTCTGCATATAATTTTCTACCCTATGACCAAGTGATCGTTTATTTCAATTTTAGTTACCTGGATGGATATATATCATTTCAACCCATAATTAAATGTCATAGGTATATATCGTTTCAACCAATTTCTAGTTCATTTCCAATGGTCCAAATGATAATATAAATGATGTCAATAAATAATAGGTAATAATAGGAATATGTCAAATAAATAAACAACCATAAATCCATCATCAATAATAGGCATACAATAACAATTAACATCCAAATCAACTAATATATCACAATAGTTATTGATTATCATTTGTCAATGTTTAACTAGAAATTAAATTCAATATTAATTTATATGTCAATTTAATTCAATATAATATTCAATTTCAATTAAAATATCAATTTAAACTACCAAACAGCAACCAATAAAATTCTTATCACTTCATAAATTTAATTCAATCAACATAAGAAGGTTTAGTATTGCGTGAGTGGGTTAGATCACTCACCTTTGATTTATAGCCCATTAAAAATCCAATAAAAGCCCAAATTCTCAATCGTCTCCAAATACAACCAAACAAGTTCCATGTCCAGAATTTCGATGCGAACCTAGGGGAAAAAACCGCGTGCAAATCTGAGTTCGTATGCAAAAGTTATTCACGTTAGAAGGTTGAAATTTTAAAATTAAAATAAATGGATGGTAAAATCATAAATAGATTACCATCTCCGTATCACGCACGCACACGAAGAAACCCATCAGGCTGCCCTTTCATGTCGCTGCCGCGCCACCTACGTTCGCCTGCGCCTAGATCGGACATCGCTGCCGCCTTCCCTCTGTCATGCCGCCCTCCTCCACCACGCGCGGCCTCCTCCAGCTCGCCAGAGAACTTCCGTCGCTGCCGTGGTTTACTCACGATTTCTCGCAAACCCCGATGCCTTCGACCAGATCCAAACTAGTAGATCAATCCACTAGATGAACGCTGCTCCTATCCTCTACACGCCCGTGCCTTCCGATCGTCGTATAGTAGACGTTTCACCGTTGATTTGCAGACCCTACAACGTACGGCCGATACTTCTTTGCTAAATTCTGGACAAATGGAGCCTCCAATCAAAAAACGAATTACAGACGCTGATTCCATTCGTCGAGAGCTTTGCGATGATATATTATATGATAGGTTTTGAGCAGTTTGATTTTTTACGATTTGATTAGGATTGTAATTTAGGGTTTTGAGATGTCTACCATTCGAAAGGAGCAGATGAGAATAACAAATGCGTACAGAAATTAGAATAGAAGCTGCTAGGGTTATAACAACATATATATAGACAAAGCTGAAATAGGAATAGATGGAACAAATCGATTGGGCCAAAGCGATAACAAAGGCTCGTAAACCCCTTTTCGTTCCCGAAACGAAAATAGATCATCCTATATATCGAAATATAGGTTTCAATATTTTTAAACTCAATGAAACAAATTTCGAACCCTAATTCTATTGTATATGGAAGTTAGCTTTTAAAACCAGATTATATTTGTTTAAATTCCTTTAATTGATTTCTACGCGTTTCGAGTTCGCACGATCAAACGATAAGTCCGATCGCTACAAAACTTGAAATCCTATAATAATTCACTATTACGAATCCGATGAAACTGGTTTCATCAAAATCCGAGACAGTGCACAAAAAGACTAATTTTACACGTTAATTAAAACAATCTATTTTAAAAATCAATTTAATCACTTTTAAATTCTAAATTAAAAGTTTTCTATTATCATTCTTGATTAAACAGAAACTAATAATCTTTTGAAAAATAATTTTCCATGTTAAATACAAGATTTAAATATTAAATTAATTTCAACGTTAGACTACAACTGTAATAAAAACCCGTTCATTATAAATCAAATTCTTTGATTTTTGATTTAAATTCTTATTATTAAATCAACAATTACCTTATGAATTCTTTAAACATAAGTTTTTATTTTATGACACTCATCGCTCAACAATTGATGTCTTCTCTCATATTAACTGAAATATTTAATTTCATTAAATTTCATTGGTTTCCAAATTAATTTCAAACGGATTGAATAATAAGATGATAAATAAAACAAAAATGGCATTTAAGTAATTTAAACGCATTTATAAATTTATTGTTTACAAACAAAGGTTAATAAATTTACGTACTAAATAATTGATTTCATATTCTATATTAAAACCAATTTCAATTTAATAACATATAACTTCACCACTAAATACAACATTGATTTTAATCCTTATTTACCTTTATTATTGCAATTGATTGAAATTACATTAAAACGGTTGTCAATTACATTCAATCAATATTATTAAATTATACTATAATTGTAACGACCCGTATTTTTAACACTATAAAAATACGAATTAAAATGAAAATTTTGGATAAAAATCCGAAGGAAATAAAATTTTGTGTTGTTAAATGTGAATTACAAGTTAAAATACAAAACTGAATTCTGAAATAACTTATTTGTAAATTAAATATAAATGTTAACTTATATTGAATGTAAATAATGAATTGAATTTGATTGTAAACCAAATTGGTTATGATTGTAAACAAAGAATAAATAAAATGGTAGATTTAATAGTGGAAGTTTATGTTATTGAAACTAATATAAATAAATGTAACTTAATATTACAGTCGATTGAAATTAGATAATAACTGAAACTGTAATTTGATAAAGATGTTAACTTGTAATTGAACGTAAGTAAAGATTTAAATTTGAGTGTAACAAGTAATTGAAATGAATTGAATTTGATTGTAAACAACGAAATAAATAAAATGTTACATTTAATATTGAAGTTATAATATTGAAATCAACGTAAATGAATGTAATTTAATATTACTGAGAATTTAAATAAGATGATAGCTGAAGAAAATGAAAGTAAATGAATTATAAACTATTGATAATAATGTATAAGTAAATGGTTGATTCAATAATGAAAGTGTAAATCGAAATAAAAGAATTCAATTTGAATTAAATAACTTGAATTTGAATTACAATATAATTGAACGATGAATCTAATGTAATCTTTTATACTGGATTTATAATGGAAAACTACATTGTAAAAGATTGTTAATTACTGTGAAATTAAAAATGAAATTTGTGAACAATTGAAATTTGATTTAAAAGTTAATAATTTAAAATTGGGAATTTTATATTGAAATTAAACAGTAGAAATAGCCATTTTTACAACTGTCTCGGATTTCGACGAAACCAGTTTCATCGGATCCATAACAATTAATTATTGTAACGTTTCAATTTTCGTAGCAATCGGACTTGTCGTTTGGCCGTGCGAGCTTGAAACGCGTAGAAATTTAACGTCGAATTTAATTAAAAAAATCGACTTCAAAAGCTATCTTCCACATACGATTTAATTAGGCCTTGGGACTAGTTCCATTGCGTTCGGAATATGGGTAAAACCTTATAAACGCCTGGCGGCACGTCTCGATTGGAGTTTGGATGATTTTGGACCTACCTTTATAAATACGCTTGTAAACCGAGACAGTTTTATCATTATTTCATTTCAAAAACCCTAATTTCAAACCATGGCCGCCACCTATTCCATGGCCAAAAATTGCCGATCTTCTTTCCTTAATATCTCTCAATCCGTTCAACGAAATCGAAAAATTCCAAAAGAAAAAGTGTAGATCTCGGCGAGCTCTTCAAATCCATACGGTTGATTCGTGCTAATTCGTCACGGATTGGTCCAGATCTGGCTTTGAATGTCATGCATATTTTCTCGGTTTTTGTGCAAACGGTGGTGAATGGGGTGGCGAAACTTGGCACGGAGGTGGAGCAAGGAGAGGCGCACGCGATGGCATCCCCTGATCAACGTCCGGTCGCTCCTAGTTGCGTGCGTATGGAAGAAAGTGGCGCGGTGTTGGGTTCGTTCGTTCAACCCTAGAACGTGTGGAGGAAGAAGATAACTTCGGCCCTGATTCTCCAACACTGAAGTCAACGGCTCTGATTTAACAAAGGTTAAATAAAATAAAAAGGTGTATAAATTATATTATCTAAAAATCGTGTAATCTCCTAAAATGCAATAACTTTGTCATACGAGGTCGGAATCGGACGAAACAAGAAGCAGCGGAATCGCAGCGACGAGTGGTGCGCTGCAGTGCAGATCCGAAGACATTTGGAGCTCGTTAAAATTTTAGGTTAAATCGAACGTCGTTCGATTTGATTTAAAACCGTAGATTCAAGGTGAGTGTTTATACGCTCACAATTGACTAAAGTAATTTTATGTTAGTTAAATTTATATTCTGAAGTGATATGAAATTTATTGGTTGTTGTTTGGTAGGTTTAATGATCATCTGTATTGATATATGAATTAATTGATAAAATTTAAATTGACCGTCAAATAAATTTAAATTTAAATTGGCAGTATATTACTCGATATTGATAATTATAAAAATTGTTGTGAATGTTATTGGCTTTATGGTTGATTGGTTGTGATGGATGCTAGTGGTCGATATTGGTTGTTTATTTATTTTGATATATCATGCTGTCATCATGTATATTGTTTATTTCATATAAAACTGTAAACTGAATCATTTCGAATAAATTAAGGAATAGGTTGAAATGATATACCTATGACATCTATTTGGATTGAAATGATATATATCCATCCTTGAAATTAAAATTGAAATAATTATCCACTTGGCCATAGGTTAGAAAATTATATACGGACACCGGGTTGGTTAAATTAAATGATTTTAAAAGTTGTTTTGAAATTATTTAAATGAATTGATTTTAAGAAAAAAAAATCCAATTTATGGAAATTGAATTATTTTGAATTGAAGCTCGAGATGTTGGAATTTAAACTTGGTAAATGAAATTGTTTAATTATTTGAAGTTTAGATTTTAAGTAAAAATTTTGAAATACGGCGTAAATTTTCGAAAGTTGATTTGTTTTAAAAGATTGGACTTTTAATCAAACTCTGAATATTTCTAAGAAAATTTATATGAAATGATATTTCAAGTTTGAGTTTGGAATTGAAAATTAATTTGAAATTGAGATTTAATTAATTTGGAATTTAATTGAAATTCAAAGAAATTTGTGAATTGGACTAAATCGAAACTATTGAATTAAATTTGAAGATAAAATTGATTTGAATAGGATTTGAACTGAAATTGATTTGGAATGTAATACTTAAATGAATTCTTGAAATCCGAATGTTAATCTAAGTTTATTGAATTGGAATTGTTCCAGAGATTAAGTAAACTACTTAATACGGATGTTTAATTTGAAGTATATTCTAATTTGAATACGAAATGGTTTTAAAGCGAATCTTATATTCTTATATAAATATATGAACTGTTTTGAAATGTGAAATATTTAAAGTTTCGAAATATATTGGAAGTGAAATTGTTTATTTTGTGGTTCAAATATGTATTTGAAATTGATAATTTGACATGGTTTATTGAGAAGCTGAATCGAGTTGAAATTGATGATTTGAAATTTGATTAAATTTTAATTTTGGAATTCGAGTTTATGTGAATCGTTTTGTGGAATTTGAGGCGAAAATGATTTTGAAATCGAAATGAGATATTTAGGCGAAAAATGATTTTGAAATCGAAATGAGATATTGAGGCGAAAAATGATTTCGAAATCGAAATGAGATATTGAGGCGAAAAATGATTTTGAAATCAAAATGAGATATTGAGGCGAAAAATGATTTTGAAACGGAATCTTACATCTTGAATAGATATGATGATATTTGAAATGGATTTGATTTTGAAGCGAATATGATATTTTGATATCAATTATGAATCGATTTGAAATGTAAAAGAGCCACCGGTGTAATAATACGTAGTTATTAAAGAGACCGAGATCGGATATGGACATACTCTTTGTCGATACCGAAAACCACTTTAATAACTAGTATACGCGGAGTGTTGATCCAGAACGAAGTGGATGGTTGGGTGAACGCGTTGACTGAAGAAAGAGAACGATATTGAATGACCCCTAACATGACTAAAACAGGAGCCGCGCCGGGCCATTGAGGATCGCCATCTCTAGCGGACACACTCCTTCGTTACCATGTCTATTACTTTTGTGATTCGATTTGGGTGCACCCCTCGATTTTGGGAGTGTTGTTTCGCGGTGTTGGGGTAGTAGCTGCTATGCCCAACATTAGTCCGGATCACGCAACTACTAGTATCCTAGTTGGTATTGCCTCATGTACCTTGTTATACTGATTATCCTATTCGCGACCACTATGATTTTGGTTTGTACCTTTAGTATATGGATTGCCCTTTGGTGACTTCCGGTTTTGGGGAAACTACGGTCTTGTATATGCTATTGGGAATAAAACTGTGTTAAGGGTGGAATGGGCCATGGCTTAATGCTAGTTTGATATTTTACTTTATGATAGACATTATTGTATATAGCGTATTCTATTATATAGTAGATAGTTTAACGGATCCTTAGGAGATGGAAATCCCGAACATCTCTTAAGTTAATGCACGCACGTTAAACACTGGATAGGAGGTGTCTAAAACCCGTAAACATCTCCGACGCCGTCACACTCATATTTACTTATTCGATTTAACTTACATGAGATATTTTAGTCTTGACTCGAGTGTTTTGTCTTTTCATTACGCTCGGGTCAGCCTGAGCATTTCAGATAAGGTTGAAGATCTATTCTGGAGGACGAAGACGAAGTTTGGTATTACATCATTTGTATTCTACTACTGTATATATTTTCCGCTGCATTGTTGTATTATCTCTGATATGTATGTAACTCTGATTTATGATGTATAATAATAATCAAATTTATTTATTTAACAGCTTCATGAACTGTTATTTTATTATTATATCTGTTCCTTCCGTTGCGAGATTCTGAGTTTGTTTCTGTTCTTTCTTTTCTTTTCTTATCTAACCCCAATAACTATTTGTATTTTGGATTGTTTGAGTCGACATGTGTGTATGTTTTGTCGACTTGAACGGTCGAAAATGCGGGCCGTTACAATAATAATATTTTTTTCCATTAATAAATCATAAATTTTAATTTCTCACAATATTAAATTCCAAAGTCTTATTTAATTTAATATTTTTAATTGTCAAAAATACGGGTCGTTATATCTTTACTTTCCTAAATTAAACAAGCACTTTGAGCTATGCCTCTTTTTCTCGGATAAAGAAGGATGAATCGCCTAGAAAATAAGAGTAGGAAGAAAGACGGTTTAACTTCTCCATCAGCAGGCTTGCAAATTCGACAGGGAAACTGGTTTTCATTCACTTCTTGGCAGACTGATTAACTCCTCCATCAACAGGGTTGTGAATTCGACAGGAAAACTGGCTTCTTGGCATCTAACTTCAGTCTGAGGAACACTTATTCTCCAAAATGAAAGATCCATGATTCCAGAGGTGGTATCATCGATTGATAGGACATCAAACTTTACCTATAATTAAGATGTAATAATAAATTGTAATCTAAATAGGTGAGAAGACATACCGAACAAAAAGTTCAGGTGAGAAGTCGATGCTTCATGTTCAGGTAAAATCGCTATAACTTAGGCCACCCACTATTTGCAAATTTCCCAGTCCATCAAGTTGTTTTCATTGAGCATGTTCTTTGATTTACTTGCTCTGATGCCACTGTTTGCAAATATTTTATTTATTTATTTGCATCTCAACATTAATATGTAGTTGGTAGGCTCTAGAGGTGGAATATGGATGCAAGCTCTATTTTAGACCATACACAACAAGAGTCAAGGTAATATTATATGATCGTTTATGTATTTTATATAACATATAGTTTTCAATCTATGATGTGAAAATTTATTTTAACATGATTTTCCTTATATGATTTGGTTTGATCAAAATTCATCTTGCAAATTTTTGTCAACTATACACGTTGACCTTGATTTATCTTCGTTATCAAGTATGCCCTTATGATTTAATGTTTCAGTTCTCATGGTTATTTATATATGCATGTAGTGGTGAGCAATATCTGATCAAAATTGAATAACTCCATTGGTTGTAATTTTTGCTTCAAAAAAGAACAAAAAAGAAAACACATAATTTATTGTAAAAGTATATAAAGGAAACTTCCCCTTACCTTATCAATCTATGTGAAGAAAAATAATTAATTTGTCGTTCATGCATGTATTTTTTTAACTTGCTTACAATTTCATTCTCATTTAGTGATCATCATTCTTTAACTATTTACAGTGATATATACTTTTCCTGCTAACTTTCGAATTTGCATGGTGCTTACTAACCTTCGAAGGCAATGTTCTTTTAACACTACATGCTATAAAAGCAATGAAAAAAAATTAATTCGAAAGCTTAACTATGTTTTATAAAAAAAATAATGATAAATAAGTTTCATAAAAATTAATTAAAATTTTAAAAATAACTAAGTTTTTTAAAGTTAACCATCTTTTATAAAAAATTAACCAAGTTGGCTAAGTTTTATAAATTATAACTATGTTAACTAAGTTTATATAACTAAATTTATAAAAATTAACTAAGTTTTATTAAAATTAATTAAGTTTATTAGAATTATTTAAATTATATAAAAAAATGAACTAAGTTAACTTAGTTTTATAAAAATTAATCAAGTTTTATAAAATTTTAACTAAATGAACTAACTTTTACAAAATTTAACTAAATGTTATAAAAATTTAACTAAGTTAACTAAATTTTAACCTAGTTTATAAAAATTAACTAAATTTTATAGAAATTAACCATGATTATATAAGTTAACTAAATTTTATAAATATTATCCATGTTTTTAAAAATCAAATTTTTAATATAATTTAACCAAGTTTTATAAAAAATTAACTAATTTAACTCAATTTTATAAAAATTAATCTAGTTTACAAAAATTAAATATTTTTTGTAAAAATTAATCAAATCTTAAAAAAACTAACCTCTTTATTAAAATTTACTAAGTTAACTAAATTTTATAATAATTAAATAAGCTTGTAAAAATTAATTAAGTTAATCTAGTTTTATAATAACTAATAAGTTTATAAAAGTTTACTAAGTTTATAAGAATCAACTAAGTTAACTAAGTTTTATAATAGTTAAATAAATTCATAAAAATCAATTAAGTTAAACTGTAAAACATGACTGTTAGATATATGAGGTCAACACGTACTTATTCTAATTTCAGTTTGAATTATGAATAATAAGTAATATAAACAATCCTTAACCGTGAGAGGATTATATATTTGACATAAGATTATATAGTGTGTGTGTGTGTCGACATTTAGCATGTCAATATGTTTAATATGTATGTTTTTGTTTATACCTTATTCGTATACCTTTTCATATGTCTTCGTACACATGCCTAAAATGCTCTCCCTTTTTCTTGTAGGGTATTGGATGTTTGAAGATGACAAACATAGACATTCTATGATCATGTTATTTTGGTACTTTCTTTTGTAGAGTCCTAATGGTCTATTATCATGTATGTTTAAAAATATCGGTGATGAATATTATATACAATATTGAATGTAGTGTAATTCTGTTTATGTATAATATATAATACGCTTTGGTTATCAAAAATTTCATATTATTGTTGTTTGTGTTGATTGAATTATTTATGAATTGAAGCAAATATATCTTGCTGTAAGAATGTATAGAAAGGCTATTATAAACTCAAAGTAGGGATAAAGAAAAATATCATTTTTGAATTGTGTAGAAAATTTATAATTTCATTTTTGATATGCTATAGAAAAACTATAACAGCGTTTTTGATGTGATGTAGAAAATATACAATAGCGGTAATTAATTGCTATAAAAATTCTA
This sequence comes from Allium fistulosum, assembly GCA_030737815.1. Classification (NCBI taxonomy): domain Eukaryota; kingdom Viridiplantae; phylum Streptophyta; class Magnoliopsida; order Asparagales; family Amaryllidaceae; genus Allium; species Allium fistulosum. The sequence goes on along the minus strand of CM060902.1, from coordinate 1,170,455,303 downwards.
GCTTGTCACAGCGTTTATTTTATGCTATAATAGATCATGGATCTATTATGACACGTTGTTAACAACATACATAAAAATGTTGTTAGATCCTTTAACAACATTTTTCAAATGCTAGTAAAAATGGATGGGAAACACTATAAAAAGTATTCATAGCACTGACCAAAATGCAATAAAAAAATACTCCTATTTTTGTAAAAACGCTAAGAAAAACTGTTTAACAGCATAACCTATCGCTATTGAAACCTACCTTTTTAGGGCGTTTCATCTAATGCTCTGGTAGGTCCCTGACTTTTAATGGCATGTTGTTAAAGAACATCATGAAAAACGTTGTTAAAGCCTTTTATAGCATTTTTTGAACGCTGTTAAAAGACCTGAATGTTGTAATGTCCTTGCTCTAATTATAGTTAAATCGTGCCCCGACATTCATCGAATGACCATAGTTGGGTCTGAGTGAAAGCATTAGAAGTGAAACACTATTCAATAGAGAACTCTTCTCAATGGTAATATGAGGTTAGTACCACAATCAACTCGATGTGGACGATATTGGAATTATTGAACAAAGGACTTTGTGTTTGGATTATACAAGTTGAATGTGGAAAAAATTGGAATTTTGACCATTATGAAATTCCATAAGTCCAAATGTGATATAGTTTTGACGAAGAGAATTGGTGTAAATAATTATCACTACCAAGGACTGCTTAAAATGGTAAAACTGGATTTTATCGAAGCTGTGTAAGCGATAAATTTGGCTAAGCTATCACACCACTAGCTAAAGTGATGTGTGAACATTAATGTTTGAATCGCTACCCGAATTTACACCTATGAGTCATATAACCACTATGTTGGTACTCCAAATTCCACCTAATACTATTAAATTATAATTGTTATAAATTAATTAATATTTATAAAATATTAATTATAAAACTTTATTTAATTTGTATTTATCGGTATTGAAAAATAATGCGTATATAAAAATAATATGCACATGTATCGATCTACAATATCGATATACATTTGAATTTGATTAAATTGTATATTAACTGATATGGTTTGAAGGAGCATACAAGCTCATGAGGCTCGGGTATGGCTGGCCATGGAGTGGGGTTAAGAGGGTTGAAATTGGGTTTGAATTAGTGGAGAAAAGGAAGGACCTAGATCCACTTTCTCCTCTCTCTCTCTCTCTCTCTCTCTCTCTCTCTCTCTCTTTTTCCCCTTCCTTATTTAATCCTACTAAACCTCTTTATTTTGAGTTTGATCTCTCCTCTCCCACTCTACCCTATAGACCAAAAATACCTAGCCATCCTATCCTCTATTTTCAAGCCAAATACAAAATCAAATTAAATTATATCGAATGGTGTGTAGATATCTTTGATTGGAAGTGCTTTTTGGAAGAGGTTGAATTCGATTCTAGGAGTTCCACTAATTCAGCATTCGAAGTGTAATAACTAGGCTACAACTAAGGTATTATTTTATTACTTCAATTTCAAACATGTAGTTATTTTTTTCATTATATCTAAATAGGATATATCATATCACGAATTTTTATATATGTTTGTTGTCAATTTGTGTGTTTATATAACAATGTTATTAAATTAAAAAAATTATATAAAAATAATCATACTACTTTCAGCCAATGTTGAAATAAAAAAATTCGAGAACTAAAATTAGTTTAAAAGAGGTTTTAATTAAACAAATTGATTTTTGTACTAATACGTATTCATATAATATGTGTATGTGTATATTTATAAATTAACATTTGCATTTGTCATATATAACATTTTGAACATTAAAATATAATTTTGTATAATTATATTTTATTGGAAATTTATTTTTGATATTTATTAATATAATGCTTTAAATTAAAACTGGATATTATATAATTAGAAATACACACACACACACACATATATATATATATGAATATATATTGTAAATATAATGTTATATTTATAATTTTTTCCCAATAGATATTCAATTTTCAAATTAACAAAAAAAGTGAACTAAATCCGTACAGATTTATTGATAAAAAAATTATTTTTTATCAAAATATCGTGTTTTCAAAAAATAGATATTCTGAATATAATTTACGTTTTAAAAGTATATATAGATTTATAATATAATATTATTTCAATATAAATGTTTTGATTTTATGTAATTTAATATATGTACGATTATATATATATATATATGTATATATATATATATATATCGAATGTAACGACTCGAAATTTTGGTCGTTTGATTTTGAACGTTTAATTTATTTTTAAATGTTGAATTTGAAATATTATTTGATTTCAAATATGGAAAACTTTGGTTGAATTAGTAAAATGGTTTAGAATTTCAAATATAGCGATTACCGGATTCAGTAAATAGTAATTTAATATTTGGAATTGGGTAGATATGGGAATCTAGAGTTAAACGTGAATGGAAATGATTTCTAAAGTTGATTTTAAACTCTGTTTGAATTAGAGTGATAATAACGGACTTATGAATGGGAATAAAAGTCGATAAATTAAAATTGGAAATTTTTTATATTAATTTAATAGTGGAATTTAATATATGGTAATAGTGTAAATAATGGAATTTTGATTTAATATAAATCGGAATGATTTCTAATATGAATATAAATTCTACTTTATTTATAAAGGAGTTAGCAAGTTTTTAAAATTGAAATTTCAAGCAATGCCGTCGATTTTTAAAATCGCTCGGTTTTATCGACGCGTTAAAATAGCCTTCTAGGGCACAGTCTCGGAATTTGACGAAACCAGTTCCATTGGATCTGTAATAGTTTATTATTATTATCGGATTTCAAATTTCATAGCGTTTGTAGTTACCGTTTGGTCGTGTGGAATAGAAACGCGTTGAATTTAAAATCGAAAATTTAATATTTTAATTCGATTCGAAAAGCTATCTTCCACATACGATCGAATTTGGCCTCGAAACATGTTCCATTGTGTTCGGAATAGGGGTAAAAAATTATGAACACTAAACGGCACGCTTCGTTTGGTGTTCGTCCGAAAAAGCATGTAAATTGTGGAAATAATATTAAAATAATATGTATATGCCTATATATACGCGTGAAATAGTAGAAACCCTAGTTCTTTTAACCTAGCCGCCAGTTCATTTTAATGGCCGAAAAGCTCCCTTCTTCTCGATCGATTATCTTCCCATCCACGCAGTTTTAGGTCGAGACTTCAACTGGAAAGACTCACGTTCATGGTGGTTTCATGTGCGAATGACGAGGAAATAGTGTCTTTTGACAAGGCCGGACTCCGGCCGTGGGCGAGTCATAGTGTGGGCAGTCGAGTGGCATTCTCTGATCGAGTTATAAACGCATGTAGGTGGAGCGGCGATAAGTGTGCGATGGGTTTTCTCTGTTTGTAGATAGCTGGAGAGGTTGTGACGAGGAAGAAGCAAAGGGTGCGGCCAGATCTTGATTTAATTGAAATGGACGGCTGTGATTTGTTTAAGGTTGAAAAAAAGGATAAATTTATTTATATAATTTGTATTCAAGCTTTAAAAATGCATATCTTTTTCATACGAGGTTGGAATTGGACGAAACAAGCGGCAACGGAATCGTTGCGACGAGCACTACATGCTGGAACAGATCTGGAGACGTTTGGAGTGAGTTAAAACTTTAGGTTAAATCGAACGTGTTCGATTTAGTTTAAAATTGGAACGTTTGGCGAATTGAAAAATCAAGGTGAATTAATCTCACTCAATTTTGGACTACTGCTGTGACGCCCCACCTCTATGCTCATAATAACAAAGAGTATTAAAAGAAATACTATCTATTATTACGAAGAATAAGGCTGGATAGGAGCGACCATCCGTAGTTGACCTTACACTAATATTGGTTATCTCGATAGGAGTGGTATATACTTTTTATTTTTCATCTATTATTTATTTACTCCCATCGACACACCCAATTATCAGTATAAAACAAACTACGATAGTTCATAATAGTTTAGGACATTAGATATAACAATAACACAGATAATATAAATGCGGAACACAGATAAAAACAAAAGTCTTATATATATATAACTGATGTCAGTTAATACATAGTTGACACAATACATATGATACAACTTACAACTGTCGACTCTAGAAGTTATATATACAAGTACATTATCGACTAATATACATGAATACATATCGTTCTATACAATGACACGACTACCACAAAATGACACTGACAACTTCAGAAGAAGTGAAAAGTCTTCAAATCCCGAACAGCAACTCAAAGAAGGAAATCTATAACCTGAAATAACTCTGGTCTGACCCGAGTATTACATTCAAAAGAAAATAATACCCAGGTCAGTCTAATTCAAACTAGTTTATTAGTGCATATAGGCAGTAATAATTTAAATATCAAATAGACGACAGTCACAGAAATCTCGTATATCCAACTTCTCGATAAGAGAATCGGATAACGGCAGATATAACACTAAGCAGTGTTAAACAACAAATCAGCAATCCAAATCAATTTAAACAATTGAAATGTCAATTTAAAAACAACAAAGCTGATTGGCTGCAGTACACGCTAACGTGTACTGCCTCGCCAATACAGTCTATGAATACTCAGAAGATCAATGAATTCAAAAGTCAACGGATCCAACTCAAATGCCATTCAAATAAAATCACAGCGCGAGCACAAGGACAAACCCGAGCGTTTCAGCCGGATTCAACTCAAGTGTAATGAGAAAAACAAATCCAATGTATATCAGATCAGTGATGCTCAAACCCAAACCAAACTACATTGAACCAAGGGACAGGACAAGTGCAGCCCCTATATGAATAATGGAAAACATAAGTGATGCAACAGTTCAGTGGACTGCAAGTATTGACCCGGTAGCCACAAGTATAAGAAATGCCCAACACAAATGAATGCAGTGAAGGGTTCATGGATGCAACATGCACCGGATCAGGTCGGAGTGAACCAGATTCAAGTGCAGACCGAAGGCAGCAACCAACAACAAAATGCAAAGGTCAAGCCATGGTTGTCATGACTCAACACAAATGCAAAGCTTCAACAAATCAAAACAGCGTCAAAGCATATGTATGTAGACCCAAAGTCTCGAATGACTTAAGTGATGAAACACTGAAATAATGCCAATGTCCAGACAACAACAGAGCACAATGCACCAAGTAACGAAATCGATCAGTGAACAAAACTGCAACTCAACTACAAGTGTACGACCACTCCAGAGAGTAGTTCAAATGCGAATGAACTCGAACAGTAACTCAGGCTACAAAGTGTGCAAAGTGCAGACTGCAACCAAGACCAGCAACGCCAACGTGACTCGAATTGTAAATGAAGGTCTAAAGTCACTGACTCAAAAGTCCTAGTAACACCATGAACTCAATCTAACTACAGTTGTAGCATAAGGCAACAGTGTGCATAAAAGTGTTGCAAGACCAGATAGCATAAGTTCAGTGCAGATCAAACTCTAAACCACCCAACCAACGTGATAGTGTGAATGCAAAAGCAAATGAACTCGTCAATGAACCAAGCTAAACCCTACCAGTACATCAACTACCAGAGCACCGTAATACCAACAGAGAGGACAGAGGTAGAATCAATACAGTATGCACATAACAAATACAGAGGATGAGGCTAGAACTAAAGCATCCCAGACTCATAAACTAGACTCGACAAGCATACCTGAAGGCATAAATGAAAGTATCACTTATGAGCAAGACAGAGTACCAGTGTAACTGTATAACATAAGCACAATCTCAAGAAACAAGTTCACTGTAAAAGCTAAGAAATGGGCAGCAACAAGTATCATATCAACTACGATATCAAAGCTCAAAGCAAAACAATGCAAAACTTCCCGAGGGATTACAAGTATCCAGACCAAAGACACAAATGAAAGTCGAGACACAAGTTTAACAAAATCAAGTGTACAATACTGAGCAAAAGCATTTAGTAATATCAAAAATCAAGTGGCAGCTTGAAAAATGACAGAGAATTGAGAAGCCAAACAAAATAAACCATAACAAGATTCATGTTCGAACTGAAAGTAAAACAATCTCGTCACTAAGAGTCAACGCCGTGGCAATCACGACATCAACACAAGCTGGGAGCATCAGAAAGGGGACTACGAAAATATACGAATAGAACAATTCAAAATCATCTCGACCAAGTAATCAAATCCCACTAATACCCCAAGAATTCGACAACTGATGTCACGAATTTTTGCACAACACAGAAATCAATTAGACTTTGAATTAGATGTGAGAATGATACTCACCTTTTCGACGCGACTCCGAAGAACTCGAACGAGCACGAATTGTGGAGAGCGTCGATCGACATAACATAACAGCGGCTACAAAATCTCGAGCCCTAATTCTTTGTCGAAGCGAAGACGAATGAATGGATTGTTAAAAGCCCCAAATTTTGAAGAAGGACGAACACGAACGAGCATGCCCTAATTTTGCTCGAGCGAAGAAAGAATAGAGCCACCATTTGTTTCTTTCTTTCGATTTGATTTGGGTTTACGAATCAATGAGATAGAGGGGGGTTTTCGTGTTTTATGAGAGAAGGGGGAAAATGATCGTGGGTTTGACAGAGGAAAACGTGGTATAGGGTATGGCTTTAGACGTGATTTCTTGTACTAGAGGATGGTATTTTTTTTTCTGATAGCTCACACTGCATAAAGCAACCAATTGAAAATATGGGCCAACTAAATTGTTAAGCCCGCATAACCATTTTACAGATTTAAAAAGAATCCCCATTTGATTTAAAAATTCCTATAGCGATCCGTTATCACTTGACGATTTAATACAAGTAATTTCGATCGGACTAAAAACCTCCAACAGCAATTTGCAACAATTTGATCGTCGTTTTGACGATGATTAAAAGTTACGAACTCTCGGGTTGTTACAGACTCCCCTCCTTATAAAAATTGCGTCCCCGCAATTTCCATAATTAAGGTCGTCATTAACAATAAATTTTCTACCCTAAACTGGTTAAGCTAGAAAGTAAAAGTCAAAACACAAATCGCAATTCGCAAAACTGCCAATATCTAGTTATCAATTCAACAAATATTCGATTATCAAACACGATAATCAAATTTCAAATTCAACAAATATTCGATTATCAAAAACGATAATCAAATTTCAAATTAGCAAATATTTAATTATCTCAAGCGATAATTAATTCTCAAATCAACAAATATTTAATTATCTCAAGCGATAATTAAATCTAAAATTAACAAATATTTAATTATCTCAAGCGATAATTAAATCTCAAATCAACAAATATTTAATTATCTCAAGCGATAATTAAATCTAAAATCAACAAATATTTAATTATCTGAAGCAATAATTAAATCTCAAATCAACAAATATTTAATTATCTCAAGCGATAATTAAATCTAAAATCAACAAATATTTAATTATCTGAAGCGATAATTAAATCTAAAATCAACAAATATTTAATTATCTGAAGCGATAATTAAATCTCAAATCAACAAATATTTAATTATCTCAAGCGATAATTAAATCTAAAATCAACAAATATTTAATTATCTGAAGCGATAATTAGAAACAACAATTATCTGATTATCAAAAACGATAATCAGAACTCATATCAACAAATATCTAATTATCACAAGCGATAATTAGAAACAACAAATATCTGATTATCAAAAACGATAATCAGAACTCATATCAACAAATATCTAATTATCACAAGCGATAATTAGAAACAACAAATATCTGATTATCAAAAACGATAATCAGAACTCATATCAACAAATATCTAATTATCACAAGCGATAATTAGAAACAACAAATATCTGATTATCAAAAACGATAATCAGAACTCATATCAACAAATATCCAATTATCACAAGCGATAATTAGAAACAACAAATATCTTATTATCAAAAACGATAATCAGAACTCATATCAACAAATATCCAATTATCACAAGCGATAATTAGAAACAACAAATATCTGATTATCAAAAACGATAATCAGAACTCATATCAACAAATATTTAATTACCACAAGCGATAATTAGAAACAACAAATATCTGATTATCAAAAACGATAATCAGAACTCATATCAACAAATATCTAATTATCACAAGCGATAATTAGAAACAACAAATATCTGATTATCAAAAACGATAATCAGAACTCATATCAACAAATATCTAATTATCACAAGCGATAATTAGAAACAACAAATATCTGATTATCAAAAACGATAATCAGAACTCATATCAACAAATATCTAATTATCACAAGCGATAATTAGAAACAACAAATATCTGATTATCAAAAACGATAATCAGAACTCATATCAACAAATATCCAATTATCACAAGCGATAATTAGAAACAACAAATATCTTATTATCAAAAACGATAATCAGAACTCATATCAACAAATATTTAATTATCACAAGCGATAATTAGAAACAACAAATATCTGATTATCAAAAACGATAATCAGAACTCATATCTACAAATATTTAATTATCACAAGCGATAATTAGAAACAACAAATATCTAATTATCAAAAACGATAATCAGAACTCATATCAACAAATATTTAATTATCACAAGCGATAATTAGAAACAACAAATATCTGATTATCAAAAACGATAATCAGAACTCATATCAACAAATATCTAATTATCACAAGCGATAATTAGAAACAACAAATATCTGATTATCAAAAACGGTAATCAGAACTCATATCAACAAATATCCAATTACCTACAGATAATTGGAAGCAACAAATATCTAGAAATCAATTAAGAAGACTAGAAAAGCAACATAAAAGCTTGGATCGATCCCATCAGATGGCGAGTTTTTAATTCGCCGCACGTGCATCTCAGAGTGGCCGAAGCCTACCAAGTACTCAACATAATTTTGGCGCCCATCAGATTGACTCGGAGGTCCGCAGAGTGACCCGAAGGTCTAGTACTGGTATTTGACCCGAAGGTCCGCAGAGTGGCCCGAAAGCCCAACAAATGACCCGAAGGTCCGCAGAGTGGCCCGAAAGCCCAACAAATGACCCGAAGGTCCTCATAGTGGCTCGAAAGCACACGAAGGCATCAAAATGTTTCAATTAACGAGTCCGGAATTAACCGAAATAGCAAACGCACATGTCCCATACCACGTGTTTTACTAAATCGTTTGATTCTCTTCATCGTTTCCTTGAAAGTGTAAAATTCATCAAAATCATCAAAACAACAAATATTCAATTAACGAGTCTGGAATTAACCGAAAAAGTAAAAGTGTGGTTCCATACTCCGCACTTTTGCTAAATCGTTTAAATCTCTTCATCGTTTCCTTGAAAGTGCAAAATTGTGTATTTTGTAAAAATACACTTTACATTCTCAAACGGACAAGTCCGGAATTAAGCGAATCAGTAAAAGAAAGGGGTCATAGTCCTCGATTTTGCTGAAACGTTTAAATCGCTTCCTCATTCTTTTGAAAGCGCAAACTGTAAAATTTTTGAAAACAATTTTATTTATTTTGTAAAAATAACAATTCGCATTCTCAACTGAACAAGTCCGGAGTTAAGCGAAACAGTAAAAGAAAGGGGTCATAATCCTCGATTTTGCTGAATCGTTTAAGTCGCTTTCTCATTCTTTTGAAAACGCAAACTGCTAAAATTTTATAAAACAATTTTCATTTTAAAACGATTTTCCAATCACGTGATTAAAGCAGCAATATTAGTAACAATTTCGATAAGGAAATTGTACTTCTCAAAATACCGTAAAAACGGTCACAAAACAGCATTGCGGAATAACCGCTTGAAAATCCACTTTTAAAATTTGACGGTTACTGAAGCCAAAGCGACAGTAATTTTAAAACGTCAAAATCACATCAAACAATTTACATCAAAATGTAATATCAGAGAATTTTCATTCATCAAAATGCCATAAAACACCGTGCTTCAAGAATTTAGCATTGGTGTAAAAATCCCGTTACAAAAATAACGGCAACAAAATGCGTTTCCTAACCTAGCATCGGTTCAACGTAAAATAAATGCAGTAACGTGCAATTCAAATTGTGCACGTACTACAAAATGATCAAAGAAATCATTCGAAGGTATCTTCAATAAAGATAATTTAAAACAGCAAAAATCTAATCAATAGATGATTAGTACAAAAGAAAGCCAGCGGAAATTTCAACAAAAATCACATATCTGCAATTTCTTCGAATCCTCAATTCGGATTCAAAATTCTCAAAGAAACAAAATAATTACAGCTATGTAAACAACAAATGAAATTCATATCAATTTCGTATTTTGATTTTTAAATCAAAAAGATTATCAGTTGTACTCAGCGAAGACAGTTTTACTGTTTCCGCTGCGCACTCTGATAAACAGAACACAAATCAATCAAATCATCAGAACACAATTTCACTATTATTTTTAAATAAAGTTATTAAAAAAATTTCATCCAAATTTCAAAACTTTAGTTTTGACTCAAGCACAAATAAAACATCGACTAATAGTTGTAACATATGTTCCATCCAAGTTATGTTTTATTTTATGTCCATAAACCCCAAGCTCTAATACCAACTGTGACGCCCCACCTCTATGCTCATAATAACAAAGAGTATTAATAGAAATACTGTCTATTATTACGAAGAATAAGGCTGGATAGGAGCGACCATCCGTAGTTGACCTTACACTAATATTGGTTATCTCGATAGGAGTGGTATATACTTTTTATTTTTCATCTATTATTTATTTACTCCCATCGACACACCCAATTATCAGTATAAAAAAAACTACAATAGTTCATAATAGTTTAGGACATTAGATATAACAATAACACAGATAATATAAATGCGGAACACAGATAAAAACAAAAGTCTCATATATATATATAACTGATGTCAGTTAATACATAGTTGACACAATACATATGATACAACTTACAACTGTCGACTCTAGAAGTTATATATACAAGTACATTATCGACTAATATACATGAATACATATCGTTCTATACAATGACACGACTACCACAAAATGACACTGACAACTTCAGAAGAAGTGAAAAGTCTTCAAATCCCGAACAGCAACTCAAAGAAGGAAATCTATAACCTGAAATAACTCGGGTCTGACCCGAGTATTACATTCAAAAGAAAATAATACCCAGGCCAGTCTAATTCAAACCAGTTTATTAGTGCATATAGGCAGTAATAATTTAAATATCAAATAGACGACAGTCACAGAAATCTCGTATATCCAACTTCTCAATAAGAGAATCGGATAACGGCAGATATAACACTAAGCAGTGTTAAACAACAAATCAGCAATCCAAATCAATTTAAACAATTGAAATGTCAATTTAAAAACAACAAAGCTGATTGGCTGCAGTACACGCTAACGTGTACTGCCTCGCCAATACAGTCTATGAATACTCAGAAGATCAATGAATTCAAAAGTCAACGAATCCAACTCAAATGCCATTCAAATAAAATCACAGCGCGAGCACAAGGTCAAACCCGAGCGTTTCAGCCGGATTCAACTCAAGTGTAATGAGAAAAACAAATCCAATGTATATCAGATCAGTGATGCTCAAACCCAAACCAAACTACATTAAACCAAGGGACAGGACAAGTGCAGCCCCTATATGAATAATGGAAAACATAAGTGATGCAACAGTTAAGTGGATTGCAAGTATTGACCCGGTAGCCACAAGTATAAGAAATGCCCAACACAAATGAATGCAGTGAAGGGTTCATGGATGCAACATGCACCGGATCAGGTCGGAGTGAACCAGATTCAAGTGCAGACCGAAGGCAGCAACCAACAACAAAATGCAAAGGTCAAGCCATGGTTGTCATGACTCAACACAAATGCAAAGCTTCAACAAATCAAAACAGCGTCAAAGCATATGTATGCAGACCCAAAGTCTCGAATGACTTAAGTGATGAAACACTGAAATAATGCCAATGTCCAGACAACAACAGAGCACAATGCACCAAGTAACGAAATCGATCAGTGAACAAAACTGCAACTCAACTACAAGTGTACGACCACTCCAGAGAGTAGTTCAAATGCGAATGAACTCGAACAGTAACTCAGGCTACAAAGTGTGCAAAGTACATACTGCAACCAAGACCAGCAACGCCAACGTGACTCGAATTGTAAATGAAGGTCTAAAGTCACTGACTCAAAAGTCCTAGTAACACCATGAACTCAATCTAACTACAGTTGTGGCATAAGGCAACAGTGTGCATAAAAGTGTTGCAAGACCAGATAGCATAAGTTCAGTGCAGATCAAACTCTAAACCACCCAACCAACGTGATAGGGTGAATGCAAAAGCAAATGAACTCGTCAATGAACCAAGCTAAACCCTACCAGTACATCAACTACCAGAGCACCGTAATACCAACAGAGAGGACAGAGGTAGAATCAATACAGTATGCACATAACAAATACAGAGGATGAGGCTAGAACTAAAGCATCCCAAACTCATAAACTAGACTCGACAAGCATACCTGAAGGCATAAATGAAAGTATCACTTATGAGCAAGACAGAGAACCAGTGTAACTGTATAACATAAGCACAATCTCAAGAAACAAGTTCACTGTAAAAGCTAAGAAATGGGCAGCAACAAGTATCATATCAACTACGATATCAAAGCTCAAAGCAAAACAATGCAAAACTTCCCGAGGGATTACAAGTATCCAGACCAAAGACACAAATGAAAGTCGAGACACAAGTTTAACAAAATCAAGTGTACAATACTGAGCAAAAGCATTTAGTAATATCAAAAATCAAGTGGCAGCTTGAAAAATGACAGAGAATTGAGAAGCCAAACAAAATAAACCATAACAAGATTCATGTTCGAACTGAAAGTAAAACAATCTCGTCACTAAGAGTCAACGCCGTGGCAATCACGACATCAACACAAGCTGGGAGCATCAGAAAGGGGACTACGAAAATAAAAAAAGGTTTAAAAATCGAGATTTTTAATAGATTGGAAGGATAGAAGTGAATTTGGAAATAAGTATAAAAATTGGTTATACTGGAGCTCAAGTAAGATTTCCAAATTTACGAAATAAAACTAGAATCGAGAAATTAGGCTTGTTTTAAAAAGAGGATTTTTAATTATTAACTAGGTAACTTTAAAAGTGTTAAAAATATTCCAGAAACTAGTTATTTAATTATTTTTAATTGTTTAGAGTCCATTTAATTATTAATTAAGTTAGTTATAATGAGTTGATATGAAGTTAATTGTTATTTAAAAATTTATTAGTATTATTATTTTAAAAAGAAAATTTATTCAATATTAATATTTTATATAATAACTTTTATTTATGAGTATTGCCTAAAGTTTAACTTGGAAAATTATTATAGAAATTTCATGAGTATTATTTTGAAAATTTTTAAATAAAGTTTTCGAGAAGTAATGGTATACTCGCATGGCGAAATCGGAGGCAGTGATTGCCTACGGTTAAGTTTTGGATTTCTCTAGGATAGAGACGTAACCATTGAGTTGCGAATTCATGGTTTGATACCGTAGTGGTACTTTCCAGATTATTTTAAAGAGTTTCAATATTTTGTAAAGAATAGATTGTGAATATACTAAATTTGGTAAGAAAGTATATATTTTGGATAAAGAGATTTAAGTGATTGAAATTTAAATTAAAAAGAGATTTAGTGTTTTCGATGAAAAAGAAAGTAATTGGTTGAATGATTGTTTATTTGATTGTTAAATAACCGACTATCAAATCTGGACCCAAAATATAACTTTGGGAATATCTAAGAAGATTGCGGGAATTATATGGTACAGTTGCCGTTTGAGGTGCTATACTGTACGTATAAACTTGTTTCGTTCTTCTAGGACATTTATAAGGAAATCCATCCAATAATGGCTAGGAGGTGATCTCCGATCTTATTTTTGTCTATTTATTTCCTAAAGAACCGGGGTTGAGTTTACCGGAAATATCGAACGTTGTTTCAAAGAGACCGGGATCGGATAAGTTATCCGAAAACCACTTCGATCCAACGAGTACGTTTTCATAGGGAAAACAAGAGCATGGAGTCGAAGATGGAGCAGTGAAGTGCAAGGGCTAATAGCTACTAATCCTGAGGATTTTTCCAAAATGGATGTAGTAGGAGTAGTGCCTTCGGTTCCGTTCGGACCCAGAACGGACCTGTATGGATGAATGCTATCGGTACATTATCATTGGAGGACAATAAGCATCTAAGTGAAAATTCCTTAAAAAGGTAATCGTAGCCTCTAGCCTCATCAACCAGGAATGACTGAAAATCAGGGGAGACGCAGTAAGGCTAAGTGGGTCGCACCCAATTAGGGTATGTTTATCACCTTTCTAAATAACCTTGGATATTATTTATTACTACGATATGGAAGGAGCTCGAGAGAGGGTGGGAACACCCGGGGTGATAGCATATTCGGTCTATCTAGGTTAGGGATAGTCTGGTCTTGTGTTGCAGGGGATCCGGCGTAGTCCTCAGTACGCTGTTTCTAGAAGTGTACTATGATAGGTGGTACCTTAGTGCCTAGTCATTCGTTTGGAATCCATTCTCTAATACGTACCTTTACAGTTTTGGTTGTAGAGCCTAGTATGCTGGAATTTAATTAATGTAACAATTTCAGCTATTTGAATAAGTATTTGTACTTAGACACTATTATAATATCAGAGGATTTGATATGAAATGTTTTGGTTATTGTAAGGTAAAAACCCATCGTGTTTATGTGTGGCATGGTCTTACGAGATACTTTTGATTTTCAAAGGGTTTTGATAACTTTAATAATTCAAATTAAGTGTGTTTTCTCATGCTGGCTTTCCAGACTGACTCGGGTGTTATTTTATTATAATGCTCGGGTCAGACCGAGTATTACAAGTTCAGGTTCAGGTTGGGATGCTATGGAGCTCAGGAGACGAGCTGGTGACCGAGACGTATTCTCGTACTTGTTTATTCCACTGTAGTATTTTTTTGAAATTACTAGCAATTGTGAGGGAAGTTGTTATAACTGTCGAGGCTGGTAATTATTGATTTCTGTACTCTGATGTGAGATATATGTAACGACCCGTATTTCTACGGATCGAAAAGTTTGTCAAAATCTGGAATTTTCAGCATTTTTAAGTTGTTTCAGATTTTGGTTGGAATTTGCCTAAGTTCTAGGTCGTACGCGACCTAAGAGTTGAGTCATAGGTTGTTGGCGACTTAGGTGATAAGTCGTGAGCGACTTAAAGAAAGTCTGCGACCTAAGGGGATAGGCGGGTTAAGAGTTAGGTCGTAGCCAGGTTAAGTGGTAGGTCGCACTATCTTGAGTCGTACCTAAGTATTAGGTCGTTCAGATAATAAGTTGCATGGTGGTTTAGGTCGTGGACAGTTTGGAGCGACCTATAGGGGTAGCGAGTTAAACCCAGTAGTTAACGAACTAGGAGTGAGCGACCTAGTGGTTCCGAGTTAGCATAGTTAGGTCGGCAACGACCTAAGCAGTTTGGAGATAGCAGTGTAGCGACCTAGTATTTTGGGGTGACCTATAAGATGTTAGCGACCTAAGAGTTAGCGAGTTAACAACCCAGTATTTAGCGACCTAGTAGTTAGCGTGTTAGGGAAGTTAGGTCGTAGACGACTTAAGGAGTTAAGTCGTACGAGTTAAGTCTCTGTGTTGAATTAGGTCGTATATAGGCTAAGTGTTAGGTCGCGTGGGTATGTTAAGTCATAAGTTTGTTAGGTCGCGAGGTAGTGTGCCTGTGTTAAGTCGCGAGCGACTTAGGAGTGGTTGAGTCGTAAGTCGTGTCTCCAGGTAAGTCGCGTGTAAGTTAAGTCGCGCGCTTGAGATTTCCTTAAGTCGTAGGTTGGCATAGCAGTTAAGTCGTAGCTGTTAGGTCGCTGGGTGCTTGGATGCGCAGAAGTGTTAAGTCGGTGAAGACTTAGGTCGGAGGGGTCTTAGGTCGTAAGTCGGAGACGACTTATGGAGATAGCCGATTTACGACTTAGTGAATTTTCAGCTATAAATAGAAGGGGGTTGGCTTCATTTTTGGGATCCGGATTTCGAAGCGACGAAGTGCTGCCATTTTGAAAGCTCGACTTCTACACTTCTTCACTTCTTTTCTCCACTCTAATCTAGTGCTTCCTTTCATCCAAATCGAAGATCTAGATTGAAGATTCAAGAGCTTGGATTGAAGATCTTCATCCTTTGAAGTGAGATTTCTTCGTTTGAAGCGGATTCATGATAGATCAAGCTTGATCCTTCGCTGTCCAGATCTGAAGCGTGTTGATTTGGGGTTGTTTAGGTGATTTGGTGAGTGGTGATTATCTCTCACACGGATCCAAAGGAGTATATCGGATTGTTGGCTCGATTTGGTGTTAAAATAGTGATTTCCATGCATTTTCTTCATCCTAAGTGTAGATCCATATAGATTCATTGTTCATGATGATGTTACATCCATTTTATCACATATTAACCTATGCAAGTTCATTCATCAAGTTTGTAGAGATATTGTTCATGTTTTCATGCTTATTGGACTTTCAACTCTTTAATTACAAAAATGCCATTATTGTTATAATTGTCTACTTAGATCATATTTGAATGCTTGATTGCTTGGATTAATGTTTGATTTGATTGATTGCTATGAATTAGATGATTGATGACTTGATTTAGACCGAAGATGATTCAAAAGCTAAGGGAAAGGCTCTTGAATTGGGAAAGCTGCTCGTGGCATATGTAGCGGGATGATGAAGCTCTTATGCATAGATTTGATGATGTGATGTTGAGATGAAGCTTTGCGAGGATGTGATGAAGCGAGGCAATCATGTGATGAAGACTTGGTTTAATCCAGACGGGATCATTCCAAGCATGTTGATAACTCGGTGAAATGGTTCGAGTTGAGGATAATGGATGGATATGAGAATAGTCGTCGAGGAGGATGACTAGGAGGCTTGGGTCTCATCGTTGTTGAAGGTTCTAGCATGCTCAAAGCAAGGGTACGTTTGGGCAGATTCGATAGTCCCAACGACCAACTGTTGATGGTCGAGTACTCTGGGCAGATTCGATAGTCCTAGGCATGTGCTGCGACGACGTGTGGAGTTATGTCTAGAACCGGGGTTTCCATTAGCCTTGACGGACGGCTGAAAGAATGTGCCGGTCATTCAATTAACGGTGATATCGAAGCAATGATAACAGTGATAGCCAGAGTCATGGATGTTTGGTTGTATCGTCATTCGGTCTCAAGAGCAGTGTTTTCCGGGTGCTTATCTGATCTTGGTTTAGGCCTTGGGGGTTTGTGCTTGGAAAACATCGCCCTTGACTCGAGTGATAAATACTTTACTTTAAATTGTATGCTCTGCTATGTTTGCTTCTGCTTAGTGTGTGTCTGGGGGCTATCACTGTAGAATGAGGTTGGAGTGGGAGGGTTGTATTCCTATTCCTTTTCCTTTATGCTCTTTTGGTATGTTGTTAGTTAATTTACTGCTCACTAAGACTGTTGTCTGACTCAAGGCTTTATGTTTTAATTCTTATTGCCTTGGGCTGTTCGTCCATTTTTGGGACGGGCAGACTAGGTAGCAGGTGACAGGTGCTGTTCTTGCTTCTCACGATGCTGATATCGAAGACGAGCTAGAGGGTTGCATATTATCTTCTTACTATATGTACTGGGTGTTCCGCTGTTTGTATTTTCTCTGAGTGTTGTAGTGAGGCTTGATGTATTTTGATGACTTGACTATTCAGATGCTTGTATTCAACTATTATGAAGTTTTATTGATGAGATTCTATTCTGTGAAGCTTCACTATATACATATGTTCTATTGTATTTTGTCCATGCGCTGTGAGTAATACGATAGATTCTGCTGTTTTAATTTACCCTGACAATTGTCCATGTTCGCCTGGCACACCTTACAGCGCACTTTCTCTAGATTCGGTGCAGTGGTCATGGGCGGTCGTCACATTTGGTATCAGAGCATTGGTTAATCGATCTTACCAAACGCTCGCTGCCGTAACTACGTATGAGAGACGTAATTGTATTTTGATGGATGATAACTATATATAATATAGTAGCTTAGTAGAGTTTGAGTCCTTATTGCAGTTGTTTCTCTAGATGTTCTGATCATTCCTTTTTGTAGATATTGAGAATGAGTCGAAGAGGGAGACCAGCTGCTAGGGAAGGCCGTGCTACTGAAGGGGCTGCTGACTATGCAGCTATGTTCGAAGCTATGATGACTTCTATCATGAGAAGGATACCAGTTCCGGAGACAGCAGTTGATGTTGGAGTTCAAGTCCAAACTCCGAAACCAGTGGATTTTGCTAAGTTGTGCAAGGACTATACTGCTCTTGGAGGGAAGGTTTTCTTGGGAACAGAATCAACTATTGAAGTCCAGAGATGGATAGATGCTTGTAGAAGGATCTTTAGTGATTTGGGAATTGAGGATGCAACTAAGAGGAAGTTGGCATCAAGGCAGCTTCAAGGGAGAGCTTCTGATTGGTGGAACTCTATTACCATCAATACTCCGGAGGAAGAGATTACTTGGGAGCAATTCCAAGTCAGATTTGAAGCTAAGTTCATTTCTACAGCTCAGAAGTCTGTTCTGTTCAAGAAGTTTGTGGAGCTCAAGCAGGGAGGAAGACCAGTTCTTGAGTATGTTTCTGAGTTTGAAGCTTTGTCCAATATGCCCGGTCATATATTGAGTCTGCATATCAGAAGAATGAGAAGTTTGTGACAGTCTTGGACAGTTATCTTAGGAGACAGTTGGTGGATCATTTGGACGATTCATTTGAGAAGCTTGTGGAGAAAGCTCTCAGGCATGAGAGTCTGTTTCCTAAGGAAGGATCTGTTGTTGCTGTGACCAAGGGAGAGTCTAAACCACAGCAGGGTGGAAACCAAAAGAGGAAGCAGCAGCAGCAGAAGGGTAAGGATGGCCAGAAAAAGCCGAAAGGCGAGGTGACTTGCTACAATTGTCTGCAGAAGGGCCATTTCTCGAAGGATTGTAAGAAACCGGAAGGTACCGATGAAGTGTCACAACTGTGACAAGCCGGGGCACATCAAGAGGAATTGTCCAGAACCGAGGAGGGACAAACAGATTGTGCAAGCTTATGCTTTGGGAGCTGTTCCGTCGTCTTCGAAAGCTCCTACTGCTGAAGAGAAAGGAAAGAGTGTGGTTGTTCAAGGTACTCTTTTCCTATGTGGTGTTCCAGTTAGAGTTCTGTTTGATATTGGAGCGTCGCATTCGTTTGTTTGTAATGAACTCGTAGGCCGGTTAGAGTTGAAGCCGGATATTGTTGATAGGCCATTGGTTGTGACTAATCCAGTTGGGGGTTCGTCTTGTTTGTGTATGTTATGCCGTGGTCTGATTGTGTCGAGTCATGGTTGCTCTTTTGTTTGTGATTGTTTTGTTCTGAACTTTGCGGGGTTCGGAATTATTTTGGGTATGGACTGGCTTAGGAAGTATGCGGCGAAGGTTGATTGCGAAAGGTTGGAAGTGACAGTCGATAATGTGGAGGGGCGAAAGATTGTGATACGATGTAAGCATGAAGAAGGCGTCTTCATGAGCTTCATGTAATCGCTGGTTGTTCCACGGGATCGACTGTCAATAGTGCCGATCGCTAATGGATTCGAGGATATCTTTGACGAAGTCAAAGGGTTGCCGCCGCATAGAGAGATCGAGTTTCGTATAGATCTAGTTGAAGGAGCCAGACCTGTTGTGATGCCTCTTAGGCGGATGGCGCCTGGGGAACAGCATGAGTTGAAGGTGCAAGTTGATGATCTTTTGCAGAAAGGATTCATTCGGCGTAGTGTGTCCGAGTGGGGTGCACCAGTTGTGTTCGCAACCAAGGCAGATGGGTCATTGAGATTGTGTGTGGATTATCGTGAGCTGAATAAGGTGACTAAGAAGAACAAGTATCCATTGTCGAAAATAGATGACTTGTTTGATCAGCTTCACGAAGCTAAGGTGTTTTCTCAGATGGATTTGGCAACAGGATTTCACCAGTTGAGAGTGGCTAAGGATAGTGTGCCGAAGACTGCTTTTCGGACACCATCCGGTTTCTTTGAGTGGCTGGTAATGCCGTTTGGATTGACTAACGCGCCAGCATA
This sequence comes from Allium fistulosum, assembly GCA_030737815.1. Taxonomy (NCBI): domain Eukaryota; kingdom Viridiplantae; phylum Streptophyta; class Magnoliopsida; order Asparagales; family Amaryllidaceae; genus Allium; species Allium fistulosum. Next base: position 1,170,435,240 of record CM060902.1, on the reverse strand, counting down.
TTTTGTGGATCTTATGAATAGAGTGTTCAGAGATCAGTTGAACAAGTCCGTACTTGTGTTCGTGGATGATATTCTGATTTATTCCAGAACTGAAGAAGAGCACAAGACGCACTTGCGTATTGTTTTGGAAATCTTACGGAAACATCAGCTGAAGGCTAAGTTTTCGAAGTGTCACTTCTGGAAGAGTGAAGTGAGGTTCTTAGGCCATGTTATTTCTGGAAGTGGAATAGCGGTTGATCCCGCTAAGGTGGCAGCAATCCAGGATTGGGTTAGACCTAAGAATGCATCTGATGTGAGAAGTTTTCTTGGATTAGCAGGATATTATCGTCGGTTTATCAAAGACTTCTCCAAGATAGCAGCACCTTTAACAGGATTGACGAAAAAGAACCAAGTGTTCAGATGGGATGCTAAATGTGAGTAAGCTTTCGGAATCCTGAAAGAGAGATTGACGAGTGCTCCTGTTCTGACTATTCCTAGTGGGAATGATAAGATGGTGGTTTACACCGACGCATGTGGTACTGGACTTGGAGCAGTGCTGATGCAGAGGGATAAAGTTGTTGCGTATGCCAGTCGACAACTAAAGCCGCATGAAAGGAATTACCCGACTCATGATTTGGAGTTAGCGGCGATTGTTTTTGCTCTGAAGATGTGGAGACATTATCTATTGGGAGTTCGATTCGAGTTGTTTACAGATCATAAGTCGTTGAAGTATCTTTTCTCCCAAAAGGATTTGAATCTTCGGCAGCAACGTTGGCTAGAGTTTTTGGCATCATATGATTTTGGTATAGCTTATACTCTGGGAAAAGGTAACGCAGTGGCAGATGCGTTAAGTCGAAGACATGCAGGATTGGGAGCCATGTTTTCAGAATGGAAGAGTCTCGAATATTTAGCTGGATTTGACTTCAGGCCTAGATGTGAATTGGAACCTGAGATGTTGGCAAACTTATCGATAAGACCTTCTCTTGTGGAAAGGATTGGCGAGAGCCAAAGGCGAGACGATAAGCTTGTCAAGATTTTCCGTGATTTGGAATCTGGATTGGATCCAGAAAAGGATAAAGGATTCGAGGTCGATCGAGAGGGTTGGCTTCGAAAGCAAGGACGACTAGTTGTTCCCGATATAGATGAATTGAGGAGTGAAGTTCTGTAGGAAAGTCACCACTCAAAGTTGACAATTCATCCAGGAGGAAATAAGATGTATCGGGATATGAAGAGAACCTACTACTGGGAAGGTATGAAGAAGGATGTTGGAAATTTTATTTCCAAATGTATGAACTGCCAATTGGTAAAGGCTGAACAGAAGAAGCCAAGTGGATTGCTTCAGCCATTAGAAGTTCCTACATGGAAGTGGGAGCAGATATCGATGGATTTTATTGATGGACTACCTAGAACAAGAACGGGAAATGAAGGAATTTGGGTCATCGTAGATCGTTTGACTAAGAGTGCAAGATTCATTCCTGTTCGATCGACTAGGACTGCATCAAAGTTAGCTGAGTTGTATGTTAAGTGGATAGTTCGATTCCATGGTATTCCGAAGAGTATAGTGAGTGATCGAGATCCATTGTTCACTAGTGGATTTTGGAAGAGCTTCCAGGAAGTTTTGGGAACCGAGTTGTGTTTGAGTACAGCTTATCACCCTCAAACAGATGGTCAGACCGAGAGAGTCAACCGAGTTTTGGAAGATCTTCTTAGAGCATGTGTTTTGGACTTCGGAGGATCATGGGAAGATCACCTTCATTTGGTGGAATTTTCATACAACAACAGTTACCAGTCAAGTATTGGTATGGCACCGTATGAAGCATTGTATGGGAGACCGTGTAACTCTCCGACATGTTGGTTGGAGACAGGAGAAAAGCTGTTGCTTGGGCCGGAGATGATTCGGCAGACTTCGGATTGCATAGAGATCATACGGCAACGAATAAAGGCAGCCCAAGATCGTCAGAAAAGTTATGCCGATAAGCGTCGAAAGGATTTGGAATTCGACGTAGGTGATATGGTTTTTGTGAAGATTTCTCCACTGAAGAATGTTATTCGATTCGGGAAAAAGGGAAAATTGACTCCGAGATTTGTTGGACCATTCCCGATCATCGAGCGAATTGGCAAGCTCGCCTATAGACTGGAGTTACCAGAGAAGATGTCGGGTGTGCACAATGTTTTTCATATATCGTATCTACGGAAGTATGTGCACGACTCGAGTACGGTGGTTTCTGCTGATAGCTGTGAAGACTTTGAAGTTGATCCAGTCGATAGAAGACCTCGTAAGCCGCTTCGTGTTGTGGGAACCGACACGAAATAGCTTAGGAGGAAGGTAGTTAAGTTGCTCAAGATACAATGGAGTGATGATGATAACGACTGTACGTGGGAGGTGGAAGAGAGGATGAAAGCAGCTCATCCTGAACTCTTCAAGGTATGGCCCTAAGGTGTCGTGTCATCTCACGATATTGTAACTTGTTCTAGTTTTAGAATTCTGCGCGCTAAGCTAGAATTGGATGCATGGTTTGCTGATTGCTATGGATGGTAGGCGTGCAGAATAGTCTTTGATTGCTTTGATTGTGTGGAATTTTGGGGGCGAAATTCCTAAGGGGGAGAGAATGTAACGACCCGTATTTCTACGGATCGAAAAGTTTGTCAAAATCTGGAATTTTCAGCATTTTTAAGTTGTTTCAGATTTTGGTTGGAATTTGCCTAAGTTCTAGGTCGTACGCGACCTAAGAGTTGAGTCATAGGTTGTTGGCGACTTAGGTGATAAGTCGTGATCGACTTAAAGAAAGTCTGCGACCTAAGGGGATAGGCGGGTTAAGAGTTAGGTCGTAGCCAGGTTAAGTGGTAGGTCGCACTGTCTTGAGTCGTACCTAAGTATTAGGTCGTTCAGATAATAAGTTGCATGGTGGTTTAGGTCGTGGACAGTTTGGAGCGACCTATAGGGGTAGCGAGTTAAACCTAGTAGTTAACGACCTAGGGGTGAGCGACCTAGTGGTTCCGAGTTAGCATAGTTAGGTCGGCAACGACCTAAGCAGTTTGGAGATAGCAGTGTAGCGACCTAGTATTTTGGGGTGACCTATAAGATGTTAGCGACCTAAGAGTTAGCGAGTTAACAACCCAGTATTTAGCGACCTAGTAGTTAGCGTGTTAGGGAAGTTAGGTCGTAGACGACTTAAGGAGTTAAGTCGTACGAGTTAAGTCTCTGTGTTGAATTAGGTCGTATATAGGCTAAGTGTTAGGTCGCGTGGGTATGTTAAGTCGTAAGTTTGTTAGGTCACGAGGTAGTGTGCCTGTGTTAAGTCGCGAGCGACTTAGGAGTGGTTGAGTCGTAAGTCGTGTCTCCAGGTAAGTCGTGTGTAAGTTAAGTCGCGCGCTTGAGATTTCCTTAAGTCGTAGGTTGGCATAGCAGTTAAGTCGTAGCTGTTAGGTCGCTGGGTGCTTGGATGCGCAGAAGTGTTAAGTCGGTGAAAACTTAGGTCGGAGGGGTCTTAGGTCGTAAGTCGGAGACGACTTATGGAGATAGCCGATTTACGACTTAGTGAATTTTCAGCTATAAATAGAAGGGGGTTGGCTTCATTTTTGGGATCCGGATTTCGAAGCGACGAAGTGCTGCCATTTTGAAAGCTCGACTTCTACACTTCTTCACTTCTTTTCTCCACTCTAATCTAGTGCTTCCTTTCATCCAAATCGAAGATCTAGATTGAAGATTCAAGAGCTTGGATTGAAGATCTTCATCCTTTGAAGTGAGATTTCTTCGTTTGAAGCGGATTCATGATAGATCAAGTTTGATCCTTCGCTGTCCAGATCTGAAGCGTGTTGATATGGGGTTGTTTAGGTGATTTGGTGAGTGGTGATTATCTCTCACACGGATCCAAAGGAGTATATCGGATTGTTGGCTCGATTTGGTGTTAAAATAGTGATTTCCATGCATTTTCTTCATCCATAGTGTAGATCCATATAGATTCATTGTTCATGATGATGTTACATCCATTTTATCACATATTAACCTATGCAAGTTCATTCATCAAGTTTGTAGAGATATTGTTCATGTTTTCATGCTTGTTGGACTTTCAACTCTTTAATTACGAAAATGCCATTATTGTTATAATTGTCTACTTAGATCATATTTGAATGCTTGATTACTTGGATTAATGTTTGATTTGATTGATTGCTATGAATTAGATGATTGATGACTTGATTTAGACCGAAGATGATTCAAAAGCTAAGGGAAAGGCTCTTGAATTGGGAAAGCTGCTCGTGGCATATGTAGCGGGATGATGAAGCTCTTATACATAGATTTGATGATGTGATGTTGAGATGAAGCTTTGCGAGGATGTGATGAAGCGAGGCAATCATGTGATGAAGACTTGGTTTAATCCAGACGGGATCATTCCAAGCATGTTGATAACTCGGTGAAATGGTTCGAGTTGAGGATAATGGATGGATATGAGAATAGTCGTCGAGGAGGATGACTAGGAGGCTTGGGTCTCATCGTTGTTGAAGGTTCTAGCATGCTCAAAGCAAGGGTACGTTTGGGCAGATTCGATAGTCCCAACGACCAACTGTTGATGGTCGAGTACTCTGGGCAGATTCGATAGTCCTAGGCACGTGCTGCGACGACGTGTGGAGTTATGTCTAGAACCGGGGTTTCCATTAGCCTTGACGGACGGCTGAAAGAATGTGCCGGTCATTCAATTAACGGTGATATCGAAGCAATGATAACAATGATAGCCAGAGTCATGGATGTTTGGTTGTATCGTCATTCGGTCTCAAGAGCAGTGTTTTCCGGGTGCTTATCTGATCTTGGTTTAGGCCTTGGGGGTTTGTGCTTGGAAAACATCGCCCTTGACTCGAGTGATAAATACTTTACTTTAAATTGTATGCTCTGCTATGTTTGCTTCTGCTTAGTGTGTGTCTGGGGGCTATCACTGTAGAATGAGGTTGGAGTGGGAGGGTTGTATTCCTATTCCTTTTCCTTTATGCTCTTTTGGTATGTTGTTAGTTAATTTACTGCTCACTAAGACTGTTGTCTGACTCAAGGCTTTATGTTTTAATTCTTATTGCCTTGGGCTGTTCGTCCATTTTTGGGATGGGCAGACTAGGTAGCAGGTGACAGGTGCTGTTCTTGCTTCTCACGATGCTGATATCGAAGACGAGCTAGAGGGTTGCATATTATCTTCTTACTATATGTACTGGGTGTTCCGCTGTCTGTATTTTCTCTGAGTGTTGTAGCGAGGCTTGATGTATTTTGATGACTTGACTATTCAGATGCTTGTATTCAACTATTATGAAGTTTTATTGATGAGATTCTATTCTGTGAAGCTTCACTATATATATATGTTCTATTGTATTTTGTCCATGCGCTGTGAGTAATATGATAGATTCTGCTGTTTTAATTTACCCTGACAATTGTCCATGGTCGCCTGGCACACCTTACATCGCACTTTCTCTAGATTCGATGCAGGGGTCATGGGCGGTCGTCACAATATATATATTACAGTTTTGATTTGTGTAAGGAACTATTTATATTATATGTTATTCAGCCCGCTGTGAGATTCTGTTTTGTTTAGTTTCTTCTTTCTTCTACCTACTTTCTTTCCCCTCAACAATCTGTCTTTCCGACACTCGATCATTCGGCATGTTATACAATGAGCGTATTTATGTCGATTTTCGAGGGTCGAAAAGGCGGGTCGTCACATCGAATATTTTTTTTTGTATGTCTATATATGCATAATATGATTTTAAAACTTATTTATAATTTTAAAATTCGAATTTCAAAGATATTTTGAATCTAGATCTAAATTAAATTTGACTCTTAAGTTAAAATTTTAAAATTTAAAATTTTTATATATAAATTATAAATAATCATTTAGCATATGTACATATGATATATATATATACATATATATAATTATTTTTATTGTATATGTATGTACATATGTGTGTGTGTGTGTATAATTTTGTTATATTAATATTATATTATTACAACAAACATGTATATGAATGAGCTAACATGTCCATTGAGGTGTGAGTCCCAGCACATAGATACGGGCATGTTAAATCATGTACACTATATATATTGCTCATGCACGTACACGTACATGTGTATATGAGACAATGTGCACATGACATAATTTATATATAGTTGAATAAAATACTTTTATCAATCAATTGAATAAAATAACGATTTTATATAATTTTTTGTAGATTAGATCTAAGTCAATTTAGATTTCATATGCCTAATAAGATCCAAAATGGTAAATTTTTTGAAATTTAACCATTTAACCCCTGCATGCTACCCCAGTTTCGACAATGGTATTAGGACCTAATTGCCTATGCGATCTAAATAAGCATTATTAGAGCTAAGTTATTAAAGCCAATCCATTGAGTAGGACATCTAGAAAAGTAGTTTCTAAGATTGGATTTGGGCAATCAAGTACTTTTCCTTACTTGGCTACTAGCATGGCCCGAAAGGATGAGGTAAGCCCAAAGTTTATCTACAAAATAAAGGCCTAAATTGATTTCGGGCCTTGAACTAATTTTCAGAATTTGTTTTGAAATCAAAATAAAATTTTAAATTTAAAAGGTAAATTTTAAAATAAATAAAAATAATATTTTAAATTTGAAAGGTTAAATTAAAGTAAGTAATGATTTTATAAAAGTTATAAAATAATTTTCAAAATTGTTTTAAAATAAAATAATTATTTTGGAAAATTATTAATAAGTAATTAGATTAATTAAATGAATAATTAATTAAATGTTAATTAATTAAATTAAATGACATATTTTAGCAAGGCTAGTAGGGCAAAGTAAATAACATTTATAGTGATATATGTGACATTATCTTAAAATGCTAAGGTAATATATATGTAATGTGACGAACCGCAAATCCAATACCCTTTGAATCGACAATAAACCACACATGTCCGACTCAAAAAGCACAGAATGACAGAAAGTCAAGAGAAAGAAAAGAAGAGAGAAGAAGAGAAGAGAAGAAAGAGAGAAGATAGAACCAATTAGAACAATACAGAATCTCACATCGCAGCGGAAAACATATAATATCATATCAATGATCTTTACAAAATAGAAACTGTATATACATGCATCAATCAAAGTTCAACAATCAATCAATAGTTATTAGCCTGGATAGTTATAATAACCTGTCCTTACAATTGCTGATAATATACAACAACCAACAAAGCACAGCGGATAATCAAGCAAAACATGTACGTGTATACGAGAATGAAGATCTCCAGCTCTCCTGCTGAAGCTCCAAAAGCACCAATATGAACCTGTAAATATACTCGGTCTGACCCGAGCATTGAAAGGGAAGAACGCTCGGATCAGTCTGGTAAACCAGCGTGAGAAACACACTCAACTGAATTTATTAAATTACCAAACTTTTCCTTTATCAAAACAAAAGTATCTCGTAAGACAAGTCCACACATAAACACAGACATGTTTTTACCTTACGATAACTAAAACATCTCATATCAAATCATGTGATATTATACTAGTGTCTAGTATACAAATAATATTAATCATAGCCGAAATTGTTACATTGATTAAATTCTAGCATTTAGCCCAAAATGGGTAATACAATCAAAATGGCAGGTACGTAGTGGAGTTTGGATTTCCATACAAATGACCAGGTGAAGGGACTACCTTCCGAAGGGGTACACCTCTAGATGGATGTCCTGAGGCACAGAACATCTGCCCTCTACCAACACAGGACCGGCCCACCTCTATAACTAGATGGTACCGAATATGTCATCCTCCGGTCGTTACCGACCTTTACCGAGTGTCCTCTAGCATACAAACCACAATAATCAGATACACGATGTCATAGCATATAAAGATATATCTAGAAGAGGATGATCATATCCTACTTGGGAGCGACCCACTTAGCCTTGCCGCATCTAACCCTGTTTTGGTCATTTCCGTTTGATGAGGCCTAAGGTAACGATTACCTTTCACAAATCACAATCACATCACTATGAATGCCACACGGCCATTTCCGTTGACTACTAATTGCCTTCCACAAAAATACAACCCTTGAGCTCGTACGTCTCAAGGAAGGGTGTTAAGCTAAGAGAAGTTGCCTTCTCCGTCACCAAACAGATGTACGTTTGTAAAAACCAATGTACGTAATCTTTAGAAATGCAATGTCAAACAAACATTCATACAAGTTGTCCAGGAACAGGACAAACCGAAGGCACTTTCCTACCACATCCTGTCGAGAAATCCCTAGGATTAGTAGCGAATAGTCCTTGCATTGGATATTTCATAATGAAGAGACTACTGCTATTGGATGTATATTGGGATTTTAACCCCAAATGATCAACAAGCAGTCCCCCCACTATGAAAATCCGGAATATCAATATCATCATAAGCAACCTGCACAATCGTCGCATATACGTTGGTCCAAAGTTGTTTTTAGATAAATCTGATCCCGGTCTCTTCTTACCAACAACGCAAAAGCGTTTCTCAACCACACACAGAAACTAAGTCTCATAGACTTATCACGTTTCCAACTTTCAACTTGCTATCCTTCGGGCCAAGAAGGAAGCTCGATAGATTGGAGTAATACTCCGCACTACACGAATCAACATCCTTAACACAAACGATAATCAAGCCTACACAGAAGGCTACGTACTAAGTGTACGACTAAATAATTCCCACATAAAGTCGAGGAACTAAAATGGCCAAATTTGATAGTCGGTAATTTGACTATCAAAGTAAACAAACAAATATTTAGCACCATATACAATCACTAAGCCCTTTTAATTAATCTTTTATTTATTTAAATCACTTGCCAAATATTCACTTATAAAATCCATTTATAACTCCATTTTATCATTTACAAAATTCCTTAATAATTCCTTTACTTTGATTTATAAAAATTCAATTTTATAAATCTTCTATATAAACCATTTATAATAAGTCCAAAATCTCAATTTAAACTATATTTACAAAATAGTTCATTTCATATTCCAAAAATCACATTTTGGTACAATTCACAAAAATCATAATTTTTATAACATAAAAAAATTATAAATTTTATTTATTCAAATTAAATTCAATTCCTTTACAATTCAAAAATCAATAAAACATCTATTTTCAAAATCACTTGAAAATCCTTTTTAATTTGGAAATCATCACTTTAATATTTTTAAATTACCAAAATAGGCCCAATGCTGCAACAGCACTAAATACATCAATCACGGCATCCAAACATCATATATCACATGATAACAGCATATATCACAATATCTATAAATAAACCAATACTGGTGAGGAATCCAGTTGGATCGCTCCAACCTGTCACTTGCAACAAATATACATATTAGAATATGTGCACAATGTCCGCTTCGAGGCAGACGCGCGTACAAAGGGTCATTCGCTCATACACGGGAACATATAGGGTCTCATCTGCTCCAATAGGCAGGAATATATCCAAATACCAATCAATATATATACAATATATCATATATCATCCAGACAATCATCAATCATCATAAATAATATTTATTCTCACTTATATAAAAATATCAGTGAGCCAGAAAGAGTGAGTTGTACTCATATTGCTTCTAATAGCAGTTGCAGTGTATTATTCCGAATAAAATTAAATGACCGTTTAATTTTACCTAAAATTCACACTAGCTCCAATCAACTCCAAACCAGCTCTAAAATGTAGTGCTCGTCAATATGAACCCAACGCGGTTTGTTTCATCAAAAACGGACCTCGTATGAAGAAGATACGGCATTTCAAATTTTATACGAATTAATATTTATAATTTAATTTCAATTTCCTTTTAATTTTTATTTTATAATCTTTTATCAATCAAAGCCACTCGTTTCTGCTTGATTGCATCTGGGCCGTGGACTTCATCTTCTCCAACCCCAGGTTATATGCGTTCGGACAACCCAAATCGACCGCCATTTACATCTAATTGCCGCGACCACCACGCGTTACTTGAAGACGATTAGACCCCTCCATTTCGAAGCTCACATCGCCATGCACCATCACCCTCATCCACATGTAGATCGGTTGACCATAGCCATAGGAAATCATGCTTGAACGTGTTGCGTTCTGTAACAACCCGCATATTTATCAATTTATCATTTAAATATTTTATTTAAATATTTTATCGTTAGTCGGATGTTAGTCCAAAAAGCTACTTTTTGCATACAGTCAAATTAGGACTCGAGACCACCTTCATTGAGTTCAAAATGATGTTTGCGATCTTTTTGAGTGTAAACTTCGATATGTTTGGAGTTAGTGAAATTCTTGCTACTTTTTCCCACTTGTGACTTTGGTTTGGACTGCACCTTCTTTAGTTCAGCCCAACCCTCTTCCTCACTTCATTCACCATTTGTTTAACATTCAAGCTTTATCAAAAATGGTGGTGGGAAGTGGAAATTAAAACTCCAAACTCAAATTCTATTGCAAATCCGAGATTCAACTCCAAATTCAAGTAGAAGATAGTGGATTCAAGCTTTGGATTGCTTCTCCTTGCTTTCAATCTCCATCTTCATCCATTTTAGTGAAAAGGTGAGATTTCTAATCTCACATCTTGCCTATAACTGTCATTGGGTTGTTGGGAATGATTCCCCATCACTTTAGCATGTTTGTTTGAATTGGATTTGGATTGAATGGGCGAAAATCCACAATTTTCAGTGTTTTTGGTGATTTTCTAGCACTAGGTCGCTCTGGAGCGTTAGCTCGTCTGGACTTAGGTCGTTTCCGACCTATTATCACTCGGCAAATGTTAGGTCGCTTGGCCCGGCATAAGTAGTAGGTCGCTTGGCCTATAAGACGATAGGTCGCTCTGCATTACGTCGCTAGGTCGCATGCCTAGTTAAGCCGTTAGGTCGCGAACACTTAGGTCGCCAACTCGCTTCGTGACTTCGTTAGGTCGCGTGAAATTCCTAGGTCGCCAGGACTTAGGTCGTAGGTCATTCGGCTAGGTCGTTTGATCTTAGGTCGCTTGGCCTGCTTCTGTTAGGTCGTTTGACCCTTTGCCATTTTAGGTCGCGAGTTCCATAAGTCGCTCGTGAGTTAAGCATTGGGTCGTTCGACTTGCTTACCTTTTAGGTCGCTTAGCTCTATTCCTTTTAGGTCGTAACACCTTATCCCTTAGGTCGCTCGTCTCTGAGTCTAGATAGGTCGAGTACCCTGTTAGGTCGCGTACTTCGCTAGGTCGCGAACCCCTTTTTTTGGTCATGTATTCCTTTAGGTCGTATGATCTTGTTTATGTTAGGACGCCTGGCCCCCAACTTTAGGTCGTTAGACCTACTTCTGTTAGGTCGCTCGACCACAACCCCCTAAGTCGTAGGTCGTCTCCGACCTTACCCTTAGGTCGCTCCACCTGTAGGTCGTTCCAATCGCTCTTTAAGCTTGGTCTTGTTAGGTCGCTTGGATATTTCTACTTGATGGTTTTGGAGCTGATTTCCTTGAATTTTATTCACGTCTTCGAATGTGAAATTATGTGATTCGATTTGTTTCAACAATCGTTTTGTGACTTGTCACTCTAAAGATATGAAGGTTTCAATACTAGTAATAAATATCAAAACTCTTTCATCAAAGCACTTTCAACACTATTTTAAATATCAAAAGTTCATTTTCTCAAACCGATTTCCAATCTACTAGTATATACAAGCCTTTACTTCACTCGGATGAGAAATCGACTTAAACGACTTAGTAAAACGAGTGGTATGAAACGCTTGCGTTCACTTCGTCAGTTAGCTCTTGGACTTGTTCGATTGAACCCTTTTTGTGACAATTTCCTAGTGAAGATCTACAGTTTGTTTGTAAATATTTAAGTTAAGCTAGTGGTTATGGGACATGAAGCTAAACTCATATATTTACTGGCTTAGTGTAATTGACACTTCCTTATGATCATGACGATCATTTTTGTGATTTAGACTAGCGATTGAGCGATGTCTCTTTGTCTGCGAGGGAGACTAGACCCCGCTTTTGTAATGTTTCGCCATCACATATATGGGGTAGCACCCCATGGTCTTCGGGCCATTCCTGTGTGAAAATTTAATGGATAGCTTCCATGAGATAGCTTCTCGTCATGTGTTTTACGCGTAGGTGAGTTTTCATGCTCCCATTCATGTGTTAGGCCTTCCCCCCCTTTTTTTATGTGTTTTCTGGATTTCTGGTGATGATTTCTGGAATTTTGTGCTTCACCAATTTTCATGATTTTCATTGATATGATATCAGTTTTTGTGCATTGGTGAATTTATGTGTTATTGACTTGTTATGAATACAAGTTTAGGGTATGATACCCTATTTTATCTTTGAGAAGATTCTTATGATATTGATTGATCTTTTGTTGATTATCATTTACATACTTATAGTAGTATGCCGTTATGGTTGTTACATGTTCATGCCATATTATTTCTCCTATACCTTATCATCTGATATTTATAGCTAGAATGATCCGTTTATTATTTTCTTATAAATAATACTCGGGTCAGACCGAGATGTTACAGGTGCTTCTACTTGACTTCTCTTCAGGATTATTCTGACTTTTGGCTAACTACATAGATTAGTAGTTTTTGGATGTACACATTTGAGATATAGACTCTATGTAGTGTACTTATTCTTTTGTATAGCACGTGATGCTATTCTTTTGTATTATCGTGGATCTTTCTGACCACTACTCTGATGTACACTTTCATGTGTTATATATTTATTCATATCTTCTTCCGCCTTTGTGATATGGATGTCTGTGACTGATTTATGTTATGATTAATTCTATGTTTATTTCCGAAGATTATATATAGCCACCGTGTGATAGCTTTGTGTTTGTATCGGTATGTCGGATTTCCTCCTTAAAAGATTTGCATTCCATTCTATCTGACATATCGGTGCTCGCATAAAGAGGTTACATGGATGGTCGCTCCTCTACAGCCTTATTCTCCGTGCTAATTGACAGCACTACATCATAGTGTTCTTGGTTAGCGTGGGTATAGAGGTGGGGCGTCACAGCTTGGTATCAAAGCCAAACTTCGGAACAAGGTAGAATAACTTAACAAGGATCATCGTCCTAAGTCCACCTTAGGAGTTGTGTTTCAGGATTTAGTTCGAGTCTTCGAACCGATTCATCCTGTTTTCTTTATGATCCCTTGTTTCATCTATCAAGATTGCTTTATATTCACTTGGTGAATAACCTTTTTTCTTCTTCTCTCTTTCTAAAAGAAGAGAATGTCTAGACCAGGTCATCCCAGAGCTGGACCATCTACTGTCACTCCCCAGGATGGAGTTTTCATGACTGCTCAACAGCTTCTTGATTTAGTAAAGAATGCTCAAGCAGCTGGTCCTAATAAGGAACCTACTCATCCAAAGTCTGGATTTGCACATTTGTGCAACGATTATACCAACTTGGGTGGGAAACCATTCAATGGTTCCGAAACTATTATCGAGGTCCAGGCTTGATTAAGAACATGCGATAGAATCTTCTCTCGCATGAATCTTGTCGATCTTCACCGTGTTCAGGTGGCCTCCAGTATGCTCCAAGAGAGAGCATTGGATTGGTACGAACTTCTTATTTCTGAAATTAATGAAGCCGATCTCACCTGGGAGCAATTCCGGGAACGCTTCGAATTGAAATTCGTACCAGAAGCAGAGAAAGTGACATTGGCTCGTCGTTTCATAGACCTTGTTCAAGGTACATTCTTTGTGACAGATTATGTCGCATCCTTCGAGTCACTGTCCAAATACGGGGTTGAATACATCAACACCCCATTCAAGAAGAACCAGAGGTTCGTCTATGGCTTAAACAAGAATCTCAAGAAGCCATTACTTATAAAATTAGAAGTTTCTTTCGATCAACTCATTGATATCGCCCTTCGTCTTAAGAGGCAGATAAGGACAGTGATGTTGAAGTGGTGGCTTCTAAACCAAACTTCAACAACAAGAAAAGGCCTAACAAGTTCAAAGGTCCTTATCTCAACAAAAAGGGTAAGCAAGCAACTCCTGCTGCAAAGACATTTTCCCCCAGTGATCAGAAATGCTTCAACTGTGGTGCTAAGGGTCATTTTTCGAACAAGTGTTCAAAGCCCCGCTCTTGCCGCTATTGTAAAAGTGTAGATCATTTTATGCACCAATGCCCTAGGCTTCAAGAGAAGGAGGGAAAGTTAAACGTTGCTCAAGCCCCTGGCAACACATCTCGCGGTCAAGGTATGTCTCATTCTGTCCTTGATGGCATTATCTTATTTCATGATCAACCTATTAGAGTTCTCTTTGATACGGGTGCATCCCATTCTTTTATATCAAAGGAACTTGTCGACACTTTTTCTTTAAGTGTTGTTGCTTTAATGAATTCTTTAAGAATTGCGAATCCAGTTGGTGGATCCGCAACTCTTAGTATGCTTTGTAAAGATGTCGAGATTATTTTGTGTGATTTTTCTTTCCTAGCCGATTTGCATGTCATGCGTTACTTAGGCTTTGGAATGATTTTGGGTATGGATTGGCTTACTCGTTATGAAGCTCATATCCTATGTCCTGAGCGGACTATTTATCTCCAACATCCGCAATCTGTTAACCAGATTTCTATTATTCTTAAAGATTCGGATTCCGCTTTGGTTGCATCTTTATATTCTTTAAATCCTCGTGATAATGATAATGATGATGAGGAAGACGTCATTTCTCTTATTCGCGTCGTTCGTGAATTTTCCGACATCTTTGAGCCCATTTTAGGATTACCACCTAAACGAGCAATTGAGTTCAAAATTAATCTTATACCTGGAGCTCAACCTATTACCCATCCTCCTTATCGCATGTCCAATAAGGAGAATGAAGAGATGCACAAACAACTATCCGAGTTGGAGACGAAGCAACTTATTCGCTCTAGTTCCTCGCCTTAGGGAGCTTCTGCTATTTTCGTATGTAAGTCCGATGGTACACTTAGGCTTTGCGTCGACTACCGCAAGCTTAATGATCTTACTATTAAGAATAAATATCCATTGCCTCGGATTGATGATCTGTTTGATCAACTTAGTGGTGCTAGAGTCTTTTCACAATTGGTCTTGGCTACCGATTTTCACCAGCTTCGTATTGCAGAGGATAGCATTCCTTTGACTTCGTTCCGTACTCGATATGGATCTTATGAATGGCTAGTTATGCCATTCGGTTTAACGAATGCTCCGGCTTATTTTGTTGACCTCATGAATAGAGTTTTCAAAGATTTTCTCGATCGGTTTGTTATCATCTTTATTGATGATATTCTTGTGTATTCCAAAACCGAGGAGGAACATGAAAAGCATCTTCGGATTGTATTGGAAACTCTTAGGAGCAATCAATTAAAGGCAAAATTTTCTAAATGCCATTTTTGGCAATCTAGTGTGAAGTTTCTTGGTCATATTATTTTCAAATCTGGAATATCAGTGGATCCTTCAAAGATTGAAGCGATTCAAAATTAGAAGAGACCGGGGAGGGTGACTGAAATCCGTAGCTTTCTCGGATTGGCAGGTTATTACCTCCGTTTTATAAAAGACTTTTCTAAGATTGCCGTTCCTCTTACTGACTTAACAAAGAAAGGTGTTAAATACATTTGGTCGGACAAATGTGAAACTTATTTTCAGAAATTAAAAGAACTCCATTCTGATGCTCCTATTCTTATTATTCCCGAAGAGAATCAAGACTTTGTCGTTTATACCGATGCTAGTCGCATTGGTTTAGGTGCTGTTCTTATGCAAAAAGAACGTGTTATTGCTTATGCTTCTAGGCAATTGAAGCCGGCGGAGACTAGATATGCCACACATGATTTAGAACTCGCGGCTATCATTTTCGCCCTTCGAATTTGGCGACATTATCTTTTGGGAGAAAAGTTTATACTTTATACTGATCATAAGTCTTTGAAATATTTATTTTCTCAAAGGAACTTAATTTGTGTCAACAGCATTGGCTCGAATTTCTTGCCTCTTATGATCTTGACATTCTTTATACTCCCGGAAAGGGGAATTGAGTTGCCGATGCACTCAGTCGCAAGCAACAAGCAGTTGTTTCCATGATGATATTTGAATGGAACGATCTCGAACTTTTATCCACTTGTGAAATTCGAGATCGCGTTTCCGATTTATGTTCATCTCTTGTTTTATGCAGCCGTGAGGCTCGTCCTTCTCTATTAGACCGCATTCTTGAAGCTCAACAGTTAGATCCTAAATTGGCTTTGCTTGGCCAAAATCTTAAGGATAAAACCGATATTGAAGGTTTGAAAGACTTTGATATCGATTCTCGTGGCGGCATTCGAAAATTTGGTAGACTTATCGTACCAAATATTAGTGATCTTCGTAAAGATATTCTTGAAGATTCACATCGTTCCAAATATTCCATTCATCCCGGTAGCAGTAAAATGTACGCGGATATGAAGCGACTTTATTACTGGGAGGGAGTGAAATCTGATATCGCTAACTTTGTTAAGTGTTGCATGACTTGCCAGCTTGTTAAGGCTGAACATCAAAGGCCCGGTGGGTTATTGCAACCATTGGAAATTCCAGTATGGAAGTGGGATCAAATTTCCATGGATTTTATTGATGGCCTTCCCCGTTCTCGTTCGGGTCATAATAGCTTATGGGTGATTGTTGATAGACTTACTAAATCTGCCCATTTTATTCTAGTTCAGTCGAACCGAACCGTTCCTCTTCTGGCCAAACTCTTTGTTAGAGAAATTGTTAAACTACATGTAGTTCCTTCTTCCATTGTTAGTGATCGTGATCCATTGTTTACTAGTGGATTCTGGAAGAGTCTTCAAAAAGCTTTGGGAACGAAGCTTAATTTTAGCACCGCTTATCACCCCCAGTCCGATGGACAAACTGAGCGTGTGAATTAAACACTTGAAGATCTTCTTCGTGCTTGTGTTCTTGACTTTGATGGAAGTTGGGAAGATCATATTTCACTTGTTGAGTTTTCCTATAATAACAACTTCCAATCTAGTATTGGTATGGCTCCTTTCGAGGCACTCTATGGAAGGCCATGCCGATCTCCTTCTTGTTGGCTTGAGGCTGGTGAGAAGCTGGTTTTAGGACCAGATTTTATTCGAAATTCCACAGAAAAGGTTGAACTTATTCGACATAGGATGAAAGAAGCCCAGAGTAGACAAAAATCCTATGCCGATAACTGAAGAAGGAAATTAGAATTTTCTGTTGGTGATCTTGTATTTATTCGTGTTTCACCAATGAAGGGTGTTGTATGTTTCAGTCGATCGGGAAAGTTAGCGCCTCGATATATTGGGCCATTTCCTATCACTGAACGTATTGGTTCCATGGCTTATCGCCTTTTATTACCGGCTCAGTTTTCTGCCATGCATGACGTGTTTCACGTTTCTCAATTACGGAAGTACCTTCGGGATTCCGATTCTATTCTTGAGCCCGGTGTTGTGGAAGAATTTGAAGTTTCGCCTAATTTAACTTATGAGCAGCAGCCTGTTCGAATTGTTGCTTCGGAGATCAAACGTCTTCGAAATAAAGACGTTCTGCTTATTAAAGTTCAATGGTCCTCAAATCCTAAGGATTGCTCTTGGTAAACTAGAGAATTCATCGAGCGTACACATCCGGAATTACCTTCTCATGCTCTTTGAGGTAAACTTCTTATTTCAAATTTCTTTTGTGTTAATATGCAGTTATGGTTGTTACTTTTTATTTTCCGTCTTATATATTGCGAGGATGCAATTTCTTTAAGGAGGGGAGTCTGTAACAACCCGCATATTTATCAATTTATCATTTAAATATTTTATTTAAATATTTTATCGTTAGTCGGATGTTAATCCAAAAAGCTACTTTTTGCATACAGTCAAATTAGGACTCGAGACCACCTTCATTGAGTTCAAAATGACGTTTGCGATCTTTTTGAGTGTAAACTTCGATATGTTTGGAGTTAGTGAAATTCTTGCTACTTTTTCCCGCTTGTGACTTTGGTTTGGACTGCACCTTCTTTAGTTCAGCCCAACCCTCTTCCTCACTTCATTCACCATTTGTTTTAACATTCAAGCTTTATCAAAAATGGTGGTGGGAAGTGGAAATTAAAACTCCAAACTCAAATTCTATTGCAAATCCGAGATTCAACTCCAAATTCAAGTAGAAGATAGTGGATTCAAGCTTTGGATTGCTTCTCCTTGCTTTCAATCTCCATCTTCATCCATTTTAGTGAAAAGGTGAGATTTCTAATCTCACATCTTGCCTATAACTGTCATTGGGTTGTTGGGAATGATTCCCCATCACTTTAGCATGTTTGTTTGAATTGGATTTGGATTGAATGGGCGAAAAGCCCCAATTTTCAGTGTTTTTGGTGATTTTCTGGCACTAGGTCGCTCTGGAGCGTTAGCTCGTCTGGACTTAGGTCGTTTCTGACCTATTATCACTCGGAAAATGTTAGGTCGCTTGGCCTATAAGACGATAGGTCGCTCTGCATTACGTCGCTAGGTCGCATGCCTAGTTAAGCCGTTAGGTCGCGAACACTTAGGTCGCCAACTCGCTTCGTGACTTCGTTAGGTCGCGTGAAATTCCTAGGTCGCCAGGACTTAGGTCGTAGGTCGTTCGGCTAGGTCGTTTGATCTTAGGTCGCTTGGCCTGCTTCTGTTAGGTCGTTTGACCCTTTGCCATTTTAGGTCGCGAGTTCCATAAGTCGCCCGCAAGTTAAGCGTTAGGTCGTTCGACCTGCTTACCTTTTAAGTCGCTTAGCTCTATTCCTTTTAGGTCGTAAGACCTTATCCCTTAGGTCGCTCGTCTCTGAGTCTAGATAGGTCGAGTACCCTGTTAGGTCGCGTACTTCACTAGGTCGCGAACCCCCTTTTTTGGTCGCGTATTCCTTTAGGTCGTATGATCTTGTTTATGTTAGGACGCCTGGCCCCCAACTTTAGGTCGTTAGACCTACTTCTGTTAGGTCGCTCGACCACAACCCCCTAAGTCGTAGGTCGTCTCCGACCTTACCCTTAGGTCGCTCCACCTGTAGGTCGTTCCAATCGCTCTTTAAGCTTGGTCTTGTTAGGTCGCTTGGATATTTCTACTTGATGGTTTTGGAGCCGATTTCCTTGAATTTTATTCACGTCTTCGAATGTGAAATTATGTGATTCAATTTGTTTCAACAATCGTTTTGTGACTTGTCACTCTAAAGATATGAAGGTTTCAATACTAGTAATAAATATCAAAACTCTTTCATCAAAGCACTTTCAACACTATTTTAAATATCAAAAGTTCGTTTTCTCAAACCGATTTCCAATCTACTAGTATATACAAGCCTTTACTTCACTCGGATGAGAAATCGACTTAAACGACTTAGTAAAACGAGTGGTATGAAACGCTTGTGTTCACTTCGTCGGTTAGCTCTTGGACTTGTTCGATTGAACCCTTTTTGTGACAATTTCCTAGTGAAGATCTACAGTTTGTTCGTAAATATTTAAGTTAAGCTAGTGGTTATGGGACATGAAGCTAAACTCATATATTTACTGGCTTAAAATAATTGACACTTCCTTATGATCATGATGATCATTTTTGTGATTTAGACTAGCGATTGAGCAATGTCTCTTTGTCTGCAAGGGAGACTAGACCCCGCTTTTGTGATGTTTCGCCATCACATATATGGGGTAGCACCCCATGGTCTTCGGGCTATTCCTGTGTGAAAATTTAATGGATAGCTTCCATGAGATAGCTTCTCGTCATGTGTTTTACGCGTAGGTGAGTTTTCATGCTCCCATTCATGTGTTAGGCCTTCCCCCCCTTTTTTTATGTGTTTTCTGGATTTCTTGTGATGATTTCTGGAATTTTGTGCTTCACCAATTTTCATGATTTTCATTGATATGATATCAGTTTTTGTGCATTGGTGAATTTATGTGTTATTGACTTGTTATGAATACAAGTTTAGGGTATGATACCCTATTTTATCTTTGAGAAGAATCTTGTGATATTGATTGATCTTTTGTTGATTATCATTTACATACTTATAGTAGTATGTCGTTATGGTTGTTACATGTTCATGCCATATTATTTCTCCTATACCTTATCATCTGATATTTATAGCTAGACTGATCCGTTTATTATTTTCTTATAAATAATACTCGGGTCAGACCGAGATGTTACAGGTGCTTCTGCTTGACTTCTCTTCAGGATTATTCCGACTTTTGGGTAACTACATAGATTAGTAGTTTTTGGATGTACACATTTGAGATATAGACTCTATGTAGTGTACTTATTCTTTTGTATAGCACGTGATGCTATTCTTTTGTATTATCGTGGATCTTTCTGACCACTACTCTGATGTACACTTTCATGTGTTATATATTTATTCATATCTTCTTCCGACTTTGTGATATGGATGTCTGTGACTGATTTATGTTATGATTAATTCTATGTTTGTTTCCGAAGATTATATATATCCACCGTGTGATATCTTTGTGTTTGTATCAGTATGTCGGATTTCCTCCTTAAAAGATATGCATTCCATTCTATCTAACATATCGGTGCTCGCATAAAGAAGTTACATGGATGGTCGCTCCTCTACAACCTTATTCTCCGTGCTAATTGACGGCACTACATCGTAGTATTCTTGGTTAGCGTGGGTATAGAGGTGGGACGTCACACGTTCGAACCCATTTTTTCGTCAATCCATATCTCCATTTACGATCATAGCCGTTCAAACTATAGATCTCGATATGCTTAAAAAATTTCTAGTTGGATGTTTTCCGTAATTGGTTATGGATTTGAAGAGATCGAGAGGAGAAGAAACAAAAATTTTGGCCATTGATTATAGAAGGTGGCGGCTGGAATCCCTAGATGGATTAGGTTTTGCAAAAATGAAGAAAACAGGTCCTTTTATAGAAAATTTGATGACACTATTCATCTGGAAATTTTTCGAACTCCAAATGAAGCATGCCGCCTGGCGTTTAAAATGTTTTACCCCTATTCTAAACGTAATGGAATATATATCGGGAGCCAATTCGATCGTATTTGGAAGATAGTTTTTCGAATCGAATTATTTAAATTTAAAATTCACTTAAACGAATTTCTACGCGTTTTAGCTTGCCCCGGACAAACCGTAAATCCGATTGACACGAAATTTAAAATATTGCAATAATATAACATTACGGATCTGATGAAACTAGTTTCGTCGAAATCCGAGACTGGTAGAAAAATGACCATTTTCACTCGTCAATTAAATATTAAAATATTCAATTTCTGTAATTTAACTTTTAATTTAGTTTTAAAAGTTCTCTAACATCATTCTAATTCAAATAAGATTTAATTCAACTTAATAAATCATTTTTATTCACATTAAATTCAATTTCCAACTATTTCTACAATTTCGAATATAAAATTAACAATTTAATTATCTAATTAAACCACTATATTCGAAATATAAGTTATTCAACTTATAAAATTAACTTGTGAATATTTAAAATCAATTAAATATACGAATTTTGAATGACCGAAATTCTGGGTCGTTACATTCTCCCCTACTTAAAAGAATTTCGTCCTCGAAATTACCAAGTAAGAAAAAGTCACAAAATCCATTAACTTTTCAAAACAAATCGTTAATACTAGATATCAAATCTATTTAAACATTTTAACTTTTTCCAAAATCCATTCTTTAAACTTCTTACAAAAACTTTCTAGTTTTCAAATCCATACTTAGTTATATGTTCAAAACCAACTAATATTGTTTAACCTTTAACTCAAAATTAAGATTTTCGTTATCAAAATATTTCCTTTCAATTTTCCCAAAATTTTTCTAACGCCTTAAATTTTCTGAAAAATTCGCCATAGCCTCCTTTGCACGGTTCGATCATAGTAGGATCACAACATATATATATCACAAATATACATCTCATCTTCGAGGATGAGGCATCCCGTAGGGAAAAAAAGTATAAAAGTACGATATGTAATCCGAGATATATACCTTATATATTATTAGCAAGCATATACGGCTAATATAGCACGAAAGTGAGCTCCAAATGCGAAGCAAGCGCCATCCGCACCTACTAAAGTCAATCAACAATGAGAACCATGTATATATGAAAGTAAGATCAATATACAACATATACCAATACAACAAATATATATGCCACTATAGAAAATGCAACAAAACAACAAATCCAACCATCCAACAAATCAAATATCTATCCCATCAAATTCATACCAAATCAATATACATTCACTTCTCATTAATATTCATTGAATTGGTTTTCAATTTATTCACATTCGATTTATTTACATTGGATTTTACTAACATTCATTCATATTCAATTAGTTTACATTCAAGTTAATTCGCTTCCACATTAAATCAAATTCAATCTTATTTAGATTTACTTCACTTCCAAATTGAATTCAATTACTTAGCTTTGAATTTTATTAATTCAACTTCATTAACACTTAATGAATCTCTATACAATCAACTAACATCCATTTATCAACCAATGCATATCCAACATAACCAATTTTATTTACTTTACTTCGTTTACCATCAATTTGGTTCAACACTTTTTAATTTCAATTTGGTTGATATTCAATTTAGATTGAATTTTAGTATTCACTATATTCACTTTTACAATTAAAGTTGAATTTTATTACATAACTCGAATTCATATTCATTTAAATTACTTCGTTTCATTATTCACTTTATTAATTCATTTTGATATCAAATTCAGCTTCATTCAACATCACTTAAGTTACATTTCATTTCAACTCACTTGCATTTACTTCCACTAAAATACTTAAGTTCACTACTAATTTAATTCAAATTCTATTTTATTTATCTTAACTTAGATTTCATTTCTAAAGTCATTTTATTTAACTTTTACTTATGTCTAATTCATATCATTTATTCAAATTCAAATTTTGTTTTGCTTAACAAAATTATTTAACCGTTTTAATATTTGGTTTTACTTAAATTTTCTCATTTTATAAGTATACAACTTATTTATTTAAACTTTCAAATTCATGTTATATAATCACTTATCTTTTAAGTTTAAATTTCCATTTCAATAATTTATCTAATCCAGTTCAATTTATTTAACCTTCCTTTAGTTAAATTTCAAATCACATATCTTATTATACTAAACCAAATTTATTATTTCATATTATAAGTCCAAAACTCATTTCACTTATATTTATCAATTTCAACTTGGATTTTAAATTCAAATTTGTTTATCACAACAAAACTTAACTTTCAATTTACTATTGGTAGCAAATCTATCACATAGAAACTCGAAAATGATACTGATGATGTTGTAGTCATCACCCTTATTATTTCCCAGCAACAGTAGTGAATTCAGTGCTTTATATTCTTTTCAAATCCTTTTATATTTATAAATCACATTTATAAATCTTTACTTATACAGTTCCACTATTTTACTTCACTTATATAAGATTATTTCACAATTGTAAATCATATTAATTATAATTCCATACTTATAGATCATTTGCTTAAATAATTTATTCTTTTACAATTGTTTCTTTTATTTGAATTATTCAAACATCTTTTATTAAGTTATATATATTTACATTTTCAACAACCAAACAATTCATTTATATACACTAATATTTCTGAAAAATCATTTCCTTTACATATAAAATATAATCGAGGTAAAATTATTTCATTTACCTACTTTTAAAATAATACTATGTCGACTTGCCTCGTTTAAGTGTTTAGAAATCCCTATCGATAATATGGCGTCCCACATACCGACCAAAATTCACAAACAACTCAACGGATAAGTAAACACAATATAAAACATTTTATATCACTAACAAATACGCGCTCATATATATAATAAACTCAACTCAATCTATGGTGTTACTGTCCCTATCTATACTGAGTACACAACAAAGCTTAGGAATATACAAAATCTAAGCTCTGATACCACATGTGATGATCTAGGCTTTGCAACCATCGACAGTGGATAAACTCCACCATAGCTCACATGGATACCTCACGTTTTGCTTTTACGGCCAGCCTCTTGACTATAAGCCAAACTAGCAAACCAACCCCTCGATACTCGATCTCAGGGACATGTAGGAGTAAGAGTCATCCGTTCGCTACCTAATAAGAAGCGAGAATCCCCTATCATGTACGAACATCACTAAGCAAAACTGATCCCGGTCTCTTCGCACCAACATCGCAAAAGCATTTCTCAACCTCACACAGAAACTAAGTCTCATAGACTTATAACGTTTCCAACTTTCAACTTGCTATCCTTCGGGCCAAGAAGGAAGCTCGATAGATTGGAGTAATACTCCGCACTACACGAATCAACATCCTCAACACAAACGATAATCAAGCCTACACAGAAGGCTATGTAATAAGTGTACGACTAAATAATTCCCACATCAAGTCGAGGAACTAAAATGGCCAAATTTGATAGTCGGTTATTTAACTATCAAAGCAAAAAAACAAATATTTAGCACCATATACAATCACTAGGCCCTTTTAATTAATCTTTTATTTATTTAAATCACTTGCCAAATATTCACTTATAAAATCCATTTATAACTCCATTTTATCATTTACAAAATTCCTTAATAATTCCTTTACTTTGATTTATAAAAATTCAATGTGATATCCCAGAATTTTTGACAATATCAATTTAATAATCTGTAATAAAAATTAAATTGATTTGATAATTTTGTTGATAAATTTGAATTGATTTAATAATCTTCTTTTAAATAAATATTTAATTGGTGATTTTATCTTTTTAAAAGGATAATAAATTATTTTCTATTTATAATGTGTATATATTGTAAATAGAAATCTTTGGTTTGAATTTAATAAATAAATAAATCTTGTTTTCAAATTCTAATATATTTTTGGTAATTTGGAAATTATGATTTAATTTAAAATATATGGTTTTAAAATACTGTAGATAAATGTTTAATTGATTTAAATTATATCTTAGCTTAAGTTAAAGATTAATTAAAAGGTTGGTTTTAAAATATTGTTTAATAAATATGATATATATTAATTCATTTAATAATAATAGGAATGTATAATCTCTTTTATAAATTATTTAAATTTGACAAATTATTATTTTCAAATAACATTATTAATGTCTTGTTTTATATATAAATATAAATAAATTTTAAAATAGAAGTGTTATTTTCAAATTAAATATGTTGTTATATATGTGTATATATATAACATGATGCTAAAATTGGATTTTAGAATTTATTTTGAATTTAAAAGTCTTGAAATTAAAAAGGGAAGATATTTAAAATGTTTTGGATTTTAAAGATATTTATATAAGCTTTTATTTGTATATATATAAATAGTTTTATTTTATTTTCTCTAAAAGTAATTCATAAGTAAATAAATAATTGTAAATAAAGTGTTTGGTGGTTTAAGTTTTAAATAGAAATAAAAATATATAAGGTAAAATATATGGTTATATAGACATAGGTGAACACATTTGTTAGTTCTGGAAAATGCATTTAGATACAAGGCTGTAGACATAAAGAAATATAATATCTTCATGTTTTTACAGATATAAATATTTATGAACATAGAGATTTGTATAGGATGAGTATGTACACTTGAAAGGAAAGAAAAATATATACAATCATATAAGTACCATACGAGATAAGAGAAAGAGTAAGTATTTGTAGACATGGAGGACAACTTCATTAAATGCTAACATCTCTAGTACACAAGTAAGATCATCTCAGCCCCCATATAGAAGAAAATCTCTGACCAAATTAATAAAAGCTTGTACCAGTAAAATAATATCAATCCTGTAAACTCTTTTCTATATCTTCCCTATCTCTTTTCGTTCATTAAGAAAACTTAGCATACCAGAAGATACATTACAACTGAAGCTTTACAACAATTTAACTCAACACAAATATGAAGATCAAAATAAAAAGGTTCCAGTTTGCAACTTTCAAAAGCCTGTTTCAAAATTAAGTGCTCTGTTCATCTTCATTTCCAAAAACTGTGAGTAACATTTCTTTTTAAAAAAGTTTAAGAATGAATCTGGTTGCATGTTAATATCTGAAAATAAATATGCTTGTGTGTATATATATAAGTGCATTTCTATATATATATATATGAATGTAGGGATATGTGTGCATGTCTGTTTTCTGAGATCCCTCTGTTCTTAGTTTTCAAACTAAGATTTTTAAACAAAATTCAAATTCTCTTGAACCAATCTTTGTTAGGGTTGAAGCTTCAAACAAAAATAGTTTATTTACCATAAACTAAAGTTTTAAAATTTTAATTAAGTTAAAAGAAAACTTGAAATGTCTCTGGAAAACCAAAGGAGCAGTGTAGCATTTGTTTTGTCAAGTTTCAAACATACTAATTCAATGTTTCAGGCATGTAATCTGCAAACTTATTCAAAAACTTTATTTTTAAAAGAAAAATCACAAATTTTAGCATTGAGTTGAAGGAGCGGTTCTTGTTTGTTCAGTTTGGGTGTTTTGGGTGGCCTCTGGTGATTCCGATGGTCTAAGGGGTCGGGGTTTCTTTTGGTTGTAGTGGAGTGATCAGAGGCTTTGGCAAAAATGTCAGGGAGTTGATCGAAGCACGGTGTAGGTGGTGATTGATTTTTGAAGATTGTAACCCTAGTTTTTACTAGGTTAGGTATTTTGATCGGTACGACTCCTAGGGATGATCGAGTTCAACAGAACTCTGGGGAAAGGTGGCTTGGACGTAGACGAAGACTTGGCCGGAGTTTCAGCGGTGATGGTGGTCGGAGGATCGTGGACGAGGCGATGACAGGTTTTGGTTGTGGTGTTCCTAGTTTCGTTCCAGGTATGGGTTGAACTCTCGAATTCGACTTCGAGGTTTGAGGTACGATACGATGACCGTATTAGGGTGTTTGGACGATGATTGGTGTGGGAAGATCATCGTTGATGATCTGAGATGATCCACGGCACCGTGCATGTGCACGGTGCACTGTTGTTCTAGTAAAGGCGAATTGGGTTTGGATGGTGCTCGAGTTAATTGATGTTGACTCGAAGTGTTGTGATGACTTACCCGAGTTTTTCTGAGTTTGGCTCGAAGTCAGGAGGTGTTTGACTCAAAGCGTTTTAGGTAGCTCTCGGGGCACTTCTACTGTTACAGGTTTTAAAACCTGTCAGTGGTTTTAAACTTTAAAATGTATTTAAAAATTTGAAAACAGGATTTTAAACAAAGTTTAAAGTCAAATTTTTAAATATGGATTCAAATCTAAATTTGAACCCAGTTTTGAAATAAATTAAGTTCTATAAAAACTCAAATATTTAAACAACTTTAAATGTTAAAGTATATTTTTAAATGATTTGAATTTTAAAATGAATTTGGTTTAAACTCTTATAAATTTCTTTTATAAGATAAATACTTCTTTAACATGTGATTTTAAAAGTTTTAAAATTGGTTTTTAAACTTTGTTTAAGTTAAATTGGTATTTATTTTAAATCTTAAATTTAAATGAAATTTAAAGTAAATTTAAAAGTAAATTGTTTTGAATACTTTATTAATGATAATTAAATCATTAATATGAATAAAGTTCTATCTTAAAAATTAATTAGAATTTAATGATTTGTAATTCATTAAATTAATAGGATAATTAAAATGGATAATTAACTAATTTAATTTATTAATGATTTGGATTAATTAATTTAGTAATTTAGAGTTTAAAATTAATTAATTAAAGTTTAAGGCTAATTAATTAGGAATAATTAATTTGTAATTAAGGATCATTAATTAGATAAGATTAGATTTTAAATTAATTATTAAATGTTAATTAATCAAGTAATTAAAAGATTTATTAAGTTACAGTTAAACTTAAATTAATTAAATAATTAGGGGTTAATTAATTGGTTATTAAGGATTAATTAATTTATAATTAATAATGATAAATCCAAGTTTAATTTCTTAAGGAAAGAAATTAAGAATTGTTAATAGTTAATGAAGGTCATTAACTAGAATTATTAAATAATTAATTAATGTGATAAACTTTAATAATTAATTAGATTAATTAATTAAAGATAATCATTTATGAAATTGTTTAAGTGTAATTACATAATGGAAGTAATTAAGGAATTAATTACTCAATGTAATTAATTGAGTTTAATGTGATTAGTTTAAGTCAATTAATTAAGTTTAATTAATTCAAGATAATCACTGGATGGTTTGTTAAGTATAATTACTTAATGTAATTAATAAGTGTAATTACTTAGTGGAGTAATTAATGGTAATTACTGGATGTAATTAATTGAAGAGGATTTAAATATGGGAGTAATTTGGATTAAATTACTTGGTGTAATTAATCAAGGGATTAATTAGAGATAATTAATTATGGAGTGATTTATTTATTTATTTAAGTAATTAAGGGTAGTTAATTACTGAATGTGATTAATCAAGAATGATTAATAATTATGGTTTAATTAAAGATTAATTACTTAATGTAGTTAATTTTAAATAGAATAATTAATTAAAAATGTAATTAGGGATCATTAATTAATAAAATTAACGATATAATTAAGGGTTGATTAATTAAGATTAATAAATCAATAATAAGTGATTTTGAGTAATTAATTAATGTAATTAATTAAGGATTAATGTAATTAATTATAGTTAATTAATTAATAGAGTAATTAAAGGTTAATTAATGTATTTGGTTAATGATAATTAATTTATGAAATTAATTAAAGGATAATTACTTGAATGTAATTAAAGGGTAATTAATCAAGGGTGATTAATTAAGATGAAAATTAGAGAATGATTAATTAATTGATTTGTAATTAATTAATGGTTATGTAAGCAAGATTTA
This sequence comes from Allium fistulosum, assembly GCA_030737815.1. Classification (NCBI taxonomy): domain Eukaryota; kingdom Viridiplantae; phylum Streptophyta; class Magnoliopsida; order Asparagales; family Amaryllidaceae; genus Allium; species Allium fistulosum. Next base: position 1,170,406,510 of record CM060902.1, on the reverse strand, counting down.
TAATGATGAAGTAATTAATTTAATTTACTTTAAATTAATTAGAGATAAGATAATTAATTTAATTCATTTTAAATTAATTATTAATGGTGTGATTATTAATCCTTGTTTATATATTGATGGATGATATTGATTTCCTTGAATGGTTTGAAATCTCAAATATGAGATAAGTAACGCTGTGTGATATGGATGCTTTGGTTGAAGTGAATTTTCTGCTATAATGATAATGTGAATTATCTATCTGTGATATTGTGAATTATCTATCTGTGTGTATATGGATAATGAAATGAATTGTTTTAACTTTAAAACAACTTGGCCTTAAAAGATACGTTTTGGATTTCGATGAGACCGGGATCGGGTTTGCTTCATTACAGCATGATAGGGGGTTCTCGCTTCGCGGTTTGGTGGCGAACGGGAGACTCTTACCCCTACATGTCCCTTTGGGGTAGTATAAGGCCCTGGGTTGGTTTGATAGGTGCTTACGGTCGAGAGGCTGGCCGTAAAAGAAAATTTGAGGTATCACTGTGTGCCATGGTGGGTCTGGGATGGTTGCAAAGCCTACCGGTCGTCGCTACCGACGGTTGAAAAGCCTAGGTTATCACAGTGGTATCAGAGCATAGGTTGAGCGAATACCTAGGCTCTGGAGTGGTGTCTTTCTTGAGAGAGCGTACTTGTAATTTGAATATATATATATATATATATATATATATGTATATCTATATTTCTACCTATCTGTTGGGTTACCTGTTCGGGTTTTCCAACATAAGTTATAAAGGTAGATAGGGTAGTGGTGTAACACGACTACCAATGGAAGAAGTCTGAGTATTGTGGTTGGAAGTGTATTTGTCGAGACTATAGACCCAATATCGTCTCGAGTGAGCTTTGCTTGATGTAAGGATTTTATTGATCTCTGAAGAAAACCTGTTAAGGTTCGGAGTTCATCATTGAAGTGCAAGTTTGATCGCGCTCGTGTGAGCGGATTTTTGAGAGTTTGGATCTGTTGGTTAGGAAGAAACAAGTAATGGTATGTTGGCAACCTCAGGAAGTAGTAGTTGCGTGGTGAGACGCAGTGACTTGGGATGTTTCCAAAGATGTTTTCTTTGGAACAAGTTTGAGGGAGTGTGTCTGCATCGATGATGAGACCGAGTTTCAGCTGGATGTTGTGTTGGTCCGAGGTCCGAGTTTCTCGAGGAGTTTGGACTAGGAAGTCTTTGGCATCAGTGGCAGCGTCGTAGTTCAGATTGTTCTGTGTGCAGGCAAGGGGTCATCTGTCAGCATTTTTCTTGAGGTGAAGTTCAGAAGCAGCAGAGTGGATCCATTTCTTCGATGGATTGGCTAGATAGGCTTAAGCTGTTCTGATTTGTAAAGAGAGAACAATTTTCTTTGGATATTAGATTGGGTTGATCGCAAAAGTGACTTGCGATAGTTGAGTGTTCTCTTGGTTTGTCAGAGATCTTTCGGGATTTCTGAGTTTTCTCTTTATGGATTTTTTGAACCATATTTCTGGGATGTGTTGTCCAGTTTGTGCTCGTGTGTATCATCAGCATTTTCATCTACTCCAGATCAGAGTTGTGCAGCGGAAGCAGTTTGGGAGTGCATCTGTTTTATCTTTTCGGATAGGAAAAGTAAGTTCAGTCTTTTGATTGATTGAGGAGTAGAGTTTATGTTCTTGGATTGATTGTGAGTGGATCATTTTGATGGGTTGTTTTGAGGCATCAGCGAAGGTTGAGCGGATCAGTAGGGATGAAGGCAACCAGGATTGTCAGAAGAGTTTGTGGATAAGAGACGGAGGAATTTGGATTTCGAAGTCGGGAATTTGGTTTTGAGTAAGTTTTCTCCGAATCAAAGGATCTTTAAATTTGGTAAGATTGGGAAGCTAGCTCCGAGGTATTTTGGATTTTCTCTATGTTCTGGTAAGGATAAGTGTTTGGTCTTCTGGAGTGAATTGTCAGTTTGGATAACTGGGATTCGATGTGTTTCACGTATCTCTGAGGGAGTACGTGTATAATCCATCTTTGGTTTAGGAACCAGCAGTTCTACAGGTTTGGTTGTTGAGTCAGACTTGTCTATAGTCTGATATCCTGTCTAGTTTTGTAGATCTAGATGAGTAGGAGCTCTGTAGCTTAGTAGTATAGTTTTGTTTGGATTTTGTAGGGCGAGTATCCCGGTATTTTTACTTGGGAAACTCTAGGAAATTCTATCCACAATTTTGTCTGGATAGTTAGATTTGTTTGATTGGATGAGTTGGTTGCTCTAGTTGTTAGCATATGATTAATATATGCTTGTGTTTTTAAAATTAAATCATTAATGAGATTATTAAATTACCTTTGTTTTAAATTTCGGGGACGAAATTCTTTTAAGGGGGGAGGAATGTGATATCCCGGAATTTTTGACAATATCAATTTAATAATCTGTATTAAAAATTAAATTGATTTGATAATTTTGTTGATAAATTTGAATTGATTTAATAATCTTCTTTTAAATAAATATTTAATTGGTGATTTTATCTTTTTAAAAGGATAATAAATTATTTTCTATTTATAATGTGTATATATTTGTATATATTGTAAATAGAAATCTTTGGTTTGAATTTAATAAATAAATAAATCTTGTTTTCAAATTCTAATATATTTTGGTAATTTGGAAATTATGATTTAATTTAAAATATATGGTTTTAAAATATTGTAGATAAATGTTTAATTGATTTAAATTATATCTTAGCTTAAGTTAAAGATTAATTAAAAGGTAGGTTTTAAAATATTGTTTAATAAATATGATATATATTAATTCATTTAATAATAATAGGAATGTATAATCTCTTTTATAAATTATTTAAATTTGACAAATTATTATTTTCAAATAACATTAGTAATGTATTGTTTTATATATAAATATAAATAAATTTTAAAATAGAAGTGTTATTTTCAAATTAAATATGTTATTATATATGTATATATATAACTTGATGCTAAAATTGGATTTTAGAATTTATTTTGAATTTAAAAGTCTTGAAATTAAAAAGGGAAGATATTTAAAATGTTTTGGATTTTAAAGATATTTATATAAGCTTTTATTTGTATATATATAAATAGTTTTATTTTATTTTCTCTAAAAAGTAATTCATAAGTAAATAAATAATTGTAAATAAAGTGTTTGGTGGTTTAAGTTTTAAATAGAAATAAAAATATATAAGGTAAAATATATGGTTATATAGACATAGGTGAACACATTTGTTAGTTCTGGAAAATGCATTTAGATACAAGGCTGTAGACATAAAGAAAGATAATATCTTCATGTTTGTACAGATATAAATATTTATGAACATAGAGATTTGTATAGGATGAGTATGTACACTTGAAAGGAAAGAAAAATATATACAATCATATAAGTACCATACGAGATAAGAGAAAGGGCAAGTATTTGTAGACATGGAGGACAACTTCATTAAATGCTAACATCTCTAGTACACAAGTAAGATCATCTCAGCCCCCATATAGAAGAAAATCTCTGACCAAATTAATAAAAGCTTGTACCAGTAAAATAATATAAATCCTGTAAACTCTTTTCTATATCTTCCCTATCTCTTTTCGTTCATTAAGAAAACTTAGCATACCAGAAGATACATTACAACTGAAGCTTTACAACAATTCAACTCAACACAAATATGAAGATCAAAATAAAAAGGTTCCAGTTTGCAACTTTCAAAAGCCTGTTTCAAAATTAAGTGCTCTGTTCATCTTCATTTCCAAAAACTGTGAGTAACATTTCTTTTTAAAAAAGTTTAAGAATGAATCTGGTTGCATGTTAATATCTGAAAATAAATATGCTTGTGTGTATATATATAAGTGCATTTCTATAATTATATATATGAATGTAGGGATATGTGTGCATGTCTGTTTTCTGAGATCCCTCTGTTCTTAGTTTTCAAACTAAGATTTTTAAATAAAATTCAAATTCTCTCGAACCAATCTTTGTTAGGGTTGAAGCTTCAAACAAAAATAGTTTGTTTACCATAAACTAAAGTTTTAAAAATTTAATTAAGTTAAAAGAAAACTTGAAATGTCTCTGGAAAACCAAAGGAGCAGTGTAGCATTTGTTTTTTCAAGTTTCAAACATACTAATTCAATGTGACGCCCCACCTCTATACCCACGCTAACCAAGAACACTACGGTGTAGTGCTATCAATTAGCACGAAGAATAAGGCTGTTGAGGAGCGACCATCCATGTAACTTCTTTGTGCGAGTACCGATATGTCAGATAGTATAGAATGCATATCATTTAAGGAGGAAATCCGACATACCGATACAAACACAAAGCTATCACACGGTGGCTATATATAATCTTCGGAAACAAATATAGAAATAAACATAACACAAATCAGTCACAGACAATTCATATCACAAAGGCGGAAATAGATATGAATATAACACATGAAAGTGTACATCAGAGTAGTGGTCTGAAAGATCCACGATAATACAAAAGAATAGCAACACGTGCTATACAAAAGAATAAATACACAACATAGAGTCTATATCTCAAATGTGTACATCCAAAAACTACTAATCTAAGTAGTTAGCCAAAAGTCAGAATAATCCAGAAGAGAAGTCAAGCAGAAGCACCTGTAACATCTCGGTCTGACCCGAGTATTATTTATAAGAAAATAATAAACGGATCAGTCTAGTTATAAATATCAGATGATATGGTATAAAGTAAAAGACATGGCATGAACATGTAATAACCATAGTGGCATATTACTATAAGTATATAATTGAAAATCAACAAGAGATTAATCAATATCACAAGAATCTTCTAAAAGATAAAATAGGTTATCATACCCTAAACTTGTATTCATAACAAGTCAATAACACATGAATTCACCAATGCACAAAAACTGATAAACACACAAAAATTGGTGAAGCATAAATTCCAGAAATCAGCACACGAAATCCAGAAATCATAAGAAGGAGGGAAGACCTATGAGCCGAATGCTCCACGAACGGTCCGAAGACCTATGAGCCGAATGCTCCACGAACGATCCGAAGACCTATGAGCCGAATGCTCCACGAACGGTCAGAAGACCTATGAGCCGAATGCTCCACGAACGGTCCGAAGACCTATGAGCCGAATGCTCCACGAACGGTCCGAAGACCTATGAGCCGAATGCTCCACGAATGGTCCGAAGACCTATGAGCCGAATGCTCCACGAACGGTCCGAAGACCTATGAGCCGAATGCTCCACGAAAATGACAAACATCGACGCACCTAGAAAGATACGCCACATGCATAAATTGAGACGAAGCTCAATAAAAAGAAATACAGTCCTTCACACGGACAAAGAGACATCGCACATTGCTAGTCTAAATCACAAGAATGATCGTCATGATCATAAGGAAGTGTCGATTACACTAAGCTAGTAAATATAAGAGTTTAGCTTCATGTCCCATAACCACTTGCTTAACTCAAATATTTACGAACAGATTGTAGATCTCCACTAGAAAATTGTCACAAGAGTTTTAATCGAACAAGTCCATAAATTAACCGACGAAGTTAACGCAAGCGTTTCATACCACTTGTTTTGCTAAGCCGTTTAATTAGATTTTCTCATACGAATGAGGTAAAGGTTTGTATATACTAATAGATTGGAAAACGGTTTTAAGAAACGAGCTTTGATATTGAAAATAGAGTTGAAATCGTTTTAATGAAAGGGTTTTGATATTTACTACTAGTATAGAAAACCTTTATATTTTAAAGTGACAAATCATAGAAGTGATTGTAGAAACAATCAATCATAAAAATTCACATTCGAAGAAGTGAATCAAAACCAATTAAACCGATAAAGAATTCATCGAAATGGATATTCAAAAATCCTGAAAAAGGAGTCATTAAAGTCATAATAAATGATAACAACAAATAGGATCATCACGAATCGATTCAAATTGGAAATTCAATCCCAAAATGCAAAGTGGGCTGAAATAGCAAATTCAATTGACTAAACAGAGATTTCAGTTGACTAAACAGAGATTTCAGTTGACTGAACAGAGAATTTCAGTTGACTGAATTCTGCCTGGAAACTTTCTGTTCCAGGTTCAGTCGACTGAACAGAGATTTTCAGTCGACTAAACCCTGCCTGGAAACTTTCGGGTTCCAGATTCAGTCGACTGAACAGAGAATTCAGTCGACTGAATCATGCCTGGGCTGTTTTTCAGCCTATACAAATGAAGAGAAAAATCTTCCAAAATGCAACCGGATGAACATTGGCTCTAAGGGATTATGCCAATCAGCAACCCGGCCCTATATGCTCCACGGTGCATCACCAAAAGCATGATCAAACATCCATAAAAAGATTTACACACAAATTTGACTTCAAAAACCAAAAATTGGAATATTCACAAAACCCATCCAAAACAAGAGCAAATGCACATGAAGAGGTGTTAGGAATTCATACCTAACAACCAAATATAATTATAGTCATAGATGTGAGATAAAATCTCACCTTTGAACCCAAAAACAATGAATGAGAAGCTTGAAGACAAGGGAAGATCAACCACACTTCAATCTCAACACAAGAAGCTTGAATCTAAGCTTTAAAAGGAAACACTTCCCAAATTAGGTTTATGAATTTTCTGAAATCAAAGAGAGAATGAATTGGAGAAGAAGATGGAGATGCATACCTTAGCTTCTCTTTGGATTTGGAGCAAGAATTTGAGATTGAAAAAGGAACTAGGGTTTAGGAGTTTTAATTTCCCATCTCTCCCACCATTGTTGCTCTAAAACTGAAAAGAGGAGAAAGTGAGAGTGAGTATAGAGGAGAGGTTCAGATTTGGGGGTTAAGTTGGCAAAGGGGCTGAACCCAAAACCAAACCCAAAGTGAAAATGGTCAAATTTTGACTAGCTCCAAACATATCGAAGTTTACACTCAAAAAGATCGCAAACGACATTTTGAACTCAATGGAGGTGGTCTCGAGTCCTAATTCGACTGTTTGCAAAAAGTAGATTTTCGGACAAACATCCGACGAATGATGAAATATTTAAATAAAATATTTAAATATAAAATCGACAAATATGCGGGTTGTTACAGACTCCCCTCCTTAAAGAAATTTCGTCCTCGCAATACTTAAGAAGAAAATAAAGAGTAACAACCATAAAAGTATATCAACACAAAAGAAAATTTGAAATGAGAAGCTCACCATAAAGAGCACAAAAGAGTTAGTCCGAATGTGTTCTCTAATCCTAAGAATTGCTCTTGGGAAATCTAGAGAATCCATTGAACTTTCACAAGAAGAACATCTTTATTCCGAAGGCGCTCAACCTCCGAAGCAACGCTGCGAGTAGAATGTTGCTCAAAAGTCAAATTAGGTGAAACTTCAATTTTTACAATAACACTAGGCTCAAGAATAAAAATCGGAATCCCAAAGGCATTTCCGTAAATAAAAGACATGGAAAACGTCATGAATAGCAGAAAATTGATTCGGTGCAACGACGTAGCACAAAAGCGGTATGCCCAAGAAATTAGAAACTCGAATAATTTGGAACAATGGCGTAGTACAACAACGGTACGCCAGATGGACCAAACACCATAAAAGATCATCGGACACTTGTTCATAAAAGAAATGAGATGAAGCTCAATAAAACGAAGTACATCGAAACGTCCGATGAACTTGGCATTCCATACGGACATCATCAAAGAAATAACCACTTGTTGCTTACGACTAAGTGCATTGGCAGCATGATTCCCCTTCCGGGAGTATAAAGAATTCAAGACCATAAGATGTAAGGAACTCGAGCCAATATTAAGTTCCTTATGAGAAAATAAATATTCCAAAGGTTTATGATCGGGGTAGAGAACAAATTTCTCACCCAAAAGTGATGATGCCAAAATTCTAAAAGCGAAATCAATAGTCGCGAGCGCTAGATCATGAGTGGCATACCTAGTCTCGATAGGCTATAACTATTTAGAAGAATAAATGATAGCACGTTCTCTTTTGCAAGTGAACGGCATCAAAACCAATACGATTAGCATTGGTACAAAAGATAAAATCTTAGTTCCCTTCGGGAACCCCAAGGATAAGAGTATCAGAAAGAAAGAATTTCTTTTAAATAATCTTCTTTCTCGAAAAGCTAAAACTTTCAAAATTACATTTATCTTTATGTAATAATCTTTCTAGAAAAATTTACATTTTTACCTTTTTATAAGTCAATTTATTGTGTCAAATTGTCTCATCAAAGCGTTTAGGAATCTCCTATCGATAACGTTGATCAAGCGCATCGACCAGAATTCTTAAAGCACTCAATGGGCAATACAATCACAAAATCATTTTCTATATGATAAACATGTTTCTTAAAAACCTTTAAGAATATTCTTTGCTCATTTAAGAGCGAAAATCAAATTGTACTTATAAATAAATCTTATGAAAAAGATTTGCAAAATTTTAAATTGCTATTTTCATCCAAAATCAATGTATACAAGAATAGGGTAATCGAGATCGTAGAATACTCGATTCATAAAATGGATGAAATAAGTTGGACAAACTGAATGACATAATAAGTCATTCATAAGAATCATAAGGAGTTTGGAATGCGGTAAGTGGAATGCTAACTTCCGCAACTCGTAGCAAATGAAAATCGGTGGCAAGGTCGAACTAAAAAAAAGACCTTATCACCGATCAAAAGATTGCTTAGGTAATTAATCCTAAGACAACTCAAAAATACCGGAAAATTCTCAAACTACATGAATGAAAGAAATAACACTTTCCTAATCATGTGAACTTAAAGAATAAAATGATGCCACCAAAAAAATTTGAAATTGGATTTACAAAGAAAAGATAGAAATCTGCTTAACAGATAGGAAATGTCGAAAATGAATAGTCCGCTTGGAAAAATAGGATACGGGCTTAACAATTAAGCCAATCCTTCCACAAAAATTAATTCCGAAGCCTAAGTAGAAATCGGCTCGGAAAGAAAAATCACATAAAATAATTTTGACATCAATAAAAATAAAATTGAGTGTTGCGGATCCACCAATCCGGATTCGCAATCCTCAAAGAAGTCATCAAGCCCAGAAATGTTTTAAATAAAAAGAATCACATGTTCTTTTGATAAAAATAATGAGGTGAACTCATATCAAAAAGAACTTGAATAAGATAATCACAAAATAAATGTCATCAAGGATTGAATGAGGAGTACCTTGACCACGAGAAGTGTCACTAGGCGCCTTTAGCTTTCCCTCTCTCCTACTTTGAAGTTTGGGACAAGAAGATATATGGTGACCCGAATTTTTGCAATAGTGACAATGAAGGGGTTTCGGGCACTCCCTCGCATAATGGTCCATGGAACCACAATTGTAGCATTGCCCACTGCTAGAGGTAGGGGTCTTTGCTACCGAAGTCTCTTGCTTCCCTTTCTTATTGGGGTTGGGTCCTTTGAACATAATAGGCCTTTTCATGTTGTTGTTGAAGTTTTGTTTAGCATCCACAACTTCAACCTCACACTCTTTATCGGCCTCTTCAAGACGAAGAGCGATATCAATAAGCTGATCGAAAGAAACTTCCAATTTCAGAAGTAATGGCTTCTTGAGATTCTTGTTCAAGCCATAGATGAACCTCTGATTTTTCTTCATCGGGGTATTAATATACTCAACCCCGTATTTAGAAAGAGATTCGAAAGATGCGACATAGTCTGTCACAGAAGATTTACCTTGAACAAGGTCTATGAAGCGCCGGGCTAAAGTTACTTTTTCAGCTTCCGGCACAAATTTCAATTCGAACTGTTCCCGGAATTGCTCCCAAGTAAGATCTGCTTCAACGATTTCAGAAATAAGAAGCTCATACCAATCCAATGCTCTTTCTTGGAGCATGCTAGAAGCCACTTGGACTCGGTGGAGATCAATAAGGTTCATGCGAGAAAAGATGCGATCGCATGATTTGAGCCAAGCTTAAATTTCAATAACACTCTCGGATCCTTTGAATGGCCTTCCACCCAAATCGGTATAGTCTCTGCACAAGCGTGCAAAACCGGATCTAGGATGGGTAGGCTCTGGAACGGGTCCGGCTGCTTGAGCATTCTTTACAAGATCAAGGAGCTGCTGAGCAGACATAAATACCCCCTCCTGAGGAGTAGCACTAGATTGACCGACGTTGGTACGGCCAGATCTAACCATTTCTCTTCTTTAAGAAAGAAAGAAGAAGAAAAAGTTATTCTCAGAATGAATATCAAACAATCTTGATTGATAAAACAAGGAATCATAAAAGAAAGTAGGATAGAACGGTACGAAGACACGAATAAAATCCTAAGGCACAACTCCTAAGAAAAACTTAGGACATGATCCTTGCTAGAAAATTCTACATTGTTCCGAAGTTTGGCTCTGATACCAAGCTGTGACGCCCCACCTCTATACCCACGCTAACCAAGAACACTACGGTGTAGTGCTGTCAATTAGCACGAAGAATAAGGCTGTTGAGGAGCGACCATCCATGTAACTTCTTTGTGAGAGTACCGATATGTCAGATAGTATAGAATGCATATCATTTAAGGAGGAAATCCGACATACCGATACAAACACAAAGCTATCACACGGTGGCTATATATAATCTTCGGAAATAAATATAGAAATAAACATAACACAAATCAGTCACAGACAATTCATATCACAAAGGCGGAAATAGATATGAATATAACACATGAAAGTGTACATCAGAGTAGTGGTCTGAAAGATCCACGATAATACAAAAGAATAGCAACACGTGCTATACAAAAGAATAAATACACAACATAGAGTCTATATCTCAAATGTGTACATCCAAAAACTACTAATCTAAGTAGTTAGCCAAAAGTCAGAATAATGCAGAAGAGAAGTCAAGTAGAAGCACCTGTAATATCTCGGTCTGACCCGAGTATTATTTATAAGAAAATAATAAACGGATCAGTCTAGCTATAAATATCAGATGATGTGGTATAAAGTAAAAGACATGGCATGAACATGTAATAACCATATTGGCATATTACTATAAGTATATAATTGAAAATCAACAAGAGATTAATCAATATCACAAGAATCTTCTAAAAGATAAAATAGGTTATCATACCCTAAACTTGTATTCATAACAAGTCAATAACACATGAATTCACCAATGCACAAAAACTGATAAACACATAAAAATTGGTGAAGCATAAATTTCAGAAATCAGCACACGAAATCCAGAAATCATAAGAAGGCGGGAAGGCCTATGAGCCGAATGCTCCACGAATGGTACGAAGACCTATGAGCCGAATGCTCCACGAGCGGTCCGAAGACCTATGAGCCGAATGCTCCACGAACGGTCCGAAGACCTATGAGCCGAATGCTCCACGTACGGTCCGAAGACCTATGAGCCGAATGCTCCACGAACGGTCAGAAGACCTATGAGCCGAATGCTCCACGAACGGTCTGAAGACCTATGCCGAATGCTCCACGAACGGTCCGAAGACCTATGAGCCGAATGCTCCACGAATGGTCCGAAGACCTATGAGCCGAATGCTCCACGAATGGTCCGAAGACCTATGAGCCGAATGCTCCACGAACGGTCCGAAGACCTATGAGCCGAATGCTCCACGAACGGTCCGAAGACCTATGAGCCGAATGCTCCACGAACGGTCCGAAGACCTATGAGCCGAATGCTCCACGAAAATGACAAGCATTGACGCACCTAGAAAGATACGCCACATGCATAAATTGAGACGAAGCTCAATAAAAAGAAATACAGTCCTTCACACGGTCAAAGAGACATCGCACATTGCTAGTCTAAATCACAAGAATGATCGTCATGATCATAAGGAAGTGTCGATTACACTAAGCTAGTAAATATAAGAGTTTAGCTTCATGTCCCATAACCACTTGCTTAACTCAAATATTTACGAACAGATTGTAGATCTCCACTAGAAAATTGTCACAAGAGTTTCAATCGAACAAGTCCATAAATTAACCGACGAAGTAAACGCAAGCGTTTCATACCACTTGTTTTGCTAAGCCGTTTAATTAGATTTTCTCATACGAATGAGGTAAAGGTTTGTATATACTAATAGATTGGAAAACGGTTTTAAGAAATGAGCTTTGATATTGAAAATAGAGTTGAAATCGTTTTAATGAAAGGGTTTTGATATTTACTACTAGTATAGAAAACCTTTATATTTTAAAGTGACAAATCATAGATGTGATTGTAGAAACAATCAATCATAAAAATTCACATTCGAAGAAGTGAATCAAAACCAATTAAACCGATAAAGAATTCATCGAAATGGATATTCAAAAATCCTGAAAAAGGAGTCATTAAAGTCATAATAAATGATAACAACCAATAGGATCATCACAAATCGATTCAAATTGGAAATTCAATCCCAAAATGCAAAGTGGGCTGAAATAGCAAATTCAGTTGACTAAACAGAGATTTCAGTTGACTAAACAGAGATTTCAGTTGACTGAACAGAGAATTTCAGTTGACTGAATTCTGCCTGGAAACTTTCTGTTCCAGGTTCAGTCGACTGAACAGAGATTTTCAGTCGACTAAACCCTGCCTGGAAACTTTCGGGTTCCAGATTCAGTCGACTGAACAGAGAATTCAGTCGACTGAATCATGCCTAGGCTGTTTTTCAGCCTATACAAATGAAGAGCAAACTCTTCCAAAATGCAACCGGACGTACATTGGCTCTAAGGGATTATGCCAATCAGCAACCCGGCCCTATATGCTCCACGGTGCATCACCAAAAGCATGATCAAACATCCATAAAAAGATTTACGCACAAATTTGACTTCAAAAACCAAAAATTGGAATATTCACAAAACCCATCCAAAACAAGAGCAAATGCACATGAAGAGGTGTTAGGAATTCATACCTAACAACCAAATATAATTATAGTCATAGATGTGAGATAAAATCTCACCTTTGAACCCAAAAACAATGAATGAGAAGCTTGAAGACAAGGGAAGATCAACCACACTTCAATCTCAACACAAGAAGCTTGAATCTAAGCTTTAAAAGGAAACACTTCCCAAATTAGGTTTAGGAATTTTCTGAAATCAAAGAGAGAATTAAATGGAGAAGAAGATGGAGATGCATACCTTAGCTTCTCTTTGGATTTGGAGCAAGAATTTGAGATTGAAAAAGGAACTAGGGTTTGGGAGTTTTAATTTCCCATCTCTCCCACCATTGTTGCTCTAAACTGAAAAGAGGAGAAAGTAAGAGTGAGTATAGAGGAGAGGTTCAGATTTGGGGGTTAGGTTGGCAAAGGGGCTGAACCCAAAACCAAACCCAAAGTGAAAATGGTCAAATTTTGACTAGCTCCAAACATATCGAAGTTTACACTCAAAAAGATCGCAAACGACATTTTGAACTCAATGGAAGTGGTCTCGAGTCCTAATTCGACTGTTTGCAAAAAGTAGCTTTTCGGACAAACATCCGACGAATGATGAAATATTTAAATATAAAATCGATAAATATGCGGGTTGTTACATTCAATGTTTCAGGCATGTAATCTGCAAACTTATTCAAAAACTTGATTTTTAAAAGAAAAATCACAAATTTTAGCATTGAGTTGAAGGAGCGGTTCTTATTTGTTCAGTTTGGGTGTTTTGGGTGGCCTCTGGTGATTCCGATGGTCTGAGGGGTCAGGGTTTCTTCTGGTTGTAGTGGAGTGATCATGTCAGGGAGTTGATCGAAGCACGGTGTAGGTGGTGATTGATTTTTGAAGATTGTAACCCTAGTTTTTACTTGGTTAGGTATTTTGATCGGTACGACTCCTAGGGATGATCGAGTTCAACAGAACTCTGGGGAAAGGTGGCTTGCACGTAGACGAAGACTTGGCCGGAGTTTCAGCGGTGATGGTGGTCGGAGGATCGTGGACGAGGCGATGACAGGTTTTGGTTGTGGTGTTCCTGGTTTCGTTCCAGGTCTGGGTTGAACTCTCGAATTCGACTTCGAGGTTTGAGGTACGATCTTATGATCGTATTAGGGTGTTTGCACGATGATTGGTGTGGGAAGATCATCGTTGATGATCTGAGATGATCCACGGCACTGTGCATGTGCACGGTGCACTGATGTTCTAGTAAAGGCGAATTGGGTTTGGATGGTGCTCGAGTTAATTGATGTTGACTCGAAGTGTTGTGATGACTTACCCGAGTTTTTGTGAGTTTGGCTCGAAGTCAGGAGGTGTTTGACTCAAAGCGTTTTAGGTTGCTCTCGGGGCACTTCTGCTGTTACATGTTTTAAAACCTGTCAGTGGTTTTAAACTTTAAAATGTATTTAAAAATTTGAAAACAGGATTTTAAACAAAGTTTAAAGTCAAATTTTTAGATATGGATTCAAATCTAAATTTGAATCCAGTTTTGAAATAAATTATGTTCTATAAAAACTCAAATATTTAAACAACTTTAAATGGTAAAGTATATTTTTAAATGATTTGAATTTTAAAATGAATTTGGTTTAAACTCTTATAAATTTCTTCTATAAGATAGATACTTCTTTAACATGTGATTTTAAAAGTTTTAAAATTGGTTTTTAAACTTTGTTTAAGTTAAATTTGTATTTATTTTAAATCTTAAATTTAAAATGAAATTTAAAGTAAATTTAAAAGTAAATTGTTTTGAATACTTTATTAATGATAATTAAATCATTAATATGAATAAAGTTTTATCTTAAAAATTAATTAGAATTTAATGATTTGTAATTCATTAAATTAATAGGATAATTAAAATGGATAATTAACTAATTTAATTTATTAATGATTTGGATTAATTAATTTAGTAATTTAGAGTTTAAAATTAATTAATTAAAGTTTAAGGCTAATTAATTAGGAATAATTAATTTGTAATTAAGGATCATTAATTAGATAAGATTAGATTTTAAATTAATTATTAAATGTTAATTAATCAAGTAATTAAAAGATTTATTAAGTTATAGTTAAACTTAAATTAATTAAATAATTAGGGTTAATTAATTGGTTATTAAGGATTAATTAATTTATAATTAATAATGATAAATCCAAGTTTAATTTCTTAAGGAAAGAAATTAAGAATTGTTAATAGTTAATGAAGGTCATTAACTAGAATTATTAAATAATTAATTAATGTGATAAACTTTAATAATTAATTAGATTAATTAATTAAAGATAATCATTTATGAAATTATTTAAGTGTAATTACATAATGGAAGTAATTAAGGAATTAATTACTCAATGTAATTAATTGAGTTTAATGTGATTAGTTTAAGTCAATTAATTAAGTTTAATTAATTCAAGATAATCACTGGATGGTTTGTTAAGTATAATTACTTAATGTAATTAATAAGTGTAATTACTTAGTGGAGTAATTAATGGTAATTACTGGATGTAATTAATTGAAGAGGATTTAAATATGGGAGTAATTTGGATTAAATTACTTGGTGTAATTAATCAAGGGATTAATTAGAGATAATTAATTATGGAGTGATTAATTTATTTATCTAAGTAATTAAGGGTAGTTAATTACTGAATGTGATTAATCAAGAATGATTAATAATTATGGTTTAATTAAAGATTAATTACTTTATGTAATTAATTTTAAATAGAATAATTAATTAAAAATGTAATTAGGGATCATTAATTAATATAATTAACGATATAATTAAGGGTTGATTAATTAAGATTAATAAATCAATAATAAGTGATTTTGAGTAATTAATTAATGTAATTAATTAAGGATTAATGTAATTAATTATAGTTAATTAATTAATAGAGTAATTAAAGGTTAATTACTGTATTTGGTTAATGATAATTAATTTATGAAATTAATTAAAGGATAATTACTTGAATGTAATTAAAGGGTAATTAATCAAGGGTGATTAATTAAGATAGAAATTAGAGAATGATTAATTAATTGATTTGTAATTAATTAATGGTTATGCGAGCAAGATTTATAATGATGAAGTAATTAATTTAATTTACTTTAAATTAATTAGAGATAAGATAATTAATTTAATTCATTTTAAATTAATTATTAATGGTGTGATTATTAATCCTTGTTTATATATGGATGGATGATATTGATTTCCTTGAATGGTTTGAAATCTCAGATATGAGATAAGTAACGCTGTGTGATATGGATGCTTTGGTTGAAGTGAATTTTCTGCTGTAATGATAATGTGAATTATCTATCTGTGATATTGTGAATTATCTATCTGTGTGTATATGGATAATGAAATGAATTGTTTTAACTTTAAAACAACTTGGCCTTAAAAGATACGTTTTGGATTTCGATGAGACCGGGATCGGGTTTCCAGATTTGGATATCCGAAAACCACATCGATCCAAATTAACGATAGGTCGTGAATCTCAAGTGAAGATGAAGATTCAGAGTGCAAGGGTTATTGTCGTTAACTCTGAGGGAGATTCCAAAATGAGTGTAACGAGATAATGCCTTCGATTTCGTTCGAACCCGGAACGAACTTGTATGGATTGAATGCTTTCAGAACATCGTCAAGTGGAAGATGAGCATTTTAAGTGATGTGTTCTGATGAGGTAATCGTAGCCTCAAGCCTTATCAACCGAGAATGGCTAAAACAGGGGAGGTGCAGCAAGGCTTCGTGGGTAGCCCCCACTTGAGAGTAAGGTCATCCCTGTCTAGATGTCCCTTTTTATTTCGGCTTAGTGGTGCGGTTGCTGATCACAATCGTGGGGTGATTTTATTCGGAATTATCCAGTAAGGGATGGTTCCGGCCTTGTGTTGCAGGGGAGCGGGCGTACTCCTTGGTACGTTGATCTAGGCCAGGTACTGTGACGGGCGGTACCCCAATAGCCCTGCCATTGTATGGAATCCAATCTCCAATAAGTGCCCTCGGATTTGATTGTATTACCCACATGTTGGCTAGTATGCTGGAATTTAATAGATGTAACAATTTCAGCTATTTCTTATTTACTTGAAAACCCTAGACCTATTATAATATCACTGAATTTCCTATCAAATGTTTGGTTAGCGTAAGGTAAAAACTTACCCATGTTTATGTGTGGGGAGTCATACGTGATACCCTTTGTTTTCAAAGGCTTTTCAAAGTTAAGCAACTTTAACATGTTACTCACACCAGACCCATGTCTGACCCGGAGTTTATTTCTGTTTTTCTTAAACTCTCGGGTACTCAAATTTTTACGAGTAGCCAAGGGATTCAGGTTAGCTTTGATGAATTCTAGAGGAGCAATGGAGCAGGAGGCTTCGGCGTATAGATATATAGTGGTTCCGCTGTGCTAGTGTTATATCTGTTTCTGTATTGTATATTGTATTATAATAACTAGACAGGCGTTTATAACTGTCTAGTATGTGATGTATAATCTGTGTAACTCTGATTGATGTTGTATACTATGAACTCTCGGGTACTCAAATTTTTACGAGTAGCCAAGGGATCCAGGTTAGCTTTGATGAATTCTGGAGGAGCAATGGAGCAGGAGGCTTCGGCGTATAGATATATAGTGGTTCCGCTGTGCTAGTGTTATATCTGTATCTGTATTGTATATTGTATTGTAATAACTAGACAGGCGTTTATAACTGTCTAGTATGTAATGTATTATCTGTGTAACTCTGATTGATGTTGTATACTATGAATCCTTATGTGATTAATATAATTTATTCGTTCCGCTGTTGAGATTCTGATGTTGGTTCTTCTTTCTTCTTTATCTTTTCTCTTTTCTATCCCTTTCTTTCTTAATAATGATGCGACTTTCTAGGGATAGAAAGTTGGGTCGTTACATTCAATTTTATAAATCTTCTATATAAACCATTTACAATAAGTCCAAAATCTCAATTTAAACTATATTTACAAAATAGTTCATTTCATATTCCAAAAATCACATTTTGGTACATTTCACAAAAATCATAATTTTTATAACATAAAAAAATTATAACTTTTATTTATTCAAAATAAATTCAATTCCTTTACAATTCAAAAATAAATAAAACATCTATTTTCAAAATCACTTGAAAATCCTTTTTAATTTGGAAATCATCACTTTAATATTTTTAAATTACCAAAATAGGCCCAATGCTGCAACAGCACTAAATACATCAATCACGACATCCAAACATCATATATCACATGATAACAGCATATATCACAATATCTGTAAATAAACCAATACTGGTGATGAATCCAGTTGGATCCCTCCAACCTGTCACCTGCAACAAATATACATATTAGAATATGTGTACAATGTTCGCTTCGAGGCAGACGCACGTACAAAGGGTCATCCGCTCATACACGGGAACGTATAGGGTCTCATCTACTCCAATAGGCAGGAATATATCCAAATACCAATAAATATATAAACAATATATCATATATCATCCAAACAATCATCAATCATCATAAATAATATTTATTCTCACTTATATAAAAATATCAGTGAGACAGAAAGAGTGAGTTGTACTCACATTGCTTCCAATAGTAGTTGCGGTGTTTTATTCTGAATAAAATTAAACGACCGCTTAATTTTACCCAAAATTCACACTAGCTCCAATCAACTCCAAACTAGCTCTAAAATGTAGTGCTCGTCAATACGAACCCAACGCAGTTTGTTTCGTCAAAAACGGACCTCGTATGAAGAAGATACGGCATTTCAAAGTTTATACGAATTAATATTTATAATTTAATTTCAATTTCCTTTTAATTTTAATTTTTATAACCTTTTATCAATCAGAGCCCCTCGTTTTTGCTTGATCGCATCTGGGCCGTGGACTTCTTCTCCAAGCCCAGGTTATACGCGTTCGAACAACCCAAATCGGCCGCCATTTACATCCAATTGCCGCGACCACCATGCTTTGCTTGAAGATGATCAGACCCCTCCATTTCGAAGATCACTTCGCTGTGCACCATCGCCCTCGTCCACGTGTAGCTCGGTCGACCATAGGGATAGGAAATCGTGCTTGAACGTGTTGCGTTCGAACCCATTTTGCCTTCAATTCGCAGCTCCATTTACGATCATAGTCATTCAAACTATAGATCTCGATATGCTTAACATTTTTCTAGTTGGAAGTTTTCCGTAATTGTTTAAGGATTTGAAGAGATTGAGAGGAGAAGAAACGAAAATTTCGGCCATTGATTATAGAAGGTGGCGGCTGTAAACCCGAGATGGATTAGGTTTTGCAAAAATGAAGAAAACAGGTCCATTTATAGAAAATTTGATGACACTATTCATCCGGAAATTTTTCGAACTCCAAATGAAGCGTGCCGCCTGGTGTTTAT
Source organism: Allium fistulosum (assembly GCA_030737815.1). Taxonomy (NCBI): domain Eukaryota; kingdom Viridiplantae; phylum Streptophyta; class Magnoliopsida; order Asparagales; family Amaryllidaceae; genus Allium; species Allium fistulosum. Next base: position 1,170,387,281 of record CM060902.1, on the reverse strand, counting down.
AATGTTTTACCCCTATTTCGAACGCAATGGAATATATATCGGGAGCCAATTCGATCGTATTTGGAAGATAGGTTTTCGACTCGAATTATTTAAATTTAAAATTCACTTAAACGAATTTCTATGCGTTTTAGCTTGTCCCGGACAAAGCGTAAATCCGATTGACACGAAATTTGAAATTTTACAATAATATAACATTACGGATCCGATGAAACTAGTTTCGTCGAAATCCAAGACAGTTAGAAAAATGATCGTTTTCACTCGTCAATTAAATATTAAAATATTCAATTTCTGTAATTTAACTTTTGATTCAGTTTTAAAAGTTCTCTAACATCATTCTATTTCAAATAAGATTTAATTCAACTTTATAAATCATTTTTATTCACATTAAATTCAATTTCCAACTATTTCTACAATTTCAAATATGAAATTAACAATTTAAATATCCAATTAAACCACTATATTCGAAATATAAGTTATTCAGCTTATAAAATTAACTTTTGAATATTTAAAATCAATTAAATATATGAATTTCGAATGACCGAAATTCTGGGTCGTTACATGTAACATTATCTTAAAATGTTAAGGTTATATATATATATATAAATTTTGAATTAATTATAGTTAATTTTAATTAAATATTAATAAATAAATCATATAATACACATATATATAAGTTATATGTGTATAACTATTAATGTTATATAAACTTGTTCTTTATTGTACGTGGACTCATATGCGGTGAGTACCAAAAGTCTTAAGTGCATATTTGTCAAAATAAATGCCTAGATGCTCTTAGACATTGAAAAGCACAAGGTTGCAACGTAGTGACTTTCCGCCTCCAAAACATAAGTGCTAGTAGAGGTGTGTAAAAGCATGCACTTTTAGAAAAATCAAGAAAAGCGCAAGGTGGGCTTTTTGCATCCCAAGAATATTACTACCTGGAAAAAAATAGGCCTAATACCTTCAAGTTCCAACCTAATTTTGAAACATTACCTATATTTTGCATTCTTACATATTCTTTTTGTTTCTTTTTAGGTATTTGTTGATCCATCATATTAGGGCAAATCCAATACTCATCAGTCATGATTAAACAACTTGAATTTTATTTAAATACTTTGATGAAGCAGGTATATTTTTTTCAATTTTATTCTACATTTGCTCCTGAAATCTATAGAAATTTACATGTTTTTGTTTGCACAAAAAAGGAAGAGTTTAGGCAAAAGGCATAGAAAAAGCGCAAGGAGCAAGTCTTGCACCTTGACTATCTTACTTAAGTAGAAGCAAAGTACTAATGCAAAATACTGGATCGAAACATGGTTTTGAAAGAAAAAAAACAATTTTATGGGAATTTATAATTTCATACATCTAAGGCATGGTTAGCGATCATTAGATCATGAAAGATGATAATACACATTTTAAACCTACATTTATTGTTTCGCTTGTTTCACTAAGGAGAGAAAAGTTTTGTTCATTTAAACTTTTATCATCTCACTTATGTGGAATCATCCATTTACTAGGACATATTTGGTTTAATAACTAATATCGATAGACCTTTATCAACTTTTTGTTAGCTCTTGAGTGTTGAAGTGTTCATTTTGCAAATAGTGATGGATCTACTGTATACTAATTAAGACTAGTAGTACTAATATATACTACCACCTAAGTACCCAATTTTTAAAAAAACTATCATTGCTATAGTACACATATTCAATTTAATATGTTTAGAATAAATAAAATAAAATTAATATAAGATTACACATAAGATAATTTAATTAAATTATAAAATTTTATACAAGAATTAAACTTATATAATATAAATGTATAATTAAAGGTGGAATGGTAAGAAACTCAATTAGATTTAAGAATTAAATACATACATATAACACATATATCGTGATTTCAAATGTGTCTAATACTTGAATTACGAGGGTATTTCGTAAGTGATATATTATTTCATAAGTCAATATCACTCAATTAAATATATTATAGATTACAGATCTTTAAAATAAAAGTTATTCTCTACCATTATATATTAAAAAATTACTTTTGTACTCCCTGGTTATTAAGCAAACTAAGGCTAGAGATGTTATGTATAGTATTATAAATATATAGAGTAGACAATGTAAGATAGGTATATGTATTTTTTGAGCAAACTCAAGACATATATACTTTACGTAGGCAGTCATGAAATTGTAGGTACTAGTGAATAATTTCTTTCAATTTTTTGAGCAAAATAAAGGTCGAAATGTGATTAGGACAAGTATTATTGGTTAGGAGTTGTAAATGATACAATTGATAAACTATGATCCATCATTATGGGCCTATGATTTCTTAAGCAAACTCAAAGTTAGAATCCTTAGATAAATGAGTCCTAACACCCACCAGAGAAGTCAAAATACTTCTACATTTCATCTTAGGTTTTTGAGAAACATAAAAGTCTATGGGAGCCTTATTACAAAAATGAAATGGTAACATTTAACCATTCTAATATTGTAAGAACATCTACTATGTATAAATTAAACTAATCTACATCAACAATTTTGTGCATTTAATATAATTAATAAAATGTTTATCAAATAAAATATACAAATGAACTGAATTAATCTTAACAAATAGAAATATAAATACTTTCCAAATAATATTTTTGCATGTTCACCAATTCAAGCGCTTAATTATACAACTAATAATTATGTTCGTAACTTGGTCACTTACATTTTTATTTGCCCGAAACATGGTATTGTCTTTGATGATTTTCAAACTCTAATATTGTAGCAACCCACCCCAACAGGCCTAAATCCCGACGAAGAAAAGGCCCATCGAAATTTAGATCCATTTCAAAGCAGGCTGTTGGTTGGTAAAAAGAACAATACAGAGCTATTTATCTATTCATTCAGAACTCACAGAGGAAGGAAAAAATAAAATAAATAAACAATATCGATTTTATTTCAAATCTCAAATGTCACAAACAAAACCATAACATAATATTAACAATAACCGTTACATCATTTTGTTCAAAAATACACTTTTAACTTCAAATGAGTACATCAGAAAATAGCATAAATAGATGAATAGGCTAATATCACAAGCTCCTCTCATCGTCGTCTCCATCTTGATCATTGTCTCCTTCCTTAACCTGTGTTGTAATGAGGAGGGAGTCAGAACAATAATGTCTAGTGAAAAGAAAATATTTTAACCTTTCTATATTAGTACTTAGCAGTATAATTTAAATTAGGATATGTCTTTCACATTTTAAACTATATTCAAAACCATTTAATACTTCATATAAAGGAAAGAGGTGGGTCCTCAAACAACCACTTAATACCTTCAATCCCTGAAGCAGGTTTTCCCATAATCAATAACCATTAACTATCGTTATTAATGTTTACTAATACAAGAGACAAAACACAAGTCACTTAATACCTTTTAATGAAAAATAGGCAGACTCTGACTATTTAAGACCTTAACTAAGGTAGGCCTCCATCATTTAATACCTATTCCCAAGGCGGACTGCACACATGTCTCTATTTAGCTGACATTGCATGAAAATCTCATCGGAAACTTAATAGTTCAATTGAAGCGGACCTTTTCGAGATATCCTCGATCGTACCTAAACCCAATCACGACCATTTAATACTTCATATTAGGGAAAGAGGCGGACCCTCAAACAACCACTTAATACCTTCAATTCCCTAAAGTAGGTCCTTCGTATTATGACCTGTACCCACGGAGATGTCTCACATTAGTCTGACTTCATGGAAACTGGTATTCAGATTAGCCAGGCAGATTTACTCAACAAAATTGGGACTAACCTAGTGTTATCCATAGTTACTTATTATAGACGATATGTCACATCAGGCCCAAAGTCATACTGCCGATAGCCAAAATAGCTGCGCAGACTTCTGTGTACTTTTGACTGACCTCACATCCCTATAACTTAGTCATATTTCATAACACTATCTAAGTGTATTATCACACATCTCACCTTATTCATTATTTAGGCTTATAAGAAATCTTCTTATTTCGCCAAATAAATTACTTTCCTAAGGGGGATTTAATTGATAATTATTAACCTAATTAACTACGCAATTAATATGTTACAATTATACGTTATTTACGCTAGTTTGTGTGTGTGTGTGTGTGTGTGTGTGTATAAGTAAGCATTTATTAGGTGTGCGAAGATTCGCCCTAAACTAACGTTCAAATGTCAAATCTTCCAATGTTATAAAAGTCACATTTCCACGATAGCATTAATAACATTTTTACCATAAATCCAATATTCCAAAATCAAATCAATAGATTGTACTTAGAATCCAATTCCAACTTATTTTATATTAAACCAGTGGAATATAACAATAACAATGGAATCTTACAATTTAATAAGTTTACACTCTATTCAATTCCTTTTTACATAAAATTAGACAGTTATTTAATTTATAGAAATAGGCAGTGTAAACTACGAGTAAGAATTCATATCTTAGACACCATTTCTAAATCAAATCCAAAGATAAAGAATAAGAAGTGGAATAGAAGGTAAAATACATATATTGCAAAATCCATAAAACTCCATTATTTTAATATATAAAACAATTAAGATTCCAACTTAAGAATTGACACTTCACTTTGGTGGAATTTTGGGGATTTTTAACATATTGTTTTTATAATCCAAAACTCCCCAAGGCATATATCAAATCCAAATTACACTGTTCCATTACCAAAATAGAAAAACTAATCTTTCCACTCATAGAGGTCTTTATCCTTGTCTTTTCTTAGATTCGACATGCCTTCGACGAACCCTTTTAGATCTCTTTTTTTTATAATAGATCAAAGGATTTGTATATATGTTTGATTCAAAAAATTAGTGGTTTGGATGATAAGAGATTGAGAAAATAAATAAGCAAAGATAGATATATAGGATTTCTTACTAAAACCCTAATGGAGTTTTCTGAATCTACGAAGAGACGAACTGACAAAGCTTGGCTAATATTCCCAAAATATTGTGTGAATAAAAATGAGTGGGCTGGGCTCTTATTATAGTGGTTGGAAGGCACTAGAACCATCTGATTTAAGTTGATTTAAAATTATAAAATCTGGAACACTAAAATAAACTAAAACCTACCCGCCACTTATGGGTAGCAATCGACAGCCACCTTCCACCGGTCGACCTCTGGTGGTCGACCGGTTGTGGTCAGGGGATCGATCGCTCCCCTATTCTGGAAACGTTAAAATTGTTGCCGTTTATTAATTTATTTTCTGCCTTAATTGATATTTAAGGTTAAAAATAATTTTAACATTTACTTAACCCCCAAGTATAATTATCATTAACTTTTGAATGTCAAAATGGGAATTATTTATTTATTTGAATTTCTATTTAAATTATTTTAAACCTCAAAAACTTCAAACAGCTATAACTTCTTCGTTTGAGTGCTATGTTTAGCATATTATATATGTAAATTGATCAGAATTTCACCACGAACGCAACATCATAATTTTCATGGTCAAATTCTAACTTTTGCAAAATTGCCATTTTTACCCCTATCTTATTTAAATTAATTTATCCAATTTATTTATTTATTGTTGATTTTACGAGGTGTTACATTCTCCTCCGCTAAGAAGGATTTCATCCCCGAAATCTTCCTAAGGGATGAACAACGTAATGCACAATAAACGTCCATGTTATACAACCAAGTTATCTACACAACCATCTACTCAACCAAAAGTGTAATGTGATTATGTACTGCATACATACTACAAGTGAGCTCAGTCCTAACGTGAGTGTGTGAGTATGACATATAAGTATGTATGCAAACACTTTAAACATGCAAAAATTTCTATATGAGTGCGATGTGACAGTGAAAAATGTAGCAACCATCTCCTACCATCCAATCCAACAACCATAATGCAACCAAAACCTTATTTTTGGAGGGAAAAGTTTAATGGTGAAAAGCTTAGGATGAGAAGACCTCATGCTTTATGTCAGATTTTCTCCCTATGGTACTCGAACCAACCTAATTCTTTTGCTGCGGAGCTTCCTAGTTCTGTGCTCCACAATGCATGTAGTGGCACAGAATGTTATTGGCACCGTCACAATATCCCCCAATTTATTACGCTCTACTACAATGGTTGTGTTATAAAGGCATTTCCTCAAATGCAAAACGTGAAAAAGGTCAAGGACTCCTGCCAACTTATCCCGTAGCTCCACACAATACGCAGGTTTTTCTATTTTCTCAAAATTGGGAAAGGCCCAATAAATCTCAGTGTCAACATTTCCTGACTTTTAAAATATTATAACCTTCACATGCTGCCTAATTAACTCTATTTTTTTGAAGTCTCAAAAATTAATTCCGGTCCGAGTAGGATTTTTTCGATGGTTCTCCACCAATAGTTTGGCGATTTGCATGGCCTCCCATAAAGCACTTTGAAGGATGCCATACCAATTGTCTATTGGTGACTTTTATTATACGAAAATTTTACTAAATGTATGTGCTGCTCCCAGTGTCCTCCAAAGTCCATGATGCAAGCTCTTCAACAAATCCTCTAAGATCCAATTCACTCTTCCAATTTGTCCATCGGTATGTGGGTGGCAAGCAGTGCTAAGATTTAACAAAGTTCCTAAAGCTATATGCAATCTCAGACAAAATTCTCTAGTAAATATGGGTTCCTATCACTAACGATGCTAACCAAAATTCCATGAAGTCGTATCACTTTCTTGATATAAATCTGTATTAGAGACACTGCGGCCTTATTGCTTTGGTAGAAAATTCTACTACCTTCTTCTTCATCCTTGTCCAGTAGGAATTCTTTTACATCCCTATACATTCTATCTCTTTCTTGAATGGTGACATTCTACAAGAAAAAATCATTTTTCCAAAATCCTAAAATTTCTAGGATTGAAGCATTGTTTTACTTCTGGTTGCTAACTTAACTTTCTCATTAACTTCCAATCTTATCTATAGTTCATCGCTAGTTAAGTGTCCCTATGAAACTCCTTTATTTATGTGTCTCCTCAATACACATATATTTATCAAGCATTTTAATACCATTCATAAAATCAATACAGTGATAAAACAGGGACATATCTCATAGCACATCTTTCGTTTTCCCAATAACTAAGGGAGACAACCAGCGACGATAACCTAAAAACTCTAAAATAAAATTTTAGCTGGAAGTTTCCATTTATCATCAACTGGTGTAAATGGTGTTAATGTCTAAACACACCTTACTGAATTAAGACGGATATTCCAAATATATCATTCCACTATTGCCCACTTTCTTTAATTTGCCCACTTTCCTTAATTTTTCTTCTTGGCTTCTAATAAATGCGATCTATTCGTTACTTCGGTTAATATACCAATAATAATTTACCATTATTTTCAAAATTGGACCATCTCTATTTAATCCTTATTTAATCCCTTTAACCTTTTACAAATTTCAAAATCCATTTATTGCTCCGATTCAATTCTTCCATAAATGCCATATTAAATTTCCTTAATCAGTACCCATTTACTTCCTTTTAACTCTCATTAGTTACAAATATATTTCCCTTTAAATTTATAAACAATGTCCATAAACCTTAATCTGTTAGTTACTAACTAATACGTATATAATCGTAAATTATGATATTTATATTTTTCTTATTAAGCGTGGTTACATCTGTATACTAATTTCTAAAGTAGAACACCTATTTTACATATTTTTAATTTATCAAAGCTATCATTCTCAAAAGGATTACCATTATAATTTTCCATACCACAAATGATATTTTTACTTTGTTTAAGATTACAAGAGATTATTTCTTTCTTTTATTAAAACAGATAGTTTAAACTACGAAAAGAATATTCATATCTTACACATCTCTTTCCCTTTTTGGTTCAACCCTTGTTAATTCAAACAATGTGCTTTTATATATATATTGGAATTGGATAATTTAGGGAAATTTCATGGAAACCGCTCTAAAATCAAAATATAGAAATTCATATTCTACGGGAAACCTAATTTACAATCCAAGTACAGATCTAGAATATCTTAACAACTTTACCACCTTCTACAAATAAAGGTTTGTGACCAATTTCAAATTTCTAGATCAGGTTATACATACTATTACCATTTTATTCATATACTAAAAAATTTAACATGTCTTATCTAGGTAGTGATCCTTATCTACTCCACATTAAAAATATCGATTTAGTTCCCACCGTTCCTTATAAAATTAAGATTTCATAATCATGAAGTGCCAGATCCAAAATCCTTATCTTTGAAAATATAATCTTTGAAACTTTATCAAGAATTCAAAATTGCTTAGTTCCAAAATAGAGTAAAATAATTTTCCTTCTCAAATACTTTCTACATCAAAGATTTATTCTTTTAAAAGTTGGACTTCTTATTCATAACATTAAAAGTTTCTTGGTTTCCAAAAAGGAACTATGAAAAATTTCCCTTCTTAATTACTTCCTAGAACAAAGGCTTTCTTCTTTTGAAAGTAGGGTTTTTAACCCAAAACATTCAAAAACTTACATACCATACCAAATAATCATTCGTTTCAATTTTTTAAAAACATCTTGTATAACTTTAAACAATGAAAAGTGGAGTAAACAATGATAACTTCCATTATATTATTTTCCTCTTATATTGTTTCTAACTAGATTACTAATCATACTTTATATAATTCTCTAATGCCATTACGATCTATCTCAACTATTATTCTCTGTAATTCCTTATATGGGAATGTTCCTCTTACTTACCTTATCGAGCATTCTGAACCTTCCATTCTTTCTAGTCTATTCCAATCAAGTGGCATTTCCATTTATTCACCCTTTTAAAAGAATTTTAAGGAAAAGAACTTCTAATTTTATAAGGTAGGAAAAATTATCAAGTCTAACCTACGTTCAACTTTACTTTTATTTAAAAAAGAAATGTCACTTTATCAAACATTCGTTAGACCAAAAAAATTTTGGCTCAATAAATTTAAACTAAGAATTTCAAGAATGCAAAAATACTTTTTAAGTTGGAACTTTTCAACTCAACTAGTTTATAAATTATAAATTTCCAAACTTCCTTGCTCTTTTGAAATGACAACATCAAAGTGAGAAAAATCATTAGATCCAATATATGCCTTGTTTATTTCAAAAACAAAGAATTGAAAACTGTTTAACTCAACTAATTAAAATTTCAAAATGAAAAACTCCTCTTTTTCCTCAACTCTTCAAATCATCAGATTTGCAATTTTCTTTTTATAAAGTTTATCCATCATTTTGTTTTTAAAATGTTCCACCACTTTTAAAATTACATCCTCTTTCCAAACTTTTCACAAGACAATTGGTAGCATATTTCCGAACCTGACTAAAATCACTTTCTTTATAAAAAGAAATTCAATTTATGCTACATAATATTTTCATTTATTAATCCTTTGAAAAGCCATTTCAAAACATTCAAAGGAAGTCTCAAAAATCTTTTTTTCAAATTCTTTCTTACGGCGTTGGGTTGTAGATAATGACTTTAATTGTTCCTTGAACTTTCCTACTCAACCTTTAAGATCTTGTGATATCCCGGAATTTTGGCAATATCAATTTAATAATCTTTATAAATAATTAAATTGATTTGTTGATTTTATTTTATAAAATTGACAAGTTTATTCATTTTAAAGGTTAATAATATTTAATTGGAAATATTTATTAATATCTTTTCTAACAATTTAAAATTGGTAAGATTTATCTTTCAAAACTTATATAAATGTTTTCTATTTATAATGTATATATATATTGGTATATATATTATAAATAGGGAGTCTTTAATTTAATAAAAGACTATGTTTTCAAATTATAATATATATGTATATATATATATTGTTATTTGAAGTTATGTATTAAAATTCAATATGATGATTATCAAAACTAATGTAAAAATATTTTCCATTTAGAATATATATATTTGTATATTTATATAGAATCTTAAAGCTTATTTATAAAAGAGATAAATACATTATATACTTATAAATATTTCATAAAAACATATAAATGTCTTAAATAAATGTATTAAAAACAAGATGTACACTTGTTAGCATATTAGAGTGGTGTGAAGACATTTGTAAGAAAATAAGTAATTTGTAATTTAAATAGCATAGGTGTAAGCAAATTAAAGAGACAAGTGGCTATATTTTAATTTAAGTTTTAAAATAAATAAAAATTAGTATGTAAGAAGAAATCTGTTTTTCACTTTTCAGTTTAAAAATTTTCTTTTCTTCAACTTCTTTCTCAACTAAAATAATTCGAATCTTAAGAGAAAATAAAACCTGGAATCAAAATTCAAAGAGAAAATGATCTGGAAATTCAAAATCAAAAGAAGATGGAGGCAATTCAAATAGCAGTTTAAAAATCTTCAAACAACTTGAAGTTCAGAAAAAGGGAATCAAGCAAGTAATCAAAGATCAAACAACAAGATTAAAATTCAACTAAGCAAAAGAAATCAAGTTCAAAAATCTGGAACATCAGCCTGGAAACTAATCTGTCCCCTGTCTCTGTTTTATAAATTTCAGGTGAGTAAATGAATTTTAAAAACAGTTTTTAATCTTGAATTTCTGCTCGTTCTTGTGAATGAACATCTTCTGTTATCTGGATATTGGAATTAAAATTGGATGCATGCTTGAATTATACAGTTTTGAATGTCTGTGTAGTTTATATGAGCTCTGTGTGATATTAACAGATATCATTTCTCTAATAAGATCAATAACTCAATTTTTAATTCGAATTTGCTTATGATCTGTAAACAAAAGATGTTTGAAATCAGGTAACCTTCCATCTAAAAATAGTTTTAGGTTTTTAGAATGGATATTTAGTTCAAATTTTATAATTTACAGTAAAATCTTAAAGTGAGTCAAAAATTAATTGAATCAAATTTGAGTTTGAATTGCATAATTGAATTCACTATAGGAAATCATGAATTTTAGTATATATATCATGATTTATAGTTTGGTAATTGAAGAGAATTTTGGGATTTTCTGTTTTGGGTTTATCTGGCAATTCACGGCGAACTATGGTGATCTGGGTGCCGAGGTTGAGCATGGAGGATGAGGGGATGATGAAGTTCATCAGAAAAAATCAAATTGGAATTTATTGATGTAAGGGTTGATCGATAATCGAGGAAGTAGGGTTTTCATGCTTGTTTGTGTCGTCGAGTTTTCAGAGGGGATCGCGACGTCGAGGTGTTATCGGAGGCGATCGCGTGGCGTGCTATGGGAGCTGGAAGACGAGTGTGAGATACGGTGAGGATGGTGAGGCTTCTCGAATCAGAGATCATCGGAGGCGAATGGGTTTTCCAGTGAGGTTGTGTTCCCAGGTGATGGTTCGAATGCTCGAATTCGAATCTCGTTCGAATCGTGAAGTTTGGGATGGTCGTACGTGATAGCGTGATGGCGTCTGACTTGCCGGAGTGACTGATCGGAGATCATCGACGTCTAGCGTGTGTGTGCACGTGCACGAGCTTGTTCGTGTGCATCTGGCGATTTGATTTTGGGGAAGAAAGCTTGTTCTCGGGTGTTCGTTCGGGGAATACCAGGTTTTACTCGAAGCAAGTGGTAACGTGGGTTGGTCTCGAGGGCTACTTCGAGTTTTTAAGTGTTTTACTCGGGTTTGGTTTTGAAGCAGACTTTGGAATTTTAAAAGAAATGTTTAAAAACAAAAGCAATTGTTTTGAAATGTTTCTAAGTTTTTAAAACCAGTTAAACAAGTTTTGTTTAAAAAAAAAAATTTATTTGTTTTAAGTTAATGGTTTTAAACAAAGTTCTTGTATTTTGAAATGTAAAAGTTTTTTTTTAATAAAATGAGTGAATTTTTAATAATAAATTTTGTATTAAATTTTATTTGATAACTTTGGAAAAGTTTAAAGATTTAAAGGTTTAATTTAAAAATGTGTTGATTATTTATTGATTGCTAAATCTTATATTTTAATTTAAGTAAGGTTAATGGTTAAGATTTAGTAATCAATTAAAGTAAGAATTTTCTTAAGTGTTTAGAGTGTTGATTTAATTAAAGATAGTTAAATTGAAAAGGAAATTTAGATAATTAAATTATTTTAATTATCAAGTGTTATTAGTAAATAATTGATTTAATTAAGATAATAGTTTCTTAATTAAGAACCTTTAATATGGTAAGTTAAGAATCATTTAATTAAAATGATTAAGTTAAATTAATAATTAATTAATTAATTAATTAATTTGTGATTAATTAAGAAAATCATTTATAAATTAATTAAGTATAATTAATTAATGAAGTAATTAAGGAATAATTTCTGAATGTAATTAAGTAAAGGTAGATTATTTAATAAAGTAATTAGAGGATAATTATTTTATGAAAGTAATTAAATAAGAAGTGATTAAGATTAATTACCTAGTGTTATTAATTAAATAATTTATTTAATTAAAGGATTAAGGATAATTAATAAGGTAATTAATTATTTGTTAAGGTAATTAATTAAAGGTAATTAATTAAGGAAGATAATTAATTAGAGTTAATTACTGGTTAAGTTTAATCAAAGGTGATTAATAAATTATGGTTTAATTAAAGGTTAATTACTTAATGTAATTAATAAATAATTAAAGATGTAATTAGAGATCATTAGTTTATAATTAATTAATGATGTAATTAAGAGTTGATTAATTAAGATTAATTAATCAAATGATAACTAATTAATTGTAATTAATTAAGGATTAAAGTAATTGATTATAATTAATTAATTAATGAAGTAATTAAAGGTTAATTACTGTATTTGGGTAAAGATAATTAATTTGTGAAATTAATTAAAGATAATTACTTAAATGTAATTAAAGAATGATTAATCAAGGTGGTTAATTAAAGTGGATAATTAGAGAAAGATTAATTAATTTATTTGTAATTAATTAATGATTATATAAGTAAGATTTATAATGATAAGTAATTAATTTAATTTATTTTAAATTAATTAAGAGGTGAAGTAATTAATTTAATTCACTTTAAATTAATTAAAGATAGAGATAGTTAATTTAATTCATTTTAAATTAATTATGTTGTGATTAAGTAAATCATTGCTTATGTATGAATGGATGACATGGATTGTCTTGAATGGATGTAATCTCTGAAATGAGATAAGTAATGTTGTGTGGTATGAATGCTTGGTTGCATTATGATGGTAATATAGATTAACTATTGTGATGTTGATATGGATTACCTATTTGGTTATGAATCATCTGTTTAAGTGATAATGTGATTATCAATTGTGACTTGTGAATTATCTATCTGTATAGATAAGTTAATTGTTTAAACCTTTAAACAACTTGGCCTTAAAAGATACGTTTTGGATTTCGATGAGACCGGGATCGGGTTTCCGTATACCGGAATTCCAGGTCTGGAGACCCGAATACCACATCGATCCAAATTAACGATAGGTCGTGAATCTCAAGTGAAGATGAAGATTCAGAGTGCAAGGATTATTGTCGTTAACTCTGAGGGTGATTCCAAAACGAGTGTAACGAGATAATGCCTTCGGTTTCGTTCGAACCCGGAACGAACTTGTATGGATTGAATGCTTTCAGCACATCGTCAGGCGGACGATGAGCATTCTAAGTGATATGATCTGATTAAAGGTAATCGTAACCTCAAGCCTCGTCAACCGGGAATGGCTAAAACAGGGGAGGTGCAGCAAGGCTTCGTGGGTAGCACCCACTGAGAACAAGATAGATCCCTGTCTAGAGGTCCCTTTTCTTTTATTCGGCTTAGTGTGTGGTTGGTCGCGCCAACTACGGGATTATCTTGTTCGGGATTATCCAGTAAGGGATGGTTCCGGCTTTGTGTTGCAGGGGAGCAGGCGTACTCCTCGGTACGGTGATCTAGGCCACGTACTGTGACGGGCGGTACCCCAGTAGCCCTGCCATTGTATGGAATCCAAACTCCAATAAGTGCCGTACGTATTAGTTGTGCCCAACTATGTTGGAATGTGAGATGTAAGCATTTCAGCTATTTCTGTATTTTACTTGAAAACCCTAGACCCTATTATAATATAACTGGATTTCCTATCAAATGTTTTGGTTAGCGTAAGGTAAAAACTTTTCCATGTTTATGTGTGGGAAGTCTTACGTGATACCTTTGTTTTCAAAAGGTTTTGAAGTTAAACAATTTTAACCCGTTTACTCACACCAGACCCATGTCTGACCCAAGTGTTTATTTCTGTTTTATAAACTCTTGGGTACTCAAATTTTTACGAGTAGCCAAGGGATTCAGGTTTAGCTTTGACGAATATTCTGGAGGAGCAATGGAGCAGGAGGCTTCGGCGTTCGTAGATATAGTATTCCGCTGTGTTGATATCTGTGATAGTGTGTGTATTGTATTGAGTTGTAATAACTAGACAGATGTTTATAACTGTCTAGTATGTAATGTGTATCTGTGTAACTCTGATAATTGTTGTGTACTATGTAATAGTTTATGTTATTAATATAATTTATTCATTCCGCTGTGAGATCGTTGTTGTTGTTTCTGTCTTTCTTCTCTTCTTTCTCTTTTCTATCCCTTTCTTTCTTCATAATGATGCGACTTTCTGGTCATAGGAAGTCGGGTCGTTACAGATCTGGTTATCTTCTTATGTTGATTAATGTATACCTTCTTATGGAAACTCGATTCATTCCTTCTTCACATCTTTCTTTCGGACGTTGACAAATATATTGCCTTATAATATTTAATTACTACCAAACATGTGATTTGTTATTTCTATAAATGTCGATTATCCGTAATAAATTGTTATAATTTTAACGGACAATTTTTAAAGATGTTTATTTATTCATTCTAATTTTACCTATTATGCCTTTCTTATCTCTCCATAATTAGTCCATTTATATCTCTATTAAATTCTTATAACTCCCTATTTACTCCACATTATTGTCTTATTAATCTTAAAGTTACAACCTCTTCCATTTACATTTTCTATCCATATTATTTGTTAGACGATTTATGTAAATGTTCTAATTACATCTAATGTGAACATTAATGGGTATTATGCTTATAGAGTCCATAATTAGAAGTCTAGGTCAACAAAGGAGTCAAGTACCATTTATTTTTTGAGTTACTTCCATATATCATGCTCATGCCCTTCTTAGTCCACTCCTTACGATGCAACCTCCGGCATGTTGGTAATCGGAGCAAGAGTATAAATTTAACTATATTATTTTTTTCCAACTCATAGTTGCTTCATCCATTCTTTTGGAATATGGTTGCAACTACCTCTATAGTTGGAATTTATAGAGTTAGACATATCTTCAAAATAAGTATATATAGTAGAGTTTTTATACTTTTCAAAAATAACAAATACATCACTCGTACGTATACTTTTCCCCGTTGATCAGGTAATTAGGCTCTAATATTAAATGTAATGACCTACCCTGAAACAAGCCTAAATCTCAATCTAGAAAAGACTCGTCGAAACATAGACTCATTCCAAAGCTAACTATTGGCTGATAAAAAGAAGAATATAGAGCTTTTTATCTATTCATTCAGAATTCACAGCTGAAGGATAAAATATAATAGAATAATTAGTACCCATTTTATTTCAAATCTCAAATGTCAGATTCAAAACCATAACATAATGTCAATAATAACCGTTGAACCATTTTGTTCAAAAATACATTTTTAACTTCAAATGGGTACATCAGAGAATAACATAAATAGATAAATAAGTTACGGCCTTAAGCTCCTCTCATCATCATCCCTATCTTGATCATCGTCTCCTTTCTTAACCTGTGTTGTAATGAGGAGGGAGTCAGAATAAAAATGTATGGTGAATAGAAAACCTTGAGCCTTTCTATATCAGTACTTGAGCAGCATAATTTAAATAAGGATATGTCTTTCACATTTTAAACTATATTCAAAACCATTTAATATTTCATACAAGGGAAAGAGGTGGGTCCTCAAACAACTACTTAATGCCTTCACTCGCCGAAGTAGGTTTTTCCATAATCAATAACCCATAACTTTCGTTATTAATATCTACCAACGCGAGAGATAGAACTCAAGCCACTTAATACCTTTAATGGAAAATAGGAAAACTCTTACCATTTAAGACCTAAATTGAGGTAGGTCCCCATCATTTAATACCTATTCCAAAGGCAAACTCCACATAGTTCTCTATCTAGCTGACACTGTATAGAAATCTCTTCGGATACTTAATACTTCAATTAAAGTAGACCGTTCTGAGATATCCTCAGTCGTGCCTAAACCCAATCCTGATCATTTAATACTTCATATAAGGGAAAGATGCGGACCCTCAAACAACCACTTAATACCTTCGATTCCTCCAAGCAGTTCCTTCGTATTATGACTCATACCCTACGGAGACATCTCATATTTTTTCGACTATTTGTAGGAGTTGGTAACTAGATTAGTTGGGCAGATTTATCCTATAGAATTGAGACTAACCGCACGTCATATGTAGTTACTTATTATAGGTGATATCTCATATCAGTCTCAAAGTCATACTACTGATTGCCAAATTAGCTAGGCAGACTTCTATGTACTTTTGACTGCCTCGCATCCCTATAGCTTAGTCATATTTCATCTCTAAGTGTATTATCACATATCTCACCATATTCATTATTTAGGCCTTTATAAGAAATCCATCTTATTTCGCCTAATTAATTGCTTTCCTAAGGGGGATTTAAATGGTAATTATAAACTTAATTAACTACACAATTAATACGTTACGATTGTACGTTATTTGCGCTAGTGCATGCGTGTCTGTATAAGAACACATTTATTACGCGTGTGGAGATTACGCCCTAAACTGACGTCCAAATGTCAAATCATCCAATGTTATACAAGTCTCGTTTCCACAATAGCATTAATAACATTTTTACCATAAATCCAATATTCTAAAGTCAAATCAATAGACTTGTTTCTTAGAATCCAATTCCAACTTATTTTATATTAAAACAATGGAATATAACAATAATAATGGAAACTTACAGTTTAATAGGTTTTACACTCTATTCAACTCCTTTTTACATAAAATTAGACAAAGGAATTTTTGTTCAATTTGTAGAAATAGGTAGTGTAAACTACGAGTAAGAATTTGTATCTTACACACCATTTCTAAATCAAATCCCTTGACCAATTCCAAAGAAAAAGGATAAGAAGTGGAATAGAAGATAAAACACATATATTGCAAAATCCACAAACTCCATTAGTTTAATACAAAACAATAAAGATTCCAACTTAAGAATTAACATTTCGTTTTGGGGGAATTTTCAGGATT
This sequence comes from Allium fistulosum, assembly GCA_030737815.1. NCBI lineage: Eukaryota > Viridiplantae > Streptophyta > Magnoliopsida > Asparagales > Amaryllidaceae > Allium > Allium fistulosum. Next base: position 1,170,370,019 of record CM060902.1, on the reverse strand, counting down.
TTTAATGTGATGTTTTCGTAATCCAAAACTCCCTAAGGCATATATTATATCCAAATTATACTATTCTATTACTAAAATAGAAAAACTAAGATTTCCACTAACAGAGGTCTTTAACTTTTTCTTCTTTTGGATTTGACACACCTTCAACGAATCATTTCTGGTCTCTTCCTTTTTATATATACAACAAGGGATTTGTATACAAGTTAAATTTAGAAAATAAGAGGTTTAAAGGAGAAGAGATTGAGAAAATAAATAAAAACAAAAATAGATATATAGGATTTCTTACCTGAAACCCTAATGGAGTTTCCTGAATCTATGAAGAGACGAACTGACAGAGTTTCGGTATGTTCCCAAAATATTGTGTGAATAAAAGTGAGGGGCTAGGCTCTTATTTATAGTTGTTGGAATGCACCAAAAAAGTTAAGATTTAAGTTGGTTTAAAATTGTAAAATCTAGTATGTTAAAATAAACTAAATCCTAGCCGCCACTTACAAGCAATGGTCGACCGCCACCTCCCACCTATCCACCAGTCATGGTCAAGGGGTCAACCACTTCCCCTATTGTAGGAACATTAAAATTATTGCCATTTGTTAATTTATTTTCTTCCTTAATTGATATTTAACGTTAATGTAATTTTTACATTTACTTAACCCCAAAGTATAATTACACTTAAATTTTGAATTTCAAATATGGGAATTAATTATTTATTTGAATTTCAATTCTATTTAAATTATTTAAAACCTAAAAACTTCAAACACCTGTAACTTCTTCATTTGAGCTCTATTTTCAGCATATTATATATGGAAACTAGTAGGAATTTCGCCACGAACGCAATATCATAACCTTCGTGGTCAAATTCCAACATTTGAAAATTTTTCATTTTACCCTTATCTTATTTAAATTAATTTATCTAAAGTATTTATTTATGGTTGATTTTACGGGATGTTAACATAGTAATATATGGATATGAATATTTGATCCATATACAATCACATATAAATGTTATATGGTAAACGATCACAGCTCGTAATGTACGAAACCTCAGTGAAATTAGTTCATTTGAAACAAGCAAGAAAACCATAGTATGAGACATGTATTCAATATGGTTGATTACAATAAAGATATTGTTGTGTTAAATGTAACAATAGAGCAAGAGCTACAAAATAGATCTAAGAATTCGATCACTGAAATGTCAGTTTGATCAATTTACGTTAAATGCAGCTTATTTGATATATTTAAATGTTGTAGCAACCCGCTTTTTCGACCTAAGTTAGCACTTAATATATCCACGGTATTCAAATGTCGAGTATCCAATTGCCGGAAAGGTACATTGTCAGGGTAAAATAAAAAGGAAAGGAACAGGGTAAACATAATCTCATAGTGGAACGATAACATATAATTTAACAAAGACATTAAAAGCTATCACTTTATGGTACATGGTATATCAAAGTTAAAAACAAACCTCATTAGCTGGATAGTTATAACTCCATGACATTATAATTGCAGCTAGGTATATATAATAATACAGAGGAATATAAAAATACTATGGCAGGTAAACATCCAGCTCTACTCAATGAGCTCCGTCTCCCACCAACGACAACTTGGAAAAACTCGGTCTAACCCGAGCATTAAAATAAAATAACACCCGGATTAGTCTGGAAAACCAGTGTGAGAAAACTCAAGAAATATGATGAACGTATAATTATATGTGGGACCACGCCGTTAAATATAGAACACTTTTTACCTCATAAGAACAACATCCATACATGGAAGAATGGAAACAAATTAGAACAAAATCCCAAACTTGAAAGAATGGGCACAAACAAGATCAAAATCCAAACTTAAAGAATTAACACAAATAATTAAACACAGAGAAGAGCACAAGATACTTCTCGATGCAATTAAGAAAGGATTACTCCAAGGTCTGAATCAAAAAATGAAGAATGAATTTATCCAACATGACTAGGAGGGTGCATCCCTCTACACCAAAAGTATACCTCTAGAAAAAATATATTTGAGAGCCCACACCAAACATGTATCACTCTCGGGAACTTCCAAGCTAGACCCCTGCTAACAACATTCGAGAATCGGAATATATCCATATCACTGCATGCATGCAACTAAAACCTCTCTAGATAAAGGTGAATGTACCTAATGGTTGCGACCCACATAGCTTGGCTCCTACTCGCTCTTTGGTTTTAATTATCTCCGATGTTGGATGCCAATGCTCAGAACGATCTACAAATTTTCTTAGATTAATGAAACAAAAAGAAGGATATTAATGCTCCAAATGAGCAATAAATCGTCTTGAATCGACGAAGCATAAAGACAGATATCAAAATCGATAGTCAGTGAATCAAATATCGGGAATAACAAAAATGATCACATATGGAAATTAAAATCTCATGTACTTATCACAACTCATCAATCTCAAACTAGTACTACCCAGGGAAACAATGATGCCAAACAAGTTAGGCAGTGTAGCTTCCTACCTTGATTCGACAGGCATTCTTAACTTTAAAAATAGCAAGATTTCCCTCAACATTTAGTGCTAAGCATATGCCTACATCCTTTCCATATAAGTAATATCACTTATAGAAATTAAATCTCTTACACTTATCATCACTTGTCGATCCTAAACCAAGCCACTGTCTCGGGATTAACAATGAGCCGGACAAGTTAGGGCAGTGTTGCTTCCTACCTTGCCTCGACTTACATTCTTAAATTTAAAGATAACAGGGGTATCCTCAACATTTAGTGCTAAGTGTAAGACTAAATATTTTCTATAAATGAATTAAAATTTTAAAATATTCGACTCATGCTTGTGCTTGATTTTCACATCACAAATATCTATAAAATACTCTTTAAATTATTCGTTTAAGGAGCTAATTATATTTCTAAGTGAATTAAAAAGAATGGTAAAAAAACAAATGTCATTAAAACATTGTTTACTATAAAACCAAAACCAATTACATTTAGCTTTATCTTTAAAACAATCTTTTTAAAGACTATTTTCATTTATAAAATATCATTTACAAGTCAACTTATTTTTGTAAACAAACTCCTCCAAAGGTTTAAGAATATCAACACTTATTAAGTCAAGAAATAAATTTTCTTAATAATTTTACAAAATCATTTATTATAACAGAAGTGTTATAATCCATGAATTGTTTTCTTAATTCTCGAAAAACATTTATTACAACAATGGTGTTGTAATCCATGCTTCATTTTCACTTTCAATAAACTCAAAATTACTTGAAATATAGTTTTTAAAACATTCATTTCAAATATTACTTAAAATGAAAATCTCAAATCTAAAATATATTAAAAACTCAAAACCATTTCCTTCCCTTATTTCGAAATAGAACTTCTTCTTCGATAATATATATTAAATCATTTAAAATATATATAAATTTCAAACCACTTTAAAAAAATTAAATATATTGTTAGGAAATCTCACTAAAAGGATTGAAGAAGAAAAATCAAGTTCAAAACCATTTTATAAAAGTTGGAAATAGTGATGCTAAAGTGCCGCTAAAAGAGAAGGGAAAATTCCTTTAAATCGGTTCTTTTCAATATGGAATTTCTCCACATTTTTACAAAGTAAAAATACTATATTTTATTTTTAGGACAACATACTATGAGTCTAGTATGTATTCACAAAAATTTAGAAAATTTTGAAGTAAAAAAAGCCCGACTGAAAGCTGTTTTAAAACAGGACTTTCAAACTGCAATAACGCAACCAAATCCTTTCTAACTTTTAAAATCTTTTGAGTTAAGTTTTATAATCTTTTCCAAGCCATCAAAACCTAGTTCAAACAACATTTTAAAAGCGCAAGCAAAAGCATGACAAAAAATTTAATGATACGAACACAAGCACAAAAGCAACAAACAAAAGATTAAAAAAGGAGATTTCATAAGTGTTGGTATAGCGATAACCGCTATAACGACATTTTCAAAAACAACACATATATTTCAATCAAACTTCAATATAAGCAACATAAGCATAAACCTAAATCAATATTGATGAGAATCCCTTTAGGGTCTCTCTACAAAAGTCCCATGTAAATCTCATATATGTATGTTCTTTGAATTGTTCTATAGCAACCTATTCGCTCTAAATACACTTCGATTTCATCGTGCTTTTGTCCCCTGCAAAAAATGGTTATTTATGACATCCGCTACCAAGTGGAAACAATAAACAATATAAATAACCCAAAGTGAATCTTTTTTAAAGGGTTATTCAAAGTGAGAAATCTCACTTTCAAGCTCGCCAAAAATCTTCCAAAATGCTACCACTATATCCTACGACCCAACAACCAACACAACCTCACACCACCACCTTGCATGCTTGGCTAAAACCTTCCCCAGTCACCCACATGCTTGCGGCCAAACCTAAAGAAAGCCCAAAAAGCACGCGACCAAGTTTGGTCTAAGAGAAAATGCTCCAAAACATGCAACTTTGAGAGGGTGATAATGTTATCAATATTATTTCAAGCTTATGCAAGAACATAGAGGAGAAAAAAGTGAGTTTTAAAGAGTTTAAAGTTAAGAAAAGACATGGAGAGAAGAAATGGAAGAAGAGCAAAAGAAGAAGAAGGTATTGTAAAAGAGAAAGTGGAAATGAGAAGGCTCTTTTATAGAAGTTTTGAAAAATTTACAAATTACCACATTACCCCTTTGCCAAATTACCCTTCCATCCCTCCATCCATGTGCTACTCCATGCGATCAATGTACTGCACATCATACAAAAATAGCAAAAGATTAGCAAAAGTCTTCCTCTTTAATTATCTTCATTAACCACTAATTATTATTTAGTAAAATATGTTTTCTTATTTGAAATATGCGTACACAACAAATACAATTGTGTGTGTACAACAATGTTGCAGCAATTTGTAAAAAGTCGTGTTGCTCAAATTTTTCGCAAAAGTTTAATAGGGCACGTTTCGGCTGCCCAAAGAGACATAGACGCATCAGCCAAGCTAATCCAGGCTTCCTTGGGAACCGACCAACCCAAGGGCTGACCAATTTATATGCTCGAGTTCGTCTCACATAAGGATTGAAAACCGACCAGAGTGGCTTTAAGAAGATAGAATAGTTAGAACGACAAAGAAAAGCATACCTACTAAAGTCCTACCACCTTGGAAAAGCGCTAATACAGCTGCCCTGCCACCAAATGTTCCCATTATTTAACGATAAATTTTCTATCGGTTTAGAAAACTGCCGATAAATTTCAAATTAAAATAACCGCAAGCGCATGGTGTACGATTGTAGCACGTATGCGAGTATGGGACGATCCACAGGGAATTGTTTAGATTTTGAAATTCTATTCAATCAAATTAAACCAAAATCAAGGGATTGTTAACTAACTAAAAAAAGTAAAAAAAAACTAAAACTAAGGAGAATAAAAATATGAGATTAAACAGCAATTTAAAGGCAAATCCCCTCTCATGATCACATAAATCAACATAATGAAATTATAATCTCTTTTTGGTCATTTGTGAGTTTAGTTGAAGCATTTATCATAAGCATGGCCTAATTGTGTTATTAATTAACACACTTAAACCATCAAACTTTAATGCACCCTCTAACCCACTTACTAACTTAAATGAAAATGATATGAAATTAAAAGTAGAATCTATTTTAAGAATGGCTTATTAACTATTGAATTAGAAACATAAACCATTAAATTTTTGATTCTAAATCCACTTCCACTACCATGATCACATGTAGATGAAGAGGTAATTAGTGATTCATATGACTAAGCATAGCCTATTTTTTTTGAACAACATAAGCTATCAAACTCAATATTAAACACAAAATCACACAAACATCTAACTTTCCATTAAGCACAAAAGAGACATAAATGAAAAATTATGTTTCATCTAAATGATTCAAGAGAGCTTCATTACCCCTAAATTGAAGGGGCTTAGCCTCTCATATTTGTTATAATATCAACAAATGTAGCTTGCAACATGAAACAAAAAGAAGAGGAAAAAGAGCTAAATGAACAAGAAATAAAACTAATCTACTTGCAATAAAATCAAACTACACTACTAGCATGAAAGGAAGTAAACAAGAAAAGAAAAGAGCAATGTATTAAAGTTGCATAAAAAAAATAAATTACATGAAAGAAATGGCTAAGTAGCCATGAAAAGAAAAGAGAAGCTTTCTTTTATTTCTAAGCTAAAAACTAACTAAGAGGAAGAGGGTTACATGAAGCATAAGGGTTATTTATACAAGTTTAAAACCCTAATTCACTTTTTTGGGGAATGCCCAAAATACCCCCTTTGGAAGTGTGGTGACCAAGTAATCATTAGCATCATATAATCATCCATTAAGTGTGCATGAAGATTTAATGGCCTTTTAGCATGTGCATTAGCTATTAAGTGTACATTAAGGTAGGTGGGTAAGTGGGGTCCTTCATGATCATCACTTTGAATTATTTCCATCTCCATTCCTTTGTATTCACTCTTGTGCATGCATATCCTCATGAAGCCACTTGTAAAATTCAGTAATATTCCTACAAAACAACATAGAAAATTCCAAGTAAATTTTCACAAATCAATAAATGCACAAAAACGACTATTTTGCCCCTATATGAAGATGAATATGTGACCATTTGGAAATAATTTGAATTTTGGTTTAAACAAGTAAAAACACCCAATATGATCATTTATTTAATTTAAATAGATTAAATATGGTGGTAAAAATATGCACATTTACGTGCACATCAAATACCCCCACACTTATCTTTTTATTCATCCTCGAATAAAGAAAAACTAAGGTAAATCCGTTTTCGTAGGGAGCACGATTGCATTGAGCGTATGCAACAAGCCGTTAAACCTCTGGGTGTCCCCAGTAGGACGAGTGTTGTTTCGTAATGGTTTTCAGCGGATACTACCCACAAAATCCAAATGTAGGATGAAAATATTTACAAAACGCAAGATTTACTTACAAAGAGATGAATGCGAGTTTTTGGAAATATTTACAAATGAAAGATTTACTTTTAAATAGACACAAATAAGTTAAACATAAGTTTTGGTCATTATCTTTAAAATTTAAGTCATTTACTCGTCAAAATTTCCAACAAAAATCAAGTTATCATAACAAATAGACAATAGTTTAACTCGTTGTTTCTGTTGATAACAAAGTGTAACCATGAAATAGATCCTTAGTTGATTATCAAAGTTTATCAAAGTGGTATTTTTATTTCTTTTCAATAGCAAGTCAAATCAAACAAGTTAAAATAGTGCTTGGATTTCATTTGCTTACTCTCTCTATTTTTTTGAAAATTTATTGATATTTACAATATTTACATATGCCTAAATCAGATAAACCGAGGCTAGATATATTGCCCGTGCACTGCCTTTCGGACTTATGTGAGGGGAATACAGAGCGTGGCGAGTGAACACACAAGTGTGAACACTTATTGACTGTAGCCATTATTAGTAAAATAATTTTTATATACACACACCTAACTCGGATAAACTGAGGTCAGATATAACGATCATGCACTGCCTGTCGGGCTTACGTGAGAAGGGTACATAGCATGGCGAGTGAACACATGACTCTAGGTGTTTATTAAAAAATATACATATATACAAGAAATATTTTTTTTCTTTTTTTAGAAGATAGAGTTTCGCACTATCATTTTAGCACCATTTAAGTTAGAAGACAAAAAATGTTATATCTTTACTTTAAATCAACCACTTTTTAAAACAAAGATTTTTAATTAGGATGTATTTCATAATTAACACATATGAATCTTCCTATATACTAGTTAAACCATTGTTATTTGTAATCAAACTTCATTTTTATTTTTGTTAAGACAAATAAATTTTCAAAAATTTCAATTTAATAAGCCAAAACCATATATTTATCCTATAGTGTTTCTTTAAAAATAAATCAAAAAAGATTAAATAAAATTGTTTTTTTTGAGATTTTTTTTAGAAAGAAAGAAAACGTAAAAATAAACCATGAAAAATCGAGAATGATGACGAGTCTCCCCCCACACTTGATTTTAACTGTGTCCCCACAGTCAACTCAAGTGGAAGGAGAAAAATAAAATAAAAATAAAAAGATGGCCTATATTTACATAAAAACGAATGGTATTTACACGAGATTAGAAAGTATATCGTCAAAAAGTAAATGAAACAGTCTTGCAAAGACCGATTCATTTGTCTCATCAAGTATGCAAGACGCAGCTTAAGCTCGAAAAACCAAACCGTAAATGATTTCAAAGTTGAATGTTGATTTGGGAATACGAATGTCGTTTTATTAAAAATCGTATGAGTTGTTTTATTTTCGATGATTTTTGGGGTAGATATAACGATTGATTGAAGTTCACGTTTATTTTCACCGAATTGAAATTCAAACTCATCATTGAATTTTTTTTCGAAATTATCGATTTCAAAATCAAAATGGTGTTTTAAATCTTCCCCTTCAGAATTCGAGAACTCGTTTTCAAAAAGTCCAAAGAAATTGTGTTCGTTAAATTCAACTTCCTTTGTTGGATTATCAACTACTTCATTTCGTATATCATTTTCAAAATCCAAAGTTGTTGTATTCGAATTTTCAAAATCGAGAAAAGGAAGATCAAAATTTAAATCGAGTTTCTCACCCTCAAAAGAATTGAAATCCAACTCAATTACCGTGTTTTCAACAACTTCATTAAGATTATCATTTTCTGTTTCAAAAGTTGATGTTTGAAAATCTTCGATTTGGGTAAAAGATGGATTATCATTTGACTCATCACATGTTGGGATTTGGTTTTGTTTCTCATGTTGTTTCATATATGTTTCGAACAATAAATCCATGTGATCATTGTAAATTTCGTCCATTTGTTCAACAAAATCCAATTTATAGTTATTAACTTGAGAATTTTCGATTTGGATTTGTTGAGAACAAAATTTTTCACTCGTATCGTAGTCGAGATTATTACCATTGCCAAAATTATTTGAAAAGTGGATCACATTTTCATTTTGATTTTGAAATTCATTTTGGAGTTCAAAATTGAATTGGCATGGGTTATAATCGAAATCATTTGAATTTTGAATTGAACCCAAATTTTGAAATCCTTGACTCGAATTATTACACAAATATGAATTACACAAATCATTTATACTTTAATTTTGTTGTGTAGAGAATTCAAGTAAAGATGAAATGCTATTTTCAAGATTTGAGGGTTGCTCGTTATTTTGAAAACTTTGTGGTGCAAAATCCGAATCGTTTGAATAATATTTGTTGTTAAATATCCATACGAGTTTGATGTGAAACTATATGGAATATATTGATTTTCATAACTATTGTAAAATTCATATGAGTAGGGAAATTGAGACATTTTCAAGAATGTTTTTTTTATAGAGGAAAAATATTTACAAATAGAATTTATTTTTCAAAAGGGAAATTGATTTTTGTTTTGCGTTTTTTTTTCAATTTTTTATCTTTGTTTTTGAAAAGATTTTATATTTTTTTTTTGGATTTTTGTTTTTCTAAAAATAAAACTAATTAATTTTTTTTTGGACTTTTGATTTTGATTAAAAAAAATTCAAACGAAAAGGATTTAAAGATTTGTAAGGAAAAGGAAAAGGAATATTTACAATTTTTTTTATTTTGGGTTTTGAAAATTTTTGTTTTTGATTTTTTTTAAATATGCATGAACTAATGCAACTAAATAATGCAAGATTAATTACAAATGTTCTAACCCAACCCAAAATTGTATAATCACACTTTGTCTTAAATCAACAAGATAGTTCTCAGCCACGTAACGGACAGGGGTTATCGGTGCACCACGAATCACCGTAGCAATGTAGCCGAAGGTTTAAGTACCTTTAAAGAATCAATTCAGTATAATATTTACGAATCACCGTAATATTTATAACTGATTATTGCTCTGCTGTAGCCTAGACACCAAGAAAGTAAATTGTTCAAAGAAGACAAATTGTCAATATACAATTAAGCGTTATCAATTTCTAACCGTTATAATTAAAATTCTAGAATGAAATGCAAAGCTGAAACTAAATGTGTATTAACAATGCAACTACAATGAAATTTGTTTTTGAATTTTTTTTGTTTTTTTTAAATATAAACAACCAATAATGCAAAACAACTAAAAACAATAGAGGAAAGCACAATACTAGAGTGTGCAGAATTATTGAGCAATTATTTTAAAGCAGCAAATTTTTTTATAAGCTAGCAATTTATTTGGCAAGCAGAGCGGCAATTTTTAGCAAGCTATTCTTCCTTTATTTCCTGCTTTGGCAACCTGAAAATTAAAACAAGGTATATATATATATATATATATATTATGATAAGAAAATAATAAAAATGGAAAATGATAAGAAAATAGTAAAAATCGAAGGTAATTAAAAACTCAAACTCCTTTTTTTAAGAGAAAGAAACTAAGAAAATAATTTGAAACCAAAACAAACAACTTGCCAAAACCAAAATCACTAAATAATAAAACCTAAAACAAGTTGTTTTGTTTTGTTTTTGTTTTTGTTTTTGTTTTTTTTTCGTGATAGAACAAAAACAAAAGCTAAATGAATTTACCCTAAAATAAAAACAAGGTTTTTTTTAAAGACTTGAACAAATAACACAATAAACTAAACAAAAGAAAGGAAAAATATATATTAATAATATAATAACTCGGCCCATTTGAACTGAAGCCCCCCTCTCTATATTTTTGTCTCTTTAGGTTATCTGATAAAAGAATAGAGTATCGATTCTCAATCTATTACTAAACGTAATTTCCCAAATCAATTTCCGCGATTCAACCTGTTAATTTCAAAACCAAAATTCCACAAACAATTTCTGCGATTGCTCTAGGCGATATTGACTTGGGAATGGTTGTTGCTTGGTTGCGAAGTGGTTTCGGCTCTAGCGATTGTCGAGTAAGGTGAAGGCGAAGTCGCGGATGGATCAGAGCTGGATTTAGGTTCCGTGTGAATTCGTGGATCAAGGCGGTGACAAGCAGCAAGTTTCAGTTGAATTGTGGATGGAAATGAAGGCTTCAGGTGATGTGGATATAGTTTGGTTGAGGAGTTTGTCGTTGTTAGTGCTATGGTCGATTTTATGGTCTGAAGTGGATCTTGAATGGTTTGCCGAAGTGTTTATTTAGCAGTGTACTCAAGCAGTTGTATATGAGGTGAAAGATGTTTGTATATGAGTGTTTATGTGAGGAAGCAATAGTTGGTGGCGAAGAAGTCAGATGGCTACTGGCAGGGAGGGTAGTTGATTGTTGTGGTGAGCAAGGGGGAAGAAAGGCCGTGGAGAAGGAACCAGTGCACTATGTAGTTGGTTCAGGAAAGATGTTTGAAGTGGTGAAACGGTTTTGTTGAATGGTGAAGTTGTTTGAAGTGCAGTTTGAAGTGGTTATAAGGCAGGCAGCAATTCAGTTGTGGATGGTCGAATTGGTGATGCGCACTGCAATGGTGAAGTGGTAGGGTGAATAGAACAGTGTGGTTATCTGAAACGTGGTAGATGGATGTTGGCTGCTGACGGCACAGTGATTGATGAAGTTCCATGTTGGTTGGCACAGTAAAGCAGAGAGGTATATGGTGGAGATATAAGGGATTGACAGTGTACTGCAGTAAGTATGAAAGTTTTTTTTATGTTTGGTATGCAGAAATCATGGTAATGAAGTGGTGATGTTTTGTATTGTTCAGGGTACGTGTGCAGTTCTCTATTGTAGTGGAGGTTGTGGTTGACTGTAGTGGGTGTTGTAGATGCTATGGCAGAGGAAGCTCGGTCAGGGAAGTTGTAATGTGGGGTTGCAGTTTGAAATGTATGTAAGAAGATGGTTGAAGCAAGTTCAGTGGTGCAGAGATGTATGTGATGCTTGGTAGAGGATAAGTTGAAGTGTAGTGGATATGGGAGATTTGGGAGGCGACTAGAAGTTGGTTAGCAGTAGCAAGGTTGGTGGTTGAGATGTGGTAGTAGTGAATGAATACGCGATGCTGTGGAGCAGCAGTTTTGAGGAGGATGCACTGGATGAAGTGGAGGTTGTGTAGTTTGATGTAAAGGTTTATATTGAAGGTTAGGATGTGAATGTTGACAGAGAGGAGGTTATATGTGAAGTATGTATATGTGACAGTTTGTTAATAGGGTAGTGTGAGCAAGAGCAACAGGCAAAAAGTAGTGTGACAGTTTATCACAATTATGTTGTATGATGTGGAGGAGATGGTCAGTGTGGTTCTGCTGACAGTGAATTGGCAGCAATAAGTTTGGTTAGTGATGTGGAGATGTAGGAAGGCAGCAACGATTTGATGGTGTGTTGTTGTCGATTATGGCAATGGAACAGTGGTAATGGATGATGTGTTGTATTGCAATGTATTGAGGAGTTGTTTGTAGAGTATGGTGAAGTTGAAGTGGTTTGTTATAGGCAAGTCAGGATGGTGGTGATATAGGTACTGTGCAGTGGAGAGGAGTTTGAAACTGTGGTTTCAGGTGGTTGGAGAATGTGCACTGTGTGCAGTCTTGCAATGCAGTAGGCAGGGGGGTTCAGGGGAATGGAAAAGTGAAGTCTTGTGGTAAGTTGAGTTGTTATGATAGGTTGTTTGAGAAGTATTTGTATGGAGAATGGCAGACAGTGTTGAACAGGGGTGATGTGGGGGCAAGGGCAAAAACAGTGAACAGTGCACAATGTCAATTTTTTTTTGTAACGACCCGTAATTTTCGATAATTAAAAGTAGTTAATTCAATAAAGTTTTGTGATTTAATGTTGGAAGAAATAAAAAAATTTGTGGTTTAATAATAAGAATGTAATTGGAATAAAATGTGATAGTATTAATTTAAGGTAATTTATAATTGCTTTGAATGTAATTCTAATTAATTAAAGTGATTAAAAAGTTATGATTGGTTATAGATTGTAAATATATTGTAATAATGTGTGTATTAATTGATAATTGAATTAAAAGAGCAATTGATAATTTAAATGTTGATTAATTAATGAAATTATGTGTAATAAATTGAAATTTGATAGAATTAGTATAGTGTAAGTTGTTATAACATTTGTTTAAAAATAATAAACTTACGAATATTATTAAATGTGAAAATGGTGACAATTGTTAATTGTTACCAATTTATTTAATTAATTATAATTAAATGAAATTATAATGTTACTTTATAATGAGTTAAGGCAATAATTGTAAAAGGTAAATGCAATAAAATGTATCGAAATGTTAATTATGTTCACAAGACAATAATTGATGTAATAAAAAGAAGTGGAATAAGGATAAATTGACTTATTGGGATCTTAAATTATAATAAAATTGACAAATTCAATGTAATTGAAATATTGCAACTAATATGGTAAAAGATGATGATGGTAGAATATTAGTGTAATAAGGTATAAAGAAATGCTAACTAGGTCTATAAAGTAATAATTGATTGAATTCAAAGACGGAATCAAATTAAATCAAATTATTGTATTTAAATTTTTAATAAATTGAATTTAATTACAGTGGAAATTGAAACACTGTAATAAGTGCAATATTTAACACTGAAATTTTATGTAAACTTGTCTAAATTAGGATAAATGTCTAGGTAATCAAAAAGGATGAAATTTGTTAGTTTATAAATTTGAATTGAAAAGCTGATTTAATTAATTGAATAATAATTTATTTAATTAACGTGAAAATAGCCATTTTGACCACTGTCTTGGATTTCGATGAAACCTGTTTCATCGGATCCGTAACGGTGAATTATTGTAGGATTTCAAGTTTCGTAGTGATCAGACTTGTCGTTTGATCGTACGGTCTCGTAACGCGCAGAAATCAATTTAATTAAATTTAATTGAAATCAATTTGAAATAAGCTGATTTTATGCTGACTTCTTTATACGGTGGAATTAGGACTTGAAACCTATTCAATTGACTTTAAAATTATCGAAAACATATATTTTGATATATGGGACGACCCAGTTTCATTTCGGAAGCGAAACGGGCTTTTCGGGTCGTATTTTTAGTTTCAAATCTATTCGGGTATTATTCATTTTTTATCGGGCTTCATTAGTATATAATAGTTCTATCCAAACCCTAGTAGCCTTTTTATTCCTCATTACTGTACGTACAATTTCATTTGTCTACTTCTCCTTCTCAATGGCAGAAATAGATTCAATCTCAAAACCCTATTTCAATTTCAAATACAATTTCAAAATTCAAACTCCTCAAAATATATCATATTATATATCAATTCGAAGCTGTTGACGAGCGTAATTCACTGGTGTGATTCGTTTTTCAATCGAATTCACCGTTTGCCCAGAATTCGAGGAACCATTCTCGGCCGTTCATCGTGCGTCGATCAACTTCCACCGATCGTCGAATCGCGGGTACCGTGTTGTGGAGAGTGTTGAGGGGAGTTCATCTAGGTCGTCGCATGGCGTTTCAACGGCTTGATCATCGTGCACAATTCGTTAGGGTTTGAAATCATAGCGGCGACTTTCTTTATTTGATCGACGTTCGGCGCGTGGGGGTGTCGCTCGAGCTCGGAGAACTCGGCCGGAGGGGGGCGCGGCGTTCTGGTGAGTGGCGCATGGCCGTTGATGGCATGGGCGTGGGGATTTCTGGCGGCTGAGTGAATCGCGTACGCGATTTACTGTGCGAGCATTAGGGTTTCGAGCAAGTGATATGGATGTGGGTTATATTTATTTTAATTTTAAAATCGTTTAACTTCTAATGATATAACTTTCACGTACGAGGTCCAATTCATGTGCGGTTTGTTCCGCTATGATCGTATTGAAATTCCGGACATTATGGAACTGTTTTGGACAAATTCTGAGAGTGTTTGAATTTTGGGCCTAAATTGGACTTTAATTCGATTTGAAATCGAATGTGAGTGTTTTGACCCACTCACAACTACTAGACTATCTTATGTTAGTTAAATTAAATTTATGATGTGAATAGAAATTAATTGATCGATGTTTCGTATGTTAAAATTGTCATTCTAGTTAAATTGGACGTTTATTGCATTTAATCATCATTTAATTTAATATTGAATTTAATTGTCAAATTTAATGCCTGTTAATGATAATCAGTTAATTATTGATGTTTATTGGTTGATTTGGATGATGATTGTGATGTATGTTTGATTGTTGATATTGGATGACTGGATGTTGTATTTTTATGTTGTTATAACACTGCAAGTTCCCTATGGGTTGAAATGATACATACCCGAATGATCTATAGATTAGGGAAAAGCTGTTATGGGTTGAAATGATAGACTCGAGCAATTTTATGGATTTTTATTTAATTCAGGATTGCGGTTTGAAATGATATATAACCGTAAAAATTTTAAATTGCCGATTGAAATGATAAATATCCGTATAACTTGACCATAGGGTAGAAAATTATATACGGACACCGGATTAGTTAAATTAAATGATTTTTAATTCCTTAAATTTTGAATTTAGTTAACTGGCATTTTGAAATATAAATTTATTTATATAAACTTAATTATTTTGATAATCCAAGTGGTAAAGGTTGAGATTGGAATTGATTTAATGAATTGTTGAAAGGATTTAAATTAGAATTTCAAAGTTGAAGTGTCGAATATAAATGAATTTATCGGAATTGAGTTATTGAAAATGTTTGGATATAACTTTGAAATCTATTTTAAACTAATTTAAACTATTTTAATCGATTTTAAACTATTTTAATTTTAATCTATTATAACATATTTAATCCAATTTGATCTATTTTACCTATCTTAAACTAATTAAATTTATTTAATCTACTTTAAATCTATTTAATATAATTTAAATCTATTTAATCTATTTTAAATTTATTTAATCTATTTAAAATCTATTTAATATAATTTAAAAATCTATTTAAACCATTTTAAATCTAATTAAATCCTATTCAAATCCATTTAAACTATGTTTTACTATTTAATCTATTTTAGTCTATTAAACTATTTTTAAACTGTTAAAACTATTTTTGACCATCTAAACTATTTTCTAAAATTTCAGACCGTGAAAAGTTGAAGTATTTATATTTAAATCCTTGATGATGATACAACCTAAGTTGGATTTGGAATTGATACCTTTTCGTGAAATGACATATTTGAGTAAATATAGTGGTTTTGGAACGAGGATTTAATTAACCTATCTTATCGATAAATTCAAAAGTGAATATGATTTCGAAAGAAATATGATTTGAAATCGAATATGATATTTTGATATCAATTGTGGATTGGATTTTTGAAATGTAAAAGAACCATCCGGTGTGCAATAAACATTTGGTTGTTAAAGAGATCGGGATTGGATATTGTCATACTCTCTGCCAATACCGAAAACCACTTTAACAACTGTGTACGTGGAGGAGATTCCAGAAATGAAGTAGGATGGTTTGGAAAACGATTCTGTATGAGGTATTGACATGACCATGACTCCCGTGAGTCAGCTTAGATGTGACTAAAATAGGAGCTATACCTAGGCCAAGTGAGGTCATTCCTCCGATCGGACATGCTTCTTCGATATCTTATTATGACTTTGTGATGATTTGGTGTCCACCCTTTGATTTTGATTATGGGAGTGTGTTTCGAGGTGGGCGATAGTAGCTGTTTGCACAAAAAATGGACAAACACCTCAAAGTTGTATGATTTAGCAGATCTTATGTTGTTCTTAGTGATTTTGGAGGTTTATGCAAATATATGAAAAACAGGGGCTAAACTGTAAAAAGACACGCAGATTTATAGTGGTTCAGCCAGAATGTGCCTACGTCCACTTTATATGTTATTTCTCTTCTTTTGTTGTGATTACAAGTACAAAGATTTGGTACAAGTAAAAGAAAGTGGTTTGAAAGTTCCTTCCGTGCTTGAGCTCTCAAACTTGTCCCCATTGTTGTACCCCTGCCCCTCTATTTATAGAGTGAGGTTGGGAGCAGGGGTCTTGGACGTATATAGCTGCTGGTGGGCCTGGGCTGATGCAATCTGGCCTGGCACATCTTGGTTCGGCATCCCATGGTTCGGTGGTAGGAGTGCGATGGTTTGGACCGGTAATGCTTGGTCCGGGGGTTTGGTTCGGTGAGGCCGGATGAAGGTTGGTCCGGTGGTTGGTTTGGTGAGGCCGGATGAGGGTTGGTCCGGTGGTTGGTTTGGTGAGGCCGGATGAGGGTTGGTCCGGTGGTTGGTTTGGATCGATGGGGTGACGCCGAATGGGTTTGTTCGGCAGTTGATTTGGATCGGTGGGGTGACGCCGAATGGGTTTGTTCGGCAGTTGATTTGGAAGCATGTGGAAAGAAGGTGATTCGGTATTGGGATGGAGTGGTTATGAATGCTATTCGGTTAGGTGTTGATAATTTGCCCAACATTTGCCCCCCAAAGTGGGGTACGTGTGTTGCATGTACCGCGCTTTGTTTTCTTTTTTTTTTTTTTGATTGGGTATGGTTCCAGTTGGTTTTGGGTGTTGATTCGGTCGTTCCGGCTATACTGTGCACTTCTATAAATAGAGGACATACCTGCTTTGTTGTCCCTTACCGAATCAGAGAGCCGAGATAGTTTGAGCGCCGCATCAACTTCGCCCCGATCCAGACAAGGACCGAATCAAACAAGCACCGATCCAGACAAGGACCGAATCAAACAAGCACCGATCCAGACAAGGACCGAATCAAACAAGCACCGAACCAGGTATGTTTTCCTTCGCCGAACGAAGGCGACGAGGTTGGGTGTTGAGCGCCGAATGAGATTCGTGGTGTACCACCGAATGACCTCCGAAGCTTTCAACACCGAATGAAATTGAAACTTTTAATGCCGAATGGACCTTGAATCTTGAACAACATCTTATGCTTACATATACTTGCTCGGTTATATTTCTGTATTTCTTGTTCTAACAATCATATCTTTCGCTTTCGTGCGCGCAGATAATGTCCCGAAGAGTCGAAACTCGATCAGATAAGAGGAGATCCGGGGGTGAAGGAGAGTCCTCGGCCGTGCCCCCAGCTCAATCAGGATCGGAGCGTCATGGGCCCGCCCCGAGGTCATTAGTGGATGGGTATGGTCCCCAGGAGCTGCTGGATTCCCCGCCTGACTGCTTTCCTAGCTCTCTCAAAGAGGAGCAATTCGATGTTATATCTCGTTCCTTTGGGATTGATAGAGCCCTCATGCTGCTGCCGGGCCCAGGAGTCATGCCATACAGTCCTCCCGAAGGATACTTTGCTTATAGCAGGTACCATTGCATGTGTGGTGCTATCCCGCCTCTCAATGCTTGGATAGTCAGCTTCCTCACGTACCTGAAGGTGGCCCCATTTCAGCTTCAGCCCAACTCTTATGCCATACTGGTGAGCCTTTTCGTTATTTTTCGGAGGAAGTATGGTCGCGCTCCCTCCAACCGGGAGATCCGGTACTTGTATAATTTAAGGGGCTACAAGAAGGGGTCCCCATATATTAGCTTGGAATCTGCTGTGACCTTCAAGCCGGTCCTGGACCTGTACTCCAAATTCAGCATGTTCAAGAAAGAGTGGTTCTTTGTTAGGGACGACTCCGTCTCCATCCGGCGCTTTACCTCTGGATGTAAGTTGATGCTTTTATTTATAATTTCTATCCCGATTGCGATGCTTCTTCTCATACTTTCTCATTTTTGCTAGCGACAGGTGGCTTTCCGGTTGTGGAGACTGACCGCCTGGTTCAGACGGCGGCGGAGATAGAAGCCATTCTTGGGAAATACAGATCATCTGCCTACTTGATTAGAAATGCGATCCTTCTGGAATATAACTTGATCCTTCCGCAGCAGTCTGTAGTTAAGTTGAGGGAAACGGCGGAAGAGAGGGCGGCTGCTCAGGCTAAGGGAGGCGTTGCGGCAGAGGGTGGAAAGAGAAAACCATTCACGAAACCTCCAGCCGTCGGAGGTAAGAAACTTAAGAGGTCAGACGGTCCTTCTCCCAGCAATTGTCCACTTACTCAGGGGGAGATAGACGCGGAGGAAGAAAGAGGTGAGGCAGAGGGCGTAAGTGACGTTGAGCGTCTTGGTGACGATGGTGGCGATGGACAGGGTGGTGATGGTTCCAGGGCTCTGTCTTCTGGGCAAGTAGGCGAAATGCAAGAGTGGACGGATGATGCTCTCCGTCAAGCTTTTGAGGGGTTGGGTGATGATCCGGCTTTGGTAGAGAAGACCGGGAAGGCGGACAAAACCGGGACTGGTGCAAGTGAGTCTTCTCCGACTATTCCGGCCAAGGTGGCTCTGACGACTCAAGGTGAACTCTTGACCCCTGCATGCTTCACTAATGATAGGGACTTAGGAATATTTTATGACCCGCTCCCGTCCTGGAATGAAATCCGGGACTTATTGCAGTATCCTACTCCTCCCCAGGGTTTGTACAACCACAGCTGTGTTTCTTTTCCTTTTCTAACTTGTAATTTACCGCGTTTCTTGAATCATATAGTAATGTAAGATTGTGACACTTGTTCTTTATATCAGGAGCAGGCAAGACGCCCAAAGCTTCAGACCTCCGACACAGGCTCGAGCAATATAAACTTTCCAAAATTTCTGCTAAGCCGAAGCCCTCAGCCCAACGCTCCGGGGATGTAGTCGGATACCGTCCTCTTCTTGGGGTCATCGAAGAGGGTATTCAGCAGAGGAAGAGGAGTCATCCTTTATCCGAAACTTCGCTCGGTCCTCAGCCTCCATCTCAGCCTATTCATGATATTACTGAGGAGGGTAGCGAGTTTGTACCCTCTCCACACCCGTCCGGAAACCCTTCTGTTATTCATATCGATCGTCCCGATTTGGCCCGTAATCCATTCGCGGGTCATCCTGATCTGGATCCAGGTTCTCATGATATCACTTTTGACGAAGTTACTGGTGAACACCTTCTCCCCCGTAACCCCATGGTACGAGTACTTGACGAAGCCAAGTCCTTAGACCTCGATCTACTCACCACTCGTATAGTCACTATGGGAGACGAGGCCAAAGCTAATATTGATCGGGTGGCAGAGGAGGCCAAGAAGCTGATGGGGCATCACGCTCGGCTGGTTAAGGCCGGAGAGGAGATAGGGAGCGCCAATATCCGACTTCGATTGGTGGTTTCGGATCAGGCCAAGCAGCTTGCGGATCAGGCTATCCAGATTTCTCAGCATGAGGCTGCTACTGGGCGATTAAGGAGAACCATGGAAGAGGCCAGTCGGGCCGAATTGCGGAAAATGGAAGCTGCTTGCAAAGAGCGGATTGACATGGCTATTGCCACGGTGGATGAGGTTCGGAGAGCGGATCTCGAGCAGGTGGAGGAATTGTCCGAGAAACTTGAGGCTGCAGAGCTTGCTCAAGCTAAGTTGAGGGAAGAGATGGAGGTGATGCGGAGGTCCCTTCAGGCTGATTGCTCGAGATACAGACTGGAGAGAGATGCTGCCGTCGAAAGGTTGTCGGCCTCCGATGCCCGGATGAGGGAGTTTGAGGAGAACGAAGGAATGATGGATGACATGCTCCAGGACATGTATTTCCGGACTTGGAAGCAGGGTAACCTCTCTTGGATGGATGATTATCCCAGGGTCATGGCCAAGACCTATCTTCGGGCTTTGGAGGAGGCTAAGGCTGATGCAGATAAAGAGGGTGGAAAGGCCTTCAGTATGGATGTGGTCACTGCCCAGTTCACCAAGGAGGAGAAAGTGGCGGTAAAGGAGGGTATGCGGCTGCTTGCTGCTGAAGAGGCGGGTGTGCAGGTAGAGGATGACGACCAGGATGGTCAAGAAGCTAGTACTGGTAAGTCTTCCTTTCTAGTCTTTCTGTTAACTTGGTTACCCATCACTAATGAATCCTTTTTATGACCGGACAGGCGGGCAAAAGAACAAGGACAAGACTTCGACGCAACCAGCTCCATGATTGAACCTGGAAAATTCTTTTTGTAGGCTTGGCAGTGTTGTATCTTTAGTCTTAAGATAGTAGAGTAACTTCTAAGTTGTAATTCTTACTACTTGTAATAATCAACATTATTCTTGACGTGTAATTTTTTAACTTAAGCTGATTTTGTCGTTTCTTGAATATTTGTTGCTATTTCGACATATCGTATGAGAAATGTAGCTATGTATATTCTTGTAATTAAATTGTGTTTGATGTCAGATTCTGGTTTTAAATCATAGTCTCATGACTTGCAATGTTAGCGTGTGGTGTGAAAAAAGTAAATTACAGTCATGCATCTGCACATAAAGAAAGAAAATACCGCCTTTCATGTTCTGTTTGTAAATGGCAGTTTCGAATATCTTGTATGACCGAGCATGGAAAGCAGTTGAATGCCCTGCCATCTGATTGTGAATCTCTACATCCATTGGCGGGTATTTCTTACCATGCATCCTGTACTTTATGGTTTGTTATAGAGGATATGAGGAAAGTTTTTTAAGTAAAATTGAAATACGTGAAATAGTAAAACTTCCAGTCACGGAAGGCCTTCGATGTGCTTAAGTTCGTGGCAAACGGGTTTTGTAGTCACTTTCCCTAGCTGTGGGTCTTGGAGACATTTGTCACCCATCTTACGCCTCCGCGGAGAGTTAATTCTTTTTTACCACAGCCGCACTTAAGACACACCGGAGCCGAGATCGCGCACAGTAACTACCCGGGCCATTATGGCCCGTACTCATGGGTATTATTCGACTTACTGTGGCCGGCTAGCGTGGGTGCCGATCGTCAACTGTGAACTGCCCCTGGCTGGCCACACCTTATGTTGGGGCTTATAATCGGTTCACAGTTGCCGGCGAGCCTAACGCCGTAATGAGCTGCCTCGGCTATAGTCGGCCTTCTCGGTGGCTTATAATCGGCTCATTACAGTTGGCTTTAAGGGCCGTCGCGAGCAATGAGTTAACCCGCAGCAGAGGGATGCTGGAGCAAAAGTGTCTCATTGACGAGGGCATAGATTCGCATAGTACCTGTTGTGTCTCGTCCACGTGAAGTTGCATCGTGGAGTGCTTTGAATAGAAATGCTATATGCTCAGGATTTTGTTCAACAGAAAAGGATAAAGTTAACAAGCAGCCAAGATACAAAGGAACAAGTTAAAAAAGAGACAAGGCTTTTTTAAAGTGGTTCGGCACGAAAAAATGCCTACGTCCACTGATTCTCTTTGTTAATTCACTTCATATGGGCAATACAAGTTAAGAAAAGTATCGACGGAGGTGTTGGATGTTCCATGCCCTCTGGAACACCTCTCCGTCCACTGTTGACAAAATATAGGCTCCGTTGTGGAGATCTTTATGAATTACATATGGTCCATCCCAGATTGGGTCTAGTGCTCCGGGGCGAGGGAAGATTCGCTTGAGGACAAGATCCCCTTCTCGTAAGGTACGATGCTTGACTTTGGAGTTGTATTGTGCTGCCACCTTTTGCTTGTGGGCTGCTGTTTTTAGGACTGCATCATTCCTTCTCTCCTCGACTAGATCCAAAGACATGTTGAGGAGCTCTTCGTTCTCTTCTGGGTTATAGTGGATCCTACGGTGGGAAGGCACAATGGTTTCAACTGGGAGCATAGCCTCCGATCCGTATGCCAAAGAGAAAGGAGTGTGCCCTGTTGATGTTCTGAAAGATGTGCGGTAGGCCCATAGTGCCGTAGGGAGTTCATCCACCCAAGCGCCCTTTGACTTTTCGAGCTTCTTTTTGATCAAAGTTTTCAAAATTTTGTTGACTGCTTCGACTTGTCCGTTTGCTTGGGGATATGCTACGGATGAGAAGCTTTTGTGAATTCCGTGTTCTTGGCACCAGTTGGCGAATTCCTCGCTGTCAAACTGAAGTCCATTGTCTGATATGATTTTTAGTGGGACTCCATACCTGCACAGAACATTTTTGATTAAGAAGTTGATAACTTTCGCTGAAGATACTTTATTTAGAGGTTCTGCTTCCACCCATTTGGTGAAATAGTCGACTGCTACTATAGCATATTTGGCGCCGCCTCGACCCATTGGCAGTTCACCGATTAAGTCAATTCCCCATACTGCAAAGGGCCAAGGGCTGGTCATCTGAGTAATCTCGGTTGTTGGTAGCCGAGGGATCTTAGCAAATTTTTGGCATCTGTCACACTTCTTGACGAAATCTAAGGCGTCCTTGCTTAAGGTGGGCCAGAAATATCCGTATCGGAGTATCTTTTTTGCTAACGTTTGCCCTCCGGTGTGATCTCCGCAGCTTCCTTGATGAATGTTGGATAAGATTTCCTTGGCTTCCCTTCCGGCGACACACCTTAACAATGGGTTAGAGAACCCGCGCCGATAGAGGATGTCTCCTTGTATCGTGTAGCGGGACGTTTTCCTCAGGATTTTCTTGACTTCGTTACGCCCGTCGGGTAGTGTGCCATTTTGCAGGTAGTCTCGGATGGGAGTCATCCAAGTTGCTTCTTCGGTTGCAGCTATCAGATTCACTTGCTCAAAACTTGGGATCGTTTGCTTTGAGACGGTCACTGCCCCGAAGATGGCGACGTCTCTCATACTTGCTTGCTTTGCCAATTCGTCGGCCTCTTGGTTCTCTTCCCGAGGGATGTGTTTGACTAAGTAGTGGTCCAATCGGCTGAGAAGTAACTTGGCCTTCTTTAGATATGCGATGAGTCGCTCTTCTCGAGCTTGGAATTCTCCTAGTATTTGATTAACAATAAGCTGAGAATCGCTGTGAAGACACAAAGAATTGGCTCCGATCTCGATAGCAATTTCCAATCCGGCTATTACTGCTTCATATTCCGCATCGTTGTTGGTGGCAGCGAACTCCAACCTTATAGCATAGTGTAGTTTATTTCCCCTGGGAGTGATTATTACCACACCTGCCCCCGAGCCTTGTTCGTTAGATGCACCATCCACAAAGAGATTCCACTTGATATCTTCTGTTATTTCCAGTTGCTCCTTATCCTCGTTGGTAGTGAATTCTGCAATGAAATCAGCCATGGCTTGTCCCTTGATGGCGGTGCGAGGGTGATAGGTGATATCATACTGACTCAGCTCAATACACCATTTAAGTAGTCGCCCGGAAGTGTCGGGACGATGGAGTACCTGCCTCAGTGGTTGATCGGTCAGAACTTTGATGGAATGGGATTGGAAGTAGTGACGTAGCTTTCGTGAAGTGATTAGTAAACAGTATGCTAACTTTTCAAGCTTAGGATATCTGACTTCTGCCCCAGTAAACCTTTTACTGACGAAGTAAACTGGTCGTTGCGTGCGGTTATCTTCCCTTACCAAGGCAGCGCTTAGAGCGTGAGATGACACAGCAAGGTATAGGTATAATTCTTCGCCTTTGCTTGGGGTCGAGAGTACCGGTGGTTTCTGGAGGTGTTCGATTAGGTTAAGGAAAGCGGTCAAGCATTCGTCCGTCCATTCGAACTTTCCTTTATCTTTCTTTAGAGCTTCGAAAAAGGGGACGCACTTGTCCGTTGCTTTGGAGATGAATCGGCTTAGGGCAGCCACTTTTCCATTTAGGCTTTGCATTTCCTTTCGGGTGGAAGGTATCTTGATGTCCCTTAATGCTCGGACTTGTTCAGGGTTTGCTTCTATCCCTCGGGCATGGACGATGAATCCCAAGAATTTTCCCGATGACACTCCGAAGGAGCACTTTAGTGGATTCAACTTCATTTCATACTGTCGAAGTACCTGGAACATTTCGCCTAGGTGGCTTACGTGATCTTTGGCTTTCCGTGATTTTACCAGCATGTCGTCTACATATACTTCCATTGTTCGTCCTACTAGCCCTGCGAACATCTTGTTGACGAGGCGCTGGTAGGTGGCCCCTGCATTTTTAAGTCCGAAGGGCATTACTTTGTAGCAATACAAACCCCGGTCGGTGATGAAACTAGTGTGGTCTTGGTCGGGAGCATGCATAGGAATTTGATTATATCCTGAGTATGCATCCATAAAAGACAGGAGTTCGTGCCCGGCTGTGCTGTCTACAAGTTGATCGATTCTGGGAAGCGGGAAGCAATCCTTTGGGCAGGCGTCGTTTAGGTTGGAGAAGTCAATGCAGGTCCGCCACTTCCCATTAGCCTTCTTTACTAGTACCGGGTTGGCGATCCATTCTGGGTAAATAGCTTCTCGTATGAAGTCATTGGCGAGTAGATTCTTTACTTCTTCATCGAGGGCTGCTGATCGCTCTGCCCCCATACTTCTCTTTTTTTTGTTTTACAGGCGCCTTGGTAGGATCAATTTTTAATACGTGGCATGCTATGTTGGGGGAGATTCCGGTCATGTCAGCGTGTGACCAAGCGAACACATCCAAGTTGTGGCGGAGAAAATCAATGAGTTGTTCCTTCAATTCAGTTTTCAGCTGCGACCCAATTTTCAGTAGCCTACTTGAGTCGTGCTTGTCTACAGATATAAACTCCATAGCCTCTGCAGGCTCGGCGGTGGCCTCCTCCTCTTTGTCCCTAGGGTCTAATTCATTGAAAGGGTCGCTGGTGTATCGAAGAGGAGGGGCTTTCTTTAGCTGCTATGCTTCAAGGCTTTTTGTGCAGAGGGCAATCTCTACACCTTTCCCTTTATCTCTCCTGTGGTTGTTGCGAAGTTCGGTTACATAGCAGTCTCGTGCAATATCTTGGTCTCCTTCCACTTCCCCTACCCCATTGTCTGTTGGAAATTTCATTTTCAGGCACCACGGGGCTAGGACAATTTGGAAGTCAGATAGGGCTGGTCTTCCTAGGAAGGCGTTGTAGGCCGAATGGTTTTCTATCAGCACAAACGTCTGTTTCCTTACAACGGAGCGGGGATGGCTTCCAATTTCAACGAAGAGGTCCAGCTGCCCGATGGGCATTTTCGCATCTCCAGTGAAACCGTGTAGTGGTTTATCGCAGGGAGATACATCCTTCATTGATAGCCTCATTTTGTCGAATGCGTGTTTGAACAGGATATTTACAGAGCTTCCAGTGTCTACCAGGATTCGGTAAACTTCGGTGGGACCGAGTCGGGCAGAGATAACCATGGGATCCATGTGAGGGTACTGTCTTCCTTCTAGGTCGCGTTTACTGAATGTGATGTCATCACTTTCTTTCCGCTTTGGGTGGCGCTCTTCTATAACCGTATTGACAGAGTCTCTATTGTCTCTGAGCGACTTCCCATATCTTTCCATCTCTTTCCAACTTCTGTCTGCGATGTGCGGACCTCCTGAGATGGTATGGACCACTATCTTTTCTTGACTAGAGCTGCTAGCGTTGCGGTCGCCTCTGCCGGTCCCTGGTGAGGGTAGCCTTGGGTTTTCATTGGCAGGAGCTGGAGTCCTGTCTTGACTTTTTACATAGCGTTCCAGTTTCTTTCTTCTGATGTGTTCCTCAATCAGATCTCGGAGATGATGGCATTCGTTGGTATCATGTCCGTGGGATTCGTGGAAGCGGCAGAACTTTCCAGATTTCTGTGCGCTATCTGATTCCTTCTTGTATGGTGGGCGTTTGTATCTAACTTCGCCTTGGGTGGCAAGGAAGATGTTTTCGACGGTCTCGTTCAAAGGGGTGTAAGAGTCGAATCTTGGTCCTGGCCGATATAGGCGTTTTTCTACTTTCTTGCCCCCAGCATTGTCTCTGGAATCATTTCTTCGAACGTCCCTCGCCACAGCAGGGGCGTTGCCATGGGACGTCTTACTTTGCTGTCCTGACTGCCCCTCAATGGCAGCATCCTCAAGCCTCATGTATTTCCCGGCTTCATGGAAGAAATCGGGTAAAGTAGCTGGTTTTTCTTTTGTCAATCTTCTAGCAAATTTAGTGTCCGGATGCACCCCACTGCAGAGGGCCATTAGGATAAGCTTCTCATCGGCATCCTGAACTGCGGCTGCTGCGGCGTTGAATCTGGTTAGGTATTGCTGCAGCTTTTCTCCAGGTTTCTGTTTGACGCTGGATAAGGAATAAGCGTCCTTAGGTTGCTCCACATGAATGCGGAACTGACTGATGAACTTTTCTTTCAACATTTCCCATGAGCTGATGGATCCTTGGGGTAGATGACAGAACCAGGAGGTAGCAAGATCTGCTAAGAAGAGCGGGAAGCATTTGCACAGTACTCCCTCTGTTGCTCCACTCATGAGCATATGCTGCGTGTACCTCTGTAAGTGTACAACGGGATTGGAGGTTCCTTTGTAGGGTTCCATTGTTGGCATCTTCCATTCTCGGGGGGTGATAGCAATTTCGATATTGCGGGCGAAAGGGCTGGTTACCCTAGCGCCTATCCCTCGATCTCTTTGCTCCCGTTGGACACACTCTCTGAATAAGCGCGCCATCCTTTCATCAGAATTTGGAGCGGACAGAAATGAGTTTGGTTCTGTTCTGTGGGGTTGATTCCGTCCAGACAACCTATAGGGATGGTATCGTCTATCATTCCTCATATTTTCCAGTGGCTGCCTTTGATCTTCTGGGAGCATGCTTGGGTCAGCTACAGTTGGCCCTTGCCTTGATCTTCCCCTGTTGGGTTCTGATCTAAGCACTTCCTCGGGTCCAACTTCGGGCTGAACTCTAGCTCGGCCCCGTTCACTGGTGTTTCTATGGTTAGGCAGCATGACAGGCTCAGCTGTAGTTGACCTTCGCCCGGTACCTTCCCTGTTGGGTTCGGCACCAAACGTTTCCTCAGGCCTAACTTCGGGCTGGGCTCGGTCTCGGCTCCTACCACGGCTACTCCTGCCGTTAGCTCCTTCGAAGAAGGAAGATCTTTGCTGTCTCTGAGATCCTCCAGACTGGGACTCGCCCCATGATTCAGTGTTGCGGTTGGATTCTTCAGCGTCCCTCAAGCGTGACATGAGATGGTCCACCAAGGCTTCCTGCTGGGACGTGAAGCGGTTAGTTACTTCAACAACAACTCTGTCCAAATCTGCCCTAGTAATTGCTGCGGGCTGTTCTGTGGCAGGAGTGGTTGGGTTAGCCTGTCCTTCATTTGTTGCCGTTGCTGGAGGAGGACGATTTACTTGATTCGCGGCAGCTGGATCAGGAAGGCTACTGGATGCGATGTTTTTTCCTTTGTTAACATCTTTTCTCTGTTTGGGAGGCATGTTTTCCAAGTGGCGGACGATGCTGTTAGGAAAACTCGTTAAGTAGATGAAGCTGAAGCTTCGAGTTTCTAGCTCTCAATGAAAGCACCAAAAATGTTTGCACAAAAAATGGACAAACACCTCAAAGTTGTATGATTTAGCAGATCTTATGTTGTTCTTAGTGATTTTGGAGGTTTATGCAAATATATGAAAAACAGGGGCTAAACTGTAAAAAGACACGCAGATTTATAGTGGTTCAGCCAGAATGTGCCTACGTCCACTTTATATGTTATTTCTCTTCTTTTGTTGTGATTACAAGTACAAAGATTTGGTACAAGTAAAAGAAAGTGGTTTGAAAGTTCCTTCCGTGCTTGAGCTCTCAAACTTGTCCCCATTGTTGTACCCCTGCCCCTCTATTTATAGAGTGAGGTTGGGAGCAGGGGTCTTGGACGTATATAGCTGCTGGTGGGCCTGGGCTGATGCAATCTGGCCTGGCACATCTTCGTTCGGCATCCCATGGTTCGGTGGTAGGAGTGCGATGGTTTGGACCGGTAATGCTTGGTCCGGGGGTTTGGTTCGGTGAGGCCGGATGAAGGTTGGTCCGATGGTTGGTTTGGTGAGGCCGGATGAGGGTTGGTCCGGTGGTTGGTTTGGTGAGGCCGGATGAGGGTTGGTCCGGTGGTTGGTTTGGATCGGTGGGGTGACGCCGAATGGGTTTGTTCGGCAGTTGATTTGGATCGGTGGGGTGACGCCGAATGGGTTTGTTCGGCAGTTGATTTGGAAGCATGTGGAAAGAAGGTGATTCGGTATTGGGATGGAGTGGTTATGAATGCTATTCGGTTAGGTGTTGATAATTTGCCCAACAGTAGCTGCTATGCGTTACCACCAGCCTGGTCCTGCAATTGGTAAATCTACAATGGCAATGCCTAGAGTTCCGTGTTCACATGCCCTCTAGCGCCTTCTACGAGTTTGTTTTGTATCGTACCTATGGGGTGTCCTCTGGGTAAACCACCGGTTTGGTGGAGCCTACAGCATTGTATAGACTATGGGAATATATAAAATGCATTAAGGGGGATATGGGTAATGCCTTAACGCTATTTCAATACTTTATTTTGTTGTAGACACTATTATAATAGCATATTGTACTACTTAGTAGATAGTTTAACGGTTCCTTAGGAGATGGGAATCCCGAACATCTCTTAATTACTGCACTCACGTTAGACACAGGATAGGAGATGTCAAACCCCGTAAACATCTCTGATGTCGTTGCACTGATAATTATTTAGTGTTGATTTAACTTATATAAGATCTTTTAGTTCTGACTCGAGTGTTTGTCTTTTTGATTCGCTCGGGTCAGTCTGAGCTTTTCAGTTTATCGAAGACGGCTTTCTGGAGGATGAAGACAAAGATTTTGTACTTGTATTATTTATTATATTTATTCCACTGCATCATATTGCTCCGCTGCATTTATTTATTATTTATTCTTGTTGTATGTAACTCTGGTATGTATTATAAAAGAATAATCAATGTATTTGTAAACAGCTTCATGAACTGTTTATTTGATTATTATATTTTGTCATTCCGCTGCGAGGTTCTATATTTGTTTTTTTCTTTCTCTGCTTTTTTTCTTATTTACCCCACAACAATCTGTCCTTTTGAATGGTTTGAGTCTGACGTGTGTGTTTGCTTAAAACGTCCAAAAAGGCAGGTCGTTACAGTTGGTATCAGAGCTTTGGTTTAGCGATAACCTTAGCTTTGTGGGGTTTGACTCATTTAAAATAGGGTAGTAATACCCTAGAATGAGTCGCTGAGAGTATATATATGAGAGAGCATGTTTTTTAGTGTTATAAAAGGTTTGTATTGTGTTAATTTGTTCCGTTTTGTATTTATAAATTCTGGTCGGTACATAGGACGCTATGGCATCGGTAGGAATTTCTAAACACTTAATAGGACAGACCGACACAATATTGTTTTGAAATATAGGTAAATGAAATAATTTTGCCTATTATATATTTTATATATAAAATAATAAATTTTATAAAGGATATAGTTGGATGTAATATGTTGTTTGTTAGGTAGAGAAATTTTATAAATATTGATTGTAAAATAGGATTTACAAGTAAAGTAAAAATAAATTGGAAATTGAGAAATTAAGTTCCGGGATTTCGAAAATTTCTTTCGGAAGATTTTGGAATATAATATTAGTATTATTTGGAAGTATTTTCCGATATAAATATTTCAATGAGATTTGGAAGGAAGTTTTAAAAAGAAATTTTTAAAGGAAATAAGTTCTGTACTCCCCTCTTTGTCGTTGGAAAATAATTTTGGTGATGAGTGCACGCATCATCGACGTTCATTTTCGAGTTTCAAAATGGGAAGACCGTTGTAGTAGTTTACTACACATTTGTTTTGATAAATAAATCTTAATTTCAAATTCCAAATATGATTTGATATGTATAAAAGATATGATTATATATATATTATTTTAAAATAATTGAAAAGGAACCCGGTTGTTTAGCTCTTAAGTTCCTATAAATTTGAAATTGAAATTATTGTAATAAATGGAATCTTGACTACATTAATAATTGGAAACTTCTAAAATGAAAATAAGAAATTTGATGTTAAAATGATTAATGAAATAGATAAGAAACTGAAATTTTGGAAACTGAAATTTTGGAAACTATAAATATAAAGGAAATGAAAATAAGAAATGGTAACTATTGGGATTTTTGTTAATAAAATAATAATATAAATATGATAACTTGTGTAACTTTCAATTTCATTCTTAAAAAGATATATATAACTTACCAAAATGTAAAAAAAAAGTTGTAATGTTAAATAGGATATGTAATAGAATATTGTGCAAGTAAACTTTAGTAAATGGAAGTGTTCAATGGAATTACTTTTATAAATAAGAATTCTGATATTATAAATTGTTATAAACTTAGGATTAATGGTTGAATGTTACTAATCAAATGTAATAAAAGTGAATAATGTAAGAGAAGTGATTATAAACTTAAGTTAACATTTTAATCTATTTATAATCAAATTGACTGGTAAAGGTGAATACCGAAAGTAAATAATTATAAACTTGAATTAATATTGAAGCCATTTATAATTAAAATGAGTACTATATAAATTGGATGGTTATAAATTTAGAAACCGTTGGAAATGATTTAGAAATGGAGGTAATATTCAATAACGATTTATATGAAGAATGAATGTGAAAAAGAAATAATCTATAAATGGTGAATTGAATTGTAAAGAAACTTACCTAATAACGTATAATCCAATAATTGAAATAAAAATAACTTATTTAAGCAATGAATGTAAAGTAATAAAATGAAAGAATTGGCACTGTATGAATAAAGGAGAAATGAACTTTTGTAAGTAATAATGAATGTAAATTAATGAAAATAAACATTATATGAATAAGAAAAGAAAAGTAAATGATGAAAAAAAGGGGAAAATCAAACTAAATTGTAAATGTGAAGTAAATTGAAATAAAATGTATACAATACTTCAATAATGAATTCATTTATGATCCAAATAATTGAAATGGATATAACTTATGTAAGTAAAGAATGTAAATTAATGAAATAAGCCTTACATGAATAAATGAAAATTTTGTAAGTAATAAACGTGAATTTAAGAAAATCATTGTATGAAAAAAAATGAACAGTAAATGATGTGAAAAAGACAATTAGAGTAAACTTCAAATGTGTTGAACTCTTTGTTTGTTTGGCTTGTGGATTGGTTGGGAAAGGATACTTCTATTTTGTATAGAGATGTATAAATAATCTATATGTTTTATCTACGACTGTTGAGTGTATGGTTTACTTCATAGTTTATTTATCATTTTATATGATTAGAAGTTCTGAACCTGAACAAACAATTTGTTTTGGTTGAAATGGATGGATGATTGTTTTCTTTGTTGAAATAATGTTTGTACTGTTTGTTTGCAAGTGATGGTTGTTATGTTGTAATGATTTGTTTTGTTATTAGTTGAAAACAACTTAAAATATTTCCCTTTTACATAATTATTAACTCTTTTGGATTATACAAGTGAAATACAGGTTTATGGAAGCAATAGCTACTGCTTTTGGTTTCATAAATAAGCGTTGTTTGCCCGACAAATAGGTACGCTCTCGGATTACGGTTTTCTAACGGTAATATATTGTTTTTCCCGTGGTTTGGGATATTTTATATTGAAAAAAATGATATATATTGTTATTATTGATATTACTATTTCTCCTAGACCTCTCCGTATAAAGGAGACTGCCGAAATTTTCCATGAGTTTTGGACTTAGAAAATTTTATGAAATGTTTTCAAACTTTTATAAACTTGAATATAAAATGATTTAATTGTTATAAATTGATATATTTATTTAAATTATTTAATTATGTAAATTAATTGTTTATAAATTTAATATTTTGAATAAGATATATTGATTACTTAATTTCTTCTTTTCCCTTCTTTTCCTTTTCGGGGACGAAAAGTTTTGAGTGGGGGAGAGTGTAACGACCAATAATTTTCGATAATTAAAAGTAGTTAATTCAATAAAGTTTTATGGTTTAATGTTGGAAGAAATAAAAAAATTTGTGGTTTAATAATAAGAATGTAATTGGAATAAAATGTGATAGTATTAATTTAAAGTAATTTATAATTGCTTTGAATGTAATTCCAATTAATTAAAGTGATTAAAAAGTTATAATTGGTTATAGATTGTAAATATATTGTAATAATGTGTGTATTAATTGATAATTTAAATGTTGATTAATTAATGAAATTATGTGTAATAAATTGAAATTGGATAGAATTAGTATAGTTCTTATAACATTTGTTTGTAAATAATAAACTTACGAATATTATTAAATGTGGAAATGGTGACAATTGTTAATTATTACCAATTTATTTAATCAATTATAATTAAATGAAATTAAAATGTTACTTTATAATGAG
The DNA here is from genome assembly GCA_030737815.1 of Allium fistulosum. NCBI lineage: Eukaryota > Viridiplantae > Streptophyta > Magnoliopsida > Asparagales > Amaryllidaceae > Allium > Allium fistulosum. The sequence continues at coordinate 1,170,337,176 of CM060902.1, read as the reverse complement.
CTATGGCGCTAACTGTAAAAGGTAAATGCAATAAAATGTATCGAAATGTTAATTATGTTCACTAGACAATAATTGATGTAATAAAAAGAAGTGGAATAAGGATAAATTGATTTATTGGGATCTTAAATTATAATAAAATTGACAAATTCAATGTAATTAAAATATTGCAACTAATATGGTAAAAGATGATGATGGTAAAATATTAGTGTAATATTAGTGTAATAAGGTATAAACAAATGTTAACTAGGTCTATAAAATAATAATTGATTTGATTCAAAGATGGAATCAAATTAAATCAAATTATTGAAATTAAAATTTTAATAAATTGAATTTAATTACAGTTGAAATTGAAACACTGTAATAAGTGCAATATTTAACACTGAAATTTTATGTAAACTTGTCTAGATTAGGATAAATGTCTAAGTAATCAAAAAGAATGAAAATCTATTAGTTTATAAATTTGAATTGAAAAGGTGATTTAATTAATTTAATAATAATTTATTTAATTAACGTGAAAATAGCCATTTTGGCCACTGTCTCGGATTTCGACGAAACCATTTTCATCGGATCCGTAACAGTGAATTATTGTAGAATTTCAAGTTTCATAGCGATCGGACTTGTCGTTTGATCGTACGGGCTCGAAACGCGTAGAAATCAATTAAATTAAATTTAATTGAAATCAATTTGAAATAAGCTGATTTTAAGCTGACTTCTCTATACAGTGGAATTAGGACTTGAAACCTGTTCCATTGAGTTTAAAATTATCGAAAACATATATTTTGATATACGGGATGACCAAGTTTCGTTTCGGAAGCGAAACGGGCTTTTCGGGTCGTATTTGTAGTTTCAAATTTATTCGGGTATTATTCATTTCTTATCGGGCTTCGTTAGTATATAACAGTTCTATCCAAACCCTAGCAGCCTTTTTATTCCTCATTACTATACGTACAATTTCATCTGTCTACTTCTCCTTCTCAATGGCAGAAACAGATTCAATCTCAAAACCCTTTTCCAAATTCAAATACAATTTCAAAATTCAAACTCCTCAAACTATATCATATTATACATCAATTCAAAGCTGTCGACGAGCGTAATTCACTGGTGTGATTCGTTTTTCAATCGGATTCACCGTTTGATCCAAAATTCGAGGAACCATTCTCGGCCGTTCATCGTGCGTCGATCAACTTCCACTGATCGTCGAATCGCGGGTACTGTGTTGTGGAGATTGTTGAGGGGATTTCATCTAGGTGTGTTGCACGTCATTTCAATAGCTAGATCATCGTGCATAATTCGTTAGGGTTTGAAATAATAGCGGCGGCTGGCTTTATTTGATCGACGTTCGGCGTGTAGGGGTGTCACTCGAGCTCGGAGAACTCGACCGGAGGGGGGCGTGGCATTCTGGTGAGTGGCGCATGGCCATTGATGGCGTGGGCGTGGGGGTTTCTGACGGCTGAGTGAATCGCATACGCGATTTACTATGCGAGCATTGGGGGTTTCGAGCAGGTGATGTGGATGTGGGTTATATTTATTTTATTTATTTTAATTTTAAAATCGTTTGACTTCTAATGATAATAACTTTCACGTACGAGGTCCAATTCACACGCGGTTTATTCCGTTGCAATTGTATTGAAATTCCAGACATTATGGAACTGATTTGGACGAATTCTGAGACTGTTTGAATTTTGGGCCTAAATTGGACTTTAATTCGATTTAAAATTGAAGGTGAGTGTTTTGACCCACTCACAACTACTAGACTATCTTATGTTAGTTAAATTAAATTTATGATGTGATTAGAAATTAATTGATCGATGTTTGGTATGTTAAAATTGTCATTCTAGTTAAATTGGAATTTTATTGTAACGACCCAGAATTTTTGATAATTAAAATTCGAATATTTAATTGATTTTAAATATTAATAAGTAGAATTAATAAGTCGGATAATTTAAAATTCGAATATTGAGTTTAATTGGATAATTAAATCAATAATTTAATAGTGAAATTCCAGAATTAATTGAAATCTGGATTGAATATGATTTGTAAAATTTTGTTTAATCATACTGAAGTTATAGAAAGGTTATAGAACTTTCAGAATCGAATTTGGAGTTAATCTATGAAAATTGAATATTTTAATATTTAATTATCGACTGTAAAAATAGCCAATTTTCGAACAGTCTCAGAATTGAACGAGACCAGTTCCATTGGATCCGTAATAGATAGTTATTATCGGATTTCAATTTTCGTATCCATCGGAGTTATCGTTTGACCGTGGCAGCTCGAAACGCATCGATATCGTTTTAATTTTAAATCGTCGAGTTAAAATAGTCAATTTTCAAACGGTCTCGGATTTCAACAAAACCAGTTTCATTGGATCCGTAATGTGATATTATTGTAAGATTTCAAATTTCGTAATTTTTGGATTTACCATTTGTCCGGTACGAATTAAAACGCCTCGAAATCAATTTAAATCGGTTTAATTTAAATTGATCGTTTAATTCCATATCTTGCACAAACGATCGAATTAGCTTCCGAAACCTGTTCCATTGCGTTCGGAACGCGGGATAAACCCCAGGAACGCCAGTTACCGCGCGTAAATCGGAGTTCAGAAAACCGGAATGAATAGTGTTCGTCAAAATTCTATATATAGCACTTCATTTATTTCCTTTTGAAGAAAATAAACCCTAACCCTAGTTCTGAAGCCAGCCGCCAGTTTCACTATCAATGGCCGAAAACGTGCCATCTTCTCCCTCAAGTTTCTTACGATCCATTAACAATTACAAGAAAGTTTCAACTGTGAAGTGGTAGAGCATGTCAAGCTCTTTAATGTCAACGGTCAAGATCGTTTAACTCGAAGGGAGTCAACGGCAATTGCTCATCAAAGTGCCAACGTTCAAGCACGTTTATCACCTGGAGATGGAGACCGAGCTGCACGTGGCTTTTGCCGGGGGGAGAGATCGCTATCGTCGTTCGAATGCCGGGTTTTGATCAACGTCTCGATCGACGTGAGTGGTCGCGAAATTGAGGAGGAAGTGGCGGCCAAATGGGTTTAAACGTGATGAAGCCTGGAAACTCGCGTGCGTTGGAAGAAAGGGGCTACGGCCTGGATTTGGGGGAAACGTGATCGAACGGCCGTGATTGTAAGGGTTAGAAATATAAAAGAAATTGTAAATATAATTATAATTTAATTTGTGTAAACTTTAAAATATCGTATCTCTTTCGTACGAGATCGAAATTTCGCAAAATCAGTTGCATTGGAATCGTATTGACGAGCACTACGCAATGGAACTGAATTGGAGCCATTTGGAGCTAGTGTGAATTTCGGGTGAAATTAAACGTCTGTTTAATTTATTCGAAATAAAAAAAAAGCTGGAACAGAATTGAAATCAAGGTGAGATCTTCTCACTCAAATTGAATGTGGAATTTTTGCAGTTATTATTGATTGATATGATTGCTATATTGGATGTGATATTAGATATTATGGGATATATATCTATATATATATAGCAATATATACATATTGGCATATGTATATATTGGATTGATTGATTTCCCGCCTCGTATAGCGGATGAGACCCTATTGCGCCGTTAGTAAGCGGATTTTTATAAAACCCATATACCGCGATAATTCCGTACTGGAGAGGAATTGGTATTGTGCTAACGTCTGTGGATGCAGGGAAACAGGTTGGAGGGATCCAACTGGATTCCTCAACTGTATTTACTTATTTACAGATATTGATGTATATTCTGTTATCATATGATGATATATGATATTTGACTGTTGTGATGGACTGATTGGTGTTGTTGCATCATCGGATTCAGTTTTGAAATGTAAAAATAACGACTTTTACTTTAAAAGGGTTTTTAAAGTGATTTTTGAAAATATACGTTTTATGGAATTTTTGAATCGATTTATAAACGTAAAATTTTAAAGTTATAAAAGTTATAATTTTTGGTGAAATATAACCAAAGTGTCGTTTTTGAAATAAAGGTCGATTTATTTATAAAATGGTTTAAGTTGGGATTTTGGAATAACTATAAACGATTTGTATAAAAAGATTTATAAAAAATTGATATTTATAAATCAAATATTGGAATTATAAAATGAGTTTTTATAAGTGTTAAAAATGAAATATTTATGGAATTCATAAATGAATGAAATTTATAGATGTATAAATTGTGAAGTTAAAATGAATGAAATTGTAGAATGGAAGATTTATAAGAAATTAACTTATAGATTGTGTTTTTGCCTTCAAATGAAATATTTATCGAATTTGTTAATAAAGGAGATTTACAAATCGAAGTTGTTATAAAGTAGAAATAGAATTTATAAACGTTGTTCTATAAATTCGAAATCAATTGGATTGGATAAATTAAATGTAGGAGGTTATAAAAGAAGATATATTCGCGATTTTGGATAGCGAATCTTTATTGAAATAAAATGTGTAGAAAATATTGAAATTTGGTTAAGTGAACTATATTCACGATTTTGGACAGTGAATATATTCTTAAGGAAAGTGATATTTAAAATGAAGTTAATTGTTTTAAACGATGGTTTAAAATGTATTGAATATCGAAATCATAGATTTCAACATTTTTATTGTTGAAATAGACGTTTTCGAAAAATAAGGAAATGATGGACTATAACACTGTTGTTATAGTAAATGATTTCTGAAAGGAAATGTTTTTATGTAGTATTGGGATTTATATACCTATCTTAATTCCGAATCCCTATACTAGTGATTTTGAGTTGTCGTAACGATGTTTTACGTAACATTCGTTTTGACTCAAATAAAGGTGTTAAAAGAATGTTTTCCTTAAAGAACGAAATATATACTTAATATTGATTTAAGTATATCGAATATTTTCAAATGTTGAAAATAAAAAGATTTGTGAAATACTTATTTTTAAATAAGTAAGGAAATGCTTTTCCAATATGAAATGAACTGTTTTGAGATTTTATCTTTTAAAGATAAATTGAAATGTGGAAGTTGATTTGAAATTGTTTTCAAATGGTTAAGTGTGGAAATTTTATATCTAGTAAAGATATTTTTGAAGATAAATAATTTGGAAAATTATTTGGAATCTGATGATGTCGCGCATCTTTATTGATAGTTAAATAACCGACTATCAATAATTACCTTGAGTAGGTATTTATTGTGATTGGATGAATTTGAATGCCACACTTATTTTTGAATAAGCGCTCACTATTCGGGTTAGCCGGGAAAGGACCATGGGGTCGTATAACCCATTCCGAATATGTGATTCGTCGTTATGAATTGCATTTGAAGACCGGTGTTGAAGACCGGATATTTTTGAAAACGGAAGGATTACCGTCGAGTTACTCTACATCGGCTGATCTCCGATTTAGAGGTTTTTATCACCCTTAGTGACGGGAAGTCCTGACGTGATTGAAAATTATCCGGATGTGCAAAGGCTTCGTGAGAAGTGCCTTCGGTTCTGTTCGATCCCGGAACAGACTTGTATGGATTGTGTGTCTGACGTTACAATTTGAGATATAAAGCTGATTTCTTTCAAATACATTTCTGTTGGTGGCGGAGAATTTATTCTCTTAGCTTAACACCCTTCTCTGAGACGTACGAGCTCAGAGGTTATGTAGTTGAAATTTATCAGCGATATATCCCAATTTGGTAACGTGGCATACTGAGTGTTGCTGTGAAATGATCAGTGTTTGATCATTTGTGATATGATCATTTGTTTGATCTTATATCTTTGTGATCATAGGTTGATCATTTTGTTTGACCCGAAGCAGGGCTTTTTGAGAAAGCGTAGCTTTGTGGACGAGACTTCGTCGAGCCTCACACCCCGGAAATGGTCAAAACAGGAAGGATGCAGCAAGGTTCTAGGGAGTAGCGCCCCTTAGTGTATGTCATTCCTTCTGGATAAAGGTGGTATCATGGTATGGAGCCCAGATACTTAACCTCTGTGGTTGCTGCAAAATTTATTTCTTTGTGGTTGTTGGAAATCGGGGATCCTCGGGAAGATCGGTGACGATCGGGGGATGGCATACGCGTGTTAGTAGTTACCTATTTTTGCAGAGGTAACCCGGCCTTGTGTTGGCAGAGATCCGGTTAGGTTCTCGGGTCGTCTATTCCAGGGACGTACCCATCGTGGATAGGAAGTTCCTTAGCCTGACCATTTGTTGGAAATCCAAAGAAACAATACGAGCCTTGTACGGTTTTAATTGTAGAACCTATCATTCACTTATGGTGGCGCCCCACTGTTTGGATGGTAGCTATAGTAGGCATAGTTCGAAATGTCTATGCTGGCTAAGATTAATATTATACTTTCGAAATGATTTCTACACTATGCACTAATAATAATATCAAAAATAATTTGATTTTTGCGTAGTAAGCATCTTTGACTATCATAAGAAGAAATCTCCTCCAATTCTGCGTTTGCATTGTGTGTGTGGTGGGAGGTCTTATGGTAGTTTCATTTTCCAAAAGCATTGCAAATTGACATTAAAGTTTTCTGTTGTTTATTTTAAAGATAAATAACTGTTTTACGATCTCACACCAGTCACCATGACTGACTCGGAGTTTATTGTTTCCCTTCTAAACTCTGGGTGCCCACCAATTTCCACACGGGCAGCCTAGAGTTATATTATCAGGATATTCTGGATATTCTGGAGCTTGGAGATATTCTGGATGACGAGACGTAGTATTTGTATCTGATAGTATTTATTTCGCTGTGTATTCTGTATGAGGACAAGTTATAAAACTGTCCATTGTTGTATATTGACTCTGATTGATGTATGTATAAAATGATATAGTTCTTTGTTTTTAAAAGACTAGTAATTATCTATTGTATATTGTTCCGCTGCGATGTGTAAGATTCTGATATTGTTTTCTGTTCTGATGTGTTTTCTGTTGTTCGTTTTCTTTCTTTCTTCTCTTTTTCTTCTATCTTCTTCTTCTTCTACTTTTTCTTCTTTTTAAAACCCTCACTATTGGAGTTTCCGGCCCTCGATTGCTCGGCAGTCGATAAAGTGAGTATCGATGTCGAATTTTTGAAAGTCGAAAATTTCGGTATGTGACAAAGTGGTATCGGAGCATATGGTTAAGCGACAACCCTGCTCTGTTGGGTGTTACTCATTAGAGATAGAGTCAGCAGTGCTCTAGAATGAGTTGATTGTAATAATAGATACGAGTGCGTATTTGTTATTTGAATATAAAATTGTTTTATATTGTGATGATTGGTTTATTGAGTGGTATATGGATTCTGGTCGGTATTGTCCGTACAACTCTATCGATAGGGATCTCTAAACACTTATATAGAACAATTCGGCACGATATTGTTTTAAAATTGGGTAAATGAAATAATTTTACCTTGATTATATTTTGTATATAAAGGAATAATTTTTCAGAATTATTAAAGTATATATATGAATTGGTTGTTTGGTTGTTAAAATGTATATATATACAAGTTAATTAAAGTTGTTTGAATAAGTTAAATAAAACAACAATTGTGAAAGAGTAAATTGTATAAACCAATGAATTATAAAGATGAAGTTATAATTAATATGATTTACAATTGTGGAATAATCTTATATATATAAAGTGAAGTTATATAAGTAAAAGATTTGTAATTGTGATTTATAATCTGAAATAAAATTCCAGAGAAGTGTTTTGAAAGGATTTGATATTTTGGAAAAATGTTTTAGAGTGATGAAAGCTCTAAACTCTTTTCAGGTCGCTGGAAAATAATCCTGATGATGATGGCCACATCATTAGAATTCATTTTCGGGTTTCCAAAAGAGGAATTGCTGCCAGAATATTTTAAATAAAAGTTGATTGGGAAATTTTGGATTTTGTTTTGGGAATTCAAAAGATAAATTTGAACAGATTTCAAAATAGTTTTAAAAAAAGATTGAAAAGACTCTGGAATTGAATGGATTGATAACTTATATAATTTAAATTCTGATAGAATAAATTTAACTTAAAGGATGAAGTTAAATTAAAGTAAGTATAAGTGAATCAATTAAATCTAAGTTGAGATTGTGGAATATGAAATCTGGATTTAATATGAATTTTGAATAAGTGAAGAAATTTGACCTTGGTAAAAGTTAAATAGGATTAAAATTTGAATTTGGATTTATAAGTGGAAACTTAAGTTAAGTTAAACAAATGATGTTTAATTGGAATATAACTTAAGTAATGTTGAACGAAGTTGATTTTGATATCAAAGTAAATTAATAAAGGGAATTTATTAAATGAATGTGAACTTGAGTTATATAAATGAAATTCAACTTTATTTGTTAAATGAATTAGCAATTGAATTGAATAAATGGATTGGATGTTAATCAATCTAATGTGAAGTATTGATATGAAATAATGAATATAAGTGTTAATTCATTAAAAGCTAATGAAGTTGAGAAATTAAATAAATTGAATGGAAGTCAATTTAATTTAAAAGTGTTGAACCAAATCGAATGTAAAATTTATAATTTGGTTGTGTTGAATATACATTGGTTGTTATTTGATTGTTAGTTGATTGTGTATAAAAAAATTCATTAAGTATTAATGAAATTGAATTAGCAAATTGGAAAGCTATGTGATTAAATTCAAATTGGAAGTGAACGAATGTGAATTAGTGAATGTAAACTAATTGAATTGAAAGAGAATGTTGATTAAATCCAATGTAAATGAATCGAATATGATTTAAAATTGAAAACCAATTCAATGAATGTTAATGAGAAGTGAATCTATATTGGTTTGGTTATGAAGTTGTTGGATGATAGTTGGATGATTGTTTGATGGTTGCATTGTTGCTTTTGAATGCATTGTTATGTTAGCATATGTAGTTATGTTGCTATACGATGTATATTGATTTTATTTTCATATCTACATGTTCTCATATGGTTTGTTGAGTGTTTAGTAGGTGCGGATGGCGTTGCTTCGCATTTGGAGCTCGCTTTCGCGCTATATTAGCCGTATACGCTCGCTAAATAAATAATAAGGTACATATCTCGGATTAAATATCGTACTTTTACACTTTTTTTCCCTACGGGATGCCTCATCACTTGATGGGATGTATATTTGTGATATATATACACTGTCATTTTTTTTTCGGATCGAGCCGCGCAAAGGAGACGCTGGCGAAATTTTCTGAAAATTTAAGGCGTTAGAATATTTTTGAGAAATTTGAAAATTTTGAAAACTAAGTTATGATTTGAAAACTTAGTAAAGATTTTGTGAGAAGTTAACTATGAATTTTGGAAAAGTTAAACACTTAACAGATTTGAAAATCTAATTTGAACGGTTTGTTTTGGAAAGTTAACGGATTTTGTATCTTCTTCCTAACTTGTAATTTCGAGGACGAAATTCTTTTAAGGGGGGAAGTCTGTAACGACCCAAAATTTTTGATAATTAAAATTCGAATATTTAATTGATTTTAAATATTAATAAGTAGAATTAATAAGTCGGATAATTTAAAATTCGAATATTGAGTTTAATTGGATAATTAAATCAATAATTTAATAGTGAAATTCCAGAATTAATTTAAATCTGGATTGAATATGATTTTAAATGATTTGTAAAATTTTGTTTAATCATACTGAAGTTATAGAAAGGTTATAGAACTTTCAGAATCGAATTTGGAGTTAATCTATGAAAATTGAATATTTTAATATTTAATTATCGACTGTAAAAATAGCCAATTTTCAAACAGTCTCAGAATTGAACGAGACTAGTTCCATTGGATCCGTAATAGTTAGTTATTATCGGATTTCAATTTTCGTATCCATCGGAGTTATCCTTTGACCGTGGCAGCTCAAAACGCATCGATATCGTTTTAATTTTAAATCGTCGAGTTAAAATAGTCAATTTTCAAACGGTCTCGGATTTCAACGAAACCAGTTTCATCGGATCCGTAATGTGATATTATTGTAAGATTTCAAATTTCGTAATTTTTGGATTTACCATTTGTCCGGTACAAATTAAAACGCCTCGAAATCAATTTAAATCGGTTTAATTTAAATTGATCGTTTAATTCCATATCTTGCACAAACGATCGAATTAGCTTCCGAAACCTGTTCCATTGCGTTCGGAACGCGGGATAAACCCCAGGAACGCCAGTTACCGCGCGTAAATCGGAGTTCAGAAAACCGGAATGAATAGTGTTCGTCAAAATTCTATATATAGCACTTCATTTATTTCCTTTTGAAGAAAATAAACCCTAACCCTAGTTCTGAAGCCAGCCGCCAGTTTCACTATCAATGGCCGAAAACGTGCCATCTTCTCCCTCAAGTTTCTTACGATCCATTAACAATTACAAGAAAGTTTCAACTGTGAAGTGGTAGAGCATGTCAAGCTCTTTAATGTCAACGGTCAAGATCGTTTAACTCGAAGGGAGTCAACGGCAATTGCTCATCAAAGTGCCAACGTTCAAGCACGTTTATCACCTGGAGATGGAGACCGAGCTGCACGTGGCTTTTGCCGGGGGGAGAGATCGCTATCGTCGTTCGAATGCCGGGTTTTGATCAACGTCTCGATCGACGTGAGTGGTCGCGAAATTGAGGAGGAAGTGGCGGCCAAATGGGTTTAAACGTGATGAAGCCTGGAAACTCGCGTGCGTTGGAAGAAAGGGGCTACGGCCTGGATTTGGGGGAAACGTGATCGAACGGCCGTGATTGTAAGGGTTAGAAATATAAAAGAAATTGTAAATATAATTATAATTTAATTTGTGTAAACTTTAAAATATCGTATCTCTTTCGTACGAGATTGAAATTTCGCGAAATCAGTTGCATTGGAATCGTATTGACGAGCACTACGCAATGGAACTGAATTGGAGCCATTTGGAGCTAGTGTGAATTTCGGGTGAAATTAAACGTCTGTTTAATTTATTCGAAATAAAAAAAAGCTGGAACAGAATTGAAATCAAGGTGAGATCTTCTCACTCAAATTGAATGTGGAATTTTTGCAGTTATTATTGATTGATATGATTGCTATATTGGATGTGATATTAGATATTATGGGATATATATCTATATATATATAGCAATATATACATATTGGCATATGTATATATTGGATTGATTGATTTCCCGCCTCGTATAGCGGATGAGACCCTATTGCGCCGTTAGTAAGCGGATTTTTATAAAACCCATATACCGCGATAATTCCGTACTGGAGCGGAATTGGTATTGTGCTAACGTCTGTGGATGCAGGGAAACAGGTTGGAGGGATCCAACTGGATTCCTCAACTGTATTTACTTATTTACAGATATTGATGTATATTCTGTTATCATATGATGATATATGATATTTGACTGTTGTGATGGACTGATTGGTGTTGTTGCATCATCGGATTCAGTTTTGAAATGTAAAAATAACGACTTTTACTTTAAAAGGGTTTTTAAAGTGATTTTTGAAAATATACGTTTTATGGAATTTTTGAATCGATTTATAAACGTAAAATTTTAAAGTTATAAAAGTTATAATTTTTGGTGAAATATAACCAAAGTGTCGTTTTTGAAATAAAGGTCGATTTATTTATAAAATGGTTTAAGTTGGGATTTTGGAATAACTATAAACGATTTGTATAAAAAGATTTATAAAAAATTGATATTTATAAATCAAATATTGGAATTATAAAACGAGTTTTTATAAGTGTTAAAAATGAAATATTTATGGAATTCATAAATGAATGAAATTTATAGATGTATAAATTGTGAAGTTAAAATGAATGAAATTGTAGAATGGAAGATTTATAAGAAATTAACTTATAGATTGTGTTTTTGCCTTCAAATGAAATATTTATCGAATTTGTTAATAAAGGAGATTTACAAATCGAAGTTGTTATAAAGTAGAAATAGAATTTATAAACGTTGTTCTATAAATTCGAAATCAATTGGATTGGATAAATTAAATGTAGGAGGTTATAAAAGAAGATATATTCGCGATTTTGGATAGCGAATCTTTATTGAAATAAAATGTGTAGAAAATATTGAAATTTGGTTAAGTGAACTATATTCACGATTTTGGACAGTGAATATATTCTTAAGGAAAGTGATATTTAAAATGAAGTTAATTGTTTTAAACGATGGTTTAAAATGTATTGAATATCGAAATCATAGATTTCAACATTTTTATTGTTGAAATAGACGTTTTCGAAAAATAAGGAAATGATGGACTATAACACTGTTGTTATAGTAAATGATTTCCGAAAGGAAATGTTTTTATGTAGTATTGGGATTTATATACCTATCTTAATTCCGAATCCCTATACTAGTGATTTTGAGTTGTCGTAACGATGTTTTACGTAACATTCGTTTTGACTCAAATAAAGGTGTTAAAAGAATGTTTTCCTTAAAGAACGAAATATATACTTAATATTGATTTAAGTATATCGAATATTTTCAAATGTTGAAAATAAAAAGATTTGTGAAATACTTATTTTTAAATAAGTATGGAAATGCTTTTCCAATATGAAATGAACTGTTTTGAGATTTTATCTTTTAAAGATAAATTGAAATGTGGAAGTTGATTTGAAATTGTTTTCAAATGGTTAAGTGTGGAAATTTTATATCTAGTAAAGATATTTTTAAAGATAAATAATTTGGAAAATTATTTGGAATCTGATGATGTCGCGCATCTTTATTGATAGTTAAATAACCGACTATCAATAATTACCTTGAGTAGGTATTTGTTGTGATTGGATGAATTTGAATGCCACACTTATTTTTGAATAAGCGCTCACTATTCGGGTTAGCCGGGAAAGGACCATGGGGTCATATAACCCATTTCGAATATGTGATTCGTCGTTATGAATTGCATTTGAAGACCGGTGTTGAAGACCGGATATTTTTGAAAACGGAAGGATTACCGTCGAGTTACTCTACATCGGCTGATCTCCGATTTAGAGGTTTTTATCACCCTTAGTGACGGGAAGTCCTGACGTGATTGAAAATTATCCGGATGTGCAAGGGCTTCGTGAGAAGTGCCTTCGGTTCTGTTCGATCCCGGAACAGACTTGTATGGATTGTGTGTCTGACGTTACAATTTGAGATATAAAGCTGATTTCTTTCAAATACATTTCTGTTGGTGGCGGAGAATTTATTCTCTTAGCTTAACACCCTTCTCTGAGACGTACGAGCTCAGAGGTTATGTAGTTGAAATTTATCAGCGATATATCCCAATTTGGTAACGTGGCATACTAAGTGTTGCTGTGAAATGATCAGTGTTTGATCATTTGTGATATGATCATTTGTTTGATCTTATATCTTTGTGATCATAGGTTGATCATTTTGTTTGACCCGAAGCAGGGCTTTTTGAGAAAGCGTAGCTTTGTGGACGAGACTTCGTCGAGCCTCACACCCCGGAAATGGTCGAAACAGGAAGGATGCAGCAAGGTTCTAGGGAGTAGCGCCCCTTAGTGTATGTCATTCCTTCTGGATAAAGGTGGTATCATGGTATGGAGCCCAGATACTTAACCTCTGTGGTTGCTGCAAAATTTATTTCTTTGTGGTTGTTGGAAATCGGGGATCCTCGGGAAGATCGGTGACGATCGGGGGATGGCATACGCGTGTCAGTAGTTACCTATTTTTGCAGAGGTAACCCGGCCTTGTGTTGGCAGAGATCCGGTTAGGTTCTCGGGTCGTCTATTCCAGGGACGTACCCATCGTGGATAGGAAGTTCCTTAGCCTGACCATTTGTTGGAAATCCAAAGAAACAATACGAGCCTTGTACGGTTTTAATTGTAGAACCTATCATTCACTTATGGTGGCGCCCCACTGTTTGGATGGTAGCTATAGTAGGCATAGTTCGAAATGTCTATGCTGGCTAAGATTAATATTATACTTTCGAAATGATTTCTACACTATGCACTAATAATAATATCAAAAATAATTTGATTTTTGCGTAGTAAGCATCTTTGACTATCATAAGAAGAAATCTCCTCCAATTCTGCGTTTGCATTGTGTGTGTGGTGGGAGGTCTTATGGTAGTTTCATTTTCCAAAAGCATTGCGAATTGACATTAAAGTTTTCTGTTGTTTATTTTAAAGATAAATAACTGTTTTACGATCTCACACCAGTCACCATGACTGACTCGAAGTTTATTGTTTCCCTTCTAAACTCTGGGTGCCCACCAATTTCCACACGGGCAGCCTAGAGTTATATTATCAGGATATTCTGGATATTCTGGAGCTTGGAGATATTCTGGATGACGAGACGTAGTATTTGTATCTGATAGTATTTATTCCGCTGTGTATTCTGTATGAGGACAAGTTATAAAATTGTCCATTGTTGTATATTGACTCTGATTGATGTATGTATAAAATGATATAGTTCTTTGTTTTTAAAAGACTAGTAATTATCTATTGTATATTGTTCCGCTGCGATGTGTAAGATTCTGATATTGTTTTCTGTTCTGATGTGTTTTCTGTTGTTCGTTTTCTTTCTTTCTTCTCTTTTTCTTCTATCTTCTTCTTCTTCTACTTTTTCTTCTTTTTAAAACCCTCACTATTGGAGTTTCCGGCCCTCGATTGCTCGGCAGTCGATAAAGTGAGTATCGATGTCGAATTTTCGAAAGTCGAAAATTTCGGTATGTGACATTTATTGCATTTAATCATCGTTTAATTTAATATTGAATTTAATTGTCAAATTTAATGCTTGTTAATGATAATCAGTTAATTATTGATGTTTATTGGTTGATTTGGATGATGATTGTGATGTATGTTTGATTGTTGATATTGGATGACTGGATGTTGTATTTTTCTGTTGTTATAACACTGCAAGTTCCCTATGGGTTGAAATGATACATACCCGAATGATCTATAGATTAGGGAAAAATCGTTATGGGTTGAAATGATAGACTCGAGCGATTTTATGGATTTTTATTTAATTTGGGATTGTGGTATGAAATGATATATAACCGTAAAAAATTTAAATTGCGGATTGAAATGTTAAATATCCGTATAACTTGACTATAGGGTAGAAAATTATATACGGCCACCGGATTGGTTAAATTAAATGATTTTTAATTCCTTAAATTTTGAATTCAGTTAACTAGCATTTTGAAATATAAATTGATTTATATAAACTGAATTATTTTGATAATCCAAGTGTTAAAGTTTGAGATTGGAATTTATTTAATGAATTGTTCAAAGGATTTAAATTGGAATTTCAAGGTTCAAGTGTCGATAAATGAATTTATCGGAATTGAGTTATTGAAAATGTTTGGATATAACTTTGAAATCTATTTTAAACTAATTTAAACTATTTTAATCAATTTTAAACTATTTTAATTTTAATCTATTATAACCTATTTAATCCAATTTGATCTATTTTACCTATCTTAAACTAATTAAATTTAATTAACCTATTTTAAATCTATTTAATATAATTTAAATCTATTTAATATAATTTAAATCTATTTAATCTATTTTAAATTTATTTAATCTATTTAAAATCTATTTAATATAATTTAAATCTATTAAATCTATTTTAAATCTATTTAAATCATTTTAAATCTAATTAAATCAAATTTAAATCCATTTAAACTATGTTTTTCTATTTAAACTATTTTAATCTATTAAACTATTAAAACTATTTCTGACCATCTAACTATTTTCTAAACTTTCAGACCATGTAAAGTTGAAGTATTTATATTTAAATCCTTAATGATGATACAACCCAAGTTGGATTTGGAATTGATACCTTTTCGTGAAATGACATATTTGAGTAAATATGATGATTTTGGAACAAGGATTTAATTAACCTATCTTATCGATAAATTCAAAAGTGAATATGATTTTGAAAGTGAATATAGTTTTAAAAGTGAATATGATTTCGAAAGAAATATGATATGAAATCGAATATGATATTTTGATATCAATTGTGGATTGACTTTTTGAAATGTAAAAGAACCATCCGGTGTGTAATAAGCGCTTGGTTGTTAAAGAGACTGGGATCGGATATTGTCATACTCTCTGCCAATACCGAAAACCACTTTAACAACTATGTACGTAGAAGAGATTCCATAAATGAAGTAGGATGGTTTGGCAAACGATTCTGTATGAGGTATTGACGTGACCATGACTCCCGTGAGTCAGCTTAGATGTGACTAAAATAGGAGCTATACCTGGGCCAAGTGAGGTCATTCCTCCGATCGGACATGCTTCTTCGATACCATATTATGACTTTGTGATGATTTGGTTTCCACCCCTTGATTTTGATTATGGGAGTGTGTTTCGAGGTGGGCGGTAGTAGCTGCTATGTGTTACCACCAGTTCGGTTCTACAATTGGTAAATCTACCCTAGCATTTCCTCAAGTGTCGTGTTCACATGCCCTAGAGCGCCTTCTACGAGTTTGTTTTGTACCGTACCTATGGGGTGTCCTCTGGGCAAACCACCGGTTTGTTGGAGCCTACGGCATTGTATAGACTACGGGAATATATAAAATGTGTTAAGGGGGATATGGTTAACGCCTTAACGCTATTTCAATACTTTACTTTATTGTAGACACTATTATAATAGCATATTGTACTACATAGTAGATAGTTTAACGGATCCTTAGGAGATGGGAATCTCGAACATCTCTTAAGTTACTGCACTCACGTTAGACACTGGATAGGAGATGTCAACCCCATAAACATCTCTGATGCCGTTGCACTCATAATTATTTAGTGTTGATTTAACTTACATAAGATATTTTTGTTCTGACTCGAGTGTTTGTCTTTTCAATTCGCTCGGGTCAGTCTGAGCTTTTTAGTTTATCGAAGACGGCTTTTTAGAGGATGAAGAAGAAGATTTTGTACTTGTATTATTTATTATATTTATTCCACTGCATCATGTTGTTCCGCTGCATTTATTTATTATTTATTCTTGCTGTATGTAACTCTGGTCTGTATTATAAAAGTATAATCAATGTATTTATAAATAGCTTCATGAACTATTTATTTGATTATTATATTTTATCATTTCGCTACGAGATTCTGTATTTGTTTTTTTTCTTTCTCTGCTTTTTCTTTCTTATTTACCCCATAACAGTCTGCCCTTTTGAATGGTTTGATTCTGACGTGTGTGTCTGCTTAAAACATCCAAAAAGGCAGGTCGTTACATTTTTTGTATTGAAAGCAATGTAAATGCAAATGTAAAAATGCGATGTAAAAGCAAATGCAAATGAAAAATATTTTTTTTTTGAAATGTGTATGTGTTTTTTTTGAATAGAAATAGAAATGCAAATGCAAAGTGAAACTAGAAAACAAACACACAAACAAATACAAACAGAAATCAAACAACAATCACACAACACAACATTTTTTTAAATGCACTCAACACACAAAAATCAAACAAAAATAATTCGAAGAATAAAAATTAAAATCGAAGCAATTCCCCGGCAACGGCACCAATAACTTGTTTAACGGCAAATTTTCTATCGGTTTAGAAAATCGCCGATAAATTTCAAATTAAAATAACCGCAAGCGCACGGTGTATGATTGTAGCACGTATGCGAGTACGGGACGATCCACAGGGAATTGTTTAGATTTTGAAATTCTATTCAATCAAATTAAACCAAAATCGAGGGATTGTTAACTAACTAAAAAGAAGTAAAAACAAACTAAAACTAAGGAGAATAAAAATATGAGATTAAAGAGCAATTTAGAGGCAAATCCCCTCTCATGATCACATAAGTCAACATAATGAAATTATGATCTCTTTTTGGTCATTTGTGAGTTTAGTTGATGCACTTATCATAAGCACGACCTAATTGTGTTATTAATTAACAACTTAAACAATCAAACTTTAATGCACCCTCTAACCCACTTACTAACTTTAATGAAAATGACATGAAATTAAAAGTAGAATCTATTTTAAGCATGGCTTATTAACTATTGAATTAGAAACATAAAACATCAAATTTTTTATTCTAATCCACTTCCATTACCATGATCATATGTAGACAAAGAGGTAATTAATCATTCATATGACTAAGCGTAGCCTATTTGTTTTGAACAACATAAGCTATCAAACTCAATATTAAACACAAAATCACACAAACATCTAACTTTCCATTAAGCACAAAAGAGACATAAATGAAAATTTGTGTTGCATCTACATGATTCAAGAGAGCTTCATTACCCCTAAATTAAAGGGGTTTAGCCTCTCATATTTGTTATAATATCAACAAATGTAGCTTGCAACATGAAACAAAAATAAAAGGAAAAAAAGCTAAATGAACAAGAAATAAAACTAATCTACTTGCATTAAAATCAAACTACACTACTAGCATGAAAGGAAGTAAACAAGAAAAGAAAAGAGCAATGTATTAAAGTTGCAAAAAAAAATTACATGAAAGAAATGGCTAAGTAGCCATGAAAAGAAAAGAGAAGCTTTCTTTTATTTCTAAGCTAAAAACTAACTAAGAGGAAGAGGGTTACATGAAGTATAAGGGGTATTCATACAAGTTTAAAACCCTAATTCACTTTTTTGGGAATGCCCAAAATACCCCCTTAGGAAGTGTGGTGGCCAAGTAATCATTAACATCATATAATCATCCATTAAGTGTGCATGAAGATTTAATGACCTTTTAACATGTGAATTAGCTCCTGAGTGTACATTAAGTTAGGTGGGTAAGTGGGGTCCTCCATGATCATCACTTTGAATTATTTCCATCTCCATTCCTTTGTATTCACTCTTGTGCATGCATATCCTCATGAAGCTAATTTTAAAATTCACTAAAATTCCTACAAAACAACAGAGAAAATTCCAAGTAAATTTTCACAAATTAATAAATGCACAAAAATGACTATTTTACCCCTATATGAAGATGAATATGTGACCATTTGGAAATAATTTGAATTTTGGTTTAAACAAGTTAAAACACCCAATATGATCATTTATTTAATTTAAATAGATTAAATATGGTGGTAAAAATATGCACATTTACGTGCACATCACCTATCCTACGTGGAAAGGAGTAACAAATTCTAAGTTACACCGCCTGACATCCTGCAAAAAAAGCAACCAGAGTATAGAAAAATAGTTTGTCACCATATATGCATGTATCGCTACCAACCCTCCAGCTGGCAACCATCCCACGGTCCAATCTGCCTTACGGACCACGAATATCCACAGGCAATCTCAACCGCAGATCAAAGGAGGCTTGCTCGTATAAATACCCCAAGCATTTCACCAGGTAAGGGGTTGAATTCAGAAAACTTAGAAGGATAACACTTCCCACCATACTATTATCATCTTCAAGCATTCTCCATTATCTCCATGTATCCATTGTAATAATATATATATATAGTGAGAATAATATGTATACAGTGGACGTATGCCCTTGCGTATTGGAAACTCCCCAGAGTGCATGGTTGGCACCCAAAATCGCAATCCACCCGGCCCCAAAGCCAAGAGATAACAACATCGTTGGGGGAGAGCCGAACGGTCATCTAGATGGTGAAATCCACGAGCCGCGTCCTGAGTGCCTAAGCGATCAAGCTCAAACTATGGCCAGGGGACCCCAAGCCACCTCTATACACTCCCACCTGCAAAGGGAAGTACCTCATCCTACGCCTAGGGGTGAACAAGCCTGACGGTTATGGTCACCTCCGTCACGCAAAAGATCTCTTTCCTCAAGTCGCTATCATGTACCATATTCCCTTGATCAGCCGGCATACCACCAGGAGCCTCCGCCCATCGATGCAAGGTTATTTTCGCAACGGGTGGAAGCCAGCCTCCGGGATGAAATGATCTGATTGCACCAACATCAACCGAATACAGGTCAATAGCATCTGTGGCGACAACCTTTCCGACGATGAGGACGGAGAACCATTATCCGTAGAAATCCTCAGAACCCACTACTCAAGATGGTACATGCTACCGCAAATAGACAAATACGATGGGAGCACAGACCCATCAGATCACCTTGCTGCTTTCTACTCAATAACTAGAGTCGGCCAACTAACCGGTAATGTGAAGTGTTTGCTATTCCCATCTACACTTGTCGGGTCGGCATCTCATTGGTTCTTACACTTAGCTCCCGGCAGCATCTGGTCTTGGGCACAACTATGCTCTGAATTCAAGACTAGATTTTTTGCATCAAGAATTCATGTCATGATAGCCAGCGTGCTTTGCAATATCAGGCAGGGCTCGTCAGAAAGTCTCCAAGCCTATGTCAACTGATTTAATCAGGAATCAACCCAGGCCCGCGGGGCTGACAAGAACGGTCTGACGGTCACCCTGTGCTCAGGTGTGCGATACAAATCTCGGACGTGGAAAGAACTCTAGAAGAGACTGGCATCATCTCTTCCTGATTTCTATCAGCACGTAAATGGAATCATGAGGATGAAAGACGCAGATTTGTTAGATAGCGATAACAAGGGAAGACACCCCCTCAAATTTCGCTAGAAAGGATACCTTGATCAAAGAGAATTGGCAAAATCATGCAAAGGGAAACCGTGACGATGTCCCAAGGTACTAGGCTCGATATGATAGCTATACTCTGAACATAGACATTGAAACTGTCTTCCTCGCAACCAGAAATCAAGCATCCTACTGAAGGCCATAGAATGGCTAGGCAAGGGAACCGCCCCATAGCGACAATCAATATTGTCTCTTTCATCAAATCAACGAAAATTCTACTAACAATTGCCATGTTCTAAAGAACGAAATCGAGAGACTGATTTGGGAAGGATCACTTGTGGCATATGTCAGACAACAAGTAGATCAAAGAATGACTCATGAAAACCGTCAGATCCAGTCTTCCCTACAATCAACCCAGGGCAATGTGGCTATGACCGACATTCTTACCATATGTGGCGGACCACACATAGTAGGGAGTAGTCAGAGGGTGCTCACTCGATATCAAAGGGAAGTCGCCACCTCCAGCCAAGTATATTCGTTGGAATGACGGGTCGTTAAGGCTCCAAGAATGGAAGGGGAAGATCCTCCAATCACCTCATAGCCCAGGATCAGGGGGAAGTGGTGTATCACACCACAACCTAATGCTTATAACCATGTCGATGGCTAGCAACAATGTCCACCAAGCTTTCGATGACGAGCTCGGTTAATGTCATGTTCAAAGAAGCCTATAACGCGCTCAGCTGCTGGCCTCCCATCTCGTACCTTGTGTATTTCCCATTTATAGGTCGGCGGAGTTGGGATATTCCCCATAGGTGTAGCAATGCTCATAACTACCTTCGGCCTGGAACCCACCATAGCAAAGATTCAAGTCAGCTATGTGATGTTAGACTGCCCATCTGCTTACAACTGGGTTTGAGTAATACTATTGGTTATTGCTGTTATGGCCTTCCTTACCGATATTATTGTTCCCTCATTATACTCCTTTCCTTCCTGTCTTGGACAAGAAGTGGAGAAAGACTAGGCGAGCGAAGTGAGCGAGGACCGATCCAGTATACAACTCGAGAAGAGAAATGGGAGGTGCGTAGCGTATACTGGGATACCAAGTCCAGTATAAACATTTAATTAATCAGAGAAAGAAAACTGGTAAGACAGGTGCGTTAGCGAACAACAAACCTCTACCTTAATTAATATATGAGGATAAACTATGGACAGATTGTTGTTCTAATGTTTAGGAATGCAGACTATAGCAACAAGAAGCCTTGTTTATCGGGCGATCGGCCCTAATCGAGTTGGATGCCATCGTGCCGTACAACTGCCTGATAATGAAATTCCCCATGCCAAATGAGATTTGTAAAGATAAAGGAAACCAATAGAAAGCAAGGCAGTGCTATAGGACTTCCCTCCGTCGACCAGAGAAGTGTGTCCTAATGATTCAAGAGGAACCCACCACTGATGTCAATACCCCACTTGAACTAGAGAATGCGACTCCCTTAAGTGCAACCCCAGAGATGTGCGATCAAGTCAGTAACATGGTAGGTGATCCCCAACTCACTGAACGAGTAGGCCGCCCTCGGTGGCTACCTAGGTCGACCGACAACACTTTAGAGGGAAAATTCGTCGAGGGCAAGTATGCTGCAGCCCGCCCGGCACAAAATTGTCTCTATCCGGGTCAAAGAAATAATGGAACGCATGATCTACGCTTTGGATCAGTGTGACATAGAGAAAAACGTAAGTATTGAAGATGACCCACTAGATCCACGAATAGGGGATTAGGCACCAGATGGGGGCCCCGTGACCCTCCAAGAATATATATCTGTTGACGAAAGCAATCCCACCAAAGTCGTCCAAATTGGCACTGAGCTTAGTTTACGGGTCAATGAAGATCTGATAAAATTTCTTAGACAAAACAAAGATGTTTCGCTTGGGGATACGCCGATATGACCAGCATCGATCCTCGTATAATCTGCCATGCACTAAACATTGACCCGAAAGCAACCCTTGTCCGATAGAAGCAAAGACACTTAAACCTCGAAAGATACAAGGCCTTAAAAGAAGAAGTAGAGAAGCTACTCACTAATGGCTTCATAAGGGAGGTGGACTACTCAGTTTGGATTGCGAACCTAGTCTTAGTCTACAAACCAAACGGTTCATGGAGGACATGCATTGACTTTTTGGATCTCAAGAAAGCGTGTCCAAATGATAGCTCTCCACTGCCCTGCATCGACTAGCTTGTGGATGCAACTAGTGGGCATGAACTCCTCACTTTCATGGACGCCTATTCAGGCTATAACCAAATCGCTATGCATGGCCCTAATCAAGAACACACCTCCTTCATCACCAACACTGGGCTGTATTGTTACCGGGTCATGCCTTTTGGTTTGAGAAACGCAGGGGCAACTTACCATCATTTGGTCAACCGGACGTTTTCAGAACAACTGGGTCATTCGATGGAAGTGTACATCGATGACATACCGGTAAAATCGAAGAGGGCCGATGGCTATGTACCCAACCTCATCAAAATTTTCGGCATCCTAAGAAAGTAAAACATGAAGCTAAATCCCAAGAATTGCTCATTTACAGTCCGATCTGACCGATTCTTGGGGTACGTTGTGAGCGATAAAGGAATCAAGGCTAACCCAAACAAAATTTAGGCTATCCAAGAAATGCATGTTCCCAAAACGGTGAAATAGGTACAGAGCCTCAACAGGATGGTGGTCAGTCTAGGACGTTTTGTTTCAAAGGCTATGGATCGGTGCCTGCCTTTCTTCGACCTCGTCAAAAAGGGGAAGACCTTCGCCTAGGAGGATGAATGCACCAAGGCATTCGAAGATTGAAGCAACACTTGGCCACCCCTCCAAATCTGTCAAAACCTGTTGATGAGGAAGATCTTTTCATGTACCTGGCAGTCACCAACCGTGTAGTCGGCGCCGCACTCGTCAAAGAAGAGAAAAAGGTGTTGCGGGCAATTTATTATGTAAGCAAGCGATTGTGCGGACCTGAGATGAGGCACACGAGGACCGAAAAATTAGTCTTCTACCTCGTGATGGCGGTCTGGAAATTACGACCGTATTTCCAAGCTCATCGTATCAAAGTTTTAATCAACCAACCACTTAGATAGATCCTGAGTCGTCTTGACACAACGGGGAGGCTCCTCAAATGGTTCATCAAGCTAAGCCAATACCACATCCATTTTCTCCCACGACCGTCAATCAAAGGACAAGCAGTGGCTGATTTCATAGTCAAAAGTTCTGACCCGGGTGATGAAGGAGAGAAGGAGAACCCCTCGAAACTAATTAACTTTGCACCTGTATGTAGATGGTGCATCCAACGAGAAGGGGCAGGAGCGGGAATGGTCCTAGTCACCCCTGAGGGGAAAGAGCTCTGTTTCACCCCCTCGAAACTAATTAACTTTGCCGAATATAAGCCCTCTGGGGTAGCCTAAAGATGGCAAAAAGAACTTCACGTGGATTCACTACATGCCTATAGTGACTCCGCCATCGTCATCAACCAAATGAATGACCACTTTCAAACAAAGGGAAAGGTTCTAGCACTTTATGTCACTAAAGCCCAGAGGCTTACCAAAGCCATCGGAGAATTCCGACTAGAACAAATCCCTAAAGAGCAAAACGGTAAGGCGGACCAATTAGCAAAAGACACAAGCGAGCCTAGAGAAACTCTCCCATGGGTACTATTGGACAATCAGAACACTCCCGACTTCGAGTCGGGGCAGCCATCATGGAAATTGATCGGCCTTTCGAAGTAAATTGCATAATGGCCATATACAGGTATATCATGAATAACGAGCTACCAACCGACCGTAAGGAGGCCATAAAAACTTTGCATCGTTCATCGCATTGCACGATCACCGAAGGGAAATTTTACAGCTAAGGATGCTCAACCTCACTACAAAGTTATGTGTCCGAAGATGAAGCCGCCCGGATTAATGAGGAGTTGCATGAGGGCTTCTGCAGAGATCATGTCGGGGGGAAATGTTTGGCAAAAAGGGCTGCTTGGCAGAGGTACTACTGGCCCACCATGGTAAAGGATTATATGAACTATGTGAAGAAAGGTGACCGGTGTCGAAGGTCCCAAGGGCTTCCTTGACCCATCTGGTCTCCGTGACGTCCACCTGGCCATTTGATAGATGGGGGATTGTTGGTGTCAAAATTGGCCACCAACACCCAGTTATGTGAAAACACCAATATCCAGTCACAGAGCTCAGACAGTATCTAATGTAGAGAATATAATATGAAGAATAAACAAATTAAAATTAAAAGCAAGTAAAAAGAGACAAGTTTTATACTGGTTCGGCTAACTTTGGCCTACCTCCACTTTAGAATGATCCTTTTTATTATATTGTAGTTTGTTTACAGTTACAATCCGAAGTCCAAGAATAAAACTGGCAGTGTGTAGCCTAGGTTGAAGATAAAGAGAAGTAGAAAGAAGATCCTTTTCTGACGCCATGCCTATTGTATTTATAGGGGAAGACGTGCACGGATCGGGCTGAAATTTCAACAGAAGAACCTCCAGGCCATGATGAGGCCACCTAGGAATTTTCAGGCCCATTGGGGCCTATAATAGAGATCGGCGCCGACCCTATTTTGGTGTCCAAATGGGGTGCAATCACTCTAGTGGGTTCCCCATGATGTTAGCTACTTGACCACCAAATTTCGTGCCATTCCGACATACGGTTTGTGAGATATCACGTTTTCCGTGAAGTGGTGTTGCATACATTCTGATTTCAACCGATCCCTTTAGCGGGATATGGGCTGATCCCTCCAAACTCCTCTAAATGACATGCGATCCCTAGCGTCAGAGTTTCATGCCAACTAGATTAGTAGAACTCGAGTTAAAGATCGATCTTTGTTGCAATATGCTGCGAAGGCTTATTATAGCCGATCGTTGTAGAGGGATAGGGGTCGATCCCTCCAACTTGCTCCAAATGATATGCAATCCCTATGGGGTGTTCCACATGTTGTAATTAGCCTGTTCTCTAAGTTTCATGTCAATTAGATGTGTAGATGTTGAGATATTGATCATAAAGTTGGGATTAGCCGATCCCTAAGAGGGAAGAGGGTCGATCCCTCTTTCTTCACCTTTTGAGGTGCGATCCCTAGGGTAGGCTCCTTAGGGTCCCCACATCTTGCTCACAAAATTTCATATGCATTGGACTTATGAATTTTAAGATATTTATTATATTCCATCGAATTGTACTTGCTTGGCTGAAATATGCTGGTTCCTTTTATATCAATCCCTTTTTATATTATCCATTTTATACTGATCCCTTTCTTAGGTGAAGTAATTTGCCAATAACTTCAGCATAACTCCAAACGACTTGAGATTTAAAATGTAGCCTTATGGGATCTTCCTCGTCATTTTATACCGGTCTCACCCAGTTTGGGGAAAAAATTGAGGATATGTACCGATTCCTTAGGGGAAGGGATAGGCACCGATCCCCTGTCTGGGGGAGGTACTAACCATACTTAGAATATTATGGAGAGTCTATCTCTTGGTCTCGGTTGATCGTTGCTTCATATCATTGCCTGCACTTGATTTCTAGATCTCATAATCATCGCTCTGGGCTACTGGCCTTGATAATCGTGAAGTCTGTTGGGTTAAATCCACCTGTATATTGCCTTGGCAAAAGGTGAGTTAACAGGGATCGATCTCATCGGGAAGCTCTCAAACGCCAAAGGTGGATATAACCATGCAATCATAGCCATAGATTATTTCACCAAACAAGTTGAAGCAGAGCCTCTAACCGGTGCCACGACTCCAATGGTTCTCAACTTCGTTATCAAGAACATCTTCTACCACTTCGGCCTCCTAAAGAAAATTGTTGTGGACAACGGGACCCAGTTCGTAATCACGATGTTCCAAGAGTTCTGCGATGGAAATGGAATAGAAAAGAGCTTCTCCTTTGTCGCTCACTCGTAGGTCGATAGACAGGTCGAGGTAGGCAACAAAATCATCAAGTCTACTCTCAAGAAAAGGCTTGCCAAAGCGAAAGGAAATTGGGCGAAGGAGCTGCCTCCTGTACTGTAATCGTATCGCACCTCCGCCCGAACTTCGACCGGCCACACACCCTTCTTTCTTTCATACGGGCATAAGGATATGCTGCCTATTGAGATGGATGTCCCGTCCCCTCGAAGGGTGACCTACGACTATGAGCAAAATTACGAGCTCCTCAGGGTCGGCCTGGACACACTCAACGAAGAATGAAAGAGGAAATCCACATTGAGGCTTATAAGAGAAAGTTTCAAAACAGTACAATGCATGGGTGAAGCTTCGACAGTTCGCCATCGGCGACTTAGTTTTGCATCCTATGTTCGCAAACACTAAGGACCCAGTCGATTGGGTGCTCGGCCGGAATTGGGAAGGCCCATATGTTAACAATTCCATGCTAGCTAACGGTGCTTACAGTCTATCTCGCCCCGATGGGACCCATAAGTCTTGGACCTGGAGCCCAAAACACCTACGGGCTTACTTTATATAACGAAAGTACTCCATAAATAAGACTTGGAATGTAACCATTTATTTTTTTAAGGACTAGTGGAAGGTCATCTCTCTTTGCCAAGACAATGTCAGCCATGCAAATTCGGGATACATGGACAGGGATGAGTTCTTGCATGCTCATTCACCAGGACCGGCGACAACCCACATTCTATCAAGGGACGTCTAGGCACTCCGCCTAGGCATGTCAGGGATGCCCAACGACCTGTAGGTCATCCCAGTGCTATCCAACCTGCTCCGATAGGAAAATATGAGATATAACTCTTGCCTCTTGGGGTGCATTGACGAGCCGGATGGCGACCGCAATGGTCTGATTCCCTCGCTCATGATGCTACTCGTCCCGGCAGGACGAGACACTATTGTCGAGACTAGCGCATAACAACTTAGCTCAATGCCATGATAGTATCTCCAAGGTCCGACATCCATAGTGTGCCTGCAAGCAAATAAGTCGGGCTTCATTTTAACCCCTGGTGTTGGAAAGGGTGCCTGCAAGCAAATAAGCTGAGTCCTTTTGTGCAAACCCCACAAGCCTCAACTCCAACCCCTTGGTGTCGGAAAGGGTGCCTGTAAGCAAATAAGTCGGGTCCTTTCTTGCAAACCCCACGAGCCTCAACTCCAACCTCTGGGTGTCGGAAAGGGTGCCCACAAACAAATAAGTCGGGCCCTTCCGTGCAAACCCTACGGGCCTCAACTCCAACCCCTGGGTGTTGGAAAGGTCGCTCACAAGCAAATAAGCCGGGTCCTTCCGTGCAAATCCCACGGGCCTCAACTCCAACCACTGGGTGTCGAAAAGGGTGCATGCAAGCAAATAAGCCAGGTCCTTTCGTGCAAACCCCATGGGCCTCAACTCCAACCCCTGGGTGTTGGAAAGGGTGCCCTCAAGCAAATAAGCCAGGTTCTTTCGCGCAAACCCCACGGGTCTCACTAAAGCCTCAATCCCTCCAAGGCGAAACATACTCGTAACAACATACCTTATGCTTTCCTTTTATTTGCAGGTACAATAATAGAAATGAGAATCTCAAACATCACATGGTGCAAAAAAAGAGTTCATAACAAATAGGGGGCATGTCACACAGCCCACCATGTTAGGCGAAATCAACATATGAATACAAAAAAAGAAAGAAAAAAAGGAAAGGAAAAAAAACAACAAAGACAACTAGGATACAACAACAACACGCGACAACCTCCTTACTAATTTGGTCGGGCCAGAGAGACAATCTACTTAGCCGTCAAGATGGCCGGCACCGGTTTACCCTTTCTAGTCAATTTAGCGGCTGCCTCGTCCCTGTATCTCTCGGCCAAAGCGGGCGTCACCCCCGGGATCACAATAGGAAGGTGAAAGTTCTACATGAAAGTGCCCACTGCCATATTAGTCAAACGAGTCGACCAGTCGGTGTCACTTTTCGGTTAGACTCTCTCTTTCAACCCCACAACATCGTCAGGGGGCAAACATTCTGATGGGTATCAAAAAGCCCTCGAAGATGCCCGAACTCCTACTCAAATCTCACCTTCACCCCCTTCAGGCGTGCAACCTCTTCCTTAAGCGATCCCCGATCGAAAATAGCCTGGTCTTTGATAACCTCGGCGATGGCCCTGTGGCGGTTGGCTTCTACCACTTCCTTTTCAGCCAACTCCCGTCCCAAACTACATATGCTCGAAGCACGATCTATGACTCACTGTCCTTCTCGACCACACCTTTGGCCGTAGTATCCGCCTCACACTCATCAGTGGCCAGCTTAGCTGCCACCCGAGCTGCTTCAACCTCCTCCCTTGTAGCTCTCAAATCTTCCTTCAATTGAGCAACTACCTTATCTCCACCCAACACATTCTCTCTGACTACTTCTAACTCCGCCATCTCATCCACTATGCGGGCCTTAATCTCCTCTAACTCCTCCCTCAGGGGAGTCAAATTGTCATGACCTCCCCCTAGTTCATCCACATTCCTCACCATCGGCCGAGGACCACAATGAGAAGACTCCCCCACTTCTTCTACGGCTTGCCTCCCTGTAAGTCTAGCTTGCAAATTGACAAGTTCATCGCAAACCTACATCGCGCACGTGCCTGCCTGAAAATAAGGCATTCTAAGTTATTGGAAAAAGGAGATGAAAGAAAATAAGAAGGTAAACAGGTCTAACCATAGTCAGTTCCTTGCACAATCTATCAACAATAGCCTATAATCCATGACCGTGCCATCTAGAGCGTGGCGGTGGGAAATCCCTAAAGAATGAGCAGCAGCCACTTGGAAGGTTCATAGGAGTCTGTCCAAGGCCTCCCTGTCATATCCCAGACTGATCTGCATGGAAATCGTCCCAACTTTCTCTTCATCCTCTGCATTAGGCCCACGATACACGGAAACATCAACATCGTCTTCATGAGCTTCGCCATGAGCCACCCCTGTTTCATCCACCATGGGCTCCTCTCCTTCTACGTCCCCCATTGGTCCCTCAAGGTCTGCCACTTTGGTCCTTAACCTTTTACTACCTAGGGAATCCGCAGCACTAGACCCTTCATCCACCTGAATCACAAAGCAAGAAACGTCGGCCACCACATCGGGGGGCGGCAAAGGAGAGACCATCATGGCTTTCCCTTTAGTATCCTGCTCTGGCAGATTCACAAAGGATCGTTCATGCCATCCAACTCCTTAAAATTGATCCGGCCCACTGAAACCAGGAAACATAAAAAGTTAGAAAACAAGGAACCAGCCTTTGTAAAGATAAACATAATTAACTACCCCACAGAGCACCTTGATTTCGGTTCCTAAACAGAGGTGCACAAGGTTCAAAATCTTCCCCTTCAGACTCTGTAGATCTAGCTCTTCCTACGCCCGACGGTCCAACATCACGACCCCTATTTTTGGGAGGACCATCACCTAAGGAAGACCAAGTCACACTTTCTCCAAGGTTCTGGGGCAGAGGTTAGCCAGAAGATCTACCATATTTCGTCGGATCATACTCCTGCCATTCCAATGGCACATCAGATAGGGCGTCCGCATTAATTATAGCCCAACCCTCGGTATCCCTCGGGCCAGTGTAATCATTCGTACCAATGCACGCTTGCCCGACCCTAGGAAAAAGTGTGGATTCATGTAAAGGAGTTAAAACAAGGCGACTACTTGCGGACTTCTTTAAAACTATCTCCTTCTTCTTTCCCTTTCGACGGGTTTCTGTGCCTTACTCCATTTTTGTAGGGCACCGATGGACTGACCCTCCGATAGTAGCCTGACTTTTTGGAGCATCTCATCAGTCACTAAGTTATCCACATCTCGAAGGGTATTGTCGGCCCTCCGAAGGCTCAGCACTTGCCTCTCCACTAATGTCACCTCGGCCTGGCTCAGCATTGGGGACCCTGCAACGGGAAAATTGTAAGAACATTAAAAGGAAAGAAGAAAGGGTAAGGGGGTAAAAATCATAAAGACAGTCTCACCAAAAGGTCGAAACGACCAGAAATGCAACCCCTCATTCATAGCCCGCAGGACAAAGAAATACTAAGACTTCCAGTCGGAGACACCTTTCTCTAAAACCCTAGTAAAGACCACTTCCTCTTCTTTTTCATTTAGATGTGGTAGTGGGTCCTGGGACGATGACCACACTCTTTGTTAATATAAAGGAGACAGGCGACAAGTCCTGCGGAAGGTGTCCCTAACTCCAAACGATGGCATGCTAGAAAAGGCCCACCAGATAACGAAAGCTATTCGGAGTAAGTTGACCTGGAGCAAATCCAAGCCCGTTCAAAAAGGACATAATGGTTGGATGTAGGGTCAAGGTCACTCCGACTTTCAAGTAACTCAAGGAGAATGTGTAGTAGTTTGGTGATGCAGTGTCAGCTCGTTCGTAGGCTTTTGAAAATTGGACTAAGCCAGGGGTATAACCAAATAGGTTCAGCTCTCTGACTATGCTGTCTGGTCCACCCATGAAATCAAAAGGGACCATGGAAGCGAAACTCGATGCACTATCAGAAGCAGCCATCCTGTCACGAGACCACAACAAACATTAGAAAGAAAGCACGACGGATGCCTCTCCCTCAGGGACTAACCAGCCTTAAAGCATGGTAAATGAGGAGGGGCACCGTCAAAATGAGAAGAAAACCGCCGAAAGGGGCACCACCAAGGGGCGCCCCATGGTAGAGAAATGAGTCATCAACGACCGGATGAAAATGATAAATGACAATGGAAAGAGGGACATACCTATTAATAAATAATTTCGAAAAATATTTACAACAATGGCAGAAGAAACAGGGAAATAGTAAAAGAGAAGAAGAGGTAGCCGCGTCTATTTATAGACCCTCACCAGCCAAATCACGACCCTTCATCTCGAAAAGACAACCAAATCCGGACCGTGCAAAGAGATGCAACATTAGGGTCGATTCAGATCCTTTGGCTCAAAAATCACAGGGAAAAATTGACTACCAAAGAGACCCACAGAAAGACATGTGATAGCAGCACTAATTACACTGCAAGCATCCATCAAATCACGTTATTTCGTATCTGCAATCCCGCCCCCACCCACGAGGGCAGGCTTGGGGTGAAAATTTTGGCTTAAAATTTTCGAAAAAGTTTAATAAGGCACAAAAACCACCTGAAAGGAGATGGACGCATCAGCTATGCTAATCCGGGCTTTCTTAGGAACCGATCGACCCAAGGGCCGGCCGATTTATACTCCCAGGTTCCTCTCACACAAGGAAAGAAACCTGGCCAAAGTGGCTTTAAGGAGATAGAACAGTCAGACTGGTAGAAAAAAGCATACCTACCAAAGTCCTACCACCCTGGAAAAGCGCTAATACACCTATCCTGCCACTAATTGCTCCCATTCGACGTGGAAAACAGTAAAAAAATTTGAGTTACGTTGCCTGGCATCCTGCAAAAGAAGCAACCAGAGTACAGAAAGGTAGTTTGTCACTATATATGCATGTATTGCTACCAACCCTCCAGCTGGCAACCATCCCACGGTCCAATCTGCCGTACCAACTGCGAATATCCTAAGGCAATCTCAACCACGGATCAAAGGAGGCTTGCATATAAATACACCAAGCATTTCACTAGGCAAGGGGCCGGACTCAGAAAACATAGAAGGATAACACTTCCCACCATACTCTTATCATCTTCAAGCATTCTCCATCATCTCCATGTATCCATTTTAATAATATATAGTGAGAATAATATGTAAAGTGGACATACATTTGGCTAAACCACTCTAAAATCCATGTCTCTTTATTACTAGCATTCCATCATTAATTCACGATCGTATACCACAAAGCCAACAATATCATAAAAACCCTACTCCCTCACAATTTCCATGGTTGACTAGTCATTATGTCTCACTGATGGAATTTTTAGTCAACAAGTCGAAAAATCCAAAAAATGAATTTCGTTCATATTTTCAATTTTTCACCGAGCTATTTATTTATGTAAACAAATTTACAAAATGAGTTTACCATTATTATTTATTCATTAAAAGCAGTTTAACAATGCTATTAAATCCATTTAATTAATATTAAATTCATAATTCAATTATTTAAATAATCCTTATATTTAAATATAAAGTGTTTACATTTTTTTGCGATGTTACATTCTCTTCCTTAAAAGAATTTCGTCCCCGAAATTATCACGGAGGAAAATGTAACACCCCTAACTAAAAATCAAATTACTTACTTGGATTTCAGTAATCTTATTTCTTATACATTTCTTTATAGAAATTCCATATTAAAGGCTACAACATAAGTACAGAGAATACTCTATAATAAAATACAATGCATCCAGTCTTTTCAAAAGATAAATTTAGAACTAAATGTCCTAGTTTTTATTATTCAATATATATTTTAAAATTCCTCCAAAGAGAAATATATCAAAACCAAAATCAATCATGACAAGGAGCGGCTCCTCCTACCGAAGCATGGTATAACTCGAGAATCAAAACAATACGGAGCAATTAGTGGTATTCTAGTTCCTTCTTAAATAATAACTATAGCAAACAAATATACCTGGCGAGTCTTTAAATCGAAAAGCTTCCAATTGCGCAACTTTAGTCATAACAAAAATATTTGAAAAAAATCGCTTCATAAATACTTTTTCAAATGTCTTGAAATAATAATACTTCACCAAAGTTTTCAAAATAATATCATTATTATTTTTACACAAATTCTTTTGAAATCACTTTTTCAAAAGCACCGGGATTTAAGTCCTAATAAACAATAACTTAAAAATCCTTTGCTTATTAAGTCAGACTTTATAAATCATGGTATATAAAATCACACTATCAATAAAACCAAATTCCATAAAGGAATAAGCTAGCACTTAACATTATTTAAAATATCAAATGACTAACAAACAAGATTTATTATTTTGCTTAGGTTCACACCTGTTTCAATCGTCCAAGGATATAGACAATTTCTTAAGCATACCATTACACTCATTAGCCTTTGGTTATTGCTTAGAAGATTATCTAAGCTACTTCAGAACCAAATTGAAAGTCACTTCCTGAACTTTCCTAAGCCACTAACATAGTATACAAATACGCTTAAGCTCAAATGATGTACTTGGATCATGCGTACGCAATATCTGATCCGACCACTTGCTCAGATACATAAACTTTTCTTCGAACTAGTATCGCTTACTCGACCTCCCAAGTGTGGGCTTCGATCAGTTTCCTTGATTAGAAACCTTTGTTCACTTACATAGCCATATACTATGATAGAAAACCTAAGAATCATATCAAGAATTCGAATAAACTGTTCGTCATCAAGAATCAAGTGAGAAATCCTTGTTTGGACTGGTTGAATCATCCCGAAGGTATGTACTCGAATCCTAGATCAAGAACTGTGCGAATAAGATGATCTACATACAACTTATATACTTAATCATATTGGTTTCTTAGCTACACCAATCTCTTTCTAAATCACATTCATTTTTATTTATAGCATTTCATTCAATCCTAATATTAGTTATGAACCATTTCACATATTTTGACTAAAGTTTATAAACATTTTATAAAGACACATCTTTATAAAATATTAAATAAAAAACATACTCCACTCTTATTTACTTATATAACACTCTTCTACATTCTAAGAGTGTATAAAAATGTCAGTTTCATTTTACTTCTCAAAATTCAGATGGAGGCCCTAAACATAATATGGGTCTTATAACAAAGTCGACTACTTCGACCTTTTTACCTATCCAATCCGGTAAGTAGCTAAGAAGAGTAGGATGCTGGTATCCAAACACAGTCCTAGATTCTACTTTTCCATAGACATCACTAAGGTAAAGATATTTATTAGTCGACCCAATAACATCAGATAGTTTATATGACTTAGATGTTTAAACAAAGATGCGGCTTTAATAAAACAAAGTTTATTAAAATCCGCTCATCCAACTTAACCCATTTAAAAACTTGTGTTAAATTATCTCTTTTCTATCCAAGAGTTTAAAATTTCATTTATCAAAACATTCTTTTAACAAAGTACCTTTTATTTTAAATCAATTTCCTTTAAGGAAACTTAAGAACTAAATACCTGATTTTTATTTCAAAACCCTTTTTGAAATCATATTGCATATACTTCTACATGTAAAATAACTTTAACAATTTATTTACTAACACCCACTTTGGTTTTGTTCGGATTCGAGCTCATTTCGATCGCCCAATAATTAAGAGAATAATTTACTAAGTGCACTACAATGTTCACCTAAGCAAACATTTGATTGTCACTTAGAAGATTATTCAAATTACCATAAAACTAATCAAGATGTTTTCCCCCAACTATCCAAAGAAAATGTATTTTTCTTAAAAATTCTCTTTGAAATATTTATACTTATAAATACTTCCAAGTAATACTATCATTACTTTTCTCAAATCTTTTTGAAATCATTTCAAGAAAAACTGGGATTTAAATTCTCAAAAACCCTTTTTTATAACACACCTTTTATAAATCACATAAAGCATATCATACTCATATAAAATGTACCTATAAAACCATCTTATGTTATAATAACTTTCCTATATTATATTTCACAAAGTTTTACCCTATAAATGTCTTATCTTCCCATTTAGATGATATTAAACAACTTTATTAAAAGATGACTTCTAACTTAACATATTCATCGAACACCTTATAGTCAAAATATGAAACTTAATTCATAAGAGGTTTGTTTTAATGCACTCACAATTGTCAAAACAATAGATGCTTATAAGCTAGTCGAGCATAAATCAATAATTAACAAATAATAGTAATGCTCCAAGACTGCTCGAGCATGACAAATCAAACAACAATGATAATAAAAAAAATATTACCATTTTCTGACAAACAAACACACTATAAATAACTATATAAATTTGAAAATTATTTCTTATATATATAAATATAATCCTAGGTAAAATATTTCATTTACCAATTTTCAAAAATCAATATTGTGTCTGTTTGCCTTGTATAAATGTTTAGAAATCCCTTGCAACACCGTTGTGTCCCACGTCTCGACCAGAATTCATAAATCACTCAACATACCAATTAACACAATATGTTTTTATAGTGTTAACAAATACGCTCTCGTATATATAAGGCTCTCAACTCATTCTAAGGTGTCACTTACCTTATCTCTAATGAGACATACCCTACAAAAGCCAAGGTTCTCTCTTAACCTTCAGCTCTGATACTAAATGTAACGACCCACCTTTTTTACCCTCGAAAGTCGGCACTTAATACATACACGGTATTCAAATGTCGAGCACCCAAGTGCCGAAAAGGCAAATTGTTAGGATAAAATAAAAAGAAAATGAACAGGGGAAACAAAATCTCATAGTTGAACTACAACATAAAATATAACAAAAGTAGTAAAAGCTGTCAATCTATGATACATGGTATATCAGAGTTAATAACAAACCTCATCAACTAGACAGTTATAAATCCCTAACCTTACAATTGCAGATGGGTATACATAATAATACAATGGAAAATAGAAATACAAAAACAGGGGAACATCTAGCTCTACTCTATGAGCTCTATTGAATACATATTTTCAAATTTCTCCAAAGAGAAATATATCAAAACCAAAATCAAACATGACAAGGAGGGGGCTCCTCCTAACGAAGCATGGTATGACTCTAGAATCAAAACAATATGGAGCATCCAGTGGTATTCTGGTTCCTCCTGAAATAATAACTAGAGTAAAAAATATACCTGGCGAGTCTTCAAATTAAAAAACTCCCAATTGCCTAACTTTAGTCATAACAAAAATATTCGAAAAAAAATCAATTCACAAATACTTTTTCAAATGTCCTAAAATAATAATACTTCACTAAAGTTTTCAAAATAATATCATTATTATTTTTTTCACAAATTCTTTTGAAATCACTTTTTCAAAAGCACCGGGATTTAAGTCCCAATAAATAATAACTTTAAAATCCTTTGCTTATAAAGTGAGACTTTATAAATCATGGTATATAAAATCACATTATCAATAAAACCAAATTCCATAAAGGAATAAGCTACCACTTAACATTATTTAAAATATCAAATGACTAACAAAAAAGATTTAGAATTCTGCTTAGGTTCATACCTTTCTCGATCGTCGAAGGATATAGACAATTTCCTAAGTGTACCATTACGCTCATTAGCATTTGGTTATTGCTTAGAAGATTGTCTAAGCTACCTCAGAAAAATTGAAAGTCACTTCCTAAATTTCCTTAACCCACAAACATAGTATATAAATATACTTAAGCTCGAATGATGTACATGGATCGTCCGTATGCAATATCTGCTTTGACCACTTGCTCGTATACATAAACTTTACTTCCAAACTAGTATCGCTCACTCGACCTTCCTAGTGTGGGCTCCGATCAGTTTCCTTAATTAGAAACCTCTGTTCTCCTTACATAGCTATATACTATGATAGAGAACCTTAGTATCATATCAAAAATACGAATCAATTGTTCGTCGTCAAGAATCAAATGAGAAATCCATGTTCAGACTGGTCTAAATCATCCCGAAGTTATGTACTCAAATCCTATATCAAGAACTATATGAATAAGATGATATACGT
Source organism: Allium fistulosum (assembly GCA_030737815.1). Lineage (NCBI taxonomy): Eukaryota > Viridiplantae > Streptophyta > Magnoliopsida > Asparagales > Amaryllidaceae > Allium > Allium fistulosum. The sequence continues at coordinate 1,170,300,310 of CM060902.1, read as the reverse complement.
ACAACTTATGTACTTAATTATATTGGTTTCTTGGCTACACTAATCTCTTTCTAAATCACTTTCATTTTCATTTATACTATTTTATTTAATACTAATATTATTTATGAATCATTTCACATATTTCCATTTAAGTTTATAAACACTTTATAAAGACCCATATTTATAAAATATTAAATTAAGAACTTACTCCACTCTTATTTACTTGTATAATATTCTTCTACATTCTAAGAGTATATAAAAAAATGTCAATTTCATTTTACTTCTCAAAATTCAGATGGAGGCCCTAAACTTAATATGGGTCTTAAAATTGAGTCGACTACTTCGACCTCTTTACCAATCTAGTCCGGTAAGTAGCTAAAAAGAGTAGGATGCGTGTATCTAAACTTAGTCCCAGACTCTACTTTTCCTTAGATATCCCTAAAGTAAAGAAGTTTATTAATCGGCCCAATAACATCAAATAGTTTATATGACTTAGATGTTTAAACAAAGATATGGCTTTAATAAAACAAAGTTTATTAAAACCCTCATATCCAACTTAATCCATTTAAAAACTTGTTTTAAATTATCTCTTTTCTATCCAAGAGTTTAAAATTTCATTTATCAAAACATTCTTTTATAAAAATACTCGTTATTTTAAATCAATTTCCTTTAAGGAAATTTAAGAAGTAAATACTTGGTTTTTATTTCAAAACCCTTATTGAAATCATACTGCATATACTTATATATATAAAATAACTTTAACAATTTATTCACTAACACTCACTTTTGGTTCGTTCGGATTCGAACTCATTTTGATTGCACAATGATGAAGAGAATAATTTACTAAGTGCACTACAACATTCACATAAGCAGACATTCGATTGTCACTTAGAAGATTATTTGGATTACCACAAAACTAATCGAGATGTTTTCCATGAACTATCTAAAGAAAATGTATTTTTCTTAAAATTTCTCTTTGAAATTTTGTTACTTATAAATACTTCCAAGTAATACTATCAGTACTTTTTTCAAAATCGTTTTGAAATCATTTCGAGCAATACTAGGATTTAAATTCTCAAAAATCTTTTTTACTTATAAAACACCCTTTATAAATCACATAAATCATTTTATATATCATACTCATATAAAACGTACCCTTAAAATCATCTTATGTTATAATAACTTTCCTTTATTATAATAAAATTTTCACAAATTTTTACCCTCTAAATGTCTTATCTTCCGATTTAGATGATATTATACAACTTTATTAAAACATGACTTCTAACATAACATTTTCACCAAACACCTTATAGTCAAAACATGAAACTTAATTCATAAGGGGTTCGTTTTAATGCACTCGCAATTGTCAAAACAATAAATGCTCATATGCTAGTCGAGCATAAATCAATTATCAACAAACAATAGTTAATGCTCCTAAACTACTCGAGCATGACAAATCAAACAACAATGATAATAAAGAAATATTATCATTTTCTAACAAACAAACACACCATAAATAACTATATAAATTTGAAAATTATTTCTTATATATATATATATAATATAATCCTAGGTAAAATATTTCATTTGCCAATTTTCAAAAATCAATATTGTGTTTGTTTGCCTTGTACGAGTGTTTAGGAATCTCTACCGATACCGTGGCGTCCCACGTTTCGACCAGAATTCATAAATCACTCAACTGACCAATTAACACAATATGTTTTTATATCAATAACAAATACACTTTCGTATATATAATACTCTCAACTCATTCTAGGGTGTCACTTACCTTATCTCTAATGAGACATACCCTACCAAAGTCAAGGTTCTCTCTTAACCTTTAACTCTGATACTTAATTTAACGACCCACCTTTTTAACCCTCGAAAGTCGACACTAATACATACACGATATTCAAATGTCAAGCATCCAAGTGCTGGAAAGGCAGATTGTTAGGAAAAAGAAAAAGAAAAATAATACGGAACATAATATCATAATGGAACTATAACATATAATATAACAAAGACAGTAAAAGCTGTCAATCTATGATACATGGTATATCAGAGTTAATAACAAACCTCATTAGCTGGACAGTAATAAATCCTTAACCTTACAATTGCTAATAGGTATACATAATAATATAATGGAAAATAGAAATACTACGGCAGGAGAACATCCACCTCTACTCTATCAGCTTTATCAACGAAAACCTAGAAAAATTCGATTTGATTCGAGCATTATAATAAAATAACACCCGGATAAGTTTGGATAACTAGTGTGAGAAAACTCAAGAAATATTATGAATATATAATCTGTGAGACTATGCTGCTAAACAAAAAACGGGTTTTACCTAACAAGAACAACATCCATACATGAAAGAATGGAAATAATTCAAAACAAAATCCCAAACTTGAAAGAATGGGCACAAACATGATCAAAATCCATACTTAAAGAATGGATACAAATAATTAAATATAGAGAAGAGCACGAGGCACTTCTTGATGCAATTAAAAAAGGATTAACTCCAAGGTCAATAATTAAAACAAGGAGCATGAATTTATCCAACATGACTAGAAGAGTATACCTCCTACACCAAAAGTATACCTCTAGAAAAAATATATATGAGAGCCCATGCCAAACTCACATCACTCTCGGGAACTTCCAAGCTAGAACCCCGCGAACAAAATTCAAGAATCCAAATATATCCACATTGTTGCATGCATGCAATTGAAACCTCTCTAGATAAATGTGAACATACCTAATGGGTGCGACCCATATAGCTTGGCTCCCATTAAATCTTTGGTTATAGTTTTCTCCGATGCTGGATGCCAATGCTCAGAACGAGCTACAAATAATATTAGATTGATGAAACACAAAGAAGGATATCATTGCTTTAAATAAGCAACTAATCATCTTGAATCGATGAAGCACAAAGAAGGATATCAAAATCGATAGTTAATGAATCAACTATCGGGAATACCAAAAATGATCATGTATGGAAATTAAAATCTCATGTACTTATCACAAACCATCGATCTCAAACCAGTGCTACCCCGGGGGAAACAATGAAGCCAGATAGGTTGGGATAGTGTTGCCTCATACCTTGACTTGACATACATTCTTAACTTTAAGAATAGCAAGAGTTCCCTCAACATTTAGTCCTAAGCATATGCCTACATCCTTTCCATATAACCAATGTCACTTATCGAAAATTAAATCTCTTACATTTATCACCAATTGTTGATCCTAGACCAAGTCACTATCCCGGGGTTAACAATGAGCCGACAAGTTAGGGAAGTGTTGCTTCCCACCTTGCCTCGACATATATTCTTAACTTTAAAGGTAGCAGGGGTTCCCTCAACATTTAGTGCTAAGTGTAAGTCTAAATATTTTCTATAAACAAATCAAACTTTAAAATTTTGACTCACACATGTTCTTGATTTTCACATCACAAATATTTGTAAAATGCACTTTAAAATATTCTTATAAACTACAAATTATATTTCTAAGTGTGTTAAAAAGAAGGGTAAAAAAATGTCATTAAAACATTGTTAACTATAAACCCAAAACCAATTACACTTAGCTTTATCTTTAAAACAAACTTTTTAAAGACTTTTTAACTTATAAAATATCATTTACAAATCAACTTATTATTATCTTTAAAACAAAACTCCTCCAAAGGTTTAAGAATATCAACACTTATTAAGTCAAGTAACCAATTATCTTAATAATTTTACAAAATCATTTATTATAACAAAAGTGTTATAATCCATGAATTCTTTTCTCAATTCTCGAAAAACATTTATTACAACAACAATGTTGTAATCCATGCTTCCTTTTCACTTTTAATACACTCAAAAATACTTGAAATATAGTTTTTAAAACATCCATTTCAAATATTACTTAAAAAAATCTCAAGTTTAAAATATATTAAAAACTCAAACTATTTCCTTTCTTTATTTCGAAATAGAACTTCTTCTTCGATAATTTATATTAAATCATTTAAAATATTTATAAATTTCAAACTACTTTAAAACACATACATATATGTGTTAGAAAAGTTCACTAAAAGGATTGAAGAAGAAAAATCAAGTTTAAAACTATTTTATAAAAGTTAGAAACATTGCTGCAAAAGTGCCGCTAAAAGAGTAGGGAAAATTCCCTTAAATCTGTTCTTTTCAAAATGGAATTTTCTCTACATTTTTACAATACGAATACTATATTTTATTTGTAAAACGACATACTATGAATCTAGTATGCATTTATAAAATATTATAGAGTCTTGAAGTCAACAAAAATCTAATTGAAAGTTGTTTTAAAACTTACTTTCGAACTGCAAAAACGTGACCAATTCCTTTCTAACTTCTAAAAGCTTTCGTGTTAGGTTTTACAATCTTTTTTGAGCCATCAAAACTGGGTTCAAACAACATTTTAAAGGAACAAAAGTGCAACCAAATATTTAATAATGAAAACATAAGCACAAGAGAAACAAACAAAAGATTGAAAATGCGATTTCATAAGTGTCGGCATAGCGATAATCGCTATAACGACACTTTCGCAAACAACCAATAGATCACACATACATTTTAATCAAACTTCAATATAAACAACATAAGTATAAAAGTAAATCAATATTGGTGAGAAACCCCTTAGGTTCTCTCTGTAAATCTCATACATGTATGTTCTTCGAAGTGTTCCATAACGACCTATTCGCTATGAATACACTTCGACTTCCTCTTGTTTTTTCACCTACAAAACAATGGTTATTTATGTCATCTGCTACCAAGCAGCAAAAAAAATATATTCATATACACATATATAAAGAATATACAAAACCCACAATTTTCACATAAGTGAATCAATTTTACAGTGTTATTCAAAATGAGAAATCTCACTTTCCAGCTCACAAAAACTCTTACAAAAAGCTACCACTACATCCTAGGACCCAACAACCAACACAACCTCACACCACTACCTTACATGCTTGGCCAAAACCCTCCCCAATCACCCACATGCTCACCGCGAAACCACAAGGAATCCCAAAAAGCACGGCCAAGCTAGGTTCAACTGGGGAAATGCTCTAAAACTTGCAACTTTGAGAAGGTGATGATGTTAACAATATTATTTCAGGCTTATGCAAGAAATTAGAAGAGAAAAAAGTGAGTTTTGAAGAGTTTTAACTTAAGAAAATATGTGACGAAAAGAAGTGGAAGATGAGAAAAAGAAGAGGAAGGAAGTGTAAAAGAGAAAGTGAAAACGAGAAGGCTCTTTTATAGAAGTGGAAATTTTTTCAAATTACCACATATACCCCTTTTCCAAATTACTCTTCAACCCCTCCACCAATGTGCTACTCCATGTGATCAATGTACTACACATCACATCACATAAAAGAGCAAATGATTAGGAAATGTCTTCTTCTTTAATTACCTTCATTAACCAATAATTATTATTTAGTAAAATGTGTTTTCTTATTTGAATATGTGTGCACAAAAAATATAAATGTATGTACAACGACATTGCAACATCTTTCGTCCGGTAAAAACTCGAAAATCCTAAATACAAACTTCGGTCACATTTTTAATTTTTCACCTAACTATTTATTTATGTAAACAAATTAACAAAATGAATTTACCATTATTATTTATTAATTAAAAGGAGTTTAATAATGCTATTAAATGCATTTAATTAATATTAAATTCATAGTTCAATTATTTAAATAATCCTTATTTTAAATATGAAGTGTTCACATTTTTTCAGGATGAAACAAATGTTAAGGTTTATCAAATGTACTTTGTAGAGAGTTAGTTATGATATTGTAGTAAGTGTTTCTTTTTTGAATGGTTGGACCAATGGGAAAGGAAAAAAGAATGTATGAGACTAGACGCAACTTAAGGCATAGTTGGGATGAAGAGAGTGAATGGTCACTTCTACTTCATAAAGAAACACTAGAAATGAAAATTGTAAATAATAATAGACATTAAACATGGAATTAGAAATATGATTTCTATTCTAAAATGTATTTTCATGTAGAAGATTGTGTAACAACCCGCAAATTTTGAAAATATTTTAAATAAAAATTCATTTGAAACTTTGAATATAATTATTTTAAAATTGATAAATTTGGAAATTTAATATAATATTTTGGGATTTGATGGGAAATGATCTTCCAAATTTAATAAAATAAAGATTTTTCTTAGAATACAAATTTTGGTCAACTTTGGTCAAAGTTTGACTTTTTGTGAAAATTTTAAAAATTTGAATTTTGAACTTTTACTTTTTTTTTATGAAGAAGGATTTAATTCTAACATTTTCTTTGTTTTTTATTTTGTTAAATTTTGGTTCCTACATTTCAAAACTTACAACTTTTGGCGTAGTACACGTAGTTACTTTCCCTACAACTTCTATTTTATTTTATTTTCATTTGTTTGGGCTTAGACCATTTGGGCTAGAAAACCCTTTAGTTAGATGAGGAGCCTATATAATATCCTAGGGTTTTGCTAGATGTTTCATTGTCATTTGTGCCTCCACAGAAAAAAAACAATGTAAGTTTTCTTCTTCATCTTCCTCCTTAAAACCCTAGCCTCTTTTCCTCTACAATTTTCCTCCTCCTCCCCTCCACAAATTTCGGCCACACCTATCTTCTCCTTCCCCAACCACAAACCCTAGCCAAAAACCCACTTCTCCTCCTTCCTTTTCCCCCTTTCCTCTTCACAAGTTTCGGCCCCTACCTCCTCTCCTCCAACCAAAAACCCCATAGCCGAACTTCCTCAACCCCTTCCCCTTGCTTTGCCTTGGTCGTGACCACCTCCTCCATCACCTAATCCCTAGGCCGAGCCCTCCACTACCAAAACCCTAACCCTAGGCCGAGCCCTCCACTACCAAAACCCTAGGCCGAGCCCCTTCACCAAAACCCTAGCCTAACCTAGCCAAAACTAGCATATGGCCGGGTCTATGCATCCCTAGACAAGCCCTCTCCACATGTTTACAAATATTTTTTTTTTCTATTTTATTTTTCTATAGGAATTATTTGTTTATGTATGGAATTTATTTTATTTTTCAAAGCGTCGGATTTGGATTCTCATCTCACTCAAGCTTGTCCATAATTTGTCGTGCTTATTGTAGTCGTTGCATTGCGTTTTGAATCACTTCTCTAACCAAAGAAAGGTGAGTAATCACTCTTGACAACGTACTTATATTTTGGTGAATTGATGATAATGGAATTGTATGCATTTGTATATGCAAGTTGAGAATTTCACCTATGTTTATATTTTGTTATTTCACATCATATTTTACTTGTTATGATCATATGCCATGATATATTGAATATTGTTATGTTTATTTAATATTCTGTTCTCACACTGCAAGTTCCTTCACTATGGGTTGAAATGATACATACCCGAATGATTTTTAGATTGAGAAAAATTATTATGGGCTGAAATGATAGTCCTGAGCAATTTTATTCGACTTGGGATTGCGGGTTTGAAATGATATAAAACCCAGAAAATTAATAAATCATGGATTGAAATGATATATGTCTGTATTTACTTGACCCTAGGGTAGATGATTTTATACAGACTCTGTGGTTGACTTTAAATGATTTCTAAAAATTATTAAGTATGTTGGATTTTATATATGAATCTCTAATAAATTTATTGTAACGATTTTTGTAAATTTGTTTATATGAGTTAAAAAAATTTATAAGAAAGAGAAAAAAATAGTTGGAAATGTAAATTTGGAATCTAATTTACAGATTGAAGGTAAATTGAAATTTAATAATCCGATTTGACTTAATAATGGTATTTTATTCTAACCTATAAATTGTAAGTTTTAATTCATGTAATAGTGATTAAAATGATAAATGGGTTTTTTTTGTGGAAAAAAATGTAAGTTAAAACGTACATTTGACATGTAAGTTTTAACTAATGTAAATGGTATAACTTGGGTAATAAAAATGATAAATGTTATTTACTGAAAAGAAAATAAAGTGTAAGTTAATAACGTACTTTTAACTTAGCATAAGTATTTGAGCTTTAAAATTTGACATTATAGTAACAAAGTTATTTAACTAAAGGTGTGATTTCTTTAATGACCAAATAGCTAAAATTAGAGTAATATAATAGGAATGATATAATGACTATAATAAACACTTTAAATATATGTACAATTGATTATATAAACTATTGTAGTAGGAAGAATTACGGTAACAATTCAAAACTGCTGCGATTTTTTACCGCAACAATTCTGCACTGCTGCGGATTCTTACAGTAACAATTCTGCACCGTTGAGAATTCTTACAGTTACAATTTTGCACCGATGCGAATTCTTACAGTAGCATTTCTGTACTGCTGCGTTTTCTTAAAAGTGACATTTCCAGAATGCTACAAAATTTTATAAAGGGTTATAGTTCTGAATGTTATGGTTCTAAAGGTTACATTTTTAAAGTGCTATGATCTCTAAATTTTTATGTTTCAAAGGGGTTATAATTAAATGAATTTGTAAGTGTACGACTTTGGAAAAATGAACATTATTTAAAAAAGAATAGTGATATGGAATTTATATGGTTTGAAAGGAATATGTTTGATATGAAATATAAACCATTTGAAAATCGAGTTGGGCGGTAGTTGCGGCTATGCGTTACCAACAGTCCGGAAATGTAATTGGTATATCTACCCTGGCATTGCCTAGTTGTGCCGTGTCACCTACCCTAGCGCGCCTTCTACGAGTTTATTTTATGTCGTACCTATGGGGTATCCTCTGGCGGCCACATTTTACGGGGAGTTACGGTATTGTATAGACTATTGGCATTATAAATATGTGTTGTGGGGGAAAATGTAACACCTTAATGCTATTTTAATAGTTTACTTTACTTTAGACATTATTATAATAGCGTATATTACTACATAGTAGATAGTTTAACGGATCCTTAAAGGATGGGCGATCCCAAGCATCCTTTAAGTTACTGATGCATCTCTTTTACAGTTCACTTGAGTTGATTTACATTTTATAAGTATGTATGTCCTGACTCGAGTGTTTTGTATTTTTGCTTTACACTCGGGTCAGTCTGAGTCTCACAGCTTTGGTTTCATCCTTTTTGGAGCTAGAGATCCGCCGGAGATTTAGCTGTCTACCTGATATTTCCATTCCAGTTATTTCCACTCATCTTTTGCTTTTGTAGTAGAGAACTTATGTATCTAAACTTTCCGTTGTATTTGTTTTCAGACTTGGGTATTATGTATTATTTTGAGACTATGTATCTAGGAGCTTCATGAACTCCTATGTCTATTTTATTCTGCTGCGAGTTATTCTGATATTCTGTGTCTGTGATTCTATGATTGATTTTATTTGCCCCAAATTTTATTAACAATATGTTGTTTTGAATTATTCAAGTCTGACATGTGTGGTTTTATTGTCGATTTGAATGGTCCAAAACGGCGGGATGTTACAGTTGGTATCAGAGCTTAGGTTTTAGGCAAACCTTAGCCTACGGGGCAAAAACTCATTAGAGATACGGTAAAATTACCCTAGAATGAGTAAAATCAATCTTAGAATCATTCTTTGCGAGAGAACGTATTTTCAAGTATAAAATGGTTTTCAAATGATTTTTCGAGTATTATTTTGGATATAAAATTTTCCTATTTCAAAATCAAATTACTTTTCTTAGAATTTTCCTTCTTTTCGAATCCACATTGTTTAATAGAATTCTTTGATTAGGATTTCCATTCTAGTTGAATCTTGTCTTTTTTCTTTCTCCTTTATCTTGGTCCTAAAAAAAATTCATTCTTGAATTTCCAGGATGAATCGTAGGAATGCCAGAGGTCAGGGTCGTGGTGTTGCCCCAGTTCCAACACCAGTTGCACTCATTAGGTTTACCACTCTCTGTAAGGATTTCACTCAGCTAGGAGGTAATAAGTTTACGGGATCAGAGACCATCATTGAGGCTCAGCAGTGGCTGAGAAGTTTGGAAAGGATTTTCGCTGGTTTGGAGATCACCGACGCTCAGAAGCGTCAGTTAGCAGCTTGGTAGTTACAGGAGGCAGCCCTGGATTGGTGGGAGTCAGTTACAGCCAACACTATTGAGGAAAATATATCTTGGGAACAGTTTTGGTATTGTCTTGAGTTAGCCCTTTTGAATTTGGTTTAGGTTATCCCTTTGGAATCTTTCTTAAGTTTGGATATCGTGTTTTAGGGAGGCTTTTATGGCGAAGTGGATGCCAGAAGCTGGAAAGTCTCAGCTGTACAGGGAGTTTATGGATCTTAAGCAAGGGGATATGTCATTTTCTGAGTATGAGCAGAAGTTCAACGAACTTTCCAAGTTTGGTCCTAGCTTGATTGATACCCCTCTTAAGAAGAATGAGAATTTTATAGCTGGAGCTCGCTTAGAGTTTTATGATCGTCTGATTTCTCATGTGCACAGCCCTTTTACTGGATTGATGGATATGGCCATTAGATATGAGAACCCTACTTCTAAGGAATCATCTGTTTCTCGTGCACCTTCATCTCAGCCCTCTTATGGCAACTCTAAGATGAGGAAGTCTAATTTCCATCGACAGAAGCAGAATTGGCTTAAGAATCCAGGTTTAGGATCTTCTTCTCCCCAGAGGCAGCCTATTGATCTTTCTTCCATCACTTGCTTCAAGTGCGATCAGAAGGGTCACTATGCAAACAGTTGTCCAGTACCTGCTGGTGCCGCCATTCCTCCACCTCAGAATACCAAGAACAACTTCTGCCATGTTTGTCTGCATCCTGGCCATTTCAAGAATGATTGTCCCTTGTATCAGAAGGGCATAACATCTGGAGTCTTTGCCATGACTTCTTCCACTCGTGCTCTTCCTACTCCACCTACTCCTAGTGATACCCAATGTACTCTCCAGAGCACCTTTACCTTATTTAATCTTCATGTTCGTGTTTTATTTGACACGGGAGCGTCGCATAGTTTCATTTTTGTGGACCTTTGTGATAAGTTTGAGCATATCCTTTCACCTAAGTTTGCAACTGAACCTTTGTGTGTTACTAATCCTATTGGTGGTCCCACAAACCTTAGTAGGATTTGTAACAATGTGAAACTCTTCCATTCTGGCTATCTTTTTTTGGTGATTTCTATGTTCTTGGTTTCGATGCTTTTGATCTATTGCTTGGAGGAGGTTGGTTGAAGAATCATGAAGCTATTATTTCTTATAAAGCCCGAACCGTTTCTCTTGTTGGTGATAAGGGTGATCCTTTGGTGATTCAGTGCCGTATGCCTCAAGAATATGCAGGCAGTTTTATCTATTCTCTTGATTCTTCCCCTAGTGATCTTGATTCTACTCCTGTGGTCAAACTCTACCCCGATGTATTTGGTGAAGTCACTTCTTTTCCTCCTAAACGGGAAATCGAATTTCGTATTGATCATATTCCTGGAGCTCGACCTGTAGTTCTTCCTCCCAGAAGAATGGCACCCCATGAGAAGGTTGAGTTGAGGAAGCAAATTGAAGACTTGTTCTCCAAAGGTTTGATCAGACCCAGTCATTCCGAATGGGGAGTAGCGGTGGTTTTTGTCACTAAGTCTGCTGGTTCTTTGAGGATGTGTGTTGATTATAGGGAGCTGAACAAGCTCACTATGAAAAACAGATATCCAATGCCTCGTATTAATGATATGTTCAATCAGCTTTATGGAGCTAATGTATTCTCTCAGCTTGATCTGGCCACCGGTTTCCACCAGCTCAGAATTGCTGAGGAAAGTATTCCCAAAACTGCTTTCCGTTCTGAGGATGGTTTCTTTGAATGGTTAGTTATGCCTTTTGGTTTGACTAACGCCCCAGCTTTCTTTGTCGACCTTATGAACCGGGTTTTCCGTGATGTTCTTAATAAGTTTGTCCTAGTCTTCATCGATGATATTCTTGTTTTCTCTAAGTCTAAGGCGGAACATGAAATCCATTTGAATTTTGTTCTGAAGACCCTTAGGAGTCATCAGTTGAAAGCCAAATTCTCGAAATGCCATTTCTGGAAAGATGAAGTCCGATTTCTTGGACATATTGTTTCTGTTGATGGAGTTTCTGTTGATCCAGTTAAGATCGCTGCGATCAATGTAAGTCTATCTTCTCTTCTTCCTTTGTACATTAATTATTCTATCTCTTTCTCGGTTCTTATTCTCCCTATTCTATTTTAGAATTGGGAAACTCCTAGGACTCCATCTGATATCCGTAGTTTTCTGGGCCTTACCGGTTATTATCGGAGATTCATTGAGAATTTTGCTCGGATTACTACACCTCTCACCGCTCTAACCCGTAAGAATGCTAAGTTTAGATGGAATGATAAGTGTGAAGCTGCATTCAACGAGTTGAAGCGCAAGCTTACTTCCGCAATAGTCCTTACCATTCCAAATGGAAATAAGGGATTAACGGTATAGACGAATGCCAGTCATGAAGGTTTGGGAGTCGTTCTGATGCAGGATGGGAAGGTTATCGCTTATGCCAGTCGTCAGTTAAAGACTCATGAAGCCAATTATGCAGCCCATGATTTGGAATTGCTTGCCGTAGTTTTTGCTTTGAAGCTTTGGAGACATCATCTATTAGGAACTAAGTTTGAGCTCTTTACGGATCATCGGTCTTTGAAATATATTTTCACCCAGAAGGACTTGAATCTAAGGCAAGTTAGGTGGCTTGAGTTTCTAGCTTCTTATGACCTCGACATCAACTATACCCCCGGGAAAGCTAATGTTGTAGCTGATGCTTTGAGTCGAAAGAAGGCAATGTTATGTTGTTTATTCCCCTCTTATGGATCGTATTATCGCTAAGCAGGATGAAGATAGGATAATTAGGCTTATTAAGGAAAATGTTCGTAGCAGGGTTGGTGGTAGTAGCCAAGATGGTAGTGGAGATCAGACCGATGATAAAGGGATTTTGACGATTAATAATCGAATTTGTGTCCCGAATGTCGATGGATTGAGGCAAGAATTACTTCGGGAAAATCATCGGTCCAGACTTTCTATTCATCCAGGTGTGACGAAGATGTACCATGATATGAAGAAGCTGTATTGGTGGAGGGGTATGAAGCGTGATATCTCCCTTTTTGTTAGTAGATGTGCAACTTGTCAGCAGCTTAAGGCTGATCATCAGAAGACCGCTAGATTATTGTAACCTCTTGAGATTCCCAATTGTAAATGGGAACAAGTTTCTATAGATTTTATTGATGGATTACCGAGGACTAGGAGAGGTAATGAGAGTATTTGGGTAATTGTGGATAGATTGACCAAGTCAGCTCATTTCATTCTGGTTAGGTCTAACCGTTCTGCTTCTAGTTTAGCTGAGATTTATATGATAGAGATTGTTCGTCTTCATGGTGTTCCGGTCAGTATTGTTTGTGATAGAGATCCCATCTTTACCAGTCAGTTTTGGAAAGCTTTTCAGGAATCTTTAGGCACTCGTCTGAATCTGAGCACTACTTACCATCCGCAGATCGACGGTCAAACGGAAAGAGTGAATCAGATTCTGAAAGATCTTCTTCGTGCCTATGTCCTTGATTATGGAGGATCTTGGGAAGATCATCTCCATCTCGTTGAATTCACCTATAACAATAGTTATCAGGTATAATATCAAATATTTGTTTAGGGTTGTCTTAAACATTTGTTTATCTTATTCCATCTCTTAAAATTCAGGCTAGTATCGCAATGGCTCCATTTGCTACTCTTTATGGACGCCCTTGCAAATCTCCGTCTTGCTGGATTGAATCCGGTAATCGTTTGGTTCTTGGTCTGATATGATTCTAGAAGCATCTGAGAAGGTTGAGAAGATTAGGAGAAAGATGAGGATTGCTCAGGATAGACAGAAGAAGTATGCTGACAGGCGTAGGAGGAATTTAGAATTTTCTGTTGGTGATAAGGTTTTCCTTAAGGTCTCTCCATTAAGAAATGTGATTCGTTTTGGTCATAGAGGGAAGCTCGCTCCTATGTTTATTGGTCCTTTTCGCATCTTAGAGAGAGTTGGTTCCTTAGCTTACCGTTTGGATTTGCCTGAGAAGCTTTCTGGAGTGCATAATGTGTTCCATGTTTCACATCTTCGTCGGTATCTTCATGATCCATCTTTGATTGTCCAGCCTTCTACTCTCGAGAGTTTGGATGTTGAGCCAAACCTTACTGTCGAGAGGAAGCCACTTCGTATTATCGATAGAGGTACGAAGCAGCTTCGAAGAAAATCTGTCAACCTAGTCAAAGTGCAATGGAGCACTGATGATCGAGATTGTACTTGGGAAACGGAAGAGAGCATTCGTGCTTCGAATCCGGAATTGTTAATTCCAGGTATCATTCGTTATCCTACCTTATCCCTCTTTGTTTTCTGGGTCTCATTCCTTTTCGAGGACGAAAAGTTTTGAGTGGGGGAGAGTGTAACAACCTGCAAACTTTGAAAATATTTTAAATAAAAATTCATTTAAAACTTTGAATATAATTATTTTAAAATTGATAAACTTGGAAATTTAATGTAATATTTTGGGATTTGATGTGAAATGTTCTTCCAAATTTAATAAAATAAAGATTTTTCTTAAAATGCAAATTTCGGTCAACTTTGGTCAAAGTTTGACTTTCTGTGAAAATTTTAAAAATTTGAATTTTGAACATTTACTTTTTTTTTATGAAGATGGATTTAGTTCTAACATGAAATGACCCTCTCTTTTCATACCTTAATCTATAAGGAATTTTTTTTTACATAGATATATATATATTATCATATATATATTTCTGAAGCCTATAGCCATTTTTTTCCTTTTATCAATTAAACAATTTATCCAGGATCAAAAATTTTTACCAATATAAATATATCAGTGTATTCATAAAGATATGCACATACATACGAAGATGCATGTGCCTCTCTTGTTTAAATCAGAGTTATGGTAAACAAGAGGATAATTTGATTGATTAAATTTAATCAATCCACACATAGTTCAATTTAATTCATACAATAAAATTCCATCCATATATGTATTTGTAAGATTTTGTCTCTTGATTTCTTGCTGGATTATCTGTGAAGTGTAATTCCTAGAAACAAGGATATTGTGTTATGAACACATATAAATTAATGGTGTAGTGCTTATGCTCTGAAAATGATATAAGTTTATATCATTTTCTATGTTTGATTATCTATAAAATCTGCCTTAGATACAAACTCTTTTTTGGAATATTTTCAAGTGAGATATCATATTCCTAAAGCTTAATTCTTTGATGTCATGATGCTATGCTAAATGAAATGCAAACATGAGTGAGTTTCCTAAGACCCTGAGTATCCAAAACATGGCTCAACCAGACTCTTTGTTCTGGTATAAGCCATAGGGCTTTAGAAATGCATTTTGAACTAAGCCTTAGTGAAAAGGAATTCAGATTCATGTTAAAATACAAAGGTAATTGATGTGCTAATATCTGAACAAAACATATTTAAACATGCATATATACAAACTATCATGGACATGGCTTTCAACTCCTATGTTACAGATTCTTCCTTTATTCAAGAATAAGGTGTAAAACATTTGTGTAGTACTATTTGCATTATGAAAACATTGCAGACACATAAACACATTTTCCCTATGCCTATCAACTCTTGTATGCAAATGTCATGATGAGAGAATAAACCATATTGTTTATTGAGACCCAACTATCCAAATTTCCAAAACTTAATCCTTTTCAAAGACTCAAGATTGACTAATACATTTATAAAATATAACCATCCTATTTATCATAGTGTTCTTGCTCAGATTTACTTACAAAATCATAGGTTAGCTTTTTCAACTTTTCAGATAATCACCAAATTTATAAACTCCAATTACAAGTCAATTCCTTATCAGAACACTTAGCAAAATATCCATCCATCATTCAGTACTTAATACAAGTGGTAATTTAAAAATATCAATACATGCAGATTTCATCTTTTAATCTCTTATCTAACTAATTTTAGCATGCTATATTCTTCTTCTCAAAGCCTTGCTCCTACTCCTACTTAGTTGCTGCAGTCCCTGAAAATGCATTTGAAGCTGCCCCATATTAAATGAGACACCCCATATGCCATTAGCACACTAGGGCCAGACACATGTCTGGTATGAGAAAATCCACTAAAACAATTTGTAAATCAAGTTAAAGTTGAAACATGTATAAATCAGTATATCCTGCCTTTAGAAAACAAGTAAGTCATGGTGTGCATGTTCTGTGTCAGTGTGCATGTGCACACTTAAATCTTTCTTTTTCCAGAAACCTTATAAAGATATGGAATAGGCATACATTCATACAAATCAGTCATAAATCAAATAAGCATACATACAAAAACAGGGAAATCACCAAAATGAATTAAATCATTTATTCCCTACTCAGATTTCTTCCAGGAAAACTCTAGTTCCTTCTTATATCAAATTTTCTCACATTGATATATTTTTCTATCTTGGTCTCATCTGCAATCATATGAATCAATGGACACATTGTAATGGACTAATTCACTCCATTACACAAAGATATCAGGACTTAAACAAGCCATGTGTCAACTTGTATTGCTCAAGAACACAAGTCATTCCTGCAGTGCTCTTGACCCCATTTCCTAATCAGTTTTTTTAAGTTAATAATAACTCTTTTGAATTTTCATGACCAAACCATTCAGTGAATCATTTCACTAAAACAAACATTCATGTCATGGCATTTTATATCATTCATAACCAAACAAAGACAAGCAGGCAATTAAACATAGGTGTCTATTAAATAAAATTC
Source organism: Allium fistulosum (assembly GCA_030737815.1). Lineage (NCBI taxonomy): Eukaryota > Viridiplantae > Streptophyta > Magnoliopsida > Asparagales > Amaryllidaceae > Allium > Allium fistulosum. Next base: position 1,170,283,619 of record CM060902.1, on the reverse strand, counting down.
TGCATATATATATATATATATATATATATTTGAATTTTTAAAAGAGGTATAGGCAACTAACATTGGCTTATGGCTTTTGAGAGAGTTTTTCCATCTTGCAACCATTTGTGCTTAAGTTAAACTCAGAATGACCAAGTTTCACTGAATCACAAATTTATTTGATATGTATATGGCTATTTATATATATTTTCATTGAATCAAGAGCATCAGCACATAGGCAACCCTATTGCACCCCTAATTCCTTTTTGTCTCAAGCCTCAGCACCTATACACAAGTATATTGCAGCTCAACATGTTTGTACTTTCTGGGTTATGCCAAAACCAACACTACTTGCCTATATTCATCATTTGATTCTCTGGGTATTTACTTATTTTCCTAATATTAACATATCAGAGATCTGGGTTTATAAAAACATATTTACTAATAATACTTAGAACTTTCACATAATAAATCAAGCAGAACAACCAAACTAATGATCAAAGCATTTTCATCTTTGAAATCAAAGAAAGACAACCACATATGAAAATACATTTTAAGAAAAATCAACTTATAAACTGGCTGCCTTCATTAGGACTTAGTGCCTTAGATTTTTGAGTGAGTTTTCTCACCTAGCTCTCTTTCACTTCTTAGTTGATTGATAAGCTTCTGCCCCCAAACCCTTTTCTTCACTTGTTTTATATTTATATGATATTTTTTTTTCAAGAACTATCAGGGAAAAAGAGAAGGCTTCTCTTATCAGTGCTTATTTATAATGGGTTCTTCTAGGGTTTTAAGGTGCTAGCTAAAGTCATTTTTGCCCACCAGAAATCATGCCATTTGCATTTAGTTTAAACCCAAAATCCTACCCTCCCCGGCTCAAGTTTGTGAGAGAAAAGAGGTTTTATCTTTTTGGTTATTTTCAGAAATTTTGCTTTTCCAGAAAATGCTTTTTCTCTTATCTAATATCATGCTAAAGGTGTGACTTGATTTCCATTATTTTTATCTTATATATACACCAAGTGTTCTTCCTAATTCTGCCTATACAAAACATATCACTGGTTTACCTTATTTTTTCCTATTTTTAGCTTTCACTTAAATAGCATGTGCTTTCCTTATTTATTTATAAAAGGATTGCTCCTTTTATATCTTCATTCTTTCTTTCTGCCTATAGTTTTTAAAATATATTTGTGTATTTTTATTTTACTGATTTTAACTATGGCATTTGATTAGCATACATATATGTATATATATGTCTTACAGAAATAGTTGATACATATATATATCTATACATTATTTTTACTAAACACCTATGCACATGTACACTCAAATACAACCATTAGCATCTATATATATTTATGCATATAGCTTTTAAGGATTTAATCTATTTATCTGTATATATATATATATATATATATTCATACACATCAACATATGTTCATTCATATCATCCAGGAATTAAGCTTCTATTCATGTATATTTCATGTGCACACATGTACACATATAGCTACACTATATCAAGCCATATCAATTCCTTTTTCAAAATTAGTTTAAAAATTATTTTAAACTTATTTATATTTTCAAAATAAATTCCTAAAATCTTGGGTCATTACATAACATTTTCTTTGTTTTTCGTTTTGTTAAATTTTGATTCCTACATTTCAAAACTTACAACTTTTGGCGTAGTACACGTAGTTACTTTCCCTACAACTTCTATTTTATTTTGACTTGTTTGGGCTTAGACCATTTGGGCTAGAAAACCCTTTAGTTGGATGAGGAGCCTATATAATATCCTAGGGTTTTGCTAGATGTCTCATTGTCATTTGTGCCTCCATAGAAAAAATCAATGTAAGTTTTCTTCTTCATCTTCCTCCTCAAAACCCTAGACCTTCTTCCTCTTTTCCTCTACAATTTTCCTCCTCCTCCCCACCCCAAATTTCGGCCACAGCTATCTCCTCCTTCCCCAACCACAAACCCTAGCCAAAAACCCACTTCTCCTCCTTCCTTTTCCCCCTTTCCTCTTTACAAGTTTTGGCCCCTACCACCTCTCCTCTAATCAAAAACCCCATACCCGAACTTCCTCAACCCCTTCCCATTGTTTTGCCTTGGCCGTGACCACCTCCTCCATCACATAATCCCTAGGTCGAGCCCTCCACTACCAAAACCCTAACCCTAGGCTGAGCCCCTTCACCAAAACCCTAGCCTAACCTAGCCAAAACTAGCCTATGGCCGAGCCTATGCATCCCTAGACAAGCCCTCTCCACATGTTTACAAATATATATTTTTTTCTATTTTATTTTTCCATGTGAATTATTTGTTTACGTATGGAATTTATTTTATTTTTCAAAGCGTCGGATTTGGATTCTCCTCTCACTCAATCTTGTCCATAATTTGTCGTGCTTGCTGTAATCGTTGTGTTGCGTTTTGAATCACTTCTCTAACCAAAGAAAGGTGAGTAATCACTCTTGACAACGTACTTATATTTTGGTGAATTGATGATAATGGACTTGTATGGATTTGTATATGCAAGTTGAGAATTTCACCTATGTTTATATTTTGTTATTTCACATCATATTTTACCTGTTATGATCATATGCCATGATATATTGAATATTGTTATGTTTAATTAATATTCTGTTCTCACACTGCAAGTTCCTTCACTATGGGTTGAAATGATACATACCCGAATGATTTTTAGATTGAGAAAAGTTGTTATGGGCTGAAATGATAGGCCTGAGCAATTTTATTTGACTTGGGATTGCGGGTTTGAAATGATATAAAATCCGAAAAATTAATAAATCGCAGATTGAAATGATATATGTCCGTATTTACTTGACCCTAGGGTAGATAATTTTATACAGACTCTGTGGTTGACTTTAAATGATTTCTAAAAATTATTAAGTATGTTGGATTTTATATATGAATCTCTAATAAATTTATTGTAATGATTTCTGTAAATTTGTTTATACGAGATAAAAAATTTATAAGAAAGAGAAAAAAATAGTCGGAAATGTAAATTTGGAATCTAATTTACAGAATGAAGGTTAATTGAAATTTAATAATCCGATTTGACTTAATAATGGTATTTTATTCTAACCTATAAATTGTAAGTTTTAATTCATGTAATAGTGATTAAAATGATAAATGGGTTTTTTTTTGTGGAAAAAAAATGTAAGTTAAAACGTACATTTGACATGTAAGTTTTAACTAATGTAAATGGTATAACTTGGGTAATAAAAATGACGAATGTTATTTACTGAAAAGAAAATAAAGTGTAAGTTAATAACGTACTTTTAACTTAGCATAAGGATTTCAGCTTTAAAATTTGACATTATAGTAACAAAGTTATTTAATTAAAGGTGTGATTTCTTTAATGACCAAATAGCTGAAATTAGAGTAATATAATAGGAATGATATAATGACTATAATAAAAACTGTAAATATATGTACTATTTGATTATATAAACTATTGTAGTAGGAAGTATTACGGTAACAATTCAAAACTGCTGCGATTTCTTACGGTAACAATTCGAAACTGCTGCGATTTCTTACTTCAACAATTCTGCACTGCTGCAGATTCTTACAGTAACAATTCTGCACCATTGCGAATTCTTACAGTAACAATTCTGCACCGCTGTGAATTCTTACAGTAGCATTTCTGTACTGCTGCGTTTTCTTAAAAGTGACATTTCCAGAATGCTAGAAAATTTTCTAAAGGGTTATAGTTCTGAATGTTATGGTTCTAAAGGTTACATTTTTAAAGTGCTATGATGTCTAAATTTTTATGTTTCAAAGGGGTTATAATTAAATGAATTTGGAAGTGTACGACTTTGGAAAAATGAACATTATTTAAAAAAGAATAGTGATATGGAATTTATATGGTTTGAAAGGAATATGTTTGATATGAAATATAAACCATTTGAAATTGAATAACCACGGGTTATAATAACATTTGGTTGTTAAAGAGACTGGGATTGGATATGGGCATACTCTTTGTCGATACCGAAAACCACTTTGACAACTGTGTACGCGGTGAAGATTCCAGAATGAAGTAGGTTGGTGGCGACAATCCTAAAGGTATATTTACGTGGACCTAACTCCCATGAGTTAGCATAAGGTAGCTAAAACAGGAGCAATCGATGGGCTAAGTGAGGTAGCTCCTCCGATCGGACACGCTTCATCGTCAGCCATTCTATTACATTGTGATTGATTTGGTGCGCACCTTTGATTCGGAAGTGTGGATCGAGTTGTGCGGTAGTTGCGGCTATGCGTTACCAACAGTCCGGAAGTGTAATTGGTATATCTACCCTGGCATTGCCTACTTGTGCCGTGTCACCTACCCTAGCACGCCTTCTACGAGTTTGTTTTATGTCGTACCTATGGGGTATCCTCTGGCGGCCCCAGTTTACGAGGAGGTACGGTACTGTATAGACTATTGGCATTATAAAAATGTGTTAAGGGGGAAACTGTAACGCCTTAACGCTATTTTAATAGTTTACTTTACTTTAGACATTATTATAATAGCGTATATTACTACATAGTAGATAGTTTAATGGATCCTTAAAGGATGGGCGATCCCAAGCATCCTTTAAGTTACTGATGCATCTCTTTTACAGTTCACTTGAGCTGATTTACATTTTATAAGTATGTATGTTCTGACTCGAGTGTTTTGTGTTTTTGCTTAACGCTCGGGTCAGCCTGAGTTTCACAGCTTTGGTTTCATCCTTTTTGGAGCTAGAGATCCACCGAAGATTTAGCTTTCTACCTGATATTTCCATTTCAGTTATTTCTACTCAGCTTTTGCTTTTGTAGTAGAGAACTTATGTATCTAAACTTTCCATTGTATTTGTTTTCAGACTTGGGTATTATGTATTAGTTTGAGACTATGTATCTAGGAGCTTCATGAACTCCTATGTTTATTTTATTCCGCTGTGAGTCATTCTGATATTCTGTGTCTGTGATTGATTATATTTGCCCTAAATTTTATTAACAATCTGTTGTTTTGAATTATTCAAGTCTGACATGTGTGGTTTTATTGTCGATTTGAATGGTCCAAAACGGCGGGATGTTACAGATTGTTTTTTGTGAAATTTATTTCTTTGAGTTTAAAATACCTTGAAAACTCTCGATTGTAAACCGGTTATAGTAAATGGAATAAATAGCCTATATTAAATGAATGCATGGAGTTTCGTATGTCATATGCTATTATAGTAATGGAAAAAATAATGGGAGCATTCATATAGCATTTATTGGTCGAATCAAGTTACAAAATTGTTTTCGTAAAAAATACCAAACATTAATTATGAAATAATAACCGTTTTTCAGTGTTGACTTAAAAAATAGATATAGTTTTATTCCAATATGAATATTATGAACATTTATTCTAAAAAAAAACTATAATAGTGCTATTTTTTTATAATAAAAGTGATGCATTGGAAAATACAGAAGTATCTGAAATTATTTGCAATTATTTGGAATTATGGACTAAGCTACAGTTTTGAGAAATAATTCTTTAATTATATGATTATGCATCATGTGGTACTAGTGAATATCTCATATAATAAAGGGCAAAGCACCCATTATGTAGGAATGAGATAAGAGTTCATGAACTCTTATGATCGATACATATAGATGTATGCAATTAAAAGTCTAATTATACCAAAATGGTTTTACATACTTTGTTAAATTGACCAATTAATTATCATAGGCATTTCATGTGTATTGATACACGTGAAGTATGTCTATGGTATGCTCATAGAATATTAACAATAGTAGGTAATGTAACGTATAAAAGTAAACAAAATAATTTGATTTCATCGAACAAGTGAGTATATTGAAAAAAGTACCAAATGTACCTAAAAAGAATAAAGATTCAATCTCAAAAGTCACTCCTCTTTGTGATAAATAAAGATGTATTATTTGTTGAATAAAGTGTGATTGATAATGAGTGAAGCTAAGTTAACTTCTTCTGTAAGGTTGTAACGACCCGCAAATTTATCGCTTTGATAAATTTTATTTATTATTAAATAAAAGGTTGATAATACAAATAATATTGTTTTGAGTAAGTAATAGTAATCTTATTTTGAATAAATATTTACAAAAATATTTTCCTTGAAATCTAAATCGATAAAATGGCCGAAAACTATTTTATCAGTAAACAACCCTATAATCTTAAAACGTCGCGCACAAAGCTGGATACATACACTTATTTTTATAATTAAACAAGAATATGAAACAAAATCAATTGATTTTCTTTTGGAAATAAAATATGTTTTTAACATTGTTAATAATGCCCTTAAATATGATAATTGATTTATTTAATTTAAACTGAGATTTAATGATTAAATTTTTATTATAATTATTCAAATAATGATTCTAAAAAGGTTATAATTAATTTTGAATAGTTATAAAGTGATAATAAATCATTTATAATAGTTTTATAAAGAGATATATTTGATTTGAAAATATAAGGAAAAATCGATATCTCTTTATAGGTATTATAGCGATTTTAGTAAATAATTGTTAATATAAATTTATACGATTTTATAAATGAAATGTGATCATTTTAATTCAATTAAAATGATAAGAAATTTATTTTGAAATTTTGTCTACAAATATATATACATTAAAGTATAAGTGAAAATGTGACCGGGAATCGGTTCTCCGATCAACAATGGTTTATCGAACGAAAGTTGTTTGAAATCAATGCAACATTGTTTATATGTCATGTACACATATGTAACATACAAATGCATGCACTAACATGCACATGAACATATGTATATGAAACACCCCACATCCCCTAGTATAACCAAAAAGGCACACTAAATGATATGGTGCGTTATAGGTATAGCTATAACATTATAGAGACTAAGATTCACAAGACAAATAAGTAAAAACAGCGGAAACATTTAAATGGTAACTTATTATTCAAAATAAAACTCCATAAATAAGTCTGAAAAACATCACATGTCTCAAATACCAAAAACACATGTCTTATGAAAAATGCATTTCAGTCTCATAAAATCAGAGTACAATAAAAATAATCATCCCTCTCATAAGTACTAGTACATAAAAAACCAAATGAAAAGAAAACTAAAAAGAAGAAGAATACATGAAGAACTCCGGGAATGTATCTCCAAGAAGTCTGAATCAACTATCCTTGCCTCTGTTGGCCTATGGGGGGAAAAGGGGAGATAGAGGAGTGAGTCAGACTATAAGTCTGCTGGGTGAAAGTAATTATTAGCATTTCTAAGCAAGATAAAGATAATAGACTAAGCAACAGTTCTAGTATGAAAGGAAAATACAGAAAAGGTAAAACTGGGATAAAATACTATTTCTGATTCTATTAGACTGTTTGCTTTGATTGCTTGACTATTTAGATTGTTTGCACTTGTCTTAGATTGTTGTGATTAGGGTTAAATCCTAATCCTATTTTAATTAGACTAAAATCCTAATTCTACCCATTGATCAATCTTCTATCTCTGTTGTGTCATTGTGAGCTAGTCCAATCCTATTGGTCCCACAGCAAAAGATACCCGTTTAGCGCTTGGAACGCAGTAGCGACTTATCTACCCTAGTCAATGCAGCACGCTCGATCATCACCGGTACATGCTAACTATCGCCCCCTCTTGTGACCTCTTACTTACCCTAATCAGCATAAGCATGCCCAGCCTCACCTAATCTGTTGTGAGACCATCAGTCCTAGTCTGAAAGGGTCCTGCCCAGCCTCACCTAAGTGTTTTATGAGACCATCAGTCCTAGTCTGAAAGGGAATGCTGCCGGTACGGGTCCTAAAAACAAAATCTAGTTTATTAACTTAGTCTAAGTTTAAAAATAAGCCTTTTCTGTTCTTTCTGTTTAATTATAACCTACGTTATAATTTTTACTCTTCTTCTATCTTTTTAGTTATAACCACTGGTTATAAACATGCTTGCAAATGTCTCAAATTTGCCTATTTCAGTCTATCTTTTTTTTATTACATTTTTTCTTATTTTACATCTAATTTCTGTAAATTTAGTGTTTTCTATTTTAATCCATATTTGCGAATTATTCTCTTTTTAATGTTTTATTCGCGTAAAAAGGAATAAAACAAGAAACTAACATTTACGGGCTAAATTCTAACGTAAAACAGATGTAAATAAATGCAAATAACAGTAAATAACTGTAAATAACTGAATAAAATAGCTGAATAAAAATAACTGAATAAAATAGACTAAAAAGAACTTTAAAAACTAGCTGTAAATAACTTATATAGAAATTGTCTCAAAATTGCAGAAAAACTACAACTATTGAGAACTCTATTATTTTAAATTACTTAAAACTCTAAAATAATTACAAAACACTCACTTGTGGTCCTTAGCTCTATTCTTTGGTTTTCCTTGATCCACTTCTAGAGCGTAGAATATTTTTATCAAAAATATTTTCTCCTTAGAAAAATTTTCTATTTAGGGTCTAGCCTCTGACAATGAACCCAAATAGGAGAAAATCTGAATGAGAAAAATAGCTAGGCCTAGGGTCTTATTTATAGTGTAGTTTAGGAATCTCAGACCGTTGGATTTAAAGATTAAATCTGGTGCAACCACGTCATAGGCTCACTGGGAACCGTCGGATGGAAGCACGAACGCACATGATTGAAGAAAATTGGAAAAAGACGTCATCTTTTAATCTGGACGAATGGTCATCCAAATACAGGGGCGGCTCGACTTGGGTGTCGACCCATGTATGCTGAGGGTCGATCTATAGGTCGACCTAGCTATGGTGAGGGTTGACCCTAGGGTCGACCTGACCTTGTATATATATATTTTTTCGTTTTCTTCAATTCTTGTTTATTTCGTAACTTCTTCGTTTTAGCTCAGATTTTGACAAATTATATATGGAAATTGACCAGAAAATTACCATGGACACAATGGTGCAACTCCCGTAGCTCAATTCTGATAATTTCATAAACTTATTTTATTATTTAATTAATTCTTTAAATAATTATTATAGCTTAAATTTTGGGTTGTTACATTCTCCCCTCCTTAAAGGATTTCGTCCCCGAAATCTCTAAGGACAGAAGAATTAAATAAATATTTTCATCCAAATTATACAACTAAATATTCAACCATCGTCCATTACATCCATTGTCCTTAAGCTTTCTAATGCAATTTATGTTATATGCAATAGTGTAGTGTCAATGTCCCTAACTAATGCAAAAGATTAGGCGATCTACTAATTCAGTCGACCTCCTTTTTATGCATTCATGTCCGTGTCATGTATCCAAATGAATGCAAATTCCCTAATGATAACTAATAGTTCTATATGTGTGCTACAATCATCATCCAAATGCAACAATCATATGATAATCATCCATTTATAGAAACCATGGAATAAAATAAAAATATGCAAATGCTCACACATTCATATGCATATGCTTTAGTGACCTAGTTAGGCCGATCCCTAAGAGATAATAGTGTCTAGTGTATATATATGCATCCACTAGCAAACACTTGCAACCACTAGCGTCCATCATACATAACATGTTCTAGTAACATGTTTACATTTTGTCCTACCATCCATAGGTTAAATCCTAAGATCTACCCTCCTAAAGGATACTAAAGGAAAGAACCTATTCAAAACTAAAGATGGAAATAGGAAATTCAAAACGTACCATCGAAAAGATGTGAATAAGAGGTACGTATTTTCTCCTTAGCCTCCCACGTAGCATCCTCAATACTATCTCCCCACTCCACCTTAACCAAAGGCGCTTCCTTATTCCTAAGCTTCTTGATATCTCGTCCAACGATCTTGGTAGGAATGCGATGAACTGATGCTTCTCTCTCCACTTCAACTTCCTCGAGTTGACTAGGTTCCACTACCTCTGCTGAATCATGTAAGCACTTTCTCAAGTGCGAAACATGGAAAACATCATGAACTTCTGCGAGCCTCTCCGGTAGCTTTATCCGATACGCCATCTTCCCTACTCTTTCCACAATGGGGAATGGTCCTACGAATCTGGGAGTAAGTTTCCGACTTGATCCAAATCACTACCTTTCTTAGCGGAGATACCTTAATGAAAACCAAGTCTCCTACTTCAAACTCAATGTCCCTTCTCTACTTGTCTGCATAGGATTTCTGCCTATCTTGGGCCGTCTTCATTCTCCTTCTCACTAAGTCGATCTTCTCTGAAGTCTCTCTAACCATGTCGGGACCAAGTAGCAATCTTTCTATAGACTCCAACCAATATGAAGGCGACTTGCAAGGTATTCCATAAAGAGCTTTGAAAGGTGACATCCCAATGCTAGCCTGAAAACTATTTTTATATGCGAATTCCACTAAAGGAAGATGCTCCTCCCAAGTTCCTCCAGAATCAAGAATGCACATCCTCAACAAATCCTCAAGAACCTATTAACTCTCACCGTTTAGCCATCCGTCTGAGGGTGATACACCGTACTCAATCTAAGTTGTGTTCCTAAAGCCTCTTGCAAGGTTCTCCAAAACTCGCTAGTAAAGATAGGGTCCCTATCACTCACTATGCTAGAGGGAACTCCATGAAGTCGGACTATCTCACGAACATATAAGGATGCCAAATAAGGTGTTGTCATCTTACTCTTGACTGTAATGAAGTGGGCGCTCTTAGTCAAATGATCTACAATCACCCAAATACTAGTATATCCCTTCCTAGATCGGGGTAAACCATCTATGAAGTCCATCGAAACACTATCTCACTTCCATTAGGGTACATCCAGTGGTTGAAGCAATCCATTAGGCTTCTGCTACTCCACCTTAACTCTTTGGCAAACAAGACACTTGGCTACAAACTCTGCCACATCCTTCTTCATGTCGCTCCAATAAAACACTATCTTCATGTCCCTATACATCTTATCACCACCCACATGAATAGTCATTCGAGAATGGTGTGCTTCTTCTAGAACTGCTCTCGTCAAATCACTGGTGCATGGGACACAAAGTCTTCCATCTCTCCTTATCCACCCTCTACTATCAATGGAATAGCATTGGAGATGTCTAGAGACTTATCCACCGCTAATTCTCTATAGAATATCCATAAGCTCTGAATCCTCTTGCTGCCTTGAACTAATTTGATCTATGAGGGTAGACTTAACCTAAAGTGTTGCCAACAATCCAGGTGTAATGTCCGTAGAGGGCTTAAAATAAAAGGTAGATATAAATTCTAGGCTTTTCCACTCCACGAACATTGGACTAAGGGTTGCTCTCTTTCTACTTAATGCATCCCCAACCATGTTCCCTTTACCAGGGGTATAGGCTATCTCAAAGTCATATGATGCTAGAAACTCCATCCAACGCTGCTGCCTCAAGTTTAAATCCTTCTATGAGAATAGGTACTTCAATGACTTATGGTCAGTGAAAAGCTCTAACCTCTCTCCTAGCAAGCAATGTCTCCAAGACTTGAGCGCGAAAACAATAGTAGTTAACTCCAAATCATGGGTAGAGTAGTTCTTCTCATGATTTCTCAACCGTGTACTCCCATAACATACTACCCTCCCTTCTTGCATCAATACTGCTCCAAGACCCGTCCCACATGCATCAGTGTATACTATAAAAGGCTTAGCTCCATCGGTAAAACTAACACTGGTGCACTAGTAAGGGCCCTCTTTAGCATTGTAAAGGAATCCCCACAATCTACGTCACACACGAATGTTGTGTTCTTCTTAGTGAGGCGAGTAAGCGATGTTGAAATCTTAGCAAAATCTCTGATAAACTTCCTATAATAGCCAGCCAAACCTAGGAAGCTTCTAACTTCGGTAGCGTTCTTGGGGGCCTTCCAATCTTATACAGCTACTACCTTAGCGGGATCAACAACTAGACCCTCTCTTGAGACTACATGCCCTAAGAAATGCACCTCCTTACGCCAAAAGTTACACTTCGAGAACTTTGCTTTCAACTGATGAACAAGAAGTGTACGAAGAACCTCCTCAAGATGAATAGCATGATCTTCCTTTGAAACACCCCACACCCCTTAGTATACCCAAAAGGGTACACTAAAAGATGTGGTGCATTGTAGGTATAACTAAAACTTTACAGAGACTAAGATTCATAAGACAAATAAATAAAACAGCGGAAACTGTAACTCGTTAAAAATTAAAAAACCTCATAAATAAGTCATAATCAAAATATGTCTCAAAATACCAAATACATATGTCTTATGAAAAATACCATCTTAGTCACATATCAAATAACATAAATAAAATCATCCCTCTCAACAAGTACCAGTACATCCCAAAAGTCAAATGAAAAGAAAACTGAAAAAGAAGAATACATAAAGAATCTCCAAGAATATCCATCCAAGAAAGCTGAAAATCTACTGTCCTTGCCTATACCGGCCTATAGGGGAAAATGGGAAAATAGAGGAGTGGATCAGACTAAAAGTCTGGTGAGTGGAAGTAATTACTTGTATTTTTAAGCAAGATAAAGATAATAGACTTAGCAACAGTTCTAGTATAAAAGGAAACAAAGGAAAAGATAAAGCTAGAATAAAATACTGTTTGACTATTTGCTTTGATTATTTCGATTATTTGCACTTGTCTTAGATAGCTGCTTTGATTAGGCTGAAATCCTAATCCTAATTTAATTAGGCAGAAGTCCTAATTCTACCCTTCGATCGACTTTCTATCTCTGTTGTGCCACTGTGAGCTAGTCCCATCCTGTGGGTCCCACAGCAAAAGACACTTGTTTAGCGCTTTGGAACTTAATAGCGACTTATATCCCTGCACTGAGGCCGCACGCTCGACCACCGTCGGCTCGCACCATCTGTTGCTCCACCTTTTGACCTCTTATTGGAACTCAATAGCGACTTATATCCCTGCACCGAGGCCACATGCTCGGTAACCATCGGCTCGCACTATCTGTTGCTCCACCTTTTGACTTCTTATTTACCATTACTTCAGCATAAGTGTGTCCAACCTCACCTGATCTATTGTGAGACCATCAGTCCTAGTCTGATAAGGGAAATGCTGCCGGTACGGGTCCTAACAAACAAAATCTAGTTGCGCCGCTTGCCCAAATCCCCTGATTTGAGCTTCTATCTATTGACCTCTTATTTACCATTACTTCAGCATAAGCATGTCCCAGCCCCACCTAATCTATTGTGAGACCATCAGTTCCTAACTGAAGGGGAATGCTGCCAGTACGGGTCCTACTTCTATCTTTGCTTATTAACTTAGTGTAAGTCTTTAAAATAAGCCTCTTTTGTTATTTCTGCTCTGTTTGCTTATTAACTTATTCTAAGTCTTAAAATAAGCTTCTTCTGTTATCTCTGCTATACTTGCTTATTAACTTAATTATAAGTTCTAAAATAAGCCTTTTCTATTATCTCTAATTATAACATGTGTGTTATAATTTTACTTATTAACTTAACCCAAGGTCTAAGTTTAAAAATAAGCTTCTTCTGTTATTTCTTCTATTTTCTCTTTTTTAGTTATAATTACATGTTATAACTATGCTTGCAAATGTCTTAAATTTGCCTATTTCAGTCTATATTCTCTTTATTACGGTTCTTCTTATTTTATGTCCAATTTCTGTAAATTTAGTGTTCTTATATTCTAGTCCATATTAGCGAATTATATTCTTTTTATTATTTTATTCGCGTAAATATGAATAAAAAGAACTTAACATTTACAGGCTGAATTCTAACGTAAAACGGATGTAAATTAAATACAAATAACTGTAAATAAATGAATAAAATAGCTAAATAAAAATAGCTGAATAAAATAGACTGAACTTTAAAAATTTACTGTAAACCAGTTATAAAAAAGCGGTCTTAAAATTGTAGAAAAACTACAACTATTGAGAACCCTATTATTTTAAATTACATAAAAATCTAAAATAATTACTCAAACACTCACTTATGCTCCTTAGCTCTTTTCCTTGGCCTCCCCGGATCCACTTCTAAGGTATTAAATATTTTAATTAAAAAGATCTTCTTCTTGGAAAAATATTCCATTTAGGGTCCGGCCTCAGGCAATGAACCAAGATGGAGAAAATCTAAATGAGAAAAATAGCTAGGCTTAGGGTCTTATTTATAGTGTCACTTGTGGATCTCAGACTATTGGATTTGAGGATTAAATCTAGTGCAACCACATCATAGGCTCGATGGGAAAAGTCGGATGGAAGCACAGACGCATGAGATGAAATAAAAACAACAAAACACATCACGATTTGATCTGGACGAATTAACGTCCCAAAACAGTAAGGCGGGTCGACCTTGGTGTCGACCCCTATATGAGTTAGGTCGACCTGGCTGATGGGAGGGTCGATCCTACGGTCGACCTAGCCCTATATATATTTTTTCCCTCTTATTTTCTGATTTCTTGTTTAATTCATAACTTCTTCGTTTTAGCTCCGATTTCAACAATCTATATATGGAAATTAACCAGAAAATTACCGCAGACACAATAGTGCAACTCCCGTTGCTCAATTCTGATAATTTCACAAAGTTATTTTATTATTTAATTAATTCGTTAATTAATTATTATAGCTTAAATTTTGGGTTGTTACATTCCCCCTCCTTAAAGGATTTCGTCCTCGAAATCTCCAAGGATAGAAGAATGAAATAAATGTTTTCATCCAAATTCTACAACCAACTACTCAGCCATCATCCATTACATCCATTGTCCTTAAGTTTTTTAATGCAATTCGTGATATATATGCATAAGTGTAGTGTCATTGTCCCTAACTAATGCAAAAGATTAGGCGGTCTACTGATTCAGTCGACCTCCTCTTTATGCAATCATGTTCGTGTATTCAAATGAATGCAAGTTTCCTAATGATAACTGATAGTTCTATATGCGTGCTACAATCATCATCCAAATGCAACAATCATATGATAATCATCCATTATTAGCAACCATGGAATAAAATAAAATAAAATGCAAATGCGCACACATCCATGCGCATATGCTCTAGTGTCCTAGTTAAGCCGATCCCTAAGCAACAATAGTGCCTAGTGTATGTATATGCGTCCATTAGCATCCACTAGCAAACACTTGCAACCACTAGCGTCCATCATATATAACATGTTCTAATAACATGTTTACATTTAGTCCTACCATCCATAGGTTAAATCCTACCATCTACCCTCCCAAAAGATAATATAGGAAACAAGAAATTCAAAACTAAAGATGGAAACAAGAAATTCAAAACTTATTATCAAAGAGATGCAGATAAGAGGTGTGTAATTTCTCTTAATCAAATCAATCTTCTCCGAAGTCTCTTTAACCATGTCGGGACCAAGTGGCAATCTCTCTGTAGACTCTAGCCAACACGAAGGTGACTTGCACGGTCTTCCATAAAGAGCTTCGAAAGGTGTCATCCCAATGCTAGCTTGAAAACTATTATTATACGCGAATTCTACTAAAGGAAGATGCTCCTTCAAAGTTCCTCCAAAATCAAGAATACACATCCCCAACTACATGTGTCTTACTATCTTACAAATATCACCTTACTATATAGTTTACACACATGAAGCAACAATCTTAGGTTCTCACTAGTGTCCTTTACACTTTAAGGAAACTTCTATTATTACTTCTAAAAGTAATCACTGTTATCTCCTACATAGCCTTACACTTTTTACATCACACCTAGGAAATGATTCTTATCTACTCCACATTTAAAAGTTTGGTTTGGTATTTATCATCTCATTTCAAAAACTAAAGCTTCTAAATTTTAAAAACATAAAATCCCAAAATTTTTGCCTTTAAAAGTGTTATTTTTAGTTTTCTATTAAATTCAAAAGTACTTGGTTACTTAACATTATATCATCCTAGACATACATCCTTACAGCTTTTTTTGAATTTACATTATTCCCCAAACCTAGAGGGGAAAAATTACAAGTTTTAAGTTTAAAACTTATTCCTCTTTTTCTTTTAAAGACCTTTATAGCTTTCCATAAAAATTTGGATTTTTAAATTTAACTATTACTAAGTTTTTCGCCTCCAAATACTTATTTACTTTTTCACCAAACCATTTTTCTTTAAGATATCTTTAAAATGTCCTTACATGTTTTCAAAACATCTTCTTTTCATAGATTTTCAATTTTTCAAAAACCGGAGTAGATAAGAACAATTATTTTATTAAAAACCCCTCAACTTTCCAATTACCTAACCTTGGAGGAGTTTCTAACTTACTACAAATTGGGACTTTCTACAAAGGCCCTCTATAATATTTCTTCTTACTAACGCTGTCTCTAATTATTACACTTCTTATTACACCTAATGGTTTTATACCTTAGTGTATTGGAATTTCTTTCTCTTATGAGAAACTATTAATGTTAAAACCTTCTATGGATCCTTTTAAAAGAGGACTTCATGTTTAAGTGAAATTACAAGGAACTTATTTTATTTTTCGAAATAGGCTATACAAAATATGGTGCTTCCCATACCTTGTACATCTCTTTCACGTATTCCTTATAACTTGCACAAAACATCTTTATTTGTGATTTGGTTTCATAGAAAGTTATACCATTATTCATTTCATTCAAATAGACTAAAGTATGTTCAATCTATATTCTCTTGCGATAGACATTTTCTATGAAATTTATTGATTTCCTAATATTTAACTTACACTTTTCTTTTTTGAAAAACCCATTTTCAAAACTGTTTTAATATATCCATAGCTAGAAAACTTTTTCTCATACTTATTTAAATAATAAGTGTACTTACAAACCACTTTTTTCTATACATAGAAATTATTTTCAAAACACATTTCTATTTGGGTCAAAACAAATGTTGCGTAAAACACCGTTACTACAACCAAAAAATACTAGTGTATGGATTCAAAAATAAATACTAATAAATCTCATATACTATGTAAATACATTTTCTTCGGGAGTCGGCTACTATAACAGTAGTGTTATAGTCTATGCTCCCTTTATTTTCACGAAAACATCAATAACAACAATAAATGTTGTAACCTACGTTTTCGATATTTAATACACTCTAGGTTTTTATATTTAAAATCTTTGTTTACCTACAAAGAAACTAGCGAGCTATATATGCTCCATAATTCTTCAAAAAGAATTTCACTTTTAACAAAATTTACATCATATAAAAACCAATTTAAATATCATACCATATTTTTTTTCAAAAACCCAATATTTACTTCCTCAAAAATATTGACAATTATATTTTTCATCTTTTTAATTCTAACAATTTCATTTTATTGGGCTAGACATAAAGTGGATTTTCTTCTTACTACCCTAAGAGTAACCTTCCTAAACCTTGGAAATCTCATTTCCTTACTAAATTCTTTTATTCCTATTCCTCTTTTATGCTTATATTTAATATAAGGCACTACCGTTAAATCCACTTATCTGAAACAATTAAAAATTTTGCACTCATTTACACATGAGCTTTCCTCTTTTTCAACCGAATCTACTATACATCTCCAATCTTTGCCTATCACTCTTTGGATTTCCACAATTCTAACCTAAATGTACAAAACCGTTTCTCAAACTCATTCCATGTGTTGACCATCTCTATGCCCTAAGAAACACACTTCCTTATGCCAAAAGTGACACTTCAAGAGTTTTGCCTTCAACTGATGATCGCGAAGTGTACGAAGAACCTTCTATAGACGAATAGCAGGCTCCTCTATACTCTTGGAAAACACCAAAATTTCGTCCATGAATACCACTACAAACTTATTTAGGACATCTCGAAAAACACGGCTCATCAAATCTACAAAATATGTTAGGGCATTGGTTAGTCCAAATGGCATAACCAACCACTCAAAGAATCTGTCATTCAGATAGATCCTAAAGTCGATCTCTCTCTTAGGGGGTAGTCCCCTAACCTCTTTAAAACGTCTGGGAAATCTCTAACAACAGGAATAGAATCTAACTCTCCTAGTGATGAATCAAGGGAATAAAGGAAGCTCAACATGATTTACCCCTGTGGGTCACAAGAAACCTTGAGAGTCCTACCACTGCATGTCTCTAGTTTGACGACACTCCTCTCGCAGTCCAATATTGCGCCATAAGTGGATAGCCAATCCATCCCCAAAATCATCCCATATCCCAATACATAGGCATCACAATCAAACTCTACGCCTAGTATAAAAAATTTCAAACCCCTACAAATCATGGATAAATGTGTCGATCCTCCTATGGGGTCTGAAACTACTATAGGGTCTACTAGTAGAGAAATATCTTTGTGCAAACAATCAACCAAGGAACTAAAAATGAAAGAATGCGATGCTCCGGAGTCAAAAAGAGTCCGAATAGGAAAATACGTAATAGAAATCAAACCTTCTACAGAGACTTACATACCTCGATCCGGTCCACTACTAGAAGGTGCTACATCCAAAGCCTGTACCTGCGTTGTAGGTGCGCCTGCTCTCCGCCCCGTCTTCTGAGGACAAGCTCTACTAAGATGACCATGCTGCCACAGTTGTAACACCTCCCCTTCGTCGTGTCCTTCTTATAGTCCTTTGCGAAATGCCCAACCAATCCACAATCATGACATTTTCCGCCTTTCCTAATGTGCTTTTGAGGTCCTCCAATCCTAACAGCGCAAATATCCGCTCCGTATCCCTCAACCAAGCTCGTGCATCCACGAAATCCTCCGTGCCAGAAAACGTTATGCCTCCTAGATTAGCGAAGTCCTTGCATATCTTAGAAAAATTGGCTGCTGCAGGTGGATTAATGGGATCTCCACCTACCGGTGCTGTATTAGGCGCTTGCCATTGCACCTCTAGTACCATAGCTCTACAGAACCAGTCAGCCATACTATGCAAAGAAAAGAGAATTTAGGCTCGAAAGAATCGAAAGAAGGTTGAATTGGACTTTGAGGGGATTTTTTATAAAAACTCTTTTATACTTGAAAACTATTTCTAAGAGTTTCTTTCTGAAAAATATTTTTAAGATATGTTATCTTTGAAAAATACTTTACTTTTAAAACAAGTTTTTAGGAATCCTGTAACCTTAGGCTCTGATACCAAGTGAAACACCCCATACCCCTTAGTATACCCAAAAAGGCACACTAAAGGATATGGTGCGTTATAGGTATAGCTAAACCATTACAGAGACTAAGATTCACAAGACAAATAAGTAAAAACAGCGGAAATATTTAAATGGTAACTTATTATTCAAAATAAAACTTCATAAATAAGTCTGAAAAACATCACATGTCTCAAATACCAAATACACATGTCTTATGAAAAATGCATTTCAGTCTCATAACATCAGAGTACAATAAAAATAATCATCCGTCTCATAAGTACCAGTACATCAAAAACCAAATGAAAAGAAGAAGAATACATGAAGAACTCCGGGAATGTATCTCCAAGAAATCTGAATCAACTATCCTTGCCTCTGCTTGCCTATGGGGCGAAATGGGGAAATAGAGGAGTGGGTTAGAGTATAAGTCTAGTGAGTGAAAGTAATTACTAGCATTTCTAAGCAAGATAAAGATAATAGACTAAGCAATAGTTCTAGTATGAAAGGAAAATACAGAAAAGGTAAAACTGGGATAAAATACTGTTTCTGATTTTGTTAGACTGTTTGCTTTGATTGCTTGACTATTTGGATTGTTTGCACTTGTCTTAGATTGCTGTGATTAGGCTGAAATCCTAATCCTATTTTAATTAGGCTGAAATCCTAATTCAACCCATTGATCGACCTTCTATCTTTGTTGTGCCACTGTCAGCTAGTCCAATCATGTTGGTCCCACAGCAAAAGACACCTGTTTAGCGCTTGGAACGTAGTAGCGACTTATCTACCTTAATCAATGTCGCACGCTCGGTCATCGCCGGTACACGCTAATTGTCGCCCCCTCTTGTGACCTCTTACTTACCCTAATCAGCATAAGTGTGCCCAGCCTCACCTAATCTGTTGTGAGACCATCGGTCCTAGTCTGAAAGGTTCCTGCCCAACCTCACCCAAGTGTTTTGTGAGACCATCGGTCCTAGTCTAAAAGGGAATGCTGCCGGTACGGGTCCTAACAAACAAAATCTAGTTGTGCCCCTTGCCCAAATCCTTCGATTTGAGCTTCTATCTATTGGCCACTTATTTACCCTAGTTAGCATAAGAGTGTCCCAGCCTCACCTAACTACTCTGAGACCATCAGTCCTAGTCTAAAAGGTCCTGCCCAGCCTTACCTAATATGTTGTGAGACCATCGGTCCTAGTCTGAAAAGGAATGCTGTTAGTATGGGCCTTGCTTCTACCTTTTCTTATTAACTTAGTGTAAGTTTTTAAAATAAGCATCTTCTGTTATTTCTGCTATATTTGCTTATTAACTTAATCTAAGTCTTAAAATAAGCCTTTTCTGTTATCTCTAATTATAACCTATGTTATAATCTGCTTATTAACTTAGTCTAAGTTTAAAAATAAGCTTTTTCTGTTCTTTGTTTAATTATAACCTACGTTATAATTGTTACTCTTCTTCTGTCTTTTTAGTTATAACCATTGGTTATAAACATGCTTGCAAATGTATCAAATTTTCCTATTTAAGTCTATCTTCTTTTTTTTACGGTTTTTCTTATTTTACATCTAATTTCTGTAAATTTAGTGTTTTCTATTTTAATCCATATTTGCGAATTATTCTCTTTTTAATGTTCTATTCGTGTGAAAAAGAATAAAAAAGAAACTAACATTTACAGGCTAAATTCTAACGTAAAACAGATGTAAATAAATGCAAATAACAGTAAATAACTGAATAAAATAGCTGAATAAAAATAAATGAATAAAATAGACTGAAAAGAACTTTATAAACTAGCTGTAAATAACTTATATAGAAATTGTCTCAAAATTGCAGAAAAACTACAACTATTGAGAACCCTATTATTTTAAATTACTTAAAAATCTAAAATAATTACAAAACACTCATCTTTGGTCTTTAGCTCTATTCCTTGGTCTTCCTAGATCCACTTCTAGAGCGTAGAATATTTTTATCAAAAATATTTCCTCCTTAGAAATTTTTTCTATTTAGGGTCCAGCCTTTGGCAATGAACCTAAATAGAAGAAAATCTAAATGAGAAAAATAGCTAGGCTTAGGGTCTTATTTATAGTGTAGTTTAGGGATCTCAGACCGTTGGATTTGAAGATTAAATCTGGTGCAACCACGTCATAGGCTCACTGGGAACCGTCGGATGGAAGCACGAACGCACATGATTGAAGAAAATTGAAAAAACACGCCATCTTTTAATCTGGACGAATGGTCGTCCAAATACAGGGGCGGGTCGACCTGGGTGTCGACCCATGTATGCTGAGGGTCGACCTAGCTATAGTGAGGCTTGACCCTAGGGTCGACCTGACCTTGTATATATATATATATATTTTTTTTTATTTTCTTCAATTCTTGTTTATTTCGTAACTTCTTCGTTTTAGCTCGGATTTTGACAAATTATATATGGAAATTGACCAGAAAATTACCATGGACACAATGGTGCAACTCCCGTGACTCAATTCTGATAATTTCACAAAATTATTTTATTTAATTAATTCGTTAATTAATTATTATAGCTTAAATTTTGGGTTGTTACCGTATACATACATATATACTTTAAAAAAAAGGGAAACATGGGATTATACTGGCCACTACCAGATCTTGATTAAAGTGATAGGTATATACAGATAATTAAACAAAAAGGAAGATAAAATAAACTAAATATTACATCGAATAATTAAATAAGGATTAAGGCCCGTAAGCCCAATACCGATTTAATTAATACGCTATTCAAAGCCCATCCCAGAAGCCTCTAAATGTTTCAATCTTTTATTAATTGCTCTTTTCACTTCCGCTATAAATTCCTTCTTGTTTTTATATTTCTTCTCAAAATTTTTGTGATTTCTTTCTCGCTATAATACGCTGATGAAACTCTTGAGTGTAACAAGCATGTGATTCCCCCGTTCGGTTCTCCATCTTAATCGTTTGAAGATTTCAAACCATTGTTGGCTGCGGTTAGTATTGGCGTAGTATATACCAGCTTTCACTAATAAGGATTTCCAAAGTCGGTAGATATTCATACAATGGAAAAGTAAGTGATCTATACTTTCTGGTAGGTCGTTGCAGAAGACACATATGTTGGTAGTGATGAATCCCCTGGATAGTAATTTATCACGAGTGAGTAAAGAGTTATGTATTGTTTTCTAGAGTAGAAAATTATCTTTTTTAGATCCCAACCTATCCCAAATTCTACGGTACCATGGAGAAGTAGGGTAATGATTATCAGGAAGAAGCTCTTTGTATACAGTAGCAATGGAATGAGCACATTGCTTACTGGTCCATTATATCTTGTATGATGTGTTAACATGTCTTTCGCTCATAATCATATTCCAAATATTTCAATTAACTGGTGAACTAGCGGTGGGCATAACAAGTTTGTCATGGAGAATGAAGTGTCTAACATTAGCATTGTCAGGGATGCAAGTAGAGTTTTTCTACATGGTGTCTACTAAATCATTTAATATTATACCAGTGGATGCCCAGGGAGAGTGCCAAAAAGAAGTCTGGTTATTAGTGAAAACATTGTATTTGATAAGTGGTAGAATAACATGTCTCATGTTAAGCAAACTTTTCCAGAACCAACTAGAAGTGGATGAACATGTCATATTCCAGAAAATTTTTCCAACCAAGTAGTTTTTGTTTATCCACCTAACCCATAAGTTAGATTTATTACTTAGAATATCATCAACATGCTTAGTAGCTGCCGCCATGTTCCAGTAATACAAGTTAATAATACTCAATCTCCCCTTCTTCCTCGGTCTGCATATTTATTAAAGGTAATAGGAATAGGTTTATGCGAGTAGCAGTCTTCATGCCATAAGAAATGGTTCATAGGCTTATTGATCATGGAAATCAATTTCTTAGGTAAAATATAGAGCCTAAACCAATATGATGTCATACCGAATATGATGGATTTCACAATAGTAACTCTTCCCGCTTGAGATAATAGGTGTGTAGGCCAATTCCGAAGTTTAGAATTAATCTTTTCATACATTGGCAAGCATTGAGTGGTAAAAATTCTTGAAGTGGTAATAGGAATGCCAAGGTATATGGAGTTCTCAGGCGTAGCCAACAGACCAGAAAGTGAGGTGATGTTGTCTCTGGCATCAGAAGATAATCCAACAATGATAATGTGAGATTTTTGTTTATTGATATGCAGACCAATAGTAGTATGAAATTGATTGAGGACATCATTGATAGTGGAGATTGTACCTGTGTCTGGTTTTGCAAATATAACAATATCATCAGCAAACATTAGAGATGTGATAAGAGGCTCCTTCCATTTTGGATGCGTTTTTAGGTTTTTAGCAAGTGCATGGGCAGTGAGAATGGAGTGTAATAGTTCCATGACCATGATGAATAAGTATGCAGATATTGGATCTCCCTGTCTGATCCCCCTAGATGATCGGAAGTAGCCAGTAGCACGACCATTGACAATCACAGTATATGTTACAGTAGAAATACAAGTGTGTATCCATGCAATATATGTCTCTGGGAAGCCCATCCGTGTCATGATGGGAACAATTGAGATCCATTCAATCGAATCGAATGCCTTATGTATATCCAACTTCATCATGCAATGAGGTGACACATATTTCTGGTTGTATCCTCTAAGTAACTCATGTGTCGGTAGGATGTTATCAGTAATATTTCTATTCTCTAGAAATGCTGTTTGGTTTAGTGATATGATGTTGCTAAGTATGGGTTTGAGTCTTTTAGCCAAAATATTTGTGATGCACCTATAAATAACATTGCAACATGATATAGGGCGGTAGTGAGTAACCGATGTAGGAGTCTTAGTTTTTGGAATTCATGCAATATTAGTAGCGTTGATACCACCAAGGATAGTATTAGTGTTGAAGAAATATTGGATAGCTTTAACAAAGATGGTGTCAATGACATGCCATGTGGTCTTGAAGAAATGTGTATTGAAACCATCAGGCGCTCCAATACTATTAGGATTAAGATCAAATAAGGCTTCCTTTATCTCAGAATATGTCACCAGAGTTATAAGGCTCAAAGCATCAGGATCAATGACAATGGGTAAATTGATGTGTGATATATCAGATATGCAAGGTTGACTGTTTTCTGATGAAAAACATGTATAAAAATAATCAATGAAAGCCTTGTCAATATGCTTCTCCTCGGTCTGTAATTTGTCATCCTGATCATTAATAGCTTTAATATTATCCCTGGATCTCTTGATAGAGAGGGCACTATGGAAAAAAGAAGAATTTCTATCACCATGAAAGAATTCCATTCCCTCCTTGGCTTCCACAAAGCTTGGTCGAGGCATTTAGGATCTAAAATCCAAAGGATAGTGAGCTTCGAAACTCGAATAGCGGAGCTATAGCGATTTTTTTGTGAATCATTGGAAATCTAAGGTGAGAACTCCTAAAATTATTATACTATATGTTAGATAATGATATGATGTTGCAAATGAATGTTTAATATGCTTTGATCATCAACTTTGGTTGTTTTCATATGAGTGTTGAATATATATATATACAAGTCATGATTATTCACGTCGATAAGCACAAAAGGAAATCACTTTACTTAGATTAATGAAATGGTGTATATGTAACTGTTAAACCTCTTATAAATGGTTTATAATGTAATTGAAATGTTTTATAAACATTTAAAAGTGTTTCAGTGGAGTTTGAAAAGAAATAGAGAATTTGGTCAAAAATAAGCACGACGCATATAAGTAGTTCGCGATTTCGCGCTATAAAAATCAAACTAGTGTAAAAGGTTGAATATAGCTCAGAATTCTTCGAGATAAAAATTTTCCAAACTATTATATCCGTAGTTTTCCAAGGAAGAAAGAAAATCGAGATTTCGAAAAGTAGATTTTGAAATATGAGTAAAACAAGTTTTGGAAAAATCCTAAATTTGCAGTTCGGAATCCAAAACAGGATTTCTTTGAAAATGATGTTTTAAAATTGTTTTAAAATGTGAAATAAATCTTATAAATGTTTTAAAATGGTTTAAAAAAGGTTTGAGAAATAAAAGTGAAGTTTCAAATAATAAAAAGTCATTTTGATCAATATAGCTTAAAAAGCACTTTTCGCAGCACTTTTTATAACTTTTGAAAACTAGTTTTAAACTTAAAAATCCTTTTACAAATCTTTAGTAAATATTTTTAAATGAATTATAAATATTTTTAAAGATGATTTAAAGAAGTTTTGGAATGATTAAAGATTTAGAGTCGATCAAATAACTTGACTGCCTTATGGGTGTCAGACAGATAGTGTCTAGGCTTGAGTTTGGAAAACCAGTTTCCTGCTCTTCCTGGCTATCGGGACTGGCCCGACGAAGGGAATGGTAATTTTGCTTTACACGGATCAATATCTTCTTAAATGAAAAATGAAACGATTTCGAGTTATTCTTGGTAAAAAGAGTTTAAAAGTAATTAAAGGATTTTATAATAGAGGTTTGAGATTCCTGTGTATACCAGCATAAATGTTTTATAAATATATATCTCCAAAAGAGATTTTGATAAATAGAATTTAATAAATTAAAAGAATGATTCCCTATTCACTTGACCTTTTATGTTTGGTTTGGAGAAACCTGGGTCGAATTTGGATAATTCCAGTCCGAAGACCACTTCGAACCAATTTACGTATTCAAAGTGAAGACATGGAGATATCGATGGAAGATGGAATGTATGGCTATTTGTCACTGACCCTCGGGGGAAATTTCCCATATCATATTCTGTGGCAATAGTTCTTCATTTAAGATCTTCGTTATAGGGACTTCTCGCTCTAATCCTAGGGTAAATTCCCGACAGGATGTGGTAGGAGAGTGCCTTCGGTTTCGTTCAGTCCTAGAACGAACTTGTATGGACGAACGTCTGACATTACATTCTTTAGATTTACATCGTTGACTTTTATAAACGTATATCTGTTTGGTGGCGGAGAAGGCAACTTCTCTTAGCCTAACAGCCTTCTTTGAGACGTATGAGCTCAGAGGTTATATGTTTGTGAAAGTCAATAAGTGATCGATAGAATAGTAGTGTGGCATTCAAAGAAAGATGATGGGCTATGTGAAAAGGTAATCGTTACCTCAGGCCTCACACCTGGAAATGACCGAAACAGGGTTGGATGCGGCAAGGCTATGTGGTTCGCACCCGTTAGGGTATGATCATCCCCTTCTATATATATTTCTTCCCGCTATGACGATCGAGATGTAAATTATTGTGGATATATGCTAAGAGACGTCTCGGATAGGTCGGTAACGACCTGGTGATGACATATTCGGTACTATATAAGGAAAGGTAGGCTAGTCTTGTATTGGTAGAGGTGCAGATGTTCTGTTGACCTCGGTACATTCCTCTAGAGATGTACTGCCAGAAGGTAGTCCCTTCACATGATTATTTGTATGGAATCCATTCTCTAATAAGAGCCCGTAAGATTGTGAATGTAGAAAGCCTTGTAATACAAGGTGGTATGTTGGAATTTAATAATGTAACAATTTCGGCTAAGATTAATAAATTTACTTGCAAATGTTTTCAAAGATATGTTATTAAAAATAATATCAATTATTTTGACGTAAAATGTTTTGGTTATCTTAAGGTAAAAAGCCATTCCGTGTTTATGTGCGGCATGGTCTTTTGAGATACCTTTTTGTTTTCAAAACATGCATTTGGAGTTCTCACACCAGTCCCATGACTGACCCGGAGTTTATTTTGTTTTCCTTTTGAACTCTGGGTGTCCTATTTTTCCGGGCAGCCAAGTAGTCAGGATTCTGTTTAGAGTATTTTGGGAGGAACTTGATGGAGGAGATTTTTGGAGCATGAAGCTGGAGCACCCGATAGGGATATCTATCTATCTATTTTTGTTTTCCACTGTATCTCAGTTAGTAACACCAGCAAGTGTAGGAATAGGCAGTTATTACTGTTCCTAGCTAGGTTTGTGCATACAAAACTCTGATGTACCTTAAGGATAGAAGTTGTATGTACTATTTACCTATTTTAACGTAACGTGAGAATTTGTGTTTCTATCTTTTACTTTACTTTACACCTGAAAATCTACCTCCCCGGCACTTGGATTTACGGCACGTGAACACCGTGGATGTATTAGTGTCGATTTCCGAGAGTCGAGGAGATGGGTTTTCACATTTGGTATCAGAGCTGAAGGTTAAACGAGAACCTTGGCTTTGGTGGGGTATAACTCATTAGAGATAGAGTTAGTAATGCCCTAGAATGAGTTTAAATCTTTGCGAGTGCGCATTTAGAAATCTCTAAAAGGTTTATATATTTCCCAAAGATGATTTTGTCTTTGTATTCTAAAGTTAGCATACTAAATTCAGGTTGTAAGACATGAGTACTCGTAGAGGACAAGGACGAGGAAATAGCAGCACCACAACAACTAACGGTCGAGCTCCAACCGCCGTTGTAGAAGAAATAGCTCCCGTACAACCCTAGGTTAATTTTGCCACTCTATGCAAGAATTATACCACCTTAGGGAGAAAACCAATCAAGGGTACAGAAGCTATCATTGAAGTACAAGCTTGGATTAAATCATGTGAAAGGATCTTTAAGGCATTGGATATCAGTAATGAGTAATAAAGGTTCTTGGCCTCGTGGCAGTTACAGGAAGGGGCTTTGGCTTGGTGGGAGTCCATTACCCTAAGTGAATCGGAGGATACTTTCTCTTGGGAAAGGTTTGAGGAGGTTTTGGAGGAGCAATACGTGCCAGCATCGAGGAAATCTCGTCATTACCGAAGATTTATGGATCTTGAGCAAGGCAAATTGACTATTGAGGAATATGCGAATAAGTTCAATGAATTATCTTGTTTTGGGCTGGGACTAATTGACATGCCCTTAAAGAAGAATGAGAAGTTTATTTCAGGGATGAATGAGAAGTATCAAAGCAGGATGACTGCCCATGTTAAATGGTCATTTATAGATTTGCTGGACATGGGATTCCGTTACGAAACATTGGACAGGAAGAGTCCCATGGTAGTTCAAACCAACAACAACAACACCAAGAACTGGAAGAAAAGGAAGTTTGACCAAAATAGAAAAAAGCTAGGTCAAGGAAAATCTGGAGGAGAAGCTTGAGGTAACTCTTTGAAGGAGGCTATGTGTTATAATTGCCACAAAAAGGCCACCTATCGACTCATTGCAAGAACCCCAAGGTTTATAGGCCACCACCAAACTACTATAACTATCATCAACCAGGGCACATGATCAAGGATTGTCCGATCATAAGGAAGGGAGAGCAAGCCCGAGTCAACGCAATAAAGGATGAGCCTTTACCCTCTCAGGATGTGAAAGGCTAGGGAGTTTTGGAAGGTAATATTTTTAATGAAGATATTTTAGTTAGAGTATTGTTTGATACAGGAGCTTCTCATAGTTTTATTGCTAAGAAAACTATAGAAGAATTAAAACTTGAACCTAAAATAGTTGATACCCTTATTTGTGTGACAAATCCTATAGGCGGTACTACTAACCTTTGCATGAATTGTGAGAAAGTCAAAATTTCCCACTCTTCCTATAAATTTACTTTCGACTTATTTGTCCTAGATTTTATTGGGTTTGAAATTTTACTCGGTATAGATTGGTTAACTAAACATGAAGCTATTCTAGATTGCGTGAAAATGATAGTTTTCGCGAAAACAAAGTTAGGAAAGTTTATAGAGGTATCTTGCGAAGATCCTAGTCCAAGAAGGGAAAGTTTTCTTTATGCATTAGATTCATCCCAGGAAGGATTAGGAACCATACCCGTTGTTAAAGAATTCTCAGACATTTTTGAGGAAGTAAAAAAGTTTACCCCCACATCGGGAAATCGAGTTCCATATCGATTTGATTTCTGGTGCAATGCCAATTAAACAACGAGACCGAAGGATGGCTCTGAAGGAGAGAGAGGAGTTAGATAACCAAACCCGAGAGTTATTAAAGGAAGGATTGATAAGGCCGAGTCGTTCAAGTTAGAGATCGGCAGTGGTTTTTGAAGCCAAATAGATGGATCTCTAAGGTTATGCGTAGATTACCGAGATCTAAATAAACAAACGATTAAGAACAAGTATACTCTACCTCGAATAGATGACTTGTTTGATCAGTTACATGGTGCTTGGGTATTCTCAAAAATGGATCTAGCTATAGGATTCCATCAGTTGAGAATTGTAGAAGAATGCATCCATCTAACTGCATTCAAAGGTCCAAACACTTTCTTTGAATGGTTGGTTATGCCTTTTGGGCTAACTAATTCACCCGCTTATTATGTTGACCTTATGAATAGAGTATTTAGAGATGTACTCAATAAATTCGTGTTAGTCTTTATTGATGGTATCCTTATCTATTCTAAGACAAAATAAGAACACGAAAGACATCTAGAAATTATGTTGGAGATATTGAGAAATAATGTGCTTAAAGCCAAATTTTCAAAATGCCGTTTATGGGAGAAGGAGGTAAGATTCCTTGGACATATAGTGTCAAGGGATGGGGTTTCAGTAGATCCTGTAAAAGTTGCAGCTGTTCTAAATTGGAAGCAACCACAAACTCCTAAAGAAGTTCGTAGATTCTTAGGTTTGGTAGGATATTACAGAAGATTCATTCAAGACTTCTCGAAGATTGCCTATCACTTAACAAAGTTGACCATGAAGAATGCTAAATTTATCTGGACTCCTAAATGCGAAGTAACATTCCGAGAAATCAAAAAGAGATTAACAACCGCTTCAGTCCTAGCAATTATAAATGGAATAATGGATTAACTGTTTATACTGATACTTGTGGTGAAGGAGTTGGTGCAGTTCTGATGCAAGAAGGGAGGGTGATTGCTTATGCAGGAAGACAACTAAAGACTCATGAGAAGAATTATGCAACACATGCTTAGAATTATTAACCGTGGTGTTCGCATTAAAAATATGGAGGCACTATTTACTGGGTAAGAAGTTTTCATATTCTGTTTCGATTTAAACTTTGAATTGACCTTAGTAAATAAAATTCTCTTCTAACTAGGTGAAAAGTTTGAGCTCCTTACGGATCATAAATCTTTAAAGTATCTTTTCACTCAGAAGGATTTAAACATGAGGCAGCAACGTTGGTTGGAATTTCTCGCATCTTATGATCAAGATATTTTATACACACCAAGGAAAGCCAACGCACTAGCTGATGCGTTAAGTAGGAAATATGTCACCATTTCTTATTTGGTAGTAACTCCAACTCTTCTGGAAAGAATAGCCAATAAAAAAGGAGAAGATAGACAATTTGAAAAGTTCATTAAGGCAACTGAAGAAGGAAGAAATTCAAGCTTTAAGGTGGATAAAAACGGAGTGTTACGGTTGAATGGGCGAACTTGTGTTCTAGATGTAGAAAATCTTAGACAGGAAGTGTTAGTTGAATGTCACAAATCCAAATTTAGCATTCATCCGGGAGTTAAAAAATTTACAAAGATATGAAGTGCACATTTTGGTGGAAAAGCATGAAAAGGAACATATCCATTTATGTTAGCAGGTGTGCAAATTGTCAACAAGTCAAGAGTGACCAACAGAAAATTGCAGGGTTGCTTTAACCTTTGGAGATTCCGACTTGGAAGTGGGATCAAGAATCATTGGATTTCATTGATGGCTTACCTCGAATGAGGAAAGGGAACGAAAGAATTTGGGTTATCCTAGATCGATTAACTAAAAGTTCCCACTTCATTCCAGTTAAGCCAACGAGGACCGCTGCAAGCCTTGATGATATATATATATATGAAGGAGATTGTACGATTGCATGGAGTTCCAAGCAGTATAGTGAGCGATCGAGATCTGATCTTTACTAGTCAGTTTTGGGAAGCATTACAGACAGCTTTGGGAACAAGGTTGAATATAAGCACTGCCTATCACCCTCAAACTAATGGATAGACAAAGAGAGTTAACCGCGTTTTAGAAGATCTTCTAAGAGCACATATTCTAGACTTTGGAGGCCCCTGGGAAAATCATCTGCATTTAGTAGAGTTCTTTTATAATGATAGTTATCAAGCTAGTATCGGCATGGCACCATATAAAGCTCTATATGGTCGTCCATGTAGGTCACTAGCATGTTGGATTGAAACCCGAGATCGGTTAGTACTTGGTCTTCATATGATACGAAAAGCTTCAGAGAAAATCGATGTAATTAGAAAGAAGCTAAAGGAAGCCCAGAGCAGACAGAAAAGCTATGCGGACCAAAGACGTAGAAACCTAGAATTCTCAGTTGGAGATTTAGTCTTTTTGAAAGTCTCTCTGATGAGAGAAGTAGTGAGGTTTGAAAGGACAGGGAAGTTAGCACCTCGATATATTGGACCATTTCCCATTCTTGAACGAATTGGCCCACTAGCTTATCGAGTGTAATTTCGAGAAAGGTTGGCAGGAGTGCATAATGTTTTTCATGTATCTCATTTAAGGAAACATGTGCATGACCCAGAGCAAATCATAGAAATAGCAGCTCAAGAAGACTTGGAGGTGAAACCAAATTTAGCGATTATCAGATGGCCTATTTGAATCATTCATCGAGATGAGAAACGATTAAAAAGGAAGGTAGTATGGCTAGTTAAAGTTCAATGGAGTGGTGATGCGGAGGATTGCACTTGGGAAACAGAGGATAGAATGAAGAAGGCATATCCCGAGTTTTGAATTGAAGAATGAACCGTATCATTATAGTATTCTCACCGCATGTGGTGTAGTCACTTATTCATACTTTTGTATATATTCCATCATATCAAATATATTTCCTTTTGAACTATTCTCTCTTATCTTAATTTAGGGGATGAAATTCTTTTAAGAAGGGGAGTTTGTAACGACCCGCAAATTTATCACTTTGATAAATTATATTTATTTTTAAATAAAAGGTTGGTAGTACAAATAATATTGTTTTGAGTAAGTAATAGTAATCATATTTTGAATAAATATTTACAAAAGTATTTTCCTCGAAATCTAAATCAATAAAATGACCGAAAACTGTTTTATCAGTAAACAGCTCTATAATCTTAAAACATTGTGCACAGAGCTTGATACGTACACTTATTTTTAAAATTAAACAATAATATGAAATAAAATCAATTGATTTGCTTTTGGAAATAAAATATGTTTTTAACATTGTTAATAATGCCCTTAAATATGATAATTGATTTATTTAATTTAAATTGAGATTTAATGATTAAATTATTATTATAACTATTCAAATAATGATTTTAAAAAGGTTATAATTCATTTTTAATAGTTATAAAGTGATAATAAATCACTTATAATAGTTTTATAAAGAGATGTATTTGATTTGAATATAAGGAAAAATCGATATCGCTTTATCGGTATAATAGCGATTTTTGTAAATAATTGTTAATATAAATTTATATGGTTTAATGAATGAAATGTGATCATTTTAATTCATTTAAAATGATAAGAAATTTATTTTGAAATTTTGTTTACAAACATATATACTTTAAAGTATAAGTGAAAATGTGACCGGGAATCGGTTCTCCGATCAGCAACGGTTTATCGAACGAAAGTTGTTCGGAATCAATGCAACGTTGTCTATATGTCATGTACACATATGTAACATAAAAATGCATCCACTGACATGCACATGAACATATGTATACATACATATATACTTATACATTTAAAAATACATACATAGTAAAAAATCTAAGATATTTTAAGTAAAGCTTCCTCCTTAAGCTTAAACAAGTCAACATATGCATACATGAGTTAATGGAAGTGATGTGCACATGGAGGAGGGGTTATTTCCATGTATAATGAAGGGGAAGGTGTGTTGAAGAAGCTTGGAAAAAGTGGTATATGCATATCTTCCTTTACACACCTCTTTTTTCCTATAAATACCATAGCCTCTTCTCTCTTTTTCCATTCATCTTCTTCTTCATATTTCTCAAGCTTTTGCTTCCTCTTTAATGGCTTCCAAACTAAAAGAAATAATGTAAAAAATTATTTCAAATAGAAACTAAAATAAAAAACTATAGTCATATATAGTTAAACACCTCAAAAATGATCCAAAAGCTCTTCATTTCCCTTTATTCTTCATCAACCCTTCTTCATTCCACCCTAGGCCGAGCCTAACCCAAGCTACACCCTAGGCCGTGCCCTCCTTGGCTTCCATAAAGCTTGGTCGAGGCATTTAGGATCTAAAATCCGAAGGATAGTGAGCTTCGGAACTCGAATAGCGGAGCTATAGCGATTTTTTTGTGAATCATTGAAAATCTAAGGTGAGAACTCCTAAAATTATTATACTATATGTTGGATGATGATATGATGTTGCAAATGGATGTTTAATATGCTTTGATCATCAAGTTTGGTTGTTTTCATATGAATGTTGAATATATATGCAAGTCACGATTATACACGTTGATAAGCACAAAAGGAAATCACTTTCCTTAGATTAATGAAAGGGTGTATAAGGAAGTGTTAAACCTCTTATAAATTGTTTATAATGTATTTGAAATGTTTTATAACATTTAAAAAAAATTTGTTGAAGTTTGAAAAGAAATAGAGAATTATGTCAAAAATAAGCGCGTCGCGTATCGGTAATTCGCGATTTCGCGCTATAAAAATCAAACTAGTGTAAAAGGTGGAGTATAGCTCAAAATTCTTTGAGATAAAAATTTACCAAACTATTATATCCATAGTTTTCCAAAAAGGAAAGAAAATCGAGATTTCGACAAGTAGTTTTTGAAATATGAGTAAAATAAGTTTTGGAAAAATCCTGAATTTGCAGTTCAGAATCCAAAGAGAGATTTCTTTGAAAATAATGTTTTAAAATTATTTAAAAAATTTGAAATAATCTTATAAATGTTTTAAAATGGTTCAAAAGATATTTTAGAAATAAAAGTGAAGTTTCAAATAATAAAAAGTCGTTTTGATCAATATAGCTTAAAAAGCACTTTTCGCAGCACTTTTTATAACTTTTGAAAACTAGTTTCAAACTTAACAATCCTTTTACAAATCTTTTGTAAATGTTTTTAAATGAATTATATATATTTTTAAAGATGATTTAAAGAAGTTTTGGAATGACTAAAGATTTAGAGTCGATCAAATAACTTGACCGCCTTATGGGTGTCAGAGAGATAGTGTCTAGGCTTGAGTTTGGAAAACCAGTTTCCTGCTCTCCCTGGCTATCCGGACTGGCCCGATGGAGGGAATGGTGAATTTTCTTTACTCGGATCAATATCTTCCTAAATGAAAATTGAAACGATTTCGAGTTATTCTTGGTATATACCAGGAAAAATGTTTTATAAATATATATCTCCAAAAGTCATTTCGATAAAAAGAATTTAATAAATTAAAAGAATGATTCCCTATTCACTTGAATTTTTTATCGATGTTTGGTTCGAAGAAACCGGGGTCGGATTTGGATAATTCCAGTCCGAAGACCACTTCGAACCAATTTACGTATTCAAAGTTAAGACATGGAGATATCGGTGGAAGATGGAATGTATGGCTATTTGTCACTGACCCTCGGGGGAAATTTCCCATATCATATTATGTGGCAATAGTTCTTCATTTAAGTTTCGTTATAGGGACTTCTCGCTCTAATCCTAGGGTAAATTCCCGACAGGATGTGGTAGGAGAGTGCCTTCGGTTTCGTTCAGTCCTAGAATGAACTTGTATGGACGAACGTTTGACATTACAT
This sequence comes from Allium fistulosum, assembly GCA_030737815.1. Classification (NCBI taxonomy): domain Eukaryota; kingdom Viridiplantae; phylum Streptophyta; class Magnoliopsida; order Asparagales; family Amaryllidaceae; genus Allium; species Allium fistulosum. Next base: position 1,170,249,069 of record CM060902.1, on the reverse strand, counting down.
TCTTGAGATTTACATCGTTGACTTTTATAAACGTACATCTATTTGGTGGCGGAGAAGTTAACTTCTCTTAGCTTAACACCCTTCTCTAAGACGTATGAGCTCGGAGGCTGTATGTTTGTGAAAGTCAATAAGTGATCGATAGAATGGTAGTGTGCCATTCAAAGAAAGATGATGGGCTATGTGAAAAGGTAATCTTTACCTCAGGCCTCACACCCGGAAATGACTGAAACAGGGTTGGATGCGGCAAGGCTATGTGGTTCGCAACCATTAGGGTATGATCATCCCCTTCTAGATATATTTCTTCCCGCTATGACGTTCGAGATGTAAATTATTGTGGATGTACGCTAAGAGACGTCTCAGATAGGTTGGTAACGACCTGTGTGATGACATATTCGGTGCTATCTAAGGAAAGGTTGGTCGGTCTTGTGTTGGTAGAGGTGCAGATGTTATGTTGACCTTGGTACATTCCTCTAGAGATGTACTGCCGAAAGGTAGTCCCTTCACCTGGTCATTTGTATGTAATCCATTCTCCAATAAGAGCCCGTAAGATTTTGAATGTAGAAAGCCTTGTATTACAAGGTGGTATGTTTGAATTTAATAATGTAACAATTTCGGCTAAGATTAATAAATTTATTTGCAAATGTTTTCAAAGATATGTCATTAAAAATAATATCAATTATTTTGACATAAAATGTTTTGGTTATCATAAGGTGAAAACCCATTCCTTGTACATGTGTGGCGTGGTCTTATGAGATACCTTTTTGTTATCAAAACATGTATTTAGAGTTCTCACACCAGTCCCATGACTGACCCGGAGTTTATTTTGTTTTCCCTTTGAACTCTGGGTACCCTATTTTCTCGGGCAGCCAAGTAGTCAGGATTCTGTTTAGAGTATTTTAGGATAAGCATGCTGGAGGAGACTTTTGGAGAATGAAGCTAGACCACCTGATGGCGATAGCTACCTATCTATGTTTGTTTTCCGCTGTATCTAAGTTAGTAATACCAGCAAGTGTGGGAATAGGCAGTTATAACTGTTCCTGGCTGGGTTTGTGCATACAAAACTCTGATGTACCTTAGAGATGGAAGTTGTATGTACTATTTACCTATTTTAATGTAACGTGAGAATTTGTGTTTCTATCTTTTACTTTACTTTTCCCCTGAAAATCTGCCTCCCCGGCACGTGAATACCGTGGATGTATTAGTGTCGATTTCCGAGAGTCGAGGAGACGGGTCTTCACAAAGGTCATGTACTTAAGAAAAGTATATTAGGTTAAAATTAATTTCATCTAAAGAATAGTTTAAAAAATCATACAAAATAAGGGTTTATTAAAAACCCCAACCTATCCTAGGTCAAGGAGTTGAAAGGTTGTGAGATTCGAAAGACTACACGCAATAATTTTTCGTGAGGGATCTTGTGTGGACCACACCAAAGAAGTTTGGGAATGATGGTCATTGGATGACCAATTAATGTTTTGAATACAAGTTTCATAAACTAAAATCAAATCAGTTTTATATATAAGGCAATGCATTTAATGAAAATATATTCCATTGCACTGAGAAAAAATTAATGTTTCAAGAAACATCAACTTCATGGCGAAGGAATTTCTTTTAGAAATTAATGGCAGTATAATGGATCTGGATATAATCCAAAGATTAAAAAAATTAACGAGAGATGATATTAAATTAACCAAACCTAAACGAACACAGCGCATTATAATGTCTAATAAGTATTCTCGCACATAAAGAGAAACTATGACTTTCTTATCAACATTGAAAATAGATTCATCATAGGGCAATAAAACCATTAAGAGTATTGACTTTGCTATATGGTATGATGCACAAATCCAAAATGGATTCTAAGTACATTATCAAAATATGATTTAGATAGTTGTACCCAAAGGGATATGATCCACCACAAATGTGTATTCAAGAGAAAGATTAATGCATTTGGAATATAGTGAGCAACGTTGATAAAAATAACATTGTAAATTTCAATTGTTAAAATTAGCAAAATATATTCGTCATTCAATGTGCTCAAATTAATTTAGATTTTACTCACAAATTTATCATTTGGTATGACTTTAAGTTTTGGTATATATATGTTGAAACAGGAAATTTTAAACAATGATTTAGAATAGATTTTTTGCACATAATAACTTAAGTGTCTCTAAGTTAAAGAGAGCGATGTTGAATTTATGGGTTTTCAGATATGATCCAAAAACGAATATGAAAGTATCATTTAACAAGTATCAGAGTTGAACAAATATTTCGATAGAAATATAAAACAGTTTGATTTTCAGTCAAACTTCAGAGGAAGCATGTGTCTATAAGAAAGAACATTAAAAAGGTACATGGATATTTCTAAACTGTAAGTAAACAACATACTATTGATTGTTAGCAAAGTACCTCTGCAAAAATAAGTTCTAGTTTGGTTTTTTGATTCTCGATATAGAACTTGAAAAGTATCATTTATAATTGGTATGAAAGGATGTTAGGAGCGTTCCAAATGATATGCACGGAGATCATATTAAAATATCTAATATGGAATATGTACGATAAATTCCTTACGCATTGGCAATAGGAATTATCATTCATGTTGTATTGTCCAAAATATCATATTTAGCTTATGTATTTGATACATAAAGAAAATAATAAATCCAAATTAAGATTGCTAAATGGTATTTAAGAGTATTCTCGAGTATTTGTGAAATACTAAAGATTGGATTATTGAAACAATGAACTTCTTATGAGCAGTATTCAGACTCGAACTTCATAAGTGGTATCAAGTATAATATGTCAATATTAAATCATGTTTAAATCTTAATTAAGGAGCTTTAAGTCAGAAATGTTCCAAACGAAAAGTTATGGACGATTCAATGAAAAAGCTAAGTATATCACCTTAATAGCACCATAATAAAAGCAATGTCTAAATATAAATGCACAAATTTATAACTGAGCTAGGGGTGATTCCAAGTATTAAGAGTTCTACATAATAATTAATGATAATAATTAATGATAAGAGCTCACCGGAATTTGAAATATGTACTCTTAATAGTTCTACATGATAAAGGTAGTTTATTAGAATCGGAGAGAGTAGATTGATAGAGTAGATATTATAACAACATAGCAGCTCATTTATGAAGGGACTGGCTCAGTTAGTTCTTATCAAGCGGATCAAAGGGATGGGATAGAGATTCCATAATTGGCTCCAAGTGCAAGTGGGAGATTGATAGAGTTTGGGGTATTCCCTAGGGGAAATTTTATACTTTACTATAAATTATTATCTCTGTAATAAAATCTCATTCGAAGTAAAATGTTGTTTTTCTTTCTATTATATACTTGATATAATGTGTTATATTATTTATTTATTTATTTAATAAAAGTATATTTAGAGAAAATTCATAAATGATATGTTTTGTGATAGTAATTACAACGTGTTGTAATCATGAACAATTTATCACAATAAAATAAATATATCTTTTAAAATATTCCTAGTCAAGATAAATTGAGACTGGATATCGACACATCCATGAGACTAGAGTTTGTAATGCTCTCCAAATATCGGGCAGCTTTTTACTTATGGCTATTAAGGGCACCAAGATTATCGATAGTTACTGGACAACTATGGAATGACTCGCTCGATAGTTTTCTATTGGCTAATATTACTTAGGTCAAACAAAAAATATCGAAGTGACAATATTACACAGTCATTCGACTTGAGAATACGGTTGATTTTCAATGTAGTTACACTCCAATTTGATTATAATTAAATCATGGCACAATGTCTATCTAACGACTATAGTTGGGTCTGAGTTGAAGCATTGGAAGTGAAACATTATTCAATAGAGAATTTGTCTCCCTAGATATATGAGATTAGTATCATAGTCGACTGTAGTCAACTCAAAGTCAAAGTCTTTAGCCATAGCACTTCAGTTAATAATAATCATTATTATTGAACCAAGGACTTTGTGTTTGGATTATATAATAGAATGTGGACGATATTGGAATTTTGACCATAACCAAATTACATAAGTCTTAATGTGATATAATTTTGACAAAGAGAAATTGTGTAAATAATTGTCACTACCGGGGACCTCTTAAAATAGTAAAATTGGATTTTTTACTGAAACTGTATAAGCGATAAATTCGATCAAATTGTCACACCACTAGCAAAAGTGATGTGTGAACATCAATATTGAATTAATCGATATTAATCACTAGCCGAACTTAAACCTAAGAGTCACACAACCACAATGTTGAATACTCCAAATACCACTTGATTTAATTAAATTATAATTGTTATAAATTAATTAATATTTATGATAATTGTAAAAAATTATTTTATTTGTATTGATCGTATCGAATAATAGTGCGTATATAAAAGTTATATACACACGTAACAATATATGATATTGATTTAAATTTAAATTTTATTAATATGTAAATTTACTGATATGGTTTAAAATAGCACGCAAGCTGTAACAACCACCCTTTATAATATCCTAAAATCAGCAATGAATGACAACGTCTGACTTTTGAATACCATAAGAGATAGACTGTCGGGAAAGAAAATTAAAACAAACATTATACTAAGGCATATTGATAGAATATCACAATGGAATGACAATATATAATATATTGGATATACATGAATAGAACAGGATAACAATATATATATATATAAGAGACTGCAAAGGTAGAAATAATTGATAAATGAATACCAATACAGAATGTCATAATACATCAAAGTCCCATAATATGGGGTTTTGAATATATTATCTAATATATCAAGTCTCATATATAAATACATATTTGTTATGTAGTACTACATTATCGAGTATATATACGAAGTATCGACATCGCCTCCATAGATTCTCCAACTATCCTGAAAGCATATTCCTAAAAGCACCCGACTCGTAAACTACTTAATCGAGTACACGAGAGTTTTCATATCATAAACAGACTCAAAAAAACGTAGGTTAGACATAAAGCCTGGTGTGAAGGGAACTATCTCAAATTACCGTATATCAAAACTACATACAAATAAACAGAAAACTACTGAGGCACATCCGGTCCTCTCTACTAACGTGGCTCAAGGGTAATCCGGATTGTTGATAAACAAGTAAAGTAAATCTATCCTAAAGATAGGAAATCATACCACAAACTAAACTTCTCCTATAATCAATAGGTCATCACAACTAGTGTAATGTGACAGACACGTAACTGTATACTATGATAAAGGTAACCCAACATCCAAAATTAGGGTAATCATAATATAAGTCTATCGTGAAGTACACAATAGTAATAAATGTAACAACAATAACATCAACCAACTAATAACACGCATAACATAGCAATGAAAGACAACTAATGAATACAAATCGATAACAGTTATTACTGATGAGTGAAGTCTACTATAGACATCTATCACGATCCAATGATTCCCTTCGAGGGTTCAAGATAACTTTAGTACCTAATTGTACAATAGACCCCGAGCCACATCCTTAGTGATGGGTCTTGTATAGATCTCACCGTACCCTCTAAAGCAAGCTTTGGTGATATGCGACCTACTCTATATAGTGAACCTAGTCCTAATAACAAATAGAGTCGGTACTCAAATGTATCTCAGACCCCGAGGCATATCCTAAGGGGTGGGTGACATGTAGATCTTGCCATACCCTTTGAAGCAATCTTTAGTGATATACGATTTACTCTAAATTCATGATACCTTTGCAGATCACATTGTACCCTCTAAAACAAGATTTGGTGATATATGCTCCTGTAGTAGATGATTGTCATCAACCCCCTGGGCATAATGGATTTCTTAATAACTTGTGTACACCTTTATCAAAAAGAGAACGATGGTCGCATTTCATGTAATATGCTATCAGGACCACAAAGAAACACTGATGCCATATAGATATATGTATACATCAAATATACCATCACATATGGTCACTGTTGAAAGACCAATATGGTGTATGATTGCTAATATAATATCAATACTATGTACGGTCACTGATATAGGACCGATACAATTTATCAAACTATATGTGCCCCAAGGTCAAAGCTCGAAGGTACTGATTTACTCCGCTCGATCGTACACGCTCGTCGGACGTGATCATGACCAATCACCGTATCGATTCTGTGCCCGATCATTGCTAATCCCATAGGAATCGCTAAGCATTATTATCCAGATTTCAAGTATTGCCTTTCATTCCACCTCGTCTAGTAGCCCATAGTCTTCCTCAAAGTTGCGCCAAAGCTTTACACGAACCTGCACTCGAAATAGGGGAAGAACCACCGTTTAAATAGCACCTGGCCTAGGCTTTATTGCCCTGGTCGGTGCATCATCGGTCCACTAGTGGCTTACCATGGGTCGACCGATGGTAGCCGGTCTCAGGCAATAAAGCCTAGGGAAGGTGCCATCCGATCGCTATGGTCGCCAGTTCGGTTGTCATTTCCTTCGTTTCTTCATCGGATGAGCCGCCTTGCCTTCTAAGCCAGCCCCTACCGAACGGACCCTCTCTGAAGTTCATTGGTTGATGTTTTTGGAAGTGGTTCCATATACGTTCGAAAACTGACTTCAACATGAAATCCACTCTTTGCATGTGTAGGGTTCAATGAGCGAATCTACCGACCCGGCCTCCTCTAACACTCCAAAACAACATAACCGACCTTCCTACCTTGTGCGATGCCTACGTGTATGCCCAAGCACCATTTGTGTATTTTTATACACACGCGAACAAAAACCACACTACTACTATATAAATCACATTTCGGCTTCACCGAAGCGATTGCTCGATCCGGTACCTTCTCAGCAACTTTGCGCATACGATGGTCGCTATGGCTACATGTGACGCTCGTCACATACTTATATACAAATATGGATATTCACATACATGCATATATATATGAATATACAGACAACGACATCCAACAATTAAACTGTTGCAACACAAGGATTATCTTGATTATTATACTACTTCAAATATATGTATACATATACCCGCTCATGCACATATACGTACACATATATTCAAGTAAGTAATTCAGTTGTTACTAAATCAAATCTTACCTTTATTTACAAAATATTTCAATAAAAGTAGAATATCTCTTTATACTATTTTGTAAAATCTCCTACCATTTTATAAAATACTATACTGGCTGATAAATCCATTTAAACCTTTGAAATATTATATCTCTTCATTTAAAATTAAGTATTTCTTTCATAAAGATTTTGTAAAATCTTATAACCAATTTATAATATATCTTCTTCATATTATTTTATAAAATAAAGATTTTATAAAATACCAATTTCTTACTGTTTTGATAAAATCACTCTTTTATAAAATATCACTTTTATACTATTTTATAATATCACTTATTTTATGAAATATTACTTTTATACTACTTTATATAATTGCTTATTTTATAAAATATCACCTTTATTTAAAAAATATTTTTTTTACATAAATAATATTTATAAATAAACCATTCACTTATAAAAATCATTTCTTCACTTTAAAGAATATTTATAAATACTAACCAAGTTTCATAAGGCCTCAAAATACTTTAATGATAAGTGTAGAGCCCTTAAACTACTTAATTAGATTACTAAATTTTCCCAAAATCCATTCAAATGGTAGAATAATTACTAACTAATGATATGCATGTAATTATATCACTAAATTAGTCTCTAAAAATTAATAACATCATACAAAATCAATTACTTAGCCCATAATCAAAATTTAAGCTTACTAACTATTTCAAAAATAGTAATTAAGGTCTCAAACAAATAACGAGTTAATATAATCATGTTTATAACATAAACATAAGCTTAAATCAACCCAAATAGTCTCCAAACCACTTCATATTATTCCATAATCATCAACAAATGAAATGATGAAGACTAACAAGTAAATATAGATGGAGAATCATCCCACTTACCTTGCTTTTCCTTTAATCAAGCTCATAACCAAACCCACTCCAAGGCTCTCTTAAAAACATAGATGAAGCTCAAAATCACAACTTCAAGCTAATCCCTTGATGGGTTTTGTAGAGAATAGGATGAGAGGGATTATGGTGGTTTTTATTTGAATTTAAGATTTTTATTTGAAGGGTTTAGAGCTTGGAGATTAGGGAGAGATTAATGGATGATTATCAAAAGATTAGGAGAAGAAAACGAGGAAGTAACATGAAATGAAAGTGGAATGAGAATTATGAAGAGAGTTTGAGATTTATAGGCTAGTAATGGGCCTTAGCCCAAATTCATTTCATCCAATCAAAAATCACTATTTACTCCAAAAATTTATCTACTTCAAACATTTTCAAGTTTACAGTTATTTTTTGCATGTTGGAAAAAGCAATCTCAACTACGTGTGCCTTGAGACCCAATTCTTCCATCTCAAAAAGTCAAGTATATGGGTGTTCCGTTAATTAATGACTTAGTATTTAAATTAATTAATTAAATACCGAGTCATTAAAATTGCAGCTTGTTACATTCTCCCCTCATTGAAAGATTTTTGTCCCCAAAATTTCTATGGGTAGGATAAAGTAACAAGACTGACTAAAATTCCTAAATCATCAACTTTGGAAAACCTTGGCAGCACTTCTCTCATGGACAAGCATTATGGAAACTCCTAAAAATTGAAAAAAAATGTATCATGCATCTGGGAAACACTCGGTAATATACATCATCTACATTTCCTAATGTACATATTCCTTTTTAAGAAAGCCTTTTACTGTTTAGATGCAAATCTAAACAAATAAGCATCTAAACAAGTACACTTCAGCTCTTGAATACCAAATCCTACTATACAAAGAGAATTATATAACAACACAACAACACAAAACTTAAACATGTATAACTTTCAGTGTAGTAACTGATACTATCACAATTATGCATGAATATCAATTGGAGAGTAAGCTCAAATAAGTTAGTATTAGGATATAACACACATTCCAAGTCACATCAAAGGCAATAGACTCATGTAGATTCCATTACGACCTCTACAATTGCTTTGTATGGTATGATCTATTCTAAATAGCTATCGTTATCTCTCTCCACACATACTTTAATAGAAATTTTTAATTAGCATACAAGCTACCAAAGAACACAATAAGCAACAACATACAATAATGATTTGCAAACATAATACCAAACATATAAGCAAGCAACAATTATTAATAAAAATCAACAATCGCACAACAACGAGCAACAATAGGTAATTATAAGCAACATTAAGAAATTAACAAGCATTAATAACTAGTATACAAACTACCAATCATACAAAGCAAATAAGCAACAAAAATCAACAACAACCAAAATCAGCGAACAACAAAATCAAATAACAACAAACAACATCAAATAGTAGCAAGCAAACATGAGCAATAGCAAACAACAACAAGCAACAACAACCATCAATAAACAATAGTAAACAAATAGCATACAATTAATGCACAAACAACCAATCAATAGGCAAAAGCAAGCATATAAAACAATAAAGCATTCGGAAAGAGTATATACCGACATCACAGTAACCAACCAATAATCCAACTCGCACGCGATACCATAAACTCCAATGAGTCCATTTGACATTCAAGATGAACAAAAATGCTTAAGTGGTGTAACCCCTTTTCATCAATACAATAAATAAGAGACTATTACACCCTCCGCTATGGAAAGAAAAATTTACATGAAACGTAAGATCATCGAGTCTCAAAACTCTTGAATAAACCAAGCAATCTATGCCTCAACTTTCCATTTCTTGCGAATAGATTTCATTCTCCAAAGGAGAAAACTCTACTAATTTAATCATCATTAAATGATGATCTACTAATGCTTGGGTTTGCTCAGGTTTAAAATCACCTCAATCGCATAATGGTAATAAAGATAATATACTAAGTGCACTAGACACTTGCCTAGGCAAGTATTATCTCATCGCTTAAGATTATTCAAATTACCACAAAACCAGTCAAGAAATCCTTCCTAAAACTATCTAAGCAACCTTAACCATACTACACTAAAATTTACAATAACTAAAGATCATCCAAAATGACACGATGTTTGTTTCAACCCTTCATTTGCTCATAAGATTTCTTTGCTAAATTAGGGTCGGCCATATGATTCTTCTCATACGAAGTTCAATACGGTTCCTTGACCTAACTAATAAATTCTTCTCTCACAACCAAAGCCACACTTCGAAAATCTCCTACTCACCTTAAGAATTCGACTCTAGTGCTCACCTATAAGAATAAAGTGAAAAACTTTTTCCTAACTGGTACAAATCACCTAGGAACTCTACACTCGAACTATGAGTTAAGAACTTGCACGTGAATGGACCAATCTTTAAAAAAAATCCCTTTCGACCCATGTGATTACTCCCATCACCTTTAAGTTAACTAAAACAAAAAACAATTCTAACTCGAATGACTCTAGGCAAGCACCTATAAATCATCTGCTCGGTCTTTGCTTATTACTGAGCATCCACCAAACTTTACTTGGATGCAAATCTAATTCACACTTTATCAACCAATCCCACTAAACTTGAAATCACATGCATCGAGTTTGAATGGCAGCACTTTCGGTCTTTTCACCTTAGCAACTAAGGTTACTCATAGAAGGTTTATCTTTCCTGAAGAATTTACCTACTATGAAAGGTGTTAAGTTTAGCCTATCTACCAAGTAACTAGCAATAGAGGAATATACCGCTCAAGTATTAGAAGGAATAGAAGTGAGTACCACAAATATAGAGCATATGCCACTACATAAGCTCCTTATATTTCTCCTGACCAGTTTGCTTGCTAGGACCCAATAATGCCCATAAGACATAAGTCATCATCACTTACCCACCTCTCTACAACATAGGCCAATCCTTCCTCAGGTGATCAAGCCGATCGCAATTGAAGCATATATGCTTCGCTTTAGCTAGATGACAACTCCTAGCGAAATGTCATTACATGTCGTAGGAGTAACATACTAGTCCAGCTTTCTTCTTTGCATAAGCTCAATCTTCCTTGTATCTTTGTCTTTGCACTTCGATTGGAGCTTCAGTTTGCCTTCAAATTTCGCTACCTCCGACGGTACTTCGTGGGTGCTCTCAAGGAGGGGAAAAATCATAATGAGACTTTCTAAAGTGTCCCCTAATAGGGATAAGACTAAGCAATGAATCCCTAACTGATGCTTTAAGACCCAAAGCAAACTCCTTTTCTTACACTAATGGAGTACCGACCGTCTTAAACATCAAATCAAACCAAAAGATTGAATTGGTCAACATACTCCCCTACTTATAAGTTGCCTCACACGAAATGGATGAAGTGCTCAAGCTACAGGCCCTTCTCAATCTTTTGAATGATTTGAGACCCAAGGCAATTCTTAAATTCAGTCCAAGTCATAGGTGTGTTCATCAACCGCTTTTAACATTATGTCCTACCCAGTCAAAGTTTCCCCTTTCAAATATCAAGAAGCAATTTCCCTTATAAGAACATTCTCTAGACCTATGTTGGCGGAAGCCCTCTCATATGCACAAGTCCAACGCTATGTCTCAGTAACGGCCTTAGAACTCAGATATGGCTTCCCTCCTAGGTTAAGGAAATCCCAGCACGGCCTCAAAGAGCCTAAAGATGGTAGAGCAAGAAATACTAGGGCCATACCCCTGACGTAACCACATCTGCTGGAAATGTTCATGAGTGGTAGAATATCCCTTGCGGTAGCTAACCAATCTCTGAACTAATCCAGTATCTCAAACTGCCCATTGAAGGTCACGCTTGCATACCCCATCTAATTATATTAAGAGCCTAAAGAAGACACCTTAGCGACTAGTGATAGAAATAAGTCAAAGTCCAAAGGACAAGTGATGTATGCAATATAATATAATAGGGAAATACAAGTACGCTCTCTAAATATATCTCCCTTTACTATTTTGTTTAACCCAAACTTGTATACTTGGCCCTAAGTGTTAAACCTAGGCTCTAATACCAAGTGTAACAAATCGCCCTTAGTAATACCCTGAAATCAGCACCAAATGACAATGTATAACCTTCGAATACCACAAGAGACAAATTGATGGGAAAGAAAATTAAAACAAACATTATACTAAAGCATATCAGTAGAACCTCATGGCAGAATGACAATATATAATATACTAAATATACATGAACAAAATAGGATAACAACGTATACATAAGAGAATGCACTGGTGGAAATAATTGATAAATAAATATCAATACAAAAAGTCGAAATACATCAAACTCTCATAATATAGGGTTCTGGATATAATATCTGATACATCGAGTCTCATATGTAAATACATATCTATCATGTACTACTACAATATCAAGTATATACATGAAGTATCGGCATCACCGCCATAGAATTCTCCAGCTATCCTAAAAGCGTATTCCCAAAAGCTCTTACTCTCGAACACTTATTCTTGTACCCGAGAGTTTTAATGACTTAAAAAGACAAAGACAAAATGTGGGTCAGACATAAAGCGTAGTGGGAGGGGAATTATCTCAAAATACTATATATCAAAATTATATACAAATAAATAGGAAACTACCGAGGCACAACCGGCCCTCTCCACTAATGTGGCTCAGGGGTAAGCTGGACTGTCCATAAACAAGTAAAGTAAACCCATCCTAAAGATAGGAAACTATACCATAACCTGCTTTACTTCTATAATCAATGAGTCAGCACAAGTAATGTAATGTGATTAACACATAAGATGATACTATGATAAAGATAAACCTGATAGAGTTAGGGGTATGCCTTAGGGACAATTCTATAATTCATAGTAAATTAATTAACTCTGCAATTAATTCTCATTCGTAATAGAGATGTTTTTCTTTCTGTTAAATATTTATTATAATGTTTTATAAATAATTAAATTATATTTAACAGAAAATCCTAAAATGGTATATTTTTTAATAGTAGTTACAAAGAGTTGTAACCATGAGTAACTTATCACAATTAAAATAGATATATCATTTTAAATATTACTAGTCAAAATGTATCGAGACTGGATATCGATACATTTGTTGAGACTAGAGTACGTTACATTCTTCAAATGTTAGGTAGTGTATTACTCATGCTTGTTAGAGACACCAAGTGGTTACATACTGATAGTTATTGGATAACTATGGAATGACTAACTCGATAGTTTTCTGTTGGTTAATATAGCTAAGGTCAAACAGAAAATATTGATGTGATTGATTTATACAGTTCTCTCGACTTGATAATACTATCGATCTTCACTATGAAACCGCCGCTTTGATTATAGTAAAACGATGCCATGGGGTCTATTGAGTGACTATAGTTTGGTTAAGTGGAAGTATTGAAAGTGAAGCACTATTCAAGAGAGCATTCGTCTCCTCGGTTACATAAGGTTAGTATTGCGACTAACTCAAGTCAACTCAAAGTCAAATTCTGTGAACAGAGTAGTTCGGTTAATAATAATTGTTATTATTGAACCAAGGACTTTATTTTTGAAGAATAGAGTTAAAGATGGACAATATTGGAATTTTGACCATTACCAAATTCCATAAGTCCAAAGTGATATAGTTTTGACGAAGAGAATTGGCATAAATAATAGTCAATACCGGGTAAAGTTTAATAAATTAAAATTGGATTTTACCAAAACTAAGTAAACAATAAATTTAGCCAAAATGTTACACCACCAGCTACGTGACATGTGAATGTTAATATTCGAATAGTTCGATATTAATCGCTGATCAAATTTACACTTAACGAGTCACACAACCAAAATGATGAATATTCCTTTGACCAAATGGTTTAATTAATTTGTAATTTTTATAAATTAGTTAATATTTATGAAATATTAATTATAAAATTTGATTTTGATTTGATGAATGAATATTATTAAATGTATTTATAATAGTTATAAATATATTAATTAATATATGATATCGATAAGCGTTAAATTGGATTTAATTGCGTAATATTTTGTTTGGGCTCTAAATGGGTTTACATCCTATGAAGGTAGCTGGTCGGATCGGCTCCAATAAAGGGAAATAGGTGCGGCCTAATGAGGTGCAAGAGAAGCTTTGAAATGGAGGGCTAAGATGGAAGGAGAATAGGTAAAGATTAGATCCAAACTTTTCTCCTTCTCTCCTGCTATATATAGATCTCTACCCTCGTCTTCTGGAAGAATTTCGAAGCCTCCGTATCATCTCCATTTCTAGCCGACCTCATACCTCCATCCCTCTTTCATATCAAGTTCAAACCAAATCAGATTCAGTGTCATCGGTAGTTGGTGGTCAACGGTTCAGACACTAGGAATCTACTAGATTAGGATCAGTTCGAGATCAAATCTCATCGTTTCAAAGTGTGCTTATGGGCTTTGAGTATAAGGTATGTTTTTAACATGTTTTAGATATTAATCAACATTTATAACGTCTATTTCATATATTATATTGTTAGTTTGGAGACGATTCCAACATTTAAATATATTATCAAATTTTGATTAGTTGTTTGTATATGTATATATGTTTAAAAATAGATATGATAATACATCTACATATAGTGGAATTTCAAAAAAAAATCTATGTATAGTGCGACTCAATATTAAAAACATTTTTTATTTAAATAATTTAATATATATTTATATAGTTTATAGTTTAGATACTACATTATACTTATGTACATATGAAAATATGATTTAATACTAATGTTTAATAAGCATAATATTTTCAACAGGAAGAATTTTTTTAAGCATTTTTGTGTTATTTTAAATAATATTTAAATTAATTAATCATATAAATAATTATATAAATATATGTATTATAAAATATGTTTTATATTTTATAAAATCAGTTTAGTATATATTATATTCTCGGATGAAAATAAAAAAACATTTGTTATATTTTAAAGTATTTAAGTATAAATCAAAAAAATAAAAATACATTTTTAAATTGTTTTAAATTACAAAATTATATAATAAATTTTCAAATTATAAAATTTCATCCAAAATTTTATAGGATATTTAAAATTCAAATTTAGTTTCAAAACTACTTTTATTAATTTTAATAATTTTATTATGATTTTATTATAATATATATTTATATTAAATTTTAAAATTTTAAAATATTTAAGCTCTGCGCATGACCAGGTGATTATATATTTAATATAAATTATTTTACGATTTTATTTGTATTAATGTATATTTAATATTATACATGTTTTTATAAGTATTTAATATGTATATATATATATATATATAAATATTATATTTATACATGTATTGTGTTTTAACTTATAGTAAAAAAATTATATTTTATAATTGATTCAAACATGTTTATATTGTTATAAATATATACATATTGTTATTATTTTATACTTATGCTTATATATATATGTATAAACATATTTATACAAAATTATATAAATAATATTGTATTTTATACATACACACACATTGATATATATATAGACAAACACTGTAATATTTTATATCTAAAAGTATATATATACATACATTTAGACAATATATTTGCATATTGGATGAGCTAATGTGTTTGTTGCTATGTAAATCCCAATATCTATACACGGACATGTTATACCTTGCATGGATTGATATGTTACACATGCACTCACACATATTTGCGTGTATATGATAACTTATATATATAATATAAATTAAATTAAATTAATTTTAATAATTATTTACCAATTTAAATAAAATGAAGATTTTATTTAAAAGAAAAGAAAATGTTCTTAATAAATTAGATTTCATAGGCCCAACAAAAGATCTAATATGATAAAATTATTGAAATTCATCCATACCTTCCGTTGTGGGCTGGCCCAGTTCCAATAATGGTATTAGAGCGTAATATCATATGCGGGCTAAATTAGTTATGCTATGGTTAACTAATTAAGCTCACAGACCGCTTAGTACGGTATCTAAAAATGTAATGTCTTGGATTGAAATTGTACCTGGTTACTGGCCTGGCCTGAAAGGTGAAGTGAGCCCAAAAGGTTGCCCCTAATAGAGGAGGCCCAATTTGAATTGGGCCTTGGGCTAATTTTTAAAATTGTTTAAAATATTAAAAATATAAGATTTTAAATTTAAAAGTTAAATTTAAAATAAGATATAAATATATTATAAAAGATATAATATGATAAAATATTTCAAACTGTTTGAAAACATATGTATATTAGTTTCAAAATTTTAGAAAATTTGTTAATAAGATTAATAAAATAAATTAATTAAATAAGTTCATTAATTAGAAAATGTATACATGTATTATATCTTGTGATATATGTTATGTTGTTTTAAAATGTTTAAAATAATATAAGTATACACGTATATATGAAATGAATTTGAAATTAATATAACATAATTAAAATTATTTCATTAAATTAATTAATTAAAAGGTTAATTAATTAAATAATATATACATGTATATAATATAAGTGTAATACTATAATGGTTATAGTATATAATAAATAATAGGTATAAATGTTATATTAAGATGTTATAAAATTAATATAAAAAATTAATTAATTAAAATTAATCTAATATTATACATAAGACTATTTTATAAGTAATATGAAATATAAAAGTTACATAATAATAAAACTTATATAGTATGAATGTAAAAATTAAAGGTGGACCATTAAGGAATCCTAATTAAACTTAAGGAATAAATACATATGTAAATGTACATATACCGTGATTTTTGATGTGTCCGACACTTGAATCATGAGAGTAATTCATAAAAATTACATTATTTCATAAGTCGATATCACTCAATGTAGTATATTAAAGATTATGAATCTTCAATATAATATTATCCTCTACCATATATATGTATATATATATATATGTATTAATAAATTACTTACATACTCCTTAGTTGTTGAGCAAACTCAAGCTAGGGATGTTATGTGTAGTATTATTTATATATTGAATAGACAAGGTAAGATAACTATATGTATTTGTTGAGCAAACTCAAGTACATATACTACACTAAAACCATTGCGGTATGATAGGTATGAGTGAATAATTTCGTTTCGATTTGTTGAGCGAACTCAAGGTCAAAGTGAAATTAGGACAAGCTACAAGGGTTAGGAGTTGTATACGGTACAACCAATAAGGAGTTATACATCATCCGTGGAGCTATGACTTATTGAGCAAACTCAAGGTCAGATTTCCAAGACGGACAAGTCCTAACACCTAACAGTGAAGTCGAAAGGCTTCTATGTTTCGATTTAGGGCTTGGCTAAACATAAAAGATTAGTGGTAGCTTGTTAGTAAAATGAAACATAAAGTTTAACATTACTAATATTATAAGAACATCTACTATGGTTTGTCCAAATAATCCACCACTTAAACTTGTAGAAAATGACAACTCCAAAACTGTTTTCTAAAAAAACTTACTAGACCAAACAACACCGACTGGCTAAGTGCAATTAAAATAGCGTTAACTTACGAGCGCCTATGGTCAGCTATTACATATGAACCCAAAGAACAACCAGCTGATGATGCGAACAACGAACCATGACTTGCTAACGAAAAATGGGTGTTAGACCTAGAGATCGCCCAAGTTTTTGTGCTGTTTACATTGGACAAGCTGTTGTAGAGGCAGCATGAAAATATGTTTGTCTATGAGATATTTGATAGTCTTAAAGCCCTGTTTGGTGAACAGTCATGTTCCGTAAGGTACAAGCTTACCAAGAAGCTATTCGATACCAAAATGACCAAAGAACGGAAAGTGCACAATGATGAAGGGCTATATTGAAAGGCTTTTGCAGTTGGATGTACAAATAAGCAACAAATTGCAAGTAGATTTGATCCTTGGTTCTGTTACTCCTCAGTATGAACTGCCCATACTGAATTATAATACGAACCAGTTAGATGTGAATCTCATAGAGCTCCTCAATATGTTGAAGTCGGTCCAGTCTACATCGAAGGATCAAGGGGTCGTACTTGATGTTAAGGGTAGTGCAGTATCTTCGAAGATTTCGAAGAAGCAGAAAAGAGAAGGTAAGAAAAAGAAAAAATTAGAAGACCGATGACAAGGGTGAATGTCACCATTGCCGCCAAAAAGGTCATTGGAAAAATAATTTTCTTGATTACTTGAAGATTGTTAGAGAAAAGAAGCAAAATGGTTTTGCAGCTCTATCAGGTACATTTATGATTCAAAATTGTTTTGTAATCAATAAAATGTCATGGGTCTTAGATACTAGATCTAATACTCATATTTTCAATTCATTACAGGGGCTTAGGAACTAGCATCGCGTGGAAAAATGAGAGATGAAGCTCCAAGTTACTGATGGATCTATTGTAGATGCAACGGCAGTAGGAGACTATCATTTAATTTTCCTAGCGGAGTAGTATCAATATTAAATAATTGCTATTTTATAAAAGAATTTATTTATGGGATTATTTTTGTTTCTTGATTGTTTGAGACTGGATATATTTCATTATGCAAATAATATTATGAACATTAGTTTAGATGGAAATAAAGTCAGCGATGGTATTCTTTGCAAATGGCATTTATTTGATTAATAATAATTATGTATGTTCTGTGAATAACTCTTCTAATAATATAAATGATAGTTTTCTTTAGCATTATAGGCTAGGTCATATTAGTGAAAAATGACTACATAAATTGAAAATTGAAGCTTTTCTACCGTTAATTGAGTTTGATTCATTTGATACATGTGAGTCATGTCACAAAGGTAAAATGACCTAGCACCATTTCAGTGGGAGCAATGAAAGAGTTGATGAACTCTTAGGATTAGTACATAGTAATGTATATGTAACGACCCTGAATTTTGAACAATTTAAATTGAAAATATTTAATTAATTTTAAATATTTGAACGATGATTTGACTTGAATTTCAAATTATCAGAATGAATTGGCGATTAAATTTTTGAATTTAATCTATTGAAAGTTGAATAAAATTTGAATCTTCAATTTTAAGCCGGTTAAAAATAATTTAAAGGCTTGGAAAATTCATATTGATAATACTGAAGGTAATAGAAGCTTCAGAATTGAATTTGAAAGCGATTTGTTCCGTTTTGAAATATTATCGTTTAAGTTGAATTTAAAAATAGCCTTCCGAGGCACAGTCTCGGAATTTGACGAAACAAGTTTCATTGGGTCCGTAATATTGAATTATTACTGGATTTTCAATTTCGTATTTATCGGAATTGTTTTATGAACATACGGCGTATAAACGCGTATAAAATTTAATTGAATTCAATTTGAATTTCTGTAACAACTGGGGTTTTGCCCAAAATTATAATCATCAATAAACGATTAAAGTTGACAGATATTTGCTGTTTATTGTTGAAATTTTTATAACGATAAAATCTTCGTCAATTAACGATTTAATATCGAATTGTTAATTTCTGTTAGAATTTGGAATTTGTAAATCGATTGAAATTCTTTTATTTAAATTTTTATTTGTACGAAATGAATATATACACATAGTTTAAATTTAGCAACATGATTAAACAAAACAAATTAAAGAAAATATTTACAAAAACAAATTAGATTTTAAAAAGAAAAAGAAAAAAAAAGTAACTCAACCCATACCTCACCCATACCTACCCATGATCCACGTTCTACCCCTTATCTCTGATAAAACCCGATACCTTTCCCCCTCTCTCCCTCATTCGTTCACGAAACAATCGAAAGAAAGAAAAAAAAATGGCGACTTGATAAACTAGGGCTTCGGCGATTCAACTCTTCGATCCTCTGGCAAAATTTTAGGGCTTGGCCTCGTTTCTCGTTCTTCTCTCGTTCGATCTGGCGAATTTAGGGCTTCGTTCAAATTCAAGGCGGCTTCGTTCTTCGATTTCGTTCGATCAACCTTCGTTCGTTCCTTCGTCTCGCTCGCGACCTCTTCGTTCTAAGGTGAGTGGTTTCTTCCCCCCACTCACATCTAATTTAAGCTTATAGTATTTCCTAGCTTGTTTTAATTCGTGAATTTCATTTCGTGAATTTTGAGCTATCATCGCTTTGAACTTTTGGATGATTTTATTCATATTAGGCTTCGGCCATTCGATTTTGTTTTGATGCTACAGATGATTTTGGGTTGTTTGTTTTTCGTAGTCATCACTGTTTGGGTTTTTGACTTGTTCGACTTGGCCCTTCGACTTTGCTTCGGTATCGATTTCACTGTGACTTTGAACTTGTTTATTTCTGGTTTGATCACATTTCTGTAGTTTGGTTCTCACTGTGACCTGTTTTTTTCAACACTATGTATGTGCATATATACATATGATGTGTGTATGCATATATTCTTGAATTTAAATGCAAAGTTTGGTCATTTTGTTACTGGTCTGGTATTGCATGCTTTCTGTAACCTTGATCTTGACACTGTCTAGTTGTATACACATTTTTCACTTGAACATTTGTCCACCCTGATGTATATGCAGTATTCATGTTGTATTTAACCCTTCACTTGAGCATTTCAATTGTTAGTTTTTGCACATTCCTGTTTCACTGTCCTTATGCATGTGCTACCTTTTCTTCATAGTAAGTTGAGCTGGTATATTTGTCACAGTGCGTTCGAACTTGGTTGCATTGGATTTAAATCCACTGTCTTAACTTGTAGCTTTGTTCTAGACGATGTTGTGTTCTCGGCCATGTGTTCATTTGTGTAATCTGAAGTTGTAGCCTAGGTCTGCATATTGTAGATGTTCTCTGATTTGCATCCTTCCATACTGCTATGTTATGGTCTGCATTTATACTTGATTTATCTTGTAGTTCCACTTCTAGTTGGGTATGATGGCACTGTGGTTAGCCTTAACCACTGCTTGGATTTTGAACTGCATGTTGGTTTTGTATTCATGTTTATAGCAGTTGCTGTTGGTTCACTTGGTAGCTTTTGTTGTTGTCCAGTTCATTTAGTCGTTCACTTTTGCCTTCGTGGCCATTGCAGTTGATTATGCAGTTTAAGTTTCATATAAACTGTTTGGTTTCACTGATCACTTATGTACATGTGTTGCATTTTTATCATTTAGAGTGTGCATTATAGTTGAGTGCACATATGCTTAGCTATGCATGCTGTCCAGACCTGACTGTGTTGTCTGCATTTTCACCACTGACCCTTGACAGTAACCTTGTTCTCTGTTGTTGGGTACATCTCTGTAACACCACTGCACTTTGTAGTTGCTGATCACTTTCATTCATGTATGGTTGTATATCCAAATGATATATGGACTTTGAGTAAATGCTTCATTCATTACTGAGTTGCTAGATTCATTGCTTTGACCTGTTTCTGTATCTATGTTGGTTTTGCATTTTTGGTTTGGGTTCTGCATTTTTGAGATGCAGTTTCCTTCACTGTTGTATCTTTGGGAGTTTGATATGTCTGCATCCATGTTGAAGCTTTGCATATACTGGAGTCTTTTGTTGCTGACAGATAGTCTTGAATATGGTAACCTGCATTCACACTGATTTGGTTCTCTTTTGATTCATTCTGCCATGTGTAGTTGTTATGTACATTTACTTGTGTACATATCTCATATTTACTTTGGTTGGAGCTTCGTACTGCTGCCACTTAGTGCACTGTAAATTCTTGGTTGTATGGTCTCACTTGCATGGCTCTGGTCCTATGCCATTGTATATAACTGCATGTTGTATTTGTACCCTTTTGTTATAAGTATTCAAGTACATTTAGGAGAGCTGTACTTGTCTCAGTCGATCGCCATGTTGAACTGCTGCACTTCCCGACCAGTTGCAGTGAAATCTTCATATAGATATTTTTAGAGCTTGCACCGATAAGTTTTACAGTGCATACATGTAATATCTTTGTTTATGCCACTCTTTTGGTTTGTATTTCACTACCATTATTGTATTGGCGAGGCAGTGCACATGTATGTGCGTGTGCACTGCAGCCACCCAGAATCGACAGTTTTGAATTGATTTTTCTTTGCGTCGTGATGCATTGATCTTTAATGCCGTACTGGCGAGGCCGTACACGCGTGCGTGTACGGCAGCCAATCGAACTCTGATGGTTTTAAAGTGACAATTTCAATTGTCTTAAACTGATTTAGTCGATTTGATAAATTGTTTATTTATCTCTGTTGATGATTTAAATCTGCTGATTTATTGTTTAACACTGTTTAGTGTTAAAAATTTTCGTTATCCGATTTCTTTGTTAAAAGGATTTGGATAGACTGGAATTATTGTGACTGTCGTCTATTTAAATTATTATTGTCTCTATGCACTAATAAACTGGTTTGAATTAGACTGACCTGTGTATTATTTTCTTTTGAATGTAATACTCGGGTCAGACCGAGTATTTCTACAGCTTGAAGATTTTCAGGCAGCGAAGTTAGAGAGAGAGAGTAAAGAATCACTTTACTTTTCAGAAGAAAATTGTATTTTAAGATATTCCGCTGTATCAGTATTAAAATTGTATAAACTCTGATGTATATAAAAAGATTTATAGTAATGAAATAAATTCTCATTTGTTTTAATTCAGTGTTATTATTCTGTGTTTCTGTGGCTGATTCTGTTTAAACCTTATAAACTAAATAACAATTCGTCTTTTTGAACGTTTCAAGTTGGTTTAATCACCGATTGGAGGCGGTCAGAAGGGGGAATGTTACAGAGTGGTATCAGAGCTTTGGTTTACTCAAAGCTTAGTTTATGATGTTTAATATGAATAGTTACTAGAAACACTTTAAAAGAAAATGTTTTTTCAAAGCCAAAGAAGTATAAAATTGTTTTTGAAAATAAAGATTTTTAACTTAAGAAAAGTTAAATTGAATTGAATTAGTATTAATAAATATATGAATTTGAAATTTAACTAAAGGAAGTTAAACAAATCGAACTTGATTAAGTAAATTATTGAGATGGAAATTTAAACTTAAAAGATAAGTGATTATATGATATGAATTGGGAAGTTTAAATTAATAAGTTGTATAACTTATAAAATGAGAAAATTTAAGTAAAACCAATTGTTAAAATGTTTGAACAGTTTGGTTAAGTGAAACAAAATTTGAATTTTGAATGCGATATGAATTTGACTTTAGTAAAAGTTAAATAAAATAGAATTTCAAATAAATTTGAGACGAACTTAAGTTGTATGGTGAAAATAAATGCAAGTGAAGTAATGAATATGAATTTGAGTTATAGAAAGGAAATTCAACTTTAATTGTAAAAGTGAATTAGTGAATAAAACATAAAATAGAAATGTTGTTAAGAGTTGAATAAAAACTTAAGTTAAGAAGTTGTGAATATGGTGAGTATAAGAATTCAATCAGAATTGGAATATAAACCAATTGAAATTAAGTATGTTGAACCAAATTGAATGTAAGCAAGTAAATAAATTTGGTTAAGTTGAATGTGCATTGGTTGCTAGTTGATTGTATGGAAATTCATTAGGTATTAATGAAATTGGAAAGCTAAGTAATTGAATTCAAATTGAAAGATAAGTAAATTTAACCAGAATCAAATTTGATTTGAATTGAAAGCAAACTAACTTGAATATGAATTAGTGAATGTGAACTAATTGAATATGAATGAATGTTAGTAAAATCCAATGTAAATAAATCAAATGTGATTTAATTGAAAATCAATTCGATGAATGATTTACTAAAGAACTAGTTGATTATTTTGGAAATAGAAAGTAGATGCAAAGTTCAAATGGGAATTAGATTTGAAAATTTTGAAGTTGTCAACATGACAATCTATAATAAATCTAATAGATTCAGTGATGAATTTAAATTTGAACTTGCAGAGAATTAAGTTAAGTGGAAAACTTAATATTGGAAAATTTGAAGTTGGTTTAAAACCAATATTGTGAAAAGTATGCGGAATTCAAACTATAAATTGAAGTCTTTATAAATAGGAATGGAATTTATAACGTTGTTTATAAATCCGAAAATGACTTATTTTGGATAAGTAAATCTTTATAGCTTGTTAAATGAAGTATATTCACGATTTTGGACAGTGAATATATTATTGAATAAAATGGACATGTTTTGGGAATGTGATATTTTAAAACGAAGTAAATTGTTTTAAAAGATGTTTTCAAAGGCATTGAATATCGAAACCATAGATTTCAACATTCATTGTTGAAATAGACGTTTTCGAGATAAAAGGAAATGATGGACTATAACACTGTTGTTATAGTAAATGATTTCCGAAAGGAAATGTTTTGTATAGTATTGGGATTTATACATCTATCTAAATTTCGAATCCCTATACTAGTGATTTTGAGTTGTCATAACGATGTTTTACGTAACATTCGTTTTAACTCAAATAAATGTGTGAAAGAATGATTTCCTTAAAGATGAAATATATACTTAATTTTGATTTAAGTATATCGAATATTTTCAAATGTTGAAAATAAATAGATTTGTGAATTACTTATTTTTAAATAAGTATGGAAATGTTTTTCCAAATATGAAATGTTGTGAATATATTCCGTAAGGGATAAATGATTTGAAATTCATTTTTGAAGTCGAAGTTGAAAAGTTAAATGAGAAATTTGAACAATTTGTTCAATTTGAAATTTTTCCAAAAGATTGAATCGTTAAGTTAAATTGAGTTTAACTTCGACATCAAAGACAATATAAGTTGAGCTTTGAATTTCAGATGATGGTTTGGATTGTATGTCTAACATTGTGAATTGATGACATAGCAATTGATCTCTATTAAATATATATCTGTTGGTGGCGGAGAATTTATTCTCTTAGCTTAACACCCTTCTCTGAGACGTACGAGCTCAGAGGTTATATATCGATAGACATCAATTCTGTGTTGAGAATTGACGATGTGACGTGTAATTCAAATCGAATGTGAAAGTCGATAATAAAATGGAATTATGAATATGAATTAGGTTTGAGATAACCTTAAATTTCCAAATCGACTTAGAGGAAAATTTTTGAAATCCTCTATTTTGTTACGAATATGGATATGTAAGTTTTCAGAACTTATATATATGAAAGCGGTAAATTTGAAACCGTTAGTTTAGAAAGACATTGTTATGGAAATCTTATGTAGGTTTACATGAGTATGATATGTACGAAATGTGAAATGAAGTACTATATATGTATAGTATTATGTTTTCTAAACTGAGGATATGGAAAAGTACCTTCCATTTATTATTAGAGAAGGTATTGGAACTCGTGAAGAGTATCCATTTGAAATTCGTAGCTACGTAGAATTTACATTTAGTCAGAGTGACTATTTGAATCGGAAATCCCTCACGATGGATCATCGTGATGAGATTAGATTGATTGATGATTAGCGTAATTTGAGGGGCGAGATGCCCACAGTTACAAGCGATTCCACTGGGATAGTGGCGTAACCGCCGGGTAAACTGCAATCTAATGCCAGGCGAAATTTGAGGGGCGTGATGCCTACAGACACGAGCGATTCTACTGGGATAGTAGCGTAACCGCCGTGTGTACTGCAATCTATGGCGACAACCATGGCGAAATTTAAGAGATGTGAAATCTACAGCCACAAGCGACTCTACTGGGATAGTAGCGTAACCGCCGGGTGGAACTGTAATCCATGGGGGAACGTGCTTTCCATATCCATTTTTAAAAGAATTTTTAAAAGTATTTTCACTGGGAATTGAAACAAGTATATTTAGTACTTGGAGATTTTTAGACTTGCGCCTGGCCAGCGTATGCCTAATGTCTATGAGAACGAAGATGGACTTGTTAAATTTCGAGTTAGCAAGTATTTTCAAACTGTAAATAGCAAATCAATGATTTGAAAGTAAAATTTCAAAATTCCAACTTAATAAACTAAGGAAGAGGATCTTTGTAATGTTTTGAAAGTCCACAGCTTTGGAAGAGATATATTATATAAATCTCTAATGTGAAGAATTTTAAGTTTGAATCTGAGTGTTGTAAACTAAAAATGTTGATAAAAGACTTTTGCGTTTTGATTTTTGAAATCAATGATTGTAGAAATCAATGAACAAAGGAGAAAATAAACAAAACTAGTGAGATTAAACAAATGAAACGAATCATATATTCATTTATTTGTAATAAGTTTTAAGCTTAGAAATTTTTTACTAGAGTATAAATATCGATGAAATTTTAACAACTTTTCCTTTTCGTGGACGAAAAGTTTTTAAGGAGGGGAGTTTGTAACGACCCTGAATTTTGAACAATTTAAATTGAAAATATTTAATTAATTTTAAATATTTGAACGATGATTTGACTTGAATTTCAAATTATCAGAATGAATTGGCGATTAAATTTTTGAATTTAATCTATTGAAAGTTGAATAAAATTTGAATCTTCAATTTTAAGCCGGTTAAAAATAATTTAAAGGCTTGGAAAATTCATATTGATAATACTGAAGGTAATAGAAGCTTCAGAATTGAATTTGAAAGCGATTTGTTCCGTTTTGAAATATTATCGTTTAAGTTGAATTTAAAAATAGCCTTCCGAGGCACAGTCTCGGAATTTGACGAAACAAGTTTCATTGGGTCCGTAATATTGAATTATTACTGGATTTTCAATTTCGTATTTATCGGAATTGTTTTATGAACATACGGCGTATAAACGCGTATAAAATTTAATTGAATTCAATTTGAATTTCTGTAACAACTGGGGTTTTGCCCAAAATTATAATCATCAATAAACGATTAAAGTTGACAGATATTTGCTGTTTATTGTTGAAATTTTTATAACGATAAAATCTTCGTCAATTAACGATTTAATATCGAATTGTTAATTTCTGTTAGAATTTGGAATTTGTAAATCGATTGAAATTCTTTTATTTAAATTTTTATTTGTACGAAATGAATATATACACATAGTTTAAATTTAGCAACATGATTAAACAAAACAAATTAAAGAAAATATTTACAAAAACAAATTAGATTTTAAAAAGAAAAAGAAAAAAAAAGTAACTCAACCCATACCTCACCCATACCTACCCATGATCCACGTTCTACCCCTTATCTCTGATAAAACCCGATACCTTTCCCCCTCTCTCCCTCATTCGTTCACGAAACAATCGAAAGAAAGAAAAAAAAATGGCGACTTGATAAACTAGGGCTTCGGCGATTCAACTCTTCGATCCTCTGGCAAAATTTTAGGGCTTGGCCTCGTTTCTCGTTCTTCTCTCGTTCGATCTGGCGAATTTAGGGCTTCGTTCAAATTCAAGGCGGCTTCGTTCTTCGATTTCGTTCGATCAACCTTCGTTCGTTCCTTCGTCTCGCTCGCGACCTCTTCGTTCTAAGGTGAGTGGTTTCTTCCCCCCACTCACATCTAATTTAAGCTTATAGTATTTCCTAGCTTGTTTTAATTCGTGAATTTCATTTCGTGAATTTTGAGCTATCATCGCTTTGAACTTTTGGATGATTTTATTCATATTAGGCTTCGGCCATTCGATTTTGTTTTGATGCTACAGATGATTTTGGGCTGTTTGTTTTTCATAGTCATCACTGTTTGGGTTTTTGACTTGTTCGACTTGGCCCTTCGACTTTGCTTCGGTATCAATTTCACTGTGACTTTGAACTTGTTTATTTCTGGTTTGATCACATTTCTGTAGTTTGGTTCTCACTGTGACCTTTTTTTTCAACACTATGTATGTGCATATATACATATGATGTGTGTATGCATATATTCTTGAATTTAAATGCAAAGTTTGGTCATTTTGTTACTGGTCTGGTATTGCATGCTTTCTGTAACCTTGATCTTGACACTGTCTGGTTGTATACACATTTTTCACTTGACCATTTGTCCACCCTGATGTATATGCAGTATTCATGTTGTATTTAACCCTTCACTTGAGCATTTCAATTGTTAGTTTTTGCACATTCCTGTTTCACTGTCCTTATGCATGTGCTACCTTTTCTTCATAGTAAGTTGAGCTGGTATATTTGTCACAGTGCGTTCGAACTTGGTTGCATTGGATTTAAATCCACTGTCTTAACTTGTAGCTTTGTTCTAGACGATGTTGTGTTCTCGGCCATGTGTTCATTTGTGTAATCTGAAGTTGTAGCCTAGGTCTGCATATTGTAGATGTTCTCTGATTTGCATCCTTCCATACTGCTATGTTATGGTCTGCATTTATACTTGATTTATCTTGTAGTTCCACTTCTAGTTGGGTATGATGGCACTGTGGTTAGCCTTAACCACTGCTTGGATTTTGAACTGCATGTTGGTTTTGTATTCATGTTTATAGCAGTTGTTGTTGGTTCACTTGGTAGCTTTTGTTGTTGTCCAGTTCATTTAGTCGTTCACTTTTGCCTTCGTGGCCATTGCAGTTGATTATGCAGTTTAAGTTTCATATAAACTGTTTGGTTTCACTGATCACTTATGTACATGTGTTGCATTTTTATCATTTAGAGTGTGCATTATAGTTGAGTGCACATATGCTTAGCTATGCATGCTGTCCAGACCTGACTGTGTTGTCTGCATTTTCACCACTGACCCTTGACAGTAACCTTGTTCTCTGTTGTTGGGTACATCTCTGTAACACCACTGCACTTTGTAGTTGCTGATCACTTTCATTCATGTATGGTTGTATATCCAAATGATATATGGACTTTGAGTAAATGCTTCATTCATTACTGAGTTGCCAGATTCATTGCTTTGACCTGTTTCTGTATCTATGTTGGTTTTGCATTTTTGGTTTGGGTTCTGCATTTTTGAGATGCAGTTTCCTTCACTGTTGTATCTTTGGGAGTTTGATATGTCTGCATCCATGTTGAAGCTTTGCATATACTGGAGTCTTTTGTTGCTGACAGATAGTCTTGAATATGGTAACCTGCATTCACACTGATTTGGTTCTCTTTTGATTCATTCTGCCATGTGTAGTTGTTATGTACATTTACTTGTGTACATATCTCATATTTACTTTGGTTGGAGCTTCGTACTGCTGCCACTTAGTGCACTGTAAATTCTTGGTTGTATGGTCTCACTTGCATGGCTCTGGTCCTATGCCATTGTATATAACTGCATGTTGTATTTGTACCCTTTTGTTATAAGTATTCAAGTACATTTAGGAGAGCTGTACTTGTCTCAGTCGATCGCCATGTTGAACTGCTGCACTTCCCGACCAGTTGCAGTGAAATCTTCATATAGATATTTTTAGAGCTTGCACCGATAAGTTTTACAGTGCATACATGTAATATCTTTGTTTATGCCACTCTTTTGGTTTGTATTTCACTACCATTATTGTATTGGCGAGGCAGTGCACATGTATGTGCGTGTGCACTGCAGCCACCCAGAATCGACAGTTTTGAATTGATTTTTCTTTGCGTCGTGATGCATTGATCTTTAATGCCGTACTGGCGAGGCCGTACACGCATGCGTGTACGGCAGCCAATCGAACTCTGATGGTTTTAAAGTGACAATTTCAATTGTCTTAAATTGATTTAGTCGATTTGATAAATTGTTTATTTATCTCTGTTGATGATTTAAATCTGCTGATTTATTGTTTAACACTGTTTAGTGTTAAAAAATTTCGTTATCCGATTTCTTTGTTAAAAGGATTTGGATAGACGGGAATTATTGTGACTGTCGTCTATTTAAATTATTATTGTCTCTATGCACTAATAAACTGGTTTGAATTAGACTGACCTGTGTATTATTTTCTTTTGAATGTAATACTCGGGTCAGACCGAGTATTTCTACAGCTTGAAGATTTTCAGGCAGCGAAGTTAGAGAGAGAGAGTAAAGAATCACTTTACTTTTCAGAAGAAAATTGTATTTTAAGATATTCCGCTGTATCAGTATTAAAATTGTATAAACTCTGATGTATATAAAAAGATTTATAGTAATGAAATAAATTCTCATTTGTTTTAATTCAGTGTTATTATTCTGTGTTTCTGTGGCTGATTCTGTTTAAACCTTATAAACTAAATAACAATTCGTCTTTTTGAACGTTTCAAGTTGGTTTAATCACCGATTGGAGGCGGTCAGAAGGGGGAATGTTACAGAGTGGTATCAGAGCTTTGGTTTACTCAAAGCTTAGTTTATGATGTTTAATATGAATAGTTACTAGAAACACTTTAAAAGAAAATGTTTTTTCAAAGCCAAAGAAGTATAAAATTGTTTTTGAAAATAAAGATTTTTAACTTAAGAAAAGTTAAATTGAATTGAATTAGTATTAATAAATATATGAATTTGAAATTTAACTAAAGGAAGTTAAACAAATCGAACTTGATTAAGTAAATTATTGAGATGGAAATTTAAACTTAAAAGATAAGTGATTATATGATATGAATTGGGAAGTTTAAATTAATAAGTTGTATAACTTATAAAATGAGAAAATTTAAGTAAAACCAATTGTTAAAATGTTTGAACAGTTTGGTTAAGTGAAACAAAATTTGAATTTTGAATGCGATATGAATTTGACTTTAGTAAAAGTTAAATAAAATAGAATTTCAAATAAATTTGAGACGAACTTAAGTTGTATGGTGAAAATAAATGCAAGTGAAGTAATGAATATGAATTTGAGTTATAGAAAGGAAATTCAACTTTAATTGTAAAAGTGAATTAGTGAATAAAACATAAAATAGAAATGTTGTTAAGAGTTGAATAAAAACTTAAGTTAAGAAGTTGTGAATATGGTGAGTATAAGAATTCAATCAGAATTGGAATATAAACCAATTGAAATTAAGTATGTTGAACCAAATTGAATGTAAGCAAGTAAATAAATTTGGTTAAGTTGAATGTGCATTGGTTGCTAGTTGATTGTATGGAAATTCATTAGGTATTAATGAAATTGGAAAGCTAAGTAATTGAATTCAAATTGAAAGATAAGTAAATTTAACCAGAATCAAATTTGATTTGAATTGAAAGCAAACTAACTTGAATATGAATTAGTGAATGTGAACTAATTGAATATGAATGAATGTTAGTAAAATCCAATGTAAATAAATCAAATGTGATTTAATTGAAAATCAATTCGATGAATGATTTACTAAAGAACTAGTTGATTATTTTGGAAATAGAAAGTAGATGCAAAGTTCAAATGGGAATTAGATTTGAAAATTTTGAAGTTGTCAACATGACAATCTATAATAAATCTAATAGATTCAGTGATGAATTTAAATTTGAACTTGCAGAGAATTAAGTTAAGTGGAAAACTTAATATTGGAAAATTTGAAGTTGGTTTAAAACCAATATTGTGAAAAGTATGCGGAATTCAAACTATAAATTGAAGTCTTTATAAATAGGAATGGAATTTATAACGTTGTTTATAAATCCGAAAATGACTTATTTTGGATAAGTAAATCTTTATAGCTTGTTAAATGAAGTATATTCACGATTTTGGACAGTGAATATATTATTGAATAAAATGGACATGTTTTGGGAAAGTGATATTTTAAAACGAAGTAAATTGTTTTAAAAGATGTTTTCAAAGGCATTGAATATCGAAACCATAGATTTCAACATTCATTGTTGAAATAGACGTTTTCGAGATAAAAGGAAATGATGGACTATAACACTGTTGTTATAGTAAATGATTTCCAAAAGGAAATGTTTTGTATAGTATTGGGATTTATACATCTATCTAAATTTCGAATCCCTATACTAGTGATTTTGAGTTGTCGTAACGATGTTTTACGTAACATTCGTTTTAACTCAAATAAATGTGTGAAAGAATGATTTCCTTAAAGATGAAATATATACTTAATTTTGATTTAAGTATATCGAATATTTTCAAATGTTGAAAATAAATAGATTTGTGAATTACTTATTTTTAAATAAGTATGGAAATGTTTTTCCAAATATGAAATGTTGTGAATATATTCCGTAAGGGATAAATGATTTGAAATTCATTTTTGAAGTCGAAGTTGAAAAGTTAAATGAGAAATTTGAACAATTTGTTCAATTTGAAATTTTTCCAAAAGATTGAATCGTTAAGTTAAATTGAGTTTAACTTCGACATCAAAGACAATATAAGTTGAGCTTTGAATTTCAGATGATGGTTTGGATTGTATGTCTAACATTGTGAATTGATGACATAGCAATTGATCTCTATTAAATATATATCTGTTGGTGGCGGAGAATTTATTCTCTTAGCTTAACACCCTTCTCTGAGACATACGAGCTCAGAGGTTATATATCGATAGACATCAATTCTGTGTTGAGAATTGACGATGTGACGTGTAATTCAAATCGAATGTGAAAGTCGATAATAAAATGGAATTATGAATATGAATTAGGTTTGAGATAACCTTAAATTTCCAAATCGACTTAGAGGAAAATTTTTGAAATCCTCTATTTTGTTACGAATATGGATATGTAAGTTTTCAGAACTTATATATATGAAAGCGGTAAATTTGAAACCGTTAGTTTAGAAAGACATTGTTATGGAAATCTTATGTAGGTTTACATGAGTATGATATGTACGAAATGTGAAATGAAGTACTATATATGTATAGTATTATGTTTTCTAAACTGAGGATATGGAAAAGTACCTTCCATTTATTATTAGAGAAGGTATTGGAACTCGTGAAGAGTATCCATTTGAAATTCGTAGCTACGTAGAATTTACATTTAGTCAGAGTGACTATTTGAATCGGAAATCCCTCACGATGGATCATCGTGATGAGATTAGATTGATTGATGATTAGCGTAATTTGAGGGGCGAGATGCCCACAGTTACAAGCGATTCCACTGGGATAGTGGCGTAACCGCCGGGTAAACTGCAATCTAATGCCAGGCGAAATTTGAGGGGTGTGATGCCTACAGACACGAGCGATTCTACTGGGATAGTAGCGTAACCGCCGTGTGTACTGCAATCTATGGCGACAACCATGGCGAAATTTAAGAGATGTGAAATCTACAGCCACAAGCGACTCTACTGGGATAGTAGCGTAACCGCCGGGTGGAACTGTAATCCATGGGGGAACGTGCTTTCCATATCCATTTTTAAAAGAATTTTTAAAAGTATTTTCACTGGGAATTGAAACAAGTATATTTAGTACTTGGAGATTTTTAGACTTGCGCCTGGCCAGCGTATGCCTAATGTCTGTGAGAACGAAGATGGACTTGTTAAATTTCGAGTTAGCAAGTATTTTCAAACTGTAAATAGCAAATCAATGATTTGAAAGTAAAATTTCAAAATTCCAACTTAATAAACTAAGGAAGAGGATCTTTGTAATGTTTTGAAAGTCCACAGCTTTGGAAGAGATATATTATATAAATCTCTAATGTGAAGAATTTTAAGTTTGAATCTGAGTGTTGTAAACTAAAAATGTTGATAAAAGACTTTTGCGTTTTGATTTTTGAAATTAATGATTGTAGAAATCAATGAACAAAGGAGAAAATAAACAAAACTAGTGAGATTAAACAAATGAAATGAATCATATATTCATTTATTTGTAATAAGTTTTAAGCTTAGAAATTTTTTACTAGAGTATAAATATCGATGAAATTTTAACAACTTTTCCTTTTCGTGGACGAAAAGTTTTTAAGGAGGGGAGTTTGTAACGACCCTGAATTTTGAACAATTTAAATTGAAAATATTTAATTAATTTTAAATATTTGAACGATGATTTGACTTGAATTTCAAATTATCAGAATGAATTGGCGATTAAATTTTTGAATTTAATCTATTGAAAGTTGAATAAAATTTGAATCTTCAATTTTAAGCCGGTTAAAAATAATTTAAAGGCTTGGAAAATTCATATTGATAATACTGAAGGTAATAGAAGCTTCAGAATTGAATTTGAAAGCGATTTGTTCCGTTTTGAAATATTATCGTTTAAGTTGAATTTAAAAATAGCCTTCCGAGGCACAGTCTCGGAATTTGACGAAACAAGTTTCATTGGGTCCGTAATATTGAATTATTACTGGATTTTCAATTTCGTATTTATCGGAATTGTTTTATGAACATACGGCGTATAAACGCGTATAAAATTTAATTGAATTCAATTTGAATTTCTGTAACAACTGGGGTTTTGCCCAAAATTATAATCATCAATAAACGATTAAAGTTGACAGATATTTGCTGTTTATTGTTGAAATTTTTATAACGATAAAATCTTCGTCAATTAACGATTTAATATCGAATTGTTAATTTCTGTTAGAATTTGGAATTTGTAAATCGATTGAAATTCTTTTATTTAAATTTTTATTTGTACGAAATGAATATATACACATAGTTTAAATTTAGCAACATGATTAAACAAAACAAATTAAAGAAAATATTTACAAAAACAAATTAGATTTTAAAAAGAAAAAGAAAAAAAAAAGTAACTCAACCCATACCTCACCCATACCCTAACCCATACCTACCCACGATCCACGTTCTACCCCTTATCTCTGATAAAACCCGATACCTTTCCCCCTCTCTCCCTCATTCGTTCACGAAACAATCGAAAGAAAGAAAAAAAATGGCGACTTGATAAACTAGGGCTTCGGCGATTCAACTCTTCGATCCTCTGGCAAAATTTTAGGGCTTGGCCTCGTTTCTCGTTCTTCTCTCGTTCGATCTGGCGAATTTAGGGCTTCGTTCAAATTCAAGGCGGCTTCGTTCTTCGATTTCGTTCGATCAACCTTCGTTCGTTCCTTCGTCTCGCTCGCGACCTCTTCGTTCTAAGGTGAGTGGTTTCTTCCCCCCACTCACATCTAATTTAAGCTTATAGTGTTTCCTAGCTTGTTTTAATTCGTGAATTTCATTTCGTGAATTTGAGCTATCATCGCTTTGAACTTTTGGATGATTTTATTCATATTAGGCTTCGGCCATTCGATTTTGTTTTGATGCTACAGATGATTTTGGGCTGTTTGTTTTTCGTAGTCATCACTGTTTGGGTTTTTGACTTGTTCGACTTGGCCCTTCGACTTTGCTTCGGTATCGATTTCACTGTGACTTTGAACTTGTTTATTTCTGGTTTGATCACATTTCTGTAGTTTGGTTCTCACTGTGACCTGTTTTTTTCAAGACTATGTATGTGCATATATACATATGATGTGTGTATGCATATATTCTTGAATTTAAATGCAAAGTTCGGTCATTTTGTTGCTGGTCTGGTATTGCATGCTTTCTGTAACCTTGATCTTGACACTGTCTGGTTGCATACACATTTTTCACTTGACCATTTGTCCACCCTGATGTATATGCAGTATTCATGTTGTACTTCACCCTTCACTTGAGCATTTCATTTGTTAGTTTTTGCACATTCCTGTTTCACTGTCCTTATGCATGTGCTACCTTTTCTTCATAGTAGTTTGAGCTGGTATATTTGTCACAGTGCGTTCGAACTTGGTTGCATTGGATTTAAATCCACTGTCTTAACTTGTAGCTTTGTTCTAGACGATGTTGTGTTCTCGGCCATGTGTTCATTTGTGTAATCTGAAGTTGTAGCCTAGGTCTGCATATTGTAGATGTTCTCTGGTTTGCATCCTTCCATACTGCTATGTTATGGTCTGCATTTATACTTGATTTATCTTGTAGTTCCACTTCTAGTTGGGTATGATGGCACTGTGGTTAGCCTTAACCACTGCTTGGATTTCGAACTACATGTTGGTTTTGTATTCATGTTTATAGCAGTTGTTGTTGGTTCACTTGGTAGCTTTTGTTGTTGTTCAGTTCATTTAGTCGTTCACTTTTGCCTTCGTGGCCATTGCAGTTGATTATGCAGTTTAAGTTTCATATAAACTGTTTGGTTTCACTGATCACTTATGTACATGTGTTGCATTTTTATCATTTAGAGTGTGCATTATAGTTGAGTGCACATATGCTTAGCTATACATGCTGTCCAGACCTGACTGTGTTGTCTGCATTTTCACCACTGACCCTTGACAGTAACCTTGATCTCTGTTGTTGGGTACATCTCTGTAACACCACTGCACTTTGTAGTTGCTGATCACTTTCATTCATGTATGGTTGTATATCCAAATGATATATGGACTTTGAGTAAATGCTTCATTCATTACTGAGTTGCCAGATTCATTGCTTTGACCTGTTTCTGTATCTATGTTGGTATTTGCATTTTTGGTTTGGGTTCTGCATTTTTGAGATGCAGTTTCCTTCACTGTTGTATCTTTGGGAGTTTGATATGTCTGCATCCATGTTGAAGCTTTGCATATACTGGAGTCTTTTGTTGCTGACAGATAGTCTTGAATATGGTAACCTGCATTCACACTGATTTGGTTCTCTTTTGATTCATTCTGCCATGTGTAGTTGTTATATACATTTACTTGTGTACATATCTCATATTTACTTTGGTTGGAGCTTCATACTGCTGCCACTTAGTGCACTGTAAATTCTTGGTTGTATGGTCTCACTTGCATGGCTCTGGTCCTATGCCATTGTATATAACTGCATGTTGTATTTGTACCCTTTTGTTATAAGTATTCAAGTACATTTAGGAGAGCTGTACTTGTCTCAGTCGATCGCCATGTTGAACTGCTGCACTTCCCGACCAGTTGCAGTGAAATCTTCATATAGATATTTTTAGAGCTTGCACCGATAAGTTTTACAGTGCATACATGTAATATCTTTGTTTATGCCACTCTTTTGGTTTGTATTTCACTACCATTATTGTATTGGCGAGGCAGTGCACATGTATGTGCGTGTGCACTGCAGCCACCCAGAATCGACAGTTTTGAATTGATTTTTCTTTGCGTCGTGATGCATTGATCTTTAATGCCGTACTGGCGAGGCCGTACACGCGTGCGTGTACGGCAGCCAATCGAACTCTGATGGTTTTAAAGTGACAATTTCAATTGTCTTAAATTGATTTAGTCGATATTATAAATTGTTTATTTATCTCTGTTGATGATTTAAATCTGCTGATTTATTGTTTAACACTGTTTAGTGTTAAAAATTTTCGTTATCCGATTTCTTTGTTAAAAGGATTTGGATAGACGGGAATTATTGTGACTGTCGTCTATTTAAATTATTATTGTCTCTATGCACTAATAAACTGGTTTGAATTAGACTGACCTGTGTATTATTTTCTTTTGAATGTAATACTCGGGTCAGACCGAGTATTTCTACAGCTTGAAGATTTTCAGGCAGCGAAGTTAGAGAGAGAGAGTAAAGAATCACTTTACTTTTCAGAAGAAAATTGTATTTTAAGATATTCCGCTGTATCAGTATTAAAATTGTATAAACTATGATGTATATAAAAAGATTTATAGTAATGAAATAAATTCTCATTTGTTTTAATTCAGTGTTATTATTCTGTGTTTCTGTGGCTGATTCTGTTTAAACCTTATAAACTAAATAACAATTCGTCTTTTTGAACGTT
The DNA here is from genome assembly GCA_030737815.1 of Allium fistulosum. Taxonomy (NCBI): domain Eukaryota; kingdom Viridiplantae; phylum Streptophyta; class Magnoliopsida; order Asparagales; family Amaryllidaceae; genus Allium; species Allium fistulosum. Next base: position 1,170,211,889 of record CM060902.1, on the reverse strand, counting down.
TCAAGTTGGTTTAATCACCGATTGGAGGCGGTCAGAAGGGGGAATGTTACAGTATATGGCCCGACGCCTATAGTAACCAAGGATAATAGTTCTTACTTTGTTACCTTCACTGATGATTTCTCGAGACTAGGGTATGTGTTTCTTAGTAGAACAAATCTGCCGTTGATGAGAAATTTGTTGAATATAAAAATGTAATAGAAAATCAAACGGGCCGTAAGCTTAAGGTTCTTCGATCGGATCGAGGAGGTGAGTATGTTGGACAAGTTTCCAACAATATTTAAAAGATAATGGGATTATCTCCATCATATACTCCGCAACACAATGATGTGTTGGAGCAAAGGAACTGAACCTTATTAGATATCCATGATGAGTAAGGCTGAGTTACCTCTGTCCTACCGAGATGTGCGCTAGAAACCACGATGCATATGTTGAACTTGTTACCCACTCAATCTGTGCTTAAAATACCATATGAGATGTGGTATGGTTAGAAACCCTAACTCAAATATTTAAAGGTTTCAGGTTATCCGGCATACGTTAAGAACATTGGTCTAAATAAACTAGAGGCATGATCGGTATTGTGTAAATTTATAGGATATCCCAAAAACACGATGGGATATACATTCTACAATACCAAGGAATAAAAGATTATTGTTTCTCGACATGCTATCTTTTTAGAAAAGAAATTTCTATCATAGGAAATTAACAACAAGGTTATAGACTTGGATAAGATCCAAGAAATTATCACTGAGGTCGAACCAGTGGGAGAACTAAGTTCACCCGTATACGAATGCAACCTATTAGAAGGTCTAGCAGGGAATCTCGTGCACCAGATAGGTACTATGGTTTTCTTGTAAATGGTGAGAAGGAGGACTGTGACTTAGATGACATTGCTCTATCTTTCCAACAAGCACCCAGAGTAATGACTCCGCACTCTAGTTTGGAGCTACGAAATCCGAGTTGGATTCCATGTACCCAAAAAAGGTTTGGACTTTGTCGGACATACCCGAAGGGATAAAACCCATTGACTGCAAATGGATTTTTAAGAAAAAGTTAATGCAGATGGAAAAGTAGAGACTTACAAAGCTAGGCTAGTTGGAAAAGGATTTCGTCAAATTCAAGGTGTTGATTATGACAAGACCTTTTTACTTATAGCCATGTTTAAGTCCATTCGGATTATATTAGCCATTGTTGAATTCCATGACTATGAAATATGGAAAATGGATGTAAAGTCGGATTTCCAAAATGGTGATTTAGAAGAAACTGTTTATATGTCACAGCTCGAGGGTTTTGTGGTTAGTGGGAGTAAAGACAAGGCTTGCAAGTTATTAAAGTCCATTTATGGACGTAAACAAGCTTCAAGGAGTTGGAATAAGTATTTTGATAAAGTAATCAAATAGTATTGTTTTTATTAGAACACAGAGGAAACGTGCGTATAAAGAAAGGAACAGAGCAACACTATCGTATTCTTAGTACTTTATGTCAATGATCTATTATTGATTGGCAATGACACTTTGTTGTTGCAACCAATGAAAGCTTGGTTTTCAAAGAATTTCTCCATGAAGGATTTGGGAGAAGCAGCCTATATACTTCATATTAAGATATATAGAGATATATCTAAGAGGCTGTTGGGATTGTCCTAATCCATATACATAGATACCATACTGAGGAGGTTCGATATGAAGAATTCTAAGCATGGGAACGTTTTAATGTAGTCTGGAATCGTACTTTCTAAGAAGGAGGCTCCTCATACCGATAAGGAGAAAGAGTTTATAAAGAGGATCCCTTATGCTTTAGGCATAGGATCCATAGTGTATGTTAAGCTATGTACTAGACTGGATATGGCATACGCATTAGGATGCGTAAGCCGATACCAGTTTAATCATGAAGAAAAACATTGGATGACCATAAAATGTATACTTAAGTATTTAAGAAATACTAAGGACTTATTCCTTATATATGGGAATGGATACCTCCTTATGAAGGTGTATATGGATTTGACCTTTCAAAGTGATATAAATGATAGTAAATCGGTGTTTGGTTATGTCTTTATGCTTAACGGCTAAGCCATTAGTTAGAAAAGTTCCAAGCAATAAACAGTTGTTGATTCCACGATGGAAGCCAAGTACATCGCCCTCAATGAAGCAGTTAAAGAGGCAGTCTGGATGCACAAGTTTTGAGTGAGCTTGAAGTGATTCCCGATACCGATAACCCTATGGCATTGTTCTGTGATAATAATGTGGTAATACATATCACAAAGGAGTCCAAATCACACAAGAAGTCATGAAATATTCTTTGGAAGTTCCACCTCATTAAATAATTCATAGAGAAGAAAGAGGTCATGATACAAAGGGTAGATACCTAAGACAACATAGCAGATCCATTCACCAAGGGTTTAGCTCGGTCGGCTCTCAAGAGGCTGATTGAAGGGATGGGATTGAGATTCCATAGTTGGCCCCAAATGCAAGTAGGAGATTGATAGAGTTAGAGGTATGCCTTAGAAGCAATTCTGTAATTTATTGTAAATTAATTAACTCTATAATCAATTCTTGTGCATAATAAAGGTGTTTTCTTTCTATTATATATTTGTTATAACATGCTATAAATAATTAAAATATATTTAACAGAAAGTCCATAAACGGTATGTTTTGTGATAGTAGTTACAAAGTGTCAACTCAAGTCAACTCAAAGTCAAAATCTCTGGCTAGAGTTGTTCGGTTATAATTGTTATTATTGAACCAAGGACTTAGTGTTTGGATTATAGAGTTGAATACGGACAAGAATTTTGACCATTGCCATCCATAAGTCCAAAGTGAAATATTTTTTACGAAAGGAATTGGTATAAATAATAATCAATACTGAGTAACACTTAACAAAGTAAAATTGGATTTTTTACCAAAACCAAGTTAGCGATAAATTTGGCCAAAATTTTACACCACTTGCTAAGTGACGTGTGAACGTTAATATTTGAATAGTTCAATATTAATCACTTACCAAATTTACACCTAACAAGTCACACTACCGAAACGATGAATATTCCTTTGACCAAACAATTTAATTAATTTGTAACTATTATAAATTAATTTAATTAATTAATATTTATGAAATATTGATTATAAATTTGATTTTGATTTGATGAAAAAATATTAATAAATGTATTTATAATAATTATAAATAAATTAATCGATATACGATATCGATAAGCATTAAATTGGATTTAATTGCATAATATTTAGTTCAGACTCTAAATGGGTTTAAAGCCCATGAAGTGGGCTTTTAGGATAGTCTCCATGAAGGGGAAATAGGTGCGGCCTAATGAGGTGAAAGAGAAGCTTTGAAATGGAGGGCTAAGATGGAAGGAGAATAGATAAAAAGATTAGATCCAAACTTTTCTCCTTCTCTTCCTCTATATAAAGATCTCTACCCTCATCTTTTGGAGGACTTTTGAACCCTCCATATCGTCTCTATTTCTGGATGACCTCATACCCTCCATCCCCTTTTCATATCAAGTTCAAATCAAATCAGATTCAATGCTAATCAATAGTTATGGCCAATGGTTCATAGACTAGCAATTTGCTTGATTGTAATCAGTTCGAGGATTAGATCTCATTGTTTCAAGGTGTGCTTACGAACTTTGGCTATACGGTTTATTCCTAACATGTTTATAAAAGATAATCTACATTTCTAATGTCTATTTTATATATTATATTGTTTGTTAGGAGATGATTCCAACATGTAAATATATTGTCACAATTTTGATTGGTTGTATGTATATGTATATATGTTTTAATTTTTTTATGATAATTCATCTATATGCAGCACGGCTTAATATAAAAAAAAGATTTTTTATTATTTAAATAATTTAATATAATGTGCGTGTATATTTATATTTATAGTTTATAGTTTAAATACTACATTATACTTATGTAAAATATGAAAATATAATTTTATACCTAATGTTTAATAAGCATAATATTTTTGGTAGGAAGAAAATATTTTTTTATATTTATATATTATTTTAAATTATATTTAAATAAATTAATCATATAAATAATTATATAAATACATATATGTATTATAAAATAAGTTTTATATTTTATAAAATTAAACTAGTATATATTAGCTGAAAATAAATAAACATTTTTTTATAATTTTAAATATTTAAATATAAACCAAAAAATTAAAAATGATTTTTAAATTGTTTTAAATTATAAAATTTTCATTTAAAATTTTACTGGAAATTTTAAATTCAAAGTTAGTTTCGAATTTTTTTTATTAATTTTAATAATTTTATTATGGTTTTATAATAATAATAATAATATATATTATAAATTTTAAAATTTTAAAAAAAATCTGAGCTATGTGCATGACTAGGTGATTATATATATGATATAAATTATTTTATGATTTTATTTGTATTAACATATATGTATTATTATACATATGTATATTTAATATATACATACATATATATATATATATTATATTTATCCATGTATTATCTTTGGCCCTACAAAAAATTATTATATTTAATTTATTTTATATTAACTTAAACATGTTTATATTGTTTTAAATATATACATATTATTAATATTTTGTACTTATGTTTATATATATATACACACACATATTTATATAGAATTATATAAATAATATTATAGTTTATACATATATAAATATATTTTGTAATATTTTATATACGAAAGTAAGAGTGTATATACATACATACATTTAGATAATATATTTGCATATTGAATGAGCTAATGTATCCATTGCGATGTAAATTCTAACATCTATACACGGGCATGTTATAACTTGGACAGTTGGTATGTTACGCATGCACACATAGTGTATATGATACACTTATATATAAATAATATAACATAAATTAAATATATTATTTTACAAATTTAAATAAAATGAAGATTTTATTTAAAATAAATTTAGAGATGTTCTAAATAAATTAGACTTTATAGGCCCAATAAAGATCTAATATGGTAAAAAAATTGAAATTCACTTATAACTTTTGGTACGAGATGGCCCAATTCCAACGAACCCAACATCCAAAAGTAGGGTAATCATAATACAAGTCTGTCGTGAAGTATACAATAGTAATAAATGTAATAACAATAACATCGGCCTAGTAATAACATGCATAACATAGCAATGAAAGACAACTAAAAAATATAAATTCATACCCGTCATTACTGATAGGTGAAGTCCACTACAGTCATCTATTGTGGTCCAATGATTTTCTTCAAGGGTTCAAGATAAATAGAGTTGATACCTAATTGTACCATAGACCCTGAGCCACATCCTCAGTGATGGGTCTCGTGTAGATCTCACGGTACCCTCTGAAGCAAGCTTTGGTGACATGCGACCTACCCTATATACTTGAAACCTAGTCCTAACAACAAATAGAGTCAGTACTCAAATGTACCTTAGAGCTCAAGCCACATCTTCGGTGATGGGTCTCCTGTAGATCTCACCATACCTTCGGAAGAAAGCTTTGGTTATATATGATCTACTCTAAATGCCTGAGACATTTGTGGATCACATCGTACCCTTTGAAACAAGCTTTGGTGATATATAATCCCATAGTAGATGATTATCATCATCCCCCCAGGACATCGTGGATTTCTCAAATAACTTGTGTACGCCTCTATTTAAAAGAGAACGACGGTCGAGTCTCATGTAATACGCTTTTAGTACCACAAAGGAATATCGATGCCTTATAGATATAGATATATATATATATATACACACACACACACACAGACACACACACACATATCAAATATAACATCATGTATGGTCACTACTAAAAGACCAATATGGTGTATGAGCATTAATATAAGATCAATACTATGTACAGTCACTAATATAGGACCAATACAATTATCAAACTATATGTACTCCAAGGTCAAAGCCCAAAGGTACCGATTTACTCCACTCGATCGTACATGCTCGTCAGACATGATCGTGACCAATCACTATGACAATCTTATGCTCGATCATTGTTGGTCCCGTAGGAATCGTTTAACAATCGTATTTGGATCTCAAGCTTCACCTTGCATTCTGCCTCCCTAAGAAGCCTATAATCTCCCCCGAAGTCATGCTAAAATTCTACACGAACCTGCAACCAAAATAGGGGAAGAACCCCCACTTAAATGGCACTTGACCTGAGCTTTACTACCTAGGTCAGTGCACCACCAGTCTAGTGGTGGTCTACCATCGGTTGACCATTGGTAGCCTATCCTAGGCAATAAAGCCTGGAGTAGGTGCCTCATGATTGCTACGACCTCCAATTCGCGTGTCGTTTCCTCCGTTGCTTCGCCTGATGAGCCGCCTTGTGCCTTTCAAGCCTGCCTCTACCGATGGAACCCTCTTCGTAGTTCATTTTTTAATATTTTGAAAGTAGTTCCTTATGTGTCCAAAAAATGACTTCGACATGAAATCCACTCTTTACACGTGTAGAGTTCAACAGGCGAATTTAGCGACTCGGCCTCCTCTAACATGCCAAAACAACATAACCAGCCGTTCTACCATGTGTGATGCCTACTTGTATGCCCATACACCCATTTGTGTATGCTTATACATACATGAACATTGAACACACAACCACACTATTACTATATTGATAGAGTTAGGGTATGCCCTCGGGGCAATTATGTAATTTGTTACATATCTAACTCGTTGACCAATCTAATTCAAAATAAAAAGGTGTTGTCTTTTGTAACAACCCGTAATTTTCGATAATTTAAAATATTAAATTAGATAAGTTTTGGAGTTTGATGTTGTGAAAATTAAAAAAAATTTAAGATTTAATAATAAGAATATAACTAGAATAAATTGTAATAGTATTAATTTAAGGTAATTGATAACTAATTTAAATGTAATTCCCATTTAATTGAAATGATTAAAAAGTTATAATTGGTTATAGATTGTAAATTAATTGTAATAATATGTATTAATTGATAATTGGATTAAAGGAGTACTTGATAATTTAATTGTTGTATTAATTAATGAAATAGTATGTAATTAATTGTGATTGAATAAAATTAGTGTTGTGTAAGTAGTTATAACATTTGTGCGTAGATAATAAACTTATAAATGTGATTAAATTAAGTAAAAGGTGACAATTGTCATTTTTACCTATTTATTTAATCTGTTGAACTAAATTGGAAATCAGTTGCAATTAATGTAATTAAATTTTATGTTAATGCAAATTAGGATGATAATTGTATAATATTAAGGCAATAAGATGTAAACCAATGTTAACTATTTCCATAAGTAATGAATGATTGAATAAAAAAATTTAAATCGAATTAAATCAAATTTATTGGCATAAAATTTTAATTAATTGGATTTTATTTACAATGGAAACTGAACACTGTAATTAGTGTAATATTTAACACTGAATTGATATGTAAATTTGTTTTAAATTATTGTATATGTCTAAGTAATCAAAAATGACAAAAAATTTTAGTTATTAAATTTGAATTGAAAAAGCGATTTAATCAATTTAATAGTAATTTATTTAATTAACGTGAAAATAGCCATTTTGGCCACTGGCTCGGATTTCGACAAAACCAGTTACATCGGATCCATAACGGTGAATTATTGTAGGATTTCAAGTTTCATAGCGATCGAACTTGTCGTTGATCGTACGAGCTTGAAACACGCAGAAAACAATTTAATGGAATTCAATTGAAATAAGCTGATTTTAAAGCTAACTTCTTTATACGATGGAATTAGGACTTGAAATCTATTCCATTGAATTTAGAAATATCGAAAACAACTATTTTGACATATGGGATGACCCATTTTCGTTTCGGGAATGAAACGGGTTTTACGGGTCGTTTATCGTTCTAGTCCAAATCGATCGGGTCCATTCTTTCTATTTTCAGATCTGCCTATATATAGGCTGTTATAAACCCTAATTGTTTCTCATCTCTTATATTCTGTACGTACTCTTCCCCATCTGCTTATCTTCTCATGTCGGATAACCTAATTGCAATTCCAAATCTTATCAAAAAACTAAACTACTCGAAAAATTCAAATAAAATATGAAATTGGAAGCTCTCGAGGATACGAATCTGCGTCTAGTGTTTTTTTTGCAAACGATGCTCAAGTCAACCAAAAATCATGGTCAAAGCTTAAAATCATGAAACCCTAATCCAAATTGGGAATTTTTGATTCGCGAATCGATTGGCAAAATCAAGGTATGGGTATTGGAGAGTTCGTCGCAGGCAGAAGTTTGATGGTGGTCGTGGGGTCTATCATGGCCAAAGTCATTCGATTTTGAGGATTTAGGGTTTTGAAACCCTAGATTCTTGGGTGGCGGCGCACGTTGTTAAGGGCATGCGGAGGTGGAGTCGTGACCGTTGGAGGTGCGGCGGAGGATGAGAAACATGATGGTGGTGGTTGGCGATCAGCTAGCGGTCGGAGGCACACGAATTTGGCGGTCAAAGGTGGTTGATTTCAGCGTGTTGGCTTTAAGTATTCACGACATGGGATAAAGGAGGAGGTGACGTGTTTGCGTAGTATTGGTCGTTATTATTATTTTTTTATTTTAAATTTTATTGTCGAATGTTCTAATTTGTATAACTTTTGCATACGAGCTCGGATTCACGTGCGGTTTGTTTCATTAGAATCGTATCGAAATTACGGACAGTTTGGAACTGGTTTGGATGAATTCTGAGATTGATGAAATTTGGACCCTAATTTGGATTTCAAATCGATTTGAAATCAAAAGTGAGTGTTTTAACCCGCTCACAACTACTAAATTTTCTTATGTTAGTAAAATTGAATTTATGATGCAATTAGAAATTGATTGGTTGATGTTTGGTATATTTAAATTGTCATTTCAGTTAAATCTGACTTTTACTGAATACTATTGCTATTAATTTAATATTAAATTTTAAATAGCCAGTTAATACCCGTTATTGATAATCTGTCGCTTGTTATTGTTAATGATTGGTTTGAATGGTGATTGTGATGGATGTTGATTGTTAATACTGGATGATTGGATGTTATATTTTATTTTGTTTAAACACTGCAAGTTCCCTATGGGTTGAAATGATTCATACCCGAACGATCTGATAGATTAGGGGGAATCATTATGAGTTGAAATGATAGACTCAAGCGATTTCATGGATTTGTAATTAAATTCGGGATTGCGAGTTGAAATGATATATATCCGTGAATATAAAATAATTGCGGATTGAAATGATAAATATCTGTATCACTTGACCATAGGGTAGAGAATTATATACGGACACCGGATTGGTTCAATTAAATGATTTTAAATCCTTAAATTTTGAATTTAGTTAGATGATATTTTGAAGAAAATTTGATTTATATAAACTAAATTATTTTTGAAAATCCGAGTTTTAAATGTTGAAATTAGAATTGGTTTAAATCAAAATTTTAAAGTTAGATTTGAAGTATAAATAAAATTTATCGAAATTGAGTTATCGAAATATTTGAATATTTAAACTTCGAAATCTGGTAAATTTGAAATAGTTTGAATTTATAGTTCGAACATGGATTTGAGAATCAATATTGATTTAATGGTTTAAAGATGTGTCGAAATGAAAGAAACAATACAATTTGATAATAATTTCAAATTTATTATTTTAATAGAAACTGTTTAAATATATTATTCTTGAATCCTGATTACTAAGATTTTCAAACTATTAAACTAATTTAATCTATTTTAAACTATTTTAATCTATTTTAATCAATTTAAATCTATTTCAACTTATTTTAATCTATTTGATCTATTTAAATCCAATTTAATCTATTTTAACCTATTTTAAACTAATTACCCATTTTTAAATCATTTTAAACCTATTTAATCTATTTTAAATTTATTTAAATCCTTTTAAATCTATTTTAAATTTATTTAAATCATTTTAGATCTATTTAATCTATTTTAAATTTATTTAAATCATTTTAAATCTATCTAAAACTATTTTAATCTATTTTAAACTATTTTAGAGTACTTTAACTATTTAAAAATTTATTTTAAACTATGCTAAGCTATTTAAACTATTTATAACTATCTAAACTATTTTCTAAATTTGAAACGGTGTAAAATGGAAGTGTTCATATTTAAATCCTTGATTTAAAAGCGAATATGGTTAAATGATGTTATAACCTAAGTTGGGATTTAAATGATATTTTCTGGTGAAATGACATATTTGATTGAATATGATGATTTTGAAATGAGATTTAACCTATTTTGTCGATATGATTTCGAAAGTGAATATGATTTTTGAAAGTGATATGTTTGAATTGAATATGATATTTTAATATCAATTAAGAAACAGTTTTGGAAATTTAAAAGAACCATCCGTTGTGAAATAAGCGTTTGGTTGTTAAAGAGACCGGGATCTTACTCTCTGCCAATACTGAAAACCACTTTAACAACTATGTACATGGTGGAGATTCTAGAATGAAGTAGGATGGATTGGCAAACGATTCTATATGATGTATTTATGTAACCCTGACTCCTGTGAGTCTGCTAAGATGTGACTAAAACAGGAGCTATACCGGGCCAAGTGAGGTCGCACCTCCGATCGGGCACATTTCTTTGATACCATACTATTACTTTGTGATTGATTTGGTGGCCACCCCTCGATTTGATTATGGGACTGTGTTCCGAGGTGGCGGTAGTAGTTGCTATGCATTACCACCAGTCCGGGAGTGCAAATGATATAATCCTACCCTGGCATTGCCTCGAATGTCGTGTTCACATGCCGTATCGCATCTTCTACAAGTTTGTTTTGTACCGTACCTATGGAGTGCCCTCTGGGTAAACCAACCGTTTGGTGGAGCTTACGGTACTGTATAGACTACGGGAATATATAAAATAGGCTAAGGGGGATATGGGTAACGCTTTAACGCTATTTTAATACTTTACTTTACTGTAGACACTATTATAATAGTGTATTGTACTATGTATGTTGATAGTTTAATGGATCCTTAGGAGATGGAATCCCGAACATCTCTTGAGTTATTGCACTCACGTTAGACACTGGATAGGGGATGTCAAACCCCGTAAACATCTCCGACGCCGTCCCACACTCATATTATTTACTTTTGATTTAACTTACATAAAATCTTTTAGTTCTGACTCGAGTGTTTTGTCTTTTAATTTCACTCGGGTCAGTCTTAGCTTTTCAGTGTATCAAAGACTGCTTCTGGAGGACGAAGACGAAGAGTTAGCACTGTTATTATCTATTATATTAATTCCACTACATCATGTTGTGTCGCTGCATTATTTATTTATTATTGCTCTTTGTACTCTGATTCTGTATTGTAAAAGTGTAATCAAATGTTATTTGTAAAATAGCTTCATGAACTGTTTATTTAATTATTATATTTTGTCATTCCGCTATGAGATTCTATGTTGTTTTCTTTCTTTCCTCTGCTTTTTCTTATTTACCCCACAATAATCTGCCCTTTTGAATGGTTTGAGTTGGCATGTGTGTCGATTTAAAACCGTCCAAAAAGGTGGGTCGTTATCAGAGCTTTGGTTTAGCGATAACCTAAGCTTTATGAGGTCTGACTCATATAAACTAGGGTAGGAATACCCTAGAATGAGTCGCTGAGTGTATATATATGAGAGAGCGTATTTGTTAGTGTTATAAAAGTTTTGTATTGTGTTAATTTGTTCTTTTTAGTATTTATAAATTATGGTCGATACATGGGATGCTATGGCATCGATAAGGATTTCTAAACACTTAATAGGGCAGACCGACACAATATTGTTTTGAAATATAGGTAAATGAAATAATTTTGACCTAGTATATATTTTGTATATAAAAGAAATTTTTTTATAAATGATATAGCTGGATGTAATATATTTGTTTGTTAGGAAGTGAAATTTATAAATATTTGTTGCAAAATGGGATAGCAAATAAAGTGAATATAAATTTTAAAATTTAGAACTTAGGTTTCGGGGTTTCGAATTTGTTTTCAAAGGATTTTGGAATATAATATTAGTATTAATTGGAAGGAAATATGTTATGTACTCCCCTCTCTGTCGCTGGAAAATAATTTCGGGGATGAGTGTATGCATCATCGATGTTCATTTCCGAGTTTCAAAGTGGGAAGACGGCTGTAGTAGTTTTACTGCACATTTGTTTTGATAAACAAATCTTAATTTTAATTTCAATTTCTGAAGTTTGATTTGGTATATATAAGATATGAGTATATATATTATTTTAAAATGATTTGAAGGGAAACCTGGTATTTAGTTCTTAAGTTTCTGTAAACTAGAAATTTCAATTATTGTAATGAATGAAATCTTAACCATTTAATAATTAGTAACTTCTAAGATGTGTAAATGAAAACTAGATGCTAAGTGATTAATGAAAATATGAGAAATTGAAAATTTGTAAACTATAAATCTAAAGGATATGAAAATAAGAAATGGTAACTATTGAAAATTTTGTTAACCAAATAAACAAGATAAACTTGTGTAACATTTTATTGCATTCTAAAAGATATCTATATATAACTTACCAAAATGTTAAAAGCTGAAATGTTAAAAAGAATATGTAATAGAATATTATACAAGTAAACTTAGAAAATGAAAGTGTTCAATAGAATTTCTTCTGTAAATAAGAATTCTGATATTATAAATTTTTATAAACTTAAGTTAATAATTTGAAATGCTAGTAATTATAATTAATAGAAAAGTGAATATTGTAATTAAATGATTATAAACTTAAGTAATGTTTGAAGCCATTTATAAAGTAAAAGTGAAATAGTAAAAGTGAATATTATATATAAAAGGAATAAATGTGAAAAGAAAAGGAATAAAAATCTAAGTATGGGTTGCTTCACAAATGAATATTGATGTTAAAAGGAATTCAAAGTAAATAATAAATGTGAAGTAAACTGAAATAAAAAGTATGCAATACTTAAATAATGAATTCATTGATTATTTCAAATAATTGAATGGAAAAAAGTGATCATGTAAGTAAATGGATGTAAAGAAATGGAAAATAGTATTTATGTAGAAATGAGAAATGGAATTTTGTAAGTAATGAATGTAGATTAAAGAAATAATCATTGTATGAAGAAAAAAAGAGAAGAAAAAAATTGAATAGTAAATGATGTGAAAGAAAAGTAATAAGAATAAACGTAAATAACATTGGAAGTTATTGTTTGTTTTGGCTTATGGATGTTTCGAAAGTGATACTTTAAAAATATTTAGGATGTATAAATAATCTATTAAGTTTTATCTAAGATTGTTGGGCGTATGGTATACTTAGCATTTTATATATCATTCTATACGACTAAAAGTTTATGAATCCGAACAAACCCTTTGTTTTGATTGCTATGGATGGATGGTTGATTGCTTTGATTGCATGTGATGATTGTATGGTTTTGTTGCTTGTGACTATTGTATGTTGTGTTGATTTGGTTGTAACTAATAGAAACAACGTAAATATTTCTCTTCTGCATAATTCTAACCTCTTTGGATTACATGAGTGAAATACAGGTTATGTAAGCAATTGCTACTGCTTTTGGTTTCATAATTAAAGTGTCGTTTGCCCGACAAATAGGTACGTTTATGGATTACGGTTTTCTTGCAATATTATATTGTTTTCCCTTGGTTTGGGATATTATTTTGAAATATATGATATATATTATTATTATTGATATTATTATTTCTCCCAGACCTCTCTGTACAAAGGAGACTCTGCCGTAATTTTCCTTGAAATTTGGACTAAGAAATTATTATTTAGTGAAAATGGAAATGTTTCCAAACCTTTGTTTACATGAATAAAAAACGATTTAATTATTTTAAATTGATATATCTTATTTAAATTACTTAATTATGTAAATGAATTATTTATAAATTGGATACTTTGAATAAGATATATTGATTTCTTAATTCCTTCTTTTCCCTTCTATTTCCATTTCGAGGACGAAAAGTTTTGAGTGGAGGAGAGTGTAACGACCCGTAATTTTCGATAATTTAAAATATTAAATTAGATAAAATTTGGAGTTTGATGTTGTGAAAATTAAAAAAATTTAAGATTTTATAATAAGAATATAACTAGAATAAAATGTAATAGTATTAATTTAAGGTAATTGATAACTACTTTAAATGTAATTCCCGTTTAATTGAAATGATTAAAAAGTTATAATTGGTTATAGATTGTAAATTAATTGTAATAATATGTATTAATTGATAATTGGATTAAATGAGTAATTGATAATTTAAATGTTGTATTAATTAATGAAATAGTATGTAATTAATTGTGATTGAATAAAATTAGTGTTGTGTAAGCAGTTATAACATTTGTGCGTAGATAATAAACTTATAAATGTGATTAAATTAAGTAAAAGGTGACAATTGTCATTTGTTACCTATTTATTTAATATGTTGAACTAAATTGGAAATAAGTTGCAATTAATTTAATTAAATTTTACGTTAATGCAAATTAGGATGGTAATTGTAGAATATTAAGGCAATAAGATGTAAACCAATGTTAAATATTTCCATAAGTAATGATTGACTGAATAAAAAAATTTAAATCAAATTAAATCAAATTTATTGGCATTAAATTTTAATTAATTGGATTTTATTTACAATGGAAACTAAACGCTGTAATTTGTGCAATATTTAACACTGAATTGATATGTAAATTTGTTTTAAATTATTGTATATGTCTAAGTAATCAAAAATGACAAAAATGTTTTGTTATTAAATTTGAATTGAAAAAGCGATTTAATCAATTTAATAGTAATTTATTTAACTAACGTGAAAATTGCCATTTTGGCCACTGACTCGGATTTCGACGAAACCAGTTACATCGGATCTGTAACGGTGAATTATTGTAGGATTTCAAGTTTCGTAGCGATCGGACTTGTCGTTTGATCGTATGGAATTCAATTGAAATAAGCTGATTTTAAAGCTAACTTCTTTATACGATGGAATTAGGACTTAAAACCTATTCCATTGAATTTATAAATATCGAAAACAACTATTTTGATATTTGGGATGACCCATTTTCGTTTCGGGAATGAAACGGGGTTTTTTCGGGTCGTTTATCGTTTCAGTCCAAATCGATCGGGTCCATTCTTTCTATTTTCAGATCTGCCTATATATAGACTGTTATAAACCTTAATTGTTTCTCATCTCTTATATTATGTACGTACTCTTCCCCATCTGCTTATCTTCTCATGTCAGATAACCTAATTGCAATTCCAAATCTTATCAAAAATCCAAACTACTCGAAAAATTCAAATAAAATATGAAATTGAAAGCTCTCGACGATACGAAACTGCGTCTAGTGTTTTTTTTGCAAACGATGCTCGTGTCAACCAAAAATCATGGTCAAAGCTTAAAATCACGAAACCCTAATCCAAATTGGGTATTTTTGATTCGGGAATCGATTGGCAAAATCAAGATATGGGTATTGGAGAGTTCATCGCAGGGAGATGTTTGATAGTGCTCGTGGGGTGTATCATGGCCGGAGGCGTTCGATTTTGAGGATTTAGGGTTTCGAAACCCTAGATTCTTGGGTGGCGGTGCACGTCATTAGGGGCATGCGGAGGTGGCGGCATGACCGTTGGAGGTGCGGCGGAGGATGAGAAACAGGATGGTGGTGGTTGGCGATCAGCTAGGGGTCGAAGGTGCACGAATTTGGCGGTCAAAGGTGGTTGATTTCAAAGTGTTGGCTTCAGGTATTCACGGCATGGGATAAAGGAGGAGGTGACGTGTCTGCGTAGTATTGGTCGTTATTATTATTATTAATAATTTTATTGTCGAATGTTCTAATTTGTATAACTTTTGCATACGAGCTCGGATTCACGCGCGGTTTGTTTTGTTAGGATTGTATCGAAATTACGGATAGTTTGGAACTAGTTTGGATGAATTATGAGACTGTTGAAATTTGGGCTCTAGTTTGGATTTCAAATCGATTTGAAATCAAAAGTGAGTGTTTTAACCCGCTCACAACTACTAAATTTTCTTATGTTAGTTAAATTGAATTTATGATGCAATTAGAAATTGATTGGTTGATGTTTGGTATATTTAAATTGTCATTTCAGTTAAATCTGACTTTTACTGAATACTATCGCTATTAATTTAATATTAAATTTTAAATTGCCAGTTAATACCCATTATTGATAATCACTCACTTGTTATTGTTAATGATTGGTTTGAATGGTGATTGTGATGGATGTTGATTGTTAATATTAGATGAATGGATGTTATATTGTTATATTGTTTTAACACTGCAAGTTCCGTATGGGTTGAAATGATACATACCTGAACGATCTGATAGATTAGGGAAAATCGTTATGAGTATAAATGATAGACTCAAGCGATTTCATGGATTTGTAATTAAATTTGGGATTGCGGGTTGAAATGATATATATTCGTGAATATAAAATAATTTCGGATTGAAATGATAAATACCCGTATCACTTGACCATAGGGTAGAGAATTATATACGGACACCGAATTGGTTAAATTAAATAATTTTAAATCCTTAAATTTTGAATTTAATTAGATGATATTTGGAAGAAAATTCGGTTTATATAAACTAAATTATTTTTGAAAATCCGAGTTTTAAATGTTGAAATTAGAATTGGTTTAAATCAAAATTTTAAAGTTAGATTTGAAGTACAAATAAAATATATCGAAATTGAGTTACTGAAATATTTGAATATTTAAACTTCGAAATCTGGTAAATTTGAAATAGTTTGAATTTATAGTTCGAACATGGATTTGGGAATCGATATTGATTTAATGGTTTAAAGATGTGTTGAAATGAAAGAAATGGTACAATTTGATATTAATTTCAAATTTATTATTTTAATAGGAACTGTTTAAATATATTATTCTTGAATCCTGATTACTAAGATTTTCAAACTATTAAACTAATTTAATCTATTTTAAACTATTTTTATCAATTTAAAACTATTTCAACTTATTTTAATCTATTTTATCTATTTAAATCCAATTTAATCTATTTTAACCTATTTTAAACTAATTAGCCGATTTTTAAATCATTTTAAATCTATTTAATCTATTTTAAATTTATTTAAATCCTTTTAAATCTATTTAATCTATTTTAAATTTATTTAAATCATTTTAGATCTATTTAATCTATTTTAAATTTATTTAAATCATTTTAAATCTATTTAAACTATCTTAAATCTATTTAAAAATATTTTAAATCTATCTAAAACTATTTTAATCTATTTTAAAATATTTTAGAGTACTTTAACTATTTAAAAATTTATTTTAAACTATGCTAAGCTATCTAAACTATTTATAACTATCTAAAGTATTTTCTAAATTTCAGACTGTGTAAAATGGAAGTGTTTATAATTAAATCCTTGATTTAAAAGCGAATATGGTTAAATGATGTTATAACCTAAGTTGGGATTTAAATGATATTTTCTGGTGAAATGACATATTTGATTGAACATGATGATTTTGAAATGAGATTTAACCTATGTTGTCGATATGATTTTGAAAGTGAATATGATTTTTGAAAGTGATATGTTTGAATTGAATATGATATTTTGATATTAATTATGAAATGGCTTTGGAAATTTAAAAGAACCATCCGGTGTAAAATAAGCGTTTGGTTGTTAAAGAGACCGAGATCGGATATTATCGTACTCTCTGCCAATGCCGAAAACCACTTTAACAACTGTGTGTGGAGATTCCAGAATGAAGTAGGATGGATTGGCGAACGATTCTATATGAGGTATTTACGAAACCCCGACTCCCGTGAGTCAGCTTAGATGTGACTTAAACAGGAGCTATACCGGGCCAAGTGAGGTCGCACCTCCGATCGGGCACATTTCTTCGATACCATACTATTACTTTATGATTGATTTGGTGGCCACCCCTTGATTTGATTATGGGAGTGTGTTCCGAGGTGGGCGGTAGTAGCTGCTATGTGTTACCACCAGTCCGGGAGTGCAAATGGTAGAATCTTTCCCTGGCATTGCCTCGAGTGCCATGTTCACATGCCGTATCGCACCTTCTACGAGTTTGTTTTGTACCGTACCTATGGAGTGCCCTTTGGGCAAACCACCGGTTTGGGGGAGCTCATGGCACTGTATAGACTACGTGAATATATAAAATGTGTTAAGGGGGATATGGGTAACGCCTTAACGCTATTTTAATACTTTACTTTATTGTAGACACTATTATAATAGCATATTGTATTATGTATGTAGATAGTTTAACGGATCCTTAGGAGATAGAATCCCGAACTTCTCTTGAGTTATTGCACTCACGTTAGACACTGGATAGGAGATGTCAAACCCCGTAAACATCTCTGATTCCATCACACTCATATTTATTTACTGTTGATTTAACTTACATAAGATCTTTTAGTTCTGACTCTAGTGTTTTGTCTTTTCATTTCGCTCGGGTCAGTCTGAGCTTTTCAGTGTATCAAAGACTACTTCTAGAGGACGAAGACGAAGAGCTAGCACTGTCATTATCTATTATATTAATTCCACTGCATCATGTTGTTCCGTTGCATTATTTATTCATTACTGCTCTATGTACTCTGATTCTGTATTATAAAAGTGTAATCAAATGTTATTTGTAAAACAGCTTCATGAACTGTTTATTTAATTATTATATTTTGTCATTCCGCTATGAGATTCTATGTTGTTTTCTTTCTTTCCTCTGCTTTTTCTTATTTACCCCATAACAATCTGCCCTTTTGAAGGGTTTGAGTTGGCATGTGTGTCGATTTAAAATCGTCCAAAAAGGTGGGTCGTTACATCTTTCTATTATATACTTGATATAACATGTTATATTAATTAATTAATTTAATTAAATGTATATTTAATTAAAAATCCATAAATGGTATGTTTGATGATAGTAGCTACAAAGTGTTGTAATCGTGAGTAATTTTCACAATGAAAACAAACATACCATTTTAAATGTTCCTAGTCAAGATGCATCGAGATTAGATATCGTATCAGTGCATCTATTGAGACTAGAGTATGCAACGCTCTCTAAATATTAGACAGTGTATTACTCATGGATGTTGGGGGCACCAAGGGATTACGTACTGATAGTTATTGGATAACTATGGAACGACTCACTCGATAGTTTCATGTTAGTTAATATATCTAAGGTCAAACAAAAAAATATCGATGTGATTGATTTACACAGTTCTTGCGACTTGAGAATACTATGGATCCTCAACATGAAAGCTCCACCTTGATTATATTCAAATCATGGCACGACATCCATCGAGTGACATAGTTAGGTCGAGTGGAAGTATTGAAAGTGAAGCACTATTTAAGAGAGGATTCTTCTCCTCAATTATATGAGGTTAGTACCATGGTCAACTCAAGTCAACTCAAAGTCAAAGTCTTTGGCTAGAGCAGTTCGGTTAATAATAATTGGTATTATTGAATCAAGAACTTTGCTTTAACTTTGCTTTTGGACTATAGAGTTAAATATGGATGATGTGAGAATTTTGACCAGTACCAAATTCCATAAGTCCAAAGTGATATAGTTTTGAAGAAGATAATTGGTGTAAATAAATGTCACAATCGGGTAATGCTTAATCAACTAAAATTGGATTTTTACCAAAACTA
Source organism: Allium fistulosum (assembly GCA_030737815.1). Lineage (NCBI taxonomy): Eukaryota > Viridiplantae > Streptophyta > Magnoliopsida > Asparagales > Amaryllidaceae > Allium > Allium fistulosum. Next base: position 1,170,192,272 of record CM060902.1, on the reverse strand, counting down.
AGTAAGCGATAAATTTGGCCGAAATGTCACACCACCTACTAAATGATAGTTGACCATTAACATTTGAATAGTTTGATGTTAATCGCTGACCAAGTTTACACCTGACGAGTCATACAACCGATATGATGAATTCTCTTTAGACCAAACAATTTAATTAGTTTATAATTGTTATAAATTAATTAATATTTGTAAATATTGATTATAAAATTTTGATTATGATTTGAGGAATAAATATTAGTGTACATATTTATAATAGTTATAAATATATTGATCGATATGCGATATCGATAAGGAATTAAATCAGATTTAACTAGCAATATTTATGTGGACCTAAATAGACTATTAGCCTATGATGTATGGTGATGCATATAGCAGCAACATGCATGTTAGGGGTGGCTAAAAGATGGGGTGGGAGTATCTTTGATTTATGGCTCTGATTTAGGGAGAATGGGTAAGAGATTCGATCCACCTTTCTCTCTATTCTTTCCACTATAAAGGAAGTCATAACCCTAATGCGTTAGGATCTTTTTTGGCTGCCATTTTCATCTTCTTGTTAGCCGATCACAACTACACAAAGCTCCATCAAAGTTCATCTCAAATCAATAACTATTGGATAGTCTACAGTTTAAAGGTTAGTAGTTTCTAGAATTGAGAAGAGTTCTAAGGAGGGATATTCATCATAACAAGGTGTACTTCAAGGCATAGCTTTGGTATGTTTTCTTATTTCATATAACTTATAATTCATGCATAATATTTCATTGCTTGTATGTGTGTGTGCATGTGTTGTGTGTGTGTATCATAAGTATATTATTTGTTAGGTGAGATTCCTATATGTATGAATGTTGTCACATACTGAATGGTTTTGTGTATGTATGTATAATAAAAAACAATTTTTATTTAGATCTGATGTATACATAGCTGAAATAATTTATTTAATTTATACAAATTTATTAATTAATTATATTTATATTATTAAGTCACATTACATAAATTTAAATGACCTATAATTCATTATGCCAGCATATCATGTTAAAAATTGATTTATATTTTATGTATGCAAATTTATACTAAATATAATTTTAGGTAAAAGCAAAATATTTTCTAGTAATTATTTACTATTTTTAATATTATTTAAATCGAAATAAAGATTATGTAATTAATATAAAATAAATTATTCGACAATTATAGTTTAAATTTTATAAAAAATATTCATCGTCATATTACCTTTTGGCCTAAATTCTAGAATTTAAAAATCAAAGTTATTACTTATTAAAAATCATTTATAATAACAGTCGAAATTAATTAAACAAAAAAAATATAATTTTAACTGGGAAAATTTTCTATTACCTTAAAATATCATATTCGAATTTCAAAACATTTAAAATTTGAAAAATATGTTATGAAATTATTTTTAATATTATATTATTTTTTTGGCTAATCTATATTTATAAAAATAATTTAATAATATAAAACTATAATAAAATGTTTTTTATGCTTTGTATCGGATCTGGAATGTTATAATATATATATATATATATGTATATGTATATATAATTTTATAATTGATATAATTATATAGTATAAATATACACATTTAAATTCATATATTTATAAATATTTTAGATTTTACAAATATAATTATATGTGTGTGTGTGTTATTTTTGTTACTATAAGGTATACATGTATAATATAAAAAAACTTTGCATAATATATATATATATATATATATATTTGTATATACATAGTCATTTATCAAATTAATAACTAATTTAATATATATATATATATTACTTTTGTGCAATACATATATTATATATACATATGTAAATATTTATATCATTTTAATACTCATTTAAATAACAAGTTTGTGTGTGTGTATACACACATACATACATATATTTGGACAACATACAATACATTAAAATGAGTTAACATGTCTGTTGCAATGCAAATCCCAATATTTATATACGGTCTTGTATACCTTACACGGATTATTATGTTACACATGCACACACATACATATATGTATACGATACATATGTAACATATATGTACCATTATACTTAATTTAAAATAAATTAAATAAAATACAATTTATTAGTTATAAATTTAAATGAAATAAAGATTTTAGTTAAATTAACTTCAGAAATGTTCTAAATAAATTAGACTTCATAGCCCAATAAAGATCCAATAGGGTAAAAAAATTGAAATTCACTCATAACTTCTGCTGCGGGCTGGCCCGGTTCCAACAATGGTATCAGAGCCCAATAGCCTATGCGATCTAATTAGTCATGTTAGGGTTAAATAATTAAGCTTACAACCCAGATAGTAGGATGTCTAAAAGGGTAGTGTCGAAGGATTGGGTTTGGGTAATCTAGTACTCTGCCCTGCCTGGCTACTACCTGGCTCGAATAGATATGTGAGCCCAAAGGTTGCCCCTAATAGAAGAGGCCCAATTTGAATTAGGCCTTGGGCTGATTTTGAAAATTGTTTGAAAATTAAAAATGTATAAGATTTTAAATTTAAAATAAGATATAAAGTATTATAAAAGTTATAATATAATAAAGCTTTTCAAAATGTTTGAAAAATAATATAAAATAAATTTTGAAAATTGTAAATTTATTAATAAGATTAATTAGTTAAATTTATTAATAAAATTTATTTGCATTTATTATATATTATGATATAAATGTTTAAGATATCATAAATATGCATATATGTATAAATAATGATTTTAAAAATTAAAATAGTTTCATTAAACAAATTAATTAAAAGGTTAGTTAAGTAAATAATATACACATGTATATGATATATGTGTTGTACTATAAAGGTTATAGTACATAATAAATATTAAATATAAATGTTATATTAGTATAAAATTAATTAAAATTAATTAAATAAGATTTACTTAATATAATATTATACATAAGATTATTGTATAAGTAATATAATATATAAAAAAATTATAATAATAAAAGTTATGTAATATGAATGTATAAACTAAACGTGGAACATTAAAGAAACCCAAAATAGACTTAAGGAATAAATACATACGTAAACGTACATATATCGTGATTTCTGATGTGTCTGACACTTGAGTCACGATGGTTATTCATAAGAAATATATTATTACATAAGTCAATATCACTCGAAATGAAATATTGAAGATATGAGTTGTTAATATGAAGTTGTCCTCTATCATTATATATTAATAGATTACTTGCATACTCTTTAGTTATCGAGCTTTACTCAAGCTAGGGGTGTAGGTGTAGTACTATTAATATATTGAATAGATTAGGTAAGATAACCGCACATATTTGTTGATCTTTCCTCAAGGTATGTGGCCGTCGCGAAATGATAGGCTCGAGTGAATAATCCAACTTAACTTGTTGAGCTTTCCTCAAGGTAAAGGCAGAATTAGGACTAGGAACCATGAGTTAGGAGTTGAATGTGATACAACCGATAAGGAGTTATCCATCGTATGCGTGTCTATGATTTTTTGAGCTTTCTTTAAGCTTGGAATCTCAAGGCATACGAGTCCTAACATGCACTAGTGAAGTCGAAGGACTTCTATGTTTCTCTTAGGTTTTAGTGAAACATAAAAAATTAGTGGGAGCATTATTAGAAAAATGAAATGATAACCTTTAACCTTTCTAGTATTGTAAGAACATATGCTATATAATGTTAGAATATTCGACATTGATAAATTTGTGCATTTAATATGGTTGATAAAACGTTTATCAAATAATACATATAAACAAACTGAACTGAAGATTGACAAATAGAAATATAAAATATACTTACTAATAAATGTTTATTGCATGTTAACATTTCAACACCCATGCAAATGCCTGATTTATAACTACTAAATGCATTTGTAGTTTGGTCACCAACGCGTTTATTTGGTCGAGACCATGTATTACATTCTATGGGTTTCAAACTCTAAAAGCAATACAAGACTATGAATATTCGATCCATATACTATCGCATATAGTGTTGTATGGAAAACGGTCAAATTTTGTAATGTAAGATACTTCGATGAAATTAATTCATTTGAAACAACCAAATAAACAGTACTATAAGATCGAGTATTTGATTTGATTGATTACAAAAGGATAGTATTGTGTTAAATGTAACATTAGACCAAAACTACAATATAAATCTAAGCACTCAATCGCTGAAATGTCAGTTTGATCAGTTTACGTTAAATGCAACATATTTGATGTCCTTAAATGTTAAAAATAATTGTAGGCGCTTTTGTAAAGAGTTCGTTATGATATTGTAGTAAGGGTTTTTCATTTAAATGGTTTGACCATTCGAAAGGAAAACGAATGTATAAGAGTAAATGCGTTTTAAGGTATAGTTGGGATAAAGAGAGTGAACGGTAACTTCTGTTTCATAAAGAAACATCAAAAATGAGAATTGTAATAATAATGAATGATAATAACATTGGAATAAGATGATTTATATTCCAAATGTACGTTCATATAGAAAATTGTTTTCTATGAGATTTATTTCTCCGAGTTTAAGATAGTTGATCAAATAACTCTCTGCTGTAAACTAGTTGCAGTATATGAAATAAATAATTTATATTAATAAATGATGGACCTTATTAGCACCAAAAGTGGTCACTAACACCCAAAGAGAGTTTTATGTAGAGAGATTAATGAAGAAGGTAAATTAAAACTGAGGAATAGCACAGTGGAATGCAATAATAACTGTAAGAAACAAGAAAACCAAATTTATAGTGGTTCGGCGTAACTGCCTACGTCCACTTTGAGTTTAATCTTTATTGCTTTTCTAATAATTGAATACAGATACAATCCGTACACCAACAACTTGAATACAAGTTTTAACTGAAAATGAAAGAGTCTTGAAAATGGCAGAGTCTCCCCAGTGTTCTCAAAAAAAGTTCCATTTCACTGTGCCACTGCCCTTCTATTTATAGACGAAGATGGGTTGGACTTCCCTCATGGGCCTAGGAACAAGGTACCATGGCCCGTGGTAAGTAACTTCTGCGCACCGAGCCATAGATGCCGAACGGAAATTGCCGAGCGAGGTTGGTCGAACCAGAGAATGTCGAGCGAGGCCTCAGTGTCGAACGGCACTCGTATGCCGAGCCACACATCCAAGCTGAACGACATTCGTATGCCGAGCGAGGGATGTGTGTTGAACTGCACTCGTATGCCGAACGACTCTTCCATGCCGAGCGAGGCTTCATGCCGAGCGACCTTTCTATGCCGAGCGAGGCTTCATGCCGAGCGACCCTTCTATGCCGAACGAGGCAAGATGCCGATCGACCCCTTAATGCTGAACGAGGCAATATGCCGAACGACCCCTCAATGCCGAACGAGGCAAGATGCCGAGCGACCTTTTTATGCCAAGCCTCTTGTCACATGGGTCAAACAACCAGGTAACACATGCCCTCCAAAGTGTATCACGTGGATGAACATGATGCGCTTTGAACCATGAGCACTCTGCGTTTCTCTTTAAACCCTTGTTTTGTCTCCTCGATAGTGGACACTTACGAACTCCTGGATGCAGAGCGAGGCATGAATGCCGAACGAGTTATGGAGGCCGAACGTGGCCTTGATGCCGAACGAGGCCTTGATGTCGAACGACATATTGATGTCGAACGACCGAGGTGCCTTGACCGGTTCTACCGGTCACTGTCTCTTCACCTTCTTTCCTTCCTACTATAAAAGTCAATACTTCTCCTCTTCCTCCCTTTTACCTTTTACCTCCGCTCTAACACCCTTACGAACTCACCTTTCCCAAACTCTTGCTAACATCTCAACCTTTCTTTAAATCCCCGAGTCCCATACGTTACCTCTCGACTGCCCTCAACAGCAAGCCTGAGTGGATTCCACTTCTAAATCGAGTACTTCACTAGACTTCGACCCCTTATCCTTGGTATGAACCCCTTACTTGTTCGAACTTCTCCAATTAGGGGCTTCGTACAAAATTCGAATTTGCGACTTTCGTTTAACTCAAAAATGATGGAAGTCGTATAGATTAGGAAGATGGACCTGGGGTTTAAATGAGCCTTAGGATTAGATGGAGAGGAGGAAGGAAGAGGATGTCGGCTCAGTAAGAATCGGTGAGGGTAGGGACTGTTGGTCTAGGGTGGCATGCGAGTTAAAGTGGTGATATTTAGTTTATTTGAAGAAATGAGTTGGAGGAAGACGTATGGATGTGGCTCGGCATGACTTCCACATGCCGAATGATGGAGAGGGAGTGTAGGAGTGAAGTTGAAGTTGGGTCTAGAGTGCCGAGCGATGTGGCTCGGTATGACCACGGCTCGACATGACTCCCTTATGCCGAACGAGGTACTAGGGAGTGCAGGAGAGAAGTAGGAGTTGAGGGCAAAGTGCCGAGCGATGCGGCTCTGCATGGCTTGCCAAATGACTCATCTGTGGCGAGCGGTAGAGAGGGAGTGTAGGAAGGAAATTGGAGTTGAGGGCAAAGTGCCGAGCGATGCGGCTCGACATGACTGCGGTTCGGCATGACTTGCCGCATGCTGAATGGTGGAGAGGGAAGGTAGGAGAGTGACGCAGGCAATAAATAGTCGAGTCTCTACAGTGTCGTTCGGCATTACGTCTGGTAGTAGGCCACAACAGTAAGAACCATCTCAACTCGAACATAATGCATGTTGACTTTACTTATTTCCTATGCCCGAACATATGACAGTGAACAAGGACAAGGACTTAAGCGAACAAGCATATCGAACTAATCCGGACTAATAATCTCTCTGTTTCAACAACTATAAACCTGAACTTAACTTGACTAAAACAGATAATAAACTTCCACGTACAGTGTCGATGCCGAGTTCAAAATAGAAACCATCATACGACAAGCCCTCGGAGACGGTCAGCGATGACGGTCTTCGAAGATGAAAGTTCAAAGCTTAACTTTATTTCATCAACTTTACGACTTGTAATTCTTTGGCACTTATACTTGAATGGTTGCACTAGTTCACACACCACACAGGGGGAGTATTTTTGTTGTTATGTCTGTTGATTCATGAGTTTTGATTCATGACACAAGCTTCAGAGATCATACGACGAGAATACTATACGAAAGCGACAAAAAGAGAATAAGTGTATATTGTGCACTACAAAGGAGACAAGACTACAATCCAGAGATTAGTATGAATATTTTATTTTATTGAGTCTTAGAATATTGTTAAAATCATTCCTCAAGTAGTCACACACACACACAAATTGATTTATATTGATTTATACATAAATAAGTGTGCACTGTGCAATTGACAGCAGGTCGGCTGACCGACCAGGATCCTCGGTCGACCGACTCTATGTCAAGTGCACAGATATGCACTGTTTTATACACGTCTGTAAACTCAGCTGACCGGCCAGTTTTCTCAGTCAACCGACCTAAACATAACAGCTAGTTTTCTGAAGAGTTGCGATCGTTCATGAAGAGGAATGTCCTTCAATCCAAGAGATACGGACACAACTTTTGATTGAAACTCTTCATGAAAGATTGTAACTATTCTACAACTATATAAACATATTTAATTCACTTCTACAATCACCGATTCTTGTTTATAATTCTGAAATCTATTCTCTATTTATTTCTGCAAATAAAAGCATTCATTCTTATTCAATATCACTAGAATCCTTGAATTAATTCATATACTTCGATTCTACATGATTATCTTCCTTCTAAATCTTCACACACATATATACTCTTGAGGATTTGATTATAGGAAAGCTATACTATCAAAAGACAATCCGTGTTATTCAGAACACATTCGTCAACAAGTTATTTGTATTAAGTTGAAGTCCTCTTCGGCTGTTGAGGCGGAAAAATTCCTGTTTGGCTGCTCATGTGTCGTATACCTATTCCTCCGGGTAAAGTGAGGGGTTTAGTTTAAATCCAGAGGGTATTCTGGGACTGGACGTAGAACGGGAAGTTCGAACCAGTATAAAAATTCCTGGTGTGCTTACTTTAATTTTTATTTTACTGCTATTATCAGTTTCCGCATTTATATACCATATTACACGATCCTTAGTACTACACGTACACTTTCAATGTCTAATGTCGATTGTTTTTCAAGTATAGTTCAAACAGGTGTTTCATCAGATCCAACATTCATCGAAGATGTCTAGAAAATCCAGCTCTGCCACAGTATCAGATAGACTTGAGCAATCTTCACGGCAGGAAGTAGTTGGAACTTCAAATCCATCGACTACTCATGTACAAGATATTCTGAGCCCCACGATCGCTTCCGTTGACTTGGCTCCCGACGCCTTGGATGCAGCGATCTTCCTAGACAATCCGGCCGATTCTCAAGCTTCGAGAATTAACGAAAGTGCTCTTCGTCGCATATGCTCAATACACGGGATTCCTTTTGATGATGTGCTGATTCCGTCGGGACAAGATCATCCTCACTTGCCCCCAGTCGGATATACGGCCTGCAACAAATTTATGTGCTGGGTTGGTAGCGTGCCACCATTCAACTCTTTCCTCCACAATCTGCTGCAATATATGGAGATCGCCCCAGCGCAGTTACATCCCAACAGTCATGCGTTTTTATATGGCACGTGCATTCCATTCATGAGTATTTTATTCAGGCTCCCGACTCCTGGCGATATCTGCTACATTTACCGTTTCAAGAGACGGTCCGACAGCCTATCCTTTGTATTCCTCAAGCCACATAGCAGGAGCCAAATCCTCACAGGGGCGTGGAGCAAATTCGCCCAGTATAAGCAAGAGTGGTTTTACGTGCGTTGTCCCCCTGGATTTGCAAGGAGATGGGTGGAAGGGAGTAAGTTTCTTTTCTGGATCAATACTTGCATTTGGTGGAAATTGCATCTTTTCTAACTCTTTTTCTACTTTTACAGGCATCGGCCCACGTCCCGAAGGCTCCGGGTATTCTGAGGCCGTTGAAGCTATCCGAGCTGCCCATGCGGAAAACCGGGACATTAGATCCATTATTTCAAACGAATCACTCTCGAAGTTTGGGCTGTTGGTGGAAGGTCGTCGAATAAGTCTTCCTCATGGCGCCACTACAACTGGACTTGCTTTGGACAAAGGCAAAAGGCAAGTTGGGCCTTCGTCACATGGTGCCTCTGACACACCTGAGGAGGGCGAGATTAGAGAAACTAAGATGCCCGAAGCATCGGGTGAAAATGTCAATCCCACTCTGGAACCGGTGGTTGAGGTACATGACATTGAAGTAACGCCTCCTCCTTCAAAGGGAAAGAAGAAATTGACTTACAAATTGAGGAAAAAGACAGCGGGCGAAACCTCTAAGGTCACAATCACTCCAGTAGAGAGAGAGCCTTCTCCTCAACACTTAGAGAGTTCACTGAAAGGCTTGTCAGACCTTACTATTACCGATGATTTGCTTAATTATGGCTTTGATGATACGAAAGCCCTGAAGCTTCGCTCGCCCGCGAAATGCGATGATGGCGCTCAAGTCTAAATTAAGGAGAGAAAACTCCAATTAGTAAAGCTAAAAAACTGGTCCGTTGGGGGGAAACACTAGGACACACACGATAACACTTACACTTCACCCTGCACTTAATCTTCAGTCACCATGTGATTTTGGCTAACCCGTGTTCATTTAATTTCTGTGCAGGTGATATGGGGCATTCTCATGGATTTGACCGCCTCCGCGGTTCCTCTATTTTCAATCATTCTGGATGAGATTCGGGCTCCGGCAAACGTCGGGATAGAGATGACAGCAACAGAGATTACCGCTTCCGGGATTCGTCATCCCGAAGGAAAACTTACCATCAGCCTTCATCTCATTACGATTATCCTTCTCACCCGGAACAAGGCAGGGAGAAATCTGGCCATAAAGGGTCCCAGTCTGATACTGCCTGCGATCAACACTCAGGCTCTTCCAGCACAAGGCTTCACAAGAAAACTGTAGTTTCGAAACCAACTCCTTCTACTCCCGCACAAGATCCGTCGGTATCGGAAAAGCTAGTCGAGCTCAAGGATACGTTCCCTAAAATATGCTTTGATGGTCTGAAGTTCCTTCCGGCGATCCATCCCATTCCGGGACACGTCAAGCAAAGCGCCATTACATGTAACAACGACGTCTATGTTCAACATGATGCATTCGTCCATTTGGTTGAAAAAGTCTCGGAAGTCTCTATTGAGCGTAAACATGAAATCGACCGTCTGAAGCTCGCGGCTATTCATGACAAAGACATCATTAAAGCTCAGGATGAAGAGCTCTCTTCATACAAGTCTCGACTTGAAGCTGCCCAAAAGAATGCTAAAGACACAGCGGAGGCCGTTAATCGTCTAGAGATGACACATAAGAAAGAAATTAACGAAGCGATTCAACGTTGCGGGGCCTTAGCTTTAGAGAAAGATTCTATTCAAAAGGATAGAGACATGCTCGCTCAACAAGTCAAAGAGCTGGAAGAGCTATTTCTCAAAGAGAAACAAGAAAAGGTTGCTGCTCAAGAGAAGTCACAACGTTACTGCGACGAGATTGTCGCTACACGACTCCTGAAAACAAAGCTCGACGAAGAACTCTCCAAGGCTGAGACGCTGAAGGATGAATCCCGTGAAGAGGGCAAAAGGATAGCATTTACGGAGATGGACTCTCGCCTCAAGGCGGCCACCGAAGCGGATAGGGAGGAGATCAAATGCTTATTTGATCCGCTTATAGCCGAGTACAACGCTCGAGTCCTCATGCATTGTGACTTAACATTTCTCGGCGAGGGTTATCTCGAATCTTTAGTTGAAGCATGGGAGACTTTAATCAAGATCAAAAAGGTTGAGTCGCCAACGGAAGAAGTCGATGAGGAAGCTTTAGTGAAAGAATTCCTCCGGGGGAATGAGCCTTCGGACTTGTCTACAGCGAAGGCTCTCTACAGCAGAGACTCCTCCTCACCGAAAGAAAAAAATGACATTCCCGGCCCATCTGGAGCCGAGCCTATAATTTCTCCCCCTACTCAACCGACTGATTGCCTACCACTTGACCCCTTCGAAAAACACGTTGGTTACGACCCAGAAGATCCTGGTCTCGGTATTTCTGTTCTATCTCCCATTCCAGAACGCGAAACTCCCCGAACAGTTGAGAGTCAACCAGATACTGGTACATAACTTTTCCTCCAGAGTTCAAAGGGTTCTCGCTTTCAGCGAGTGATAAATGTATTCTAACATTTGTTTCTTACGATTCCGCATAGGTCATCTTGATCCCGTACCTAATCCAAGGAGCGAAGCCGCCACAGAGAAGGAGGAGAAGACGGGAGAAACGAAGCAAGCGGAAGAGACTCCCGGACCTGACGCTCAAGTGATTGAGGCATTAACGAAGACAAATCTGACAATCCATTGCCCGTTGAAGAACATTACAAAGTTGAAATTACTGGCCCCTCCAAACACACTGCAAAGCTGAGCATGAAGGAACAGGTCGCCGAAGAGGGGAGAAAGAAGGCCGAAATTAAGGTCGAGCCTCAAGTGGTAGAACTTGACGACCCACTGAACAGGCCTTTGAAGATTATTCTTCCAAGTGGGACCAGGCCGTTAGAAGTTCCTCCTTCCTCTGACACCCCTTCTCAGGTGAGAAAAACGTCCAAGAGAAAATGCATGGAGGAGGAGTCGTTTGAGAAATCGAAGAAGGAGAAGAAGTCAAAGAAGTAAATATCATGCTCGTTCAACGAGAATCAGCCTGGATTATGTAATTATTATTATTTTATTTTCATAGGCGTTGTAGATAGACTCTTTGCCCTGAGTTTGGGAGAAGTTGTAGTAGGACTTCATTTTGAGACTGAAGTGTGGTTGATCTTCCCTTGTCTTCAAGCTTCTCATTCATTGTTTTTGGGTTCAAAGGTGAGATTTTTATCTCACATCTTAGTCTATAATTATCTTCGATTGTTAGGTATGAATTCCTAACACTTATTCATGTGCATTTGATTTTGGTTTGGATTGATTTTGTGTATATTCCAATTTTTGGTGTTTTGAAATCAAAATCTATGAAAATCCTATTACGGATATTTGGACATTGATATTCGAGGCATATCGAAGAGCCATTAAGACTGGGTTGTCGTTTGGCATAAATCCTTAGTCTTCGTTGCTCGTCCGATCGCTCTCGATAATCGTTTGTCCATTTTTGGCCTAGGTTCAGGGAATGCCCTGAACTTCAGTTTCAGACGTCTGAAACGTAGGGTTCAGACGTTTGAATATTATACTGGGAATTTTTATTCTCCAGTATTCAGACGTCTGAATCCAAACTTCCAGACGTCTGAATTGGATCGAATGCAACCAGAAAGAAATTAGGCTTATAAAGCCATTTTCAGACGTCTGAGATCTATGGTTCAGACGTCTGAATAATTGTTCTGGAAAACATTTAATTTTCCAGAATCAGACGTCTAAATCCTTGGTTTCAGACGTCTGAATCTGCTGTTTAGGCTCTATTTGCCTATTTTGCTTGAGAATTCCCATCTTATCGATTCGTGATTATCTGATTAGTTGATTATCATTTATTATCGACTATGGTGACTTTTATATCGGGATTTTCGAGAATATTCATTTTTTTGATGGATTCGGTGTCGATTTCTTTGAATTTAATTCACTACTTCGAATGTGGATTTTTGTGATTGATTGTTTCTACAATCATTTTATGATTTGTCACTTCTAAATACAAAGGTTTCTATACTAGTAGTAAATATTCAAACTCTTTTACAAAGATGATTTCAACTCTATTTTTAATACAAAGCTCTTTTATAAAACCGTTTTCTAATCTATTAGTATATACAAACCTTTACCTCATTCGTATGAGAAAATCTAATTAAATGACTTAGCAAAACAAGTGGTATGAAACGCTTGCGTTTACTTCGCCATTTAATTTATGGACTTGTTCGATTGAAAATCTTGTGACAATTTTCGAGTGGAAATCTACAATTTGTTCGTAAATATTTAAGTTAAGCTAGTGGTTATGGGACATGAAGCTAAACTCATATATTTACTAGCTTAGTGTAATTCACACTTTTATTGATCGATAGCGATCATTTTGTGATTTAGACTAGCGATGTGCGATGTCTATTTGTCTGCGAGGGAGACTAAACCCCGTTTCTGTGGAACTTCGGTTCAATTTGGCGGGATAGCGACCCGTGGTCTTCGGACCGTTTGTGGAGCTTCGGCTCAATATTTATGGTTAGCGACCATGGAATAGCGTTCCGTTTGTGATACACGTGTTGGTGAGTTTTCATGCTCCCATTTGTGATAGGCCTCCCCCCTTTGTGATTTCTGGATTTCTTGTTGTGATTTCTGGAATTTGTGTTTCACCTCTTTTTGTGATTGGCAATGATATGTTTGTCAATATTTGATGTTTGGTGAATAAAATAAAGAATGTGATATTCTTTTTAGTGCTTTGAGATTTTAGAGATATAGTATGATTTTGTTGATGTTAAAAGTACACTTGTCATTGTACGTCATTTTTGTTATCATACGATTTTTAGTCATATCTCTCTTCCTATCTCATTTTATCTGATATTTATAGCTAGACTGATCCGTTTATTATTTTCTTATTAAATAATACTCGGGTCAGACCGAGATGTTACAGGTGCATCTGGTTGACTCCTTGTCTGGGATCATCTTCTGACTTTTGTCTAACTACATTACATTTGTAGTTTTTGTTGTTATACATTCGGGATATAGACTCTATGATGTATACATATTCTTTTGTCCAGCACTTGTATCTATTCTTTTGTGATATTGTGGATCTTTTTGACCACTACTTTAATGTACACCTTTTTGTGTTATATATTCATATCTGTTTCCGCCTTTGTGATATGAATGTCTGTGACTGATTTATGTTACGTTTATTTCAATATTCGTTTCCGAAGGCCTCATAGCCATTGTGTGGTAGCTTTGAGTTTGTATTCGATATGTCGGATTTCCTCTTGAAATGAAATGGATGTTATACTATCTGACATATCGGTACTCGCACAAAGCAATTACACGGATGGTCGCTCCTCAACAGCTTTATTCTCCATGCTAGTTGACGGCATTACTCCGTAGTGTTCTTAGCTAGCGTGGGTATAGAGGTGGCGCATCACAGCTTGGTATCGGAGCCAAACTTCGGAACAATGTAGAATAATCTAGCAAGGATCATTGTCCTAAGTCTTTCTTAGGAATCGTGCCATAGGATTTGATTCGAGTCTTCGTACCGTTCTATCCTATTTTTCTTTTGTGATGCCATGTTTTATCAATCAAGTTTGTTTGATATTCATTCTGAGATTAACCTTTTTCTCTTTTCTTTCTTTCTTAAAAGAAAAGAAATGGTTAGACATGGCCTTCCCAGCGCCGGTCAATCTAGTGCTACTCCCCAGGATGGAGTATTTATGTCTGCTCGGCAACTTCTTGACCATGTGAGAAATTCTCAAGCTGTCGGACCTATTCCATAGCCCACCCATCCTAAATCTGGGTTTGCACGCATGTGCAGTGATTACACCAACTTGAGTGGAAAGCCATTCAAAGGTTCCGAGAGTGTTATAGAAGTCCAGGCTTGGCTTCGAACATGCGACCGCATCTTTTCTCGCATGAATCTTATTGATCTCCATCGAGTCCAAGTGGCCTCTAGTATGCTCCAAGAAAGAGCATTGGACTGGTACGAGCTTCTAATCTTCGAAATTATTGTAGCGGACCTTACTTGGGAGCAATTTCGGGAAAGGTTCGAATTAAAATTTGTGCCGGAAGCTGAAAAAGTGTCTCTAGCTCGACGCTTCATTGACCTTGTTCAAGGTGAATCTTCCGTGACCGACTATGTCGCTTCTTTCGAATATTTGTCTAAATATGGGGTCGAATATATTAATACCACATTGAAGAAAAACCATAGATTTGTTAATGGCTTGAACAAAAGTCTCAAAAAGCCATTACTTCTAAAATTAGAAGTTTCTTTTGATCATCTTGTTGATATTGCTCTTCGTCTCGAAGAGGCTGATAAAGATAGCGATGCTGAGGTCAAACCAAACATCAACAAGAAGAGACCTTTTAAATTCAAGCCTAATCCCAACAAGAAGAAAAAGCAAGCAACCCCGGTAGCAAATACTCCTATACCTCGTCGGGGAGAATGTTACAATTGTGGTTCTAAGGACCATTATGCAAACAAGTGCCCGAAGCCTCTTTTCTGCCGCTATTGCAAGAGTTCGTGTCATACTTTATCTTTGTGTCCCAAACTTCAAGGCAAGAAGGAAGGCAAGCTAAATGTTGTACAAGCCCCTGCTAACACTTCTCGTGGTCAAGGTATTTCTCATTCTATCCTTGATGGCACTATTATATTTCATGAATTTCCTATACGAGTTCTTTTTGATACGGGTGCATCTCACTCTTTTATATCAAAAGAACTTTTTGATGCTTTGTCTTTGAATGTTATTGGCTTGATGACTTCTTTGAGGATTGCAAATCCGGTTGGTGGATCCGCAACACTCGGTTTATTATGTAAAGATGTTGAAATTATTTTGTGTGATTACTCTTTCCATGCCGATTTGCATGTTATGCGTTACCTTGGTTTCGGAATGATTTTGGGAATGGATTGGCTTAACCATTATGAAGCCCATATCCTATGTCTTGAGCGGACTATATATCTGCGGCATCCTCAATCTGTTGAGCAGAATTCTCTTATTCTTAAAGATTCAGATTCCAATTCGAAAGCATCCTTATATTCTCTCAATCCTCATGACGACGATAATGATGATGTGGAAGAAGTTATTTCTCTCATTCACATTGTTTGTGAATTTCCCGACATATTTGAGCCCGTTCTAGGATTACCACCTAAGCGAGCAATTGAGTTCAGAATTAATCTAATCCCCGGAGCTCTCCCTATTACTCGTCCTCCTTATCGTATGTCCAATAAAGAAAATGAGGAGATGCGCAAACAATTATCCGAATTAGAAGCGAAGCAATTTATTCAATCTAGTTCCTCTCCATGGAGAGCAATAGCTATTTTTGTGAAGAAATCTGATGGTACACTTAGGCTTTGTGTTGACTACCGCAAGCTTAACGATCTCACCATCAAGAATAAATATCCCTTACCACGGATTGATGATTTGTTCGATCAGCTTAGTTGTGCTAAAGTCTGTTCACAGTTAGACTTAGCAAGCGGTTTTCATCAGCTCCGTATTGCAGAGGATAGCATCCCTTTGACATCGTTCCATACACGTTATGGATCTTATGAATGGCTTGTTATGCCATTTGGTTTGACGAACGCTCCAGCTTATTTCGTCGACCTTATGAATCGAGTTTTTAAAGACTTCCTCGATCGATTTGTTCTCATCTTTATAGATGACATTTTTATTTATTCTAAAACCGAGGAAGAACATGAAGAGCATCTTCGGATTGTGTTGGAAACTCTTAGGAGCAACCAATTGAAAGCAAAATTTTCTAAATGCCACTTTTGGCAATCTCGTGTGAAATTTTTGGGACATATCATTTCTGAATCTGGAATTTCCGTGGATCCTTCAAAGATTGAAGCGATTCAAAACTGGAAGAGACCTGAGAGTGTGACGGAAATTCGTAGCTTTCTCGGATTGGCGGGCTATTACCGTCGGTTCATAAAAGATTTCTCTAAGATTTCCGTACCTCTTACTAATTTGACAAAGAAGGGAGTTAAATACATTTGGTCAGACAAATGTGAAGCCTCATTTCAAAAATTAAAAGTACTCCTTTTCGATGCTCCTATTCTTATGATTCCCAATGGGAACCAAGATTTTATTGTTTATACCGATGCTAGTCGTGTTGGTTAGGGTGCCGTTCTCATGCAGCGAGAACGTGTTATCGCTTATGCTTCTAGACAACTAAAGCCTGCCGAGACTAGATATGCCACTCATGATTTAGAGCTCGCGGCTATTGTTTTCGCCCTTAGAATTTGGCATCATTATCTTTTGGGAGAGAAATTTGTTCTCTACACTGATCATAAATCTTTGAAGTATTTATTTTCTCAAAAGGAACTAAATTTGCGACAACAACATTGGCTCGAGTTCCTTGCATCTTATGATCTTGATATTCTTTATACTCCCGGAAAAGGAAATCGTGTTGCCGATTCCCTTAGTCGTAAGCAACAAGCAGTGGTTTCTATGATGATATCCGAGTGGAATGATCTCGAGACTTTGTCTACTTGTGAGATTCGAGATCGTGAAGCCGATTTATGCTCATCTCCTGTTTTATGTAGCCTCGAGGCTCATCCTTCTCTTTTAGACCGCATTCTTGAAGCTCAAAAACATGATCCCGAATTGGTTCTTCTTAGCCAAAGTTGTAGGGATAAAATTGATATTGAAGGTTTGAAAGACTTTGATATTGATGTTCGTGGCGGTATTCGAAAATTTTGTAGACTTATTGTACCAAATATTATCGATCTTCGTAAAGATATATTAGAAGATTCTCATCGTTCTAAATTCACCATTCATCCCAGTAGTAGTAAAATGTACGCGGATATGAAGCGACTTTATTATTGGGAGGGAATGAAATCCGATATTGCTAACTTTGTTAAACGTTGCATGACTTGCCAACTTGTTAAGGCCGAGCACCAAAGGCCCGGTGGGTTATTGCAACCTTTGGAAATTCCAATATGGAAGTGGGATCAAATTTCCATGGACTTTATTGACGGTCTTCCCCGTTCTCTTTCGGGCCATGATAGCCTATGGGTGATAGTAGATAGACTTACAAAGTCGACCCATTTTATTCCCGTTCGGTCCAATCGGACCGTACCTATTTTGGCTAAACTTTTTGTCAAGGAGATTGTTAAATTGCATGGAGTTCCTACCTTTATTGTTAGTGATCGTGATCCATTGTTTACTAGTGGATTCTGGAAAGGTCTTCAAAAAGATTTGGGAACGAAGCTTAATTTTAGCACCGCTTATCATCCTCAATCCGATGGACAAACCGAGCGTGTGAATCAAACTCTTGAAGATCTTCTTCATGCATGTGTTCTTGATTTTGGTGGAAGTTGGGAAGATCATATTTCTCTTGTTGAGTTTTCCTATAACAATAGCTTCCAATCTAGTATCGGTATGGCACCTTTCGAGGCACTTTATGGAAGGCCATGCCGATCTCCTTTGTGTTGGCTTGAAGCCGGTGAGAAGCTGGTTTTAGGTCCAGATTTTATTCGTGATGCCACAGAAAAGATCGACCTTATTCGTCATAGGATGAAAGAAGCTCAAAGTAGACAAAAATCCTATGCCGATAATCGAAGAAGGAAATTAGAATTTTCTGTGGGAGATTTCGTATTTATTCGTGTTTCACCTATGAAGGGTGTTATGCGTTTCAGTCGATCGGGAAAATTAGCACCTCGATATATTGGCCCATTTCCCATCACCGAACGTATTGGTTCCGTGGCTTATCGCCTTTCGTTACCGGCTCGGTTTTCTGCTATTCATGACGTGTTTCACGTCTCTCAACTACGGAAATGCCTTCGAGATTCCGACACTATTCTTGAGCCCGGTGTTGTTGAAGAAATTGAAGTTTCGCCTAATTTAACATATGAGCAACATCCTATTTGTGTTATTGCTTCAGAGGTTAAACGCCTTCAGAATAAAGATGTCTTGCTTGTGAAAGTTCAATGGTCCTCAAATCCTAAGGATTGCTCTTGGGGATCAAGAGAATTCATCGAGCGAACACATCCGGACTTATTCTCTTGAGCTCTTTGAGGTGAACTTCTTATTTCAAATTTCTTCTTTTGTGTTGATATGCTTTTATGGTTGTTACTTTTTGTTCAAATATCTCTTATGATTGTGAGGACGCAATTTCTTTAAGGAGGGGAGTTTGTAACAACCCACATATGTATCGATTGTATACTTAAATATTTTATTTAAATATTTCATCGTTAGTCGAATTTTAGTCCAAAAAGTTACTTTTTGCAAATAGTCGAATTGGGACTCGGGACCCCTTCCATTGAGTTCAAAATGTCATTTGCAACCTTTTTGAGTATAAACATTGATATGTTTAGAGCTAGCTAAAAATTTGACCTTTTTCACTTTGGGTTTGGGTTCAGCCCACTAGCCAACTTAATACCCAAAACTGAACCACCTCTCTTCATTCATCCCCTCTTCCTTATCTTTTCAGTTCTATAGAGAATAATGGGGGAAGAGAAAGAGAATTAAAAAATCCTAAGCCCTAGTTTCCATTTGCAAATCAAGTTCTAGCTCCAAATTCAAAGAGAAGCATTGGTAAGCATCATCTCCTTCTTCTCCAACTCATTCTCTCTTTGATTTCAGAAAATTCCTAAACCTAATTTGGGAAGTGTTTCTCTTTTAAGCTTAGATTCAAGCTTCTTGTGCTGAGACTGAAGTGTGGTTGATCTTCCCTTGTCTTCAAGCTTCTCATTCATTGTTTTTGGGTTCAAAGGTGAGCTTTTTATCTCACATCTTAGTCTATAATTATCTTCGATTGTTAGGTATGAATTCCTAACACTTATTCATGTGCATTTGATTTTGGTTTGGATTGATTTTCTGTATATTCCAATTTTTGGTGTTTTGAAATCAAAATCTATGAAAATCCTATTACGGATATTTGGACATTGATATTCGAGGCATATCGAAGAGCCATTAAGACTGGGTTGTCGTTTGGCATAAATCCTTAGTCGTCGTTGCTCGTCCGATCGCTCTCGATAATCGTTTGGCCATTTTTGGCCTAGGTTCAGGGAATGCCCTGAACTTCAGTTTCAGACGTCTGAAACATAGGGTTCAGACGTCTGAATATTATACTGGGAATTTTTATTCTCTAGTATTCAGACGTCTGAATCCAAACTTCCAAACGTCTGAATTGGCTCGAATGCAACCAGAAAGAAATTAGGCTTATAAAGCCATTTTCAGACGTCTGAGATCTATGGTTCAGACGTCTGAATAACTGTTCTGGAAAACATTTAATTTTCCAAATTCAGACGTCTGAATCCTTGGTTTCAGACGTCTGAATCTGCTGTTTAGGCTCTATTTGCCTTTTTTGCTTGAGAATTCCCATCTTATCAATTCGTGATTATCCGATTAGTTGATTATCATTTATTATCGACTATGGTGACTTTTATATCGGGATTTTTGGGAATATTCATTTTTTTGATGGATTCGGTATCGATTTCTTTGAATTTAATTCACGTCTTCGAATGTGGATTTTTGTGATTGATTGTTTCTATAATCATTTTATGATTTGTCACTTCTAAATACAAAGGTTTCTATACTAGTAGTAAATATTCAAACTCTTTTACAAAGATGATTTCAACTCTATTTTTAATACAAAGCTCTTTTATAAAACCGTTTTCTAATCTATTAGTATATACAAACCTTTACCTCATTCGTATGAGAAAATCTAATTAAACGACTTAGAAAAACAAGTGGTATGAAACGCTTGCGTTTACTTCGCCGGTTAATTTATGGACTTGTTCGATTGAAAATCTTGTGACAATTTTCGAGTGGAAATCTACATTTTGTTTGTAAATATTTAAGTTAAGCTAGTGGTTATGGGACATGAAGCTAAACTCATATATTTACTAGCTTAGTGTAATTCACACTTTTATTGATCGATAGCGATCATTTTGTGATTTAGACTAGCGATGTGCGATGTCTATTTGTCTACGAGGGAGACTAAACCTCGTTTCTGTGGAACTTCGGTTCAATTTGGCGGGATAGCGACCCGTGGTCTTCGGACCGTTTGTGGAGCTTCGGCTCAATATTTATGGTTAGCGACCATGGAATAGCATTCCGTTTGTGATACACGTGTTGGTGAGTTTTCATGCTCTCATTTGTGATAGGCCTCCCCCCCTTTGTGATTTATGGATTTCTAGTTGTGATTTCTGGAATTTGTGTTTCACCTCTTTTTGTGATTGGCAATGATATGTTTGTCAATATTTGATGTTTGGTGAATAAAATAAAGAATGTGATATTCTTTTTGGTGCTTTTAGATTTTAGAGATATTGTATGATTTTGTTGATGTTAAAAGTACACTTGTCATTGTACGTCATTTTTGTTATCATACGATTTTTAGTCATATCTCTCTTCCTATCTCATTTTATCTGATATTTATAGCTAGACTGATCCGTTTATTATTTTCTTATTAAATAATACTCGGGTCAGACCGAGATGTTACAGGTGCATCTGGTTGACTCCTTGTCTGGGATCATCTTCTGACTTTTGTCTAACTACATTACATTTGTAGTTTTTGTTGTTATACATTCGGGATATAGACTCTATGATGTATACATATTCTTTTGTCTAGCACTTGTATCTATTCTTTTGTGATATTGTGGATCTTTTTGACCACTACTCTGATGTACACCTTTTTGTGTTATATATTCATATGTGTTTCCGCCTTTGTGATATGAATGTCTGTGACTGATTTATATTACGTTTATTTCTATATTCGTTTCCGAAGGCCTCATAGCCATTGTGTGGTAGCTTTGAGTTTGTATTTGATATGTCGGATTTCCTCTTGAAATGAAATGCATGTTATACTATCTGACATATCAGTACTCGTACAAAGCAATTACACGGATGGTCGCTCCTCAACAGCCTTATTCTCCGCGCTAGTTGACGGCATTACTCCGTAGTGTTCTTGGCTAGCGTGGGTATAGAGGTGGGGCGTCACATCCGCACTCTGGGGACTCAGAGTACTCTAGTCCGCACTCTGGGGACTTAGAGATTTTTCAGTCGTTTATACTCTAGTCCGCACTCTGGGGACTCAGAGTACTCTAGTCCGCAATCCGAGGACTTAGAGATTTTTCAGTCGTTTATACTCTAGTCCGCACTCTGGGGACTCAGAGTACTTTAGTCCGCACATCGGGGAATTAGAGATTTTTCAATCGTTTATACTCTAGTCCGCATTCTGGGGACTCAGAGTACTCTAGTCCGCTCTCTGGGGACTTAGAGATTTTTCAGTCGTTTATACTCTAGTCCGCACTCTAGGGACTCAGAGTACTCTAGTCCGCACTCTGGCGACTTAGAGATTTTTCAGTCGTTTATACTCTAGTCCGCACTCTTGGGACTCAGAGTACTCTAGTCCGCACTTCGGGGACTTAGAGATTTTTCAGTCGTTTATACTCTAGTCCGTACTCTGGGGACTTAGAGATTTTCCAGTCATTTATACTCTAGTCCGCATTCTGGGGACTTAGAGTACTCTAGTCCGCTCTCTGGGGACTTAGAGATTTTTCCGGTCGTTTATACTCTAGTCCGCACTCTGGGGACTCGGAGTACTCTAGTCCTCACTCTGGGGACTTAGAGATTTTTCAATCGTTTATACTCTAGTCTGCACTCTGGGGACTCAGAGTACTCTAGTCCGCACTCCGGGGACTTAGAGATTTTTCATTCGTTTATACTCTAGTCCGCATTCTGGGGACTCAGAGTACTCTAGTCCGCACTCTGGGGACTTAGAGATTTTCCAGTCATTTATACTCTAGTCCGCACTCTAGGGACTCAGAGTACTCTAGTCCGCACTCTGGGGACTTAGAGATTTTTTAGCCGTTTATACTCTAGTCCGCACTCTGAGGACTCAGAGTACTCTAGTCCGCACTCCGGGGACTTAGAGATTTTTCAGTCATTTATACTCTAGTCCGCACTCTGGGGACTCAAAGTACTCTAGTCCGCACTCTGGGGACCTAGAGATTTTTTAGTTTTGAATGCGCGTTCATACGCCAGACAGAATAACGCAATTTAATCTTTGTCACTTAAGTGCACTATATGGTAACATCAATAGTTCATGGAAAAGACGGCTTCAAGCCTTTATTGATCATAACAAATAAAAACAGACTAAACTATCTTATTACATACTGACAACTAAAAACAACGAAAGGAACGTAAACTGGAAATAATTACAACTAAAATGCGAAATAATTGTGCTAAGTGTAATAACGGCGCAGGTGTTCGCCATTCCATGCTCGGGGGAGTGTCGCGCCATCAACGGTCGCTAGCTTGAAAGTTCCTTCTCCAAGCTTCCGTTCGATGACATATGGACCTTTCTATGTGGGATTCATATGTGTTGGGGCTGGAAAGACTCGCTTCAAAACAAGATCGCCCACATCGAAACATCTTGGTTGGACTTTTTCATTATAATATCGAGCAATTCTGTTCCTATGTGCAGCCGCTCTCAAATCAGCTTCTTCACGTTTTTCATCAACAAAGTCCAGTGATTCCAATAAGAGATTCTGATTCGTCTTGGGATCATAATAGGTTACCCGATGAGAAGGAACTTCAAGTTCGACGGGTATCACAACTTCAACGCCATATGCCAAGGTGAATGGAGTATGGCCTGTCGCGGACTTGTGGGTGGTTCTGTAAGCCCAGAGCGATGTCGGAAGCTCATCCACCCACTTGCCTCTAGCCTTTTCCAGTCGTTTCTTTAATATTAGCTTGATTATTTTATTTACGGCTTCCACTTGCCCGTTCGCTTTAGGGTGAGCGACCGCCGAAAACCTTTTATCAATATGATATTTCTGGCAGAATTCTTTGAATTCTCTACTTTCAAATTGAGTTCCATTGTCTGTGATGATAGTTCGCGGGAGGCCAAAACGGCATATGATGTTTCATACAACGAAATTAATTACCTTTTTGGTGGTGATCCTAACTAAAGGCTCTGCTTCTGCCCACTTAGTAAAGTAATCAACCGCAACAATTGCATACTTTGCACCACCCCTGGAAATCGGTAAGGAACCGATTAAATCGATCCCCCAAATTGCAAATGGCCAGGGACTAACCATTTGTGTGAGTTCCGCTGGCGGAGCTCTTGGGATTTTTGCAAACTTTTGACATTTGTCACACTTTCTCACGTAGTCTGTAGCATCCCGATTTACAGTTGGCAAATAATATCCATAACGGAGGATCTTTTTCGCGAGTGTTTGCCCCCAGTATGGTCGCTACACTCTCCTTCGTGCACTTCCATCAAAACTCATTTTATCTCACCATGGGCGATGCACCGAAGTAAGGGAACCAAGAACCCCCTCTGATACATTATTCCATCTTGCATTATATATCTTGAAGCTTTACGAACGACTTGTCGTCTCTCATTCTTTCTATCGGGTAAAGTTCCGTGTAATATGTATTGTTTGAATGGGGTCATCCACGACTCCTTTTCAATTTCTATTTCTAGAACAGAATCTATCTCCATTTCATCTATGCTCGGAGATTGTAAAGTTTCGATGGGAACCAATCCCAGCTGCTGTGCATCGCCTGTACTTGCGAACTTCGCCAATGAATCGGCCTCCTTGTTTTGCTTGCGCGGAACATGGGAAATATTGTATTATTGAAGGTCTACCAATAGTTCTTGAACTCGTGCAAGGTATGGGGCGAGTCTCTGCCCCTTTGCTTGATAGTCTCCTCGAACTTGGTACACTACCAATTGTGAGTCGCAAAAGATTTCAATCGATTTTATTCCGAGTTTCTTGATAAGTTTGAAGCCAACAACCAATGCTTCATACTCAGCTTCGTTGTTTGTGGCTGGGAAATTGAGTTTTAAAGCGTAACAAATTGATCGGTTTTCGGGAGTCACAAGTATTATACCAGCCCTAGAAAAACGATCGTTGGATGCCCCATCAGTGTACAGTTTCCATCGAATAGGCGGAATGACATCATAATCGTTTGATTCGTCTGACACGGTGAATTTAGCAATGAAGTCTGTTAGCACTTCCCCTTGTATGGTCCTTCATGGCAGGTAGGTAATATCAAACTGACTCAATTCGATATTCCATTTTAACATCCTTTCAGAGGTTTCTGGTCGTTGGAGTACTTGTCGCAAGGGTTGATCGGTATAGACACTGATCGAGTATGCCTGGAAGTACAGACATAGCTTGCATGATGCAATCACCAGGCAGTAGGCCAATTTCTCAATTTTGGGATAATTTCTTTCTGCCCCCGTTAGACGTTTACTAACATAGTACACCGGCTTTTGAACTCGGTCCTCCTCGTGAACCAAAGCTGTACTGATAGCGTGTTGGGATACAGCCAAGTATACATACAACACTTCATGGTCTATAGGCTTCGATAGCACCGGGGGACTTTCCAAATGCCTTACTAGAGCTCGGAATGCGTCTTCGCAATCGGGCATCCATTCAAAATTTCTCTTTCCCTTCTTTATTACATCGAAGAAGGGAATACACTTATTTGTGGCCCTGGATATGAATCGACTCAACGCGGCCACTTTTCCATTCAAGCTTTGTACTTGCTTTATAGTTCTGGGTACTTGTATGTCTCGGATAGCTTGAATCTTCTCCGGGTTAGCTTCGATTCCTCGTGCATTAACAATGAAACCCAAAAACTTTCCCAATGCAACACCAAAGGAACACTTCAGTGGGTTGATTTTCATTCCATAATTCCTGAGTATATCAAACATCTCCGCCAAGTCTCGAATGTGGTCGTTTGACTACCGTGACTTCACGAGCATGTCATCCACATAGACTTCCATTGTTCTGCCAATTTGGTCTTTAAACATCCGATTCACCAAGCGCTGATAAGTCGCCCCTGCGTTTTTCAGCCCAAAAGGCATCACTACATAACAGTACAGTCCAACGTTTGTGACGAAACAGGTGTGTCCTTGATTTGGAATATGCATCGGGATTTGATTATATCCCGAGTACGCATCCATAAATGATAATAATTCGTGCCCTGCCGTTGAGTCGACCAGTTGATCAATTCTAGGTAATGGGAAACTATCCTTAGGGCATGCTTTGTTTAAATCCGAGTAATCAACACAAGTCCTCCATTTCCCATTCGCTTTTCTCACTAGTACAGGATTAGAGACCCATTCTGGGTAGAGGGCATCGCGGACGAACCCATTGGCTTTGAGTTTGTCCACTTCCTCTTTGAGAGCCACGGACCTCTCCGGGTCCATGCCTCTCCTTTTCTGCTTTACTGGAACGTACTTCGGGTCTATGTTCAACATATGACTCGCAATAGCGGGAGAAATCCCGCACATATCAGAATGTGTCCAAGCGAAAACATCTAGATTCGCTCGGAGGAAATCAGTGAGATCCTCGGTCATCGAGGGGCTAAGTTGTGACCCAATCTTAAGTACTCGCGACGGATCGTCTCGGCTGAATGAAATGTCAATCATCAGTTCAGCCGGCGCTGCTTTTTCTTCCCTGGGTTCCTCATCACCATCTCTCGGATCTATGTCTCTATAGATCCGATCATGTTGCCCGAGCCAGGGCTTGGGCATTACTTGTCAATTTTCAACAACTCGGTTGTGGACGGAGCTGTCCACAACCTTTCCCTTCTCTCTTCGCTGGGCCTCTCTCAACTCAGCCACATAGCATGCACGACCAGTCGCCTGATCGCCATGTACAACACCAACTCCTTTGTCTGTCGAAAATTTTAGAGTTAAACACCACGGGGCCAAAGCTGCCCTGAACTCCGCCAAGGCCGGTCGACCCAGAAATACATTGTATGGAGAATCAACATCCAAAACTATGAAAGGTAGGATTCGCACCCTCTTACATTCACCTTGCCCTAGTTCAACTGGCAATTCAACATAACCCACCGCATCAGTTGCAGCACCATTAAATCCATGGATACGAGCTTTAGATGGTTTTAAATCTTTCATCTCCATCTTCATCTAGTCATATGCTTTTTTGAAGATGATATTAACAGAACTTCCATAATCAATCAGAATTCTTTTCACAAATGCTGGCCCGATTGTCGTGGATATGACCATCGGGTCGACGGTAGGAGCCTCCACCTGATCAGCATCTCTGCTCCTGAATACTATATCGTCCGTCATCATGCGTTGTTGTTTAGCGGGGGTCCCATCCTCCACATTCGAACAACACTCAAAATCCGCATGCCTCAAGGAGTTAGCATACCACTCCATTTCTTGCCAGTTCTTATCTGCAGGGTGAGGTCCACCTACTATCGTGTTTATGACCAGTCTACCCACAGCCCGAGCAGGCTCCTCAGGGTGACGTGGAGCTGGTGCGCGACCGAGATTGGACGTTCCCTATCAATCCTCTTGAGGATTCTTTACAAACTCCTGCAACTTTTTCTGTCTAATTAACTTTTCTATAGCGTCATGGAGGTGCCTACACTCCTCGGTATTGTGCCCGTAAGTCTCATGGAAGCGGCAATACTTCCCAGTCCGCTTTTGCTCTTCAGTAGACTTTTTTGGCCGTGGCTTCCGATATTGGAAAGTATTACAAGTTGATAAGTAAATATTTTCCAAAGATGCATTCAGAGGAGTGTATTCGTTGTAAGTTGGGATCCTTGGTCTCCACTTTCCAGCTTCCCTTTTCTTTCCGGGATTTCCCCCACCGGATCCCTTAGGCTGTTCAGGCTTGTTTTGAACATTGACTTGTACCTTTCCAAAGTTGTCACCGGATTGTTTTACAGCGATGTTAATCTGCACAGCCTCCTTGCCATGTACCAGTGCATTATCTCGCCTCGTCCACCTAGCTTCCTCCCTTCTTATAAATCGGTGTGCTTTTGAATAAAAACGTTCTAGCGTAGTCGCAGGCTTTCCCGCCAGCCAATCTCCAAACTCTGAATCCGGATGTACCCCTCGCATCACGGCCATTAAAATAGCACGGTCGTTGGGGTTGCTAACTTCAGTTGCGACAACATGAAATCTTTGCTAGTACTCTTTCAACGACTCCCTTGGAGCCTGAATTACACTGGACAAGGACATCACATCCTTGGGACGAGTGGCATGAATCCTGAATTGTTCCACAAATTTCGTCGCTAACTCATTAAAGTTGGAGATAGTCCGCGGAGGAAGTCGGGTGAACCACATGGTAGCGATTCCAGATAAAGTTATTGGGAAACATCTACACTTGGTTGCATCGTTCGCTCTAGCTGAGTCCATCATCCATTCATACCTCATCACATGCTGTCGGGGATCAGTCTTTCCTTCATAGGCCGGAATAGTCGGCATGTTAAATTTCCTGGGGTACTCGGCCTGTAAGATAACATCTGTGAACGGAGTGTGACTCCAGGATATCCCCCAATCATCATTTGATAAGCCAGCTGTCTGACCATAGCTGATAGGTCTGGGGTTTGTATGGAAGATGGTAGGTTGGTGTCTGTCCTGTGAGACTGTAACGACCCAGAATTTTGAACAAATTAAATTGAAAATATTTAATTAATTTTAAATATTTAAACGATGATTTAATTTGAATCCCCGATATAATTTTGAAATTTGGCGATTAAATTATAGAATTTAATCTATTGAAAGTTGAATAAATTGTCTGAATCTTCAATTTTAAGCTGAAGAAAAATATTTCGAAAGCTTTTAAAATTCGTATTGATAATACTGAAGATAATTGAAACTTCAGAATCGAATTTGAAGATGATTTGTTCAGTTTAAAATTTTATTATTTGAATCAATATTTAAAAATAGCCGTCCGAGGCGTAGTCTCGGAATTCGACGAAACCAGTTCCATTGGGTCCATAATATTTAATTATTGTCGAATTTCAAATTTCGTATTTATCGGAGCTGTTATGTGAACGTACAACACATAAACGCGTTGAAATTAAATCAGATTCAAATTTAAATTTAAAATTTAAATTTTTAGTCAACACCAGCCACCCTAGTCTCTGATTTGCGTCGACCTACTCTCTGCTTCACGTTCTCTTGTCTCCTTCGTACCATTCCTTTTCTTTTCCCCTGCTTCATCTTTTAACTGGTACGAGAGAGCAGATGATTTTTAAAAAATCAAAACCCAAGGGAAAGAAAATACTCTCGTTCAAAATTTAAAACGATGGCCGAAAAAAACTCTCCCCTTTTCAGTTCGAAAATAAATGCCGCATTATTCTTCAAATCAGCGAAAGGGAATTCCAAATGAAATCGATGGCCGCGTACGCGACTGAGATAGAGGGGGCTCGCGTTCGATTTTGGGAAGAGTTTCGAAGTCGCGAATGAAGGTAGGTCGAGTGGGTTCTCGAATTCGAATCAAGGCGGCGGCGGTGTTCGCAAGTTCGATTTAGGGCTGCAGTCGGTGGCGAGGCTCGCATGAGGCTGCTTTGGGCGGCGTGTTCGTTTGTTGGTGGCTCTGTGATTTTGGTGATGACTTCGATTGTGTGTACGTTGGGATGGAGGCGACTGCAAAGTCAGGTTGGAGTCGCGAGGCAATCGAACAGCTAGGGCTTGGGATAGTGGCGCGTGAGGCAGACGTGCAATGGCGACAGGACGACTGGGGGTTTCGCGATCGATTTGCAAAGGCGACTCTGGCGATGGGGTTTCAGACGAAGGGTGGACTCGCGATAGTAACGGCAGCAGTAAGGCTTGAGCGCGAGCAATCTGGAAGGAGAGCATTCAAACAATACGAGCCTGAGTTACTCAAAAAAATTTACAGCGAGGTATTTACAAAATGTTTATTCAACTTGAATTTGAAAATACATTTAAATTATTTGTATTTTTGCAGAGGTAATAGGCTGTGATTTTTATGGAAATAGAAAATTCATTTCAGAAAGAAAAATTATAAGAGTTGGAAAACAGTAAATAAGTATACATTTTCACTATAGAATTAAAGATATATATATATAGTAAAACATATGTATATATGTTAAAGTTGTTTACAGTTAAAGGAAAATTAGTTAAAGTTAATTTTTAGTTAAACAGATTTATTAAAAAGAAAAACCAGGTTAAAATAAAATCATTGAATGATTAAAATTATTTAAACGGAAATTTGTTTGAAGTTGAATTGATTAGATAAAATAAAATTTTACTAAATGGAAATGGATGGTTCGATTTATTTCAAATATTAATCGATTGTATAAAATTATTTATACAAGGTCAAAATTTGGAGAAATTGTCAAATTGGAAAATGGATGGCAAAATAAAAGCAAAGGTGAGATCTTCTCACTCAAAAATTGAAAAGTGGAATTTTCAGTTATTGATTTGATTGCTACTGGATGTGATATTAGATATAGTAGGATATATATCTATATATAGCAATATATACATTGGCATATGTATATATTGGATTGATTGATTTCCCGCCTCGTATAGCAGATGAGACCCTATTGCGCCGTTAGTAAGCGGATAATATTTATTAAACCCATATACCGCGATAATTCCGTACTGGAGCGGAATTGGTATTGTGCTAACATCTATGGATGCAGGGAAACAGGTTGGAGGGATCCGACTGGATTCCTCACCGTATTGATTATTTACAGATATTTTGATATATTCTGTTATCATATGATGATATATGATATTTGATTGTTGTGATTGATTGTTTGGTGCTGTTGCATCATCGGATCCATTTTTGAAGTTTAAGAATAACGATTTTGATTTTAAATTGGGATTTTTAAAAGATTTTAAAATTGATATTTATAAATTAAAAAAAATATTGGAATTATAAAACGAGTTTTTATAAGTGTTAAAAGGAAGTATAAATGGATTTCATAAGTGAACGGAATTTATAGATTTATAAATTGTGAAGTTATTAAATGAATAGATTTTGTAAAATAAAAGATTTATAAGTAGTTATCTTATAAATCGGATTTTGGCATTTAAATGAGAGATGAATGGAATTTGTTAATAAGAAGATGTATAAATCGAAGTTGTTATAAAATGGAAATAGAATTTATAAACGTTGTTTTTATAAATTCGAAAATAAATCAAATTTGATTGATTTTAAATATAGAGATTATTAAGGGAATTTTATCCACGATTTTGGACAGTGGATAATTCTTGAAATAAATGTGTAGAAAAGATTGAAATTTGGTTATTGAAGTATATTCACGATTTTGGACAATGGATAATTCTTGAAATAAATGTGTAGAAAAGATTGAAATTTGGTTATTGAAGTATATTCACGATTTTGGACAGTGGATAATTCTTGAAATAAATGTGTAGAAAAGATTGAAATTTGGTTATTGAAGTATATTCACGATTTTGGACAGTGAATATATTATGGAAAAAAAATGGTTATGTTTGGGAAAGCGATATTATAAAATGAAGTTGATTATTTTAAAATATGTTTTAAAATGTGTTAAATATCAAAACCATAGATTTCAACATTCATTGTTGAAATAGACGTTTTCGAGGAATAAGGAAATGATGGACTATAACACTGTTGTTATAGTAAATGATTTTCGAAAGGAAATGTTTTTATGTAGTATTGGGATTTATATATCTATCTAAATTCGAATCCCTATACTAGTGATTTTGAGTCGTCGTAACGATGTTTTACGTAACATTCGTTTTGACTCAAATAAATGTTGTCAAAGTAAATTATTTCCTTAAAGAATGAAATATATACTTAATTTTGATTTAAGTATATAGAATATTTTCCAAGTGTTGAAAATAAATGATTTGTGAAAATACTTATTATTAAATAAGTAGGGAAATGCATTTCCAAAATGAAATGAAACGTTTTGAGATTTTATCTTCTTAAAGATAAATTGAAAATGAATATTGGAATCGATTTGAAAATCGTATATCAGTAGATATTTTGAAATCTAAATTCACTATGGAATTTATAAAAGAAAAGGGAAGTTGTTTAAAAATAAATATTGATTTATTTTTGAAGTGTGGAAATTTTATATCTAGTAAAAGATATTTTGGAAAATGAAATAATTTGGAAAATTATTTGGAATCTGATGATGTTGCGCATCTTTATTGATAGTTAAATAACCGACTATCAATAATTACCTTTAGATAGGTATTTGTTGTGAATTGGATGAATTTGAATGCCACACTTATTTTTGAATAATCGCTCACTATTCGGGTTAGCCGGGAAAGGACCATGGGGTCGTATAACCCATTCCGAATATGTGATACGTCGTTATGAATTGCATTCGAAGACCGGTGTTGAAGACCGGATATTTTTGAAAATGGAAGGATTACCGTCGAGTTACTCTACATCGGCTGATCTCCGATTTAGAGGTTTTATCACCCTTAGTGACGGGAAGTCCGGACGTGATTAGAAAATTATTCGGATATGCAAGGGCTTCGTGAGAAGTGCCTTCGGTTCTGTTCGATCCCGGAACAGACTTGTATGGATTGTATGTCTGACGTTACAAATTGAGATATAAAGCTGATTCCTTTCAAATACATTTCTGTTGGTGGCGGAGAATTTATTCTCTTAGCTTAACACCCTTCTCTGAGACGTACGAGCTCAGAGGTTATGTAGTTGAAATTTATCAGCGATATACTCCCAATTTGGTAATGTGGCATACTGAGTGTTGCTGTGAAATGATCAGTGTTTGATCATTTGCGATATGATCATTTGTTTGATCT
Source organism: Allium fistulosum (assembly GCA_030737815.1). NCBI lineage: Eukaryota > Viridiplantae > Streptophyta > Magnoliopsida > Asparagales > Amaryllidaceae > Allium > Allium fistulosum. Next base: position 1,170,160,136 of record CM060902.1, on the reverse strand, counting down.
TATATCTTTGTGATCATAGGTTGATCATTTGTTTGACCCGAAGCATGGCTTTGTAGAAAGCGTAGCTTTGTGGACGAGACTTCGTCGAGCCTCACACCCCGGAAATGGTCAAAACAGGAAGGATGCAGCAAGGTTCTAGGGAGTAGCGCCCCTTAGTGTATGTCATTCCTTCTGGATAGAGGTGGTATCATGGTATGGAGCCCAGATACTTAACCTATGTGGTTGCTGCATTATTATTTTGATGTGGTTTGTTGGAAATCGGGGATCCTCGGGAAGATCGGTTACGATCGGGGGATGACATACGCGTGTCAGTAGTTACCTATTTTTGCAGAGGTAACCCGGCCTTGTGTTGGCAGAGATCCGGTTAGATTCTCGGGACGTCATTCCAGAGGCGTTCTATTCGTGGAATAGGAAGTTCCTTTGCCTGACCATTTGTTGGAAATCCAAACTCCAATACGTGACTTGTACGGTTTTAGTTGTAGAACCTATCATTCACTTATGGTGGCGCCCCACTGTTTGGATGGTAGCTATAGTAGGCATAGTTCGAAATGTCTATGCTGGCTAAGATTAATATTATACTTTCGAAATGTTTTCTACACTATGCACTAATAATAATATAAAAAATGATTTGATTTTGCGTAGTAAGCATCTTTGACTATCATAAGAAGAAATCTCCTCCAATTCTGCGTTTGCATTGTGTGTGTGGCGGGAGGTCTTATGGTAGTTTCATTTTCCAAAAGCATTGCGAATTTGTTTTATTTTCTTTGTGAAAAATAACTGTTTTACGATCTCACACCAGTCACCATGACTGACTCGGAGTTTATTGTTCCCTTCTAAACTCTGGGTGCCCACCAAATTTCCACACGGGCAGACTAGAGTTATGTTATCAGGATATTCTGGAGCTTTGGAAGCAAGCTGGATGGCGAGACGTAGTATTTGTATCTGATATTATTTATTCCGCTGTGTATTCTGTATGAGGACAAGTTTATATAACTGTCCATTGTTGTATATTGACTCTGATGATTGATGTATGTATAAACTGATATAGTTCTTTGTTTTAAAAGACTAGTAATTATCTATTGTATATTGTTCCGCTGCGATGTGTAAGATTCTGATATTGTTTTCTGTTTTATGTTGTTCTGTTGTTCTTCTTTCTTCTTCTGCTTTCTTCTTCTTCTCTTTTTCTTCTATCTTTTCTTCTATTTCTTTTTCTTAAAACCCCTCAGGGTTCGTATTTCCGTGCATCTTGAGTTAATCAATGGAATTTAGTGTTTAATCAAGGGTACGGATTTGCGGGTCTTGACAGAGACCGTTCTGGTCGGTGTCTCTTCCGTTGGCGATCTACCAGGTGTGTATCCTGGAGACCATCATCATTAAGACCTTGGTGTGCCTGCTGTCCAGCTTCCACTCGTACTCCAGATCCTAAGTTTCCCATTCCATCTTGAGTGTGATGTTCTTGGTGTAAGTGAGGAGCCATTGCTCTAGGTAGAGAACCCGGACCATCCCTGGTTGATCGATCAGCAGCACCTGTTTGCGTTGTTTCCGTTCTACGACGTCTACGTCTGGGAGGTTCATCAGATGAGGAAGGGTTGTCGGAGGAGGAATAAGGAGCGGGGCTTCCTCCGGCATTCTGATGCTGTTGTTGAGTAAGCTGAGTCATAAGGTTAGCATTAGCTTGGATCTGTTCGCCAAGTTTTCTCCTGCTCTCCATGAGTTCCCTCATCAGCTTGTTGAACTCTATCCTAGTGACAGCTTCCATTTGATTTTGGGAAGTGACAGTCCCTGCGCCCGGATTAACCTGTTGATTGCTGGGTCCTACTTGTTGGACACTAGAAGTCTCGTTGACATCCACATTGTAGGAGGCTGATCTAGTACGTGGTCTTCCCATTGTAGAGTTATTAGTAGAAACTCTGAGTAGAATCAACGGGTTTCCTGTAAATGACTTGGATCTCCTTCGGGGGATTTCTTCAATCCAGTAGCTTCAAAGTAGATCCTAATGGCCTGAGAACGTTTCTCAGTGAAAGCACCAAAATTGGTCACTAACACCCAAAGAGAGTTTTGTGTAGAGAGATTAATGAAGAAGGTAAATTAAAAATGAGGAATAGCACGGTGGAATGCAATAATAACTGTAAGAAACAAGAAAACCAAATTAATAGTGGTTCGGCGTAACTGCCTACGTCCACTTTGAGTTTAATCTTTATTGCTTTTCAAATAATTGAATACAGATACAATCCGTACACCAACAACTTGAATACAAGTTTTAACTGAAAAAGAAAGAGTCTTGAAATGGCAGAGTCTCCCCAGTGTTCTCGAAAAAAGGTCCATTTCACTGTGCCCCTGCCCTTCTATTTATAGACAAAGATGGGTTGGACTTCCCTCATGGGCCTAGGAACAAGGTACCTCGGCCCGTGGTAAGTAACTTCTGCGCACCGAGCCATAGATGCCGAACGGCAATTGCCGAGCGAGGTTCGTCGAACTAGAGAATGCCGAGTGAGGCCTCAGTGCAGAACGACACTCCTATGCCGAGCCATACATCCAAGCCGAACGGCATTCGTATGCCGAGCGAGGGATGTGTGTTGAACTGCACTCGTATGCCGAACGAGGCATTATGCCGAACGACCCTTCCATGTCGAGCGAGGCTTCATGTCGAGCGACCCTTCCATGCCGAGCAAGGCTTCATGCCGAGCGACCTTTCTATGCCGAGCGAGGCTTCATGTCGAGCGACCCTTCTATGCCGAACGAGGCAAGATGCCGATCGACCCCTCAATGTCGAATGAGGCAAGATGCCGAATGAGGCAAGATGCCGAACGACCCCTCAATGCCGAACGAGGCAAGATGTCGTGCGACCTTTCTATGCCGAGCCTCTTGTCACATGGTCAAACAACCGGGTAACAGACCTCCAAATTTAGAACAATATTATAATAATGGCAGAAATAGTGGGAGTATGCCACATAGCACTTATTGATTGCATCAAGTTATGAAAATTGTTTTCGTAAAACATATTGAACAGTATTTTTTAAATAACAATTATTTTTCAGTGTCGATTAAAAATTGACATGGTTATATTTTAGTGCGAATATAATGAATATTAAAAATAAAATAAAACTATAATAATGTATTTGTTTTTATAACAAAAAATATGCATTGGAAAATACAGAAATATCTAAAATTATTTTGGAATTATAGAGTAAGCCTTATTTTTGAGAAATAATTTTATTATATGATTTTCAATCATACGATAATGGTTAATTATATTTCAAAAAAAAAATTAAGGGTAATGCACCAGTTCAGTGGGAGCGTTATGGGAGTTAATGAACTTTTCAGATTGATACATATTGATGTATATAATCGCAAGTCTATGAATTTCAAATCGGTTCTACATATAGTTATATTTATCAATGATTTATCACCAACACGGACATGTGTATTTATACATAGTCGAAGTAATTTATTTTAATTTGTATAAATTTTTTAATTGATTATATTTATATTATTAAGTCATATTATACAAATTTAAATGACCTATAATTCATTATGCCACCATATCATGTTAAAAATTGATCTTATATATTATATATGCAAATTTATACTAAATATAATTTTAGGTAACAACAAAATATTTTTTAGTAATTATTTTCTTAATTTTAATATTATTTAAATCAAAATAAAGGTTATATAATTAATATAAAATAAAATATGCCTCAAAAATTATATTTTAAATTTTATAAATAAATTTCATCATCATATTATCTTTTGGCCTGAATTCTAGAGTTTAAAACTCAAATTTATTATTTTTAAAAAATCATTTATAATAATGGCTTAAATTAATTAAATAATAAAAAATATAATTTTAACTCAGAAAATTATGGAAATTTTTCCATGACATTATAATATCATATTTGAATTTCTTGAAATTTAAAATTTGAAAAATATGTTACAAAATTATTTTTAATATTATGTTAATGTTTTTCGGCTAATATATTTATATAAAAATAATTTAATAATATAAAATTATAATAAAATATTTTTATGTTGTGTATCGGATCTGGAATGTTAAAATATATATATATTTATCTTTAATTAATTTTATAATTGATCTAATTATATAATATAAATATATACATTTTTTTTGCATGGCAAGCGGGTTAACTGGTCCCCTACCAGTTTATTGCTAACAGAAAAAAGGAAAAAATGATTATGAACAAGCTCATAATCACCAGAAAAGAAAAAAAACAGAAAACACAAAGTGCTAAAAGAATAGCAACAACAATTTAGAAAACAACAAAGGAAAACTACTAAGAAGATTACAACACAGAAGAAACAAAGATAAGAGAAGGAGAATGAGGAAAACTAATGCAAGGAAACTAAATCCACTGATTAGACTGAAAGTCACTGAAGTCAAATGTGCTTTCCTTCATACCAGCAATGATAACATTCTTGAGCACTTCCCAAAGCTGATCCATACTTCTAGTTTTATTTTCAAAGCATCTTAAATTTCTTTCCTCCCAAACCAATTTCAAGTACTTTTTGATGCTGAAGTAAAATGCAGCTCTGTCATGCTTCCTCCACTTTGTGGCTTTGCTTATCAAAACCCACTCCATATCAGACATGCCATGAGTATGATCTTTATGTATTCTTCTCATCAATCTGCCCCAAAGTCGCATTAATTCAATGCATTCAAAGTAAATGTGATCCTCAGTTTCATTCTGCAACTTACAGAAAACACACAGAGGATCAACAGCCATACCATAATTCATCAACTTTCCCTTTGTCAACAGGGCCTTCATGATAACCTTCCACATCATCAAGTTATCCCGGGCAGGGGAGTGTCTTGACCATAGAACCTTGTGCCACACTGTTTCAGGTCTTTCATTCACATTAGCAAGGAGAGCATAAGTACCAGAGATTGTGTGAGTCTTCCCAGCCCAGAGCAGTGTGTCATTGTTTGCTAAGTGGTAGCTTTGTCCCTGATATTTATTCCAAAAAGCCCTTATTTCCTGGTTACTTGTGTATGGCAGCAAAAGCATGCCATCAAAAAGATGATCTATTGCATATGCATCCCTACTAATTCCAGTCTGAGCTATCTGGTTTGGGGAAAACACTTTCCCAAACAATAGGCCATCAGACATCCACGGGTCATCCCAGAATCTGACAATACTGGTTGTGGAGAGGTCAAATTTTAAAAAAAGGGAGTAAATTGGTCTTAACTGAAGTAACTTTCTCCAAGTCCAACTACAGTTTTGGGGCACTGTCATAGTCCAGAAATTCCTTCCTCCTAGATTATATTTTTTGGTCCATTCTACCTATAAGGAAGCTTCACCACTAAGCAAGGCATTAAAATGTGCACTAAAAGCAGCTTTATTCCATGTTTGCAAATTAAATATTCCAAGACCACCCTTATTTTTAGGCAGCTCCATTTTGGCAAAAGAGCAAGGAATAATTTTCTTAGAATGTATTGTACCTGTCCAGAAAAATCTCAGCATAGCTTTTCTCACCATTTTCACCAGCTTAAATGGTAGGATATACACCCGAGCCCAATACACCACCATTGAAGAAATAACAGACTTGATAAGCACAAGTCTTCCAGCTTGGGAGAGGAATTTGTTAGCCCAGCTGGTCGGTAAGCCACAAATTTTAGAGTACAGAGGCAGATAATTAGCAGCTGTAATTCTTGAAGAGCACAGGGGAAGTCCTAGGTAATTCATGCTACCTTCCATAGTTTGCAAACCAGAAACAGCAATTAAATGATTAGCTTCATTAGTTGTAATACTAGAAGTGAGAATTTGTGATTTATTTGCATTCAGCTTCAAACCAGTCATTTGATAGAAATTATGAAGCAAGGCTAATATGTTTACCAAGGATCTCTGATCAGGCTTAGTAAAAATCATAATGTCATCAGCAAAAAGGAGGGATGAAATATGGGGGGACTTGCATTTAGAATGGTACAAAATTTCCTTCTTTACATAACTGGCTGTCAACATGGATGTAAAAACTTCCATAACAAGTATGAATAAGTAAAAAGAGATAGGATCTCCTTGCCTGATCCCCTGTTTGCTTTTGAAAAATCCTGAAGTGAAGCCATTATATTTTATTGAGTAAGTGGGCGTTGAAATGCAATTGTAGATCCATGCCACAAATACTTTTGGAAATCTCATCAGAGCCATTATTCTCACAATTGTAGTCCAGTGTATGCTATCATATGCCTTCATTAAGTCAAGCTTTAACATGGAATTTGGAGTTGCTTGAACTCGACCATACCCTTTTAGTAATTCATGTGATATCAAGATGTTGTCAAGTATATTCCTCTTGGGTAGAAAGGCTGACTGATTAGGGGAGATTAATCTGCTAAGCACAACAACAAGTCTAGAAGCTAAAAAAATTTAGATACATTTATACATTACATTACAACATGAAATTGGCCTAAAGGATGCAACTGAAGAAGGAGGGTGGACTTTAGGTATAAGTACCAGATTAGTTACATTGACTTCCTTTAGCATCTTGAATTTGGTGAAAAAGTTATGAACTGCTTTTAAAAAATCATCCTTGATCAATTCCCAACTATGGATAAAGAAAAGAACATTGAATCCATCCGGGCCTCCACATGATTGTCTATTCATAGAAAATAGTGCCTCCTTTATTTCCTTATCTGTTACCTTGATGACAAGACTGTCAACTTCACCAGGCTTGAGTTCTGGAAGTTGCACATGGTTTAGTTCTTCAAGCTGAGGGTTGAAATCATCATTGTTTCCTAACATATTCTTAAAATATTTAAGAAGAGCATTATCAACTTCAGTAGGATCAGAGTGTAGGACCCCATCCTCATCAAAAACATTTGAGATATGCTCTTTAGCTTGTTTAACCTTAATGGAAGCATGATAAAAGGCAGTGTTATTGTCCCCTTCAGCAGCCCATTTTTGTCTCAGTTGTTTCCTCTTCATATTCCCTTCAGTTATCAAAGCTTCATTTAGATCCTCAAAGTATTTTCTCTCATTTACAGTAGCTTCCTCATTATCTGGATTATTCATCATTTTTTCTTGCGCTTCCTTGAGTTTGTTCCTAAGCATAGTAGATTTCAAGGTCCCATTACCAAACTTGTTCCTTGACCAAGCTCTTAAAGCATATTTTGTTGCTCTTAATTTCCTGCAAAAAATAAACATTGGATTTCCATAAAAAATTTCAGACCAAGCTTTATTAATTATATTATTATACTCAGGCTCATGCATCCAAGCATTATAAAATTTGAAGCTTTTTTTTTCTTTTAACAACTTCTATCCCGAGGAGAATATTATTGGAGAGTGATCAGATAAAACTGGATGAGGGATAAAGGAAGACATTGTTGGCCAGGAGGATAAAGCTTGGAGATTAGCAAAGGAGTGATCTATATTTGTAAAGGTTCTGACTCCAGTTCGACTTCTGATGTTCCATGTGAACTCAGCACCAGAAGAAGGAATGGGAAGCAAACTTGAATCTTCAATAGCTATATTGAGAGGATAGATGTCTTTTGGAAGTAGGGGGGTTCCTCCAAGTTTGTCATGTAAGGAAAAACAGCAATTGAAGTCCCCAAAGACAAGCCAGGGATGGGAATTTTGCCTGAAGGCAGGAATTAAGTCAAGAAGAGTTTGCCTTGATTTCATAGAGTTGTGAGCATAGAAAATTGAGAGGTAGAAGGAGGAAGAAGAATCATTTATTTTGGCTTGGAGATGCATTACTTGATCAGTACTTAGTACAGAGGATAGAGTCAAAATAGTTGGATCATGAATAACCATGATTCGACCATAAGATGCATGATTCAGGTTGTGGTTAAGAGTCCAAGATGGATTAATGTGCCTAGCAGCTTTAATTGTTAGGGTTTCATTCAATTTTGTTTCCAGAATTGCAAAAAGAGAAACTTTGTGCTAATTGATGAGAAACTTAACTTGATCTAACTTAGTTAGGGAATGTGCTCCTCTAATATTCCATATTGCATATGTCTGCATCATTTGGTATACTTCAAAGATTGATGTACCACATTTTTCATGCTCTTGTTGAAGGAGAACCTCTATGACCAGAGTTATGATCAACAAAGTCAGCTTTATTAAGTTTTGAACTTTTATCACTTTTCTTTCCTGCCATTGGATTGGGGGAATTGTTTTTTGGGGAAGTTGGTAGAGAAATCCATCCAGGAAAGGTGCCTGTGAAAGTGTACATACTTTCAGAGGGATTTGCATTATGTTTATGCATTTCCATGCATAAGTTCCTCTATGACCAGAGTTATGATCAACAAAGTCAGCTTTATTAAGTTTTGAACTTTTATCACTTTTCTTTCCTGCCATTGGATTGGGGGAATTGTTTTTTGGGGAAGTTGGTAGAGAAATCCATCCATGCAAGGTGCCAGTGAAAGTGTACATACTTTCAGAGGAATTTGCATTATGTTTGTGCATTTCCATGCATAAATATATACATTTAATTTACATATTTATAAATAGTTTAGATTTTATAAAATAAATACATATATGTGTGTGTATTATTTTTGTTGCTGTAAGATATACATGTATAATATAAAAACAATATTGCATAATATATATAGTCATTTATCAAATTAGTATCTAATTTAATATATACAAATATATATATATATATATATTTTACATTTGTGCAATACATATTTTATATGTGTGTGTATCTGTATATGTGTGTGTAAATACGTAAATTTTTTAATACTCGTTTAAAGAACAAGTTTGTGTGCGTGTATACACACAGAGACATACATCTATATTGGACAACATACAATACATATAAGATGAGCTAACATGTCTGTTGTGATGCAAATCCTCATATTTATATACGGGCATGTTATACCTTCACGAATTATTATGTTACACATGCACACGCATGCATATAAGTATTTGATACATGTGTGAGATTATACTTATTTTAAATAAAATTCAATCCATTAATTAAAATTTAAATAAAATAAAGATTTTATCTAAATTAAATTTAGAAATATTCTAAATAAATTAGACTTCATAGGCCTAATAAAGATTCAACAGGGTAAAAAAAGTGAAATTCACTCATAACTTCCACTGCGGGCTAGCCCAGTTCCAACATATATAAATCGCGCTTCGGCTTCATCGGGGCGATTACTCGACCCGGTACCCTCTCATGCAACTTAGAGCACATGATGGTCACTATGGCTACATGAGACGCTAGCCATGTGCTTATATACAAATATGGATATTCACATACACGCATATATATGAATACACACACAACCACATTCAACAATTCTAGTTTCAACACAAGTATTATCTTGATTATTATACTACTTCAAATACGTATATGCATAAACCCGCTCATGCACATATGCGTACACGAATATTCAAGTATGTAACTCAGTTATTACTAATCAAATCTTACCTTTATTTACTAATTCTTTCAATAAAACTAGAATATCCTTTTATACTATTTTATAAAATCTCCTACCATTTTATAAAATACTATACTAGCTTATAAATCCATTTATGCCTTTGAAATTCTAAATCTTTTTATTTAAAATTAAGTATTACTTTTATAAATATTTTATAAAACCTTATAACCATTTTATAAAATATCTTCTTCATGTTATTTTATAAAATCACTATTTAATAAAATATCACTTTCTTACTATTTTATAAAATATCAATTTTATACTATTTTATAAAATCGCTTATTTTATAAAATATCACCTTTTTCTATAAAAAATATTTTTACGTAAATAATATTTATAAATAAACCATTCACTTATAAAAACTATTTTTTACTTTAAATAATCTTTATATGTATCGGGCGAGATTTTCGACGCCCGAAAATCGACATCAATACGTCCACTATATTACATGCCGAAAAATCAAATGTCGAAAATACCAGATCCTTAGGTAAAAGAAGAAAGAGGTAGAAGAAGAAAATAGAAATAACAACACAGAATCTCACAATCGCAGCAGAACAATATATAATAGATACCAACAGGTCTTTATACAAAAAGAACTATAACTGTTATTTATACATTACATCATCAGAGTACAACACAATCAATAACTCAATACTGGACAGTTATAATAACGTGTCCTCACAATTGCTGAATATACCGCCTACAATACACATCGGAATATAAATCATATATGTGAAATACGTCTTCGCCATCCAGCTCGTCTCCTGAGCTCCATAGCATCCTATCATGTATCTGTAATACTTGGTCTGACCCGAGCATTATAATAAAATAACACCCGAGTCAGTCTGGAAACCAACGTGAGAAAACACACTCAATTTGAATTTTTAAAATTTTTCAAAATCCTTTGAAAAACAAAGGTATCTCGTAAGACCACGCCACAAATAAACACGACGGGTTTTTACCTTACGATAACCAAAACATTTCATATCAAATACTATGATATTATAATGGTGTCTAAGTACAAATACTTATTCAAATAGCTGAAATTGTTACATTAATTAAATTCCAGCATACTAGGTTTTACAACCAAAACCGTAAAGGCATGTATTGTAGAATGGATTCCATATGAATGACTAGGCACTAGGGTACCACCTGTTACAGTACACGTCTAGAAACAGCGTACCAAGGACCACGCCGGGATCCCCTGCAACACAAGACCGGACTATCCCTAACCTGAATAGACAGAATATGCTATCACCCGGGTGTTCCCACCCTCTTTCGAGCTCCTTCCATATATCGTGATAATAAAATAATATCTGCGGGTATCTAGAAAGGTGATAAACATACCCTAATTGGGTGCGACCCACTTAGCCTTGCTACATCTCCCCTGCTTTTCAGTCATTCCCGGTTGATGAGACTAGAGGCTACGATTTCCCTTTTAAGGAATTTTCACTTAGAATGCTCATTGTCCTCCAATGACAATGTACTGATAGCATTCATCCATATAAGTCCGTTCTGGGTCCGAACGGAACCGAAGGCACTACTCCTACTTCATCTGTTTTGGAAAAATCCTCAGGATTAGTAGCAATTAGCCCTTGCACTTCATTGCTCCATCCTTGACTCCATGCTCTTGTTTTCACATCGAAAACGTACTCGTTGGTCAAAGTGGTTTTCGGATAACTTATCCGATCCCGATCTCTTCGAAACAACGTTCGATATTTCTGGTAAACTCAACCCTGTTCTTTAGGAAATAATCAGACGAAAATAAGATCGGAGATCACTTCCTAACCGTTAGCGGACGGATTTCCTTATAAACGTCCTAGAAGAATGAAACGAGTTTATACACTAAGTCTCCTTTTACCACTAGAAAACACTAAGTCTCTTTTTAATTTAATTTTAATAAATTAAATCTCTTATCAGAATTCATATACTTATCTTATCGAACTTAGTATATTCACAAATTATCCTTTTCAAAAATATTTGAAAACCCCTTTTAAATTAATATGGAAAGTACCATTGCGGTATCAACCATGGATTCACAGCTCAATGGTTACGTCTCTATCCCAGAGAAATCCAAAACTTAATTGCAGGCACTCACTGCCTCCGATTTTGCCACAAAAGCATACCGTTACTTTCCAGAAACTTTATTAAATAATTTCAGAATAATACTTATAAAATCTCTATATAAATTTCCAAGTTTATTTTAGGTAAATACTCTTTTATAAAAGTTATTAAAAATAATATTAATATTGAATAATTTATCCTTTTGAAATAATAATATTGATTACTTCTTAGTAATAATTGACTTACTATAAACTAGTTTAAGAAATAATTAAATATTCTTAAAACAATTTTAAAATAATTACATAATAAATTTTCTGAAATATCCTTAAACACTTTTTAAAAATTACCTAGTAATAATTTAAAATCCTTCTTTTTAAAACAACTCAATTTCTCGATAAAAATATATTTTCCAATTTCAGTATAACCAGTCTAACATTTATAAATCTCTCTCGATTTATCCCCAATTTGATTTATGTCCCAATTCCGTAAATTCCCTTTTCACATTTCTAAAAATAAATCTACCATTTATTTTTAAACCGATTTACCCATCTCCTTATAATCCTCGCCGTGAATTTATAACTTCAATTTTTCCACTGATAATTACTTCACTTTATTTATAAACTTCGTTTATAAATTCCATAGTCTCATTTCCCATTTATGACTGTTTCACAATACTTAATCGATTTCTAAATTAAATTCCATTTTTAAATTAATTTCTTAAATAACCCAAATATATCCCAAAACCCAACTAAAATCAGATTCCATTTTCTTTTCATAATCTTATTAAAAATTTAGTATAACAATTTCATATCTTCTTTCCAAATTTCCTTTTTATCTTCCCAACTATTTTTAATCTCGATTTTAAAAATCTTTTTACACTTAAAAAATCGCTTAAGTTCTACTATTTAAAATCCTTTTATAGAGATTATTCCAAATCTCTATTTTTCGTATCCCGAAATTATTTGGTACCAATTTAAAATCAAACTATTTATTTTTCCCAAATTAAATTCTTTTAGTTAATCCAAATTTCACTATAAATATTTTTACTTCCAAAATCCCCTTTAATTTCTTTTCAGATTCAATACACCTATCTTTGGTATTTTAATATATCAAAATCTAAACTCGTAATACCATAGCATCCAATAAATTCAAATTCCACTATAATTTATCATAGATTATTCAAACAAATCATATATCATCATATATGAAAATAAATTTCAACATTTTGAGGAATCCAGTTGGATCTCTCCAACCTGTTTCCCTGCATCCACAGATGTTAATACAATATAAAAATACCAATCCCACTTCGAGAGGGATATCGCGGTATATAGGGTCATTCGCTATTATGTGGGCGCATAGGGTCTCATCCGCTATATATATGCGGGAATATCAATCACTCCAATATATATACTACTATATATAATATCACATCCAACTGGTAATAATTTATTAATTCTATCAATCAATCAACAACTAATTTTAACTATTTAAAATTAATTATGATAATTCAAAATAGAGTGAGATTAACTCACATTTATTTTCAGTTGTCGCCGAGGCGTCCTGATTCCATCTGAATTCGAACGACGTTCGAAATTTAGCGTAAAATTCAACAAGCTTTATTTGTCATCGAACCAATTCCACATCGTAGATGTCGTCAATACAAACCTAACGTCATAGACCGCGGGTTAAACAGACTCTGTATGGTAGATTTATTAACCTTTAAAGTTAAAACATTTTAATTAACTATTTTAAATAAACTAATACACTTAACCAATTAAATATCCTCACCCAAGCTTTATGCCCACTCACGCATGCAACAGAGCTCCACTTCCTTCTTTTGTTCACATATGCAAAGGGATATGTTATGGGCACAAACATCAATTTTCTTTTTTTTTCTTTTTCACTTTTTTTTATACGGCTCACATGAGAAAAACCAAGCCCACGAACAAAGGAAACTCATACCCGAACTCATCTTCTTCCCCTCCCCCTCCCCTCTTCAACTCGCCTGAACCCATATGAACAGCAATCACGTGCACGTTTTCACTGACACGCTCCACCACCTCGTCAACGACCAAACCGAAAGCACGTTCGAACTCCTCTTGCCAAACTCTACTCGCCCATCACGCCATGCCTATGCCTCCCCATCGAAACGCGACAACCCGGCTTTGCCTCGACCTACTTCAAATCGTGATGCCCCAACACTGACCGAAGTCCACCAAATTTTGGCCACGTGCTCCACTTCCCTCCACGAACCCATTTATTAACTCCATTGCTCAATTCGATGAGCCAATTTCAAGTAATCTGGAACCCTAGGTGAAAACTGCCTCGTCGATCACCACGGAGCTATGCGACGACCTCCAATTCGCATACCAGATTGTAGAGATTGAAGAAATAGGATTTTAGGATTTGATTTGAGATTTTTTTATTGAGTAAAAGTAGCGAAATAAATTTTTGAAGTTCTTCCCATTTCCTTTTTTCTTTCTTTTCACTTAGTTCGGCCGTGTGTTTTTTAAAGAGGGAGACATGATTTTTGAAAAGGGAGGTAGCATGTATGATGAGATCTACAGTGACTTGAAGTGAGAGGAGAAAGAAACTGATGGAAATATGGTCAATCAACAAACAATTATATTATTTAATTTCAAATCGTCTCGACTACACCAATCAAAATCTCGAACTCCTATCAAGGCATGCCACTAGGCGTTTATAATGTTACACCCCTATTCTGAACAACATGGAAAAGGTTTCGAGTCCTAATTCGATCGTATGGAGAAGATAGCTTTTTGAACCCAATTATTATATTGAATTTTCGATATAAATTTCAACGCGTTTACATACCGTACGACCAAATGATAACACCAAATGCTACGAAATCTGAAATATGATAATAATACACTATTACAGATCCAATGGAACTGGTTTCGTCGAAATCCGAGACTGTGCTCCGGAAGGCTATTTTTAAATGTTAATTCAGACGATACATTTTTAAAACTGAACAAATCACTTTCAAATTCAATTTTAACACTTTTATTATCAATATAAATTCTATAAGCCTTTAAATTATTTTTAACAAGCTTAAAACTCAAGATTCAATAATTTAGCCAATTTCCAATTAATAAATTCAATAATTAAATTATCAAATAAATAGTTATATTTGAAATTTAAGTTAAAATTTAACTTTTAAATATTTAAAATCAATTAAATATTCCAATTTCAAATATCCAAAAATTCTAGGTCGTTGCATTATAAGTACCAACATAAGGCCTCTAATTACTTTAATGATAAGTGTAGAGCCTTAAACTACTTAATTAGCTTATTAACTTTTCCTAAAATCCATTCAAATGGTTGAATAATTACCAACTAATGATATGCACATAACCATATCGCTAAATTAGCCTATAATCACTAATAACATCATACAAAACCAATTACTTATCCCATAATCAAAATTTAAGCTTACTAACTGTTTCAAAATAGAAATTAAGGCCTCAAACAAACAATAAGTTAAGATAATCTTGTTTATAACAAAAATATAAGCCTAAATCAATCCAAACAATATCCAAACCACTTCGTATTATTCCATGATCATCAATGAATGAAATAATGAAGATTAACAAGTAAATATAGTTGGAGAATCATCACACTCACCTTGCTTTTCCCTACATCAAGCTCTAATCACCAAAACCCACTACATAGCTCTCTTGAAATCATAGATGAAGCTCCAAATGACAACTTCAAGTAATCCCTTGATAGATTTTGTAGAGAATTAGATGAGAGGAATTATGGTGATTTTTATTTGAATTTAGGAACTTTATTTGAAGGGTTTAGGGCTTGGAGATTAAGGAGAGATTAAGGGGTGATTATGAAAAGATTATGAGAGGAAGAGGAGGAAGTAACGTGAATGAAAGTGGAATGAGAATTATGAAAAGAGTTAGCCACTTATAGGCTAGCTAATAGGCCTTAGCCCAAATTCATTTCATCCATTCAAAAATCAATATTCACTTTAAAAATTCATCGACTCCAAACATAGTCAAGTTTATACTTATTTCTCTCCAGTCGGAAAAACAGTCTCAATTATGGGTGCCTCGAGACCTAATTTTTACGTCTCAAAAAGTCGAGTATAATGGGCATTCTATTAATTAACGACTTAGTATTTAAATTGATTATTTAAATACCAAGTCATTATAATTCTGGGTTGTTACACATGCCTATGAGGCCCAGGTATGACCAGCCATGGAGTGGGGTTAAAGGGGTTGATATTTATGATATTTTGGGTTTGAATTAGTGAATAAAAAGAAAGGATCTAGATCCACTTTTTCCTATCTTTCCTTCCTTATTTAAACCCACTAAACCCTTTCATTTTGTGTTTGATCTCTCCTCTCCCACTCTATCCTATAGGTCGAAATACCTAACCACCCTCTCCTCCATTTTCAAGCCAAATACAAAATCAAGTTAAATTATGAACGACGTATAGATCTCTTTGATTGGTAGCGCTTTTGGGAAGAGGTTGAATTCAATTCTAGGAGTTACACTGATTCAACATTTGAAGTGTAATAATTAGACAACAGTTGAGGTATTATTTTATTTACTTCAATTTCATAGTTGTAGTTAATTATGTCATTATATCTAAATTTGACTGATCATATCATAAATTCTATATATGTTTGTTGTAAATTTGTATTTATATGTAGTAGCGTTATTAAATAAAAAATTGTATGAAAATAATCATACAACTTTCGGCCATATTGAAATAATAAAAAGTTGAAAATTAAAATTAATTTAAAAGAGGTTTCTAATTAAAAAATTATTTTTTACTAATATGTATTTATGTAAATGTGTGTGCGTCTATTTATTTATTTATATTTATAATTTAATATATGCATATGTCCTATATATCATTTCAAATGTAAAATAAAATTTTAATTTTGTATAATTTGCATTTACTTAAAATTTATTTTTAATATTTATTAATATAAAACTTTAAATGAAAATTGAATATTATATGTGTGTGTGTGTATGTCTTGTAAAAATAATGTTAAAAAATAACTATGTGTATGTCTCGGCCTCCGAAAGGAGGATCGAACCCGGAATTTCTGCACAGAAACTACAGTCGTCAAAGTGCTCGAAAGCCCGTGGAAGGAGAGGAGGAGAGTTCCAGGACGACCGGGTGGGAGTCCGGGCAAGCCGATCGTTTTTCCAATTGGGGTGATCGTGATTCGGGAACGTCTCGGCCTCCGAAAGGAGGATCGAACCCGGAATTTCTGCGCAGAAACTACAGCCGTCGAAGTGCTCGAAAGCCCACGAAAGGCAAGGTGGATCGTTCCGGGACAACCAGGTGGGAGTGCGGGCCCCCCTCCTCCGAAAGGAGGATCGAACCCGGAATTTCTGCCCAGAAACTACAGCCGTCGAAGTTCTCGAAAGCCCGTGGAAGGCGAGGTGGATCGTTCTGGGACGACCGGGTAGGAGTGCGGGCCCCCCTCCTCCACCTGATCCACCCACCCAGGAGGGGAAGCCGATCGATTTCGCAGTGGGGACGATCGCTATCCGGGACCGTCTCGGCCTCCGAAAGGAGGATCGAACCCGGAATTTCTGTGTAGAAACTGCAACCGTCGAAGTGTACGAAAGCCCGCGGAAGGTGAGGTCGAGAGTTCCAGGATGACCGGGTGGGAGTCCGGGTAACCCAATCGTTTTTCCAGTTGGGGCGATCGCGATCCGGGACCGTCTCGGCCTCCAAAAGGAGGATCAAACCCGGAATTTCTGCGCAGAAATTACAACCGTCGAAGTGCTCGAAAGCCCACGGAAGGCGAGGTGGATCGTTCCGGGATGACCGGGTGGGAGTGCGGGCCCCCCTCCTCCGGAAGGAGGATCGAACCCGCAATTTCTGCGCAGAAACTGCAACCGTCGAAGTGCTCGAAAGCCAGTGGAAGGCGAGGTGGATCGTTCCGGGACGACCGGGTGGGAGTGCGGGCCCCCCTCCTCCGAAAGGAGGATCGAACCCGGAATTTCTGCCCAGAAACTACAGCCGTCGAAGTTCTCGAAAGCCCGTGGAAGGCGAGGTGGATCGTTCCGGGACGACCGGGTGGGAGTGCGGGCCCTCCTCCTCCACCTGATCCACCCACCTAGGAGGGGAAGCCGATCGATTTCGCAGTGGGGACGATCGCTATCCGGGACCGTCTCGGCCTCCGAAAGGAGGATCGAACCCGGAATTTCTGTGCAGAAACTGCAACCGTCGAAGTGCCCGAAAGCCCGCCGAAGGTGAGGTTGAGAGTTCCAGGATGACCGGGTGGGAGTTCGGGCAACCCAATCATTTTTCCAGTTGGGGCGATCGCGATCCGGGACCGTCTCGGCCTCCGAAAGGAGGATCGAACCCGGAATTTCTGCGTAGAAATTACAACCGTCGAAGTGCTTGAAAGCCCGCGGAAGGCGAGGTGGATCATTCCGGGATGACCGGGTGGGAGTGCGGGCCCCCCTCCTCCGGAAGGAGGATCGAACCCGCAATTTCTGCGCAGAAACTGCAACCGTCGAAGTGCTCGAAAGCCAGTGGAAGGCGAGGTGGATCGTTCCGGGACGACCGGGTGGGAGTGCGGGCCCCCCTCCTCCCCCTGACCCACCCACCTAGGAGGATCGAACCCAGAATTTCTGCACAGAAATTACAACCGTCGAAGTGCTTGAAAGCCCGCGGAAGGCGAGGTGGATCGTTCCGGGATGACCGGGTGGGAGTGCGGGCCCCCCTCCTCCGGAAGGAGGATCGAACCCGCAGTTTCTGCGCAGAAACTGCAACCGTCGAAGTGCTCGAAAGCCAGTGGATCGTTCCGGGACGACCGGGTGGGAGTGCGGGCCCCCCTCCTCCCCCTGACCCACCCACCCAGGAGGGGAAGCCGATCGATTTCGCAGTTGGGGCGATCGCGATCCGGGACCGTCTCGGCCTCCGAAAGGAGGATCGAACCCGAAATTTCTGCGCAGAAACTACAGCCGTCGATGTGCCCGAAAGCCCACGGAAGGCGAGGTGGAGAGTTCCGGGTTGACCGAGTGGGAGTCCGGGCAAGCCGATCGTTTTTCCAGTTGGGGCGATCGCGATCCGGGACCGTCTCGGCCTCCGAAAGGAGGATCGAACCCGGAATTTCTGCGCAGAAACTGCAACCGTCGAAGTGCTCGAAAGCCCACGGAAGGCGAGGTGGATCGTTCCAGGACGACCGGGTGGGAGTGCGGGCCCCCCTCCTCCCATTGACCCACCCACCTAGGACAGGAAGCCGATCGATTTCGCAGTTGGGTTGATCGCGATCTGGGACCGTCTCGGCCTCCGAAAGGAGGATCGAACCCGGAATTTCTACGCAGAAACTGCAGCCGTCGAAGTGCCCGAAAGCCCATGGAAGGCGAGGTGGATCATTCAGGGATGACCGGGTGGGAGTCCGGTTAAGCCGATCGTTTTTCCAAGTGGGGCGATCGCGATCCGGGACCGGCTCGGCCTCCGAAAGGAGGATCGAACCCAGAATTTCTACGCAGAAACTGAAGCCGACGAAGTACCCGAAAGCCCGCGGAAGGCGAGGTGGAGAGTTGCGGGACGACCGGGTGGGAGTCTGGGCAAGTCGATCGTTTTTCCAGTTGGGGCGATCGCGATCCGGGACCATCTCGGCCTCCGAAAGGAGGATCGAACTCGGAATTTCTGAGCAGAAACTGCAGCCGTCGAAGTGCTCAAAAACCCGCGGAAGGCGAGGTATATATACTATGTATACAATTAATTATAACTATGATTTACATGTAACAATACGTATATGAAATGAATTATCTTCTATTCAATTGCAAATTAATCAAACAAAACATTGCAGTCATAAAATAATTTTTTAATTATTCAACATTCTCCTTACAAAAGCATTACATCTTAAACTTATAATTGAAAACTACAGCTTATTAACGTATCCAATTGAAGCTAATGAATCATAAAATATCCTCGAAATCAACACTTGCGGATTCAAACTTATTCATTTCTTCAGTTTTCGAAATCAACCATTCGAAAACTACTACACGATCCATTTCTTTGGCTTTAGCCTAAAACATATTCAAACGTACTCATAATGTATCCTGAAACTTCCCAAAACTTGGATCTTTGTTCATCCAAGTAAGATCTGACAATTTCTCAACTGATAAGAATCATAGAGAAAACACTTCCACATAAACTTAACAAACTAACTCAATAGCAATCTTCTGTTCAAATTAACAAATCTATTGTTATAGATAAATCAGGCCCAAATAATGCGAGTAATAAGAAAATAAACAAATTATGAATTCATTTTATTTTATTTAAATTCCTAAGAAGCGATAGTCGAAAGAATCTGAGCAGAGATATGTAGCAATGGTATGATAGGAAGCCACAAACGGGGTGATGTATGATTTCAATGCAACAATCTTATATTTGCAAAGAGTCAGATATTTAGAGGTGTTGTCAAGATAAATTTCTTTCTTTGTTAACTTTGCACCTATCATATTTTTAGTGTTCAACTAATACCTTATTATTCTTAAATACCTTATGAAAATTACACGAAAAAAAATGGTCAAGGTTATATGAAATGAATCTCGAACTGTTACAAAGTCGGTTGAATTTGAATTCATTTTTTTAATATGAGAAAGCACTCATAGAATATAGTTCTCTAAGACAACAAAGACAACATAAACATGACATTCAGATTCCATAATTGCTAAGTAGCATATGCAGATATAAACCATAAAGGTCACATATATATTATCTGAATGTAGGGAGTCGGCTAAGCATAGCAGCACAAAATTTAAATAAGATTATTAATAGATAATGGACTCAATAGTACCTTCCAACTTTTGCACAACCTTCTTCACGGTAGGCCTTAACTAAGGCTTATCTTCAACGCAAGAAATGCAAACCATTAAAACGGTAGACCACATTCAGATTTAAGATTGATTAGTTCCGAGTCTGACATCTCTCAAATTTGAATCCTTGTAGTGAAATGTTTAATAGGAATACACACATCATTGTATTAGATGACGTAATTTTGTATACTCCCTAACATGTTCAACCTAAAATTGAAATAATATACGTGCTAGTAAATGCTCATATCTAAGTAAAAATACCTGCGCAGTTCCCAAAGGTGAATCTTGACTCTATCAATATTACAACACTTGTACTACTATTATAATATAGATTCACATAGTTTGGCCTATAAACTTGAAAAAAACAATGTTATTAAATAAAATCAAAATATAGAGAGCGCCTCTCCCTACACTAGACTGAAAGCAGGTACAAGTTACTCAACAACTTCAATTAAAACATTATGTAACACCACCATCTCTATCTTTATATATATATATATATTCAAAATGTATATATATATATATCCATGATGGCTACACACAAAATATTATTTTTAGATATATCAGGAGATATACCAGAAGATAAAAAATTTCTATTCCATTACCTAATTAGAGAAGAGATTGGGGTTTGCACTGAAGTTGTTGGATGACCTACGATTTAGGAAGTGGAGACTGGCCTCGGACAAGCATGTCGATAGTAAGTTTATTGTGATACCCTTCACTAGTATGTGGTCAGTTAAAAAAGCAATATTTACTTATCCTTAAAGCTTGACCTTCAAGAATCACAATTACATCACAAAAATCAGAAAAATATACTTGTTACAACTCATCCATAAAGCCTAATCTTGAATGCCAATTATACAACTTATAATATTGAAAAAAGTAACTTATCCTTAAAGCATCATCATGGTTTATAGGGTGCTTAGCTTTTCTTATAATTAAAATTACGTTGTATATGAGTTTAGGAACATTAAGATGAACTGTTGTATTGTAATAGCACTACATGAAAATCATTTAATGGCATCATCACATTAAGCAATAACAAAGGTATAAACTTTAGTTAAATAGGGGAACAACACAAGCAAGAAACATTGATACACTACTGTTACTGCCTAATATTTTAAAAATCTTTATCATAATTGAAATTTTCAAACTCATTCGCATATTTCAATTTCAGAATCCAAGAAGGTGTTTAAAGTTAAAATCGTGGAAAAAACAAACCATTATCGGTTGTCCCATGGTCTTAGGCTTAGATTGAGAGAGGCCGACCTGAAAGCAACAACGTTAGCAGTAGATCGTGATGCGACGGTTGATGCAGCAAGGCAGATCTAGGGTTTGCAAATTTGAAAGGGAAGCTAGCGATTAAAGGAGCGGATGAGTGGATGTGGGTTAAACAAGAGGGAAAGGTTGGGAGACAAGGTCAGAGTGAAGGAGTAGGTAAACGAGGAGATGAGGAAGAGATGAGGGGTGATGGCTGACAATTTGACTCCATTTTTATTTAGGTTTTTTAATACAAACATGTAAGCGGAAGAAAGAAAGACTAGCGGCCAAATAAAATTTTCATCAAAATTTTACCAAATTATTGGCGCCAAACAATTAGTAGCGTTGATTTATTTATTTTTGTTCTTCTAAATAAGTAGTGGTTGCACTTGGCTTTAAACGCTACCAATTAATGCATCTAATAACGAGTTTTCTTGCAGTGAGACGTCGAAAGCTGTCAGAAATCTAGGCCAGCACGTGGTCATTCTGCTCTTATAAGCAACCTTGGAAACATCTAGAACAACTTCTGAGGATCCAGCTCAAAGCCCCTGTATTAAATATGATATAAACCTTTAATAAATCTTGGATAATATATCATTCACAAAATATTTATGATGTTGTAATAAGTTTGATACTTATCCACTCGCTTTAACTATTAGTGTTTGCACCAAAAATTAGCACAAACACCCAATAGGATGAATGTAGAGAAATAAATGAAGAAATCTAAATTAAAACAGAGAAAACAGACAGAAAACAAGTAAAAACAATGACAAACAGATTTATAGTGGTCAACTTTGAATGCCTACATCCACTTTGACGAAACAACTTTATTGATCACTTGAATTTTTGTTACAAGAGGGATCGGATCAAAACCCGTAAACACAATGGAGTATAAGCAAAATAACAGCGTAAAGATGCCCAAAATGAACTCTGTATTTATAGGGGTGGACGACCGAATATCTTTCTGAAAATTTGTCGGCAGAATCTCCAGATGTAGGTGAGGTCACCCAGAAATTTCGAGGCCCAACTCCTAATACAGAGCGATTAGCCCTGATCGGCCTTCCTTGCCACATGGCACCATGCGATCGATTATGTGAGTCCCCCTCCATGCTAGCTTCATGTTTCCAAAGTTGTCTTTATGTTTTTAGAGATATGGATCGATTCCTGCTGAATTGAACTATTGGTTGATGTTGTCCATTGCTATAGTGATACGATCGGATCCCCTACCTAGGGAAGGGATAGGTATCGATCCTCTACCTACGGGAGGCACTAATCCATACTTAGAATGTTCCGTAGAGCCTCTCTTGGTTTCGCTTGATTGTTACTTCATATTATTGTATGTGCTTGATCTTCGGACTCTGTGATCACCTCTCTTGATTGATTGCCTTGTCTATCATCGAGTCTAACTTATTCAATCAGTCTGAATATAGTCGGGTCAAAAGGCTGGATAACACTTTCCCTCAAAAATACATCTTGTTTTAAACATGATGTTCTTTGAATCGAAGCAAGTTAGAGTCGCCGGGAAGAATTCCATTCAATTTTTTGAACAGTCGTTATACTTCCGTTGAGTTGTCTCTCCAAAGAGTTGAATCTCTCTCTGTTCGTTGTGATGCTTGGGCGATACCTGATAGTATAAATATTAGATTGTAATTTTTCGACAACATTACATGCTCGGGTCCATTGAGCTAATCAGTTGAGCTAGTAAATCTCGGTTATCCAAACTGGTTCTTGTTCTGAGAATTTCAAGTGAGAATTTAACTTCTATTGATTTAAGAAATTGAATGTAAAATATGTACACATGCATGTTCATGTACACGTTCATCGTTGGCTCCCGACTGCGCTTGTACGCCCATAGGTAGTGCCAAAAATTCACGGAGTTCAATGCAATCACATTGTAATTCTTGTTGTCTAATTTTATTTGTTTTTTGGGCATGGGATTGGTGACAATCCCCTATGTAAGAGATCAGATCCAATCCCCTTAGCTAGATGGACCCAACATTTTCGTGGCCAAGCAGGTCGATACCATGTATAAGCTAAACATTAGTTTTAATCCCCTCACTTCATTCACTTTGTTGCAACCGAACCCTACCACTTTTCCACATCCCCCACCACCTATCCTTCAAGCTTGAGATCTTCACCCATCCTCCCACCGATCAGTTACATTTTCTATACAATTTGACTCTCCATCTCGCCTGAACCCTCTGCCACCGTTCTGAACTGAACTATCCCTCATTCTAGCAATTTAGTTTTGGATTCGAGCCTGCACCCAAAGTGCCTTTATATTCCTCATCTCGATCCATATATTATTTCGTGTGCACTTGATATATAGGTGAGTATGATTTGACAGTATACGATTTAGGAACGAGATTATGTAACGAGATAGTTGGGTACAATGCTGGTTGCAGGCTTAGGGTTTGGTAGTGGATTAGGAGATGAAGTGGAGTGGCGAGATGGAGGGATCAGTTAATGTAGGTCGACTCATAGGATCGGATGGAAACATATTGGAGATGAAGTGAAGTAGTGAGATCTCGGGGTTCGGTCGTGGTATGATGGAGTTGATGGAGCGGTTGTAGGGATCGATGTGGATGGAATGGTGATGATGATGGAGCGATTAGTTTGGAGTGTACTGATTGAGGGATTGAGGTGTTGGTTAGCATGAGTTAGCGTGGAGGGATCGGCTATTGGCATACGATCAGTTGAAGGTGTTGAGTAGGTGAACATAGGGATCAGTTCAGTCATGCTGGAGTTTGAAATGGCATAACTCATAAGGCTATTGTGCCTAGGTGAGAGATTAGATAAAATCCCTTTGCTTAGGGGGACTTAGCTAATTTTTTGATTGAACAAAAACTCTTGAACACTAAATTGCATAAACTTGAATTCGAACATGAGTATTTGCCTTAAACTTGGACATGAGCATTCAGACTTAAACACTTGAACTTGTAATGGGACATGACTTAGAACTTGAACACATGTACATGAACTTGGATTTGCATACAAATGCATATGACTCGCAATTTGATCGGATTTTTCATACACCTATACGAACTTGAGTATGAGTGTCGAATTTTGCATGCTGATAATTGATCCCAGGGTTTAGATAAAATATACAACCATCGAAGTGAAAGCCGGTTGTAATGGTCAAGGATGACGGTCACTTCTGTCAAACTCCAAAGTCTCATCACAGTTGTCATTTTATTTCTAAATTGTTTGTCACTGCATTGCACAACACCACATCGCACTAGTTTACACTTTACATGGGGGGACAAGTTAATTTCTCTAACAATGATTATCTGCTAAGTTTGATAGTTATGGGTTCTAGACACTTGGAGTGTTTAGCTGCTATAGGCATTGAACAAACTTCTTCTTATAACAATCCCGATGCTGAGTTAAGCTCTACAATAATATCCGCTCGAAACTCTCTAGGCCATCCACTTGAACAGCCTGAAATTTCTCAACAGGTGCCGAAAATTCCTTCAAACTTAGAAGCAAAATTGAGCCAGCTCTTGACATTTTAGAAGATGTCATATTTTTAAATGATCTGGAGGATTCAGTGGCTTCAAACGTTGACGAGGCCTCTCTCCGCGAACTGTGCATTAAACACAGGATTCTGTACGAGGATGTGCGAGTCCCACCTCGTACCGATAGGGCTGATTTGCCTCCGGAGGTATACAATTCATGCAACAAGTTTATGTACTGGGCAGGTTGCGTTTCGTCTTTCAATCCATTCATTCAGTAAATGTTACATTATTTAAGCTTAGTGCCAGCTTGGTTGCATTTGAACAGCTATGCGTTTCTACAGTGCACGTATATGATATTCCTCGAATTCTTATATTATAAGCCAACTCCAGAGGACATCAGATTCATTTACAATCTCAAGCAGCAAAAGGGAAGCCTCTCGTACACTTTCCTCAAGTCAGTCACTAACTACTAGGTCGTAACTAGCGCTTGGAACAAACTGAGCACTTTTAAGAATGAATGGTTCTATGTGCGCTGCCCGCCTGGTTTTGTAGGACGGTGGCTGGAAGTATGTAAGTGTCACTTCAAACTCAACTTTAAGTGTGTTTATTCATGTCGTATCCTAAACTAATCAGTTTTTTTTTAATTGTAGGCAGCCATCCATGACCCAATGATAATAGATATTTAGAGGCAGTTTCAGTGCTCGAAAATAAACCGATGGCAGATAGGGACATCATATCTCTTTATATCGACGAGTGCCTTTTTATCTTCGGCTTACTAGAAGAGGTTCGCAGTACTGGGTTGCCAAGGAACACCGAGGGTGAGGTGGTAGAAAGAAGGGGTGTCGCTGAGCAGGGAGGTGACGAAGTTGATCCTGTCGTTCCCCTAGTTGAGGGAGCTCAGGATGTCATCGAAGAAGGCGAGGTGAAGGGCGGTGTTAATGAACCTGGCCATGACGATGTGAGCTCAAACCATGAGCCTGCGGTTGGATCCTCCCAAGACCCACAACTTCCCGTCTCAGAAAAGAGAAGAAGAAAGAGGCTCATTTATAAGCTTTGTAGAGGGCAGGTCTCCAAGAAATTCAAGTCAACCTCTGCTGCTACAGATCAATGTAGTTGTCTGCCTCTAGAAAATTTATTTGAGGACCTATCGGGCATTCCAATTCCAGATGATGTTGGAAATTATGATTTTTCCAATTTAAGCCCCAGGGGCTTCGAATCTCCCATTCGATTTGGTGCTAACATTCCTCCAACTAGTATGGGAGAGATCACTCTAACTAGCAAAGCTCCAATAACTGGTCCGTCGGGGAGACACTAGAACACTCATGATAGAGAAGGTCATAAAGGAAGAGAAGACCGAGACCGAAGCCACCAATCTAAGGACTCATCGTCTAGGCATAAGTCAAAATCTCAGTCTTCTCACCATAAGGGTGCTATTCAACACCTCACTATATATAGTAGTAGCAATTCACTGCTTCATGCTCCTACTTCGGCTACTGTGCCCGAGCAACATTCAGGTTCTTCCGATGTTCATCGATCTTTGAAATGCCAGTCTGGCGTAGTAGATCTTGATACTTCATCCCGCAAGCACAACAAACAGGCCCTCTCCGCCCCGACTACTCTTGATGTCACTGCTGCTGAGAAGATGGTCAAGCTCAAGGCTACATCTCCTAAGTTGTGTTTTGTTGAGTTCATGTTTGTTCCTCCTATGCATCTGATTCCTCCAAATGCCAGGGAAAAAGTGCGCTTATGTTAATGATGTCTACATCCAACACAGCACGATGCCTTATGTGGCTGAGAAGATTTCTGAGGTGTCTATGGAGAGGAAGCATGAGATCGACCACTTGACTCTTGAGGTGATCCATGATAAAGACACCATCAAGCATGTGGATGAGAAGGTCAAGCAGTTGGGTACAAAGCTGGCCGATGTTGAGAAAAGAGCTGGCGAATCCTCTAAAGCAATTGAGTGTTTGATGAAAGTGCACCAAGCTGAACTGGACACTACCATTCATCGTAGTGGCACTCTAGCCCTTGAAAAGGATGTCTTGCAGAAGGAGAAGGATTTGCTGAAAAA
Organism: Allium fistulosum; assembly: GCA_030737815.1. Taxonomy (NCBI): domain Eukaryota; kingdom Viridiplantae; phylum Streptophyta; class Magnoliopsida; order Asparagales; family Amaryllidaceae; genus Allium; species Allium fistulosum. The sequence continues at coordinate 1,170,133,042 of CM060902.1, read as the reverse complement.
AGACAATGATGCCTTGGCTCTTTGTATTAAACAACTTGAGAAGGAAAAGCGAGAAACACTTGAGGTTCAGTTGGAGTCACAATGATATTGCGAGGAGACCATCGACGCTCATGAAACAAAAATAGAGGCTTACATACAACTTATGCAGATAGAGGCCCTCAAGGAAGAGGCTAGGGAGGCTGGTTGGACAGAGATAAAGGACGAGTTCGATCCGTTGCTGATTTATTACAATGCATGCATCCTTATGAATCGCAACCTCCGCTTCCTTGGAGAGGGGTATCCCAAGTCGCATGTCGAAACTTGGGACCATATTGTAGATCTGAAGAAGAAGTCCCTCGATGGTGCTGAAGTGGATGAAGAGTAGCTCATGCAAGAAATCTTACACGATGAAGAGCCCGATGAACTCAGGGTTGCTCGGCTCAGTTTACTCAGTGATCTAGTGATCACCAAAAAGGGGAAAGATGGCGGTGAAGCTTCCGGATCTGTCCTCAGGACCTTCCTTCAAATCAAGCAGTTGATGTTTTAGATTTGCATGCCCTTGGAAAGGACACTGGAAGATCAACCAGGGATGCACAAGTCTTTTGGGTTGTCTCTGATCCTTGAAGGCGGCACTCCAGCTACAACGAAGGCCAATCTAGCGAAGGTATATCTCTCACTTCTTCGACGTTCGAGAAGGTTTACATCTCATGTCCGATAGTCATGGGCTTAGCAATTGATCTTTATGAAATTATAGGTCCATCTACATATGTCCATGCTCCCGATGATGATGTTATCCTAGGACTGCAGGCGCTAACCACGAGGTCCACTATGGCCATCATTGTATGGGTGGCTCCTACCGATCAACCCGCTAAGACTCCCAGTCGGGATGCTGAAGTCATAGGGGCTCTAAATCAAGAAAAGGCCGATGACCAATAGAGGCAGGATGAAACAGAGGACGTCACAGTGACTCATTCCTTTGAACACAGTGGTAAACTTAGCATGAAGGAGCGTATTGAAAACGAGGAGCTGGATTTGCAAGTCAAGAAGGAGAGTGCTAAAGTGGATATTACTCCGCTCTAAGTTATACTGCCGAGTGGTGTCACTCCTGAGAAGGTTGACCCTTCTATATCCCAAAGTGAGACTGCTTCTACTCCTGTCTCTGAAAGCATTTCTCCTAAGTGTGGCAAGGGCAAAAGAGGGTCGAAGAGGAGAGGACGCGGCGGTAGCTCTGGAGAGTCCATCCTGAAGAACACCCCCAAAGAAGCCTAAAAAAGATGAGAAATAGCCATCAAATCGGCTTGGGTAGTGCGTAGCTAGATAGCCAATTTCTTTTTGTTGGCCGCAATTGTGCGGGTATGGCCCTCGCTTTTGGCTTTTAGTTTTTGAAATAAACTTGTACTTAGTTTCCAAGTTTCAGTATGTGAGTAAAAACTCTTTCGTTTCTATTCAGCTTTTTTATGAAACTTGTTTAAGTGTTTGAGCTATTACATTTTCCATTAAATGTACTTGTAATTCATCGCTCTTCGTTCAAGTTGCAATGTCTTTCGGTCGCCCATTGCTTCGGGTGTAAATCCGAAAAATCCATCTCAAGGCCTCCTTTCGGTCGTGGCCTTAAGTCGTATCAAACACTGGTTACGAGCCATAGTGTTATCCTATCATGTTCAATAGTTAAGTGATTATACTCTTGCCCCCAGTCTTGGGTTGGTGGAGTTAGTTCGTGGACGGTCGGGTCCCATCCATGTTGAGTTTATACTCCTTCTGTTGGGTTCAGGCCAGAGTTGGAGAATGAACAGTCAAATCGCACTCATTCATTTTATTTATATTCTTACCCGCATTCTGGGGATCATAGGTAGTCGATGGGCGGTTAATCACACCCATTTGATGTTCATAATCTAGCCCACACTCCGGGGACTGAAGTTGTTTTGAGAAACAGTTAAATCACATTTCCTTTTATTAATTCCCTTGCCCCAAAGTGTGGGGAAAAAGTCGAAGAGTGGTCGGTCATATCATAACCACTTTTACTTTACATTCTTCCCGTCGAATCAGGAGACAGAGTTAGTTAACGGATGCTCGAGTCATACCCGTTCTCTGTTTTATACTCGGTTAGTCGAATTGCATGCGAGAGTTATGAGTCACGTTCATTTTTTTAATTCAATTATGGATCCGAGTACTTGGATGGCACCAAACTCCGGGTACTTGTTAGTTTATATTAGGCATATGTAGATATAAGTTGGTCACATATCACAACTATTATATTATGCACAAACAATTCATAGATATGGAGCAAACTTCGGATTTTATCGTAGACTGAAAAGGAAGTGACAGAGCCTATCTTATTACATGGCTTTGAATTCAAATACAAAGGCAAATTCAAAATGAAATACAACTGAATGAAACAAAACTAAATGAAATAGCATCGTAAATGATCGCTATTCCGTGCTCGACAGTTGTTAGCTTGAAAGTTTCATCTCCAAGCTTTTGATTGATGGCACACAGTCCGTCCCATCTCGGACCTATGTTTGCGGGGCTAAGAAAGATCGGTTTCAGGACAAGATTGCCAATTTCAAAGGTCCTAGGTCGGACTTTAACAATGTAGTATCGGACAACTTAGTGTATTGTGCAGCTGCCCTCAAATCAGCTTCTTCGCGCTTCTCATCAACCATGTCTAGAGATTCCAAAAGGAGATCTCTATTGGTTCGGGGATCATAGTAAGTCACTCGATGAGAAGGGACTTCAAGTTCTATAGGAATCACAGCTTCAGAGTTGTAAGCAAAGGTTAATGTAGTGTGGCCAGCCGCAGACTTATGGATGGTTCTGTATACCCATAATGCTGACGAGATTTCATCAACCCACTTGCCTCTAGCCTTTTCCAAACGCTTCTTTATAATGGACTTTATGATTTTATTAACAGTTTCGACCTGTGCATTAGCTTGAGGGTGAGCAATTGCCACAAATCTTTTCTTAATATGATGCCGGCGACAGAAGTCTTTAAATTCAACACTGTCGAATTGGGTCCCGTTGTCAGTTACAATAGCTTGGGGGAGACCAAAATGACAGATGATGTTTCGAACCATAAAGTTGATTACTTCTTTATTGTGATCATGGCCAAAGGTTCAGTTTTAGCCTATTTAGTGAAGTAAACAACTACTACGATGGCGTACTTCGCACCACCTTTGGAAATAGGCATGGAGCTGATGATGTCAATACTCCAAGTAGAAAATGGCCATGGACTGATCATTTGAGTGATTTCTATCGATGGGGCTCTTAGAATCTTTGCCAACATCTGGCACTTGTCACATTGTCTAGCATAATCAGTTGTGTCTCGATTGACAGTTGGTCAGAAATAACCATAGCGGAGTATCTTATTCTCTAGGGTTTGCCTCCGGTGTGATCACCACATTCTCCTTCATGGGCTTCTCTTAATACTTGCTTGATTTCATCATTGGCAATACATCGAAGCATGGTGACAGAGAAACCCTTCCTGTATATGACTCCTTGAAGGATGTATCGTGAAGCTTTATGAAGGATATGTCATTTTTCATTCCTCTGCTCGGGAAGGATTCCCCTTTGCAAATACTTTCATTAGAGTCATCCATGACTCCTTCTCGAGCTCCGTCTCTAAGACCCAATTAATCTCCATCTAGTCAATACTCGGAGCGTTAAGTACTTCAATTGGGACTAAGCACATTTGTTGTGCTTCCCCGGAACTGGCCAGCTTGGCCAATGAGTCAGCTTTCTAATTCTGTTCTCTAAGGATGTGTGTAATGGTGTAGTGCTCGAAATCGGTTAGCAGCTCTTAGACCTAGTTGAGGTAAGGAGCAAGTCGCGCTCCTTTGGCCTGATATTCTCCCTTGACTTGGTTTACTACAAACTGGGAATCACCAAAAATTTGCAATGCCTTTACTCTCAGCTATCTATCAAGCTTAAGCCCAACGATCAAGGCTTCATACTCAGCTTCCTTATTTGTTGTAGGGAAGTTAAGTTTCAGGGCATAGCAGATCGAGCATTCCTCAGGAGTTACCATTATGACCCCAGTGCTGAAACACCAATCGTTGGATGCTCCATCTGTGTACATCTTCCATCAGATGGTAGGTTCTCCACTGCTCTCCCAAGAGCTGTCCTATGTAGTGAATTTAGCTATGAAATTTGCCAGTGCTTGTCCCTAGATGGCCCTCCGAGGGAGATAAGTGATATCAAACTGGCTTAATTCGATGTTCCATTTAAGTAACCTTCCAGACGTCTCAGGTCACTATAGGACCTGTCATAACGGTTGGTCGGTGAAGACATTGATAGGATGAGCCTAGAAATAAGGGCGGAGCTTTCTTGACTCAATCAACAGGCAGTACGCAAGCTTCTCCAGTTTCGGGTAGTTCCTTTCAACACCTATCAATCGCTTGCTAACACAATACACTAGCCTCTGGATCCGATTCTCTTCGCATAGTAGTGCAGCACTTATGGCATGTACTGATACTGCCAAATAAATATACAAGTCTTCGTGATCTAGTGGCTTGGACAAGATGGGGGGTCCCTCTAAGTGATGTATCAAAGCATGAAATGGATCAATACAATCCTATGTCCATTCAAAGTTCCTCTTCCCTCTCCTGATCAAGTCGAAGAAAGGGATGCACTTCTTAGTGGCCTCGGAGGTGAATCGACTCAGGGCGGTGACCTTTTCATTTAGGCTCTACACCTAGTTAATTGTCTTTAGTACTTGAATATCTCTAATCACTTGAATCTTCTCGGGATTGGCTTTAATTCCATGAGAGTTGATGATGAAACCCAAGAATTTCCCTAATGCAATGCCGAAAGAGTATTTCAAGGGGTTAAGTTTCATTCCATATTTCCAGAGAACACTGAACATCTCCGCCAAGTCATCGATGTGGTCATTTGATTGTCATGACTTCACGAGCATATCATCCACATTGATCGTTCGATTTGGTCTTCGAACATCCGGTTGACTAGTCTTTGATAAGTAGATCCAACGTTCTTTAGTCCAAATGGCATCACAACATAGCAGTATAATCTCAGGTCGGTAATGAAGCTAGTGTGTTCCTGCTCTCTGACGTGCATCGAGATCTGATTATATCCGGAGTACGCATCCATGAATGGAAGCAGTTTATGTCCAGAAGTTGAGTCTACCAGCTGGTCGATCCTTGGAAGTGGAAAGTTGTCTTCCGGGCATGCCTTATCCAGGTCCGAGTAGTCGACGCATGTTCACCACATTCCGTTAGCTTTTCTCATGAGAACTGGATTAGATACCCATTTCGAGTAGAGGGTGTCAGGGATAAACCCATTTTTCTAGTTTATCCACCTCCTCTTTAAGTGCAATGGATCTCTCTGAATCCACACCGCATCTTTTTGGTTTCACCGGGACATACCTTGGACGATATTCAATGCATGGCTCGCGATGGTCGATGAGATCCCACATATGTCAAAATGGGTTCAAGCGAACACATCAAGATTCACTCAGAGAAAACAAGCTAACTCCTTCATCATCGTTGCACTAAGCTTGATCCAATCTTCAAGACCCATAATGGGTCGTCGTGGCTGACCGTGATGTCGATCGTTAGCTCAGCGAGTGCAGCCTTGGTTTCTTTGGGATCCTCTTCTTCATCACTCAGATCATATCTTTATAGAACCGACTGTGGTGCTCGAGCCATGGCTCGGACGCTGATTGCTAAGTTTCATTAGTTTTGATGCAGAGAGGTTTCTCCACATCCTTTCCTTTCTCCTTTCGTTGAGCGTCTCTCAACTCAGCCATATAACAGGTACATCCAATCGCTTGATCTCCATTGATAATTCCCATGTCATTCTCTGTCGGGAATTTGAGTGTCAGACACCAAAGGGCGATAGCTGCCCTGAATTCAACAAGGATCGGTCGGCCTAAAAAAGCATTGTATCGAGAGTTCATATCCATTACAACAAATGGCAGCACCCACACTCTTCTTTGGTTGTCGTCTCTTAACTCCACCAGTAGCTCGACATAGCCTGCCGCTTCAGTTGCAATATCATTGAGGCCATGAATACGGGTTTTGCATGGTTTCAGATCTTTGGCTTCCAGTAACATTTTGTTGTATGCCTTCTTCAAAATGATATTCGCAGAACTTCCATAATCAATCAGAATCTTTCTCACCAAGGCAGGGCCGATCATGGCCAAGATCACCATTGGATCGATCGTAGTGGCATCCACCTTATCCGCATTTCTTCTTCGAAATATGATATCATCTTTCATAGTTTGCTGCGGCTTTGCTGGAGCACTGTCCTCTGTGTTTGAGTGACATTCAATGTCAACATATCCAATAGTGTTCACGTAACATTCCATTTCATTCCAGCTTTTGTCGACCGGATGTGGTCCTCCAACAATAGTATTAATAACTAATATCCCTCCTATCTGCCGAGGTTCGTCGGCACTGGGCGGAGATTATCCTCGATTGGGGTCGGATGTCCCTTGCCTGCCAATCTGCGGGGCTTTAACAAATTGCTGCAACTTTCTTTCTTGAATAAACTTCTCAATAACATCACGGAGGTGGTGACACTCATCCGTGGTATGTCCATAACTTTCATGAAATCTATAACACTTTCTGGATTGTCTCTGCGTCTCTGTTAGTTCCTTCGAAGGTGGTTTCCTATATTGCATACTGTTACAAGTCGATAGATAAACATTCTCTAGCAACATATTCAATGGCGTGTATGTATTAAACGATGGCATCCTAGGCTTCACTCTCCCGGAATACCGTCTTCGGTCGTGATTTTTATCACCGCCTTTATTCTGCTTATTCAATTTGTTCTAAATATTGATTTGAACTTTCGCAGAACTATCACCAGACTACTTTGCTGCCACATTAATTTATACTCCCTCGGCACTAGGGGCTGCAACTTCTCTCTTCCTGGTTCGCTTTGCCTCCTCCTTCCTCCGAAATTGAGCCGTCTTTGCAAAGAAACGGTCCAATATAGGAGGCTTTCCCGCTAACCAATCACCAAACTAGAAATAGGGGTTGACTTCCCTAGTCAGTGCCATGAGGATTGCATCATCATTCGGATTACTGACTTCTGTAACAGCTGTATTAAACCTTTCCAAAAAATCTTTCAGTGACACCCTCGGTGTCTGGACCAAGTTGGAGAGTGACATTACATCCTTGAGGTGAGTCTTGTGCATGTCAAACTGCTCCAGGAACTTCTTTGCTAACTCATCAAATGAAGATATTGAGCGCGATGGTAACTTGGTGAACCACATGGTCACAACATCTTCCAGAAAAATGGGAAAACACCTGCACTTGACTGCGTCAGTGGCTCGGGCGGAGTCTATGTGCCATTCTTACTTCAAGAGATGCTGTCTGGGGTCAGGTTTTCCTGCATAGGCAGGAATTGTAGGCATATGGAACCTCCACGTATATTCTGCATGTAGAATGTTGTCGGTGAATAGAGTATGACTTCTGGAGAGTCCCTAATCATCGATGGTCAAGCCTTGACTTTCTTTCACTAGCCGTCTCACTATAGCTGTTAAGTCTGATGTTTGGAGAGTTGGTCCCAGGCGGTAGTCGTGTTCCACCTCACATGAGCGACCTGATCCAGACCTTCGGGCAGCGCCATGTTCCCATGGCTCCCTTGCTCTTGATCCATTTCCTGAGCAACATTTCTATCATCATCTCTCAACTGCGGTTCAACTACATTCGCCTGAGCTCCAACAAGCTGGCCGATCGTGGCTCCACCTGCATACTGAATGCCCCTATGATTCGAGGGTTTAGTGCTAATCCCGTGGGGGGTTTGGTACCGATCGGTGCCGATCAGCCATAGCCGATAATCTGATTCTGTCCTGATGTTCCAGCTGCATATGCATCCGTTTTGCAACGTTTGTTTTTGTTATAGTCGTCATATGAGAAGGAGTTCTCCGAACCTGAGTATGGAGTAGGCTCCCTCCTTGTCTTTCCACGCTGAACTTTCAACTGGTTCATTAGGTTGATGTTAGCCTGAATTTACTGGTTGAGCTGCTGATGGTTATTCATCAGTTCCTTCATTAGGACTTCAAAGTCTGCTTTGGTGATGTAGTCAGCTGGATTTTAGGGGTTGGCAGCAGCCGGTTGTATGCTTTGATTGCATACTGGCATCGTCATTGCCTTTAATAGGAGCATGGGAGTAGTAGATTTTCCCTTGGTCATGGCTAATAGCTTCCTTCCAGATCTTCTTTAAATCTGAGTTGAAACGGAAGCTTTGTCGGCAGAAATTTGGATCTTATCTCACGGATATGGGAATCCATAAGTTGATGATGAGATACAATCAAGCTGAGAACTAATTTCTCAATGAAAGTCCCAAAATGTTTGCAGTAAAAGTTGGCACAAACACCTAATAGGATGGATATAGAGAAATAAATGAAGAAACCTAAATCAAACCAGAGGAAACAAGCAGAAAACAAGTAAAAAAACAATGATAAACAGATTTATAGTGGTTCGGCATTGAATGCCTACATCTACTTTGATGAAACAGCTTTATTGATCACTTGAATTTCTGAGTACAAAAGGGATCGTATCGGAATCCGTAAATGTAATGGAGTATAAGCAAAATAACAACGAAAAGGTCTCCAAAATGAACAATAAACTCTGTATTTATAGGGGTAGACGAACGAATATCTTTCTAAAAATTCGCCAGCAGATTCTCCAGATGTAAACTAGGTCACCCAGAAAATTTCGAGGCCCAACTCCCAATACATAGCGATTAGCCCAGATCGGCCTTCCTTGCCACGTGGCACCATGCGATCTGTCGTGTGGGTCCTCCTCCATACTCACTTCATGTTTCCAAAGTTGTCTTCATGTTTTTAGAGATATCGATTGATTCCCGTTGAGTTGAACTGTTGGTTGATGTTGTTCATTACTATAGTGATACGATCTGATTCCCTACCTAGGGGAAGGGATAGGTACCGATCCCCTGCCTAGGGGAGGCACTAATCCATACTTAGAATGTTCCGTAGAGTTTATCTCCAAGTTTCGCTTGATCGTTACTTATATTGTTGTCTATGCTTGGTCTTCAACCATATCTTCTATGGGATTCGCCATAACATTGTCATTACCCACCTCCTCCTCTGATACTACAAGATTAGGTAGAACAAGTTCTCCAGGGCGATCCCACACAAAATAATCCAGCATGAAACCGTTTTGACAAAAATGGACTTTAACCATATCCGGTTTCAAATGCTTCAAATGTTTGCAGTTACTACACTATTATAAAAATGTTCCTTTATTGAGCCTCTTATTCTCTTTTACATCCAGCTCCTCCGATCAACAAAATAATTGACCACTTTTTCCTATTTTAAATAATATGATAGAAATTCAAAAAATTGTTAATCATTTTATGGATTGACATTTAATTTTTCAATTCATTTATACGTTTTAATATTTTATTAATTATATAATATGTTATCATTATACACTAATTTGTTTATATTTTAATGTTTCATTAAATATATAATATATTATTCTTTTAACTTATTTTATAGAATCTTATATATTTTCAATTTTAACAAGTTATAAATATAATATTATATTTTCACATTATTATTTTCTACTTTGATCATCGATCATCCTACTTACTGTTTATACCAAAATTGGGCACAACACTCTTCGAATGTGATTGAAGAGATCAAAGTGAAGAAGTTAGGTGTAAAAAGAGGTTAATCTAACAATCACACCAATATAAGCATGCAGAAATAGAAGAAGACAAGAAAGTATAGTGGTTCGGCATAGCAGCCTACATCCACTTTGAATGTTTTGTTGTTTATTGGTTATAACTCGCTGGTTACAAAAGATTTACAACAGTACAATCGAAGTACAATAGCAATTTTGGCAGAGTATCGGCGTAAAGAGGGAAAAGGTCCCTTTTCTATAGGTCCAGGGTCACTATTTATAGGCGTTGGCAGCAAATATCTCGCCCAGATCTCGGAGGACTTCTTCTCTTACGTGGGTTGGCCCACGGGATCGAGTTCAGGTGATTTCGACTCGATATCAGAGCGATACGAATGGAATTCGTATCGATCAAGAATTGATCTTTTTTGGCTGAAATTGATCTGGTACATTCTTGACATTGTAGGCAAGCTCTTATGAAAATTTGGTGGCATTTGGACTTGTAGATCTCGAGTTATGATCGATGCAAGTTTGGATTTGTATGACATTGTCGTCTTCGTATCGATACTATTTCATATCGGTCATGCGTGGCTCTATTCGTATCGATGCTTGCATGCTACTTTGTATCGATGGTTGGAGGCCGCCTTTGTTTCGATGCTTCATGTTGCTTTCTTCGTATCGATCGGTGGTTGTTGCTCTTCGTATTGATGGTGGGAGATCGATATGAGATGGATGGAGGGAGACCGATATTAAATGGACATTTGTTGATGGATACGAAGTGTTGTTAACATAATGGATACGAAGTAGCTTCATTTTGATGGATACGAAGGAAGTTAGTGGGTGATGGATACGAACTGAATCTCTCTTGGGAAATGGATATGAAATTGGATGGATACGAATAGAGTTGGTTTTCTCAACCTTGATCGATCAATATCTCGAGCATACAAATTCCAATTGACTTGAAATTTGGAACGTTGGCTTTCATAGCTTTGCTTGTCGTGTCATATCAATTATAACTCAATCCAGACTCGGGAAAAATTTACCAGTATCCATAGTGAACCTATGTATAATCGATTTCCAGGACGAACTGTCTTTGGTTTCTAGTCAAGTTTTTGGTGTCACGGCCTTGCCAAAAGGCGGGATTACATTTGCCCCCCAAAGTACATCTTGTGTGAACATGACGTGCTTTGAAAAGCTGCTTCCTTTATTCTGAAAAAGTTCTATCCGATTCGCTAAGTAGTTGTTATCTTTTCGTCAAAAGATGTAACCTTTGATTGAAACGACAGTGATGTAGATGTCGAACTGTTGATTGTCATTGATCATGCAGTGTTTTGTTGTAATTGAGTGTTGAGCGCTAGCGATTTGTTGTTCATCATTCTGATCGTCACCAGCTAAGCATTCAATTCCCATTAACTTCAAAAATTAAATGTTAGTTTGGCATACATGCACATATGTTAACATGACTCCCGTTCATGTTTGCACATTTGCGGGTCGTTATCAAGTTCTTTTGATGGAGTTTCATATCCATCCTCTCCTGGATCGATGTGAAATTCGAGTTCCAACAACGGTCGATGGTTGTTTTTGATCCATTTCTTTGTATCGATCCTCTCCTGGATCGATCAGGGATGCATTAAGATAGACTTCGTATCGATGGTTATCGATACGAGACGGGCTTACATAAGGTGTGCTTCGTATCAATAGATACAAAATTTATAAGTGGTAATTCATGGGATAGCTTCGCGTAGGATATGCCATTTCTCATTCCTCTGTTCAAGAGGGATGCCTTGTTGTAGATAATCTTTGATAGGAGTCATTCGTGACTCCTTTTCTGGCTCCGTCTCTAAGATCTAATCGATCTTCAACCATCAATGCTTGAAATAATAAGTATTTCAACTGGGACAAAGTCTATTTGTCGCGCATCCCAGAACTGGTTAACTTGGCCAATGACTCGGCTTTTTCATTTTTTTCTCTGAGGATGTGTGTAATCTAGTAGCTCTTGGACCCAGTTGAGATAAGGAGCAAGATGTTGCCCCTTAGTTAGATAATCTTCCCTGACTTGGCATGCTACTAACCAGAAATCACATAAGACATGTAAAGTTTCCACTCCTAGTTTTCTTGCAATTTTGAGGGTGGTGACTAAGGCTTCATACTTAGCTTTGTTATATGTTGCAGTCAATTTGAGTTTCAGGGTGTAGCAGATCGATCGTTCCTTCGGAGTCATTAACGCAACTTCGACATTAGAAAGTCGATTATCAGAAGTTCCATTTATGTATGTTCTCCATCGATTGGACGGTTCTCCACTGTTCTTTGGATAATCGTCTGATGTAGTGAATTCAGATATGAAGTATGCTAATGTTTGACCATGGATAGATCTCTGAGGGAGATAAGTGATATCAAATTGGCTTAGCTCGATACTCCATTTGAGTAACTTTTTAGACATCTAAGGTTGCTATTGGACCTATCGTAACGGCTGGTTGATATAGACATTAACGGGGTGAGCTTGTCAATAGCTAGCCTTCATTATATGCTAATCTTTGGATTCGTTTCTCTTCACATAGCATTGCGACGCTTATGGCGTGTGTTGACACGACCCAATTGAGGTATAGATCTTCGCAATCCAACAGCTTGGGTAAAATGGAAGGTCTCTCTGAGCGATCTATCAGAGCTGGAATTGCATCGACATAGTTGTTAGTCCACTCAAAAGTTCTCTTCCCTCTCTTGGTCAGGTTGAAGAAGATAATACACTTGTAGATGGTCCTAGAATTGAATCAACTTAGGACGATAATCTTCTGACTTAGGTTATGTACCTACTTGGTTGTCCTCAGTACATGGGTGTCTCTAATTGTCGGAATTTTCTAGAAATTTGCCTCGATTCCACGAGAATTGATGATGAAAACAAAGAATCTTTCTGATGTAATGCTAAAAGAGCATTTCAAAGGATCGAGTTTCATCCTGCATTTTTGGAGAGCACTGAATATCTCTGCCAAATCATCGATGTGGTCATTTGATAGTCATGATATCACGAGCATGTTAACCACATATGCTTTCATTGATCAGCTGATATGATTTTTGAATGATCTGTTAATCGTCCTTTGGTAAGTAGCACCAGTGTTCTTAAGTTTGAATCCGGGGATTGCAACATAGCACTATAGGCCTAGGTCAATAACGAAACTATTGTATTTGTGGTCTGGGACATGCTTCAGTATCTGATTGAGTTTGCGGCATTGGATGTGAGTAATTCATGTCTGATGGTCGAGCCCATCAGTTGGTTGATCCTTAGAAGTGGAAAGTTGTGCTTTGTCATGCCCCATGAAAATCTGAGTAATTGACATATGTCCGCCACTCTCTGTTCATTTTTCTTATAAGTAAAGGATTGGATACTCATTTTGGGTAGAGGAACCCATCGGTTTTGAGTAGATTCGCCTCCTTTTCAAGTGCAACAGATCTCTCCGGATCCATGTCGCATTGCTTTTATTCACCGAGACAAGCCTCGGATTGACATTTAATGCATGGTTCTCAATAGCTGGTGAGAATCCATATGTATATATGAGGTTGAGTCCATGCGAACACATCAAGATTCACCTAGAGCAAAGCAGTTAACTCTTTCATCATCATTGTGCTGAGTTGTGATCTGATCTTCAAAACTCATGATGGGTTGTAGGCACTTCATGTGCTTATTTGCAATGGTAAATGATCAGGCTTGTAGGGACGTTAAATCAAAGGCTTAGTAGAGTTTAGCCTTGTATCACGTGCTGCAGCATAGTTGGCTCCAGCTATGAGTTTGAATCTACTTGTGTTTTCGAGTAATGTGCTTTCCATTCAATGTACTCGCAATCCATTGCTCATCGGAAGGGTCAGAATGATGATCAGTTGCCCATAAGTCCGAGTGTCGATCTGATGATTCTATCTCTATGCATCCTCTCGGTCGTAACTTCAAGTTGTTATAAATACTAGGCACGAGCTATAGGATTGAGTAGTCGTATCCATCTCTTGGATAATCACACTCGTGCCCCCGGTCTTGGGTTGATGGACGTATTGTGCAAATGATCGAGCCTAGCTTCTGCTGTGTTTATGCTGTAGTCCAAGCTGTAAGAGCCAGAGTTGTTTGCTGAAAGATCAAATCACATTCATCTTATTTCTCGCACGTGTTCCCAGTCTGGGGAGTATCTCGATAAGTGGCAAGGTAGATCATGTCCGTTTCAATTTTGTATTTTATCCTGTTGAACCGTAGGATCGAGTTAACTAATGGAAGGCTGAGTCGTGCCTATCATGCATTATGTTATAGTTCTTTCCTCTAGGCGGAATACATTGTTGCTTTGCCGACATTCGGACATGAGCTCGGTTATGGATGGTCAATGACATTCACTTTGCTGCTTATGTCGCCATACTCTGGGCAAAAACTGAAAATTGAATCATCCAGTCAGATCCAATGCGGGATTGATGCTTCCCTTGTCGAATCCAGGGTAAGAATCGGTGCGCGGACATTTAGTTTTCACTTGTTGTGAATTGCTCGTTTAGTCGGATCGTGGCAAGAGTCAAAGAATGAATGGTCGCATTGCATTCTTTTGGAGTTGGGCGATCAACCACGTCCATTTCGATTTACGTTCTCCCGTTAGATCTAGGGATAAAGTCAGCCCAAATGCAGTCATGTCATGCTCATCTGGTCTCATGCTATTCCTGATGGATTGAAGGAAGGCGACGGAGAACGAATGGTCATGTCACACTCATTCGTGGTTTATTCTTTTATCCATGCTCTGTTGGTCAAAGGTATTCGATGGACGTTCGGGTCACATCGATTTGTAGTCGAAGAGGACCGATATTGACCGTCGATTCAATGGCACGATGTAGAATTCTCGGACCTCATTTCCTGTCGATCCAATGGTATGATATGAAAGGTGCAGATCGATATTGCCTGTCGATCCGGCGGTACGATATAATTGGTTGCCCGTAACTTCGGGCATCATTCTGATTGGTTAGCATTAAGGCCTCCTTGTAGTCATTGCCTTAAGTTGTAAAGGACGCTAAGCTGGAGATGTAGCGAGTCACCTTTCTCTTCTTTCAGTGATTTGTGCCTCTACCCCCAGCCTTGGGTTAGTAGAGTGAGTTTGTGGACGGTTTAATTGCATCTGTAGTGAGTTTATACTCCTCCTGTCGAGTTTAGGTCAGAGTTGGCGAATGAATGGTCGAATCACATTCATTTGTCTGTCTATGCTCGTAGTCGCACTCTGGGGATCAAAGTCAGCTGAAGGGCCATTCATCACACCTATTTGATGTTTATACCCCTGTCCACACTCTGGGGACTAAGATTTTTTTGTAGAAAATGGTCGGACCGCATTTTCCTTAGTCAATTCCTTTGCCCCCAGTCAAGGGAAAAAGTCGAAGTGTGGTCGGTCAAATTACAACAACTTTAATTTGATGCTTCTCCCACTGAACTGTAGAAAGGAATTGATTGGCAGATGGTTGGGTCACATCCGTCCATGTTGCACGCATAACCCATCAGATCATAGGTAAGAGTTAGCGGATGAACAATCATGTCACGTTCATTTGCAGTAGGATGGGTAGTCACATCCATTTAGAATAGGACGTTCAGCTAGGTCCTTTTTGCGAATCTGCGTCTCCCTGTCGAATCAAGGAAGAAATTTTGTCTTGTAGGGTTGGAGTGCATCCCTATAAAATTATGTTATGGGTCCCGTGCCGGGGACAAGAGTTGATGCATGGACGATCGTGTCGTGCCCGCTTAGTGCTAGATGGTCAGATCACATCCGATTTTTTGTGATAAGTATGCCCCGATGTCAGGGGAAGAGATGGAAAGTAGACAGTCGAACCACATCCGCTTTTTGTTCTACAGAACTTGCTGAGGAATCAGAGTTGATAGATAGACAGTCAAATCGCATCCCTTCTAGTATTTATATTCCAATCCATGCTTTGAGGACTGGAGTTGGTTGATGTTTATACTCCAGTTCGCACTCTATGAATCTTGAGTTAGGTTATGGGTGGTCAGTCACACCCATTTGGTATTTTAGGATTATGTCCGCACTCCGGGGACTTAAGTTGTTTTACGGGTGGTCGGTCACACCCGTTTTGATGTTTATACTTCAGTTCGCACTCCGAGAATCTGGAGTTAGTTGATGGGTGGTCAGTCACACCCATTTGGTATTTTAGGATTATGTCTGCACTCCGTGGACTTAAGTTGTTTTACGGGTGGTCGGTCACACTCATTTTGATGTTTATACTCCAGTTTGCACTCTGGGAATCTGGAGTTAGTTGATGGATGGTCAGTCACACCCATTTGGTATTTTAGGATTATGTCCGCACTCCGGGGACTTAAGTTGTTTTACGGGTGGTCGGTCACACCCGTTTTAATGTTTATACTCCAGTTCGCACTCTGGGAATCTAGAGTTGGTTGATCGGTGGTCAGTCACACCCATTTGGCGTTTACACTCCAGCCCGCGCTCTCGGGACCAGAGTTAGTTGATGGGCGGTCAGTCACACCCATTTATATTTATGTTTATACTCCAGTTCGCACTCCGGGAATCTGGAGTTGGCCGACAGATGGTCAGTCACATCTGTTTAGGCTTTAGGATTTCGTTCACGCTCTGGGAACAAGAAGGTCATTAGGTACGTGGATGGTCGTATCACATCCACCCTGAGTAGGCAAGCTAAGTCGTTAGATGGACGGATCCGCCCTCCTCGAGCTTGTAAATATGAAGGGCGAGGTCGTTAGATGGACAGATCCATCCTCCTCGGGTATAGGTTGAACATGGGCGAAGTCGTTAGGTGGACAGATCCACCCTCCTCGAGCCCATGTCCATAAGTTTATGCTCCAGCTCGCACTCTGGGAGCCGGAGTTAGTTAGAGGATTGTCGTTTATCAATCCCTTTTGGCTGCAGTGTGATGGCTTGTCCCTGAGCTCAGGGATTCACTTAGCGAGTGATCGGTGGGATCCCGATTACTTTCCACTTATCTGCCCTCAACGAAGGATGAGATTTAGTTTATGGACGGTTGGATCGCATCCATGTTCATTTGGATTCCCTTCTGCCAAGCCTAAGGAGTAAGATTAGTGTTCTGGCAAGCTTTGAGCTCGAGCAGAGGAGAGGATGGTCGAACTACATCCACTTTGAGTTGTGTATTTTCCCTTAAGTCAGGTGCAAGAATTGGAGAGCAGACGGTCGAGTCACGTCCACTTTATACTTTGTGTTCTTCTGATCGAGCTGAGGAAGAGATTTGAAATGATGGCTTATGATGGTTAGCCAGTAGAAAGTCAGTCGTTGATGACTTTAAATTGAGGGTTGGCCCTTAATAAAGTCGGTTTAAGGCATGATTGTTTTGCCAAATCACAGACGCAAACCGGAGAGTGAATGGTCAAATCATATCCACTTTAAACATGTGTTCTCAAATAACCTCAAGTGTCTAATGTAGGATTGGATGCATGGACGGTCACGTCACATCCACCCTTGGTGTGATTTCGATTTTACTGGGCATCGGAAGAAGCATAAGTATTTTGGCGAGCTTCAAGTACGAGATGGAGAGTGCATTGTTGGGACATATAACTCCAAGTCTTTCTCAGATCTCCTAATTAAATTGCATAGGCGGATGAGTGGATGGTCGGTTGCATCCACTTTGTACTGGAGTCCTGACCTTGTCGGTCTCTTTCGCTTTGATGCCCTGCCCCCTGTCAGGGGCATATAGTAGCCGATCAGTGGTTGAATCATGCTCATCGTAATGATACCTCAATGACTTGATCATAGTCCACGGAGTTTGTTTGGCACCCAACCTTGAGTACTCGGTTACCTGCACCATTTGCAAGTAGTTTAATTCAAGTCGGTCATATTTCGCAACATAAATGAAATTGAAATAATTCAAAAGAGATCGGATTAAATCTCATTGATAAGTGAAGCAGCGTATCCTCGCTATTGCACTTCAATCCAGCCCTTCCCAATATGAAGTCTAATGCAAGTGGTTCAATTTGATCAAAGTTCTTGATCGATAGGGGTTGGGGGTTCCCTGCCCTTCGTTTTATGGCGCTTGCACATATTGTCGGAGCTATCCTTTCCGGAGCAGCCTTATGGCGCTGGCATCCACGGTAGCCATCTAAAGAAGAGGAGTTTTCCAATCTAGAGTATGGAGTAGGTTCCCTCCTTATCTCGCCATGTTGATCCTTCATCTGGTTCATCAACTCAATATTGGCCTGGACATGTTGGTGTAGTTGTTGGCGACTATCCACCAGTTCTCTTATCAAAGTCTGGAAATAAGCTCTTGCAGCAACTAGCTGTGGATTTTGATCAATTTGTTGGCCAGCAGCTTCTTTATTCCCTTCAGCAATATGAGAAGTAGAACTGGTATGTCTAACCACGATTGACAGTCTTCTTTAAGGAATAGGGGAAGACATCTGCATTTGATGGCATTCATCACTCTTAGCGAAATCCATGCGCCATTCCCACTTCACGAGGCAGTGTCGGGGGTTGTATTTCCATAGTCCACTGACATAGTCAGCATGTTGAACTTTCACTGGAAATTTTGCATGCAGGATGGTTTCAATGAATGGGTCTCAACTGGGAACGATACTCCAATCATCGTTGTCGGGTCCATTTTGTGGCTACGGGGTCTTGTAATATCGGTGAATGATGTATGCGTGATCGTCCAACGTTCGAGTGGTTGGTAATGCCGATTCGATGGCGAGTTGGTTAAGATGGGCTCATAGATTGGTGATTATTTCTAATTTTCACCTAGGTAGGAGGCCCAGATAAGGTAGTAAGGAAGTCCTCTTAAGGTTGTATGCATGCTTCTAGTCATATGGACATGGTATGATTAAGATGCGGGCATTTGAAGATGGTTCAGTGGTGACCAGCTATGCTTTGAGTTGGCAGAGTAGACAGTGTAGGGCAGTCGTCATATTAGCCATCGTACCATAGTTGTCAATTCAGGAGTTTAAAAACTGGTCAATTGGGGGATGTTGCAGTCCACCTTAGAAGCATGATATATTAACCAACTCTAGTTCTTGGCATATTAGCTAGGTTCTCCAGCCTCTGGGAGCACCGGTTGAGTAGTATTCCTTTACCCATTCCTTGATTGCAATTCAGCATTTGTTGCTGTAATCCCCTATGTTCCGTTCAGTCATGGAACGAACTAGAGCGTGGATGGAATGTTCCTTCATTAAGTTGAGCTTTGAATTCACTATGCGGGTGCTCTGCGCTGCCTCTTTTTCGGAAATTTGGGTCGTACCCGATTTTTTTTTGAAATTTCGTAGCGTTCTCGGTAATGTTTGAACGATACAAATGTTGGTGAAATTGAACGATCCAAAAAGTGGACACTTGGATCGATACGAAAGGCACACAAATGGATCGATACGAAGTGGTATCTGAGGATCGATACAAAATGCACATAGCTAGATCGATACAAAGTGGTATCTGATGATCGATACGAATTGGACGCAGCTGGATCGATAAGAAGTGCAGCTGGATCGATACGAAGTGTATCGGAGTATCGATACGAATTGGATGCGGCTGGATCGATACGAAGTGTATCCGAGGATCGATACGAATTGGACGCAGCTGGATAAATATGAAGTGTATTTGAGTACCGATACGAATTGGACGCAGCTGGATCGATACGAAGTGTATTTGAGTATCGACATGAATTGGATGCAGCTGGATCGATACGAAGATATGGATACGAAAATCATGATATTTTCATGGATACAAAAATAGGGATACGAAAATCATGATATTTTTCTGGATATGAAAATATGGATATGAAAATCATGATATTTTCATGGATACGAAAATCATCATATTTTCTGGATACGAAAATACGGATACGAAAATCATGATATTTTCATGGATACGAAAATATGGATACAAAAATCAATTTTTGCCTCTTTACACCAATACTCTGCCAAAATTGCTATTGTACTTCGATTGTACTGTTGTAAATCTTTTGTAACCAGCGAGTTATAATCAATAAACAACAAAACATTCAAAGTGGACGTAGGCTGCTATGTCGAACCACTATAATTTCTTGTCTTCTTCTATTTCTACATGCTTTTATTGGTGTGATTGTTAGATTAACCTCTTTTTACACCTAACTTCTTCACTTTGATCTCTTCAATCACATCCGAAGAGTGTTGTGCCCAATTTTGGTATAAACACTTACCATTACAAACACAATAATAATTACATTTCATAAATGACTTCATTTTAAACGATTCAAAAAAAATCGATAGCACTTTCCCTTTGTTCCCTATATCGTACGCATATGCATGTATACAAGAAACAAAAAGAAGTGCTATCGAAATTTTGTTAGCCGTTTAAGATGAAATCATTTACAAAAATATAATTATTTTATTGTGTTTGTAACTTGTCCAATACAGGGACAAATATTATATCAGATGAATATTGATGTCCATTTTGTAATAAAATTGAACATCTATATAACGATCATATACAATACTTGTCAGACGGGGTCAAAAACCGTCTAAGGGATTTAAAAATTAAAGTTCATTATACACTAATTTGTTTATATTAGCATTAATACTAATTCATTGTTTAAATTTCTTAACAATTAAAAACTAATAAAAACTTGTTTTTTTCAACATGTTTTAGCTAACACTAATTTCAATTTATTACACAATAATAAAAAATTAAAATTATACACTAATTTGTTTATTTTACCATATATACGTAAACCAAAATTTATGTATAATTAAGAATATATAAAGTAATAAAGGGATTATGTAAATAAATTATTTTTATCGACATTTTAGGTAACACATACACTAATTAACACTAAATTATGTTACACTGATACACACATACACTAATCAACCCAAATTAGCCCTAACTATACATTAAACATTGGATTGAAATACTGATAATCCTAATTAACATTTCCAATGAACCAATATATACAATTATAACCAATCAATTGGCTATCATCAACAAATATATGCATAAATTAACACTAATTTTATCATAATTTGGATTAATTAGTTTAGGAGAAGAATGTACCTGATTTTGGATGAACTGAAGGGGTAGATGGTTGGATATTGCAAATTGATGAAGAATTTGATGGATTTTGGTGACTTACGGCAGGTAGGGATGAATTCAATTCGATTTGGGGATTTGGGTTTTTTAATTAAAGGTTTAGAGAAGGAGAATGAGGAAGAAACAGGTTCGGCTGCAGCTATATACGTGACTATTCGACGACCTTCGATGGCCGTCGACGGCTATAATTCGACGGCTTTTGACGAATGTTGAATATAATAATTTATCTTTTCTCCCTATTTATAATAAATTTAGTTCAATTTAATTTATTATCAAAATTTAATTTGCTATAAAAAATTTAAATGGTTTACAATAACGCAGTTTTGTTTCTAACTATTAAAGATGTTATTTTAATTCGTTATATAATAATTTTTTAACGATTTGATAATTAATTGTGAATTTAAGAAAAAATTGTTGAATCTTATGTCCATCCAAGGTATTTTGAGCATACGGTCGAAATATGAAAGGAAAGTAAACATGTTTAAGGCATCAAACTTGATTTTTCAAATTTATAGCCATTCGTCGACATTCAGACTTAAATCTTTCATTCGAAGGTCAAACGATCTTCAAACGAGACGAAATTCAAACCATATATGCTATATTATGTATTTATCCAATCCGTACGATTGGATTTAAAAAAGAATATACATAAAACAATTTAGACTTCAAACGGGTAATTTTCATAGAAGTTGTCCTAATAATATATATCAAGTGTTATAGAACTCCTTTGAAAATGATATATTTTGAGTCTAATTTTCTTCCTTCCGTTTTTTACGACTGGCTATACGTTTGGATAAATACATTATAAAGTATATGTGACCCGAATTTTACCTCGTTTGAAGGTCATTTGTCTCTCAAACGAATGGTTATTAGTTCGAATGTAGACGAACGGCTATAAATTTGAGACTCAAGATCGGCACCCTAAATTTATTTAATTTTCTATCATATTTTTTAAATAAGTCCAAAATACTTTGGATCGATATAAGATTCAAAAAAATTATTTTTTTGTCGAATATTTTCTTTTATATGAATTTATAATGTTAAATACATTTAAAAATTCATAATTACTTATACAATGATTAAAAAATATATTAAAATTCATAAAATAGCCACGCTTCATAAATTTCACCGAATTTGTATAATAGATAGATTGAAAGTTGCATAGATTGATCTTTTGAGTTCGATTTTCAATAAAGTTAAATATCAAATTACACAACAAAAGATTATCGAAAACACTAATTTAATTAATCACAAACTGTCACAAAATTGCAGAATTGAATAAAAATATCTTCTTTAACTTCTAAAAGTTAAATTAGTACTTTTAAAAAAAATTCAAACTTCTATAAATAATAAGTTAAAATAATGTGATAAATTAAATTAATTTAAATAGATGGCCGCCGGAAGCCGTCGAAAACGATATGAGGAGCCATCGGCGGTCGTCGGAAGGTTCCGTTGGAATTCTTGTTGTTCTTTGTAGTGAAACTTATACACACACTTATATGTTTGTATGTGTGTGCATGTATATTGTATTTTCCATCAAAGTTGAAATTATTTCTATGGTTTCATCCGTAGTTTTCATGATCAGACCGTGATGACTTAACGTTTTGATGGTTCAACCGGTTAAATCTTTGAAATTGTGAACTTCTTTTAGAAAATTAACCGACTTAAATAGAAGCTATACCCAAAAAAAATTAAATATGAAAACACACTTCCATCGGTGTATGAATTTGTTAATAAGAAAACCTGTCACACCCCAAAGTAGAAAAGGAGACCGGCCCTTTCAAAAGTACCTTTCAATTCAATAAAAGTAGTCCAGAACTCTTTTGAAAGGACCTTTCGAAATGGTTAGGATGGTTAGAACTCCTTCGAAGCCTCCTTTCGAACTAGATGCGATGATTTGGAACCCCTTCGAAACACCCTTTTGAGGTTTTTGAAGTGACTTAAGGTTGGACCTATTGGATCGAAGGTTTTCAATTGAACCACTAGGTTTCTACTCCATCGAAAGGTAACCTTTCGATTGACACTGATGCAAGTAAACAAGTTTAGAGATTGGGAGACATGATGCTTCTACAAGTTTAGATATTGGGAGACATAATGCTTCTACATCAAATATTTTCCAAATATTAGTGGAGTTTTCTCTTCTCCTCGTAAGTCAATCATTATGTTCATTTTCATTGAATTATCTTCTTTTTTGCTAAATTACGTTTTCTTATTAGGTCCCGCTCCTAAAGATCTCCACGTTGAGGGGAAGAAAATCATGAAGTTGTTTGCTACTGCTTTGTGTAGCATTGGGAATAAGCTTACATTATTAACGCCAAGTAATCTTCAAAACATTCCCTCCTCCGAGCAGGTCAGAGAATTCTTGGACAGCCCCTCTTGTCCAACACACTTCTAAGAGCAAGCGCTTCCTCTCCCTAGGTGATCCTAAAATAATTTCTTATATGTCTCCAATTTGCCCGGATCAACCTGGTAAGCTTAAATGTAGCATTTGTAATTTACCATCGTGTTACTCCTTAAATTGTTTTATTAACTTATGCTTTATGGATTTTAGTAACCGCTCCTCCGGCTGAATTAATCATAAGAGATCCAGTCCTTCCAACTTCTGAATCCATCACTTCAGCTTTGACCCAGGCTACTGCTAGGTCGAGAAAGATTGCTAAAAGAAAATTGAGCGAGATGACTGCAACAGGTCTTTCTCTCAAGAAAACTAAAATTGCTAATGTCCAGTCTTCTCTTCCTCCAAAGAAAGGTGAATCTATTGATGTGGGCAAAACTCTAGAGGGTCCTACTCTTAAGGTCCCTATTGACCAATCCAAAATAACTCTTTCAAAGGACAACCTCATGTCCCACATTGTTGTGTCTGATTCTCCTAGCATCGTCGAACAGACGCAAAAGGATTTAGGCACTCCAACTCCTCCCTAGGAGTTGAATCCTTCTAGACCTACATCGTCGGTGCCTTCCAATGATTTCGAGGAGATTGTACAGCCAATCATGATTTCTTCGTCATTCACTTCCATTTATCCACCTTCCTCTGTACCTGACTCAAAAAAACATTGTCGATCTCTAATTGAGCAACAACTTTTGGTACGTTTCATATTACTTGACCTTCTTGTTACTATTTTCTTACTGAATTTTGACTCATGTTGCACTTTTCCTTTCAGATTTCTAAAAGCCGGTACTCCCTCCAGGAAAGCGCTTCAAAGTCTTCCGCTAAGACGTCTAAGCTTCAAGAAGAAGTCTCAACTCTGAATAACCAGATTACTTCCCTCTCTACTACTAAAGACAAAGCAGTGAAGGAATAAAAAACGTTGAGCGCTTCTCTTGCTCAAGCGGAATCCACCATTTCTGAGGAGAGGAAGGCAAAACAAGTCCTAGCTGATGAGAATTTGGCTTTAAAAATGACTCTAAAAGAATCGGAGGAAGGAAAGGCCCTGATGATGGCTAAACAATCTTCTCTCAAAAAGAAATGCACTCTTTTCAAGAAGAAGTTAGCGAAGAAGAAAAATACCTTAACTATGGCCATCAAAACCATTTTTGAGGCCAAACAAAAGGTGTCGCAATTTTTTAGCACTTCTCTTAATGACATCATTGTGAATTTTTATGAGGACACTCTCATGCTGGCTTATTCCGATAATATCGAGAAGTGTCTAGACTTAAGCTTCCCCTCACTCGATCTTGCGCTGGTCAAAAGATTCATGGATAAAATCAAAGAAATGGAGCAAGGGATCAAGGTTCCCGAGAGAGAGGAAATTGATGCCAATAAACTCTTATCTTCCGAAGTCCCTTATGTAGAAGGTGATTCTGACTCAGATGAGGAGGAAGATGATGAGGATGACGAAGTCGTCGTCGAGGAAGGTGGCAACGATGACGATAATGAAGATGATAACCCTAACAATGAGAATAGAGGTCAAGGTTCTGGCGGTAGTGGAGGTGATCATGTCGGTTCTCATAGAGGGGATGGCGATGATATTCTCGGGGCTTTAGAAAAGGTCATTCTCGATCCTAGTAGCCGTGAAGCAAGCCAAACTGAACTTCCCAAACCTTCTGATCTCCACGAAAAGGCCGCCAATATTGATGTTGAAGAACAAGAGGGGAAAAAGCAGACCCCACAAACTTCAATTCATATTTCTTAGGTATGGGATTCTTTATCTAAACGACTTTCACTTCCAAGACAATGGTAGCTTATATTTTTCTATTTTAGATAAAGAAGAAATCCATTCAACTTTATAAAACAAAGCTTGAATGAAAACAAGCGGAAATAAATAGCTTGTATAAGGCGTTAGATAAACAATTAAAAGAACATAATGCACTTTCTGACAAGTATTATAAGCTTAATAAGAGCACCGCAGTGTTAGCGTCCTTTAAAGATTAGGAAGCTGCCCCTCCCCCCCGACTGAAAAGGGCACGCCTTCGATATGACAAGCTCATGGAAGAGAATCGAAAATTAATAACACTCTCTTGGATGTTGATTGAAGACAGGGATATCCTAGTAGACTTCATATACAAAGCTTATTGCACACCCAACCGTAGATTTTTCATACTTAGGTGATTTTAACATGGGTCTACTTAGACGTCTACATAAGAGATATTTAGATGAATTTGGATCTGATTCACATCCGAGGGCTTGCTGGAAATTACCGCGAGTCAAATCAATCCCTCGTGAATTACCTCTAGAAAAACCCAAATATTATAAGGATAAATTCGTTTCCAAGTTATTCAAAAAATCAGTTATGTACGAACCAGATGAACATTTTTAATTATGTAATAATATCGATTTGTGAATTTTCCATATTAGTTTCCTTTTATACTTAGTTGTATGTTATTACGTTAATAAAGAATAAATGTCTCTCAGGCAGTCTTGTTTCTAGAGATTATTTAAGCAAATATGTCAAATTAAGAAGAGATTATTTAGAGAAGGCCTCGCTCTTGAAATCCTCAAAATTAGCTAGTTATTGCTTTATTAGAGATCTGCGAAGGCTTTATATACAACATCCCCGCATTCGTTTTGATTTTCTTGGCAAAGAAAAGGAAAGGCTTCTTAAGGAAATCCGAACATTTCATACCAAATTAATATGCGATCGTGATAGTCCTCTTGTCGGAGAATGGGATTATAGCAAATATCCTTTAGTTATTACCCCAGAAGGATTTAATGCCCCTTTTGATTCTACAATTACTCCTTCAGCTAATTCTTTAAACAAAGTTAAAAATGTTGTTTTCCAGCTTTAAGTGTAATAAAACAAGTATTTGATTATTACAATGAATTGTACTTTTTATTTTATTTTTCCTTGAGTTGTAACCTCTATTATTGAAATAAAAGGAATTGGTAGTTCGAGTATTAACTTTTTTTGTTCTTTTAAATAGGAGTTACTATTATCTACCATGCCGCTCTCATTAGATTCATTATCTCGTTTCACTAACGTCAGAGATAGGATGGTAGTGGACGTTGAAAAGAGAAGCATCTTTAAAGATCCCATATTTGCTCGTCTTCAAGGCAACACCGATGCATTGGAATGGCGTAGGAAATTTTTGCTTCAGAAGACGATTGTTAGGGACCTTAACAATCAGATCACTAGTCCTGAAGCAGATATCAAGAGTAAAGATGAACCAATTTCTCAATTAAGACGTCAAATTAAATCAAACCCTTCAATCGACTTTGATCAAGAAATGTCTAAGCTTCTCCAACGGATAAGCGATTTGGAG
Organism: Allium fistulosum; assembly: GCA_030737815.1. Classification (NCBI taxonomy): domain Eukaryota; kingdom Viridiplantae; phylum Streptophyta; class Magnoliopsida; order Asparagales; family Amaryllidaceae; genus Allium; species Allium fistulosum. Next base: position 1,170,106,710 of record CM060902.1, on the reverse strand, counting down.
ATAAAATTAAAAGATATTCAAGCCCAGTGCAAATCCTTGGAATTTATTATCGGAGGTGACATTCAAAATGCAATTTACCAACTTCTCCAATCGCCTCATCTGTTGTGAAATCAACAAGGTCTTCATCTCTAGCTATTTAAAAATTTCCGACCATGACTAACCCTCCTCCAAGCTTAGATGAGAAGGTAGTAAGTGAATGGTGCAGGATGGTCAAATTTGAAATGATGAGATATTTTGATGACCAACGGAAAGTGAGATATTCATTAATGAGTATGCAACTAGAATTCAAAAACTTGAACATGAAAAATATCTTCTTCGAAAGCATATTGCCGATTTAGAAAGGCAAAACAACACCCTTAAAGGTGCCAACAAAGCTTTCAACCATGCTTTGAAGACTCATATTGAATCCATCACTGATGCTAATGAAATTAAGAAGAAGGAAAAAAAGCTTAAAGAAATTCTTTGTAGAGCGATCGCCATATTGTCGATCATTTAGTTGCTAAGAGCCTAAATAAGGTTGTCCAAGATCTATGATACATACACTTGTACTATATGCTTGTATATAATATTACAAATCATGTAAATTATGTAAATATCACCTGATTTGTAGCATTTGGTTGTTTTTACAATGTTATTCCTGAATCTGTTTCCCGATAACTTTGACTATGGTTTGTGTATTTATCGACCTATTCAGTCTTCATTATTGATTTTGTTTTTCTAAAAAAGTACAAAGAAAACAACATTTCTTATCATTAATTTGAAATCTATGCAAGAATATATTTGGTAACTTTGACTATGGAAGTTACCAGGTCATCATGTGAAAATAATAAGTGAAGAGAAATTCCACTGTTAGAAACGAACAGGAGCCTTGAGATCCAACTTTGGTTATGATAAGAGGACCAAAAATCTAACTCTAATTATATTAATAGAAGACTATAAATCTAATTATGGAATTTAATAATGGAAGGCCAGAAATCCAAATCTAGCATTGATAATGGTAGTTTAGAAATCCTCTTCTGAAAATAACTAATAGGAGACCAAGAATAATCGTTTAGTAAAAGTCTAGAGATCATTATCTGGAAATAAGTCATAGGAGACTAGGAATTTTCTTTTGGGAACAAACAATTTGAGTCCAGAAATCCTTATTTGGAAATATTAGTACATTCGAAACCCAGGTTCAAGTATTAATAAGATAGATCCTGGAATTAATAGAAGACCAAAAATCCATAATATAGGTCTTGAAACCCAGATTCAGGCATTAATGAGTGAAGTCCAGAAATTAACGGTAAGAGACCCAAAACCCAGATTCGGGTATTAATGAAGTTTAGAAATCCTCTTTTGGAAATTAGTCGAAGATTATAAATTCTTATTTAAGCCTTTTTTTGCACTATTCTTTGGGTTTTGATTCCTTTGACATGTGCCATCTTTTAGGCTCTGTATGTTGCCATTGTTTAGTGTGCTGCTTCTCGGGCTTGGACGTCTTAGTCTGTTGTTGTCTGGTGCGCTTGAGTAGCTTATCCATAAGCAGGACCTAAGGACTTACCCAACCTCCCTCCAAGAGGCGCTCCAGCCAGGCCTTATAGGCGGGACTGAAGGCTTGTTCGGTGCCTTGGCCAGGTCATAGCGTAGCGGGACCAAGGGCTTACTCCGTTCTCCCTCCAGGAGGTGCTCCAGCCAGGCCATATCATGGCAGGACTGAAGGCTTGTTCAATGCCTTGGCCAGGCCATAGCATGGCAGGACCAATGGCTTACTTCGTCCCCCCTCCAAGTGGCGCCTTGATCTGGCCATAGCGTGGCGCGATCAAGGGCTTGTTGATGCTTTAACCTGGCCATAGCGTAGCGCAGATAAAGTCTTACTCTAACCACCCTCTAAGAGGCGCTTTAACCTGGCCAACTCGGCGCGGACAAAGGCTTCAATCGTTTAATGTAATTTCCAAGTTTAAGGAGGATTCTACTCCCGACCATGTAGATTTTTCTTAGAAAAGTGGTGCTTTATTGAATTCAATTAAGATCGCTTTACAAATCTATTGATTTTGCCTTGTTTGAAAAAGTTGATCATCATTCCTTCAAGTGCTCTACATTGATTTGTTTCATGCCCATTCATCATGTGATAGTGACAATAGGAACCTCCCTGATTCCTTTCGTATTTGAGCTTTTCTTTGTGGATGGCCAATAGTTGAGTTCCTCCCTGGTTAGTAAATAAATGTTCTAAATCAATGTAGTTAGATTGCATTCCTTAGGACGTCTTGATTTGAAGCTCGTCTTTTAAGGATGATTTATAGATTTCTTATTGCTTGATTCAGAAACTTCGCCCTCAACAACCAATTTCCTTTTCAAAACCTTTTGAAGCTCATATGTAGGCAATGTTCTGCTTGTCGCTTGATGCCATTTTTGTGCAAAGGTATAGTAATCAGCCATCATCCCTTTTTCAAAGATAGTGCCTCTGGTATAGAATTGAATTGTCTTCTTTATTTGATCAAACAAGTTATCACTCTTATCTTTTTTTCCCCTAAAGCAAATATGGGTGTAGGGCCAATATGAAAGGGGTTTAAGTTTCATTTATCTGGATCATAAGATTCAGCTTTCTTTTTCTTGATGATTCTTAAAGCCACTAATCTTAACATTTTCTCTTCATATAGTATAGAATCTTCAATAGTTCCATGGGAGAATCCAATTAAGTGTGGCTCTGAGGATCCTTGTTCAGACTTTTTAATTTTGCTAAGCATGGTGGTGTAATGTCTAAGGTAAGCTTGGAATAGAATAGGTTAGAGGAAAATAAAGTTGGGAATTCAACGAGGTCGGAGGTTCAAGCCCTCCTTCTAGCGTGAAAAATGTTAACAAGAAAACTTGTCAACACCCCAAAGTAGAAAAGTAAGACTAGCCCCTTCAAAAGCACCTTTTGATTCAGTGAAAGTAGTCTAGAACTCTTTCGAAAGAACCTTTCAAAATGGTTAGGATGGTTAGAACTCCTTCGAAACCTCCTTTCGAACTAGTTGCGATAATTTGGAACCCCTTCGAAACCCCCTTTTGAGGTGGTTGAAGTGACTTAAGGTTGGGACCTATTGGATCTAAGGTTTTCAATTGAACCACTAGGTTTCTACTCCATCGAAAGGTAACCTTTCGATTGACACTGATGCAAGTAAACCATAGCAAGAAACATAGTAAAGTCACAAATCATTCAATATATTCAGAAACGCTGTATACTTCCTTTAAATTTCTTGAATTCTAGAAAATTAAGTATTACAAAGAAGTAAAATCTCCAACTTGATTTTAGAATTAGGGTTTACAAATTTAAGAATGAATAATTGTTGGGTCAATGAAATCGGATCACCAAAACAATGCCTCTAGGGTCTTATTTATAGGTGCGGATTGGACCCTTTCGAATCAGTCCTTTCGACTTAGTCGATAGGGTGCCTTGATGTGCTTTCGCTGCTGTTAAATTCAGGGTGCCCCTCTAACTTCACTTCTGAATGGAACTTGAGTGCTTTCAACTTCGTCGAAAGGTATAGATGCGCCCTCATTTTGTTGTTGATGCGCTGTTGCAAGCAGGAAAGGATGTGGGCTTTCGATACCGTCGAAAGGTATATCTTTTGGACTTCGAATGAGTTGGAGTATGGTAGAAGGCTTGAATGTGGAAGGTGGCTTTCGAATGCATTTTTATTGATGCGGAACCCCCGTCTTTGATGTTTGAGGAGGGCATATCGAACTCATGCACGCTTTCCTTTATAATTGTAGATGGTTTCAACCGATTCGAAAGGCTTATCTACGCTTTCGAAGGGGTAGTTTTGGACAAATGTTCTTTTGCGGAAGGTAAATGATGTCAAAACCCACTGTTTCGAAAGGTATGGCGCACATACGGAAGCTTGTAATCTATTGCCGATGAAAGGTGCCTTTAACACATTCGAACCACCTCTATGCATGTGAAAGCAACCATTTCGAAAGGTAATTAATATAAGCGATTGGGTGTCCATGTTCCCCTTTCGACCTCTTCGCAAGTGCATTACTCATCCAATTTTTGCAAAAGCATCCCTTCGACTCTTTCGAAAGGTCTTGCTATTACTATTATTTGTTATGGATCTTCTTTTCGTATTCTTCAAGGTTTCGATCAAGTTGGAGTGGGTTTTTGATGATAACAGAATTCACCCAACTTTTAACTCATATTTCCCAATGAAATATTCATCACATATAAACAATCTACAATGTTCACTTTTAAATTACATACTACAGTAAAACACAACAAAATAACTCATTCTACGTGATTATTAGGGTTGGATATTTTTACCATATTGTCACTTAACAACCACTACCAACTAAAATGGTACCGAAATGAATGGTAACCGATTTAGTTGGTACGGTTTGCCAAACCGCATGAAAAGATGTGGTACGACAATGGTAATCAACTACTAAATGTGGTAATTACTATACCTACCACATCCCTTAATGCACATGCATGCACGCACACACATAGTATCCAACATTTAGCGTGTAATAACTTAACCGAAAATTTAGCAAAATACTATTATGATATCAGATTGAATGCAATTTTTGTCATGAATCTTAAAAAACAATATGATTTTATAAAATATTTTAGCTTCTTTCATAACGTTTATGCATACGTTTGATTAGACAAAATAAAATTAATAAATAATCGTATAATAAAAAATAACAACCCTTAATATTTGCATTCTTTTAACATGAAATATTGTAAACAAATAGATATTATACTTATAAACGGCAAAAGTATATTACTGGCCTCTGCCAACCATTACCAACTGTGAACCAAAGTACTGATTTTCTGATTACTTTGATTAGTAATGGTATGATTTTTCTATTACCATATAATTCGGTATGGTAATGATTTTGAATATGAATTTTAGGTATCGAATCTGACCCTAATCATTATGAGTTATTAATAACCAAATTAAATAGCCATGGAGGTAGATTAATCAGCTAGTTAAAATTAGTCAATTGCAAAATTATTTAAAGATGAAATATAAAAAGTGGTGCTTAATGCACCCTGTTACGTGCTCTATTTTACTCAATTTTGATCGGTCATATATTTCCGATCGAAATTGGTGAAGAAAAAATACTGCATTCGGCAGTATACCGTCGAAATTTTCAAATGCATCCAGCGGTATACTGCCGAATGAAACAGATGGATAAATGGAGCGCATAACGGGATGCATTTAGCACGAGTCAAAATAAAAGGTAGAAGATATAACGATGTTCCTGTATGTGACAGACGGTCCGGATGGTAGAGGAGCGACCTGATGATCGACCAGTGGACTGAGTGGATCTGGTAATGGTTGAACAGTGGTGATCTTGTGGCGAATGCTTGGGCGAATATGGCGATCTGGGTGCCAGGAGGAGAGTGGCGGGCTTTGGAGTTGGAATGATGGGGGTGGAGTTGGAGTCTGGCATCATGGCCATAGTTAAAATATAACGGTGAAAAGTGAGTGGGGTTTGAGATAAAATGGAGCGGTTTCTCCATTTACCTTTTTTATTAAAGTAGTTAATCATCATTTCAGAAGTTACTTGCAAAACACTCTCCATTTAGCTAGTGGTTAACCTGTTTTCAATGTTAACTAAAGTCATAATCCTATATGTGTAATTAGTTTAGTGACACGAGAGCATACCAATCGCTAGCATGTGAAATTCAACAAGACTGATGCTATTTAGTAAGTGCATTATTATGTTATTGCCATAGCAAATTTGGTTAACCGTAGTTCATTTTACTCAAAAAATGACGCTATGTACCCCTAATTAACATTCATTTTTTTCACTAATAAAATTATTATTACAAAATCATCATTTCCTAGTAGTGACCACAAACACAACAAGTTCTCTACTTTTATTTATGATACTGGCTATACTTTTTTCCGTCTTGTTAGAGGGAACGAGACGATGTTTTTCTTTCACATGGTTAATTGACCTTAATGGTGTTCAATCTCTTGATATTTGAATAAATAATATAGTGGTAGACTAGGGATAAATGTTGCTTTTATTTTGTTTTAAAAGAAAAACAAGTACATTCAATCAATAAAATATAATTATAAATTCGAAAAACATGCTTTGACAATCAATACGAATAGGTATGGTATGACTAGACAAAAAATCAGTTAGAAAAGAATCGCATGTTTTTGCATCAGATTCAATCTTGTTCCCAGGGGGTTGCGGTCTTTCCAATTTTGTGCAGGACTCTGACTACTTCTTCTGTAGTTACATTGCCTGTTACAGTCACTTTACTATGCTCTGGATCAACTTTGTATGTCTCAATATCTGCAAAATAATTTTGTTACCATATGCAACTCATCTATGCTTAATTCACTGTATAATAATTGTTCCTTTGGATGACAAGTTACCTTCGATTTTCTTGATTGCCTTCTTGATTGCTTTGAGGCACTTGTCGCAGTGCACACCAACCTTTAATTCAACAACCTGTAACACGGAGCAAGGCAATTGAATTGTGTGGAAGTAAATACACAAGTGCTCAGGGTACATAACAGACAAAGAAATACTTACCGCCATTAAAATTGTAGCAAGTATATGTATAAGCAGTAGGCTTAGAGCAAGCAACTTGATGTGTGTTTCTACGAAAAGAATTACGCATATATATAGCTTATAAAAAGAGTTGCATTTCGCTTTCTATCGCAAAAAGGCAAAAATGTTCTCATACGTTTTTCAGACAACTGAGATTCTTGCGTGAAAAGGAAAAAAAAAACAAAGGGTTTGATAGAAAGGGAAGAAACTAAGTGATCAAGTCATTATTGATATTCGAATTTAAGTGGAAAACTAATGGCCCTTGGAGTAGTTGTCAGTGAAAGCTGTAAAGCAAACAGGATGATTTACTTCTCCCATAATACGCCAGATGTCTTTGCCTTTGTGCAAGGATTCTGTGTACGGCTTGTTACGTTAGTTTTCATATCATGAATATTAAACATAAGCGATGATAAATGTACCCGGCCCATGATTTATTTAACTTATTTTATTTAAAAGACAAGGCACGCTCTCTCATTATACCCAATAGCCAATTGGTAATATATCACCGATCAAAAATATATATAACCTCTTAATCGATATAACGTTGAAAGCCAACGCATTTGATCAGTCACATTGTATCGGTTGATAGTATAACACCGGCTCAATTAGTTAATGTGAGTTTTTAAAATTAAGTAATATGAAACAAACAATGAAATAAGTTGGGTAAATTGAAGATCGAGTAATATGGAGTAAGAAACAAGATGCATTTAGCACATTATGTCGTTACTTTTCAGTTCTTCTTAAGGGAGAACATTACATGAAAACTCTAAGGGCTAGTTTCAGTCCAGTCAGTAGTCCAATCAGCGTTTATCTAACTGTCAGACCAATGCACAACTGTTAGTCGCGTTTATCAATTATTATTTTTTCCACTGCGCAACTATGAGTTGCGCCAATTCCATTATAAATAATATTGTAAAAGGCGCAATTGTTGGTTGCGCACGAGTGTTTTATAACTTTGCGCAATCAACAGTTGCGCATAACAATATAATAAGTACGCGCAGCTCATAATTGCGCCTACTTTAACATGGTGTAGGCGCAACTATGAGTTGCGCCTACACAGCCTGCTGCTGTTAAAACAGAGACAGCATCAACATTTTGCTCCAACCCGTTCAAAACATTTTCCAACCTTCTTCATCTTCTTCATGGCCGAACCCAACATCCTCAAATCCATATAGCCAATTTGCATCAAATTATCACAAATTTTTTAAATTTCTTCTTCATTCTTCGATTAAACCCAAAGCTACGACAATCCCTTCACCCCAGTCACATTACCATTCATTTATATGGATAATTGGGAGATTCCAGATGAAGTATTGGTGAAATATGTTGAACAGATGAAAGCTGAAAATGAATTTGTTTCTGAAACTCAGTTTGAAACAGTTCCTGAAGCTCAATTTGAGATAGTTCCTCCAGCTAATGGTGTTGTTGTTCAATCTGCTTTGGATAATCAAGTTTGCTTAGACGAACCGAATCAAAGACCGGGGAAACAAATTAGCGATGAAGGACGAGTAAGACAAGATACACATCCACTTTGCTACTGTGGAGATGTTTGTGAGGTAGTTGTATGCAAGACTCAAAAAAATGCTGGACGTCGGTTTTACGGATGTGCCGGTTACCTCGATCATATAACTAACCCGAAAGGTGTTGAGTGCTGTAATTTCTTCAAATGGCTAGATTGTCCGTTGACCCCTAGGGGAGTGGAGTATGCATTAGAGATGCAAGCGGAAATGAGACGTTTGGAAAAGGAAAAAAGTCTGCTTCGACATCAAGCAGACTATTTGTAGTCCGTAAATCTGATTTGGAAAGGGGTCTAGTAAACTGGGTAGTGCAACTGTAATGTAATGGATCTGTATCAGACTTTTTTAATTGAGTTATGTATGTTTTAGTTTTAATGAATGTTGTATTACTTGGTTGTATTTTTACTTGGTTATTGTAATGGATATGCAATAGATGATGTACTATTGTTTGTCTGTTATGTTTATTTGACGGTAGATGTAAAAGTGTGGAAATTTCATACAAAAGCTGCATATAAATTAAATCAAAGTAACATAACATAGCAAGTAATTTAAATGGTTGACATAAGATAACCTTTGATAACAAAGTTGGGTACAGAATAAAAATATAAGTTATACGGTTCACGAATGACAGAAGTTGTAGAAACAAGTAAAATATTTATTGCTTTCCACACGTTCTTTTCTTATAACCCAAGTTACCGCATTGTCCACATCTGTCATGTCTTATGTCCCTCATTTCATCCATGACTCCCCTTATTCTTGTGGACCTCGGTCTTCCTGTATTCTTTCGCGTTGGCGGCGGGAGTATTGTAGGGCCTTCATGTACATCACAATATCTACTGTCTGACACTGGATGAAAAACTGAAGAATAACTATGTCTATAAATGTCTGCCGTAAACCAGGACGAAATAAGATCATGGTAAACTCTGTTCTCTCCTCCTCTACATCGTGCGTATGTAGCTAAAACATGAAAACATGGAATTGGGCTAGAATAGGAATATTGCATGAACAGCTACAGTTGTCATTGGCAATATTTACTATGCAATTGGACGCGTTTGTGTCTGTTACTTGTCACTCCGTTAAGCTGAACCTGTTAATGCTTATATTACGTGCTTCTGTTGAATATTTTTCCATCATTTTGTCATAATTTGACGTGAGCGAAGATGCGTAATCCATTCCATCAGTACATCTTTTGTAGAAGTAGCTATTAAGATGATGAAAGGTACGTGCCACTAACGCCTTTACCGGTAACGATCTTGCATCTTTAAGAACTCCATTGAAACTCTCTGAAGCATTAGTAGTCATCATACAGAAACGTTTACCGTTGTCCTTATAAAGAGCTCACTGTTCATCCTTATGTCGGAGACTTCTATCAATCTATCTGTCGGTAGCCGGACTCATATTTTTTAGTTGCTCTCTAAGTTCTTTGTATGTTAACTCATCTCTTGCTTTAGCACAAACTTGAAATAAGTTTTGCAAAATCTTACTACCAAAACCAGTTTTTTTAAAGTTTGCTTTCAAATGGTGAAGGCAGAAGCGATGATGATGTGGTCTTCTCCACTTCTCTTGCAAGACGGTTGGAATTCCTTTCATTCTATCGGAAATGAATGTAATGCATCTTACATTTAAAGATGGAATTAAGTGTCCCATGCATGAAAAAAACCAACCCCAACTTTCCGCCGACTCGGTCCGTACAATAGCAAATGCCAAAGGAAAAAGAGAGTTGTTTGCATCAACTCTTGTAGCCACAAGCAACGTACCTTGATATTTACTATACAGATGTGTTCCGTCAATAGAAAGAACCGGACGACAATGCTTGAAACCTTCAATGCTCGGTCCAAATGCCCATAAAGCAAAGCGGACCTACGTCCACTTTGAATATTAAATTGATTCCTAAGAAATAGCAAAATTAAAATGTAAGAAAGCAAGAAAGAACACAAGATTTATAGTGGTTCGGCTATCTCCGGCTTACGTTCACTTTGAATCAATCCTTTTATTCCTTTTGTATTGAGATTACAATTACAAACCTTTGAACATCAACCAGCAAAATAGCAGAGTTTCGACGTAAAGAGCAGAAGAAGATCCCCCTTTTAGTTGCCATAGGAGCACTATTTATAGGTGTAGATCCGAAAATATCCACCTCAAAACCTGGAATATCTTTTCTCTTGCGCAGTTGGGCCCGCCAGATCGATCCAGAGTGATTTTGGATCAGTCCAAGTACAATTCGTATCGATCCAATAATGGTCCAAATAAGCCGAGATCGATCCTGTACGTCCCCGAGTGAACGAGAAAGCTCCTGTGAAATTTTCATAGCATTTGGACTTGTAGAATGGAGTTATGATCGATCCAAGTTTTGAGATTGCTAGTGTAGGCTGAGCATTTCGTATCCATGAAGAACCCGTACCCATTAATTCACCTCCATCATTTTGTATCCATCCATCAGTGTCTGTGATCTTATTCGTATCCGTAAATCCATTCCTTTTTTCGTATCGATCGGCCACTATCCTCTTCGTATCGATCCCCTACTCTTCGTGTTGCCTTGTTCGTACTGATCCCTGAACATCCCGAAAGCACATGCTTTCGTATCCATCAAACCTGCTTCCATGCATGCCCTTCGTATCGATCATTATTGATCGATACGAAGTGCTCTTCTAAATCCATGCAGTCATTCCCTCGTGTCCATCGGTTGTTCTATCCCTTGTATCGATCCAGCTTTGATCGATACGAAGTGCACCTACGTATCCATCCAACTGATTTGCATTGCACCAATACGAAGTCTATCGATCCGAAGTATGTTGCTACGTCCATTTTGATCGATACGAACCTGCTTTCCATGAATATTGATCCATCCATATCTCGAGCATACGAACTCCGATTGACTCGAAATTTGAAACGTAGCATTTCCTAGCCTTGTTCATCATTCCCAATCGATCCCACCTTGATTGGAGCTTGGCCCAACTTTGACGGTATCGATCATAGCCTCTTTTTCCTATCGATCTCTAACCCCATATCCATCCGTTTTAGCCAATTTTGTTGATATCCCGGCCTTGACCAAATGGCGAGGTAACACTACACATAACAGCTTAAGCTTGAGTTTGCTCAACAACTAATGCGTATGCAAGTAATTTATCAATATATAAATGATAGAGGACACTACGTACATATTAAGGATTTTTAATACACCCACATATTGAGTGCTATCAATTTAAAGAATAATGTATTTCTTATGAAATAACCATGTGATTCAAGTTTTAGGCACATCTGAAATCACAGTATACGTACCATATATATGTATTTAGTCCAAGAATCTATTTTTGTTTTCATATAGTTCCACTTATGTTCATACATATATTATATTATATAAGTTTATTAATTTATAATTATTTATAATTTAATTAATTTATATAATATTCATATATATAATTAAATCATATTTAATTTCTTAATTAAATTTTGTCAAAATTTTGGAAATTTTATTTTATTCATCATAAATAATTTAAGATAAAATAATTAACTATAACATTTATAGTTTATATATACATACATACATACATACATATATATATATACACACACATACTTATATTAATTAACATTTAATTAATTATTTATTTATTTAAAATATTTTTAATTAATTCTAAAATTTTATTTTAAATTATCTTAAACAATTTAATATAAATATACTTTCAACTATAACTTTTATAGTTATACACACACAAAAACACATATCAACATATATGTTTTAAAATTAATTTACTTTTAACTAACTATTTATTTAATTAATCTATTTAATCAAATATTAATAAAATTTTGAATATATTAATTTTATTTTCAAAACAATTTTGAAAATATTAAATTTAATTTATAACGTTTATAAATTCCATTTTATGTTTTAGACTTAACATTTAAATTTAAAATATATTTTATATATATTTGCAAACTTAGTTTGAAAATTAGCCAAAGGTCCAAATAACACTAGGCTTTACATCTACCCAATCTTTTGGACTTACTCCACCCATTAGGTCGGGCTGGTAGATAATAAGGGGATAATACTTGATTATCATACCCAATCTTAGACCTATTTTTTAGATATATATCGGATAAGTAGGTTTAGTTAGTTGGTCCAAAATGTTGACTAATTAGACCACATAGACCATTTAGGCTCTAATAACATTTTTGGAACTAGTCTAGTCTACAATGGGTAAAATGAGTGAATTTCAGAAAAATCACTAATTAGATCTTAGGTCTATGAGTCTAATGTATACATTGGATCCAGTCTAGTTATTTTAAATAAAATCATATTTTATTTTGATTATTTTGTATTTAATTAATTAATCTATATTAATTAAATTGATATTTGTATAATTTGAATGTATCATTATATATCCTAAGATGTATAAGATATAAAAATGTGTATGTGATGTGTGCATGTCAAATGTGTACATGGTCAAATTTTTATATAAGTAGATATTGGAATTTATATCTATTATGCATATGTTTAGTGCTTACATATATGTATAGCTTTAATTAAAATGTTTCATAATAAAATATATGTACATATGTATATATATTTGAAAATTTTATTTAGTAAAATATATAAATAATTTTTAAATATTACACAAATTTTGACCAGGTCTTTATTTTTAAATTTGAAATTGAAATATCTTAGTTGACTTAGTAAACAAGATTTAAAATTCAAACTAGATCATAGATTTAAATTCAATTTTCAAAATCACAATTTAACTTATAATAATTTAAAATAATAATATGAATTTATCGTAAATATAGCCAAAAATATAATTTTACTTTAAATTTGTGTGTGTATATATACACATTTATATATTTATTAGAGGATTTACATAAATATAGATACCTTAGATATATATGTGTGTCTGTTTCAACAAAATAGTTTTTTTAAATTTCGTGAGCAATTTTTATATACAAATATAATTCGTAACCAATATTAATAAATATATTATCAAAAATATTCTTTTTATAATTCAGTTGAGGCCAATATTTTACAACAAACAAAATATATATATACATTATTTAAATTTAATTTAATTACATACAATTATTTAATAAATAAACGGTGTTTTAAAATTAAATTAAATAACATTTAAAATTGAATTAAATAATTTTTTTTATCACTGAGACATACATACACGCTCTTTTTTTAAAATCAAGAACATATTTTAATATTTAGGTGATGCACACAAAATAAAAATTAAACATGACATTGATATATAAAAAGGCAGGCGTCAACATATATGAAGGTGATAATATTAATACATTGTATAGTATAAAATAAGTTTTATCTTAAGATAATATCGTAGATTTATGTAACAACCTGCACCTCAATGGACCTGAATTTTCATTATATCAAAAACCCAAGTCATCAATCCATAGCATGCAATCAAAGGCGTACGGATGAAGGAGACATGGCGGAATCCAACGACGACAATCAAATATGAGGAATGACGTTAGTAATCCGTGTGATGTCATTTCATTATAAAGGGAAAGGATTAGTAGAAGAAAGGGATCCAGCTTTTTGTGCTTAAAGGATTAATACTGTAGAAGTTGTAAACAATATCTTTATAGATTTCCATGTTAGTACTAAGAAAGAATATAAAAGATTGGAAGATTTGACTCATGGATGTATGATTTCTTAATATACGAATCAAGTAAATTTCTTGCATTCTCTACTTTTCAGCTATTTTGCATTTTTTTTGTTTTATTTTTGGAATTTAGCATAGCCTTCTTACGATATTAACAAATGGTTAATTTGCAATCTCTTAATTGTGTAAGCATAGCACAATATTGTTACTTTCTTTAACGGTATTTTAACAAACGTTAACCTATTAAATCCTAGTTGTAGCACAACTACTTCTTTTTGGTGTTGTGAGAATGAATTGTCTCACAAGCAAGAGATATAATCAATATTATTTTCCTTGATTTATGTCTACCCATGGATCTCTTTCCCGAATCACGATGAAGAGGTGTACTTCCATTTAGACCGAAACTTTAGAATTTATTTGAGGTTGATCCTTCTCAATTTATCTTATAATGAAGGAAAATCAGAACTAAGTTATAAATTGAATGGCTGACTACATATACGGTTCGAGACATGATTATGTTGTAAATAAATAGAATCATCATTTATCCATTAAACATAAGAAAAATGTTACCAAAATCGAAGTTGTTTACCCCACTTTGTTTTCTTTGGTACAAATTAGAAATAATATCTTTCCATATTGGCAACCTCGTGTATCTTTTGCATTGCGTTTTCATCGAATAAACGGTTTTTGATAGATTATCACGGTGTCAATTGTTGAGGGGATGACAAATAATCCAACAAAACGGTATCTTATGTCTTTCGATGATGTTTGTCGTCTTTGATATTTACTCTACATGTTGTGTCCTTTCTTCTACCGCGTATGTTGCCTTAGTCATGGGTCAAGTCTCTAATCTGAGCACTACCTTCTATGGAAGTTTATTTTCTATCAAACTGAATTGGTTTAACCCTCTATCGATGTTTTCAAATGAGGGAATTGGTCTAAAGGAAAAACCTGAGACTAATTTTAGTCTGAAGGACACAAGGCAATATAATGCTATATTCATATAACATTATGCGTATATAATGCTATATTCATATATGTGTAATATTTCTATTAAAGGTCATGTATGGTGCAAGGGTATCACATACATTCATTTCTAAACACACTAATTAGTAATCTAGGTTTAGAAATCTTAAATTTGTTTTCTCAGATGGATTGCTGGTTTGATAAGGGATTACATAACTCTAGGTAGGTGATGCGATCAAATAGGATCAAATCTCTATGGTTGCTAGTTATTTATGTTGTTCTCAAGGCCGGCCTTTGGGTAAAGCGGGGAAAGCAACCGCTTTGGGCCTCATTCAAAACTAGGGCACCGCTTGTCCAAAACTTTTGCGCAGCACCAAAAAAAAGAAGCAAATCGTGACGGCCAATTGGACGCGGAGGTAACCAAAATCGATGGCAACCCAATCAGGCGATAGCAAATTGCAATTCACATCAAAACGGCGGCAGCGGCGGCGTGGTGAATCGACGACGATGCAATCATGCACTTACTGGTCCAATCAGAGTCTTAGACTTCGACGGGTGTAGGTGGGGCTGCGAGCAGCAGTTGTCAGCTGTCAGTTAACCTTGTTCGTGGATTGTGGACTGTAGACATTAAAGTAAAGAAGGACCTAAAGCTTAAAGGTATGCTATTAGTTTCGGTAAACTATAATTCAAAGTTTATAATTTTTGTTATTATGAATGTATGCTTACATTTTTTTTTTTGTTGAAATATTGAATTCGTATAATTTTGGGATCAAATTTATGTTAGTGTTAAGGTTTAAGTAATAATTATTTATTTTTATTTTTTGTAATGGTTGGTTAAGTAAAATTGGTCGGTAAATAACTACGTTTGTGAAATTTATAGCTAATGGTTTTAAGTCGAATCGAATAGTAAAAGAGAATTTTTTTGCAAATTATTTAGTGTAAATATTTCTAGTAAAATATACTCATAGATAAGATAATCGATTATTTTTTTCTTGATGGATTCATTTTCTTGAATGGTTTGACACTATTATTGATTGAACAAAATATGGTTAATGAACTTGAGTATAATAATATTATTAGTAATTTTCAAAGTCAGAAGACTAGAAAAATGTTCATAAGCAATAATATTAATTTTATTGTTTAATTTGAACTATTGTTACAAATAAAGTTATTTCTTTTTGTTCTTCTTTTCATTATTTATAAGCAATATAAATCATTTTGATGAATTAATTGACGATAATAACATTAGATTTTGTATAAGGCCTTGATTTTGCAGTTTGCTTTAGGTACAAAAACTTCTAGGACCGGCTCTGGTTGTTCTATGCTGGATTTTCTTGGTTTTGCTATTTTGGGATATTCGCTATATTAGATTACTAGAATAAAGCATCAGATGAGGTACTTAAGCAATACCAAGTGCGGGATGATTTTGGCAATGATGATACTAACAATTGGCCATTCATTATACTCAGAAGTGCCGATGTCTAATGAGTTTAATCAAATATTAGTGACTAAGGGGGGTATGCGTACGTGTTCAGCTTGTTGAATTATATCCAAGGAAGGGTGCACATCTCAATGACGAAGAATGACCTTTAGGTGGATTAATAACATGTGTAGCATACATCTACTACAAGGAAAGATGTATATTTTTTGTTTTTGTTTTTGTTTTTACATGTACGTTGTATAATGTTATGAAATATTATTGTTGAGATTTCACCATATATTTCATAACATTATATAATGCTATATTAATTAATCAATTTATTTCATAACATTATATATATGTAATGCTATATGAATATAACATTAATATGTGTAAGACTATATGAATATATCATTTTGTTATCATTCCAGCTAAATTTCAAAACTTGTGTCCTTTAGATTAAAATTATTCTCATGTTTTTTCTTCACACTAGTTCCCTCTTTTCATATTGACTACCTGAACTTTAGGGTAAACTTTGTGGTTGATGCAATTGACATGAGACCGATACATATTATTTGAAAACATATAATTTGGGGTGTAACTTTTGTTTGAAGAATTGGTTTGGGTAGCAACTAAGATTTTGAACATACATGTTCGGAATTTGTTGTTAAGAATTATGTACTTGAGCAGTATTGATGAATTCATAATTAACTGAGGGCTAGACATTGGAACAAGATCTTGCTAGATCTTTGCATCTCTAGTTTTTTTGACATTGTTGAGAATTATTTTATCAATATCATTAATATTATTTGGTAAATGGTTAAAGAATAGAGTGAAATAAAATGGAAATATGGATGTTATAATAAAAATTTAAGAGTAGAAAGAGGCAGCAACTCCTTTCAAGCCGTTGCTATTTGTCCTACCATATAAAGATCTGATAATAACAACGAACGTTATTTAACATGATTGCAGCTTCTTAGCTGATTATAACAAGCTGCAAATAGTGCGATCCTTGTTGGGATTAGATTAGTCAGTGACCTACCCCTGTGGAGAGTAGCCCAACCATGTAAAGACTAAAGAATAGAGCTATATCATAACAGTCTATTTTTTTGCATTGGCATAGCTTCTTCAGAGTCTAAAATGTTGAAAAATAAAGAAATCCAGATAAAACTTATAATGCATTCAAGTTAAACTATATCTGGGATAATACACCTCTCTAAACAATCAGTTTGCTAGATTCTTCACAATTAGATACTACAAAACTCATTTCTTAGCATAAACAATAGCCATGGGATTCTGAGGAGTTATCTTAAAACCCTGAAGTGCTTGCATTCCGATCGATGCTTGAATATCATCCTCAAACTCTACAAAAGCAATTCCTGGCTTTGCTTCTATCATTCTCACTTCTTTGAAACCAGGGTATTGTTGGAACAATATTTGCAGCATCATGCTTGTTGTTTCAAGTGGTAAGTTTTGAATGAACAGTATATTGTTTGGCTCAGCTTCTTCCCTTGACACGGGCTTTGTATTTCTTGATGCTTGCGATACCTGAAATATATAACCTTCAGTTAGCATTCCTCCTATATAATTTTTAGACAAAATTCAAACAACTTTTTAAGGAAGTTCGTTGAGAATTGCATTGATAGTTTAAAACTAGCCATTGAAGCATCAAGCCAACTTACAAGAGAAATTAAACTAGGGCTATGCAGTATGACATAGTGAAATAACTTGCTATGCAGTATGCCATCATGAAAAATGTCAGAGGATCGCATAATATGACTTACTATAATCTATATAGGCTGGAATGGTTATCGTATTTATTTATATCATCGTATTAAGATCAAGATATTCTAAGGGCATCTATGACAGCTGGCATTTGTATTTAATCAAATGCTTATGAATCGTGCCGAAATCTAAAATTGTGGTGACATGCCAACACTAAAAGGACGTTTAGTGATTTTCTCACGCATACCACAGCTTGAACGACATTTTCAAATTAAGATTGCCATTTAAATTTAAAGGGAAAATTAGAATAAGATAAATGTATAGGAAATTGACTATTCCATTTAACTTACAAAAGTGCAGCACAAAGGAAGTGCCATTTAAGCTTGAAAGTAAACGCTACAAATAAGGGATTTTTTGCAGCAAAGACTATGCCAGCGACATCAAGGTTAACCAGTTAAAGTCAATTAAATATGTTTATATAAGCATGATTATCATCTGACATAACTCTTAGAATTAAGCAAAATACCATTTGGTATACACAAATGAGTGCAGAAGTAATTGGATCAAATCCAAATTAGATGGAAAGAGAATGAATGCATCTAGATAACCAATAAAATGGGTTCTCAATTCAATGAAGCATGGCTTATGATTGGTCGAAATTATGACCCGTGACAGGCAAGGTTTTCCATTAGCCAATGAAAAATATATCACCATGCTTGGGTGTACTTCACCAGAGACATCTTAAAAATTCAATGACAAAAAAATTTCACAGTACAAATATAAGATCAGGGAACTTACATGAGGCGCTCCATTAGTTTGAGCTGTTGAACCATTAGCAGCAGGACCATCCTCAGCCTTGCGTCTTTTCTCAGCAGCTGAAATATGTAGAAAGTTTGTAAATAGTTGCTTAAATCGAACTGCTGATGGGACACAGAGAATTTATCTAATCTATAGCTTAATAACCTTCTATTCACTTAGAAAGCAATCAACAGCTATTTTCTATACCTAGGAGCTGTAATGAAATAAGAAATGTACAATTTCTAGAGCATTTCTAGAGCTTGTAAAGTATATATGCTCTTGCAGTATAACATGACTTTAAGATTGGGTAATAATACCGAGGCTTTAAGGTTTAAACTTTAAAATGGTAACCCTAGTAATTCAAAATGTTGAACAAATTCAGTGTGGATACCAGAGAAATAATTAACTCCGAATCCAGATATAATTAATTCAAATCATTTTCTGACTATTTGTTACTTTTCCATGAGATCAATTTGTATGCAAAACGAAAAGAAAAAGTCTGTGACCAAGTTACCTTTCTCTTCTTGCCTCTTTTTCTTCTCCCTTGGAACAAATGAACCATCAACCTTTGCAATACAATCTGACTTAGTTTTTGCATATTGAATCCTCTGAAGAAATACAAGCAGCACAAATGTAATATATACGAAATGAAATAGAATAATACTAAATGTATGAGCAATAAAGTGAAAAGGTGTACCATGGGTTTATCATAAAATGGAAAACTCTGCATTTGCCTAACAGCGGTGCTTGCAGCTGTAACTTCACTAAACGCAATCCATGCTTGTCCTCTAAGCTTTGCTGTTTTCAAAGCAACCACATCAAGAATTCTTCCATACTGAGAGAATAACGCATACAGAGATCTCTTCAATTCTGGAAAAACAGGGAAGAAAATTTAAGTGCTTGCTAAATTGTAACTCTACAACTAATTACTAATCGTAGACATACTATAGATCACAAGTAATAACGATCATAATTATCGAAATCAGATCGTCCTCTATTACTAATAGATATAGTACGTAAAACACAAAAAACTAGATATAATCTGCATCTTCATTTCTGCCATCGTTCTTTTTTGCCCCAAAAGTCGTCGCCTCGCCAAAAAATAACAAGAAACCTTCAGTGAGGAACTTTAATGTGTTGTATGTCATATAACGCTATGGGGAAAAAAATATTTTTCTTCGGTTGCTCAAAAAATTTGCACACCAGTGGGTATACACCTCCTAGGGTAAAAAGGAACATAAAAGAAACCAAAAAATTACGTAAAATACAAACATACGAGGGCCTGATCTGAAAAAAGAGGAGCCAATATATCATGAGTGAAAGGCTTTGGAGTACTTCCAAGAAATATGATAGCAAGTATGTATATGCATACGAGTATGAGACACGGATGGAGGTGTACTATGAGATAGCATGAATCACGCTAATGATAAAGTCATGTGACAAAGATGATGTGTTTATGCGATATAGATAACGATGTGAACGCACCTTTTTAAGACCACTTGACTTGTCCATTGTTTACCGTTCAGTATTTAATGAACCCGAATTGAACATCCTCATATAAAAGTTTATCCCACCTCGTCCTTGAATTGCTAAAATGGTTTATTTTAAAGTCGTCAATAACTATCTTAGTTACTATGTTAACCGATCCGTATACAGTCTAGCTCTGACGACTGGTACGTGTCTTTCTGAATTTGTTGGATGATACTTCCCTCGTTCATGCTTCCTTCCTCAAATATAACTTTGTTTCTAGCAAATCTAGCTTTGTTTCTGGCACATCACATCCTATGCTATAGCAAATGAACAAGGGGTCAAACTGAAGAGTAAATTCCACTGAGTTTTTCTTTTATTTTTGGACCACCATGTTTTAAGGGCAGCTACTATGGATGTGTCTCCTGCCCTGAACCATGGTTTTCAAAATGTCTACTTGTATATGTAGCAATGCCACTTTTCTGAAACAGATGTGACCTCTCTTCTACAATAGTAATTGCATAGCATTTCCATTTCGACATAATAGGTCTGCTCAACTTAACGTTACAGTCAACTGGTAGTCCATCATATAGACTTTTCCACATCAGGATCGATATTTTCGAGAAATGCACTCAAAATTATAAATACTGTTTGTGGATGTCTCATGATAATAATATTTCCCCAAGACACCTCCAGAGTGAATTTTCCCCCTTCCCTTCCCACCACCTCTCCATTTGCATTTACAATGCTCATTAGCTTATGCATCCTTTTTCACATCTCCTTGGAGTTTCTCCTTTATTCTTGGACTGCCATTTTTGAAGGGTGGCTGCTATGAATGTGTCTCTTGCCTTAAACCCCATATGGTTTTCAAAATGTCCCCGACAATCTCTAGCAATATCACTGCCCTAAAGCATATGTGATCTCTACGCTAAACCTCTTCCACACAAGTAGTGTACTTGGCTTCTTGTGGTTGTGATCTTGTGGTAAATAATTTTCAATACCATGGTCGGCCTTTTTGGGAAAATGCTAGTATTTTAAAACATCTTAAATTCTCTTTGTAGATAGTCTCTTGATCCTATCAGATGCACAAGCCATCTTCAAAGCAAATTATCTCCATTCCCATAAAAGCGAAATGTAAGTGTTTCAAATCATCTCAAATGCTCTTTGTGGATGTCTCGTGATCCTAATAGTTGCCCAAGCCATCTTCAAAATGAATTGTCCCACTCCCAATCCCACCCTCTCCATTTGCATTCACAATACTCTTTACCTCCTGCTATGATCGGTAGTTGTTATGGATGTGTCTCCTGCCCTAAACATCATAAAGTTTTCAAACGTACCCATGAATCTCTAGCAATGTCACCAGCCTGAAACAGATACGGCATTACTCCTTGCACAACATTTGATTTTGATACAATCGGTATGCTTAGCTTTTTAAAGCTGTGATCTTAAGCAATCGTCTAGAATTTTCCACATCAAAATCAATGTTCTTTGAAAAAAATCTAGTGCTCCAAACGGGAGTGGCAATTATACTCGACCCGATGGGTCTCGGTTCTAAGCAGGTTGGATTTTGTCGGGTCCAAACTATACCTTTTAAAACCAAGACCTGATCCGAGCTTCGGTTCGGATCCAGTTGAACAATAATACGTGTATGCATTTCTATGTTTTTTGGTCGGGTCTTTCGAGTCAGATTGGTTTAGGTCGGGTTTGATCGAGTCTTTATGGTATTTTTCATCACCCAGACCAGACCTAAGACCCATCCGGTTTGGTTTGGGTCTTCTCGGATGGTTCGGTTTGGGTATGCAGTTCTCGGTTCTAATTGCCAGCCCTAGCTCCAAATCATCTTAATGCTCTTTGCAGATATATGTTGATTCTAATAGATGCCCAAGCCATCTTCAAACTGAACTGCCCTAACAACCCCCCCCCCCCTCCTCGATCCCCTTCATTTTCATTTACAATGCTCTTTACCTCATGCATCATTTCCCTGTCTTGGCTCGCATAAGATGGAACATTCCTGAAGTCTTTTTTTTTAACAACGTTCATTAATGTCAACCAGTGTCAATCTCAATGATCGAACTCGTAACTTTTAATCTCGTAGTCCAAACGACCCTGAAGCCATCGCTTGTTAAGTTCCTATATTTTATGTTTAAGAAGTTGGCTCATAAGGAGTCATTCTCCTAAAAAAATATTTCATAATTTGCACGTGCACGCCTTGCAAGCGTCAATTGGATTCAAGATGTCTAAACCTCCCTCTTCTTTGTTCGTACACGTATTGCCATATGATATCTAATTATGTTTTTCCACTCTAGAAGAAATTCAAGCATAGGGATTTAAATTTCGAACAAAGGTCTCTCCGTATGAGTCGTTGATGCAAAAATATGCAAGAGGAATTAAAGATCAAGTCAATGACTATCAACCTACCTGCTCGAGATATGTGCCTTGAATTCCAATCGGAATTTTCATTTTCACTTTGGTCGTCGAATAGAATATCAAGTTTCTCTTGCAACCCATGTAGAGTTGAGTCCCCATATGAGTCAGAGGTACTTTTTTTTCAAACACTCTAGCCATGGCATTGGCAATCCATTCTCTTTTACTTTGAGTATTTTGTCTGGTACTATGAAACAGCTCCTGGCTTGATTTACCTTTTCCCTGTTATAATTTCACATCATTTTAGAATATTAATCAACTTTGTGTTGGACGTTCTTTAACCATTTGAGATGATGAGAATGTCATTCGTAAATGATACTGAAGATATTGGCGAACATCTACATGGAATCAAGAATCTGCTTATTTCTCATGTCTTGGTTAACTCGTTAATCTTCCAATACGATACTTTTGCAGCAATTACGAAAATGATCGGCGGTAGTGGATCTTTGTCTCGCTCCTTCTCTTGATTTGAAGAAACCTCTCAATTTGCATTGATGATGACAGAGTATCAACAATTTGAGATTATTTTCAAAATCATGTCGATGAGTGCCTTCGAGCATCCAAAAGCTCTGAATACTTCGACTATGAAGTACCATAATGCTCTGTCAAATGGTTTGGTCGTGTCTAGCTTGATAGCTACATTAGAGCCTTGGATCTTGTTGTTGATTCATGATACAAATTCGTGGACCAGTAGAATGTTATATGTGATTAATCTTATCTCAATGAAACTCGCTTAAGAGGATGAGATGATGTTGTTAAGTATTGATGCCTCATTTAAAATCATCTCTAACATTCTCAAGATTTGTATCCATATTCATAATTTTGTCGATTAAACGAGTAGGTGAATAAAGTGTGTTGCATACTCCCTTGGAGGATCCATTTGTTATCATTTACAAGTTAATAGTGACAAAGTTTGAGTACATAGCTTTTGGTCATTGACTTTTGTTTTAAACATATAAAAAAAGGCCAACATTTCACAATTATATACAGTGTTACACTGTTAACATCAGAACGACAAGCTAGAAAATATCAATCGATATATCTTTGTCAATTAATATGAGAGTGATATATCAGGAAATATCAGTCAATACATTGCTGCCACTACCTTTAGCGGTAATCTAAGGAAAAAAAAGCAATACATGAGAGAGAATGTTGAAAACTAATACTCGGCATCTCGTTGATACATCACCGATATTATTCGATGTTAACTACACATGTTTGATATTTAGATCCTCTTTTGATTACAAATTTAGCTCATAATGTCAAAATATATAAAATTATGCAACTTCACTGAATGACATGTCATGCAGCAAGTAATTCAAAAATGGTGAAATTCCAAAAATTAGTTACAAGGTACATATTACAGATAACAAATAAGAGAACGAGAACAAATGGATGAATAATTCTTACAAGAAATTGTCATCAAGTCTCAAATGTAAGCTCAGGCAAAAATGAACCAAAATTTAAAAACTATAATTTTTATCTTATTAGAATGTTAAATGAAGAAGGCTAAAGATAAACTTGCACTCAAATTAAGAAAATAACGTGTTTGATTTTTGGTGGATTCCCTTGTTATCATTTACTAAATAACAAAGATAAAATTTAAGAATTAATTGATTTTTTTGTCATTTACCTTTATTTCACAATTTAAAATATAGATTAATATTTTACTTGGTATATCATACTAATTATCAAAGTGATGGATTGGAAGATATCAATTGTGATATCACTAGTAATATTTCAATCGATATTGTCGAAAGATATAGTTTAAAGATCGATTTCAAATATCTTGCCGATATCATCCGATATTAACTGCTTAGGAGGGTATATTATTTTGATGTTTTCTTTTCACATTTACCGCTTCAATGAATGCATTGTATAGGAATAAAAATCTATATTTTGACCAGTCTCTGAACTTGTCTCTTTGCATTATTGGATAGTTGAGTCGAGAGCTCCCACACGATATATCACATGTCGCATTTACACAACCTAAATGGAAGTTATGGCGTGTGAAAAATCACTGATTGATACTGAAGAAAATCACGAAAAACATGAGGTCATGTATTGACATGTAGACAACTATAATCATAAACTCTGGAACTTTAAGTTGACATGTGAATTTCAAATGTCGACATGTAGCCATGTGTATCAACATGTGGATGTTCATATGTCATTGTGTGTTTATGTTAAAGTGTGTTGTAATTTGTAAAGTATTTGGTCAACACATGAGTTTCACATGTCGACATGAGGTTAAAATTGATTAGTTTACCCTCACATATAGACATGTGAAAGTAGTTATGCCTATGCTATTTTGCATTAGATGCGGTTTGCCTAAATTCTCAAACATTGCTATTATTGTTGCTTCATGTTTATGTGTTTGCTTAACTATGTAAAACTTGATTATGTTATATCTACGATGATCGATATGTTGCATAAAAAAAAGTTTGAAATGTAAATGATTTAAATTAAAAAAAACGTTTTGAAAATCATTAAAAATCAAATGTAGATGATAAAAAAATGTTTTGAGATATAAATTATTCTTTATTGTACCTGGTCTAGCATGTGGTGAGTACTAAAATCTTTAGTACAAATTTGTCAAGATAAACGCCTAGATGCACTTAGACATTGAAAAGCACAACGCTACAACGTAGTGCCTTTCCACCTCCAAAAATGCAGACCCTGCTAGAGGTGCATAAAAGCATGTGCTTTCAGAAAAATCAAGAAAAGCGCAAGGTTGGCTTTTTGCATCTTAAGAATATTACTACCTAAAAAAAGCCTAAACACCTTCAAGTTCAAACCTAATTTTGAAATATTACTACCTTATATTTTGCTTTCTTATATATTCCTTTCGTTTCGCTCTGCATATTTGTTGAATCCATCAGATTAGGGCAAATCCAGTACTCATCATTAAACAACTTGAATTTTAATTTAAAACTTTGATGAAGCAGGTACATTTGTTTCAATTTTATTCTACATTCGCTCTTGAAATCTATAGAAATTTACATGTTTTTATTTGCATTAAAAAGCAAAAGTTTGGGCAAAAGGCGCTGAAAAAGCACAAGAAGCAAGTCTTGCACCTTGACTGTCTTACTTCAGTAGAAACAAAGTATTAATGGAAAATAACGAGTCGAAAGATGGTTTTGAAAAAAACAAACATTTTTATGGGAATTTATAACTTCATGCATCTAATGCATGGTTAGCGATCACAGCTTAAACCTACATTTTTTTTGTTTCGCCTATTTCACAAAGGAGAGAAAAGTTTATCCATTTAAACTTTTGTCATCTCCCTTATGTGGAATCATCCAGTAGGACATGTTTGGTTTAATAACTAATTATTGATAGGCCTTTTTCAACTTTTTGTTAGCTCTTGAATGTTGAAGTGTTTATTTTCCAAATAGTGATGAATTTATTGTTGATGTTATGCATTGTTCTCATAAGCCACACTAACAAAGGCGTTATCCAGCAATTTCGAGACATTGTCGAGGCTATGATGATTTATGGAGCTGTGTTGTCTTGTAGAAGAATGTCAAAATATATGTCAAGTTTCTAACTGTCACCCAAACAATTTGGAGCATTACCAAACACCAATGACCACTTCATCAATTTTCTAAGCTTAATTTTTCTTTAATTTGTTAAACATGTATATTTATATATGTACTTAGTAATTTTTGTTAGCTATGTTCATATTTCACAAGATATGTTAATTATTTAATATTGTTAGATGTGATACATAGTGATTGTTCTATTCCAGTTTACAGTCACAAAACGAAAATTTTCAAATATAAGATTTCAAAATTTCAATTGTTACAGTGAAGCTCCACTTAGGCTTTATCTGCCTTCTGTCAAAACTCTACAAACCTCTATATTCCTAGCATTCCTTCCAGCTTGAATAACATAGCTCATAAATCTACTATCTGGAAGTCAGTGGTGAAGAACGATACTTGCTATGGTGTCGTGTCAACTCAAAAAGTAGTGTACAAGAAACTATGAGGAACTCATATTTTGAATTCGTTGCGCTATAAAGGATGCCGATGAGAAGTTAAACTACAACTTCATCGCCATGCTTTCTGAATTTGAAAATTAAGTTGAATTACATCTGAGACGCCATCAGAGCGGGGAACATATTCTGACAATCTTACCAGAAATGTTTATTAAAGTGCCAGTAACTACTAAATTTTTGTTTATTTCATTTTATACTGGATAGAAATATTTTGAACTGTTTAGATGTGAACTTGTACTGTTGTTATCTGATAAGTTTATTTTTACTGGATATATTTATTATATGGTTTAATTTCAATATTTATATATCGACATAATAGTTAATCTTACATCATTTGGACGTAATCAAGAGATGAGGAACTAAATCAAAACTAATTGAAATTCATATAATTTGCAATTGTTACTTCTATAATTATTTGATGAAAGATCTATTAACGTAAAATTTGTGATTAATGCCAATATTCTGCTTATGCGTACCTTAGGCTCTAAAAGAATTCTTAGCGTCTCTATGCATCATTTAGCATCTTATATGAAACTAACAGTAAATAGCAAATGGCATATGAAACTAATAAAAAACATTCAATTTCGCGTCTCATATGCATCATTTAGCATCTCATACATGTCTCATCAGCGCATCGTTTATCCTACGGATAACTCATATTGTGCCAAGAGGGTAGATGAATATGTATATTATGATAGAATTCACTCTAGTGCATGTATTGGCATACTCTTGTGTTTAAGAATGCACGAATATACGCAAGTGACATTCTGACTTGTTGATAACCTTTTGTGTCGCATATTATCTCGTATATACAACATTTCAATTTATAAGAGGTGTCAAAGGGTGGTTTTGATGGATACTATTAGATGATTGCACATTCTATATGTTAGGATAGAGATTGATCGTTTTATATTTCTAGCATAACACGCTTTTTTTGCAACGTTTCCACATCATATTGCATGATACAGCGTGATTTCAAGAATGTGGGCATCTTACATGTACTCGCCATGTACATTTGATATGATGACGTGTTAATGAGACATATTTTATTAAAAGAATAGGGGCCTCCTCTATTACAGAATGGAGCAGAGAGGTTACCTTTTGACCAACCTCTTATCCTATAGGAGGGTTGAGTTGCGTGGCTATACACACGAGAAATAAGGGATGAGGCTTGAGTATGATATACATGAAAAGCCAGGTTTGAAAATTTAAATGTAGTATGTTTCATGTGACGATAACTTAGCGTTATCATACTTGTATTTTATGCATTTTCGTATGTTTCGTATTATGTAATTAGGAGCATGGCACCATGACTTGACTAAAATAAAAAAGTAGAAAACGAGGTGAACTACCACTTGAAATGTAAAATTTATTACAAATCGCACGGGGTTGTCAATGCTCAGGAGTAAAACGATTAATATAATTGAATATTCGAGTACACGGAGAAAGTGATAAAATCTTTTGATATTGAAAGATATGGTTTGAAATTTGAAATGATATAGAAAACAATCAAAGGCAACCCTTGATGGTGGACTAAAGATAAAGGTTATAGTTTAATATAAAAAATTAACTACCAACTTAATAAGATTGCAATAAGTAATTTATTTTCATTTTTTATAATTAATTCTATTAGTGGCAATTATTAGGAGCAACCATGTAGGAACTGGCTAATCTTGAAGAAATCTTTTATGGATGCACCTCAAGAGGCACTTTTTAACTATGCAAAAAAAAAGTTTTCAAATTTACATTATACTATGATGATGTGCTTACTATGCTTGATCATAAGTGGTCTAGAGTTCTATGCATGCATCTTTTCTACTCAAACTTGCTTAGGGACAAAAGCTACTTTTGTTTAAAGGCACTTGGTCTTACAGGCTTGGTCGTCGCACAAACAAGGGTAGAAGTTTCTTATTTTATATGGTACTACTTTATGTTTGCTCTGCTTGACCATAGGAGTTCAACGCATTCCTTCCTTAATCAGTGTTGTATTTTACCATGGATTGAAGAATGTTGATGTTGACTTAATGGTTATTTTTAAGAGATACGACAACTCCTTAGCCTCCTTAGCATCCTCATTCATAGCCATAGATTTCACAACCATCGTCTGAGTACACAAGGTCGATTTCTTAGCTTAGCCCAACTACACAAAATCAAACTAGCCTCTACCATTGTATTTATCTTCATTATGAGAATATCACAATTTGACACATGCATGATCCTTCTAGCCAATAATATCAATAATCCAGTTTGTGCATGATACTAACGTCCCTAGGAACATTAGACTCACTTCGCAAATGACAATGAATTTAAGATGGCACTTCAAATTACTATCAACTAGCGCAAAAGAACAAAAAGGTGTAATTTTTCCAATTTTAAAATAATGTACTTATTGTAAAATAAAATTGTGAATTTCCATGTCTACAAAGTGATTTAACTACATTTATGATATTTAATTACCATAAAATGGTTAAATAACAACTAGTTAGTACAAACACAAACTTGTTCGGATTCATTTTATGAGACTTCACTCTTATGTTTCTAATTTTTGCAATAAAACTCTACCATATTTGATTATATATATATATATATAAATTCAGACATAAACTCCGCCTGTGTAGTTTTCTATGCAGTCTGTCCCAAGTCAGGATAAAGAAGGAGGGTTGTGATAGGTTTGGCGAGCCAACATGAAAACCATAATCTCTCTTATGGAAATGGAACATGATTATATTTCGTTGGGGCGTAACCCTCTTAGCGACGCGCCATATCGAGCCTCGGGTATGGTGATAAGTGAGCAAGAGTTGGATCGTCATTCCCTTAGTGGCGCGCCATATCGAGGCTCAGGTATGGTGATAAATATGCAAGGGCTGAGTCATCACTCCCTTAGTGGCACGCTATGTCGACGCCCCGATGTAGTGATAAATAAATAAGGGTCTTCACACTTTACTCGGCGGATGCAAGGGATAAGAAAGCTAGTCGATGAAAGTAGGATTCGGTTAGGTAGTTGGAATGTAGGATCCTTAACAAAAAATTAAAAGAGATGGTTGATACTATGACTAAAAGACGTGTAAATATCTTATGCGTTCAGAAGACCAAATGGACGGACCGGAAGGCGAATGGGGTGGAGAACACTGGCTTCAAGTTATGGTATACGGGAAAAGAACGTAACAAAAACGAAGTAGGCATTTTAATTGACAAGAACCTTAAAAGTGGAGTAGTCGACGTTAGGAGACAAGGCGACTGATCATCCTGGTCAAGCTGGTAGTTGGTGATATGGTTCTGAATGTCATTAGTATATATGCCTCACAAGTAGGCCTAAGTGAAGCCATCAAGAGGAATTTCTGAAAAGAGTTAGATGTCATGCTTAGTAGCGAGAAACTTTTCATAGAAGGAGATTTCAACGGCCATGTTGGTACAACTAGTGGAGGTTAGAGAGAGTACATGGTGGTTTTGGATATGGCGATAGAAACCAAGAAGGAGGAAATATTGAATTTCGCTATTGCTTATGACCTAATGATAGCTAATACCTTCTTTAGAAAGAAACAATCGCAGTTAGTTACTTTCAGTAGTGGTCAACACTCTAGCCAGATTGACTTTGTCCTTACTAGAAGAGACGACAAACGAGCTTGTGTAAATTGCAAAGTCATACCTGGAGAATGTGTCATCTCACAACATCAGCTTTTGATATCTAAGTTTCGTCTTCGAATACGTGTTCGACGGGATAAAGGAGTCAAGATTAGTCGGACGATATGGTGAAAGCTCAAATGAGACGCCTCATGGGTGTTTAAGGATAGAGTAATGGGAGAAGGAGCATGTAATATGTAAGGAGAAGCAAATGACATGTGGGATAAGATGTCAACGCGCATTCGAAAAGTAGTTACTGAGGTGTTTAAGATAACGAAAAAAAATAAACGCGAACCTAAAGATTCATGGTGGTGGAACAGTGATGTGCAAAAGGCTATCAAAGAGAAGGAATGTTATAAGTGTTTGCATCATCACAGGAGCGAGGACAACATGCAAAAGTACAAAGTGGTAAAGAAGAACGCAAAAAGAGTGGTGAGTGAAGTAAGGAGTCGGATGTATGAAGATCCATATCAAAAGTTAAGTACGAAGGAGGGTGAAAAAACGTCTATAGAATAGCTAAGCTCCGTGAGAGGAAGACGGGGGGCTTCAATCAAGTTAAATGCATCAAGCATGACAATAATAGATTTTTGGTGAAGGACAGTGAGATAAAAAATAGATGGAGATATTACTTCGACAAGCTATTCAATGAAGAAGGTGATAGCATTACAATCGAGCTAGACGACTCTTTTAATGACACCGGTAGACATTTTGTTCGGAGAATTCAAGAGTCTGAGGGAAAGGAGGCGCTAAAACGGATGAAAGCGGACAAGGCATTGGGGCCTGATGACATCCCATTGAGGTATGGAGATGCCTTGGACATGTAGGAATAGTCTGGCTAACTAAGTTGTTCAATAATATTTTCAAATCAAACAAGATGCTAGATGTATGGAGAAGCATATTAGTTCCAATTTTTAAAAATAAAGGAGACATTCAAAGTTGTACAAACTACAAAGGAGTTAAGCTTATGAGTTATACAATGAAGCTTTGGAAGAGAGTAATTGGACATCGATTAAGAAGGATGACAAGTGTTTCAAAAAACCAATTTGATTTCATGCTTGGGAGGTCGACCACAAAGGCGATTTTCTTGATAAGACAACTTATGAAGAGGTTAAGGGAGCAAAAGAATGATCTACACATGGTATTTATCGGTTTGGAGAAAGCGTATGATAAAGTACCGAGAAAGGTTATGTGGTGGGCTCTGGAAAAGAAAAGAGTCTCAACAAAGTACATTACTCTTATCAATGATATGTACGATGATGTCGTGACTGGTGTCAGAGCATGCAAGGGTGAAACCAGTGACTTTTCCATTAACATAGGATTGCATCAAGGGTCAGCTTTGAGCCCCTATATTTTTGCCCTAGTGATGGATGAGGTTACGAAAGATATACAAGGTGAGATTCCTTAATGTATGCTCTTTGTTGATGATGTTGTGCTAATTGATGAAAGTAGGATTGAGGTTGATGGACAAATGGAGCTGTGGAAACAGACTTTAGAATCAAAGGGTTTTAGGTTTAGCAGAACTAAAATAGAGTATATGAAGTACGAGTTCAGCGGCATCAAATCAGAGGATGGAGATGTCACTCTGACTGGACAAGTAGTGCTCAAGAAGGAATCCTTTCTATATTTAGGATCAATGTTGTAGTATGATGGTGAGATTGATGAAGATGTTAGTTTTAGAATTCGAGCGGGATGGACAAAATGACGACAAGCGTCTGGCATTCTCTGTGACAGGAAAGTCTCACGGAAGCTTAAAGGAAAGTTCTACATAATGGCAATCAGGCATGCGATGTTGTATGGTGTAAAATGTTGGCCTACTAAAAGCCAACATGTATAAAAGATAAGTGTTGTAGAGATGCGTATGTTGTGATGGAGCAGCGGTCATACAAAAAGAGATCGAATTAGAAATGATGATATATGTGATAAACTTGAAGTAGCACCAATTGAGGAAAAGCTAATCTAACACCGCTTAAAATGGTTTGGACATCTCCAACGGAGGCCTCCAGAGGCACCTGTGCGCGTTGGAATTATATGCCGCGTTAAATGCTCAAAAAGAGGTAAAGGTCGACCAAGGTTGACATGGGAGAAAGTAGTAAAAAGGGACTTGAAGAATTGGAATATATCCGAAGAGCTGGTGTCGGACAGAACGCGTGGAAGTTAGCGATTCACGTACCAAAACCATGAGCTAGGAGTTTTTTTTCTTAAGGTTGGCTTAGGGGTAGTGTTATAAGTTTTAGATTATAGGACTAGTAAATAGAAGCCTAGGACGTCGTATTTGGTCTTCGGTCAATATTATTATTAGTACCATTATTACTATTGGTATTTTTATCATTATCATCATGGTTTTTTTTAATATATTTTAATTTTATTTTTTATTTTTATTTTTATCTTAGTTAGTTGTTGTTGTTGTTATTTGTTTACTTATTTGACTTTATTTTAGTATTATTATCATGGTTTTTATTATTATTGTTGTTGTTATGACTTTTAAATAGACTTTGTCTTTTAGTTTTGGGTTCCATCTCTAGCCGGTCCCAACTTGTTTGGGAATAATGGCTTTGTTGTTGTATAAATCCAGACATAAATCTTGAAAGTTAGGGTAAGCGTATGTCTAGTAAAATTAGACTCCTTTGCAAATATTAGGTTTTTGAAGATAAAAAATGTAGTAGAACAAATAAAAATAATTTCTACAAGTAAATACTAAAAAAAATCAACTCATTATACTGCCCCATTAACCAAAATATATGAAATAATTTAATTGTGCTCTTAATCGGTATTTGCTCATAGATAAACTCATACCATAGATAGCAGCATCGTTTATCGTTTACAAATACTGTGTTTTAAAGTTCGAATTTATTAACTTCGCACTATCCTTACTAAAGGTTGTGATACATTCAGTATAACACATTCTTCAATATGATGGTACACTTCCTCAAATTGCCTTTGGCATATAAACGTGGTCATCGGTTCAAATCTTAACCCTAACAAAATAGTCATCATTTACTTTTAATTGGAAAATATATACAAAAATGAGGTCAGTGGTTCAAATTTTAATCCTAAAATAACCTTTTTTATTGGAAAAATTGGCGTATTGACAAGGTCATAGGCTTGAGCATCTATACTAATAAAACGATATATATTTTTCTTTCGTTTTTTCAATTCATGTTTACTATATTCTCAATATTGATACATTCTTCTTTAAAACATGCATATATTTTGCATTTCATTTTGTTTGTTTATTCTACCTTTGCTTATATGTACAATAATTCTTCATTGAAAATTATATACAAAATTAGACTTTGATTATTTAAATTCTTTTCTCAAACATTTACGCACATGTGCACTACACTTGCCAAGCACTATCAATGATAAAATTTCTAATAGTGTCTCATTGAATTAAATGGTCCAACATGTATTTCATTTCAACTATGATACTAAACAAAACCTAATCAAGTGTTTCTCGATCATTGATGCCTCCAGCATGGATAGCACTTTGGTATCAAATGTGGACATCATATCAAAGTGGAAACATAACATCACATTTCTAATGCATTTATGCATAGTCTAATTATGTGATTCACTAAATAACTATTTTACATGAAAAACAAAGTAGTGAAAATCTGATGAGCATGCAATTTAAACTGATAATAGATCAACTACTTCAGTTGCAACCTTCGTGAAGTTCTTTCTCTACAAAACTTTCATGCTCATGTTAATTCAAGTTCTTGGATAAAATTTTGAATTGATTAGTTGATTCCTAAAAACATGAATGACTACTAAGTCTTCTTGTAGCAACAAATGATCTCGCTTATATGCAGTTAATATGAGGGAAAATCTTGCTCTTCTTTTCAAAGAGCTAACTTGCTCTGCCAACATTTATTTTCTGCATCTAAACTCAAACATATTTGTTACTTTTAGTTATTTACATTATAAACTAAAACTAAAACCACTTTAAAGTACTAAACACCGCAAATTAATGATTTCAATTAACAACATAAATTTACTTCAACATAACTTCATTTTACGGGTTACTTTTTGTAGACGATCTAAATGATCAAAACCATATGTGTGTGTGCGCACGCATGTGTGCACATGCGTGTGTGAGCGCACACATTTAAAATTCTAGAGATGAAGAAGATATCAAGGGAGAAAGTTTGCTTCCTTGAGTGAATGGGAAAAAAAATCTTCTTAATATGATTTATTGTATTAATTTACACCAAGAATATAAGATGAATGGATGTATTTATTTAAAAGTATATAGAGATGGAATATACATGACATTAAACAAACATTCCACGAAATATTAAAAAACTTCATAATTTTGGCAAAAAAAAATTATACTCTAACATTAGTTTTCTATAACATTAACATAAAATTGTACATATATTTTTTCATGTCCCTACTAAGTAAACTTCTTATGCCCCCCATTGTTAACCTATAGTTAACATGAAAAGAAACTAGCACAAGGGTAAACACTAATACATTATCTTATTTTAACATATAAAAAGATATTTGGCAAGAACATAATTTTACATCACATGTATCATTCAAACTTTCTATATAATATCTAGGATGATATAGCATGTTCATCTCATAAAGAAGAAACTTGGATTATCTTACTTTAGCTTTTAAGCCACTTCGTCAAGTAAGTTTTTGATGACAACGTTTTTATTTTTCTTATTGAGCTACTTACTTATTTGAAAGCATTGTTTATGTCTTGTAAGTCAAAACTTTCATGAGTTTCTTACAAACTATTTTGAATAGGTTGTTATCCAACATGCTTTCAGCCTAGTTCCCAATCAAAGCAATGACAACAACCATATATTTAAATATTGATATTTATACTAACAACAAAAATGTTTTTCAAAAATCAACTATTTATCCTGTTGCCATAGTTGTAAAGTTAACTTATTTTCAGATCAAACTTATATTTAATTTAGAGACTATTGTAAATAAATATGTCATAGCCCATACACGTCATATAAATTTAGAAACAATATTCTAGATATCTGAAGATCCAGAAGTATTTCCAGAAATTGTGTCCAGAAATATTCGAGTTAATATCTTTATATACTGGAGGGAGGTGTGGAGAATTCTTGAGAGTTATCAACCAATGGATCATTTTGAATTCTATTATTCATGATGATACTGGTTCAGTATAAACAGGGGTGCATAAACTTAGTTGTAATCAAGTAAAATATTCTAAGCAAAATTTGTAAAAAATATAATTTCCTTCTTCGTGAATATGTCTATTTTCATGCCTTTTTTACTTGTTTTTCTAATTTCTTTTATCAAATTTGATATTTCTTTTGCATTTGTTTGCTGAAATTAAACCATTTAATAACTTTTTGCACAGTTAGACTTATAACTACTAATCCAAATTGTATTATAATCACACAATGTGTAGTTTCAAGCTTGTATGAGAATTATTTTGTTGAGGGGATTTATGCACAGACTGAGCACTCCTAAAAACAGCACCAAGATGCCTGTTCTCGGGAACTTGAAGGGAATCAGTAAATACGGTTCAAACTAAATTATTTCCACTCAAGGTGTGAGATACCGGATCAATCATTTGTAAAAACAGAGGAAATGTCATTAAATACAAAAGCTTTTTCTTAAGTAAGACAAGGAATTACTCTTGTAGCAGAAAAAACCAGTCATTAATAGCACACGGCGCAAAACCTCCACGGAACCTTGACGTGGCAAATGGCTTGCGCCTTTATAATTTATTGTGCATGTTTTAAAAACTTATAAATTTAACATATATAAAATTAATTTAAAAGGTACAATGTATTTTATTTATTTTTTTACTAAAACATATATAACAAAGGTTTTTTGGATATTTTGCAAAAGCAATCATCAAATATATTATCATAAGCATAGATTTCAAGCATAATAGTCTTCAAAAGCCAAAATACAAGATAATAGTACATGTCACTGATAAACTAAAAATCTGAATTTGACTCAACAATTATATTTCCCAAATCAATATTAACATCATTATGTTCATAAGCTTCAACATCTTCATCATCCGTTTCATTTAGATTTGTTTTTTCTTCGTGAAGATGTAAATGAACTGAAGCAGATGTTGAAAAACCTCTTGTTGTGGATGTTCTTATACTTGGATATCTAGCTTCCTCCACTTCTGCCGCACTAGCAGCAATACCCCAGGTCAAATCATCTTTATCATCATCAAATATAAGCTCGTCTTCAGCATCAAATGTATCATCCATGTTTCTCGTTAATCATTCAATTACAATCATCAATATCTTTCAAGAATATCGAATCAATGGTATCACGGATATTGTACTTTCTTTTTAGTGCTCGATTGTATTTTACCACAACTAAATTATTTAGTTTAGCTTGAGCTAGCATATTCCTCTTTTATGGAGTTTGGTTTGTGAAAAATAAAAAATAAAAAGTAAAAAACAATAAACCACGAAAAGGTGTGCTTTTTAGTGCCATTCGTTTCGTATTTCCATGTGCGCCGCATCATACGAAAAAAAGGCGCAAACACCGCATCGCGACACATGACGCACGTCATAGCACGCCTTTCATAACTATGGAAAAAACAACTATGATAGGGACAATCTCATCAGCAAAAGGAATCTGATTCCTTATCCCAAATAAACATTTCAGCATTGAAAATAATATACGGTGATATGAGCTTGTAATTATAGAAACAAGTAAAAGACGGTGATAACTGAAAGCAAAGATATTCATGGTTTTTCCTCGGTTAAAACTTTTCTGCGCGAAGTTTTCAATCATTTTCATTATTTTGGTGTACCGATCGCTGATCTTTATTAATTTAGTTCGTACACACTTCTCATAACAGAAACTGAACCTAGCCCATCCTCACCTTGTTGGCCTATAATGCTGACCGGATTCTAAGCATCAACATATCTCATGTATATTTTCCTCTTGAGGATGGTAAGCTCTTCAGTCAATAACATTACAATAATCATGTAAGAAAAGGACGACATGTAACTGCCTAGTTAAACAATTCCAAATTAACTGGACATCAAGCATAAAATAATTTGATTTCATTCCGGAGGAACAAAACCGATTTCTCTAACAAGTAAATCTAGTAATAAGCATCACATAGAAAACAAGATATCCCAAGGGCGGACGAAAGAAAAGAAAGAAAGGAAAAACAGTACCTTCCTTTTTGACCTTTTCGTTGAGGTTTTTGACGTAAATAGTTTGATTTGGAGGGATGTCGCCTGAGAGCATGGCTACAATCTTTTGAATAATTTGTTTGTGAAGATGAAAGAAGTGAGGGTTTAGAAAGCGCAGTTTGGTCAGACATTAACGGGTCGGGTCGGAATATTTTCTAACGTGGTGAAAGAAAGTAGGCTTACCGTACCATTTTAAAATTATTTCCCCTCAACCATTACAATGGTAATTTCTAAAAAAAAAAAAAAAAAAAAATTGGTATATTTTTACACTATAATGATGCTTCATCATACATTTTATCGTTTCACTTAATAAAAAACTTCATTGGAAAAGAAAGGGAACGCGTGTAGCATCATTAGAACTAGGGATGACAATGTGGTGAGTTTAGGATCTAAACCCGGTAGACCCGTCCCTGTTTTGACCCGTCCCATTGGGTCATCGGAGCGGATAGACCCATGACCCGTTCTTAAAAGCTCCGGGTCTTGGGTCGGGGGGCTTGGCTGACCCGCCCCAACCCGATCCGCACTAATGAGATCTCATAAAATTGCTTTATTACTATAATGATGATTTGTTGGTTCTTTTATACATAAGTGGTTATAACATGAATATTCTAATGTTCCATTCAATAAGTTATATGATTTTTATGGTATTAAGTTACATCACTAATAATTATATAATAACATATGCATGTTTTCTTGAATTGTTATCATACACCTTATTTTTATTACCTTACTAGCCATTGTAAACACATTGATATCAATATTTACTGTATCATTTAGTAACAATCTCTCTTACAAATAAAATAAATAAATATATGTACATTAATACATAATTTAAATGAATATGTAAAGCCTCATCGGGTCTTGGGACGGGGCGGGTCTACCCTGACCCGTATGGGTTTCGGATACGAGGCGAAAATCCAGACCCACATCGGGTCTACGGGGCGGGTCTGGGTCAGGGTCTAAAAAACCCGGGCTGGGTCTGGGGTATGAAAAACCCGCCCCAACACACCCTATTGCCATTCCTAATTTGAACTAAATTCTTGAACTAAATCTAATCATCTGGTTTCTTTCAAATGCTCGTAATACAACATACTACATCGGTATCCTTGCATTATAATTGGACTGGTAAATTAACATTACCACTGGTTTTGAAAAATTGTTAACGATAGTTCACCATAAAAAATGGTTAATTTACCATTACCATATCAATTATACCAGTATACCAATTTTACTTGAAAAAAAAATAACCGATTAATTCATGATGATATGGTAATGAAAAACTTACCACTACCATAACAACCTTAAAAAAAACTATCATGCGATTACCCCTGTCAACGGATATTTTCGGATGCGAATAGTGTTAAATCCGCATCCGAAATCACTTTCGGATATCGGATATTAGATATCTGCATCCATAGATACGGACAGATAGCGAATAATTGTCATACCCGTTAACGGTTAGTAAATCGAGAAACATAAATAGAAAATTTTAATTTAGCATGATTTTTTTTCAATTTTATTGATTATAATAGTGTGAAAAATAAACAAATATAAAGATAATAAATAGTTTTGAGCAATTAATAGACATCGAATGCATATAATATAAACTACTAACTTAATAAGAAACATAAACACGTCTTTCATTGTACTAAAATACAAAAAATATAAACTATACTCCTGAAAAAATCGAATGAATAATTTTCGAATGCAGATACCTTCGTATTTGAGTCCTTATCTATTTCTCGTGAACTATTGCATACCCTCGAAGAAGGAACTTCCCCTAGAGACATTATATGTTCAAGAGTCTGGCATCCAAAGGTAAAAGCATCGTCGGAGATTCAGAAAACAAAAATTTATAGTCAAGAACCACTAGCCCAAGTGGTAAGATCTCTATATTATATTCTAGTGATCTTGGGGTCGATCCTCCGAACACCAAAATTGAGTGCTCTGTTTAAAATTAAATACCACTCTTGTTATCAAAGAAATTTTGTAGTGAAGCAATTCTGATCGGTACAATTCGGACCAGTATGGTTCTACCCGATATCATTCTGTCTGGTACCAAACATAACCCATTCCCCTATGGGGACTTGAGCACTTTCCCACTTTTCACACTTCTCAATTTCTGTTGTTCCTTTACCTACTCATTGTGAGAGAGTTAAAAGTAAGCCTTAGGGAAAATTATGTAATTTGTTATGTAATCTTAACTCTATGACTAATCTTATTGGAAATAAAAGTATTTTTTTTAGGTTTTGTTTTCTATTATCTGTGTTTGTTGTATATGATATAAATAATGACTATGAGCATAGACATATATAAATAAAAAATCTTAATATAGTATTATATCAATTGCAGTTGTGAATCGGTCGTAACCATGAATATTGAATAGATCGATTAATAACACTCAACTTTAAAGGTTCATATTCAAGATACATCATAAAAGGGATATATTGATGCATTTGTTAAGACTAGTGTATGTAACGCACTCCAATTATTGGACGGTGAATTACTCGTGACCTGACCGTTGGGCAATAGGAGGTTATGTGCTTGTGATCATTGGATGGTTGTATAACGACTCAATCGAGAGTCGTGTGTAGGTTTTATATACATATGTATATACATACATACATATATGTTCGTGTGTGTGTATCAAAACATGGGATCTCAATGTGATGATGTGTGGTGATCTTTAGACCTGATCGGAATACTATGCACTTTGAACGAGGACGTTATGCTTTGATTTTATTTAACTCATGGCATCGTGACCATGTTACGGCTCCTTCTAGGAATATGACAAATCGTTTAGAGCGAAACACTATTCAATAAAGGGTTTGTGCCCTCTGATATAAGAGGTTAATATTACCGTAATTAAAAGTCGACTCAAATTAAAAAAAATCCATGGTTGCGGTACTTTTGGTTATTCAACAATTGTTATCGTTTGAACAAAATATTTTGAAGTTGGTCTTCACAATTAACTATGGATATTAATAAGATTTTTGACCATCGATCAAACTCAAGATATGTATAAGTGATATGGCGACAGCGAAAAAAAACATGCACAAACATCATAACTTAAGGATGTATGCTTAATTAGATTAAAATATGATTTTTCTAGACTATCTATAAGCAAAGGGACTTATGCCATAATACCATAGCAACGAAGCCAAGCTAGTGTGAACATTGATATCAAGTTGTTTGATATTATTTGCCGACCGATTTCTCATCTGTGAATCACATAACGGAGATTGATTGAGCATTCCGAAAATGACCAATTTATAAATGTTATAAACCTTATAGAGAAATTATTGTAAATGTTATTTTAATTCATTTGATAGAAATAATTATTAGAGAGCTATAGATTAATCAAATAATATATGCAAATGTTGTATATATTTTTTAATTAATTAAAATAACCAAGTAATATTTAAATAAATAGAATAGGCATTTAAATTATTTAAAAATGATTCTAAATTATGGCTAAAAATTAGTTTTCTTTTAAGATAGGTTGGCCCTCATTTAATAGAGTACAAATCTATGTATTCTTATATTTATTTAGTGCTTGGTTTCATTTATGGAGAGATGAATTAGATCTGGGCTCATTTAGATGGACTCTCCACTGTTATATAATAGTGTCTACATAAAACTCTACCCACCACTATGGTCATTTTTTTCCTCTTTCTCTTCTCCCTTAGAATTAAAGGAACCCGATATGTCTTGCAGTTTGTGAAATGAGTAGATTTTAAAATTTTCAATATTCGGATCTTAATGGACTTATGTAATCTATTAACTAGCATTATATCCAATCTATTTTATTAAAGTAAAATCATATTTTATTTTAAAATATTTCATATTTATTTAATTAATCATATTAATTGACTTTATTAATATTTATTCTGAATATATATAGTATATATTCGCCCACTAACATAATATCACGATAATGAATGAACATGTATATATCTATTATATATACATACATGCATACATACATATATATATTATGCTTAGATATACATGTGAAAAATTCACATGCATATCAAGAATATAAATGTCTAAGTATATACATATATGTGAATGAACTATGATATATGTATATGATTTGTATATTCATGTTGATATCACCATATGTGTGTGTAACATACATACATATATACATATATGTATAGTCATGTCATTGTAAAATAACTTTATGTAAAACATATAAATGAGTTATTTAGAGAGATAATTATTGTTAATTGCCTTTTAAATGCCAATTTAAAACACTACAACTCTCTTTTAATGACTCTTTAATGCCAAATCAAAAAAATTCAATTTCCATTTAGATTTACAATAGATCTAATTTATTTGTATTCCATTTTTATATTATTTATATCAAATCATCTAAGGATGTATGTATATAAAATTTACATTTTGAATCATAACCAAAATAAATGATTGTTTATGCAAATAAGGTAATTTAAATTTAGCATAAATACATTTTAATTATAATTTCACATTATATATATGTATATTATATATATATATATGTGTGTATATATACATATATCCATCTTTATTGAATATATACATGACCAAAATGATTAAAATAAATATATACATTTTCTGGGTTAATAGACAGAAAACAAAAAACAACATTTTTTCTTAAAACATATGTATAGATGTACAAATCTTGCATAATTTAAATCATGACCAAAATGAAAGTTGCTTATTATATATATATATATATATATATGCATATGTATAATTGAAATTAAATAGTAAACAATGTATAATTTGTAGTGACTGACATAAATCAATGCAAATTAAACAACGAATATTATTGCATGTAAAAAAAATATTTTGAATTTCATTTGTAAAACTGTGCATATAACAATTTTACATTGACCAGTATCACCGTCTTAGTGGTTGGGCGCTCCGACTTTGGTCCGAGAGATCACAGGTTTGAAACTTGCATATCATGATTCGAACTGCATATATTAACATGTAGTATGTTGCATACTACCTAAGATTTGTAGTACTAGTGTGCACTGCTATTTAAGTACCCAATTTCAAAAAAAAAACAATTTTACATCAAATCTAATTTAATGGTAATAAAAATACATTGCATGCATCTACATGAATCAAGAGCAAGCATATTGAATATGTGAAATAAAATAAGATTAGTACCTATTCAGGTCTAGCTCATCATCACACCTCGATTTGAGAATTGATTCATAGATTGCTTGAATCGTCACTCGATGTTGCAACGATCGATTGAACTACCTTTGATTTTATTTTGTTTGATGTTATTTTTAGGTAATATTTTGGCCACGAGGAGTGGATTAAGGAGATGTTGTCGACCGCTAAAGAGAATAGGAAAGGGCAAAAATCAAATGAAATAACGTGGAAGATTTTTTTTATGGAGAGAATGGAAACATTTCTCATTGTTCTCCTTAAAACCTTTCCCTATTAATTTCAAATTAAATCTAAACCAATATTTAGACTAATTTTTACCTCATATGCCAGCTATACCGTGACATCCTATAATTTTATGCAATTAAATAATTAAAGTAAATGGGTAAAATTGTAATTTTACATAAATGGCAAAACAAATTTTTTTAAAGGAGCTAGAATTGGGCTTGGGGACCTATCTCACTGCGTCCGGAGTACCGTACAGTCAGAAAAAGTATAAAATTGTTGAGTTTGATAAAATATACAGGAAAATAGAAAAATTTAAACCCACTGGCATTTTTGTAAGATGTTAATTATGAAATTTCAGCCTAGATATTATTGTTTTTAGCCTATAAAGAGATCCCTAACTCTATCTCTTTTGCTCTAAAAATGTTGCCTCCACTTATAAAGTCGTAATCCCTAAATCAATTTACAAATTCTCCAAATGAAATCCAAATTAAACAAATTAATATATAAAACCAACCACTCTGCGAAGGGAGCTACGCAAATTGTTGATCCAAAAAATGGACCAACACCCTGGTTTGAGTTTGAAAGCACCAGCCCTATTCTGACAGAGCAATATCACAGATCACATATAAAGAAAAAGAACAGTAAAAGAAAGAAGGCAGAGAATTTTTATAGTGGTTCGGTTGTTAATGAAGCCTACGTCCACTTTATAGCTTTACTATAGACTGATTGCTGTTATAAGAGTTATTTGATTACAAGGCTTTGTTTGTT
The DNA here is from genome assembly GCA_030737815.1 of Allium fistulosum. Classification (NCBI taxonomy): domain Eukaryota; kingdom Viridiplantae; phylum Streptophyta; class Magnoliopsida; order Asparagales; family Amaryllidaceae; genus Allium; species Allium fistulosum. Next base: position 1,170,063,280 of record CM060902.1, on the reverse strand, counting down.
TTCTATCTAGATTGAATCTTCGGAGCTAGAATTCACTGGAGAATCACAACGAATTCCTTTGAAGATTGTTGTGAGGGAGTTAGAGGGTGAAGAATAATTCCAGCAGAGCTTCAGCAACCAGTCTGGAGAAGATCCTCTTATGTTGCGGGTAGGACGCTATTTATAGAGATCAGAGAGCTTCTGGGCCAGGTCTGTCTTCATCAGCTTGCAGGTAGGTCACAGGCGACCTAGGGGGCTTTGGCTCGCAAAACCATGGGTCGCTGGCGACCCATGGCCGATGGGTCGATGGCGACCCATAGTCCATGGGTCGACTATGGGTCGCTCGCGATTCATAGACTTGGTTCGTTTTGCGGACCAAATCTTGCCTCTTCTTGATAGTGTTCCATATCTGGTTTATTTGATGGTTTGAGCAGAGGCATGAATCATTGATGAGTTATGCACTTAGGATTTTTCTGGAGTCTGGACCCGGAGATATTCCTATAGCCTTTTATCGTTGCTCTTACATTATGTCGGTAATTCACTAATTGTTTACGTTTAGCTACTGATTGGATTATAGGAATGTTGATCTCTCGGCTCCGTTGTTCTTAATCGCTGTCTTAGTCGTACCGCTTAGCCCTTGTTGATCCCTTGTCTTGGTTTTTCTGGTTAAGTCCTGAACCATCATGTCCTTGCAAGATTGTTATGTTCTCTATTGGTTTCTGCTGGGTTAAAAACCCGGATAACATTTGCCCCTCGGAGCACATCTTCATTATAAACAAAGCGTGCTCTGGAAGTTATTGTTTTCAATATCCATTTGTTGATTTCCAAGTGATTGCATTAGAGCTCTACGAGTACGTTAGCCCGATGTCATTGGTTGTCTTTCTTTGGTTTCGACTGCTACTACTTACAACGATGTATCACACTCCCGCATGTAGCTTCCCTACATGCCCTGGAATGATGAACAGTTGCAATCGATCGAGTTTGAGATGGATGGACGAAGCTTTCTTTCTCGTTTTCCCTTGAATGTATTTATGGATCTTTTATCATCACCACCATTTTTTGTGATGGGTCACTAGCGATCCATGTGGGATGGGTCGCCAGCGACCTATCTGCATGGAAAAGTTTTTAAGGATAGGTCAGGTCGCTGGCAACCCGATTACTTAACAAAATATTTCATTTTTTCCTGGCCTACTTATACTCGAGCCGACACCCTTTTTCTTCATCCGACTCGAGCGATTCCAACACCTTTAAGTGACCAACTCATCTGGCGATTCAACCCAAGCATTCAACTTGATCTACTACCCTATCTCGTTCGATCCACGCAACGCTAATTCATCCAAGCATTTGCCTTCCTCGCAAAATCCTAGCCATCCATCATCGTGCTCGAATCTGAACCCTAGTCCACTGTTAATCTGTAGCCGACCCATCCTTAGCTCGCTCGCGATCCAATCCATAGCTCGCCGAGTTTGATTCATGATTCTTCTTGTGCTTTTTAATCAGGTTAAGGTGGGTTTTCCTAATTGATTCGTTAATTGTTATGTTAGTACAATGATTGATGTCTGGTCTTCGCTTGTGACGTTGATTACAAGAAGTTCGAGTTGATTGTGGTTTAATGGAGGATGATAGTGGATCGAGTCTCAAGTTATCTTGGAATGACATTCGGGCTTTGGCCCAAGGCTTGACGCGTTTTGCTATCTTCATCCATTAGACCAGAATTTAATTGTCTCTGGTTTTGCAGATGCTACTTGCATGACGTAATACCAGTCTATCCCGATTCTTCCAGAGAACTTGGGCTTATCCTGCTTGGTTATTCCGCATTCAGTGCTCCTGTGATGGGAAGAGTTTTCCACGTCGTTTGGACGACGGATCCGTTATCAATCATTGATCGATAACGGGTAAGTGTACAAGAAGTAAACAAAAATTGAAAAACGAACTGACATGGGAAGTTCTTCTCTTTTTCCACTGTGAGCGAACTATCTACATGGGATAGAGCGTTTGTAGTGCACCGAGCACTGAGTTTATCCTATATAGACAGCACGCTGCACTTGCACGCTTGCCCCAGTTCGCACTTGAAGTCCGACGTGTCGATTACAAGCTAACGTTTATTCGGAATTCAAGTGTGATTGAGGAAACTTATGAATTTAGGATAGATTTACCTGACCATTTTCAGACGCGGGTTCTGTTATATAGAATGAAGCAGCCTTCTACACGTCGTAAGTCAAGTGGGCGAAGCCCAGCGCTCTCCGAAGCTAAATCATCATCCACCTCACAAGCCCGGTATGGTTAGTTAGTTTCGTTCGGGCCCATCATGGACCGCACGCCTCCTAACTTTCGAGTTCTGCTCAATCCACCTGAACGAGCCTTGTCAGTGGTCTCTGCTAAGGTTCTTCATAATATATGTATGCAACATGGGATTCCCGAGGAAGATGCGCGTCTAGCTGCGAATGACGAGTTTGCTCATATGCCTCTCCTGGGGTACACCGCTTGCCATAGATACATGTATTTGAACGGAGCCGTACCTCCCTTTAACGATTTCCTGCGCGAAACGCTCTCGAACTTGGGAATTGCCCCCATTCCAGCTTCATCTGAATGGTTGCGCCGTCCTTACTTGCTTGCACATCCTCTTCATGCGGATGTTCCACCGCGCTTTGAGTTTTGATGAGTTACGGTATTTCCTGGCGTTCAAGAGGAGAGATGACTTCCCTCTTTGATCATAATCGAAGCCCAGAGGAACTGGAAGATCGTCTTGTAGTTGCAAAGTAATCTATCACAGTTTAAGACGCAGTACTACTTCGTTAGATGCCCCCGAAGGGTTCAATCGCTGATGGATGACGGGGGTAAGCTTCTCTTTTCTACTTGTCGATCTCCGAAAACGTCGTAATGGAGTCTCTAACTAATTATACGTCTCTTGCAGTTATCCCAAGGCCGAATAGAGATGTGGCACTTAATGAAGTTTGTGAGACTTTAAAAGCTATTAGTCCCGAGGAGAGAAGCGTTAAAGTTCTACTGATCGATGAGAACTTGCGTCGGTACGAACTGTTAGCTCCGGGTAGATCCGTCGCTCAAATTGAAGCTCCCTCTCCTAATCGAGCCAGAGTTCACACAAGATCCTCTTCTTCGTCCCACAGTTCTGAGGAAGGTCAAGAGATAGGTGGCCCATCCAGAGGATCACTTGATGAAGCTCATGAGAAGGAAGAAACCAGTGTGGCTGGTCAGAGCAGTTCAGCTAGAATGCCCTCAATTCCGAAGGAGGCGGAAGAAGAGTTTGTACACAGGGCAGGCAAGGCCGTGGTTGATTCGGAAAAGGAAGAGGGAGAGTTTGAAAGTAGCAGCGATGAAACCACTGTCAGTGATTACTTTTCATCAAAATCTAATGGTGATGATTCAGAGTCCTGTGATGAGACTTCAGGAATGAGTCCCACTCCCCCGAGTCCATCTCTTCCTGATATAGGTGGTGAAGGCAAAATCCCTGAGACCGAAAGTCATCCAGACTCTCCGAGTAAGAATGTCGGAGCGGGGCTTGGAGATTTCAGCGACGTTTTTGTTGATTTCGATGCACTCATGAAAGGAGATTTTAAATTTGACTCGACTCCTCCCTGCTCGGGCGATATTGCACCCTCAGTTAGCTCAGTCCCGCTTATAACGACCGAAGTCAGTCCGCTCCTACCTTCGACAGCCGTTTGTTCCCGTTCGTGACGATGCTTTAGGCTATATTAGAAACATAGCACGTTGCACTAGGATTGCACTCGTTTCTATTTTTTCATTCCCTCGCATATTTTCCTAACTCATGTTGCGTTTCTGAAATCTTTCATGTATCCTTTATTTCAGGTATGACGAGAGGGCGAGGCTTCTACGACGACTTCGAGGACTATATTGATTCACAGCGGAACCCAAAGCGCTCCTTTAGCCGCCACCAAGTCCGGGAAACGGAAGACGAGTATAGGAGGAGGAAAGAACTTGAGGCCGAGACCCACCGCCATGAGGAGAGAGATAAAGCTTGTTCGCACTGAGGCGGGTATGAGAAGAGACGGTCTCATGAGGAAAGAGACGAGCCGTCAAAAAAATCCAAGTTCGACTATCGCTCCCATCCTTCAGAACTAGCTTCGAAACACACTTCCGTGGGCCCAGAGATTCCTATTTCTTCTGCCCCGATTCTGACTCCAACACATATTCCATCTTCTTCCATCGTTGTTGTTGCCCCTGGTGCATCTCATTCCCACCGGAGGTCGGCTGACACTCTTCCTACGGGTCCCCCTAAGCTTGAGGCGGATCTTCCAGGCTTGTTTTTAAGGGGAGTTATGTTTGACATGGACCTTCATCCTGTTCGCAGGGATTCCTTCGTGCCGCATCTCCAAGCTATCCAAAACGACCTGGAGTAGGCTGAGAAACGGGAGAAGCTTTGCAAGCAGCTAGTGGACACAAATTGGAATAATTATCAAGAGATCCTCTCCTTTGAAACTGAGAAAGATGATTTTGAAAGGGCGTTGGCTGATCGGGATGCCAAGATTAAACAGTTAGAGGAGGAGAAGGAAACAGCGCTCCGGGACAGTAAGAGAACTGCCAGCCTGATAAAGGAGCTGAAGGAGGCGCATGAGATGGTCGAGATCGTCTAGAGAGACGAAATTAAAAATACTCATGTGGAGGAGGCGAAATTGAAAGAGGAAGTGATCGCTTGCAATGCTACCATCGAAGCTCAATGGAAGATAATCGCCGACCAAAATCTAATTGTCGAGGGGCACAACAAAATGATCTCTGATCAAGTCAAGACCATCGCAAAGTTGCAGTCTCAAGTTGCACAGCTCAATGCCGATAAAACCGCTGTTGAGATTGAGAAGGCTGCGGTGACGACAGATTATTTAGACCTTCAACACGCTTTTGATCGGAAAATGGAGAAACTGGACGCAACAATTTTGAACTTTTATGTGAACTCCCTGTTGCATCAGGGGAGCCTTAGCTACCTCGACCCGAAGTACCCGCGCACTCTTGCCCATGTTTGGGAGGAGATCTTATCCCGCTTTGCTGAGAGCGGCGACGTTTACACAGACCAAGAGTTGTGGGATGCTTATCTCAATGAGGAGTCCAAGAAGGTGCTACTTGAGGGCCAGGAGATCCTTCGGGTTGAGCGAGAGAAGGAGGTCGCTGATGCTGCCCTGACATCTACTACTAACGTGTTTACCAGGCCTTCTTCCTCCCGCCGGGGTGAACCATCAAAGCAACTCCACGACCAACCAATGAGCTCAGGACTTGATATTGTTCCTCGTGTGGTGGAGTCCTCAAAAGAAGGCGAAGGTGATGAGTTTGAAGTCGATGTTCGTGATCCTTCCTTTGGTGCAGGTAACGCCCATGCTTCTCCCGAATTCGGGAGTCTCCATCTTACGCCACAGGAGCAAGAGGAGTTTAATGCTTTCCTTTTTGATCTTATAGGTCCATCCACTTTTCATGTTGATGCGCCAACTACTTCGGCGCATGCGCCTGCTGCCATTTTCACATCTTTTGAGATTGTATCCGTTCCTGCTTTAGTTCCCACATCCACCTCTAGTTCACATCGGGCCAGAGGCCGAGAAAATAGCGGTGCTCCACGGCTTGGACGACCCCTCAGCGTCTTTGGAAGGTGATATAACTGCTGTAGAGGCTAAGGAGCTGGAGACGCAGACGAAGCAGCCGTAGAAGACTCAGCATGATTTGGTTGCCATCAAGAAGGAAAAGGTGGAGGCAGTCAAAGCTTCGAAGAGCTCCCAGAAGTCACGAAAACGCAAAGGAAAGGGAAGCTCTTCTGAAAAACATTCGAAGGAGGAGGAGGAGATTGCCACCGAAGTGCATGTTGACATTACTGGCAGCGACACCTCTCTCAAAAAGAAGCAGAAGCTGCAAACCAGAGGCGGAAAGGGAAGCGGTGGCAAGAAGCGTTGAGTGGCTGGCGTGAGAATGGACTTGATTTTGGCCAACAGCACGCAAGAAGATTGACTTGTTTTGGTTTCTTTTCGAGTCATTTTGTTCAAGTGTAGAGTCTGCACCTTGTGTTCGTACTGTAGAGTATGTATTTTCTCTTTGTTGGCTGTTGTTGTGTGGGTACGACCCCCACATTTTGATCCTATGTACAGAAAATCACAAGCAATACATTAATGTTTTGACTGTATTTTTATTTATCTATTCATATATGCTCTGTGTACTTGTGCTTGTTTTATTTCATACTTTGCTAGTTCTGTGATTAGAGACAAAGTCCTTCATTCGAAGTAATAGAACTTAGAAATTAACAGCATTTAGAGAGTTTCTGTTTAGAAATTCACAAAACTTTAATAATTTCTATGACTTAGAAATTTTTGTTGAATTTTTGTTTGGAAATTCACACAACCTTGAGATAGAACTTGTGAATTTATTATTGTTTGGAGTGACAGAACTTGTGAACTATTGCATTTGTGTGATTCTGTCTCAGTACAGGTGTATGCCCCTAGTTCATAGGGTTGTTCACTTCAAACAACTTTCATGTAGCTGATAGCTTGGGGTTTAGACGATCTCTATTGAAAATCTGGCTAAGTCATGACCTGATTTTCGATTCTTCGAGAGTTTTTGCCATCTTAGCATATACTCTCAGTTTCTGACAGCACTCAAGTAGGTATGCAATTTACGCGTGGGTATGTATTGTCAATCATTGAGTGCCTCCCTTCTAGCACCAATTATTCCTGATTGTATGCATGATGGACTATTATTTTGAGATTTAGCGCCCCGCTTGTGTGGTGTGCGGCTTTGGATGCTCCTCGGCGTTGCCTATCTACGAGCAATGTGTGGAGTTTGTTTTTGGTGCTCCTCAGCGTTGCCTATCTCCGGGCAACGCGAGAAGTTTTTTCATGGTGTTCCTCGGCGTTGCCTATCTCCGGGCAATGCGAGGAGTTTAAATTTGGTGCTCCTCGGCGTTGCCTATTTTCGGGTAGCGCGAGGAGTTTATTCTTGAGTGCGCGGCTTACGAGATGTGCAGCTTTTGATGCTCCTCGGTGTTGCCTATCTCCAAACAACGCGAGGAGTTAGCTTTCGATTTTCCTCAACATTGCCAATCTTTGGGCAATGTGAGGAAGTCAGTTTCCGATGCTCCTCGACTTTGTCTATCTTCGGGCAACCCAAGGAGTTAGTTTTCGACGTTCCTCGGCGTTGCCTATCTTCGAGCAATGTGAGGAAGTAAGTTTTCGAGGCTCCTCGAAGTTGCCTATCTCCGGGCAATGCGAGGAGTTTGTTTTCGACGTTCCTTGACATTTCCTATCTTCGGGCAACGCGAGGAAGTAAGTTTTTGATGCTCCTCGACGTTGCCTATCTCTGGGCAACGCGAGGAAGTAAGTTTTTGATGCTCCTCGACGTTGCCTATCTCCAGGCAGCGTGGGGAGTTTGTTTTCGACGTTCCTTGGCATTGCCTATCTCCGGGCAAAGCGAGGAAGTTAGTTTTTCTTTTTCGAGAGGCAAGGATTGAGTTCTGCCGATCCAACGGTTTGAGTCGATTCGCTTACGTCGACTCGGCGGGTAATCATTATGAACACAGTTTGTTTGGTTCAAGAAGCAAACTTTATTAAGGAAAGCATGGCAGATTCTTTGCCTATTTATAATGCCACCGGCATTTCTGGGATGGCTTATTTGCTGAAAAGTAGAAAATAAAAGATACATAAAATAGTTTTTTAGATGAAATAACGGCGGAGCGATTCGCTATTCTAGGCTCTTGGAAATGCGACCCCGTCGACGGTTGTCAGCTTAAAAGTCCCGTTGCTGAGCTTTTGATAAACAACATACGGTCCTTCCCAGTTTGGTCCGAAGGTTCCCGGTATAGGATAAACTCGCTTGAGCACAAGATCTCCAACCTTGAAGGTTTGACTATGGACTTTGGAGTTGAAGTACCGCGCAACCCTTTTTTGATGAGCGGCTGTTCTCAACTGTGCTTCTTCTCTTTTTTCATCGATCATGTCTAGCGATTCGAGTAGGAGTTGCTCATTTTGTGCTTGATTAAAATTCTGCCTTCGGTGCGAGGGGACCTCTAATTCAACATGAATCATTGCTTTTGAACCATATTCTAATGCGAACGGAGTGTGACCAGTTGCCACTTTGTGTGTTGTCCTGTATGCCCATAGTGCGAGTGGAAGTTCATCAACCCAAGTTCCTTTCGCCTTTGTTAATCGCTTTTTGATGGTGGATTTGATGATCTTGTTTATTGCTTCCACTCGCCCGTTTGCTTGTAGATGAGCCACTGCGGAAAAGCTTTTCTCGATTCAAAAGCGCCTGTAGAAGTCTTTGAACTCGGCACTCTCGAATTGGATTCCGTTGTCGGTGATGATTTTTTACGACACACCAAACCTAAAAATGATGTTTTTAGCGACAAAGTTAATAGCTTTCTTTGTGGTTATGGTGGCCAGCGGTTCTGCTTCGGCCATTTTGTGAAATAATCTACGGCTACTATAACATATTTGGATCCTCCTTTAGCTATAGGAAGGACACCAATCAGATCGATCCCCCACATCGCAAATGGCCATGGCCTGACCATTTGTGTCAGTTCCGTTGAAGGAGTTCTCTTAATTTTATTGAATCTTTGATAGCGATCGCATCTTCTGGCGTGATCTACGGCGTCACGATTTATTATTGACCAAAAGTATCAGTATCGAAGGACCTTCTTTGCTAGTGTCTGCCCCCCAGTGTGGTCTCTGCATTCGCCTTCATGTACTTCCTTCAGGATTTGTCGTGCTTCATCATTGGTCACACATCTAAGAAGAGGGGTCGAGAATCCCCTTCGATAGAGTATCCCATCCTGTATTATGAACCTTGGCGCCTTACGGAGGAGCCTCTTCCGTTGATTTCGGTCAGTCGGTAGGGTTCCTGCAAGTAGATAGTCCTTTATCGGTGTCATCAATGTATCTGGCTCGACGGTGGTTTCTAGAATCCAGTCCACATCCATTTCGTCTATGCTCGTGTTGGTTAGCGTTTCAACCGGAACCAATCTCAATGACCGGGCTAACTCGGAGCTTGCCAGCTTGGCCAAATAGTCTGCTTTGGTGTTTTTCTCTCATGGGATGTGAGTTATGGTGTAGTGCTCGATATCACTTAATAGCTCTTGTACTTTGGATAGGTACGGGGCGAGATTTTTTTCCACCCGCTTGGTATTCCCCTTTTCACTTGACAGACGACCAGCTGGGAGTCGCTGTATATGTGAATAGATTTTACCCTAAGTTCCTTCACAATCTTTAGTCCAGCGATCAAGGCTTCATATTCTGCTTCGTTATTTGTTGCTGGGAATTCCAAGCACAAAGCATAGCTAATGGCTCGCCCCTCGGGGGTTTCAAGCACTACCCCTGATCCCGAACAGAGGTTGTTTGATGCACCATCGATGAAGAGCTTCCGTTTCGTGCCCGCTTCCGGCTGAATTTCCTCCTCCTCGTCCCTTACGGTAAATTCGGCAATGAAGTCGGCCAACGCTTGCCCATTGATTGCTTTCCTTGGATGGTATGTGATGTCGTATTGGCTCAACTCTATTTTCCACTTGAGTAATCGTTCGGAAGTTTCTGGCCGGTATAAAACTTGCTTCAGGGGCTGGTCAGTCAATACTTTAATCGGATGAGCCTAGATGTATGGTCGTAATTTCCGGGATGTGATCAAAAGGCAATACGCTAGCTTTTCTAGCTTTGGGTAATTCTTCTCTGCTCCGGTGAATCGTTTGCTAATGTAATACACAGGACGCTGGATTCTCGCTTCTTCCCGCACGAGAGCCGTGCTCAATGCGTGAGGGAAATCGCTAAATGAATGAATAGGTCTTCTCCATCCATCGGCTTTGATAAAATCGGGGGAGCTTCCATGTGTCGTAGTAGTTCCTCGAAAGCTGTCCGGCATGCTTCGCTCCATTCGAAGTTTTTCCTTCCTTTCTTCAGTGCATCGAAGAACGGTATGCACTTGTCTGTAGCTTTAGAGATGAACCGACTCAGTGCTGTGACCTTTCCATTCAAGCTTTGAAGTTCTCTCTTATTCTTAGGGGCTTGGACTTCCCGTAATGCTGTTATTTTCTCCGGATTTGGTTCGATGCCTCGGGCACTTACTATCAATCCCAGAAATTTCCCAGAGGCTACTCTGAAGTGACATTTAAGTGGGTTGAGCTTCATTACGTATTTGCAGAGTATTTCAAACATTTCAGCAAGATTATCCAGATGGTTAGTAGCTACTCGAGATTTGACTAGCATATCATGCACGTAAACCTCCATAGTCTTCCCAATCTAGCGTTTGAACATAGCATTAACTAGCCTTTGGTATGTTGCCCCTGCATTTTTTAAGCCGAATGACATTACTCTATAGCAGTACAGTCCCAAATCCATGATGAAGCTAGTGTTCTCTTGGTCTGGTTCATGCATCAGGATCTGGTTATAGCTCGAGTACGCATCCATAAATGACAGCAGCTCATGTCTTGCTGTTCCATCCACTAGTTAACCAATCCTCGGGAGCGGGAAGCTATCCTTCGGACAGGCTTTGTTGAGGTCCGAGAAATCAATACAGGTTCGCCATTTTCCATTAGACTTCTTGACTAGGACCGGATTTGATACTTATTCAGGGTAAGTTGCATCTCGGATGAAGCCGTTGGCCGTCAGTTTATATACTTCCTCCCTTAGCGCTTTGGACCGCTCAGGGCCCAAGCTGCACCTTTTCTGCTTTACTGGTGTGAATCTGGGGTCAATATTAACCGCGTGGCAGGCAATTTCGGGTGACACCCCACACATATCAGAGTGCGTCCAAGCAAACTCGCCCAAATTAGCGCAGAGGAATTTGGTTAACTCTGATCGCATCTTGTTTCCTAGGTGCGACCTAATTTTCAGGACCCATGTTCGGTCATCCATACAGATCGGGACAGACACCGTTAACTCTGTCGGTGCTGCTCGATCCTCCCTTGAGCTTTTCTTCCTAAGGTCCAAGGCCTTGTCGGATCGGCTATGGTCCCCAAGCCAGGGGCGGCTCTATAGTTGCTATTCGGAGGGCTCACAGATGTGGAGGGCCTTCCCCACATCCTTTCTTTTTTGCTTTCTTCTTGACTCGCGCAACTCTGTGATATAGCATTCCCTGGCAGCGCTTTGGTCTCCTTTCACTATTTCGATTTCGTGCTCAATAGGGAACTTCATTGTAAGGCACCATTGGGCCAATGCTATCTTAAAGTCGGCTAATGTGGGTCGTCCCAAGAATGCATTGTATGCTGACATTTCATCCACGATTACAAAAGTCTGAATGAGGGTGACTCGTCGCTCACCCTCTCCAAGCTCCACAGGTAGGTCGATTGTACCCACCGGTTGTTTGGATTCTCCTGTAAACCCCTGAATCTTAGTCTGGCACGCGGATACACTTTTCATGCCAATCTTCATTTGGTGAAAAGTTCATTTGAAAAGTATGTTAACTGAACTGCCACTATCAATCAGCACTCGTCAGACTACGACGGGACCGATTCCTACTGTCACCACCATTGGGTCGAGAGTTGGAGCTTCAACCCCTTCGGTGTCCCAATTATGGAACACTATGTCATCGCTCAGAACCTTCTGCTGCTTGGGCGGAGTTTCGTCATCTATTGCTAAACACGATTCCTTTGAAGCATGCTTTAATGAACTCGCATATCGCTCCATCTCTCCCCAACTTCTTTGCATGGGGTGTGGTCCCCAGATATTGTCTCGATAATAAGCCTTTGGTCAGTTCGTTTCGACCTTTCTTCGCTGGTTCCAGCTTGATTTCTTTGCTCTCTAGGAGGTTGAGGGACCATAGGTTGATTGGGTTTTTGTGGCTTCTTCACATATTGTTGATGTTTATTGTCTTGGATTAACCCCCCGATAAGGTCCTTAAAGTGGCTGCATTCATTTGTATTCTTCCCGTGCATCTTGTGGAAGCGGTAGAATTTCCCTAAGCGCTTTTGCTGTTCCGTTGCCTCCTTTCTAAGAGGTTTCCAATACTCTTCAGTTTCTTGTGTTGCGAGATAAATATTCTCCGGAGTGTCATTCCGGGAGGTATAGTCTTCTAGTCTAAATCTTTTGTTGCTGCCACCATTATTTCTCTTGTCGGAATTCTGATTTCTTCTCTTCTGGTTCCCACTCTTCCCAGAGACTCCCTGGTTATTTCCAGGATCGTGTGTGCGTTGATTTGCCGTCGTGCCATTCTATTCGGTGTTCATCTGTTGTACTCCAACAGCCTTTCTTTTCAACTCCTATGCTTCTTCCAACCTCAAGTACTGGCCTGCTTTGCGATTAAAGTCTTTCCTATTGGTAGGTTGCTTCATCTTGATCCATTTCCCGAACTCCGTTTCCGAATGGATAACATGCACTAACGCCATAAAAACCATGTCCTCGTTGGGGTTGCTCACTTATGTCACCGCAGTGTTGAACTTGCTCATGAATGATCTCAATGAACTAACCCGGATAGGGACATAATGTCTTTTGGTTGCACGATATGGAGCCTGAATTGGTCAAGGAATTTCGTTGCAAGTTGGTTAAAGGTAGAGATATATCTTGGGGGAAGTCTGGTGAACCACATAGACGCAACTCCTTCTAGAAAAATGGGAAAACATCGGCAGCGAACGGCTTTTGGAGCATTGGCTCCGTCCATGTACTAGCTGTACTTGTACATATGGGGTTTTGGGTCCTTTGTTCCGTCGTAGGAAGGAATAGTCGGCATAGTAAATTTGTCTGGGTACCTTTCATTTAAGATCTCGTTGGAAAAAAGGGTCCGACTTGGGGCAGATCCCCACTCATCATCATTTCGGCTTTTACTTTCGTCTGTCGGCCGTTTGATCGTGTTTGCTATGTATGCCTTTGATGTTTGGTAGTCCTGGTGGTGGCAATCAGTCACCGCACCAAGTGTTTTGTTCTGCAAACGGTCTTGGGACGTGGGTTAACGTCTAGGCTCTCCTGTCTCCGGGAGAGCCACTCCCGCGGGACCTCGGACTTGCAGATGGTCTAACTGGGGCAGTTTGGACATTTCTAGCATCATCGAACGCATTGACGTTCTCTTCCATCTGATTACCTTGCTCTCCATCTTCTAAATCAGAGAGATTGACAACTATGTCTTCCTGCAGGGTTTTGGCCCCTTGATTCAAATTCAAGATTGGTTGCCTTGCGCTGGGCGGAGTATTCTCATTCTCCTACACGTCGCATCCTGTTATTACCCTTCTTTGTGGCTACTTTCCGTTCCTTTTATACAGGCCGAAAACGGAGGAATTCTCTTATTCTACAGCAGTCACTGGTTCAGGCACAACCCTTGGAACGGGGTTTGATTGTAGGGTCAACAGAGCGTTGAGCTTCTCCATCAGAGCCTTTTGACTATTTTCCGTTTTCTGATTGATCTCCTCAGCCATCTTATTCAACTCATCTCCGGTGACAACTTCATGCTGACTGGAGGATGTCGGTGCCTGGTTTCCTAAGTTAGCACCATTTACTTCAGCTTGTTGGAGACTAGCTCCTTCTCCAGCTATTACTGCCCCTATGGATCTTCTAGAGGCAGTTCTTCTTCTTCTTCTTCTTCTTCCAGGAGCCATTGGTTCTAAAACAGCAAGTTCTTCAAGCAAAGATTGTGGATCTAACTTCTGGACCTATGGGATCCAAAGTAGATAGCTAGATCTGGATCCTGAGTTGGATTTCTCAGTGAAAGCACCAAAATATTAACCCAAAAAATGGACCAACACCCTGGTTTGAGTTTGAAAGCACCAGCCTTGTTCTGACAGAGCAATATCACAGATCACAGATAAAGAAAAAGAACAGTAAAAGAAAGAAGACAGAGAATTTTTATAGTGGTTCGATTGTTAATGAAGCCTACGTCCACTTTATAGCTTTATTATAGATTGATTGATGTTACAAGAGTTGTTTGATTACAAGGCTTTGTTTGTTTTCCATCTAGATTGAATCTCCGAAGCTACTATTCACAGGAGAATCACAGCGAATTCCTTTAGAGATTGTTGTGAGGGAGTTAGAGGGTGAAGAATAATTCCAACAGAGCTTCAGCAATTGTTAGTTCCTGAGATGATGGTTTTGATGACAACAACCTTAGGACTTGTTATAAAATATAAATACTAATATCTTTGTCTAGATATATATGTATATGCAGGATATATATATATGCAGGTACTGAGAATGAAGACTGTACAGTACAGAGATTCAAGACTGACGAATTAAAGATTGAAGAAATCAAGACTGAAGACTCATGAGTATCAAGAGTTCAAGATATCAAGATAAGTAATAGAGTTTAGATTTATGTTAAAACTTCATAATAGCACTAAAATCTTTATTCGGATTTTAATTATGGAATGGAATCCACCTTCTCGCTTTAATAGTGGGATGAAACCCACGACCTCTTTAGTGGGATGGAACCCACGACCTTCTCTAGTGGAATGAAATCCACGAAATATTCAAAATAATTTATTTTAACTATTTTTTCAAAAACTATCTTTTTAAAAGTCATCTCTATCAATTCAAATATTCAAAAACTATTCTTATCATCTTTTAATATTTTGATCTCAAAATCATCTCTTGTTTTTTAAACTATCTCTTGATTTTAATATTTTAGCTTTAAATCTCAAAAATATATTTTAAAGAAGTCTATACTTAGTTTTTAATGTTACTTTTATATTATAGATTATATATTTTAAGATTACTTGCTAAAACTCATTTATAAGTTTAAACTATATTCAAAATGGTTTACGAAGTTTAGAAATTGTTTTGACAAGTTTTAGAATAGAAATCATTTTAAAGAAAAATCAATTTTCAAAAATAACATAGGCATGTCGACATCCCTATACCCCCCATGTCCACATGGTAGCCGTAGATTTTAAAATTCAAATTTTCAAAAGAAGTGTCTATTCGTCATAACCTTTCACGAATGGACATGACCGTTGTTCTCCTATACATACCAGTTGTTTTCAACGAATTTTAAGTTAGTTTTTCTTCATTTCTTCACTCCTTCTTCTCCACTCAAATATTCTCTTATATTTCAAATGCTTTAACAAAATTCTGCCAAAATCCTAAGTGAATCAAACTCGATCGTCTCTAGTTTGATTCTCTGCCACTCCCCTCAAAGATCTCAGTGCTATTCAGAGTTATAGGATCATTTGTAATCAAAGATCGAAAGATCAAAGTGTATCGAGTCTCTCTCTATCAAAGTATGATTTGAAACGGTGTGATTGTGGCCCGTAAATCAATTGGGTGTGATTGTAGCCCGTAAATCAATTAGGTGATCTTGTAGCCTGGTTAAATCAAGAGAGTTTTCCCTAGACTCGGAGACAGGAGGGTGTATCTCGTGGCCTTGAAATCGAGGTTGTAATATCGACATTATATTTGAAAAGAAATCTACATAAGAAATTGTGTGGGACTGGATGTAGGGTAACTCCGAACCAGTATAAAATTCTAGTGTGTTCTTTCCTTTACTGCTTTTATTTACTATTTACATATGTGTTTAGGTCTGTGATTGTCTCTGTGTTTGTGAATTGCATCTGTTTGTGTTTAGTTTGAAAAGATTTCAAAAATTCCATAAAATCCATTAAACACTATTCACCTCCCCTCTAGTGTTAATCCAGCCTTAAGATCTGTAATCCGCATTTCCAACAGCAACCAGTCCAGAGAAGATCCTCTTTATGTTGCAGGTAGGACGCTATTTATAGAGATCAAAGAGCTTCTGGGCCAGGCATGTCTTCATCAGCTTGCAGGTAGGTCATAGGCGACCTAGGGGGGCTTTGGCTCGCAAAACGAGCCGAAACCATGGGTCGCTGAAGACCCATAGCCGATGGGTCGTTGAAGACCCATAGCCGATGGGTCGTTGGGGACCCATAGACTTGGTTCGTTTTGCGGACCAAATCTTGCCTCTTCTTGATAGTGTTCCATATCTGATTTGTTTGATGGTTTGAGCAGAGGCATGAGTCGCTGATGAGTTATGCACTTAGGATTTTTCTGGAGTCTGAACCCGGAGATATTCCTATAGCCTTTTATCATTGCTCTTACGTTTTGATGGCAATTCACTAGCTGTTTACATTTAGCTAATGATTGGATTATAGGAATGCTGATCTCTCGGCTCCGTTGTTCTTAGTCTTAGTCGTATCGCTTAGCCCTTTTTGATCTCTTGTCTTGGTTTTTCTGGTTAAGTCCTTAACTATCCTGTCCTTGTAAGATTGTTTAGTTCTCTATTGGTTTCTACTGGGTTAAAAATGCAGAAAACACAAATAAATCAAAGTTATTGCAAGAATTGGAGTTTCAAAGGTGAGGAAGTTCGGAACAACGAAGAAGGAAGATTCACATCGGATCATAAAGGATGCTCAGCTAATCGGTGAGTGAGACTCTTCCTATTTGAGTATATATTAACAAGACGTAGTAACTCACCTCTTATAGTCTTAAATCAAATTATAAATAATGAAATCGATAATTACAAAGTAATTGTTTTATATACTTGATTATGATGTAATATGTCATGGCTAGGTAATTAAAAAAGTGATTTTTTAATTGTAACTAGAAAAAGTTTGAGCTCTCCCTAATTAAAGAAAGAGAATAGAAAATTATCCCAAATTAGACATATTACATATTAAATTAAAGTTCTCAAAGACACAAATTTATCGAGTGTGTTTGTTCGTCGATTGGGTTTATGGATTGATGGAAAACACGCCAAAAGTTTGATAAACGTGTCCATCCAATGGTGAAATAGCGACGATATGATGATTGGAGGGTAAGGGTGTGGAGTGATAGAGTCAGGGGTATGCTCTAGGGGCAATTTGTAATTTATTGTAAATTATTAACTATGTAATAAAATCTCGTTCAAAATAAAAGGTGTATTTCTTTCTATATATACTTGTTATAATATGTTATATTAATTAATTATTTAATTTAAGTATATTTAATATAAAATTCATACATGATATGTTTTGTGATAATAATTACAATGTGTTGTAATCATGAGCAATTTATCATAATAAAATAATTGTATCGTTTTAAATATTTGTAGTTAAGATGTATCGAGATTGGATATCAATACATCCGTTGACACTATAGTACATAATGACCACTAAACGTTGGACAGTGTATTACTCATAGTTGTTGGGGATGTTAAGGGATGTTGACAATTATTGGATATCTATGAAATGACTCACTCGATAGTTTTCTACTGATTGATATAACTAAGTTCAAATAGAGAATATCGAAGTGATGATATTACACGGTACACTCGACTTTGGAATACTATTGAACTTCAACATGGACACTGCACTTTGATTATAGTTAAATCGTAACATGATGTCCATGAAACAACTATAGTTGGGTCTTAATTGAAGCATTAAAAATGAAACACTATTCAATAGAGAATTCGTCTCCTCGATTATATAAGGTAGTATCACGGTCAACTATAGTCAACTCAAAATCAAAGACTTTGGCCATAGTAGTTCAGTTAATAATAATTGTTATTATTAAACCATAGGCTTTTTGTTTGTTTTTACAAGTTGAATGTGAACGATTTTGAAATTTTGACCAAAACCAAATTCCATAAGTCCTAATGTGATAAGTTTTAACAAAGATAAATGATGTAAATAATTGTCACTACCAGAGATCGCTTAAAATAGTAAAATTGTATTTTACCAAAATTGTATAAGCGATAAATTCAGCCAAACTGTCACACCACCAGCTAAGGTGACATGTGAACGTTAAAATTTGAATGGTTCAATATTAATTGCTGACTAAATTTACACCTAGTCGCACAACCAAAATTTTGAATGCTTAGAAATACCACATGGTTTAATTAAATTATAATCATTATAGATAAATTAAACTAATTGATATTTATGAAATATTAATTATAAAAAATTTATCTGATTTATCTGAATCAGTATTTAATAATTTATGTATATAATAGTTATATATATGTATGTATCGATATACGATATCGATAAATATTTAAATTGATTTTAAAATGTATTAATATTGATTAGATTTGGAAATGCATTTGGTGCCATAAACCCATGGGCATGGCTGACCATAACCAGGAAGGGAGCAGATGTGATATTTGTTTAAAATTCGAGTTTTGATTTAGCAAAAGAAAGAGGTAAATAAGCTAGGGAGATCTAGATCCCCCTTATCACTCTTTTCTTTTCCTATTTAAACTCTTCATCCCTTTTATTTACTACTTTACATTTAGCCTCACTTCTTCCAAGCTTTGGCCACAAGGGATTGTCCTCCTTCTCTCCAATTTCCAAAATAAAATAAATCAAATCAAATGTAATACAAAGGTGTGGTGATCTCTTCAGTTAGCTACATGTCTGGAAGAGTGAGGATTCGATTCAAGAAGTTTTCTGATTCAACATTAAAGGTGCATTATCTATGCTGCAATATAGGTAACATCTAACCAATATTTATTTATATATGTGTTCATTTATGTCATTGCATATGTATGGATTAGAAATACAATTTATCTAGAATTTGTATATTTATTTACCGTCAAATTTGTATATTCAGACACATTAACATGTAATTTTTTTTATCATATGTAATGACCCGTATTTTCACGGATCGAAACATCGTAAAATAGTTGACCTTTGGTTGCATTGCTGTTAAGTCGTTTCAGATTTTTAGCAGAATTTTTCTTAAGTCTTAAGTCGTAGCCGACTTAGGAGGTTTGGACGAGTTAAGAAATAAGTCTGGACGAGTAAATGACTAAGTGGTAGGTCGGCGACGACCTAAGGGATTAACCGGGTTAAGGAAGTTAAGTCATAGGGTGGCTTAGGTCGAGTGACCGACTTAAGGGAGTAGCCTATCTAAGAAGTTAACCGACTTATGGTGTTGGACCGACCTAAGAAGGTGAGCGTGTTAAGGGAAGACCGACTTAGCAGGGTGGCCGAGTTAAAATAGTCAGCCGACCTAAGAGTTGGTGACTCATAGGAAGGGACGACCTAGAGTTAGCTTGTGTGGAGTTTAGGTCGGTGGGGCGACTCAGTGGAATGACCGACCTATAGGAATGACCGACCTATAGGAATGACCGACTTAAGAGATTATGACTTAAGGACTGGGACGAGTTAGCGGGTTAGTGGTGATGACTTAGTGCTAGGGCTTAAGTCGTAAGCGACTTAAGTATGGTTAGGTCGAGGAGACCCTGTTGTGAGTTGGTAGGTAGTTGAGTCGGCAGCATGTGTTGAGTTGTGAGTCGGTAGGTCGTAAGTCGGCAGAGGGTTAGGTCGGCAACGACTTATAGGGGCGGATGACATAAAATCTGCCTATAAATAGATGGGTTTGGCTCACTTTTTGGCACCGGTTTTTGAAGCAACGAAGTGCTGCCATTTTGAGAGCTCGACTACAACATTTCTTCATCTCTTTTCTCTTCTCTAATCTAGTATCTCCATCCATCTAAATCGAAGATCAAGATCGAAGATCCAAGAGCTAAAGTTGAAGATCTTCATCCATCGAAGAGAGATTTCATCGGTTGAAGTGAGATCTTGTCGGATCTAGCTTAGTTCTTCGCTGTCCAGATCTGAAGTCGTTATCTTTTGGATTGTTTAGGTGATTTGGTGAGTGGTGATTATCTCTCACACGGATCCAAAGGAGTATATCGGATTGTTGGCTCGATTTGGTGTTAAAATAGTGATTTCCATGCATTTTCTTCATCCTATGTGTAGATCCATATAGATCCATTGTTCATGATGATGTTACATCCATTTTATCATATGTTAACCTATGCAAGTTCATTCATCAAGTTTGTAGAGATATAATCCATGTTTTCATGCTTATTGGACTTTCAACTCTTTAATTACGAAAATGCCATTATTATTATAATTGTCTACTTAGATCATATTTGAATGCTTGATTGTTTGGATTGATGTTTGATTTGATTGATTGTTATGAACTAGATGATTGATGATTAGATTTAGACCGAAGACAATTCAAAAGCTAAGGGAAAGGCTCTTGAATTGGGAAAGCTGCTCGTGGCATATGTAGCGGGATGATGAAGCTCTTATGCATAGATTTGATGATGTGATAATGGGATGAGGTTTTGCGAGGATGTAATGAAGCGAGGCAATCTTATGATGAAGACTTGGTCTAATCCAGACGGGATCATTCCAAGCATGTTGATAACTCGGTGATATGATTCGAGTTGAGGATAATGAATGGATATGAGAATAGTCGTCGAGGAGGATGACTAGGAGGCTTGGATAGCATCGTTGTTGAAGGTTCTAGCATGCTCTAAGCAAGAGTACGTTTGGGCAGATTCGATAGTCCCAACGGCCAACTGTTGATGGTCGAGTACTCTGGGCAGATTCGATAGTCCTAGGCACGGGCTGCGACGACGTGCGGGAGTTATGTCTAGAACCGGGGTTTTCATTAGCCCTTGACGGACGGCTGAAAGAATGTGCCGGTCATTCAATTAACGGTGATATCGAAGCAATGATAACAGTGATAGCCAGAGTCATGGATGTTTGGTTGTATCGTCATTCGGACTCAAGAGCGGTATTTTCTAGGTGCTTATCTGATTTAGGCCTTGGTACTTGGAAAACATCGCCCTTGACTCGAGTGATAGTAGCTTTACTTTAAATTGTATGCTCTGCTATGTTTGCTTCTGCTTAGTGTGTGTCTGGGGGCTATCACTGTAGAATGAGGTTGGAGTGGGAGGGTTGTATTCCTATTCCTTTTCCTTTATGCTCTTTTGGTATGTTGTTAGTTAATTTACTGCTCACTAAGACTGTTGTCTGACTCAAGGCTTTATGTTTTAATTCTTATTGCCTTGGGCTGTTCGTCCATTTTGGGACGGGCAGACTAGGTAGCAGGTGACAGGTGCTGTTCTCTTCTCACGATGCTGATATCGAAGACGAGCTAGAGGGTTGCATATTAGCTTCTTATTATGTACTGGATATTCCGCTGTTTTGTATTCTCTGAGAGATATGTAGTGAGGCTTGATGTATTGACTATGTGGATGCTTGTATTCAACTATTATGGAGTTTTATATGATGTCATTTTGTTCTGTAAAGCTTCACTATACTTATGTTCTATTGTATTTTGTCCATGCGCTGTGAGTAATACGATAGGCTCTGTTGTTTTTAATCTTACCTTGACAATCGTCCATGGTCGCCTGGCACACTTTTCAGCGCATTATCTATAGATTCGGCGCAGGGGTCATGGGCGGTCGTCACATTTGGTATCAGAGCATAGGTTAATCGATTTTACCCAACGCTCTCTGAAGTAACTACGTATGAGAGACGTAATTGTATTTTGATGGATGAATACTATATATAATATAGTAGCTTAGTAGAGTTGAGTCCTTTATGCAGTTGTTTCTCTAGATGTTCTAATCATTCCTTTTTATAGATATTGAGAATGAGTCGAAGAGGGAGACCAGCTGCTAGGGAAGGCCGTGCTACTGAAGAGACTGCTGATTATGCAGCCATGTTCGAAGCTATGATGACTTCGATCATGAGAAGGATACCAGTTCCGGGAGCAGCAGTTGATGTTGGAGTTCAAGTCCAAACTCCGAAACCAGTGGATTTTGCTAAGCTGTGCAAGGATTATACCGCTCTTGGAGGGAAGGTTTTCTTGGGAACAGAATCAACTATCGAAGTCCAGAGATGGATAGATGCTTGTAGAAGGATCTTTGGTGATTTGGGAATTGATGATGCAACTAAGAGGAAGTTGGCATCAAGACAGCTTCAAGGGAGAGCTTCTGATTGGTGGAACTCTATTACCATCACTACTCCGGAAGAAGAGATTACTTGGGAGCAATTCCAAGCTAGATTTGAAGCTAAGTTCATTTCTACAGCTCAGAAGTCTGTTCTGTTCAAGAAGTTTGTAGAACTCAAGCAGGGTGGAAGATCTGTTCTTGAGTATGTTTCTGAGTTTGAAGCTTTGTCCAAGTATGCCCGGTCATATATTGAGTCTGCTTATCAAAAGAATGAGAAGTTTGTGACCGGCTTGGATAGTTATCTTGGGAGACAGTTGGTGGATCATTTGGATGATTCATTTGAGAAGCTTGTGGAGAAAGCTCTTAGGCATGAGAGTCTGTTTCCTAAGGAAGGATCTGTTGTTGCTGTGACTAGGGAAGAGTCTAAACCCCAGCAGGGTGGAAACAAGAAGAGGAAGCAGCAGCAGCAGAAGGGTAAGGATGGCCAGAAGAAGCCGAAAGGCGAGGTGACTTGCTACAACTGTCAGCAGAAGGGCCATTTCTCGAAGGATTGTAAGAATCCTAAGGCGCCGATGAAGTGTCACAACTGTGACAAGCCGGGGCATTTCAGGAAGAATTGTCCAGAACCAAGGAAGGACAGGCAGATTGTGCAAGCTTATGCTTTGGGAGCTGTTCCATCGTCTTCAAAAGCTCCTACTGCTGAAGAGAAGGGAAAGAGTGTGGTTGTTCAAGGTACTCTTTTCCTATGTGGTATTCCAGTTAGAGTTTTGTTTGATACTGGAGCATCGCATTCGTTTGTTTGTAATGAACTAGTGGGCTGGTTAGATTTGAAGCCGGATATTGTTGATAGGCCATTGGTTGTAACTAATCCAGTTGGGGGTTCGTCTTGTTTGTGTATGTTATGCCGTGGTCTAGTTGTGTCGAGTCATGGTTGCTCTTTTGTTTGTGATTGCTTTGTTCTGAACTTTGCGGGGTTCGGAATTATTTTGGGTATGGACTGGCTTAGGAAGTATGCGGCAAAGGTTGATTGCGAAAGGTTGGAAGTGACAGTCGAGAATGTGGAGGGGCGAAAGATTGTGATACGATGTAAGAATGAAGAAGGCATCTTCATGAGCTTCATGTATTCGCTAGTTGTTCCACGGGATGGACTGTCATCAGTGCCGATCGCTAATGGATTCGAGGATGTCTTTGACGAAGTCAAAGGGTTGCCGCCGCATAGAGAGATCGAGTTTCGTATAGATCTAGTTGAAGGAGCCAGACCTGTTGTGATGCCTCTTAGGCGGATGGCGCCTAGGGAACAGCAGGAGTTGAGGGTGCAAGTTGATGACCTTTTACAGAAAGGATTCATTCGGCGTAGTGTGTCCGAGTGGGGTGCACCAGTTGTGTTTGCAACCAAGGCAGATGGGTCGTTGAGATTGTGCGTCGATTATCGTGAGCTGAATAAGGTGACTAAGAAGAACAAGTATCCATTGCCGAGAATAGATGACTTGTTTGATCAGCTTCACGAAGCTAAGGTGTTTTCTCAGATGGATTTGGCAACGGGATTTCACCAGTTGAGAGTAGCCAAGGATAGTGTGCCGAAGACTGCTTTTAGGACACCATCCGGTTTCTTTGAGTGGCTGGTAATGCCGTTTGGATTGACTAACGCGCCAGCATATTTTGTGGATCTTATGAATAGAGTGTTCAGAGATCAGTTGAACAAGTTCGTACTTGTGTTCGTGGATGATATTCTGATTTATTCCAGAACGGAAGAAGAGCACAAGACGCACTTGCGTATTGTTTTGGAGATCTTACGGAAACATCAGCTGAAGGCTAAGTTTTCGAAGTGTCACTTCTGGAAGGGTGAAGTGAGGTTCTTAGGCCATGTGATTTCTGGAAATGGAATAGCGGTTGATCCCGCTAAGGTGGCAGCAATCCAGGATTGGGTTAGACCTAAGAATGCATCAGATGTGAGAAGTTTTCTTGGATTAGCAGGATATTATCGACGGTTTATCAAAGACTTCTCCAAGATAGCTGCACCGTTGACAGGATTGACGAAGAAGAACCAAGTGTTCAGTTGGGATGCTAAGTGTGAGCAAGCTTTCAGAATCCTGAAAGAGAGATTGACGAGTGCTCCTGTTTTGACTATTCCAAGTGGGAATGATGAGATGGTAGTTTACACCGATGCATGTGGTACTGGACTTGGAGCAGTGCTGATGCAGAAGGATAAAGTTGTTGCGTATGCCAGTCGACAACTGAAGCCGCATGAAAGGAGTTACCCAACTCATGATTTGGAATTGGCGGCGATTGTATTTGCTCTGAAGATGTGGAGACATTATCTGTTGGGAGTTCGATTCGAGTTGTTTACGGATCACAAGTCGTTGAAGTATCTTTTCTCCCAAAAGGATTTGAATCTTCGGCAGCAACGTTGGCTAGAGTTTTTGGCATCGTATGACTTTGGTATAGCTTATACTCCGGGAAAAGGTAACGCAGTGGCTGATGCGTTAAGTCGAAGACATGCAGGATTGGGAGCCATGTTTTCTGAATGGAAGAATCTCGAGTATTTAGCTGGATTTGACTTCAGGCCTAGGTGTGAATTGGAACCTGAGATGTTGGCAAACTTATCGATAAGACCTTCTCTTGTGGAAAGGATTGGCGAGAGCCAAAAGCGAGATGATAAGCTTGTCAATATTATCCGTGATTTGGAATCTGGATTGGATCCAGAAAAGGATAAAGGATTCGAGGTCGATAGAGAAGGTTGGCTTCGAAAGCAAGGACGACTAGTTGTTCCCGATATAGATGAATTGAGGAGTGAAGTTCTGAAGGAAGGTCATCACTCGAAGTTGACGATTCATCCAGGTGGAAACAAGATGTATCGGGATATGAAGAGAACCTACTATTGGGAAGGTATGAAGAAGGATGTTGGAAATTTCATTTCCAAGTGTATGAATTGCCAGTTGGTAAAAGCCGAACAGAAGAAGCCAAGTGGATTGCTTCAGCCATTAGAAGTTCCTACATGGAAGTGGGAACAAGTGTCGATGGATTTTATTGATGGATTACCTAGAACAAGGACGGGAAATGAAGGGATTTGGGTCATTGTGGATCGTTTGACCAAGAGTGCAAGATTCATTCCTGTTCGATCGACTAGGACTGCATCAAAGTTGGCTGAGTTGTATGTTAAGTGGATAGTTCGATTCCATGGTATTCCGAAGAGTATAGTGAGCGATCGAGACCCATTGTTCACTAGTGGATTTTGGAAGAGCTTCCAGGAAGTCTTGGGAACCGAGTTGTGTTTGAGTACAGCTTATCATCCCCAAACAGATGGTCAGACCGAGAGAGTCAACCGAGTTTTGGAAGATCTCCTCAGAGCATGTGTTTTGGATTTCGGAGGATCATGGGAAGATCACCTTCATTTGGTGGAGTTTGCATACAACAACAGTTACCAGTCAAGCATTGGTATGGCACCATATGAGGCATTGTATGGAAGACCGTGTAACTCTCCGACATGTTGGTTGGAAACTGGAGAGAAGCTGATACTTGGGCCAGAGATGATTCGACAGACTTCAGATTGTATAGAGATCATTCGGCAACGAATGAAGGCAGCCCAAGACCGTCAGAAGAGTTATGCCGATAAGCGTCGAAAGGATTTGGAATTCGACGTAGGAGATATGGTTTTTGTGAAGATTTCTCCACTGAAGAATGTTATTCGATTCGGGAAGAAAGGAAAATTGACTCCGAGATTTGTTGGACCATTCCCGATTATCGAGCGAATTGGAAAGCTCGCTTACAGATTGGAGTTACCAGAGAAGATGTCGAGTGTGCACAATGTTTTTCATGTATCATATCTACGGAAGTACGTGCACGACTCGAATGCGGTAGTTTCTGCTGATAGCTGTGAAGACTTAGAAGTTGATCCAGTCGATAGAAGACCTCGTAAGCCGCTTCGTGTTGTTGGAACCGACATGAAACAGCTTAGGAGGAAGATAGTTAAGTTGCTCAAGATACAATGGAGTGACGATGATAACGACTGTACGTGGGAGGTGGAAGAGAGGATGAAAGCAGCTCATCCTGAACTCTTCAAGGTATGGCCCTAAGGTGTCGTGTCATCTAACGAAATTGTAACTTGTTCTAAGTCTTAGAATTCTGTACGCTAAGCTAGAATTGGATGCATGGTTTGTTGATTGCTATGGATGAGAGGCGTGCAGAATAGTCTTTGATTGCTTGGTTTGTTTGGAATTTCGGGGGCGAAATTCCTAAGGAGGAGAGAATGTAACGACCCGTATTTTCACGGATCGAAACATCGTAAAATAGTTGACCTTTGGTTGCATTGCTGTTAAGTCGTTTCAGATTTTTAGCAGAATTTTTCTTAAGTCTTAAGTCGTAGCCGACTTAGGAGGTTTGGACGAGTTAAGAAATAGGTCTGGACGAGTAAATGACTAAGTGGTAGGTCGGCGACGACCTAAGGGATTAACCGGGTTAAGGAAGTTAAGTCATAGGGTGGCTTAGGTCGAGTGACCGACTTAAGGGAGTAGCCTATCTAAGAAGTTAACCGACTTATGGTGTTGGACCGACCTAAGAAGGTGAGCGTGTTAAGGGAAGACCGACTTAGCAGGGTGGCCGAGTTAAAATAGTCAGCCGACCTAAGAGTTGGTGACTCATAGGAAGGGACGACCTAGAGTTAGCTTGTGTGGAGTTTAGGTCGGTGGGGCGACTCAGTGGAATGACCGACCTATAGGAATGACCGACCTATAGGAATGACCGACCTATAGGAATGACCGACTTAAGAGATTATGACTTAAGGACTGGGACGAGTTAGCGGGTTAGTGGTGATGACTTAGTGCTAGGGCTTAAGTCGTAAGCGACTTAAGTATGGTTAGGTCGAGGAGACCCTGTTGTGAGTTGGTAGGTAGTTGAGTCGGCAGCGTGTGTTGAGTTGTGAGTCGGTAGGTCGTAAGTCGGCAGAGGGTTAGGTCGGCAACGACTTATAGGGGCGGATGACATAAAATCTGCCTATAAATAGATGGGTTTGGCTCACTTTTTGGCACCGGTTTTTGAAGCAACGAAGTGCTGCCATTTTGAGAGCTCGACTACAACATTTCTTCATCTCTTTTCTCTTCTCTAATCTAGTATCTCCATCCATCTAAATCGAAGATCAAGATCGAAGATCCAAGAGCTAAAGTTGAAGATCTTCATCCATCGAAGAGAGATTTCATCGGTTGAAGTGAGATCTTGTCGGATCTAGCTTAGTTCTTCGCTGTCCAGATCTGAAGTCGTTATCTTTTGGATTGTTTAGGTGATTTGGTGAGTGGTGATTATCTATCACACGGATCCAAAGGAGTATATCGGATTGTTGGCTCGATTTGGTGTTAAAATAGTGATTTCCATGCATTTTCTTCATCCTATGTGTAGATCCATATAGATCCATTGTTCATGATGATGTTACATCCATTTTATCATATGTTAACCTATGCAAGTTCATTCATCAAGTTTGTAGAGATATAATCCATGTTTTCATGCTTATTGGACTTTCAACTCTTTAATTACGAAAATGCCATTATTATTATAATTGTCTACTTAGATCATATTTGAATGCTTGATTGTTTGGATTGATGTTTGATTTGATTGATTGTTATGAACTAGATGATTGATGATTAGATTTAGACCGAAGACAATTCAAAAGCTAAGGGAAAGGCTCTTGAATTGGGAAAGCTACTCGTGGCATAGGTAGCGGGATGATGAAGCTCTTATGCATAGATTTGATGATGTGATAATGGGATGAGGTTTTGCGAGGATGTAATGAAGCGAGGCAATTTTATGATGAAGACTTGGTCTAATCCAGACGGGATCATTCCAAGCATGTTGATAACTCGGTGATATGATTCGAGTTGAGGATAATGAATGGATATGAGAATAGTCGTCGAGGAGGATGACTAGGAGGCTTGGATAGCATCGTTGTTGAAGGTTCTAGCATGCTCTAAGCAAGAGTACGTTTGGGCAGATTCGATAGTCCCAACGGCCAACTGTTGATGGTCGAGTACTCTGGGCAGATTCGATAGTCCTAGGCACGGGCTGCGACGACGTGCGGGAGTTATGTCTAGAACCGGGGTTTTCATTAGCCCTTGACGGACGGCTGAAAGAATGTGCCGGTCATTCAATTAATGGTGATATCGAAGCAATGATAACAGTGATAGCCAGAGTCATGGATGTTTGGTTGTATCGTCATTCGGACTCAAGAGCGGTATTTTCTGGGTGCTTATCTGATTTAGGCCTTGGTACTTGGAAAACATCGCCCTTGACTCGAGTGATAGTAGCTTTACTTTAAATTGTATGCTCTGCTATGTTTGCTTCTGCTTAGTGTGTGTCTGGGGGCTATCACTGTAGAATGAGGTTGGAGTGGGAGGGTTGTATTCCTATTCCTTTTCCTTTATGCTCTTTTGGTATGTTGTTAGTTAATTTACTGCTCACTAAGACTGTTGTCTGACTCAAGGCTTTATGTTTTAATTCTTATTGCCTTGGGCTGTTCGTCCATTTTGGGACGGGCAGACTAGGTAGCAGGTGACAGGTATTGTTCTCTTCTCACGATGCTGATATCGAAGACGAGCTAGAGGGTTGCATATTATCTTCTTATTATGTACTGGATATTCCGCTGTTTTGTATTCTCTGAGAGATATGTAGTGAGGCTTGATGTATTGACTATGTGGATGCTTGTATTCAACTATTATGGAGTTTTATACGATGTCATTTTGTTCTGTAAAGCTTCACTATACTTATGTTCTATTGTATTTTGTCCATGCGCTGTGAGTAATACGATAGGCTCTGTTGTTTTTAATCTTACCTTGACAATCGTCCATGGTCGCCTGGCACACTTTTCAGCGCATTATCTATAGATTCGGCGCAGGGGTCATGGGCGGTCGTCACATCATATATGTGCTTTTTTCTTTTGGCCACTTTATAAAAAATCGAAAGTGAAATTGTTTTAAAATGTTTTAAATTAACATTTGAATTTTATAATTTGTAGTTCCATGTATGTTTCACATAAATATAATCTTATATATATATTCGTATATATATGTATGTTTTGAAATATATATATATACATACATTCTCATGGGTTTTCAATACACACACACACACTAATAACAAAACCAAAATTAAACATATTTACACACATATATATATATATGTGTGTGTGTGTGTGTATTAAAATATTATTAAATCATTATGAATAAATATATATGTATATATAGTTTTATAAATATAAATTATTTAAGAAAATTATAGTTTTAAAAATTTTATCATAAAATATGTATCATTTTAAAATCTAAAAATATTGATTTTTGTTTAAAATATGCACGGATTTAATTTTTTAAAAGCTTATTTTGTTAAAAGGTGTTTTAAGCCGAAAGTAAAAAAATTAATTTTTCCATATTACTATTTATATTTAGAAATAAATATTTTGCAAATAATTTTAAAATAAACTTAAAACATATTTTCGAAATTATACGGATATATATATATATATATGTATGTATGTATGTATACATACATACATACATATATATATATGCACATTTAAATATATTAGTATTTGTATTTTAAATTTTGAAATAGTTTTAGTTGTAGATATAGATCTGATTTTAAAATTTAAATTTAACTTAAGATATTTTAAATCCTAATTTGCATTGTTTGAATTAGTTAATATTTCCAAATTAAATGTATATATAAAATATTTAAAATATTTATGTACTTATATATATACTTATTCAAATACATGTATATATAATAATAAATTAATAATAGACAACAAATATGTATATAAAGGGCTAGTTTGTCCGTTGTAGTGTAAATCTAGCACTTATATACATGCACATTAAACCATGTACACATATGTATGTTGCATGTACACTTACACATGTGTGTGTATTTGGTACACATATACACCTGATACACACACGCGTATGTATATACATATACATGCATACATATGCATTCATACAAAATCAAATCTTTATATCAATTGATCAAATAAAATAAAGACTTTATTTGAAATTTATTTAGATCGAATCTAAATCAATTTAGACTTCATAGGCCCAATAAGATCTAAAAAGTGGAATTTTTTGAAATTCATTCATTTAACACGTTGCGTGCTAGCATGTGTGGTCTAAATTTGCAATGTTACGGCTAACTTATTAAAGACTACCCATTTTATAACGACCCGCCATCTACGACAGTCCGATTCACATCTAAATGAGGCACCAGCATCGCAGATGCCATTGACGGTGGATCATTTCTGTTAAAATATAAAATAGATCGCATAGCTATCTACAAAAAAATCTACACTTTTTGAAACTCACAATGAAGGATAAGGGAGGGAAATGAGAGTGTTGAAAATAAAATACCATAATCCCATATAAATACAATAAATTGTAACTGATATTCTTTAGTTACAAAATATCTTTAAATGCTAAAAATAAATGAATGGTCCAAATGTTTTGGAAAAATATCAAATAAGTAGCAGATAGCTAATAAGTAAATACGCATCTCCATCATACCGCCGCGTCTCCAAAATGATTGCTGATCCTCTCTACTTACCCATCGAAGTAAACAAAAAAGAGAAAGGAATAGAGGGGGCAAACGTACATCTAGTGAGTGATACACATCATATAAATCTATAATATTAATAAGCTAGTAAAACAACACTTATGCTCAAAAACCATACCTTAACCTGTGTCACCTTCACCCAGCAAGTCAACTAAACACAATATAATGATATAGTGACATCGAATGGTAAGGTCTCACTAAAATCTAGCACATGCCTAACCACATACCCACGATTGACCTAAAATCTCAAACCACCATCACCAAATCATATATTAAGGGTTTAGGCACACTAACCCCGTTATGACGCCAAATCAAATATTGAAGATTCAGCTCCTCGGACTATGGTATATTGAGGAATAAGCTCCCAAACTATCACGTATTGAGGACTCAGCTTCTCGGATTATCATGTGTTGAGGACTCAGCTCCTCGAACTATCATATATTAAGGACTTGTCTCCTCGAACTATTGCACATTGAGGACTCAACTCCTCAGACTATCGTATATGAGGACTTCGCTCCTTAGACTAGCACATCGCCAAATACGAACCGTGTACAGTGAACTTTCCCAACTAAGACAATTTCCTAAAATATCTCAGATCATAGCGAACAATGTACTAAAACATTCCTTGTCCCGTAACGATCCTAATGCTCCGAACCATGCATGAAACAGAGATCGTATACGAGAGATATAAGCATTTAAAGTTAAGTTGTTTATTAAGTTGTCACCGTTAATATGAATGAGTTATAAAAAATATGTTTGCGATCATATTCAATTTTCGGCCATAAGCAAAAAAATTGAGTTTCAAATTTTTTAACATTTATATATTAAAACTGATTTTAAGGACCATTATTATATATATATATGCAAATGTTTATACAAACATTTTAATAAACTTTAATTCCTATTACTTTTGTAAGTATGTAATTAAAAAATATTTTTACAATGCTTTTTTATTTAAAACCAAAAATATAATATTACGTAAGTTAAAATATTAAATTGTATTTGTGATACAAATATACACACACACACATACATAATACTTCATGAAATAAACTATAGCATGAAAATAAAATACAATTTTGTTTTGTATGGAAATTTTGAATAAAAAACCATTTAATCATATAGATTAATGTAAGTAGAAAAATTGATTTTGTTAATAGTTTTATGGTCGAAAAATGAATATTTTATTATATATTTATTTTATGTATAATTATATAATATTATTTATATTTACGTATAATAGAATTATATATACAATTTATTATATATATATATATGTATGTAATTTATAAATATCCCATAAAAAATAATTTTTCGTACGTATATTTATAAATATATTTTTAGAGCTAAAAATAGAATTTTAATTTTGAATTTTAATTTTAAAGGATATTTTTAAATCTAGATCTAATTTCAAATTTGAATTTTTCTTAAAGATTTTAATTTTAAATTGTTGTATATTTGTGTTTAAAATAAGTGATCTTCTTAAGGAAAAGAGTACTTATTAAATTGTTTTATATTTAAACTTATATACAATTATTTTACATATAAATATGTATATATATAGTTACCTTTAAACTTATATGTGCATATACATATTTATATAAGTAGTTATATATTATAATAGTATTATATAATAACAAATAGCAAAAATATTTATGAAGAGGCTAACGTGTCTGTTGCGGCGTAAATCCCAACACTTAGATACAGATATGTTAAACCATATAAACATTTATGTTGCACGTGCACCTACACATACACATACATGTGTATTTGATACATAAGTATGAAAGTGTGTGTGTGGATCGACAGATATGGAATATATATTAAACTAAGTGCGGAAGCAGTTAATAGCAATAAAGTAAATAAGAGTAAGCACACCAGGAATTTTTATACTGGTTCGAACTCCCGTTCTACGTCCAGTCCCAAACTAAGTTCTGGCTTTAACTAACAATACCCTCACTTAACCCGGAGGAATAGGTCTGAGCAGCAGAACCGACACCTGAGCAACATAACATGATTTTTGCCTCAGCAGCCGAAGAGGACTTTCCCTTGCCTGAGCAGCAGAACAGGGCTTAACAGAATATAAAAGTAGTTGACACAATGTGTTCTTGATAACACTGATTTGTCTTTAAGATTACAAACTTCCTATAATCAATTCCTCAAGTATATAAAGAGTATGTGAAGATTTGAAAGGAAGAATATTGCTAAGAATCAAAGTATATGAAATATAATTCAAAGATTCAAAGCAATGAAGAGTATGAATGCACTAGAATAATCACAAGAGAGAATAGAAAGAATTAAAATCAGAATTGATGATTGTGAAGTGTGTGAGAACCCCTATATATAGTTTTCAGAGAGATGCAACTCTTAGTGAAGAGTTTCAGCCAAGAGAGGCATCTTTTCACGAAGTGCAACTCTTCATGGAAGAAGATGTCCATTCAGAATTTTGACAGTTGAAGCCCGGTCAGTCGACTAAATTTGAAAGATTTAAAAATTTTATGCACAGTCAGTCGACTGGGCATGCACAGGCAGTCGACTGGCTGTGCGTATATTGCACAGTGAACTTTGTTTTTAAAGAACCATAGAACACTAAACCTTGAGGATTGATTTTAACATATGTCTAAGACTCAACACGTATAATAATTACTTTAAGCATAGAGTTGAGGTCTTGATCCTCTGATGTCTTCCTTTTGTCATGTATGAATGCATATTCTTCTTTAGCTTCTGAACCGTTTTGTCATGAATCAAAACTGGTGATTCAACAATGTACACATTATATATCATCTATATAAACAAATAAAATCATGTTATTAATCAATTAAATAAAATTATGATTTTATTTAAATATTATTTTGATTTGATCTAAATCAATTTAGATTTCATAGGCCCAATAAGATCCATAATGGTAAAAAATATATTGAAATTCACATATTCAACCCGTTGCGTATTGACCTAGATCCAATAATGGTATCAGGGCCCAATAACATATGCGGTCTAAATTAGCAGTATTAAGGCCAATCAATTAAGCTTATTCATTTAGTAGAGTTTCTAAACAAGTAGTCTCTAGGCTAGGTTATTGGGCAATCAAGTACCCTGCCCTACCTAGCTACCAGCCCGGCTTGAAAGGTGAAGTAAGCACAAAGGTCATCCCTAGTATGAAAGACCTTATTAAAATTTGGGCCTTGGGCTAATTTTAAAAATCTATCTTGAAATTAAAATAAAATTTTAAATTTAAAGTAAGGGAAAATTTATAAATGTTATAAACTAATTTTCAAAATTATTTTGAAGATTTATAAATTAAAATTTGAAAATTATATGAAATTAATTAAACTAAAAACTAATTAAAATTAACATATGTATATTAATATATGTTACATTATCTTGAAATGTTTAAGGTGAAGTATGTATATATATATGATTCTCGAAATAAAGTAGGATTAACTAAAATTATTCAATTAAATAGATTAATTAAATTTTAATTAATTAATAATATAATACATATATACTAAGATATATGTGCGTAACTATGAATGTTATAGTACACGTATTCAATTTGAAATGATTAACTAAATAATGTAAAAATAATTAAAAAGTTAATTAACCAATTATTTAAATAAGGTTTAAATTAATAAAATTAATATAATATTATACATATGATTATTATATAAGTTAATTAAATTATAAAATACTTTAAAATACTTAAACTTATATAATATGAATGTATAATAAGAGATGGAACAAAAATAAACCCTAATTAGATTTATGGAATAATTACATACGTATAGTTCATATACTGTGATTTCAGATGTGTTTGAAACTTAAATCATGAGGGTATTTCATAAGAAATACATTATTTCATAAGTCGATATCGCTCAATTAAGTATATTAAATTTTTTGAATCTTTAATATAAATGTTGTTCACTACCATTTATATATTAATAGATTACTTGATCACTCCTTAGTTGTTGAGCTTTTCTCAAGCTAGGGATGTTGTGTGAAGTATTTTTTTTTGAAACGGGTACTTTATTTACTGAATGAAACAGATACGAATACAAAAGTTGCATCTAGAAAATAAAACTTGGCAGGAGTATAACCAATCATAAGAACTCAAAAACCACCGTACGTTTCCCTGCATGTAGTAGACCAGTAATTACACTGAAACCACATATAATAGTCTGCCATTAATAAACAAAGTTCCACTTAATAATTATCTAAGGACCAAAAGCTTCCTAATCTACCCTTTATTGACTTTCATGAAGAAAACATGCGAATTGGATTTCTCCTTATCTTCGTTCAATTCATTGCCACCTCAATTAGAAAAGGCATCAATTTCAACGAGAGTATCTAGTAGCAGCCACCATCCAAGTCTAATGCATCTCCAGGCGATTCCCTTTCCTATATTTTCGAAGCTCGAAGTTTCGTCTAAGACTAGTACGTGAGGTCAGGATCCGCCACGTCCATCAGCTTTGCTGCATTGAAATCCCTTCTTAATCGAATTCTGCAAATGTAGGTTCGAAACCCTTTTTATCTATTTCTCTAATACTTGTAAATTTTAGTAGATATCTACAATCTACTATACTTTTTTATGTCTAATCTTTGTTGGCATTTCAATTTGCTGAAAAATTCTCATATTAGGTTCGAGCCATATACGCCAAATTGTTGTTGTGATTCTATAGCTACTAATCTGTTGACTGACTTGTTGATGTTGTTCATGTTCACAATCTCATTAAACACGATGTCTATGTCATAGTTATCTGTTCCTGTAAACTGTAGCTTTTCTCTAATGTGTTCCAGTAGGCTCCTAAACTATGCACAATCGAAAAATAAATGTGATCTTGTTTCAGGATTCTGATTGCATAAAACACACATCATGTCGATTGAATTGTTCCATATGGATATTTTATCTTCGGTGTGCAATTTATTTTTCTTTGCTAGCAATGCACATGTTGACATTTTAGGTGCACATGCTGTGTTCCAAACTTGTTTTGTAACAACCCGCACTTTCCGACACACCGATCCAAAGCTCAATATGGCTTTTAGCCTCGTGTCGTGCCTAGAAATACGTGCTGTTGGGAATTTAAATCATTATAGAGTATAATTATAAGAGTAAGTTCAAAGACATTATACACTTTCAGACCTCACAATGGAAGGAATTAAAATATAAGTGCACAAAATAGACATCTAAGAAAAACAATCTTCAAAATACTTATTTTACATATGTACTGTTTTCAAAGTAAAATATAAGCTTTGCAGACATTTAATACAATAGGTGACTAAAAGAGTAATAATAAATAATATGAAAACTCCAATGTGAAGCTCCTTTATCCATGTACTATGCACAATCAATTGCTAACCTATCATCCTGTGGTGGGAAAAAATGGAAAGGAGGGAGTGGATCAGACAAAAGTCTAGTGAATGAGTACAAGTTTAATATACGATGATTATGTGCAGTTAACTTCAAAACTATTCTAAATGACATAGAGTGTACTACTAGTGGCTGTGAATTCCTAAGGTCCATTACTTAAGGGTTCCTTTTTAATACATCTACACTACTACTTATATAGACTACTACAAGGGTCGAACTACAGATCAAACCTTATACTTACGATCATATAACGCTCCTAGAGCTACCCAATAAGAAATCACCGTCCGTAGGCTACCGTGGAAACCCCTTTTCTACTAATACTACTATGGGAATTGCTTCCCCCACAAATACCTATAACCATCGCTATGCCTAGAGAGGAGAACTCTGAAATGCAAACTTGCTGTGTGACTCGTCGTATGCACCCACTATTCACCTCTTAATCGTAGTGACAAAATACCTCTTAACGTGTTGCGCCGGCGTCCACCTGTACCAGGTCATGCTAGAACCGTTTGTTGAAGAACTTCTATTAGTATTAGGCTCCTTTCTACTCTATAGCCTCTTATTGTGCTACACCGGGCCTGACTGTCCTTAAAAATCCCCATTTAACACCGGACTCACTCACCTAGTGTCTATATCTGTGTTGCGCGTCCACTACGAAACACCCCCTAAGTGCCTGCGAAATACATCACTCTAATCAACCCCTTAGCTCTTATTTGAGTATTTAATTGTTACCCAAACCATGATGACCTATTGTCCTTTGATATGAACTGACTTACCAACTATCTCTAGCACGTATACTTCACCCAAAATAGGCTCAAGTAATCAATTTTCCATTTGTATAATTGTTTTACGAAATTATATAACTTATATTCTTTACTTGGGCCTTAGGCCGAGGTTCATTCTCGTAATTTACGTTGCAAATGGTCGATTTCTGTTTTCTTCTAGTTGAATGCTAGGGTTCCAAGGTCGATCGATCGCGTACTAAAATTAGGGTTTTTTGCAATTCGATTACTATCGATCATTCATTATCGTTTAACTCATGTTATTAACAGTTAATAGCAGTTATCAGTGAACCCTAATTACTAGATGACCAGCCTATATGTCAATTTGCAATTTGATTTGGTGTTTACTCATTTAGGGTTTGCAAATTTCAATTATAATAGAGGTGTATAAGCTTAATTGTAATTCATGTCGTTTAATGATAATTTCTATTTTAACCTACAGATCTGAATTTAGGGTTTTGCAAGTTTCAAATTAGGTTTCTAACGCCCTAATCAATTAAAATAGTTTGAATCTAACTGTAATAATTATCTTACTAAAATTGTTCCCACTCGCCTCAAGCCTAAGCTCTTCCTATCCGCTTGCTTGAGATTCGCCCCTTCGAATGTTAGCTCCGCTTGATCCATCTACCTCTAATTGTTTTTATTCTTCTGGTTAATTTTGTTTTTATTTTAAAGAATTTTGGAGCTTGGAGAAGAGGGAAAAATGTTGACAGAGTTTTGTTACTATATAGAATAATGTGAGAATTTGGGTTTGATTTGGATAGTATTTATAGGTTTGCAAAGTAGTTTAGAGTATTGGATTTAGCTTAGGGAATATTTTCAATCATCAAGTTCGTTCATCAAAACTTGGCCCAGAAGGGATCAACAGAGCTATCCATGCATGCTCTAGGTTTTTCGCTTTTTAACATTGCAAGGTGACCTAAGGAGGGCCAAGGTCGACCTTTACCGGTCGATCATGCCAAGCCAAGGGTCGACCTATGTATTTAAAAAAAATTATTTCAAACCTTCCCCAGCTTGTAACTTCTCCATACGAACTCCAATTTCAAAGTGTTATATATGAAATTGTCTAGAAAATTGCTACGAATGCAATGGTACAGGTTCCGTAGCCAAATTTGGAATTTTATGAAAATTTTATTTTCAGTCCTTGTTTTGATTAAATTTACCTTTTTATTAAATTTATGTTAAAATTCCAAGGTGTTACATTCTCCCCCTTTAAAAGGATTTCATCCCCGAAATCTTAAGGGATGGAAAAATATAAATTATACACAAAGCAACCAATAACTACAACCATCTACTCATTCATCATCCATGACAGTCATTATCCTTAGAAATTTTCTAATGCAATATGTACATATACATGTGTAACGATCCGTATTTTACATATCAAAGGATCATAAAATATTTTTATTTATTCATATGAGGTCGTGTGATTTTATAATTTTGGGCTATGACTTTTAGGGACATTTTACACACCTATGATTTTTCCTGAATTTTTATGTGATAATTTTTACCCTAAAAATCTTGTTTTTGCTATGACTTTTAATAGGACTTAAATTAGGATTTCAAACCAATTCCATTGCTTCAGGATGATGGTTTCTCATTCCGTAAAATGGTCATAATAGAAAAAAGGACTTACGATTAGAAAGTTATGCCTGTTTTAAGTTTTAACAGCTACTGATCAGAATTAGTGTCTACTTAATTAAGCCTATTAGTAAGCCCATCAGCTTAATTCGAGAATCACTATAAATAAAGGGATGAAGAGTTAAATTAAAACTTTTTCCACTCTTCTAAATCAGATCTAAACCCCTATTAACCCTAGAATCATCCAAAACCACCTAAATTACTTTCTAAATCAAACTGGATTGAAGATTTGCGAATAGATCATCGATTAGAAGATAGAGTTCATCGATTTGGCTGATTTGCATTGCTTTTGGTTGTTGTCCATATTATATCTACGCTCAATTTGGTTGAATTCGGTAATTGGTGAGTAGTTTATGACTTCTCACTATCCTATACATGTTTATATGTATAACTATAGATTTTAACATGGTTTTTGATCTAATTTTTTTTTCCTAATTTTAATCACATGATGACATATGTTTATGAACTAAATTGAGAAATTATAATATGATTTATAGAAATGGCTTTGAAATCCACCTTGTTCATATTAGTATGTTCATCGATTGTTTAGATTTGGATTAGAATTTGTTTGATTGCTATAATTCTATGAATTGCTTGTTTGAATGTAATTGTATGTTATTCCATGATTTTATGTTGTGCTTTGATGTTGTTTGCTAGTGTTTTGGATGTTAGGAAGATAGGTTGGTGAATTTGGCAAATCAGAGGTAAAGATGATTGGAATTGGGGGAAACCTGGAGGGGAGGCTCTGGAGTATGGGAAGAGCTTAGGGTTCAAGTCGTGGGTTCCAATTCTCTAAAGGAGATAAGTTGGTATCGACTTGTTTATGTTAGTACCGAGTTATTTTGATTAGTCCAATAGGTCGGTGGTTGGCATGGTTGGATAGAGCTTGGCTAGAGGTGCTTGTTCATGGCATGGTCTGGGAAATTGGCTAAGTGTTTGAGTTTATGCCGAGTTGTTTTCTAGAACTTGAAGTGGATGCTTTAAAGAGTGGACCGAGTTATTTTGAATGAAGTGGTCGAGGTCAAAACATCGAGGATTGAAGTATTAGAAGCAAAGAAGGAGAGGAAGAAAACTTAGCCAAAGGTTGGCTAAGGAAACAAGTCAGTGCCGAGTTGTTTTGGTAAGTCCTATAGATGTGAAACTTTTGGAGGATGAAGCAGAGGTCCTGTAGATCGTGCTGGAGGTGTTGGCTCGTTCGCATCAAGGTTGGATGGCGATGTAACAACATGATAATAGCTATGTATTTTCGGCTTGTGACTCGTGGTGGGAGTAGGAAATAAAGATAGCAGCTTGATAAAGGAGAGAGCTATAGAATGAGGAACGTGGTTGGTTCCTGAATAATAGAAACTGGATTGAGTAATAGAAGGGCTAGGAATCCGAATGGAGCAAAGGAGGGCTCAGATGTGAATGTGCTAAGGAATCGTTGATACTCGGAATGTTTTCTATTGTACTCGAAGCAGGGGTATTGTAAGTGGAGATGCCCATGGATCATGTAGAGATCCGTATACCCTGGACCAGTGGCTTTGGATCTAGGGTTTAGCTTTGGGCTATGAGACACATATCGAGCTTTGGGCTGCGTGATACGAGAGTACAACGAAAAATGGGATTTCCATTAGTCCTTGGCGGTAAGGAGGCCATACGAGTTATCGTATATTCAGAGCACAGAGATGAGTGATATTGGGTATTACTTGATGGATGCTATGGTTGCTTTCTTTAGTAGGCTATCACTCGGGGATATCATTGGAAGTAGGCACTAGAGATAGGGATATCTGTACATCCACCATTTTATGCTATATAGTACCTTTATGATATTGTAGAGCAGCATATTACGGTGTTATATGCTAACTCTTTGTTTGCAGGTACAAGTCAGGTATGGTTCGTGTACTCTTGTTCCTTACCATATTTACCTGTATAGTATTCTGAGATTCATTTACAGCTCACACTAGGCTGTTGTCTAACCCAAGATTTTATGCATTGCTTTTTATTATCTTGGGTGCTCTTAAATGAGTAGACTAGATAACAGGTCTAGGTGATGCAATAATTGTTCGAAGGCCGAGCTGGATGGAGCTATCTCGTATTATATACATATGTGGATTTCTATGTTTTTTTGCTGACCATCACTGTGGACCTATGGCAGTGCTTGCTTATTTGTATTAATTGAGACAATTTATTTGGGTTGATCTTGTTTTATACTCTATGACATTTTGATGAATAACTCTGTAGATATTATACTCTGATGATTGGTTCATGTTGTTGTTATTGTCTCTTTTGTTATATCTGTGATATTATATTTTATTCATGCACTGTGAGATATAGACAGGTTATATGCTATGTTTGTTGTTATTCATCTTGATGATCGTCCTATATTGGTCGGGTATGACTGTAGCGCACTGTTTGTTACTATTGGTGTCTATGGTATAGGGCGGTCGTCATAATATGCAATGTGAAATGCACGTGAACCTATGCTAATGCAAAAAGTAGGCGGTCTACTGATCCAGTCGACCTCCCATCATGCAAGTACTCATGCCATGCATCCAAAATATATGCAACATCCTAAATAAGTATACTTGCAATTCTACATGTATGCGCAACCATTCCATCCATATGCACGATAAAAAACAATCAAGCATCCTTATGAATCATAAAAACAAGCTAGACAATAGTAAGGGATAATGTGAATGTGTGTGTACTACCTAGAGGATATACAATCCTAAATGTGTAAAGGAATACAATCCAAACAATACACCAAATACATCCACTAGCATCCATCATCCGTAATACGTCCTATTGACATGTTTACAACCATTCCTACCATCCAG
The DNA here is from genome assembly GCA_030737815.1 of Allium fistulosum. NCBI lineage: Eukaryota > Viridiplantae > Streptophyta > Magnoliopsida > Asparagales > Amaryllidaceae > Allium > Allium fistulosum. The sequence continues at coordinate 1,170,022,511 of CM060902.1, read as the reverse complement.
TGGTCTCTCCCTAAGCTAGAGCCTATGTACAAAATAATTTCTTCTAACTAGAATGGAAACGTGCCAGAAAATAGTTTGGGATGAGTAGCTCGGACTTTTTCCTCAAACTCCCATGTACTCTCAATTGGATCATCTCCCTACCGAACTCTAATTGGTTTAATTATCTCGTCATGGAGTTGATTTGTCCCATGCCCAAAAATAAGGGTAGGTGCATGGCGAACAAGGGACTTGCCTACCCTTTACAGCTTGACCTTGGTAACTGTGTCGCATAGACACTTCCACAAGTACCACAAGTACCTAATGACGACTTACCTATAATTTAATCATGCTCTTCTTGCATTGCGGATTTTCTACTTGTCTGTTTTCAAATTGTCGACTTAGCACCATGGACTACAGAGGACTCAACTCTTCGGACTACCCCATATGTCTCCTATAAGTACTTGCTTCTTTCCCATCTCATGCAGTCCTTTCCCTTCTATGAATCGAATCCCGACTAACCTTATTGACTTTTACCATTGGCATAAATTCTCAATTCAATTATATGTGCATCGGTAACATCTCACAATCCTTTCTACTAACTCAAATGATGTCATCTTGCACTATGCTAAATAACTTGATCATAAGTATGCTCCCACGAACTATAGTTCTATGAAATCCCCAAAGCACAACATACTGCCTTAACCCATCCAATGGTATACCTAATCACCTCAACTCCTAGATATTAAGTGAGACAACTCAAATGTGGACGGTGTCTCCTTCCATGACACTTTCTACTTAGCTCTTTTCTATTTCTCCACTTTACCCAAGGGTATCCAAACTTGGTGATTTTTTAAATTATAGAAAATAGCCAAAATTTCCTTTCTAATTCAATTCAACTTAAGCTATCTCATTTTACTTCTTAATTGTTTCCAAATCTTTTAAAAATCATGGTATCTAGGTATCTTGTTTATGGTCCACGTGGATCTACCCTAAGTTCTACAAGTGAAAGTTTGGTTTATCTTCTTATTTAACCTTAAGAATAAAAGTCCTAAAATTAATTTGAGTTATAACCTAGAATCATTCTAGCATTGATGATAATCATCTAAGGGGATTTCATTCGCGTGCAATAGTTATGCACATGACTACGTATTCTAAGTTAGTCTTCCATGAATTTCCTTAAGAAAATAATCTTCCTCCAATCCGAGGTATGTTTGAGAAAAATCTTTTTATCCCTTCCTCCGAATCTTGCCAAAAAATTTCCGATCCTCTTTCCCTTGAAGTTCGCCTCCGTATTCTCAATGCGTGCAAATAACCATATCTTTCTCTTGATTACTACTTTATCTAGGATATCTTTTATGATTTTCGAACTTCTAAATTTTCTCTTCTTATATTCCTTGATGTTATTCTATGAATGAGACCTTTTCACTTACGTACCCTCTATCACCTTATTCCAATTACTTTATGCATTTCATGGTTGGGGCAACTTAATGCAAAATGGCGTCTTGCTATTTTAATCTAATAGACATGATGACCATTATTTTGGTTTATACCTAGGGATTTCTGCATTTTGATGCATTAGAATTACACTTTTCCCCCAAAAGTAATGTGAACGTTGTATCTTTCCATAAATTATCTAAAAGAGGATTTATGTTATGTTTGAAATTACAAGGAATTATTTCTTCTATTTATTGTTGAAATAGATAATACAAAATACGACGACTTTGTGTAGATAAAGCGCTTAGCGGTTCTATAGTGGTGAAGGTACAAAAAGTTATAGCGGGGATATAGCGGAAAACAGTGAAGGTGCAAAAGGCTTCAATAAATATAAAACCAAATATTTAAAGTTAATTTATTCTCATTCCTACATTATTTGTGAAGGAAAAAATATATTGTTTAATCTTATATAGCAAAACCAAAGAATATCATGGTTAATGCAGTCCATATTTGGTGATTACAATAGATTTCTAACTTATATCGAGCACTTGTGCATTAAAATTAGGTCTTTACCCTAACTTTATTGATTTGGTTTAAAAGAGAATTAGTTAAATCGACCATTTTATATCAATGTTTCTCAAGCGGATGCTAAAAAGCCTTGATTTAGCAGGTGTAGCGGAAAATAGTGGGACTTAAAGCGGATCTACCCTTTAATAGCGCTAAACATGAAAAGTGTAATGGTCGAAGAGCGCTACAGGCTAAAATAGGGTTTTTGCGGGGCTTTAGTGGGGCTTTAACTACACACGATGATTATCCCTACTTTGTACATCTCTATTTTGGGTACATTTCTTGTTATTTCAAACGATACAATTTTTATTAAAACTGGATAATTTATAGAAATCTACATTGTTACACACTTCATCCCAATAGATTAAAATTCTACTTAAATCCCATTTTCATTTTATGACAACTTCCAATTCGTGTTTGGTAATCTGTATCGATCATCCAACAATTTACTACAATGACTAATTTCACATTTTACTTGCTTAAGTGATTTGAGTGTACCAATATGGAGTTATTACATAATCTATAAGTTTTAGAAACTATTACTACCCATTATTTTCCATACTCAAGTATGTGCCACATTCAACCCTACAATTCAAAGCTTTACATCTAGGCATCCTATGACGACCCACCTTTTTGGACGGTTTAAATCGACAATTAACCACACATGTCTAACTCAAACCATTCAAAAGGGCAGATTATCAATGGGGTAAATAAGAAAATAAGAGAAAGAAGGAAAACAAATCACAGAATCTCGCAGCGGAATGATTAAATATAATGATCAAATATACAGTTCATGAAGCTATTTTACAATATACATTTGATTACACTATTTTTACAACAAAATCAAAGTACAATCAACAAACATACCAAAATAATGCAGTGGAATAATAATAGTAAATACGGTCTAACAAACTCCATCTTCATCTTCAAGGAATAATGTCTTCAAACACTTAAATACTCAGGCACACTCGAGCGTAATGAAAAGACAAAACACTCGAGTCAGAACTAAAATTGCTTATGTAAGTTAAATCAATAACAAGGAAATATGAGTGTAATAGCTTCAAAGATGTTTACGGGATTTTTCATCTCCTATCAAGTGTACAACGTGAGTGCAATAACTTAAGAGACGTTTTGGGATTTTCCATCTCCTAAGGATCCATCAAACTATCTATATGTAGTAAGGTACGCTATATATGTAGTGTCTATCAGTAATGTAAAGTATTAAAATAGCGTTAAGGCTTTACATTGATCTCCCTTAACACATTTTTAAGCATTGTCCTACAGTTTGCCTTTAGCATCACCGATAACATCGGTAGCCAGGGAGGCGCCGTGATAAAACAACACTAAAACAAAGTCGTATTGGTCATGTATTAGGATAAAAGTATGACAAGGCACGTAACGCAATGCCCAAGGTAGGATTCTACCAGTTTACTGACTGGTTGTAACACATTGTAGCCACGACTGCCGACCGAGTCTACCACCTCCAATATCAAATCAAGGTGCACCGATCGAGTCAAAATCAATATAATAATACGAATGGGTGATGGCCCCTAAAGGTAGCTAACCCCTTGGCCAAACATAGGCTTTTGTTTTAGTCATTTCAAATTGACACAAGTGTCGGGGTCATCCATCATCGTTCTCTTTCTTCATTCCAGTAAACGTCGCCAATTCAACCTCTACATTTTGGATAACATCCACCACATACATGGTTGTTAAAGTGGTTCCGGTATTGACAGAGAGTATGCCAATATTCGGCCCCAGTCTCTTTAACAACCAAACTTCATTTTTCACACCGGTTGGTTCTTTTAAATTTTAAGAACAAGTCATATTTCATATCAAAATATCAGATTCACTTCAAAATCATTTTGAATTCAAAACAAGTTATACCTTCATATCAAAACATTCGTATTTAAATCAATGATTTAAATCTAAATAATTTCCCTTTAAGACAGTTTGAATATTAAAAATGGTTTGAATAATTAAAATAATTTTAATGTTGAAAATAATTTGGAATAATTAAAATATTTTAAAGATTGAAAATAGTTTAGAATATAAATTAGTTTTAGTATTAAAAATAGTTTTGAATAATTGAATAGTTTGAATAATTAGAATAGTTTATATGTTAAACAATTTGATTATTAAAAGAGTTTTTATATTAAAATAGTTTATATTAAAACTATTTCTTTCTTTCACAACAATTTGAACTCATGTTCCAATTCCAAATCACAACAAATTCAATTTTTCATCTTCCAATTCAAGTCAACTTTATATTCAAATTTTCATTTAAATCAACCTCAATTCAAACGATTTCAACTTTTTACTTCAAATCCAATTTAACCGATTCTATCCAAAAGCCGAAAGTTTCAATTCATATTCTCATTTTGAAACAATTTAGTCAAATCCATTTCACATCCAAAACTTTGAAATACCAATTTAAACCCCTTTAATTACAGTAAATTCAAAGTTTTAAATTAAAATTTAACCTTTAAAATAATTCACTTTCAATAAATTTAAGTCATTTCTCAAATTCAACTTAAGATTTCAAATTTAATCTTTAAACAATTTCATTTAACAGTTTCAATTTCAACATTTCAAAGCTCGAATTAGAAAATAATTCAATACCATTTAATTTAACAAATCCGGTGTCCGTATATAATTTTCTACCATATGGCCAAGTGATAAGTTAATTCAATTTTAATTACATAGATGGATATATATCATTTCAACCCAAAATTAAATGACATAGGTATATATCATTTTAACTTATTTCTTAGTTTATTTGAAATAATTCAAATGACAATTTATTGAATGTTAAATAATAAATGGGGTAATAACAGGGATATATCAAAATAAATCAACAACCATACATCCAACATCAATCAACAGGGATCCAATTACAATCAACATCCAAATCAACCAATATATTACAATAGTTACTAGTTATCAATTGTCGGGTGTTTAACTAGCAATTAAATTCAATATTAATTTAAATATCATTTTAATTCAATATGAAATTCAAATTAATATAAATGACAATTTAAACTACCAAACAACAATCAATAAAAATTTATCACTTATTAATTTCAATTTAACCAACATAAGAAATTTTAGTATTGCGTGAGTGAGTTAAATCACCCACCTTTGATTTATAGCCCATTAAAAATCCAACAAAATCCCAAATCTCAACAGTCTCCAAATTCTACCAAATTAGTTTCATGTTGTCCGGAATTTAAATATGAATCCAAAGGAAGAAATCGCACGTGAATCAGAGTTTGTATGCAAAAGATATTCATGTTATAAGAAATATTATTAAAATAATAATCGGTACACATTTTAAAAAAACCAACAAAGTTCAATACTCACGTTTTTCTCAAGATGAGGCTTCAGGCAAAGATGGAAGAACAAACTAAGATGAGGGCAGGACGTGTAGGAAAAATGAAACTCATGTTTCGTAAAAGAAAGCTTTTGAATTTGCAAAAATGACAGCTTTTGAATTTGCAAGCTCATGTTAAAATGATTCGGGGAAAGGAAGATTTGAAATGGAGATCTGAACATAGGAAATTAGGTGGTGACAAGAAAAAATAAAGCGACAAGTTTAAAAACATGAACAATTTGCTAATGAGAATATAGCTTCAGCAAAGAATAGTTTGAACTAAATGAATATGAGGTGTCAGGAAAAACAAAACGCAAAAGAAGAAATATAGTGCCAGGTTATTTAATAACAAGGAAATGAAGATGAAGGGACAAAAATGGATGTCACTTTTTGTTTTGAAAGCTTCAGGCATTAATAATGCATAAAGAAATGTATGTAGGAATGAGAAAGTTTGCACACTAAAGGAAAGCGAAATTTTGTACAACCGAAAATGAGGTGCAAGAATTAAATATAACCTAAAATTTTAGGCTTGGGTATTAAACAGAAGGAAAAATGAACGGATTAAGTATTAATAATGAGGTAACTATTTCAAAACGTACAGGCAACAATTAATAACAAAAGAAATGAATGGACCATGTACATCGCACAATCTTCTGAAATTCAATTTTTGAAACGTATTCTTCTTAACCAAATTAATCTCATTAACTCAAATTTGTACGCAAATTTTTTTTATCTACGCACAATAAATAAAATTATACTTACCTTAAAAATGAAAACGTTCAATTTGGTTTCCCCAAAATGATTTTTTATTTCCATTAAAATGCCCTTTCTGTTTAACACAAAACGTGCGTTGCTTTTATTAAATATATTAATTGCAATCAACGTTTTCTTTCCTTTTAATTGAAATATTTCAATTACATTAATTGCAATTAATTACAGAGTTAAATTTCAAAACAGACAAACTAAAACGGATGAAAAACAGAACAATTGTTTCCTTTAGTCATTTAAACACGTTTATAAATTTGTTGTTTATAGACCAAAGTAATAAATAACTTGCTTAAATAAATGATTTTCCTATTCTTGTAATCAATCTGTATGCTAAAACATAGTTCAAATAAACGTATATATTTTCCATTAAATCAATCATTCTATTCTTTATTTTAATGAAATTAAACTTACATTCACAAATGAAACATTTATTTTATTTAATAAAAATGTTCTTTTCCTTAAATCAAACTTTCCTTATATTTTCACAAAACAAAGCTACGTTTAATTGCACTTATAAATTTACAATTTAGTGTCCTCTCTCCTATTAATTAAAAATTCAATTACATTAATTTCAATTGATTGCAAAGGTGAATTTCAAAATAGACTAAATAAATGTAATGAGAAATAGATCAATTATTTCCCATCTAATAGTAATTTAAACATATTTATACACTATTGGATACAAACAGGAATTTTACATTTCTTACTAAATAATAGTTTCTCATCTATGCAATTAATCTTTCAGCTAACAACCATTTCAAATAAATAAACATATGATTTCTTCTTTAATAAAGAAACATTTATCATTCTTTATTAATATTTATTATTCCAATCAATTGGAAATTTTACATACAGACATTTATTAATTTCATTCAAACCAATGTCATTAAAATAAACCCTAACATATGTTATTATCCTTAGCTTATTGCAAACATATGTCATTAATAGAAATTTTAATTAAGCTCATAACTTGTATTACAATTTAATTTGTATCAATAAAATCTTAATTTTTTTATTCCTAACAATTTTATTCAAAAATCTTATTTAATTTAATATTTTTAAATGGTTTAAAATATGGGTCGTTACACATCCATGGAACACAACTACTATGATATAAATCCTGTAACAACCCGCATATTTAACGATTATGTATTTGAATATCTTATTTAAATATTTTAATCGTAAGTCGGATCTTAGTCCGAAAAGCTACTTTTTGCATACGGTCAAATTAGGGCTCGAGACCACCCCCATTGAGTTCAAAATGACGTTTGCGATCTTTTTGAGTATAGACTTCGATATGTTTGGAGTTAGTGGAATTTTGTCACTTTTTCGCTTAGGGCTTTGGTTTGGGCTGAACCACTTACTAACTCAGTCCCAACCCATCTCCTCTTCATCACTTCCTTCTTCATAAATTCCCAACAACAAAGCTTCATTAAAAATGGTGGAGGGAATGGGAAATTAAAACTTCAAAGCCTTAGTCTTCATTGCTAATCCAACATCTACTCCAAATTCAAGTGAAGACATTGATTCAAGCTTGTTATTGTTCTTGCTTTGTTTTCAAGCTTCATCTCCATCAATTTCCGTGGAAAGGTGAGATTTTTATCTCACATTCTTATCTATAACTATCTTGGATTGTTGGGAATGAATTCCTATCACTTTAGCATGTACATTTGCATTTGGTTTGGGTTGGATTGGCGAAAAACTCCAATTTTTAGTGTTTTTGGCAAAAAACTTGGCTTAGGTCGTTCTGCCTATGCCTTCACTTGTTCTGCGTAGCTCTCGACCAACGTAGGTCGCATCGGTACTTTAGGTCGTAGGTCGCATTGGCACTTAGGTCGTTAGGTCGCTCGGCCTTCCCACGATTAGGTCGCTCGCCCCTTACTTCATTAGGTCGTTCGAGTATGAAGAGTCTCACCTGCAGATAGGTTGTTCATGTTTAAGTCGTTCGGCAATAGCTCGTTTGCCTTCCATAGGTCGCGCTACTGGTTGGTCGCACCATCTCTTACACCATAGGTCGTTGCATCGGCCCATTCCACCCCTTAAGTCATTAGGTCGCTCGGCCTTGTTTAAGGCCTAAAGCCGCTACCCCTTAGCTCGTTGCACCTCCTCTAGGTTGTTAGCCCCTAGGTCGCTCGGCCTTTATTTCGTTAGGTCGTTCACCCTTAGGTCGCTCGGCCTACATAAGTCGCACCACGCTACTGAGGTTAGCTCTCATCCCATTAGGTCGTTTGACCCCATCCCCACCTAGGTCGCGTGCTTGGGTCGCTCCATCCATAGGTCGCGTGCTTGGGCCGTTAACCCCTTAGGTCGCTCGCCGACTTAGGTCGCTTCCTCTTTAGGTTGTTAGGCTGCTAATGCCTTAACTCGTTCGCCTTTAGGTTGTTAAACATTAAGTCGTTTCCCATTAGGTCGTTAGACCTTAATTCGTTCGACCTATTTTACTTTAGGTCGTTCCATTGCACTTTAGCTCGGCCTTGTTAGGACGCATGGTTATTTCTACTTTGATGGATTTGGAAGTGATTTCCTTGGATTTCATTCACGTCTTCGAACGTGAATTTTTGTGACTTGTTGA